>OY747713.1:42717960-43965460 GCA_963556495.2 Valencia hispanica | reverse complement strand
GAAAAAAGACTAAGTGTCAGCCCCAGCCTGGGGGGGAGGCTCGGGGTTCCCATGCCCAGGAAGAGGCCCCGTCCCTGGGTAAAAAGAGTCAGCCACAGCCCCTCGCCTTACCAGAGGCACCAGATGCGGAAAAACGACTAAGTGTCAGCCCCAGCCTGGGGGGGAGGCTCGGGGTTCCCATGCCCAGGAAGAGGCCCCGTCCCTGGGTAAAAAGAGTCAGCCACAGCCCCTCGCCTTACCAGAGGCACCAGATGCGGAAAAACGACTAAGTGTCAGCCCCAGCCTGGGGAGGAGGCTCGGGGTTCCCATGCCCAGGAAGAGGCCCCGTCCCTGGGTAAAAAGAGTCAGCCACAGCCCCTCGCCTTACCAGAGGCACCAGATGCGGAAAAATGACTAAGTGTCAGCCACTCGCCTTACCAGAGGCACCAGAAGCGGAAAAATGACTAAGTGTCAGCCACTCGCCTTACCAGAGGCACGCTTCGAGCGTATGGTTCTATACTGCGTAGCATGGGTTGCCCATTGGACATGGTCTCTCATGGTGGTCGCCAGGAGCCCAGTCGAGAAAAACACCTCCCGCAGGTTTATGATGTTCTTTTTCACACAACGTCTTAAAAAAGGAGCGAAAAGATCGATATGGTCATGATTGTGGAGGCTTTTTGTCCAGCAGCCCTGGAGCTATTCTGCCAATGGCAGGCGTTTGTCGGTCGGTCCTGCCAATGGCAGGCGTTTGTCGGTCAGTCCTGTCAATGGCAGACCCTTGTCGGTCGGTCCTGTCAATGGCAGGCCTCGCTCGGGCTGTCAATGGCAGACCTCGGTCGGTCGGTCGGTCCTGTCAATGGCAGACCCTTGTCGGTCGGTCCTGTCAATGGCAGGCCTCGGTCGGGCTGTCAATGGCAGACCTCGGTCGGTCGGTCCTGTCAATGGCAGACCCTTGTCGGTCGGTCCTGTCAATGGCAGGCCTCGGTCGGGCTGTCAATGGCAGACCTCGGTCGGTCGGTCCTGTCAATGGCAGACCCTTGTCGGTCGGTCCTGTCAATGGCAGGCCTCGGTCGGGCTGTCAATGGCAGACCTCGGTCGGTCGGTCCTGTCAATGGCAGACCCTTGTCGGTCGGTCCTGTCAATGGCAGGCCTCGGTCGGGCTGTCAATGGCAGACCTCGGTCGGTCGGTCCTGTCAATGGCAGACCCTTGTCGGTCGGTCCTGTCAATGGCAGGCCTCGGTCGGGCTGTCAATGGCAGAACTCTGACACTTCCCGCACATGAACGTAACACATTTTCACTGCGGTGAATTGTGTGACAATGTCCGCAAACTCCATTGGAAGTGTGTGCCACTGACAGGACTTTGGGTTAAGCTTGTAACAACCTGGAAAATTGACCACATTTTGCTCCAGTTTATACCTACAGTTTGTATTTCTTTTATACCACCAATAGGTATTCTGTGCATTCCTGTGGTCCCTACTTACGTATAGCCGTGATACAAGCTTTGTGTAAAACATGAAATATCGGCAATAATCTACAAAGTTCAATGGCCAACATTTGAGGACTTTGAAAAGGGACATTCATCCAAGATAAAGAGAAGCATGGAATGTCTTTTAACAAAACACATCCTGTTTATGGTGTGTTAAGGTACTATAGTGCTTACTTAAGCAAATTCTAGAGTAAACCACTGCCTTTACATCTAGCGAGGTCTCTGACATCTCTGACGGATGTTGGCTTATCTGACCAGAGACTCTTGTTCTGCCTTTAACCAAGCAAGTGGAAACTTTGCAAACATCTTCTTGCCAAAACATGATCCCATCAAGCACAGTATGTTTGTGTATCACCTCATTGAAATCATACAAAGATGTCAGAAGTGGATTTTGAACTCACGCCTTCAGGGGAGACTGCGACCTGAAAGTAGCGCCCTTGGCCGCTTGGCCATCCTGACATTGTACTGTAGCTTTGCAGGTACCTTTGGATTGAATATCCACCAATGGCTTAGAGCACTTGGAGTTTGATTTAGAGTTCAGCAAAGTTCTACTTTCACAGTGACTACTGGCAAAATTTCACATGTTACCTGTTCAAATTTAAACAACGGAATGACTGTAGTCAGATAATCTTCCTTCTTAAAAAGCAACTATTTTAGTGCAGCCTGCATGGGAAAAGCAAGGGCTTGTTGTCAGAAGTGGGATTTGAACCCACGCCTCCAGGGGAGACTGCGACCTGAACGCAGCGCCTTTGACCGCTCGGCCATCCTGACCTCATATTGTAGTTTTGCTGGTACCTTTGGATTGAATATCCACCAACGGCTTAGAGCACTTGGCGTTTGATTTAGAGTTCAGCAAAGTTCTACTTTCACAGTGACTACTGGCAAAATTTCACATGTTACCTGTTCAAATTGAGACACCGGAATCACTGTAGTCAGGAGTCAAAAAATCTTCCTCCTTAAACATCAACTCTTTTAGTACAGTCTGCTTGGAAAAGGGGAGGTGTTGTTGTCGGAAGTGGGATTTGAACCAACGCCTCCAGGGGAGACTGCGACCTTAACGCAGCCCCTTCGACCGCTCGGCCATCCTGACGTCTCACGGATATGTGATGCAGGCACTTCTGCAAACTGTACCCACGGAAGCGTGACGAGCACGTGTGAATGTGATATGTACTTTGTTGACTGTTTAGCTTGTAACAACCTGGAAAATTGACCACATTTTGCTCCAGTTTATACCTACAGTTTGTATTTCTTTTATACCACCAATAGGTATTCTGTGCATTCCTGTGGTCCCTACTTACGTATAGCCGTGATACAAGCTTTGTGTAAAACATGAAATATCGGCAATAATCTACAAAGTTCAATGGCCAACATTTGAGGACTTTGAAAAGGGACATTCATCCAAGATAAAGAGAAGCATGGAATGTCTTTTAACAAAACACATCCTGTTTATGGTGTGTTAAGGTACTATAGTGCTTACTTAAGCAAATTCTAGAGTAAACCACTGCCTTTACACCTAGCGAGGTCTCTGACATCTCTGACGGATGTTGGCTTATCTGACCAGAGACTCTTGTTCTGCCTTTAACTAAGCAAGTGGAAACTTTGCAAACATCTTCTTGCCAAAACATCATCCCATCAAGCACAGTATGTTTGTGTATCACCTCATTGAAATCATACAAAGATGTCAGAAGTGGATTTTGAACTCACGCCTTCAGGGGAGACTGCGACCTGAAAGTAGCGCCCTTGGCCGCTTGGCCATCCTGACATTGTACTGTAGCTTTGCAGGTACCTTTGGATTGAATATCCACCAATGGCTTAGAGCACTTGGAGTTTGATTTAGAGTTCAGCAAAGTTCTTTTTTCACAGTGACTACTGGCAAAATTTCACATGTTACCTGTTCAAATTTAAACAAAGGAATGACTGTAGTCAGATAATCTTCCTTCTTAAAAAGCAACTATTTTAGTGCAGCCTGCATGGGAAAAGCTAGGGCTTGTTGTCAGAAGTGGGATTTGAACCCACGCCTCCAGGGGAGACTGCGACCTGAACGCAGCGCCTTTGACCGCTCGGCCATCCTGACCTCATACTGTAGTTTTGCTGGTACCTTTGGATTGAATATCCACCAACGGCTTAGAGCACTTGGCGTTTGATTTAGAGTTCAGCAAAGTTCTACTTTCACAGTGACTACTGGCAAAATTTCACATGTTACCTGTTCAAATTGAGACACGGAATCACTTAGTCAGGAGTCAAAATTAGGGAATCACTGTAGTCAGGAGTCAAATAATCTTCCTCCTTAAACATCAACTCTTTTAGTACAGTCTGCTTGGAAAAGGGGAGGTGTTGTTGTCAGAAGTGGGATTTGAACCCACGCCTCCAGGGGAGACTGGACCTTAACGCAGCGCCTTCGACCGCTCGGCCATCCTGACGTCTCACGGATATGTGATGCAGGCACTTCTGCAAACTGTACCCACGGAAGCGTGACGAGCACGTGTGAATGTGATATGTACTTTGTTGACTGTTTAGCTTGTAACACCCTGGAAAATTGACCACATTTTGCTCCAGTTTATACCTACAGTTTGTATTTCTTTTATACCACCAATAGGTATTCTGTGCATTCCTGTGGTCCCTACTTACGTATAGCCGTGATACAAGCTTTGTGTAAAACATGAAATATCGGCAATAATCTACAAAGTTCAATGGCCAACATTTGAGGACTTTGAAAAGGGACATTCATCCAAGATAAAGAGAAGCATGGAATGTCTTTTAACAAAACACATCCTGTTTATGGTGTGTTAAGGTACTATAGTGCTTACTTAAGCAAATTCTAGAGTAAACCACTGCCTTTACACCTAGCGAGGTCTCTGACATCTCTGACGGATGTTGGCTTATCTGACCAGAGACTCTTGTTCTGCCTTTAACCAAGCAAGTGGAAACTTTGCAAACATCTTCTTGCCAAAACATGATCCCATCAAGCACAGTATGTTTGTGTATCACCTCATTGAAATCATACAAAGATGTCAGAAGTGGATTTTGAACTCACGCCTTCAGGGGAGACTGCGACCTGAAAGTAGCGCCCTTGGCCGCTTGGCCATCCTGACATTGTACTGTAGCTTTGCAGGTACCTTTGGATTGAATATCCACCAATGGCTTAGAGCACTTGGAGTTTGATTTAGAGTTCAGCAAAGTTCTACTTTCACAGTGACTACTGGCAAAATTTCACATGTTACCTGTTCAAATTTAAACAACGGAATGACTGTAGTCAGATAATCTTCCATCTTAAAAAGCAACTATTTTAGTGCAGCCTGCATGGGAAAAGCAAGGGCTTGTTGTCAGAAGTGGGATTTGAACCCACGCCTCCAGGGGAGACTGCGACCTGAACGCAGCGCCTTTGACCGCTCGGCCATCCTGACCTCATATTGTAGTTTTGCTGGTACCTTTGGATTGAATATCCACCAACGGCTTAGAGCACTTGGCGTTTGATTTAGAGTTCAGCAAAGTTCTACTTTCACAGTGACTACTGGCAAAATTTCACATGTTACCTGTTCAAATTGAGACACCGGAATCACTGTAGTCAGGAGTCAAATAATCTTCCTCCTTAAACATCAACTCTTTTAGTACAGTCTGCTTGGAAAAGGGGAGGTGTTGTTGTCAGAAGTGGGATTTGAACCCACGCCTCCAGGGGAGACTGCGACCTGAACGCAGCGCCTTCGACCGCTCGGCCATCCTGACGTCTCACGGATATGTGATGCAGGCACTTCTGCAAACTGTACCCACGGAAGCGTGACGAGCACGTGTGAATGTGATATGTACTTTGTTGACTGTTTAGCTTGTAACAACCTGGAAAATTGACCACATTTTGCTCCAGTTTATACCTACAGTTTGTATTTCTTTTATACCACCAATAGGTATTCTGTGCATTCCTGTGGTCCCTACTTACGTATAGCCGTGATACAAGCTTTGTGTAAAACATGAAATATCGGCAATAATCTACAAAGTTCAATGGCCAAGATTTGAGGACTTTGAAAAGGGACATTCATCCAAGATAAAGAGAAGCATGGAATGTCTTTTAACAAAACACATCCTGTTTATGGTGTGTTAAGGTACTATAGTGCTTACTTAAGCAAATTCTAGAGTAAACCACTGCCTTTACACCTAGCGAGGTCTCTGACATCTCTGACGGATGTTGGCTTATCTGACCAGAGACTCTTGTTCTGCCTTTAACCAAGCAAGTGGAAACTTTGCAAACATCTTCTTGCCAAAACATGATCCCATCAAGCACAGTATGTTTGTGTATCACCTCATTGAAATCATACAAAGATGTCAGAAGTGGATTTTGAACTCACGCCTTCAGGGGAGACTGCGACCTGAAAGTAGCGCCCTTGGCCGCTTGGCCATCCTGACATTGTACTGTAGCTTTGCAGGTACCTTTGGATTGAATATCCACCAATGGCTTAGAGCACTTGGAGTTTGATTTAGAGTTCAGCAAAGTTCTACTTTCACAGTGACTACTGGCAAAATTTCACATGTTACCTGTTCAAATTTAAACAACGGAATCACTGTAGTCAGATAATCTTCCTTCTTAAATAGCAACTATTTTAGTGCAGCCTGCATGGGAAAAGCAAGGGCTTGTTGTCAGAAGTGGGATTTGAACCCACGCCTCCAGGGGAGACTGCGACCTGAACGCAGCGCCTTTGACCGCTCGGCCATCCTGACCTCATACTGTAGTTTTGCTGGTACCTTTGGATTGAATATCCACCAACGGCTTAGAGCACTTGGCGTTTGATTTAGAGTTCAGCAAAGTTCTACTTTCACAGTGACTACTGGCAAAATTTCACATGTTACCTGTTCAAATTGAGACACCGGAATCACTGTAGTCAGGAGTCAAATAATCTTCCTCCTTAAACATCAACTCTTTTAGTACAGTCTGCTTGGAAAAGGGGAGGTGTTGTTGTCAGAAGTGGGATTTGAACCCACGCCTCCAGGGGAGACTGCGACCTTAACGCAGCGCCTTCGACCGCTCGGCCATCCTGACGTCTCACGGATATGTGATGCAGGCACTTCTGCAAACTGTACCCACGGAAGCGTGACGAGCACGTGTGAATGTGATATGTACTTTGTTGACTGTTTAGCTTGTAACACCCTGGAAAATTGACCACATTTTGCTCCAGTTTATACCTACAGTTTGTATTTCTTTTATACCACCAATAGGTATTCTGTGCATTCCTGTGGTCCCTACTTACGTATAGCCGTGATACAAGCTTTGTGTAAAACATGAAATATCGGCAATAATCTACAAAGTTCAATGGCCAACATTTGAGGACTTTGAAAAGGGACATTCATCCAAGATAAAGAGAAGCATGGAATGTCTTTTAACAAAACACATCCTGTTTATGGTGTGTTAAGGTACTATAGTGCTTACTTAAGCAAATTCTAGAGTAAACCACTGCCTTTACACCTAGCGAGGTCTCTGACATCTCTGACGGATGTTGGCTTATCTGACCAGAGACTCTTGTTCTGCCTTTAACCAAGCAAGTGGAAACTTTGCAAACATCTTCTTGCCAAAACATGATCCCATCAAGCACAGTATGTTTGTGTATCACCTCATTGAAATCATACAAAGATGTCAGAAGTGGATTTTGAACTCACGCCTTCAGGGGAGACTGCGACCTGAAAGTAGCGCCCTTGGCCGCTTGGCCATCCTGACATTGTACTGTAGCTTTGCAGGTACCTTTGGATTGAATATCCACCAATGGCTTAGAGCACTTGGAGTTTGATTTAGAGTTCAGCAAAGTTCTACTTTCACAGTGACTACTGGCAAAATTTCACATGTTACCTGTTCAAATTTAAACAACGGAATGACTGTAGTCAGATAATCTTCCTTCTTAAAAAGCAACTATTTTAGTGCAGCCTGCATGGGAAAAGCAAGGGCTTGTTGTCAGAAGTGGGATTTGAACCCACGCCTCCAGGGGAGACTGCGACCTGAACGCAGCGCCTTTGACCGCTCGGCCATCCTGACCTCATACTGTAGTTTTGCTGGTACCTTTGGATTGAATATCCACCAACGGCTTAGAGCACTTGGCGTTTGATTTAGAGTTCAGCAAAGTTCTACTTTCACAGTGACTACTGGCAAAATTTCACATGTTACCTGTTCAAATTGAGACACCGGAATCACTGTAGTCAGGAGTCAAATAATCTTCCTCCTTAAACATCAACTCTTTTAGTACAGTCTGCTTGGAAAAGGGGAGGTGTTGTTGTCAGAAGTGGGATTTGAACCCACGCCTCCAGGGGAGACTGCGACCTTAACGCAGCGCCTTCGACCGCTCGGCCATCCTGACGTCTCACGGATATGTGATGCAGGCACTTCTGCAAACTGTACCCACGGAAGCGTGACGAGCACGTGTGAATGTGATATGTACTTTGTTGACTGTTTAGCTTGTAACACCCTGGAAAATTGACCACATTTTGCTCCAGTTTATACCTACAGTTTGTATTTCTTTTATACCACCAATAGGTATTCTGTGCATTCCTGTGGTCCCTACTTACGTATAGCCGTGATACAAGCTTTGTGTAAAACATGAAATATCGGCAATAATCTACAAAGTTCAATGGCCAACATTTGAGGACTTTGAAAAGGGACATTCATCCAAGATAAAGAGAAGCATGGAATGTCTTTTAACAAAACACATCCTGTTTATGGTGTGTTAAGGTACTATAGTGCTTACTTAAGCAAATTCTAGAGTAAACCACTGCCTTTACACCTAGCGAGGTCTCTGACATCTCTGACGGATGTTGGCTTATCTGACCAGAGACTCTTGTTCTGCCTTTAACCAAGCAAGTGGAAACTTTGCAAACATCTTCTTGCCAAAACATGATCCCATCAAGCACAGTATGTTTGTGTATCACCTCATTGAAATCATACAAAGATGTCAGAAGTGGATTTTGAACTCACGCCTTCAGGGGAGACTGCGACCTGAAAGTAGCGCCCTTGGCCGCTTGGCCATCCTGACATTGTACTGTAGCTTTGCAGGTACCTTTGGATTGAATATCCACCAATGGCTTAGAGCACTTGGAGTTTGATTTAGAGTTCAGCAAAGTTCTACTTTCACAGTGACTACTGGCAAAATTTCACATGTTACCTGTTCAAATTTAAACAACGGAATGACTGTAGTCAGATAATCTTCCTTCTTAAAAAGCAACTATTTTAGTGCAGCCTGCATGGGAAAAGCAAGGGCTTGTTGTCAGAAGTGGGATTTGAACCCACGCCTCCAGGGGAGACTGCGACCTGAACGCAGCGCCTTTGACCGCTCGGCCATCCTGACCTCATACTGTAGTTTTGCTGGTACCTTTGGATTGAATATCCACCAACGGCTTAGAGCACTTGGCGTTTGATTTAGAGTTCAGCAAAGTTCTACTTTCACAGTGACTACTGGCAAAATTTCACATGTTACCTGTTCAAATTGAGACACCGGAATCACTGTAGTCAGGAGTCAAAAATCTTCCTCCTTAAACATCAACTCTTTTAGTACAGTCTGCTTGGAAAAGGGGAGGTGTTGTTGTCAGAAGTGGGATTTGAACCCACGCCTCCAGGGGAGACTGCGACCTTAACGCAGCGCCTTCGACCGCTCGGCCATCCTGACGTCTCACGGATATGTGATGCAGGCACTTCTGCAAACTGTACCCACGGAAGCGTGACGAGCACGTGTGAATGTGATATGTACTTTGTTGACTGTTTAGCTTGTAACACCCTGGAAAATTGACCACATTTTGCTCCAGTTTATACCTACAGTTTGTATTTCTTTTATACCACCAATAGGTATTCTGTGCATTCCTGTGGTCCCTACTTACGTATAGCCGTGATACAAGCTTTGTGTAAAACATGAAATATCGGCAATAATCTACAAAGTTCAATGGCCAACATTTGAGGACTTTGAAAAGGGACATTCATCCAAGATAAAGAGAAGCATGGAATGTCTTTTAACAAAACACATCCTGTTTATGGTGTGTTAAGGTACTATAGTGCTTACTTAAGCAAATTCTAGAGTAAACCACTGCCTTTACACCTAGCGAGGTCTCTGACATCTCTGACGGATGTTGGCTTATCTGACCAGAGACTCTTGTTCTGCCTTTAACCAAGCAAGTGGAAACTTTGCAAACATCTTCTTGCCAAAACATGATCCCATCAAGCACAGTATGTTTGTGTATCACCTCATTGAAATCATACAAAGATGTCAGAAGTGGATTTTGAACTCACGCCTTCAGGGGAGACTGCGACCTGAAAGTAGCGCCCTTGGCCGCTTGGCCATCCTGACATTGTACTGTAGCTTTGCAGGTACCTTTGGATTGAATATCCACCAATGGCTTAGAGCACTTGGAGTTTGATTTAGAGTTCAGCAAAGTTCTACTTTCACAGTGACTACTGGCAAAATTTCACATGTTACCTGTTCAAATTTAAACAACGGAATGACTGTAGTCAGATAATCTTCCTTCTTAAAAAGCAACTATTTTAGTGCAGCCTGCATGGGAAAAGCAAGGGCTTGTTGTCAGAAGTGGGATTTGAACCCACGCCTCCAGGGGAGACTGCGACCTGAACGCAGCGCCTTTGACCGCTCGGCCATCCTGACCTCATACTGTAGTTTTGCTGGTACCTTTGGATTGAATATCCACCAACGGCTTAGAGCACTTGGCGTTTGATTTAGAGTTCAGCAAAGTTCTACTTTCACAGTGACTACTGGCAAAATTTCACATGTTACCTGTTCAAATTGAGACACCGGAATCACTGTAGTCAGGAGTCAAATAATCTTCCTCCTTAAACATCAACTCTTTTAGTACAGTCTGCTTGGAAAAGGGGAGGTGTTGTTGTCAGAAGTGGGATTTGAACCCACGCCTCCAGGGGAGACTGCGACCTTAACGCAGCGCCTTCGACCGCTCGGCCATCCTGACGTCTCACGGATATGTGATGCAGGCACTTCTGCAAACTGTACCCACGGAAGCGTGACGAGCACGTGTGAATGTGATATGTACTTTGTTGACTGTTTAGCTTGTAACACCCTGGAAAATTGACCACATTTTGCTCCAGTTTATACCTACAGTTTGTATTTCTTTTATACCACCAATAGGTATTCTGTGCATTCCTGTGGTCCCTACTTACGTATAGCCGTGATACAAGCTTTGTGTAAAACATGAAATATCGGCAATAATCTACAAAGTTCAATGGCCAACATTTGAGGACTTTGAAAAGGGACATTCATCCAAGATAAAGAGAAGCATGGAATGTCTTTTAACAAAACACATCCTGTTTATGGTGTGTTAAGGTACTATAGTGCTTACTTAAGCAAATTCTAGAGTAAACCACTGCCTTTACACCTAGCGAGGTCTCTGACATCTCTGACGGATGTTGGCTTATCTGACCAGAGACTCTTGTTCTGCCTTTAACCAAGCAAGTGGAAACTTTGCAAACATCTTCTTGCCAAAACATGATCCCATCAAGCACAGTATGTTTGTGTATCACCTCATTGAAATCATACAAAGATGTCAGAAGTGGATTTTGAACTCACGCCTTCAGGGGAGACTGCGACCTGAAAGTAGCGCCCTTGGCCGCTTGGCCATCCTGACATTGTACTGTAGCTTTGCAGGTACCTTTGGATTGAATATCCACCAATGGCTTAGAGCACTTGGAGTTTGATTTAGAGTTCAGCAAAGTTCTACTTTCACAGTGACTACTGGCAAAATTTCACATGTTACCTGTTCAAATTTAAACAACGGAATGACTGTAGTCAGATAATCTTCCTTCTTAAAAAGCAACTATTTTAGTGCAGCCTGCATGGGAAAAGCAAGGGCTTGTTGTCAGAAGTGGGATTTGAACCCACGCCTCCAGGGGAGACTGCGACCTGAACGCAGCGCCTTTGACCGCTCGGCCATCCTGACCTCATATTGTAGTTTTGCTGGTACCTTTGGATTGAATATCCACCAACGGCTTAGAGCACTTGGCGTTTGATTTAGAGTTCAGCAAAGTTCTACTTTCACAGTGACTACTGGCAAAATTTCACATGTTACCTGTTCAAATTGAGACACCGGAATCACTGTAGTCAGGAGTCAAATAATCTTCCTCCTTAAACATCAACTCTTTTAGTACAGTCTGCTTGGAAAAGGGGAGGTGTTGTTGTCGGAAGTGGGATTTGAACCAACGCCTCCAGGGGAGACTGCGACCTTAACGCAGCGCCTTCGACCGCTCGGCCATCCTGACGTCTCACGGATATGTGATGCAGGCACTTCTGCAAACTGTACCCACGGAAGCGTGACGAGCACGTGTGAATGTGATATGTACTTTGTTGACTGTTTAGCTTGTAACAACCTGGAAAATTGACCACATTTTGCTCCAGTTTATACCTACAGTTTGTATTTCTTTTATACCACCAATAGGTATTCTGTGCATTCCTGTGGTCCCTACTTACGTATAGCCGTGATACAAGCTTTGTGTAAAACATGAAATATCGGCAATAATCTACAAAGTTCAATGGCCAAGATTTGAGGACTTTGAAAAGGGACATTCATCCAAGATAAAGAGAAGCATGGAATGTCTTTTAACAAAACACATCCTGTTTATGGTGTGTTAAGGTACTATAGTGCTTACTTAAGCAAATTCTAGAGTAAACCACTGCCTTTACACCTAGCGAGGTCTCTGACATCTCTGACGGATGTTGGCTTATCTGACCAGAGACTCTTGTTCTGCCTTTAACCAAGCAAGTGGAAACTTTGCAAACATCTTCTTGCCAAAACATGATCCCATCAAGCACAGTATGTTTGTGTATCACCTCATTGAAATCATACAAAGATGTCAGAAGTGGATTTTGAACTCACGCCTTCAGGGGAGACTGCGACCTGAAAGTAGCGCCCTTGGCCGCTTGGCCATCCTGACATTGTACTGTAGCTTTGCAGGTACCTTTGGATTGAATATCCACCAATGGCTTAGAGCACTTGGAGTTTGATTTAGAGTTCAGCAAAGTTCTACTTTCACAGTGACTACTGGCAAAATTTCACATGTTACCTGTTCAAATTTAAACAACGGAATGACTGTAGTCAGATAATCTTCCTTCTTAAAAAGCAACTATTTTAGTGCAGCCTGCATGGGAAAAGCAAGGGCTTGTTGTCAGAAGTGGGATTTGAACCCACGCCTCCAGGGGAGACTGCGACCTGAACGCAGCGCCTTTGACCGCTCGGCCATCCTGACCTCATACTGTAGTTTTGCTGGTACCTTTGGATTGAATATCCACCAACGGCTTAGAGCACTTGGCGTTTGATTTAGAGTTCAGCAAAGTTCTACTTTCACAGTGACTACTGGCAAAATTTCACATGTTACCTGTTCAAATTGAGACACCGGAATCACTGTAGTCAGGAGTCAAATAATCTTCCTCCTTAAACATCAACTCTTTTAGTACAGTCTGCTTGGAAAAGGGGAGGTGTTGTTGTCAGAAGTGGGATTTGAACCCACGCCTCCAGGGGAGACTGCGACCTTAACGCAGCGCCTTCGACCGCTCGGCCATCCTGACGTCTCACGGATATGTGATGCAGGCACTTCTGCAAACTGTACCCACGGAAGCGTGACGAGCACGTGTGAATGTGATATGTACTTTGTTGACTGTTTAGCTTGTAACAACCTGGAAAATTGACCACATTTTGCTCCAGTTTATACCTACAGTTTGTATTTCTTTTATACCACCAATAGGTATTCTGTGCATTCCTGTGGTCCCTACTTACGTATAGCCGTGATACAAGCTTTGTGTAAAACATGAAATATCGGCAATAATCTACAAAGTTCAATGGCCAACATTTGAGGACTTTGAAAAGGGACATTCATCCAAGATAAAGAGAAGCATGGAATGTCTTTTAACAAAACACATCCTGTTTATGGTGTGTTAAGGTACTATAGTGCTTACTTAAGCAAATTCTAGAGTAAACCACTGCCTTTACACCTAGCGAGGTCTCTGACATCTCTGACGGATGTTGGCTTATCTGACCAGAGACTCTTGTTCTGCCTTTAACCAAGCAAGTGGAAACTTTGCAAACATCTTCTTGCCAAAACATGATCCCATCAAGCACAGTATGTTTGTGTATCACCTCATTGAAATCATACAAAGATGTCAGAAGTGGATTTTGAACTCACGCCTTCAGGGGAGACTGCGACCTGAAAGTAGCGCCCTTGGCCGCTTGGCCATCCTGACATTGTACTGTAGCTTTGCAGGTACCTTTGGATTGAATATCCACCAACGGCTTAGAGCACTTGGAGTTTGATTTAGAGTTCAGCAAAGTTCTACTTTCACAGTGACTACTGGCAAAATTTCACATGTTACCTGTTCAAATTGAGACACCGGAATGACTGTAGTCAGATAATCTTCCTTCTTAAAAAGCAACTATTTTAGTGCAGCCTGCATGGGAAAAGCAAGGGCTTGTTGTCAGAAGTGGGATTTGAACCCACGCCTCCAGGGGAGACTGCGACCTGAACGCAGCGCCTTTGACCGCTCGGCCATCCTGACCTCATACTGTAGTTTTGCTGGTACCTTTGGATTGAATATCCACCAACGGCTTAGAGCACTTGGCGTTTGATTTAGAGTTCAGCAAAGTTCTACTTTCACAGTGACTACTGGCAAAATTTCACATGTTACCTGTTCAAATTGAGACACCGGAATCACTGTAGTCAGGAGTCAAAAAATCTTCCTCCTTAAACATCAACTCTTTTAGTACAGTCTGCTTGGAAAAGGGGAGGTGTTGTTGTCAGAAGTGGGATTTGAACCCACGCCTCCAGGGGAGACTGCGACCTTAACGCAGCGCCTTCGACCGCTCGGCCATCCTGACGTCTCACGGATATGTGATGCAGGCACTTCTGCAAACTGTACCCACGGAAGCGTGACGAGCACGTGTGAATGTGATATGTACTTTGTTGACTGTTTAGCTTGTAACAACCTGGAAAATTGACCACATTTTGCTCCAGTTTATACCTACAGTTTGTATTTCTTTTATACCACCAATAGGTATTCTGTGCATTCCTGTGGTCCCTACTTACGTATAGCCGTGATACAAGCTTTGTGTAAAACATGAAATATCGGCAATAATCTACAAAGTTCAATGGCCAACATTTGAGGACTTTGAAAAGGGACATTCATCCAAGATAAAGAGAAGCATGGAATGTCTTTTAACAAAACACATCCTGTTTATGGTGTGTTAAGGTACTATAGTGCTTACTTAAGCAAATTCTAGAGTAAACCACTGCCTTTACACCTAGCGAGGTCTCTGACATCTCTGACGGATGTTGGCTTATCTGACCAGAGACTCTTGTTCTGCCTTTAACCAAGCAAGTGGAAACTTTGCAAACATCTTCTTGCCAAAACATGATCCCATCAAGCACAGTATGTTTGTGTATCACCTCATTGAAATCATACAAAGATGTCAGAAGTGGATTTTGAACTCACGCCTTCAGGGGAGACTGCGACCTGAAAGTAGCGCCCTTGGCCGCTTGGCCATCCTGACATTGTACTGTAGCTTTGCAGGTACCTTTGGATTGAATATCCACCAATGGCTTAGAGCACTTGGAGTTTGATTTAGAGTTCAGCAAAGTTCTACTTTCACAGTGACTACTGGCAAAATTTCACATGTTACCTGTTCAAATTGAGACACCGGAATCACTGTAGTCAGATAATCTTCCTTCTTAAAAAGCAACTATTTTAGTGCAGCCTGCATGGGAAAAGCAAGGGCTTGTTGTCAGAAGTGGGATTTGAACCCACGCCTCCAGGGGAGACTGCGACCTGAACGCAGCGCCTTTGACCGCTCGGCCATCCTGACCTCATACTGTAGTTTTGCTGGTACCTTTGGATTGAATATCCACCAACGGCTTAGAGCACTTGGAGTTTGATTTAGAGTTCAGCAAAGTTCTACTTTCACAGTGACTCACATGTTACCTGTTTGAGACACCGGAATCACTGTAGTCAGGAGTCAAAAATCTTCCTCCTTAAACATCAACTCTTTTAGTACAGTCTGCTTGGAAAGGGAGGTGTTGTTGTCGAAGTGACTACTGGCAAAATTTCACATGTTACCTGTTCAAATTGAGACACCGGAATCACTGTAGTCAGGAGTCAAATAATCTTCCTCCTTAAACATCAACTCTTTTAGTACAGTCTGCTTGGAAAAGGGGAGGTGTTGTTGTCGAAGTGGGATTTGAACCCACGCCTCCAGGGGAGACTGCGACCTTAACGCAGCGCCTTCGACCGCTCGGCCATCCTGACGTCTCACGGATATGTGATGCAGGCACTTCTGCAAACTGTACCCACGGAAGCGTGACGAGCACGTGTGAATGTGATATGTACTTTGTTGACTGTTTAGCTTGTAACAACCTGGAAAATTGACCACATTTTGCTCCAGTTTATACCTACAGTTTGTATTTCTTTTATACCACCAATAGGTATTCTGTGCATTCCTGTGGTCCCTACTTACGTATAGCCGTGATACAAGCTTTGTGTAAAACATGAAATATCGGCAATAATCTACAAAGTTCAATGGCCAACATTTGAGGACTTTGAAAAGGGACATTCATCCAAGATAAAGAGAAGCATGGAATGTCTTTTAACAAAACACATCCTGTTTATGGTGTGTTAAGGTACTATAGTGCTTACTTAAGCAAATTCTAGAGTAAACCACTGCCTTTACACCTAGCGAGGTCTCTGACATCTCTGACGGATGTTGGCTTATCTGACCAGAGACTCTTGTTCTGCCTTTAACCAAGCAAGTGGAAACTTTGCAAACATCTTCTTGCCAAAACATGATCCCATCAAGCACAGTATGTTTGTGTATCACCTCATTGAAATCATACAAAGATGTCAGAAGTGGATTTTGAACTCACGCCTTCAGGGGAGACTGCGACCTGAAAGTAGCGCCCTTGGCCGCTTGGCCATCCTGACATTGTACTGTAGCTTTGCAGGTACCTTTGGATTGAATATCCACCAATGGCTTAGAGCACTTGGAGTTTGATTTAGAGTTCAGCAAAGTTCTACTTTCACAGTGACTACTGGCAAAATTTCACATGTTACCTGTTCAAATTGAGACACAGGAATCACTGTAGTCAGATAATCTTCCTTCTTAAAAAGCAACTATTTTAGTGCAGCCTGCATGGGAAAAGCAAGGGCTTGTTGTCAGAAGTGGGATTTGAACCCACGCCTCCAGGGGAGACTGCGACCTGAACGCAGCGCCTTTGACCGCTCGGCCATCCTGACCTCATACTGTAGTTTTGCTGGTACCTTTGGATTGAATATCCACCAACGGCTTAGAGCACTTGGCGTTTGATTTAGAGTTCAGCAAAGTTCTACTTTCACAGTGACTACTGGCAAAATTTCACATGTTACCTGTTCAAATTGAGACACCGGAATCACTGTAGTCAGGAGTCAAAAAATCTTCCTCCTTAAACATCAACTCTTTTAGTACAGTCTGCTTGGAAAAGGGGAGGTGTTGTTGTCAGAAGTGGGATTTGAACCCACGCCTCCAGGGGAGACTGCGACCTTAACGCAGCGCCTTCGACCGCTCGGCCATCCTGACGTCTCACGGATATGTGATGCAGGCACTTCTGCAAACTGTACCCACGGAAGCGTGACGAGCACGTGTGAATGTGATATGTACTTTGTTGACTGTTTAGCTTGTAACACCCTGGAAAATTGACCACATTTTGCTCCAGTTTATACCTACAGTTTGTATTTCTTTTATACCACCAATAGGTATTCTGTGCATTCCTGTGGTCCCTACTTACGTATAGCCGTGATACAAGCTTTGTGTAAAACATGAAATATCGGCAATAATCTACAAAGTTCAATGGCCAACATTTGAGGACTTTGAAAAGGGACATTCATCCAAGATAAAGAGAAGCATGGAATGTCTTTTAACAAAACACATCCTGTTTATGGTGTGTTAAGGTACTATAGTGCTTACTTAAGCAAATTCTAGAGTAAACCACTGCCTTTACACCTAGCGAGGTCTCTGACATCTCTGACGGATGTTGGCTTATCTGACCAGAGACTCTTGTTCTGCCTTTAACCAAGCAAGTGGAAACTTTGCAAACATCTTCTTGCCAAAACATGATCCCATCAAGCACAGTATGTTTGTGTATCACCTCATTGAAATCATACAAAGATGTCAGAAGTGGATTTTGAACTCACGCCTTCAGGGGAGACTGCGACCTGAAAGTAGCGCCCTTGGCCGCTTGGCCATCCTGACATTGTACTGTAGCTTTGCAGGTACCTTTGGATTGAATATCCACCAATGGCTTAGAGCACTTGGAGTTTGATTTAGAGTTCAGCAAAGTTCTACTTTCACAGTGACTACTGGCAAAATTTCACATGTTACCTGTTCAAATTTAAACAACCGGAATCACTGTAGTCAGATAATCTTCCTTCTTAAAAAGCAACTATTTTAGTGCAGCCTGCATGGGAAAAGCTAGGGCTTGTTGTCAGAAGTGGGATTTGAACCCACGCCTCCAGGGGAGACTGCGACCTGAACGCAGCGCCTTTGACCGCTCGGCCATCCTGACCTCATACTGTAGCTTTGCCGGTACCTTTGGATTGAATATCCACCAACGGCTTAGAGCACTTGGAGTTTGATTTAGAGTTCAGCAAAGTTCTACTTTCACAGTGACTACTGGCAAAATTTCACATGTTACCTGTTCAAATTGAGACACCGGAATCACTGTAGTCAGGAGTCAAAAAAATCTTCCTCCTTAAACATCAACTCTTTTACTACAGTCTGCTTGGAATAGGGGAGGTGTTGTTGTCAGAAGTGGGATTTGAACCCACGCCTCCAGGGGAGACTGCAACCTTAACGCAGCGCCTTCGACCGCTCGGCCATCCTGACCTCATACTGTAGCTTTGCGGGTAACTTCGGATTGAATATCCACCAACGGCTTAGAGCACTTGGAGTTTGATTTAGAGTTCAGCAAAGTTCTACTTTCACAGTGACTACTGACAAAATTTCACATGTTACCTGTTCAAATTGAGACACCGGAATCACTGTAGTCAGGAGTCAAAAAAATCTTCCTCCTTAAACATCAACTCTTTTAGTACAGTCTGCTTGGGAAAAGCTAGGGCTTATTGTCGGAAGTGGGATTTGAACCCAACCCTCCAGGGGAGACTGCGACCTTAACGCAGCGCCTTCGACCGCTCGGCAATCCTGACCTCATACTGTAGCTTTGCGGGTACCTTTGGATTGAATATCCACCAACGGCTTAGAGCACTTGGAGTTTGATTTTAGAGTTCAACAAACTTCTACTTTCACAGTGACGACTGGCAAAATTTCACACGTTACCTGTTCAAATTGAGACACCGGAATCACTGTAGTCAGGAGTCAAAAAAATCTTCCTCCTTTAACATCAACTCTTTTAGTACAGTCGGCTTGGAATAGGGGAGGTGTTGTTGTCAGAAGTGGGATTTGAACCCAACCCTCCAGGGGAGACTGCGACCTGAACGCAGCGCCTTTGACTGCTCGGCCATCTTGACCTCATACTGTAGCTTTGCCGGTACCTTTGGATTGAATATCCACCAACGGCTTAGAGCACTTGGAGTTTGATTTAGAGTTCAGCAAAGTTCTACTTTCACAGTGACGACTGGCAAAATTTCACATGTTACCTGTTCAAATTGAGACACCGGAATCACTGTAGTCAGGAGTCAAAAAAATCTTCCTCCTTAAACATCAACTCTTTTAGTACAGTCTGCTTGGAATAGGGGAGGTGTTGTTGTCAGAAGTGGGATTTGAACCCACGCATCCAGGGGAGACTGCGACCTGAACGCAGCGCCTTTGACTGCTCGGCCATCTTGACCTCATACTGTAGCTTTGCTGGTACCTTTGGATTGAATATCCACCAACGGCTTAGAGCACTTGGAGTTTGATTTAGAGTTCAGCAAAGTTCTACTTTCACAGTGACTACTGGCAAAATTTCACATGTTACCTGTTCAAATTGAGACACCGGAATCACTGTAGTCAGGAGTCAAAAAAATCTTCCTTCTTAAACATCAACTCTTTTAGTACAGTCTGCTTGGAAAAGCAGGGCTTGTTGTCAGAAGTGGGATTTGAACCCACGCCTCCAGGGGAGACTGCGACCTTAACGCAGCGCCTTCGACCGCTCGGCCATCCTGACCTCATACTGTAGTTTTGCTGGTACCTTTGGATTGAATATCCACCAACGGCTTAGAGCACTTGGAGTTTGATTTAGAGTTCAGCAAAGTTCTACTTTCACAGTGACTACTGGCAAAATTTCACATGTTACCTGTTCAAATTGAGACACCGGAATCACTGTAGTCAGGAGTCAAAAATCTTCCTCCTTAAACATCAACTCTTTTAGTACAGTCTGCTTGGAAAAGGGGAGGTGTTGTTGTCGGAAGTGGGATTTGAACCCACGCCTCCAGGGGAGACTGCGACCTTAACGCAGCGCCTTCGACCGCTCGGCCATCCTGACGTCTCACGGATATGTGATGCAGGCACTTCTGCAAACTGTACCCACGGAAGCGTGACGAGCACGTGTGAATGTGATATGTACTTTGTTGACTGTTTAGCTTGTAACACCCTGGAAAATTGACCACATTTTGCTCCAGTTTATACCTACAGTTTGTATTTCTTTTATACCACCAATAGGTATTCTGTGCATTCCTGTGGTCCCTACTTACGTATAGCCGTGATACAAGCTTTGTGTAAAACATGAAATATCGGCAATAATCTACAAAGTTCAATGGCCAACATTTGAGGACTTTGAAAAGGGACATTCATCCAAGATAAAGAGAAGCATGGAATGTCTTTTAACAAAACACATCCTGTTTATGGTGTGTTAAGGTACTATAGTGCTTACTTAAGCAAATTCTAGAGTAAACCACTGCCTTTACACCTAGCGAGGTCTCTGACATCTCTGACGGATGTTGGCTTATCTGACCAGAGACTCTTGTTCTGCCTTTAACCAAGCAAGTGGAAACTTTGCAAACATCTTCTTGCCAAAACATGATCCCATCAAGCACAGTATGTTTGTGTATCACCTCATTGAAATCATACAAAGATGTCAGAAGTGGATTTTGAACTCACGCCTTCAGGGGAGACTGCGACCTGAAAGTAGCGCCCTTGGCCGCTTGGCCATCCTGACATTGTACTGTAGCTTTGCAGGTACCTTTGGATTGAATATCCACCAATGGCTTAGAGCACTTGGAGTTTGATTTAGAGTTCAGCAAAGTTCTACTTTCACAGTGACTACTGGCAAAATTTCACATGTTACCTGTTCAAATTGAGACACCGGAATGACTGTAGTCAGATAATCTTCCTTCTTAAACAGCAACTATTTTAGTGCAGCCTGCATGGGAAAAGCAAGGGCTTGTTGTCAGAAGTGGGATTTGAACCCACGCCTCCAGGGGAGACTGCGACCTGAACGCAGCGCCTTTGACCGCTCGGCCATCCTGACCTCATACTGTAGTTTTGCTGGTACCTTTGGATTGAATATCCACCAACGGCTTAGAGCACTTGGAGTTTGATTTAGAGTTCAGCAAAGTTCTACTTTCACAGTGACTACTGGCAAAATTTCACATGTTACCTGTTCAAATTGAGACACCGGAATCACTGTAGTCAGGAGTCAAAAAAATCTTCCTCCTTAAACATCAACTCTTTTAGTACAGTCTGCTTGGAAAAGGGGAGGTGTTGTTGTCAGAAGTGGGATTTGAACCCACGCCTCCAGGGGAGACTGCGACCTTAACGCAGCGCCTTCGACCGCTCGGCCATCCTGACGTCTCACGGATATGTGATGCAGGCACTTCTGCAAACTGTACCCACGGAAGCGTGACGAGCACGTGTGAATGTGATATGTACTTTGTTGACTGTTTAGCTTGTAACAACCTGGAAAATTGACCACATTTTGCTCCAGTTTATACCTACAGTTTGTATTTCTTTTATACCACCAATAGGTATTCTGTGCATTCCTGTGGTCCCTACTTACGTATAGCCGTGATACAAGCTTTGTGTAAAACATGAAATATCGGCAATAATCTACAAAGTTCAATGGCCAAGATTTGAGGACTTTGAAAAGGGACATTCATCCAAGATAAAGAGAAGCATGGAATGTCTTTTAACAAAACACATCCTGTTTATGGTGTGTTAAGGTACTATAGTGCTTACTTAAGCAAATTCTAGAGTAAACCACTGCCTTTACACCTAGCGAGGTCTCTGACATCTCTGACGGATGTTGGCTTATCTGACCAGAGACTCTTGTTCTGCCTTTAACCAAGCAAGTGGAAACTTTGCAAACATCTTCTTGCCAAAACATGATCCCATCAAGCACAGTATGTTTGTGTATCACCTCATTGAAATCATACAAAGATGTCAGAAGTGGATTTTGAACTCACGCCTTCAGGGGAGACTGCGACCTGAAAGTAGCGCCCTTGGCCGCTTGGCCATCCTGACATTGTACTGTAGCTTTGCAGGTACCTTTGGATTGAATATCCACCAATGGCTTAGAGCACTTGGAGTTTGATTTAGAGTTCAGCAAAGTTCTACTTTCACAGTGACTACTGGCAAAATTTCACATGTTACCTGTTCAAATTTAAACAACGGAATCACTGTAGTCAGATAATCTTCCTTCTTAAACAGCAACTATTTTAGTGCAGCCTGCATGGGAAAAGCAAGGGCTTGTTGTCAGAAGTGGGATTTGAACCCACGCCTCCAGGGGAGACTGCGACCTGAACGCAGCGCCTTTGACCGCTCGGCCATCCTGACCTCATACTGTAGTTTTGCTGGTACCTTTGGATTGAATATCCACCAACGGCTTAGAGCACTTGGAGTTTGATTTAGAGTTCAGCAAAGTTCTACTTTCACAGTGACTACTGGCAAAATTTCACATGTTACCTGTTCAAATTGAGACACCGGAATCACTGTAGTCAGGAGTCAAAAAATCTTCCTCCTTAAACATCAACTCTTTTAGTACAGTCTGCTTGGAAAAGGGGAGGTGTTGTTGTCAGAAGTGGGATTTGAACCCACGCCTCCAGGGGAGACTGCGACCTTAACGCAGCGCCTTCGACCGCTCGGCCATCCTGACGTCTCACGGATATGTGATGCAGGCACTTCTGCAAACTGTACCCACGGAAGCGTGACGAGCACGTGTGAATGTGATATGTACTTTGTTGACTGTTTAGCTTGTAACACCCTGGAAAATTGACCACATTTTGCTCCAGTTTATACCTACAGTTTGTATTTCTTTTATACCACCAATAGGTATTCTGTGCATTCCTGTGGTCCCTACTTACGTATAGCCGTGATACAAGCTTTGTGTAAAACATGAAATATCGGCAATAATCTACAAAGTTCAATGGCCAAGATTTGAGGACTTTGAAAAGGGACATTCATCCAAGATAAAGAGAAGCATGGAATGTCTTTTAACAAAACACATCCTGTTTATGGTGTGTTAAGGTACTATAGTGCTTACTTAAGCAAATTCTAGAGTAAACCACTGCCTTTACTCCTAGCGAGGTCTCTGACATCTCTGATGGATGTTGGCTTATCTGACCAGAGACTCTTGTTCTGCCTTTAACCAAGCAAGTGGAAACTTTGCAAACATCTTCTTGCCAAAATATGATCCCATCAAGCACAGTATGTTTGTGTATCACCTCATTGAAATCATACAAAGATGTCAGAAGTGGATTTTGAACTCACGCCTTCAGGGGAGACTGCGACCTGAACGCAGCGCCTTTGACCGCTCGGCCATCCTGACCTCATACTGTAGTTTTGCTGGTACCTTTGGATTGAATATCCACCAATGGCTTAGAGCACTTGGAGTTTGATTTAGAGTTCAGCAAAGTTCTACTTTCACAGTGACTACTGGCAAAATTTCACATGTTACCTGTTCAAATTTAAACAACGGAATCACTGTAGTCAGATAATCTTCCTTCTTAAATAGCAACTATTTTAGTGCAGCCTGCATGGGAAAAGCAAGGGCTTGTTGTCAGAAGTGGGATTTGAACCCACGCCTCCAGGGGAGACTGCGACCTGAACGCAGCGCCTTTGACCGCTCGGCCATCCTGACCTCATACTGTAGTTTTGCTGGTACCTTTGGATTGAATATCCACCAACGGCTTAGAGCACTTGGCGTTTGATTTAGAGTTCAGCAAAGTTCTACTTTCACAGTGACTACTGGCAAAATTTCACATGTTACCTGTTCAAATTGAGACACCGGAATCACTGTAGTCAGGAGTCAAAAAAATCTTCCTCCTTAAACATCAACTCTTTTAGTACAGTCTGCTTGGAATAGGGGAGGTGTTGTTGTCAGAAGTGGGATTTGAACCCACGCCTCCAGGGGAGACTGCGACCTTAACGCAGCGCCTTCGACCGCTCGGCCATCCTGACGTCTCACGGATATGTGATGCAGGCACTTCTGCAAACTGTACCCACGGAAGCGTGACGAGCACGTGTGAATGTGATATGTACTTTGTTGACTGTTTAGCTTGTAACACCCTGGAAAATTGACCACATTTTGCTCCAGTTTATACCTACAGTTTGTATTTCTTTTATACCACCAATAGGTATTCTGTGCATTCCTGTGGTCCCTACTTACGTATAGCCGTGATACAAGCTTTGTGTAAAACATGAAATATCGGCAATAATCTACAAAGTTCAATGGCCAAGATTTGAGGACTTTGAAAAGGGACATTCATCCAAGATAAAGAGAAGCATGGAATGTCTTTTAACAAAACACATCCTGTTTATGGTGTGTTAAGGTACTATAGTGCTTACTTAAGCAAATTCTAGAGTAAACCACTGCCTTTACACCTAGCGAGGTCTCTGACATCTCTGACGGATGTTGGCTTATCTGACCAGAGACTCTTGTTCTGCCTTTAACCAAGCAAGTGGAAACTTTGCAAACATCTTCTTGCCAAAACATGATCCCATCAAGCACAGTATGTTTGTGTATCACCTCATTGAAATCATACAAAGATGTCAGAAGTGGATTTTGAACTCACGCCTTCAGGGGAGACTGCGACCTGAAAGTAGCGCCCTTGGCCGCTTGGCCATCCTGACATTGTACTGTAGCTTTGCAGGTACCTTTGGATTGAATATCCACCAATGGCTTAGAGCACTTGGAGTTTGATTTAGAGTTCAGCAAAGTTCTACTTTCACAGTGACTACTGGCAAAATTTCACATGTTACCTGTTCAAATTGAGACACGGAATCACTGTAGTCAGATAATCTTCCTTCTTAAACAGCAACTATTTTAGTGCAGTCTGCATGGGAAAAGCAAGGGCTTGTTGTCAGAAGTGGGATTTGAACCCACGCCTCCAGGGGAGACTGCGACCTGAACGCAGCGCCTTTGACTGCTCGGCCATCCTGACCTCATACTGTAGCTTTGCTGGTACCTTTGGATTGAATATCCACCAACGGCTTAGAGCACTTGGAGTTTGATTTAGAGTTCAGCAAAGTTCTACTTTCACAGTGACGACTGGCAAAATTTCACATGTTACCTGTTCAAATTGAGACACCGGAATCACTGTAGTCAGGAGTCAAAAAAATCTTCCTCCTTAAACATCAACTCTTTTAGTACAGTCTGCTTGGAATAGGGGAGGTGTTGTTGTCAGAAGTGGGATTTGAACCCACGCCTCCAGGGGAGACTGCGACCTTAACGCAGCGCCTTCGACCGCTCGGCCATCCTGACCTCATACTGTAGCTTTGCGGGTAACTTTGGATTGAATATCCACCAACGGCTTAGAGCACTTGGAGTTTGATTTAGAGTTCAGCAAAGTTCTACTTTCACAGTGACGACTGGCAAAATTTCACATGTTACCTGTTCAAATTGAGACACCGGAATCACTGTAGTCAGGAGTCAAAAAAATCTTCCTCCTTAAACATCAACTCTTTTAGTACAGTCTGCTTGGAATAGGGGAGGTGTTGTTGTCAGAAGTGGGATTTGAACCCACGCCTCCAGGGGAGACTGCGACCTTAAGCAGCGCCTTCGACCGCTCGGCCATCCTGACCTCATACTGTAGCTTTGCGGGTAACTTTGGATTGAATATCCACCAACGGCTTAGAGCACTTGGAGTTTGATTTAGAGTTCAGCAAAGTTCTACTTTCACAGTGACGACTGGCAAAATTTCACATGTTACCTGTTCAAATTGAGACACCGGAATCACTGTAGTCAGGAGTCAAAAAAATCTTCCTCCTTAAACATCAACTCTTTTAGTACAGTCTGCTTGGGAAAAGCTAGGGCTTATTGTCAGAAGTGGGATTTGAACCCACGCCTCCAGGGGAGACTGCGACCTTAACGCAGCGCCTTTGACCGCTCGGCCATCCTGACCTCATACTGTAGCTTTGCGGGTAACTTTGGATTGAATATCCACCAACGGCTTAGAACACTTGGAGTTTGATTTAGAGTTCAGCAAAGTTCTACTTTCACAGTGACTACTGGCAAAATTTCACATGTTACCTGTTCAAATTGAGACACCGGAATCACTGTAGTCAGATAATCTTCCTTCTTAAACAGCAACTATTTTAGTGCAGTCTGCATGGGAAAAGCTAGGGCTTGTTGTCAGAAGTGGGATTTGAACCCACGCCTCCAGGGGAGACTGCGACCTGAACGCAGCGCCTTTGACCGCTCGGCCATCCTGACCTCATACTGTAGCTTTGCGGTACCTTTGGATTGAATATCCACCAACGGCTTAGAGCACTTGGAGTTTGATTTAGAGTTCAGCAAAGTTCTACTTTCACAGTGACGACTGGCAAAATTTCACATGTTACCTGTTCAAATTGAGACACCGGAATCACTGTAGTCAGGAGTCAAAAAAATCTTCCTCCTTAAACATCAACTCTTTTAGTACAGTCTGCTTGGAAAAGGGGAGGTGTTGTTGTCAGAAGTGGGATTTGAACCCACGCCTCCAGGGGAGACTGCGACCTTAACGCAGCGCCTTCGACCGCTCGGCCATCCTGACCTCATACTGTAGTTGATGCGGACTTCTGATGAATTCCACCAACGGCTTAGAGCACTTGGATTTGATTTAGAGTTCAGAAGTTCTACTTTCACAGTGACACTGGAAAATTTCACATGTTACTGTTCAAATTGAGACACCGGAATCACTGTAGTCAGGAGTCAAAAAAATCTTCCTCTTAGAACATCAACTCTTTTAGTACAGTCTGCTGGAAAAGCTAGGGCTTATTGTTGCAGAAGTGGGATTTGAACCCACCCTCCAGGGGAGACTGCGACCTTAACGCAGCGCCTTCGACCGCTCGGCCATCCTGACCTCATACTGTAGCTTTGCCGGTACTTCGGATTGAATATCCACCAACGGCTTAGAGCACTTGGAGTTTGATTTAGAGTTCAGCAAAGTTCTACTTTCACAGTGACTACTGGCAAAATTTCACATGTTACCTGTTCAAATTGAGACACCGGAATCACTGTAGTCAGGAGTCAAAAAAATCTTCCTCCTTAAACATCAACTCTTTTAGTACAGTCTGCATTGGAATCATAGGGTTTTGTCAGAAGTGGGATTTGAACCCACGCCTCCAGGGGAGACTGCGACCTGAACGCAGCGCCTTTGACCGCTCGGCCATCCTGACCTCATACTGTAGCTTTGCGGGTACCTTTGGATTGAATATCCACCAACGGCTTAGAGCACTTGGAGTTTGATTTAGAGTTCAGCAAAGTTCTACTTTCACAGTGACTACTGGCAAAATTTCACATGTTACCTGTTCAAATTGAGACACCGGAATCACTGTAGTCAGGAGTCAAAAAAATCTTCCTTCTTAAACATCAACTCTTTTAGTACAGTCTGCATGGGAAAAGCAGGGCTTGTTGTCAGAAGTGGGATTTGAACCCACGCCTCCAGGGGAGACTGCGACCTGAACGCAGCGCCTTTGACTGCTCGGCCATCCTGACCTCATACTGTAGCTTTGCGGGTACCTTTGGATTGAATATCCACCAACGGCTTAGAGCACTTGGAGTTTGATTTAGAGTTCAGCAAAGTTCTACTTTCACAGTGACGACTGCCAAAATTTCACATGTTACCTGTTCAAATTGAGACACCGGAATCACTGTAGTCAGGAGTCAAAAAAATCTTCCTCCTTAAACATCAACTCTTTTAGTACAGTCGGCTTGGAATAGGGGAGGTGTTGTTGTCAGAAGTGGGATTTGAACCCACGCCTCCAGGGGAGACTGCGACCTTAATGCAGCGCCTTCGACCGCTCGGCCATCCTGACCTCATACTGTAGCTTTGCGGGGTAACTTTGGATTGAATATCCACCAACGGCTTAGAGCACTTGGAGTTTGATTTAGAGTTCAGCAAAGTTCTACTTTCACAGTGACGACTGGCAAAATTTCACATGTTACCTGTTCAAATTTAAACAACGGAATCACTGTAGTCAGATAATCTTCCTTCTTAAAAGCAACTATTTTAGTGCAGCCTGCATGGGAAAAGCAAGGGCTTGTTGTCAGAAGTGGGATTTGAACCCACGCCTCCAGGGGAGACTGCGACCTTAACGCAGCGCCTTCAACCGCTCGGCCATCCTGACCTCATACTGTAGCTTTGCCGGTACCTTTGGATTGAATATCCACCAACGGCTTAGAGCACTTGGAGTTTGATTTATAGTTCAGCAAAGTTCTACTTTCACAGTGACGACTGCCAAAATTTCACATGTTACCTGTTCAAATTGAGACACCGGAATCACTGTAGTCAGGAGTCAAAAAATCTTCCTCCTTAAACATCAACTCTTTTAGTACAGTCTGCTTGGAAAAGGGGAGGTGTTGTTGTCAGAAGTGGGATTTGAACCCACGCCTCCAGGGGAGACTGCGACCTTAACGCAGCGCCTTCGACCGCTCGGCCATCCTGACGTCTCACGGATATGTGATGCAGGCACTTCTGCAAACTGTACCCACGGAAGCGTGACGAGCACGTGTGAATGTGATATGTACTTTGTTGACTGTTTAGCTTGTAACAACCTGGAAAATTGACCACATTTTGCTCCAGTTTATACCTACAGTTTGTATTTCTTTTATACCACCAATAGGTATTCTGTGCATTCCTGTGGTCCCTACTTACGTATAGCCGTGATACAAGCTTTGTGTAAAACATGAAATATCGGCAATAATCTACAAAGTTCAATGGCCAAGATTTGAGGACTTTGAAAAGGGACATTCATCCAAGATAAAGAGAAGCATGGAATGTCTTTTAACAAAACACATCCTGTTTATGGTGTGTTAAGGTACTATAGTGCTTACTTAAGCAAATTCTAGAGTAAACCACTGCCTTTACACCTAGCGAGGTCTCTGACATCTCTGACGGATGTTGGCTTATCTGACCAGAGACTCTTGTTCTGCCTTTAACCAAGCAAGTGGAAACTTTGCAAACATCTTCTTGCCAAAACATGATCCCATCAAGCACAGTATGTTTGTGTATCACCTCATTGAAATCATACAAAGATGTCAGAAGTGGATTTTGAACTCACGCCTTCAGGGGAGACTGCGACCTGAACGCAGCGCCTTTGACCGCTAGGCCATCCTGACCTCATACTGTAGCTTTGCAGGGTACCTTTGGATTGAATATCCACCAACGGCTTAGAGCACTTGGAGTTTGATTTAGAGTTCAGCAAAGTTCTACTTTCACAGTGACTACTGGCAAAATTTCACATGTTACCTGTTCAAATTGAGACACCGGAATCACTGTAGTCAGATAATCTTCCTTCTTAAACAGCAACTATTTTAATGCAGTCTGCATGGGAAAAGCTAGGGCTTGTTGTCAGAAGTGGGATTTGAACCCACGCCTCCAGGGGAGACTGCGACCTGAACGCAGCGCCTTTGACCGCTCGGCCATCCTGACCTCATACTGTAGTTTTGCTGGTACCTTTGGATTGAATATCCACCAACGGCTTAGAGCACTTGGAGTTTGATTTAGAGTTCAGCAAAGTTCTACTTTCACAGTGACTACTGGCAAAATTTCACATGTTACCTGTTCAAATTGAGACACCGGAATCACTGTAGTCAGGAGTCAAAAAATCTTCCTCCTTAAACATCAACTCTTTTAGTACAGTCTGCTTGGAAAAGGGGAGGTGTTGTTGTCAGAAGTGGGATTTGAACCCACGCCTCCAGGGGAGACTGCGACCTTAACGCAGCGCCTTCGACCGCTCGGCCATCCTGACGTCTCACGGATATGTGATGCAGGCACTTCTGCAAACTGTACCCACGGAAGCGTGACGAGCACGTGTGAATGTGATATGTACTTTGTTGACTGTTTAGCTTGTAACAACCTGGAAAATTGACCACATTTTGCTCCAGTTTATACCTACAGTTTGTATTTCTTTTATACCACCAATAGGTATTCTGTGCATTCCTGTGGTCCCTACTTACGTATAGCCGTGATACAAGCTTTGTGTAAAACATGAAATATCGGCAATAATCTACAAAGTTCAATGGCCAACATTTGAGGACTTTGAAAAGGGACATTCATCCAAGATAAAGAGAAGCATGGAATGTCTTTTAACAAAACACATCCTGTTTATGGTGTGTTAAGGTACTATAGTGCTTACTTAAGCAAATTCTAGAGTAAACCACTGCCTTTACACCTAGCGAGGTCTCTGACATCTCTGACGGATGTTGGCTTATCTGACCAGAGACTCTTGTTCTGCCTTTAACCAAGCAAGTGGAAACTTTGCAAACATCTTCTTGCCAAAACATGATCCCATCAAGCACAGTATGTTTGTGTATCACCTCATTGAAATCATACAAAGATGTCAGAAGTGGATTTTGAACTCACGCCTTCAGGGGAGACTGCGACCTGAAAGTAGCGCCCTTGGCCGCTTGGCCATCCTGACATTGTACTGTAGCTTTGCAGGTACCTTTGGATTGAATATCCACCAATGGCTTAGAGCACTTGGAGTTTGATTTAGAGTTCAGCAAAGTTCTACTTTCACAGTGACTACTGGCAAAAGGTTACATGTTACCTGTTCAAATTGAGACACCGGAATCACTGTAGTCAGATTATCTTCCTTATTGAACAGCAACTATTTTAGTGCAGTCTGCATGGGAAAAGCTAGGGCTTATTGTCAGAAGTGGGATTTGAACCCAACCCTACAGGGGAGACTGCTACCTGCACGCAGCGCCTTCGACTGCTCAGCCATCCTGACCTCATACTGTAGCTTTGCGTGTAACTTTGGATTGAATATCCACCAACGGCTTAGAGCACTTGGAGTTTGATTTAGAGTTCAGCAAACTTCTACTTTCACAGTGACGACTGGCAAAATTTCACATGTTACCTGTTCAAATTGAGACAGCGGAATCACTGTAGTCAGGAGTCAAAAAAATCTTCCTCCTTAAACATAAACTCTTTTAGTACAGTCTGCTTGGAATAGGTGAGGTGTTGTTGTCAGAAGTGGGATTTGAACCCACGCCTCAAGGGGAGACTGCAACCTTAATGCAGCGCCTTTGACTGCTCGGCCATCCTGACCTCATGCTGTAGCTTTGCGGGTAACTTTGGATTGAATATCCACCAACAGCTTAGAGCACTTGGACTTTGATTTAGAGTTCAGCAAAGTTCTACTTTCACAGTGACGACTGGCAAAATTTCACATGTTACCTGTTCAAATTGAGACACCGGAATCACTGTAGTCAGGAGTCAAAAAAATCTTCCTCCTTAAACATCAACTCTTTTAGTACAGTCTGCTTGGAATAGGGGAGGTGTTGTTTTCGGAAGTGGGATTTGAACCCACGCCTCCAGGGGAGACTGCGACCTTAAAGCAGCGCCTTCGACCGCTCGGCCATCCTGACCTCATACTGTAGCTTTGCGGGTAACTTCGGATTGAATATCCACCAACGGCTTAGAGCACTTGGAGTTTGATTTAGAGTTCAGCAAACTTCTACTTTCACAGTGACGACTGGCAAAATTTCACACGTTACCTGTTCAAATTGAGACACCGGAATCACTGTAGTCAGGAGTCAAAAAAATCTTCCTTCTTAAACATCAACTCTTTTAGTACAGTCTGCTTATAATAGGGGAGGTGTTGTTGTTGGAAGTGGGATTTGAACCCACACATCCAGGGGAGACTGCGACCTTAATGCAGCGCCTTCGACTGCTCGGCCATCCTGACCTCATACTGTAGCTTTGAAGGGTAACCTTGGATTGAATATCCACCAACGGCTTAGAGCACTTGGAGTTTGATTTAGAGTTCAGCAAAGTTCTACTTTCACAGTGACGACTGGCAAAATTTCACATGTTACCTGTTCAAATTGAGACACCGGAATCACTGTAGTCAGGAGTCAAAAAAATCTTCCTCCTTAAACATCAACTCTTTTACTACAGTCTGCTTGGAAGAGGGGAGGTGTTGTTGTCAGAAGTGGGATTTGAACCCACGCCTCCAGGGGAGACTGCAACCTTAACGCAGCGCCTTCGACCGCTCGGCCATCCTGACCTCATACTGTAGCTTTGAAGGGTAACCTTGGATTGAATATCCACCAACGGCTTAGAGCACTTGGAGTTTGATTTAGAGTTCAGCAAAGTTCTACTTTCACAGTGACTACTGGCAAAATTTCACATGTTACCTGTTCAAATTGAGACACCGGAATCACTGTAGTCAGGAGTCAAAAAAATCTTCCTTATTGAACAGCAACTATTTTAGTGCAGTCTGCATGGGAAAAGCTAGGGCTTATTGTCGGAAGTGGGATTTGAACCCAACCCTCCAGGGGAGACTGCTACCTGAACGCAGCGCCTTTGACTGCTCGGCCATCTTGACCTCATACTGTAGCTTTGCCGGTACCTTTGGATTGAATATCCACCAACGGCTTAGAGCACTTGGAGTTTGATTTAGAGTTCAGCAAAGTTCTACTTTCACAGTGACGACTGGCAAAATTTCACATGTTACCTGTTCAAATTGAGACACCGGAATCACTGTAGTCAGGAGTCAAAAAAATCTTCCTTATTGAACAGCAACTATTTTAATGCAGTCTGCATGGGAAAAGCTAGGGCTTATTGTCAGAAGTGGGATTTGAACCCAACCCTCCAAGGGAGACTGCGACCTGAACGCAGCGCCTTTGACTGCTCGGCCATCTTGACCTCATACTGTAGCTTTGCCGGTACCTTTGGATTGAATTTCCACCAACGGCTTAGAGCACTTGGAGTTTGATTTAGAGTTCAGCAAAGTTCTACTTTCACAGTGACGACTGGCAAAATTTCACATGTTACCTGTTGAAATTGAGACACCGGAATCACTGTAGTCAGATAATCTTCCTTATTGAACAGCAACTATTTTAATGCAGTCTGCATGGGAAAAGCTAGGGCTTATTGTCAGAAGTGGGATTTGAACCCAACCCTCCAGGGGAGACTGCTACCTGAACGCAGCGCCTTTGACTGCTCGGCCATCTTGACCTCATACTGTAGCTTTGCCGGTACCTTTGGATTGAATATCCACCAACGGCTTAGAGCACTTGGAGTTTGATTTAGAGTTCAGCAAACTTCTACTTTCACAGTGACGACTGGCAAAATTTCACATGTTACCTGTTCAAATTGAGACACCGGAATCACTGTAGTCAGGAGTCAAAAAAATCTTCCTCCTTTAACATCAACTCTTTTAGTACAGTCGGCTTGGAATAGGGGAGGTGTTGTTGTCAGAAGTGGGATTTGAACCCACGCCTCCAGGGGAGACTGCGACCTTAACGCAGCGCCTTTGACCGCTCGGCCATCCTGACCTCATACTGTAGCTTTGCGGGTAACTTTGGATTGAATATCCACCAACGGCTTAGAGCACTTGGAGTTTGATTTAGAGTTCAGCAAAGTTCTACTTTCACAGTGACGACTGGCAAAATTTCACATGTTACCTGTTCAAATTGAGACACCGGAATCACTGTAGTCAGGAGTCAAAAAAATCTTCCTTCTTAAACATCAACTCTTTTAGTACAGTCTGCTTGGAAGAGGGGAGGTGTTGTTGTCAGAAGTGGGATTTGAACCCACGCCTCCAGGGGAGACTGCGACCTTAACGCAGCGCCTTCGACTGCTCGGCCATCCTGACCTCATACTGTAGCTTTGAGGGGTAACCTTGCATTGAATATCCACCAACGGCTTAGAGCACTTGGAGTTTGATTTAGAGTTCAGCAAAGTTCTACTTTCACAGTGACGACTGGCAAAATTTCACATGTTACCTGTTCAAATTGAGACACCGGAATCACTGTAGTCAGGAGTCAAAAAAATCTTCCTCCTTTAACATCAACTCTTTTAGTACAGTCGGCTTGGAATAGGGGAGGTGTTGTTGTCAGAAGTGGGATTTGAACCCACGCCTCCAGGGGAGACTGCGACCTTAACGCAGCGCCTTTGACCGCTCGGCCATCCTGACCTCATACTGTAGCTTTGCGGGTAACTTTGGATTGAATATCCACCAACGGCTTAGAGCACTTGGAGTTTGATTTAGAGTTCAGCAAAGTTCTACTTTCACAGTGACGACTGGCAAAATTTCACATGTTACCTGTTCAAATTGAGACACCGGAATCACTGTAGTCAGGAGTCAACACAATCTCCTTCCTTAAACATCAACTCTTTTAGTACAGTCTGCTTGGAATAGAGGAGGTGTTGTTGTCAGAAGTGGGATTTGAACCCACGCCTCCAGGGGAGACTGCGACCTTAACGCAGCGCCTTCGACCGCTCGGCCATCCTGACCTCATACTGTAGCTTTGCGGGTAACTTTGGATTGAATATCCACCAACGGCTTAGAGCACTTGGAGTTTGATTTAGAGTTCAGCAAAATTCTACTTTCACAGTGACTACTGGCAAAATTTCACATGTTACCTGTTCAAATTGAGACACCGGAATCACTGTAGTCAGATAATCTTCCTTATTGAACAGCAACTATTTTAATGCAGTCTGCATGGGAAAAGCTAGGGCTTATTGTCGGAAGTGGGATTTGAACCCAACCCTCCAGGGGAGACTGCTACCTGAACGCAGCGCCTTTGACTGCTCGGCCATCTTGACCTCATACTGTAGCTTTGCCGGTACCTTTGGATTGAATATCCACCAACGGCTTAGAGCACTTGGAGTTTGATTTAGAGTTCAGCAAAGTTCTACTTTCACAGTGACGACTGGCAAAATTTCACATGTTACCTGTTCAAATTGAGACACCGGAATCACTGTAGTCAGATAATCTTCCTTATTGAACAGCAACTATTTTAGTGCAGTCTGCATGGGAAAAGCTAGGGCTTATTGTCAGAAGTGGGATTTGAACCCAACCCTCCAGGGGAGACTGCGACCTGAACGCAGCGCCTTTGACTGCTCGGCCATCTTGACCTCATACTGTAGCTTTGCCGGTACCTTTGGATTGAATATCCACCAACGGCTTAGAGCACTTGGAGTTTGATTTAGAGTTCAGCAAACTTCTACTTTCACAGTGACGACTGGCAAAATTTCACATGTTACCTGTTCAAATTGAGACACCGGAATCACTGTAGTCAGGAGTCAAAAAAATCTTCCTCCTTAAACATCAACTCTTTTAGTACAGTCTGCTTGGAAGAGGGGAGGTGTTGTTGTCAGAAGTGGGATTTGAACCCACGCCTCCAGGGGAGACTGCGACCTGAACGCAGCGCCTTCGACCGCTCGGCCATCCTGACCTCATACTGTAGCTTTGCGGGTAACTTTGGATTGAATATCCACCAACGGCTTAGAGCACTTGGAGTTTGATTTAGAGTTCAGCAAAGTTCTACTTTCACAGTGACGACTGGCAAAATTTCACATGTTACCTGTTCAAATTGAGACACCGGAATCACTGTAGTCAGGAGTCAAAAAAATCTTCCTCCTTAAACATCAACTCTTTTAGTACAGTCTGCTTGGAAGAGGGGAGGTGTTGTTGTCAGAAGTGGGATTTGAACCCACGCCTCCAGGGGAGACTGCAACCTTAACGCAGCGCCTTCGACCGCTCGGCCATCCTGACCTCATACTGTAGCTTTGCGGGTAACTTCGGATTGAATATCCACCAACGGCTTAGAGCACTTGGAGTTTGATTTAGAGTTCAGCAAAGTTCTACTTTCACAGTGACTACTGACAAAATTTCACATGTTACCTGTTCAAATTGAGACACCGGAATCACTGTAGTCAGGAGTCAAAAAAATCTTCCTCCTTAAACATCAACTCTTTTAGTACAGTCTGCATGGGAAAAGCTAGGGCTTATTGTCGGAAGTGGGATTTGAACCCAACCCTCCAGGGGAGACTGCGACCTGAACGCAGCGCCTTTGACTGCTCGGCCATCTTGACCTCATACTGTAGCTTTGCCGGTACCTTTGGATTGAATATCCACCAACGGCTTAGAGCACTTGGAGTTTGATTTAGAGTTCAGCAAAGTTCTACTTTCACAGTGACGACTGCCAAAATTTCACATGTTACCTGTTCAAATTGAGACACCGGAATCACTGTAGTCAGGAGTCAAAAAAATCTTCCTCCTTAAACATCAACTCTTTTAGTACAGTCTGCTTGGAAGAGGGGAGGTGTTGTTGTCAGAAGTGGGATTTGAACCCACGCCTCCAGGGGAGACTGCAACCTTAACGCAGCGCCTTCGACCGCTCGGCCATCCTGACCTCATACTGTAGCTTTGCGGGTAACTTCGGATTGAATATCCACCAACGGCTTAGAGCACTTGGAGTTTGATTTAGAGTTCAGCAAAGTTCTACTTTCACAGTGACGACTGGCAAAATTTCACATGTTACCTGTTCAAATTGAGACACCGGAATCACTGTAGTCAGGAGTCAAAAAAATCTTCCTTATTAAACATCAACTCTTTTAGTACAGTCTGCTTGGAAAAGGGGAGGTGTTGTTGTCAGAAGTGGGATTTGAACCCACGCCTCCAGGGGAGACTGCGACCTTAACGCAGCGCCTTCGACTGCTCGGCCATCCTGACCTCATACTGTAGCTTTGAAGGGTAACCTTGGATTGAATATCCACCAACGGCTTAGAGCACTTGGAGTTTGATTTAGAGTTCAGCAAAGTTCTACTTTCACAGTGACTACTGGCAAAATTTCACATGTTACCTGTTCAAATTGAGACACCGGAATCACTGTAGTCAGGAGTCAAAAAAATCTTCCTCCTTAAACATAACTCTTTTAGTACAGTCTGCTTGGAATAGGCGAGGTGTTGTTGTCAGAAGTGGGATTTGAACCCACGCCTCCAGGGGAGACTGCGACCTGAACGCAGCGCCTTCGACCGCTCGGCCATCCTGACCTCATACTGTAGCTTTGCGGGTAACTTTGGATTGAATATCCACCAACGGCTTAGAGCACTTGGAGTTTGATTTAGAGTTCAGCAAAGTTCTACTTTCACAGTGACGACTGGCAAAATTTCACATGTTACCTGTTCAAATTGAGACACCGGAATCACTGTAGTCAGGAGTCAAAAAAATCTTCCTCCTTAAACATCAACTCTTTTAGTACAGTCTGCTTGGAATAGGGAGGTGTTGTTGTCAGAAGTGGGATTTGAACCCACGCCTCCAGGGGAGACTGCGACCTTAACGCAGCGCCTTCGACTGCTCGGCCATCCTGACCTCATACTGTAGCTTTGCGGGTAACTTAGAGTTGAATATCCACCAACGGCTTAGAGCACTTGGAGTTTGATTTAGAGTTCAGCAAACTTCTACTTTCACAGTGACGACTGGCAAAATTTCACATGTTACCTGTTCAAATTGAGACACCGGAATCACTGTAGTCAGGAGTCAAAAAAATCTTCCTCCTTTAACATCAACTCTTTTAGTACAGTCGGCTTGGAATAGGGGAGGTGTTGTTGTCAGAAGTGGGATTTGAACCCACGCCTCCAGGGGAGACTGCGACCTTGACGCAGCGCCTTTGACCGTTCGGCCATCCTGACCTCATACTGTAGCTTTGCCGGTAACTTTGGATTGAAAATCCACCAACGGCTTAGAACACTTAGAGTTTGATTTAGAGTTCAGGAAAGTTCTACTTTCACAGTGACGACTGGCAAAATTTCACAAGTTACCTGTTCAAATTGAGACACCGGAATCACTGTAGTCAGGAGTCAAAAAAATCTTCCTCCTTAAACATCAACTCTTTTAGTACAGTCTGCTTGGAATAGGGGAGGTGTTGTTGTCAGAAGTGGGATTTGAACCCACGCCTCCAGGGGAGACTGCGACCTTAACGCAGCGCCTTTGACCGCTCGGCCATCCTGACCTCATACTGTAGCTTTGCGGGTAACTTCGGATTGAATATCCACCAACGGCTTAGAGCACTTGGAGTTTGATTTAGAGTTCAGCAAAGTTCTACTTTCACAGTGACTACTGGCAAAATTTCACATGTTACCTGTTCAAATTGAGACACCGGAATCACTGTAGTCAGATAATCTTCCTTATTGAACAGCAACTATTTTAATGCAGTCTGCATGGGAAAAGCTAGGGCTTATTGTCAGAAGTGGGATTTGAACCCAACCCTCCAGGGGAGACTGCTACCTGAACGCAGCGCCTTTGACTGCTCGGCCATCTTGACCTCATACTGTAGCTTTGCCGGTACCTTTGGATTGAATATCCACCAACGGCTTAGAGCACTTGGAGTTTGATTTAGAGTTCAGCAAAGTTCTACTTTCACAGTGACGACTGGCAAAATTTCACATGTTACCTGTTCAAATTGAGACACCGGAATCACTGTAGTCAGATAATCTTCCTTATTGAACAGCAACTATTTTAATGCAGTCTGCATGGGAAAAGCTAGGGCTTATTGTCAGAAGTGGGATTTGAACCCAACCCTCCAGGGGAGACTGCGACCTGAACGCAGCGCCTTTGACTGCTCGGCCATCTTGACCTCATACTGTAGCTTTGCCGGTACCTTTGGATTGAATTTCCACCAACGGCTTAGAGCACTTGGAGTTTGATTTAGAGTTCAGCAAACTTCTACTTTCACAGTGACGACTGGCAAAATTTCACATGTTACCTGTTCAAATTGAGACACCGGAATCACTGTAGTCAGATAATCTTCCTTATTGAACAGCAACTATTTTAGTGCAGTCTGCATGGGAAAAGCTAGGGCTTATTGTCAGAAGTGGGATTTGAACCCACGCCTCCAGGGGAGACTGCGACCTTAACGCAGCGCCTTTGACCGCTCGGCCATCCTGACCTCATACTGTAGCTTTGCGGGTAACTTTGGATTGAATATCCACCAACGGCTTAGAGCACTTGGAGTTTGATTTAGAGTTCAGCAAAGTTCTACTTTCACAGTGACGACTGGCAAAATTTCACATGTTACCTGTTCAAATTGAGACACCGGAATCACTGTAGTCAGGAGTCAAAAAAATCTTCCTCCTTAAACATCAACTCTTTTAGTACAGTCTGCTTGGAATAGGCGAGGTGTTGTTGTCAGAAGTGGGATTTGAACCCACGCCTCCAGGGGAGACTGCGACCTTAACGCAGCGCCTTCGACCGCTCGGCCATCCTGACCTCATACTGTAGCTTTGAGGGGTAACCTTGCATTGAATATCCACCAACGGCTTAGAGCACTTGGAGTTTGATTTAGAGTTCAGCAAAGTTCTACTTTCACAGTGACGACTGGCAAAATTTCACATGTTACCTGTTCAAATTGAGACACCGGAATCACTGTAGTCAGGAGTCAAAAAAATCTTCCTCCTTAAACATCAACTCTTTTGTTAGAGTCTGCTTGGAATAGGGGAGGTGTTGTTGTCAGAAGTGGGATTTGAACCCACGCCTCCAGGGGAGACTGCGACCTTAACGCAGCGCCTTCGACCGCTCGGCCATCCTGACCTCATACTGTAGCTTTGTGGGTAACTTCGGATTGAATATCCACCTACGGCTTAGAGCACTTGGAGTTTGATTTAGAGTTCAGCAAAGTTCTACTTTCACAGTGACTACTGGCAAAATTTCACATGTTACCTGTTCAAATTGAGACACTGGAATCACTGTAGTCAGATAATCTTCCTTATTGAACAGCAACTATTTTAATGCAGTCTGCATGGGAAAAGCTAGGGCTTATTGTCAGAAGTGGGATTTGAACCCAACCCTCCAGGGGAGACTGCGACCTGAATGCAGCGCCCTTGACTGCTCGGCCATCTTGACCTCATACTGTAGCTTTGCCGGTACCTTTGGATTGAATATCCACCAACGGCTTAGAGCACTTGGAGTTTGATTTAGAGTTCAGCAAAGTTCTACTTTCACAGTGACGACTGGCAAAATTTCACATGTTACCTGTTCAAATTGAGACACCGGAATCACTGTAGTCAGGAGTCAAAAAAATCTTCCTCCTTAAACATCAACTCTTTTGTTAGAGTCTGCTTGGAATAGGGGAGGTGTTGTTGTCAGAAGTGGGATTTGAACCCACGCCTCCAGGGGAGACTGCGACCTTAACGCAGCGCCTTCGACCGCTCGGCCATCCTGACCTCATACTGTAGCTTTGCGGGTAACTTCGGATTGAATATCCACCAACGGCTTAGAGCACTTGGAGTTTGATTTAGAGTTCAGCAAAGTTCTACTTTCACAGTGACTACTGGCAAAATTTCACATGTTACCTGTTCAAATTGAGACACCGGAATCACTGTAGTCAGGAGTCAAAAAAATCTTCCTCCTTAAACATCAACTCTTTTAGTACTGTCTGCTTGGAATAGGGGAGGTGTTGTTGTCAGAAGTGGGATTTGAACCCACGCCTCAAGGGGAGACTGCGACCTTAACGCAGCGCCTTCGACTGCTCGGCCATCCTGACCTCATACTGTAGCTTTGCGGGTAACTTCGGATTGAATATCCACCAACGGCTTAGAGCACTTGGAGTTTGATTTAGAGTTCAGCAAAGTTCTACTTTCACAGTGACTACTGACAAAATTTCACATGTTACCTGTTCAAATTGAGACACCGGAATCACTGTAGTCAGGAGTCAAAAAAATCTTCCTTCTTAAACATCAACTCTTTTAGTACAGTCTGCTTGGAATAGGGGAGGTGTTGTTGTCAGAAGTGGGATTTGAACCCACGCCTCAAGGGGAGACTGCGACCTTAACGCAGCACCTTCGACTGCTCGGCCATCCTGACCTCAAACTGTAGCTTTGCGGGTAACTTCGGATTGAATATCCACCAACGGCTTAGAGCACTTGGAGTTTGATTTAGAGTTCAGCAAAGTTCTACTTTCACAGTGACTACTGGCAAAATTTCACATGTTACCTGTTCAAATTGAGACAGCGGAATCACTGTAGTCAGGAGTCAAAAAAATCTTCCTCCTTAAACATAATCTCTTTTAGTACAGTCTGCTTGGAATAGGCGAGGTGTTGTTGTCAGAAGTGGGATTTGAACCCACGCCTCCAGGGGAGACTGCGACCTGAACGCAGTGCCTTCGACCGCTCGGCCATCCTGAGGTCATACTGTAGCTTTGCGGGTAACTTTGGATTGAATATCCACCAACGGCTTAGAGCACTTGGAGTTTGATATAGAGTTCAGCAAAGTTCTACTTTCACAGTGACGACTGGCAAAATTTCACATGTTACCTGTTCAAATTGAGACAGCGGAATCACTGTAGTCAGGAGTCAAAAAAATCTTCCTCCTTAAACATCAACTCTTTTAGTACAGTCTGCTTGGAATAGGCGAGGTGTTGTTGTCAGAAGTGGGATTTGAACCCACGCCTCCAGGGGAGACTGCGACCTTAACGCAGCGCCTTCGACCGCTCGGCCATCCTGACCTCATACTGTAGCTTTGCGGGTAACTTTGGATTGAATATCCACCAACGGCTTAGAGCACTTGGAGTTTGATTTAGAGTTCAGCAAACTTCTACTTTCACAGTGACGACTGGCAAAATTTCACATGTTACCTGTTCAAATTGAGACACCGGAATCACTGTAGTCAGGAGTCAAAAAAATCTTCCTCCTTTAACATCAACTCTTTTAGTACAGTCGGCTTGGAATAGGGGAGGTGTTGTTGTCAGAAGTGGGATTTGAACCCACGCCTCCAGGGGAGACTGCGACCTTAACGCAGCGCCTTCGACCGCTCGGCCATCCTGACCTCATACTGTAGCTTTGCCGGTACCTTTGCCGGTACCTTTGGTTTGAATTTCCACCAACGGCTTAGAGCACTTGGAGTTTGATTTAGAGTTCAGCAAAGTTCTACTTTCACAGTGACGACTGGCAAAATTTCACATGTTACCTGTTCAAATTGAGACACCGGAATCACTGTAGTCAGATAATCTTCCTTATTGAACAGCAACTATTTTTATGCAGTCTGCATGGGAAAAGCTAGGGCTTATTGTCAGAAGTGGGATTTGAACCCAACCCTCCAGGGGAGACTGCGACCTGAACGCAGCGCCTTTGACTGCTCGGCCATCTTGACCTCATACTGTAGCTTTTCCGGTACCTTTGGATTGAATATCCACCAACGGCTTAGAGCACTTGGAGTTTGATTTTAGAGTTCAACAAAGTTCTACTTTCACAGTGACGACTGGCAAAATTTCACATGTTACCTGTTCAAATAGAGACACCGGAATCACTGTAGTCAGGAGTCAAAAAAATCTTCCTTTTTTAACATCAACTCTTTTAGTACAGTCGGCTTGGAATAGGGGAGGTGTTGTTGTCAGAAGTGGGATTTGAACCCACGCCTCCAGGGGAGACTGCGACCTTAACGCAGCGCCTTTGACCGCTCGGCCATCCTGACCTCATACTGTAGCTTTGCGGGTAACTTTGGATTGAATATCCACCAACGGCTTAGAGCACTTGGAGTTTGATTTTAGAGTTCAACAAACTTCTACTTTCACAGTGACAACTGGCAAAATTTCACATGTTACCTGTTCAAATTGAGACACCGGAATCACTGTAGTCAGGAGTCAAAAAAATCTTCCTCCTTTAACATCAACTCTTTTAGTACAGTCTGCTTATAATAGGGGAGGTGTTGTTGTCTGAAGTGGGATTTGAACCCACGCCTCCAGGGGAGACTGCGACCTTAACGCAGCGCCTTCGACCGCTCGGCCATCCTGACCTCATACTGTAGCTTTGAGGGGTAACCTTGGATTGAATATCCACCAACGGCTTAGAGCACTTGGAGTTTGATTTAGAGTTCAGCAAAGTTCTACTTTCACAGTGACGACTGGCAAAATTTCACATGTTACCTGTTCAAATTGAGACACCGGAATCACTGTAGTCAGGAGTCAAAAAAATCTTCCTTCTTAAACATCAACTCTTTTAGTACAGTCTGCTTGGAAGAGGGGAGGTGTTGTTGTCAGAAGTGGGATTTGAACCCACGCCTCCAGGGGAGACTGCGACCTGAACGCAGCGCCTTTGACTGCTCAGCCATCCTGACCTCATACTGTAGCTTTGCGGGTAACTTTGGATTGAATATCCACCAACGGCTTAGAGCACTTGGAGTTTGATTTAGAGTTCAGCAAAGTTCTACTTTCACAGTGACTACTGGCAAAATTTCACATGTTACCTGTTCAAATTGAGACACCGGAATCACTGTAGTCAGATAATCTTCCTTATTGAACAGCAACTATTTTAATGCAGTCTGCATGGGAAAAGCTAGGGCTTATTGTCAGAAGTGGGATTTGAACCCACGCCTCCAGGGGAGACTGCGACCTGAACGCAGCGCCTTTGACTGCTCGGCCATCCTGACCTCATACTGTAGCTTTGCGGGTAACTTTGGATTGAATATCCACCAACGGCTTAGAGCACTTGGAGTTTGATTTAGAGTTCAGCAAAGTTCTACTTTCACAGTGACGACTGGCAAAATTTCACATGTTACCTGTTCAAATTGAGACACCGGAATCACTGTAGTCAGGAGTCAAAAAAATCTTCCTCCTTAAACATCAACTCTTTTAGTACTGTCTGCTTGGAATAGGGGAGGTGTTGTTGTCAGAAGTGGGATTTGAACCCACGCCTCAAGGGGAGACTGCGACCTTAACGCAGCACCTTCGACTGCTCGGCCATCCTGACCTCATACTGTAGCTTTGCGGGTAACTTCGGATTGAATATCCACCAACGGCTTAGAGCACTTGGAGTTTGATTTAGAGTTCAGCAAAGTTCTACTTTCACAGTGACTACTGGCAAAATTTCACATGTTACCTGTTCAAATTGAGACACCGGAATCACTGTAGTCAGGAGTCAAAAAAATCTTCCTACTTAAACATCAACTCTTTTAGTACAGTCTGCTTGGAATAGGGGAGGTGTTGTTGTCAGAAGTGGGATTTGAACCCACGCCTCAAGGGGAGACTGCGACCTTAACGCAGCACCTTCGACTGCTCGGCCATCCTGACCTCAAACTGTAGCTTTGCGGGTAACTTCGGATTGAATATCCACCAACGGCTTAGAGCACTTGGAGTTTGATTTAGAGTTCAGCAAAGTTCTACTTTCACAGTGACTACTGGCAAAATTTCACATGTTACCTGTTCAAATTGAGACACCGGAATCACTGTAGTCAGGAGTCAAAAAAATCTTCCTCCTTAAACATAATCTCTTTTAGTACAGTCTGCTTGGAATAGGCGAGGTGTTGTTGTCAGAAGTGGGATTTGAACCCACGCCTCCAGGGGAGACTGCGACCTGAACGCAGTGCCTTCGACCGCTCGGCCATCCTGAGGTCATACTGTAGCTTTGCGGGTAACTTTGGATTGAATATCCACCAACGGCTTAGAGCACTTGGAGTTTGATATAGAGTTCAGCAAAGTTCTACTTTCACAGTGACGACTGGCAAAATTTCACATGTTACCTGTTCAAATTGAGACAGCGGAATCACTGTAGTCAGGAGTCAAAAAAATCTTCCTCCTTAAACATCAACTCTTTTAGTACAGTCTGCTTGGAATAGGCGAGGTGTTGTTGTCAGAAGTGGGATTTGAACCCACGCCTCCAGGGGAGACTGCGACCTTAACGCAGCGCCTTCGACTGCTCGGCCATCCTGACCTCATACTGTAGCTTTGCGGGTAACTTCGAGTTGAATATCCACCAACGGCTTAGAGCACTTGGAGTTTGATTTAGAGTTCAGCAAACTTCTACTTTCACAGTGACGACTGGCAAAATTTCACATGTTACCTGTTCAAATTGAGACACCGGAATCACTGTAGTCAGGAGTAAAAAAAATCTTCCTCTTTTAACATCAACTCTTTTAGTACAGTCGGCTTGGAATAGAGGAGGTGTTGTTGTCAGAAGTGGGATTTGAACCCACGCCTCCAGGGGAGACTGCGACCTTAACGCAGCGCCTTCGACTGCTCGGCCATCCTGACCTCATACTGTAGCTTTGCGGGTAACTTTGGATTGAATATCCACCAACGGCTTAGAGCACTTGGAGTTTGATTTAGAGTTCAGCAAAATTCTACTTTCACAGTGACTACTGGCAAAATTTCACATGTTACCTGTTCAAATTGAGACACCGGAATCACTGTAGTCAGGTAATCTTCCTTATTGAACAGCAACTATTTTAGTGCAGTCTGCATGGGAAAAGCTAGGGCTTATTGTCGGAAGTGGGATTTGAACCCAACCCTCCAGGGGAGACTGCTACCTGAACGCAGCGCCTTTGACTGCTCGGCCATCTTGACCTCATACTGTAGATTTGCCGGTACCTTTGGATTGAATATCCACCAACGGCTTAGAGCACTTGGAGTTTGATTTAGAGTTCAGCAAACTTCTACTTTCACAGTGACGACTGGCAAAATTTCACATGTTACCTGTTCAAATTGAGACACCGGAATCACTGTAGTCAGATAATCTTCCTTATTGAACAGCAACTATTTTAGTGTGGTCTGCATGGGAAAAGCTAGGGCTTATTGTCAGAAGTGGGATTTGAACCCAACCCTCCAGGGGAGACTGAGACCTGAACGCAGTGCCTTTGAATGCTCGGCCATCTTGACCTCATACTGTAGATTTGCCGGTACCTTTGGATTGAATATCCACCAACGGCTTAGAGCACTTGGAGTTTGATTTAGAGTTCAGCAAACTTCTACTTTCACAGTGACGACTGGCAAAATTTCACATGTTACCTGTTCAAATTGAGACACCGGAATCACTGTAGTCAGATAATCTTCCTTATTGAACAGCAACTATTTTAGTGTGGTCTGCATGGGAAAAGCTAGGGCTTATTGTCAGAAGTGGGATTTGAACCCAACCCTCCAGGGGAGACTGAGACCTGAACGCAGCGCCTTTGACCGCTCGGCCATCCTGAGCTCGTACTGTAGCTTTGCGGGTACCTTTGGATTGAATATCCACCAACGGCTTAGAGCACTTGGAGTTTGATTTAGAGTTCAGCAAAGTTCTACTTTCACAGTGACTACTGGCAAAATTTCACATGTTACCTGTTCAAATTGAGACACCGGAATCACTGTAGTCAGGAGTCAAAAAAATCTTCCTCCTTAAACATAAACTCTTTTAGTACAGTCTGCTTGGAATAGGCGAGGTGTTGTTGTCAGAAGTGGGATTTGAACCCACGCCTCCAGGGGAGACTGCGACCTGAACGCAGCGCCTTCGACCGCTCGGCCATCCTGACCTCATACTGTAGCTTTGCGGGTAACTTCGGATTGAATATCCACCAACGGCTTAGAGCACTTGGAGTTTGATTTAGAGTTCAGCAAACTTCTACTTTCACAGTGACGACTGACAAAATTTCACATGTTACCTGTTCAAATTGAGACACCGGAATCACTGTAGTCAGGAGTCAAAAAATCTTCCTCCTTAAACATAAACTCTTTTAGTACAGTCTGCTTGGAATAGGGGAGGTGTTGTTGTCAGAAGTGGGATTTGAACCCACGCCTCCAGGGGAGACTGCGACCTTAACGCAGCGCCTTCGACCGCTCGGCCATCCTGACCTCATACTGTAGCTTTGCGGGTAACTTTGGATTGAATATCCACCAACGGCTTAGAGCACTTGGAATTTGATTTAGAGTTCAGCAAAGTTCTACTTTCACAGTGACTACTGGCAAAATTTCACATGTTACCTGTTCAAATCTAGACACCGCAATCACTGTAGTCAGATAATCTTCCTTATGGAACAGCAACTATTTTAGTGCAGTCTGTATGGGAAAAGCTAGGGCTTATTGTCAGAAGTGGGATTTGAACCCAACTCTCCAAGGGAAAACTGCGACCTGAACGCAGCGCCTTTGACTGCTCGGCCATCCTGACCTCATACTGTAGCTTTGCCGGTACCTTTGGATTGAATATCCATCAACGGCTTAGAGCACTTGGAGTTTGATAGAGTTCAGCAAAGTTCTACTTTCACAGTGACTACTGGCAAAATTTCACATGTTACCTGTTCAAATTGAGACACCGGAATCACTGTAGTCAGGAGTCAAAAAGTCTTCCTCCTTAAACATAAACTCTTTTAGTACAGTCTGCTTGGAATAAGGAGAGGTGTTGTTGTCAGAAGTCGGATTAGAACCCACGCCTCCAGGGGAGACTGCGACCTTAACGCAGCGCCTTTGACCGCTCGGCCATCCTGACGGATATGTGATGAGGGCACTTCTGCAAACTGTACCCACGGAAGCGTGACGAGCACGTGCGAATGTGATATGTACTTTGTGACTGTTTAGCTTGTAACAACCTTGAAAATTGACCACATTTTGCTCCAGTTTATACCTACAGTTTATATTTCTTTTACACCACCAATAGGTATTCTGTGCATTCCTGTGGTCCCTACTTACGTATAGCCGTGATACAAGCTTTGTGTAAAACATGAAATATCGGCAATAATCTACAAAGTTCAATGGTCAACATTTGAGGACTTTGAAAAGGGACATTCATCCAAGATAAAGAGATGCATGGAATGTCTTTTAACAAAACACATCCTGTTTATGGTGTGTTAAGGTACTATAGTGCTTACTTAAGCAAATTCTAGAGTAAACCACTGCCATTACACCTAGCGAGGTCTCTGACGGATGTTGGCTTATCTGACCAGAGACTCTTGTTCTGCCTTTAACCAAGCAAGCGGAAACTTTGCCAACATCTTCTTGCCAAAATATGATCCCATAAAGCACAGTGTGTTTGTGTATCACCTCATCGAAATCATACAAAGATGTCAGAAGTGGATTTCGATCCCACGCCTTCAGGGGAGACTGCGATCTGAACGTAGCGCCCTTGGCCGCTCGGCCATCCTGACATCATACTGTAGCTTTGCAGGTACCTTTGGATTGAATATCCACCAATGGCTTAGAGCACTTGGAGTTTGACTTAGAGTTCAGCAAAGTTCTACTTTCACTCTGACTACTGGCAAAATTTCGTGTGTTACCTATTCAAATTCAAACACCGGAATCACTGTTGTCAGGAGTCAAATAATCTTCCTCCTTAAACAGCAACTCTTTTAGTACAGTCTGCGTGGAAAAGGCAAGGCGCTTTTGTCAGAAGTGGGATTCGAATCCACGCCTCCAGGGGAGACTGCGACCTTAACGCAGCGCCTTCGACCGCTCGGCCATCCTGACGTCTCACTGACATGCGATGCAGGCACTTCTGCAAACCGTACCCACGGAAGCGTGAAGAGCACATGTGAATTTGACATGGACTTTGTAACTGTTTAGCTTGTAACAACCTGGAAAATGGACCACATTTTGCTCCAGTTTATACCTACAGTATGTATTTGTTTTATACCACCAATAGGTATTCTGTGCATTACGTAGGGACCACAGAAAAAGTATACATCTACAAAGTTCAATGGTAAACATTTGAGGACTTTGAAAAGGGACATGCATCCAAGATAAAGAGAAGCATGTAATGCCTTTTCACAAAACACATCCTGTGTGTTAACGTTTGTATATAAAAAGATCATTTGTACATTTAGTTATTCTTGTGATAGACATTTTCAGCATATTAGTTAACATTTAATGGTTTGCAAGTGTCTTGTTTTAATGTAACCTAAAAAAATACTTAATCAGATCAAATGTAATGCAACAACTACTAAATAATAATTTTTCTATTTGGTAATTATGTTTTATGAAAGAATATCAAAAAACACAACAAATTACATAAGTATATTTTATCAACACTGGAACAGTGTGCATTCAAAAAGAATGCTTATTTAATTAAATAATAAATGCTACAAAAAGTTGGCTTCAGCTGGATTCGAACCCGGGTCTTGGTGAGCACCTGCAATAGAAATCGGTGAAATATAAATGGGTGATTTTCCAACATGAAGAAACCAGAAAATGTATTATAAGACCCATGCTAAGGAAAACATATCTCTGAATGTCAAATTTCACACTTTCTTTTCTTCATTTTTCTTTCTCTTCTTCACCTTTTCTTTTTCTTCCTTCCCCCTTTTCTTCCCTTCTTCCCCACCTTTGTTGGACTATTGTTCCCCAGCTTTGCTGAAACGACATAGCCAATCACGTCGAATCGCTTTAACATTTGTAGCCAATCAGAGAGCGCCATTCTTAATATTTTCTTGAAATGTTTGACATTTGACCAGTCGGTCTAAGGAAATGTTGAAGGTAAGTTTGCGCTTAGTAGCAAACTGTCAGTCAAGTTGCCGAACTGAGCCGAAGGAGTACGAAGTAATGACTTATTCCTCGGGGCGTGTGAGAGGTCAAAAAGTTCAGTAGATGTCGAGCATCACTGTCACATTTTTTTAACGTCGGACAGCGAATTTTTCGGTAACTATTACTGTATTTTCGGACAACAGGTAAAAATGCACAATGTCGTGTGTGCCTATTTAACAGATAATTTTATAAACATTACAATGTTGTTTCACATTGTATGTAACGTTTTATTTCTTGTTTTTTATTTCATTTCCTTTTTCTTATTTTTAAAACATGTTATTTAACATTTTAATATTACTGTTCTGTTGGCATGGTTGTAAAATAAAAAAAATGGCAAGTTTTTATTTCTAAAAACATGTTATTTAACATTTTAATATGACTGTTCTGTTGGCATGGTTGTAAAATTAAAAATGGGCAAGTATTTATTTCTAAAAACATGATGTTTATTAATTGAATATTACTGTTCGGTTGGCATGGTTTTAAAATAAAAAATTGGCATGTATCTATTTCTAAAAACATGTTGTTTAATATTTCAATATTACTGTTCTGTTGGCATGGTTGTAAAAGAAAAACAAATTGGCAAATGATTGCTTTTCGACTTTTACTTTCATGTGACATTATTTCATAAGTACACTCCAGCAATAACGTTTGTATATAAAAAGATAATTTGTACATTTTGGTATTCTTATGATAGACATTTTCAGCATATTAGTTAACGTTTAATGGTTTGCAAGTGTCTTGTTTTAATGTAACCTAAAAAAAATACTTAATCAGATCAAATGTAATACAACAACTACTAAATAATAATTTTTCGTTTTGGTAATTATGTTTTATGAAAGAATATCAAAAACAACAAATTACATAAATATATTTTATCAACACTGGAACAGTGTGCATTCAAAAAGAATGCTTATTTAATTAAATAATAAATGTTACAAAAAGTTGGCTTTAGCTGGATTCGAACCCCGATCTTGGTGAGCCCCTACAATAGAAAACGGTAAAATATAAATGCGTGATTTTCCAACATGAAGAAACCAGACAATGTATTATAAGACCTATGCTAAGGAAAACATATCTCTAAATGTCAAATTTCACCTTTCTTTTCTTAATTTTTTCTTTCTCTTCTTCCCATTTTCTTTTTCTTACTTCCCCATTTTCTTCCCTTCTTCCCCACCTTTGTTGGACTAGGACCCAGCTTTTGTTCCCCAGCTTAACGCCACAGCCAATCACGTCGAAACACTTTAACATTTGTAGCCATTCTTAACATTTTCTTAAAATGTTCGACATTTGACCAATCGGTACAAGGAAATGTTGAAGGTAAGTTTGCGCTTAGCTAGCGAACTGTCAATCAGGTTGCCAAACTGAGCCGAAGGTGTACGAAGTAATGACGTATTCCTCGGTGTGTTTTAGAGGTCAAAAAGTTCAGTAGATGTCGGGCATCACTGTCACATAATTCTAACGGAAGACGGCGAAACATAATTTTTGGTAACTTTTACTGTATTTTCGGACCACAGGTAAAAATACATAATGTATTATGTGGTGTGTGCCTATTTAACAAATAATTTTTATTAATACAAATTTTTACCGCCCTCCCCCCCAAAAAAGAAGGGGCAAAAAAAGAAAAATGTCTGGCAAAAAATACTATAAAGCCATGTCGGATCCTGACTGGATTTCAAGCCTAAAAGATTTTGCCAGTACAGGAGTTTGGCCATCAAATGAGTGTAACAGGCCAGCTCCTCGACAGAAAAACTGGCATGACGTGTATCTAGGGGTGAGTGTGCTTTTGTTAGCTTTGCATGACAGAATAAGTAAGGAATAATAATAGTAAGGAATAGCCTTATTGACGACGAGCCGTTAAATTATTAGAAAAATAATACCCACCCGAGGTTATTTTATCAATTTTATTAATTCCTTAATTTTCTTTTATAGCCTTTATGTGTAACCATATGTATAACCTGTACATAGTTTGTACATTCACAACAGTTATAGGATGTATAACCTCTTCATAGTCTGTACATCCACTACAGTTATAGCCTGTATATACTTATAGTTATAATATATTTATCTCCTTCACACCGTGTACATTTGTAATATATCTAAATTTTTGCTGAAATACTCCTGGGTGGATGTAAACTGCATTTCGTTGCTTGTACTTGTGACATGTGCAATGACAATAAAGCTGAGTTATATTCTATTTTAAATGATTCATGTAAAGCTTCTAATTCTAATCATTCAAGTCAATGTCATGATTATTTATAGATTTTTATATAGATACTGTTGCAGGCATTTGAGATTTATGTCAGTCTAAAAAAAACTACATTAAAGACAATTTTTTTGCATTGAGAAATTCTGAGATTTGAGACAGTGGGCGTGGGGATGTCCAGTGAATGGGTTGAAGGTGTGAGATGTTCCTTTTTTGTTCTTTTAAAGGATAATACAAACTTGATCTATTTCTCTCTCATTTCACAGTTTGTATCTCCCCTTTAATGAACATGAATAAAAAATAAATATGACACATGTCCTGGAAAGTTACAATAAATTAATTTGCCATTCACTCTGATGAGTTAGAAATGCATGTATTCTATATTAAATGTGTGATAATTGATAAATTGATTACAGATTGATAAATGTCCGATGCAGTCTCGTGGCCAGACGACCTAGCTCGGAGTCCCAAAATGTGTGGTTTTCACACTCAAAAGATAGTAAGGTGAAGATTCAACTAGTATTTTTATTTATTTATTATAGTTTACTGAACAAATTCTTCTTGTTCAAAAATGATTGTGGCCTATGTATTTTTGTGATTGTCTTAAGCAGACCACAGCCTCTAGTGGACAAGCAGCCAGGGTTGTGGAACAAGAGTCTGCCGCTACTGGACCAGTACAGGATGTCATGGAGCAGAGTCAGCGTCAGCTCCCCCCCCCAGCCAACTTCATCTACGTTTAAAACTATGACAAGTTTGTCAAAGATTTTTTTTTAAGAATTTTAATTTTAACACATTCAATTCAATTTATTTATATAGCGCCAATTCACAACAGATGTCATCTCAAGGCACTTAACAAGAAGTCATTTTAATACATTTATACAAACATTCCAATCAGTTAAAAAGTTTCCTATTTAAGGAATCCCAGCAGATTGCGTCAGTCATTGGCATGAGGTTGGGCAGACTTTCCAACCACAGCAATCCTTCAGCAATCCCTCATACTGAGCAAGCATGTGGCGACGGTGGAGAGGAAAAACTCCCCTTTAACAGGAAGAAACCTCCAACAGAACCAGGCTCAGTAGGAGCGGCCATCTGCCACGACCGTCTGGGGGTTTGAGAAGACAGAGCAGAAACACAGAAGGAACAGAAGATCTGATATAAAAGAGCTTTCTATGTTACAGAAAGTAAAAAGTTGATAACAGGACACAGTGGATGTTCAGTTACTGGGAGCATCATCCCAGTCGATGCCCCCCGTCCAAAAGGGCATTGCAGCCAAGCAGGATACCAGACCAGGTATATCTTCTACGGAGAAAAAAACACTGAGAGAAAACAAAGTTAACAGTCGAAATAACAGAATGTACTGTAATACAACTGGAGAGTAGTAGTAGAAAAGGAAGTAGCAGAGTGAAGAAAATTGGTAAGTCTGTCCTCCAGCAGTCTAAGCCTATAGCAGCATAACTAAAGAGCTAGCTCAGGATGACCTTAGCCACTCTAACTATAAGCTTTATCAAAAAGGAAAGTTTTAAGCCTGGCCTTAAAAGTAAACAGAGAGTGTCTGCCTCACGGACTAAAGCTGGGAGCTGGTTCCATAGGAGAGGAGCCTGATGACCAAAAGATCTGCCTCCCATTCTACTTTTAGAGATCCTAGGAACTACAAGTAAACCTGCAGTCTGAGAGCGAAGTGCTCTGTTAGGAACATATGGAACAATTAGATCTCTGATGTATGATGGAGCTTGATTATTAAGGGCTTTGTATGTAAGAAGAAGGATCTTAAATTCTATTCTGGATTTAACAGGGAGCCAATGAAGGGAAGCTAAAACAGGAGAAATGTGATCTCTCTTTTTAATATTCATCAGAACTCTTGCTGCCGCATTTTGGATCAACTGAAGGCTTTTAATGGCATTTTGTGGACTACCTGATAGTACAGAATTACAGTAGTCCAGCCTTGAGGTAACAAATGCATGGACTAGTTTCTCAGCATCACTCCTGGACAGGATGTTTCTAATTTTAGCAATATTCCGGAGGTGAAAGAAAGAAATCCTAGAAACCTGTTTAATATGGGATTCAAATGTCAAGTCCTGGTCAAAAATAACGCCAAGGTTCTTTACGTTATTACTGAGGGCCAATTTAATGCCCTCCAGATGAAGTGATTGACTAATCAGTTTCTTTTTTATAACATCTGGTCCAAAGACAGCAACTTCTGTCTTGTCAGAATTTAAAAGAAAAAAGTTTAGATTCATCCATGTTTTTATGTCTTCCAGACATGCCTGTAATCTACCTAACTGACTGGGTTCATCAGGATTTATGGATAAATATAGTTGTGTATCATCGGCAAAGCTGTGGAAATTTATCCCATGCTGTCTAATGATTCTACCAATTGGGAGTATATATATGGTGAAAAGAATTGGTCCAAGCACAGAACCCTGTGGAACTCCACAAGTAACCCTTGAGAGTGAAGAAGATTTATCATTTAGATGAACAAACTGGAATCTGTCAGACAAATATGATTTAAACCAGCCTAGTGCTGTTCCTTTGATCCCTGCAACATGTTCAAGCCTTTCTAAGAAAATATTATGATCGACTGTGTCAAAAGCAGCACTGAGATCTTACAAAACCAGAACAGACACAAGTCCATTATCTGAGGCCTTAAGAATATCATTAGTAACCTTCACCAGTGCTGTTTCAGTGCCATGATGAGCTCTAAAACCTGACTGAAACTTTTCAAACAGCTCGTTACTGTTTAGATGCTCACAGACTTGATTAGCAACAATTTTCTCAAGGATTTTGGATAAGAAAGGAAAGTTAGATATAGGTCTGTAATTCACTAAGTCATCTTGATCAAGGGAAGGTTTCTTGAGTAAAGGTTTAATTACAGCTATTTTAAATTCTTATGGTATATGTTTTAAAGTATAAAGGTTTAAGTTCAGTGGAAATGTCTGGTATGTTTTTACACCTGCCTTCCAGCTGTCACACAGCTTGTACAAGGCTGATTGTAGTGCGACTTTATACAGTCTGCTTATTGGTCAGTTTCACCGTCTCAGGTGGGTTTAGTCACATGATCAAGTAAAATTGTAAAAGAACAATATGTGAGATAACATGTGTGATCTCTCTTTCCTCTCTGGGCTCTGCCATTATTGGTTGAAGGACGCTCACGTCCGTCATGGCATCTCTCTTGATCTTTTTCATCTGGCTTTTGAAGCTATGTCTTTCATTCTGTATCTCTCAGGTAATATTCCACTTATGCACACTTAATTATACACATATTATTTCAGTCATCATGAATCTGCTTTGTATCCAGTTCAAGTGTAACCTTCATTACTGTTAATAAACACTTTCTCTTACAAACTATGTGCAAATTAGTTTTGATTTTAAGTCATTTTAAAAGGTTCCTGTTGAATTATAATACACTCACATTCTTGCAATACCTTCACACACATTTTTCAATTCTAACTGATTATTTCAATCTGTATAAATAGCAGAGGGTGGTCATACACAGAAGTAAAATAAGACAAAGAAAGAACGCAGTTCCTTAAGTTATACAATGAAATATAGGAACAATAGATATTTTCTGCCCTGCGATGGAGTGGCGACCTGTCCAGGGTGTGCCCTGCCCCTCGCCCCTTGACTGCTGGAGAAAGGCACCAGCCCCCCCGCAATCCTGGATTAGGGTGGATGATTACAGAAAATGGATGAATGGATGGATAGATATTTTCTCATTTACTTGTTTTACATTTTATCAATTTTTTGCCAACGTGCTGTTACATTACATTTGTCTTTTCGTTGAATTTGTTTTGCCCTTTTTTAGTTTACCAAGCCAAGATTTGGTGGGTCCCACATTGCTTCTGCAAAGCCAAATCTGAGTGTGGCTAGGACACCATCTCAGGTTGTTGACCAACTCAGCACAGCAGTGTCCAGTAGCTCTACACCAAGCACCACTCTCTGTGTAAGTACTTGCGTAATCCACCTTGTATTTTATGAAGACACATTCCACGTCTGTGCACGTTTTAGAAACATATTTTTTATTCCAGGAAATCTTATGATAATTAAGTAGCAGCAATACTATACAGTACTATATGATATTTGAATGAAATAGATTTTATATACACTACTGTCAAAAGTTGGTGGGGTTATATTTGATGCATTACAATGATGCATTAAATTAATTTGAAAACAGATTCAAATAAGTAGTCATCTTAAATTGAAATTATTTCCCACTATTACTGTTTTTGACTGTATTTTAATCATATTTGAAAAACAATCTCACTGAACCTAAACTTTGAACAGTGTTGTATAGTTCCATCTAGGATTAATACAAATTTCTCTTATTATATTTGCAACATTTATTATATTTCAATGCTTGACTGTACAGGCACAAGATCCTGGAGTTCCACCCTCTGTCTCTAGAACTACAGCATATGTGACCAGTCCTGGACACTCTTGCAGTATTGTCTCGGTAACTTATAAAAAATATTATTTGGGTCTAAAACAACTGAATTTGCATATTATGTCAGAACCTCTAGGACTCTGCCCCTGATTGTTCATGTCCTGCACCTGTCTCCTATCATTCACACCTGATCCTCCTTACCTTCTGCCTTTAAAGCCCATCACTTCCCTTCACTCAGCGCCGGATCATTGTTGATGTCGTGTTGTGTTCTTCGTCTCCATGGTGTGTTGTCCCGAGGTGTCCCGTCCTGCCTCTCCATTCCTGCCTTCATCATCCTCACCTCCTCCTCAACCAGCACCTTTAATAAACATCCGTACACCTTTCCTCGGCTTCTGCGTTTGGGTCCTTGCATCGCACAGACATTCCTGACATATGAACTGTCACAACTCACAAAATAGTGCTAGCTGCTGGCACAATTCTAAGAATTTTGGAACAAATGTATGCATTTTATTCTGTTACCTTAAGTATGATTTGACATTCGATATTTTCTATTTTATGTGAGGGTAGTCTTGGATAGATTGGATAGATAGATCGCTAATTAAATAAATGACCTGCTAGACCAAATGTTTTGTCTTTTTCCTTCACAGACTGCTTCTTCGGGGGCCATATTGCAAGCTTCATCAGCAGTTTGACTGCACCGATTGTGGTCGGAGACCTTGCCACCAGAGGATCACAGGTGGATTTCCAGCAGGCTTTTTAAAATGGGGCCCAAGGGAAAACCAGAGCTTTGAGACATCCTACAGCTCTGGTATTACCCACCACAGCCAGCACTTATTTACAATCAGGCTCCAGCTCCAGACAGATTTTTTTGCCATGCTCTGTTGCTGTGGTTGCCGTATAAGCTGTGGAAGGTCAAGGTGCTCTGTCCCAATTCTACCTGTGGGCAGCATCAGTTGACAGGAGGCGGTCTGCACAAAAGAGCACAGCAGGTTTTGGACATCGATAGGATGTTCAACATGGTCACAGAAACCCTCATCTGTACCAAGTGTAAGCCTCGCATGTCTCCTGGAGTCAGACCGTCCTGCAACAGCTGGATATGGGCCATCGCTCTGAGTTTCGGGTCATCCTCACGCGGAAGTAAATACACTTTTCCTTCCACAACCAGTTGATAGCCCATCATCAAATATGTTTGCAAATACTTTACAAATCAAATATGTTAAATATATGAATGTGTGAACTTTGCTTTTCCTCAGGTATGACTGTGATATGAGAGTCATTCGGCTCCTGCGTGAGCGTGGCCTAGGCAACAGTCCCACACGCGTCATCAAACAGCTGCGTGAGAACCACAGTGAGGAGTGGCTCCAGCGTCCGGCCCAGTACACCACCCTATGTGTGGACTTCCTCAAACGACCCGGGGTGTCGCAAATAAAGTTCCAGGAACCCTCAGAGCCTCCAGTAGGGATGGGTATCATTAAGGATTTATCGATACTACTACTCTTAACGATACTCCTTATCGATACGGTACTTTATCGGTATCCGTATCAGTACTTTTTTTTTTTTTTGAAAGACTAAAACAAAAGGGGAAAAACACAAATAATGAACTTTAGTTTAAGAAAAAAAAATGTAACTTAGATAAGAAGGAAGCTGTTGTTCCCAAAATATCCAGCATTTATTAATTGTAAGAATAAAATAGCAGGTTAACTGTAGTTTAATAAATTCTTTTTTTACTTAGATGAGAAGGAAGCTGCTGTTCAAAATATCCAGCATTTATTAATTGTAAGATTAAAATGGCAAACTTATGTCCATGCTTCACGTGTTTGCTTTGCATACAAACATACATACCTGTTGTATCTGATTCAGGGGTTGTTGTTGCTGCAGCACTCAGGCGGTGAAACACCGTGCAACTTTCGGTTTGTAGTTGGTGTATTTTGGCAAGGTTTTTGGTCAAATTACTTGTCTTCCTGCCTTTGCAAGCAAAGCTTTTATTACATATGTGACAGCGTGCATTGTCGGCATTTATTTTTTTTAAATGAAGCCAAATTTTGGATATTTTCGTTCGCTCTACGATCGTATCTGTAAGGCAAACACACACGTGAGTACGCAGCAGTCGCCACTCCGTCCCCGCAGCGTGTGTGCTTGTTAAGGAGGAGTGGGCTGCAATACAGTGTTTGGCTTGTGTTTATATCTCCCGGAAAACATGAATACGACCTTAATTTTACCGTTAAGAGGATCGATAAAGCTGAAGCTTATCGGTCCGGGTGGACCGTCAGAATCAGCCCCGGGGCCAATTTAATACCGGGTTTCAGTACCCATCCCTAGCCTCCAGTGGTGCCAAGCTGCAAGACATCCTGACAAGGCTGGATGAAATCCATGCAAGGATAACCTACATGTATGGTTCAGTCTTGAAGATGGATTCCACTAAAAAGGATAGCAGGGAATTGTTATTAATTTATGCTGTTTACTGTTATATCATTATCAGAGCATGAGTATCATATTCTATATGGTGTGTTGTTTCATTACATTGCGCGCTTCCTGCCTGTCATCTACTACAGATCACTAAGAAGCTGGCTGGGATAGCGAGGGGAACAGGACTGTGGCTTACCTCTGTTGGCAATGAGTTTGGTCAGGTGCTCATAAGTGTGCCGACAGCACAGGAAGGAGCAGGACTGGACATGATGGTTGAGGGTCTGGTGAAAATGTACCAGCGGGCTAGTTTGGATCCACCTGCTGTTTTGTACGTGGACTGTGGCTGCTGCACGGATGTGGTTGAGACCAAGCTGAAAACCAGATTCAAAGGTTGGCCTGATCTCATGATTCGCTTGGACACCTGGCATTTTATGCACAGGATTGCCATGGGGTGTACAACTGATGCCCATCAGCTGTATCCCATCTTCATGTCACGGCTGTCGGCATGAATTTTTTAGTGGGATGCGGCTGATCTTTCTTTGCTTCGCAAAGCAAAGCAAAGAGAGAGCTGTTGATATCCCAGGGTTGGCCTGTGCTGACAGATGAAGATGTCATCAAGCATCTTACCAGGGATGAGCTGGCACTCCACTGCCGGAAGAGGACCCGTGGAGAGGAAACTACCATCCTTCTTCTTGAGCGGCTGCTTACAGAGCTCCTGAGCAACAAGGGCAAAGACTCCCTGGGTGATCCTCTCTTGGACCGAGAAAGGATGGAGCACATCTGGAATGTCCAGAAGAAGCATGTGAAATGCATTAAAGACCCCCCTGGTGTTGTGCTCTACACAGAGACAGGGAGCTTAACCAAGGGAGGTGTGCTTCTGAAGGCATACAGATGTCTCAGAGGCTCCACTTCTCTCGAATCCTTTCATTTACACCTTAACCGTTTCATCCCAGGTATGTCTTTTTCACAGACACTGTGCATGTGTAAAGAAAGAGCATTAAGTGTCTTTGTGTGTTTCTTTCTCACTAAACACTGTTGTGGTCTATTTACAGGGACCAGTGCAAACAGTCTGAACTTTCAGATTTATCTGCTGGAGGGGCTACACCAGTGGAACCAGGACCGGGAGGCGTCTTCCCTGTCATCCGAGCCATCAGCTTTGCGCAGCTACACAGGAGAACTTGTTTACTGTGTAAACAGCCATTTTAAAAAGCTGTTTGGCAGGAAAGTGGTCCCCACGTTTTGTCCCCCTGCATCTTACACCGGTGAGAAATGTTTTTTGTTTGTCCATCAACTTGCAATTTCTGTGTAACCTCTGTCTATATGTCAGATGTAAACCTATAAAGTCAACTGTATCATAATTGATATTCCAGTTTGTTCATCTAAATGATAAATATTCTGCACTCTCAAGGGTTACTTGTGGAATTCCACAGGGTTCTGTGCTTGGACCAATTCTGTTCACCATATATATATATGCTCCCAATTGGTAGAATCATTAGACAGCATGGGATAAATTTCCACAGCTATGCAGATGATACACAACTATATTTATCCATAAATCCTGATGAACCCAGTCGGTTAGGTAGATTGGATGGCCCTAAACTTTTTGCTTTTAAATTCTGACAAAACAGAAGTTGCTGTCTTTGGACAAGAAGTTATTAAACAGAAACTGATTAGTCAATCACTTCATCTGGATGGCATTAAATTGGCCCCCAGTAATAACGTAAAGAACCTCGGCATTATTTTTGACCGAGACTTAACATTTAAATCCCATATTAAACAGGTTTCTAGGATTTCTTTCTTTCACCTCCGGAATATTGCTAAAATTAGAAACATCCTGTCCAGGAGTGATGCTGAGAAACTAGTCCATGCATTTGTTACCTCAAGGCTGGACTACTGTAATTCTTTACTATCAGGTAGTCCACAAAATGCCAATAAAAGCCTTCAGTTGATCCAAAATGTGGCAGCAAGAGTTCTGATGAATTTTAAAAAGAGAGATCACATTTCTCCTGTTTTAGCTTCCCTTCATTGGCTCCCTGTTAAATTCAGAATAGAATTTAAGATCATTCTTCTTACATACAAAGCCCTTAATAATCAAGCTCCATCATACATCAGAGATCTAATTGTTCCATATGTTCCTAACAGAGCACTTCGCTCTCAGACTGCAGGTTTACTTGTAGTTCCTAGGATTTCTAAAAGTAGAATGGGAGGCAGATCTTTTAGTCATCAGGCTCCTCTTCTGTGGAACCAGCTCCCAGCTTTAGTCCTTGAGGCAGACACTCTGTTTACTTTTAAGGCCAGACTTAGAACGTTCCTTTTTGATAAAGCTTTTAGTTAGAGTGGCTAAGGTCATCCTGAGCTATCGCCGTAGTTATGCTGCTATAGGCTTAGACTGCTGGAGGACAGACTTACCAATTTCTTCAGTCTGCTACTTCCTTTTCTCCTACGACTCTCCAGTTGTATTACAGTACATTCTGTTATTTCGACTGTTAGCTTTGGGTTCTCTCAGTGTTTTTCTCTCCATAGAAGATATACCTGGTCTGGTATCCTGCTTGGCTGCAATGCCCTGTTGGACGGGGGGCATCGACTGGGATGATCCTCCCAGTAACTAAACATCCACTGTGTCCTGTTATCAACTTTTTACTTTCTGTAACATAGAGTTACAGTGCAGAGTCAGATGTTGCTGACACCATCAGCACCTGGAGCATCACTGCAGATGGTACCAAATGTATTTATGTCAGCAGCACCAGGTTTCCAAGGTCTGCCAATGTTTCAGGGTGTGCCAATGTTTCAGGGAATCCCAACAGTCCAGGGAATGCAAGTGATACAGTCACTGTTACAACCAACAGCTGTACAGGTCACCCGCTTACCCGCTGTATCAGCTGCCATTCCAAACACCATGCCCAAGAGACCCTACCAGAGAACTGGAGAGGCCAACACTTGTAAAAAATGCGGGCAATTCAAAACAAGTGCAACAGGACATAGCCAGTACAGGGGCAGGGTGTACTGCCCACAGACTGAAACAATTTCAAAAGAGGTGTGGCTAGAGGAAATGCAAAGAACCATTTCCAAATAATGTATACATTTCTATGTATATATAATTGTGTCTATAGTGTGAACAGTTGTTTAAATACTTGAAAATTGCTAATATTTGTGCTGAATACCATTTAAAAATTTGAATGTTAAACGTTTAACATTGTATGTAACTTTTTATTTCTTGTTTTTTATTTTATTTCATTTTATTTGTAACATGTTATTTAACATTTTAATATTACTGTTCTGTTGGCATGGTTGTAAAATAAAAAATTGGCAAGCATTTATTTCTAAAAACATGTTGTTTAACATTTTAATATTACTGTTCTGTTGGCACGGTTGTAAAATTAAAAATTGGCAAGTATTTATTTCTAAAAACATGTTATTTAACATTTCAATATTACTGTTCTGTTGGCATGGTTGTAAAATAAAAACAAATTGGCAAGTGATTGCTTTTTGACTTTTACTTTCATATAACATTATTTCATAACGTTTGTATATAAAAAGATAATTTGTACATTTTGTTATTCTTGTGATAGACATTTTCAGCATATTAGTTAACATTTAATGGTTTGCAAGTGTCTTGTTTTAATGTAACCTAAAAAAATACTTAATCTACTACTAAATAATAATTTTTCTATTTGGTAATTATGTTTTATGAAAGAATATCAAAAAACACAACAAATTACATAAGTATATTTTATCAACACTGGAACAGTGTGCATTCAAAAAGAATGCTTATTTAATTAAATAATAAAAGCTACAAAAAGTTGGCTTTAGCTGGATTCGAACCCGGGTCTTGGTGAGCACCTGCAATGGAAAACGGTGAAATATAAATGGGTGGTTTTCCAACATGAAGAAACCAGAAAATTTATTATAAGACCCATGCTAAGGAAAACATATCTCTGAATGTCAAATTTCACCCTTTCTTTTCTTCATTTTTTCTTTCTCTTCTTCCCCTTTTCTTTTTCTTCCTTCCCCCTTTTCTTCCCTTCTTCCCCACCTTTGTTGGACTATTTTTCCCCAGCTTAGGAATAGCCTGATTGACGACGGGACGTTGAATTATTAGAAAAATAATGCGCACCCGAGATTATTTGATCAATTTTATTAATTCCTTAATTTTCTTTTATAGCCTTTATGTGTAACCATATGTATAACCTGTACATAGTTGTACATTCACAACAGTTATAGCCTGTATAACCTCTTCATAGTCTGTACATCCACTACAGTTATAGCCTGTATATACTTATAGTTATAATATATTTATCTCCTTCACACCGTGTACATTTGTAATATATCTAAATTTTTGCAGAAGTACTTCTGGGTGGATGTAAACTGCATTTCGTTGCTTGTACTTGTGACATGTGCAATGACAATAAAGCTGAGTTATATTCTATTTTAAATGATTTATGTAAAACTTCTAATTCTAATCATTCAAGTCAATGTCATGATTATTTATAGATATTTATGTAGATCCATTTGAGATTTATGTCAGTCTAAAAAAAACTACATTAAGGCAAGGCAAGGCAAGGCAATTTTATTTGTATAGCACACTTTCAACAGCAGGGCAATTCAAGGTGCTTTACATGATTTGGTGATTTAAAAGAAACACATAAAAGAAACACACATTATACATGATACACAATAAAGCAAGAGAAAAATAAAAAAAAGCAAGAGAGCATGAACACATTTCATACATATAACATCAAGCATTTACTCAAAGGCAATTCTAAACAGATGGGTTTTTAGTCTCGATTTAAAGCAGTTCAGAGTTTCAGCAGCTCTACACTCGTCAGGAAGTCTGTTCCAGATAAGGGGAGCATAGAAACTCAAAGCTGCTTCTCCATGTTTAGTTCTGAGTCTAGGGATGTTTAGTAGGCTAGAGTTGGAGGACCTGAGTGGTCTTGGTGGTTGGTACCATGACAACAGGTCTTCAACATATTTTGGTGCTAAGCCATGTAATGATTTATAAACTAGTAAAAGTATTTTAAAGTCTATTCTCTGAGCTACAGGGAGCCAGTGTAAGGACTTTAGAACTGGGGTGATGTGCTCTACTTTCCTGGTTCTAGTGAGGACGCGAGCGGCAGCGTTCTGGATCAGCTGCAGCTGTCTGATTGACTTTTTAGGCAGACCTGTCAAGATGCTGTTGCAGTAATCAATCCAACTAAAGATAAACGCATGGATGAGTTTTTCTAGGTCGTGTTGCAAAATCAGTCCTTTAATCCTAGAAATGTTCTTCAGGTGATAGAACGCTGACCTTGTTATTGCCTTTATGTGACCCTGGAGGTTCAGGTCTGAGTCCATTACTACACCTAGGTTACGAACCTGATCAGTAGTTTCTAGCTGTATTAATTGAAGCTGTGTGCTGACTCTTGATCGTTCCTCCTTGGGTCCAAAAATAATCACTTCAGTTTTGTTCCTATTCAGCTGAAGAAAGTTATGGCACATCCATCCATTTATTTGGTCAATGCATTGATTTAGGGTTTGAATGGGTTCAGAGTCACCTGGTGACATTGTAATGTAGAGCTGAGTGTCATCCGCATAGTTATGGTAGCTAATGTCATTGGTCGCTATAATCTTGCCTAGTGGGAGCATGTAGATATTAAATAAGAGGGGCCCCAGGATGGAGCCCTGGGGCACCCCACATGTGATTTCTGTTTGTTCTGATGAAAAGTTTCCTATTGAAACATAGAAGTCCCTGTTCTTTAGGTAAGACTCGAACCAGCCAAGTACTGTACCAGAGAGTCCGACCCAGCTCTCCAGTCGTTCCAATAAAATATCATGATCAACAGTGTCAAATGCTGCACTGAGGTCCAACAGAACCAGCACTGTGGTTCTTCCACAGTCTGTATTTATGCGGATGTCATTAAATACTTTGACGAGGACAGTCTCGGTGCTGTGGTGAGCGCGGAAACCAGACTGAAAAGCATCAAAACGGTTTGTCGTTGTTATGAAGCCATTTAACTGCTGAAACACAGTTTTTTCAATAATCTTACTGATGAATGGGAGATTAGAGATTGGCCTGTAGTTCTGCATTAACGTGTTGTCCAGATTTTTCTTCTTTAGCAGTGGTTTAATAACTGCTGTTTTTAAAGCCTGAGGGAAGACACCTGATAGCAGTGATGAGTTCACTATTTGAACAAGATCAGAACCAATAACAGGAAGAACTTTCTTTAGAAAAGCTGTGGGTAGGATATCAAGACAGCAGGAGGAGGAGCTTAATTGGATAATAATTTTTTCAAGGCTGTTCTGGTTTAATTCGTGGAATTCAGACATTTTCTCTACATTGTTGTTGATTGGGGATGGCACTGGTTGTGGGTTCGATATTGAGGTACAGATTGACCGTCTAATTGTTAGAATCTTTTCAGTGAAAAAGCTGGCAAATTCATTGCAGGCCCTGGTAGAGTTTAGTTCAGGGGCTACTGTCACTAAAGGATTAGTTAGTCTTTCCACTGTTGCAAATAGAGTCCGTGCGTTATTAATGTTTCTGTTGATGATTTCAGAAAAGAACGATTCCCTAGCATCTTTTATAGTTAGCTGATATCTATTCAGTCTCTCTTTGTAGATCTCATAGTGAACCTGGAGTCGAGTTTTCCGCCATTTTCTCTCGGCTCGTCGACACTCTCTTTTTTCACTACGTACCAGTGGATTACTTGTCCACGGAGACTTCTTTCTACCTGAGACTACTTTCACTTTAGTTGGAGCAATGGAATCCATGATGTCTGAGATTTTCGCAAGGAAATTATCTACCAACTTATTTACTGAGTTTGAGTTGGGAGATGAGGGGGATGTGGTGGAAGGATAAATACGTTTAAAGGTTTCTACTGAACTGTCCCCTAGAAAACGCTTTTTTATAGTGGTCTTACTGTGGCTGGATAATTTAGCAGAGATGGTACTTTGAAAGAAAACACAGAAATGGTCAGATAATGCAATATTAATTACAGAGATGTCAGAAATATTTAAACCTTTGCTGATAATTAAGTCCAGAGTGTGTCCTTTATTGTGTGTTGGTTGTTTGACATGCTGGATCAGTCCGAAGTTGTGGAGAGTATCATCTAATGTTTTTGCTTGTCTATCTTGGGGGTTGTCCGTATGGATGTTAAAGTCCCCCACGATGATTAGTTGGTCATAGTCGATACATATTACAGAAAGAAGGTCATTGAAGTCATTAAAGAAGTTAGAGTTAAGTTTCGGTGGTTTATATAAACTTAGAAATAACGCTTTGTTAGGCTCATTTATCTGGGTGGCTAGGTATTCAAAAGATTCAAACGCGCCCAGAGTTACCTTTTTAAAGTTCATTGAGTTGTGAAAGATGGTGGCTACACCTCCGCCTCGTTTGTGTTTTCTGTTCTCGCTTAAGAAATTATAATTTGGAGGACTGGATTCTATTAATGAAGTTGTTTCGTTATTTTCATCTAGGCAAGTTTCTGATAAAAAAAGGGCGTGTAAATTATGCTCAGTGATGAAGTCATTGATAAGAAAAGACTTTCCGGATAGAGATCTAATGTTTAATAAAGCTAACTTAAGTATTGTGATGACGGGCAGCTGACCCTTCCGACAGGTTATCAATTTGAGATTTTGTTTAATATGAGAGCGTGTGGTTAACGGTTTATGTTTCCTGCTGCTGATAATCACTGATATAGCCTCAGGGGTGCCGGGTGACTTCTGGGAGACTGTAGGGGTGGATTTATTGCCCGGTTCCCTCAAATATCAGATATCTGTAATAATCAGTGGGGGGAAGCTCCCAGGCTTATGGACACTAGTCCCAGGCGTTTGGTGTAGTCTAAGTTTAGGTGTTAGTTGTGTCCCAAGTTTGATTTGCTCATTCAGTCTGTCTGTGAAGTTTCTAAATGGAGACTCATTTGATGTGGCTGAGTCACAGGAAGATGAAGACTTAATCTCTGATGGTTGTTTATCTGTTCGGTCCTGTGGTGTCATCATGACTTGCTGTTTTTGTTCTCTGATATCCATGGGCGCCTCAAGGTCAGCTTTTGGGAGCAAGTGTTTTGCTTTCTGATGTTGATAAGAAAAAATGTTGGCTGCTAACAGCCTTACTCCGGACCTGTTCAAATAGCGCATTCCTGCTTTAAACAGATGATTAGCACTTCCAAATACTTTGAAATTATTAATAAATGTGAACGACTTCTCAGCTGATTGTTTCTTCAACCATTTATGGAGCATGCGGAGTCTGCTAAATCTTTCATCATTCCCTTCAGGGACTGGTCCGCTGATGAGGATGTTTACGTTAAGTCCATCAAGTCTCTGTAGGAGATCAGAAAAGTCTCTCTTCAGAATCTCTGATTGTCTCATCGCGATATCTGCTAATCCAGCGTGAATGACGAGCTTTTCCAAAGCAGGATGTTGGTCCAAGATTTTAGGGATTTTTTCTGATATTTCTCTCACTGTATTTTTGTAGCAGCTATATACATTAAAGACAATCTTTTTGCATTAAGAAATTCAGAGATTTGAGACAGTGGGCGTGGGGATGTCCAGTGAATGGGTTGAAGGTGTGAGATGTTCCTTTTTTGTTCTTTTAAAGGATAATACAAACTTGATCTATTTCTCTCTCATTTCACAGTTTGTATCTCCCCTTTAATGAACATGAATAAAAAATAAATATGACACATGTCCTGGAAAGTTACAATAAATTAATTTGCCATTCACTCTGATGAGTTAGAAATGCATGTATTCTATATTAAATGTGTGATAATTGATAAATTGATTACAGATTGATAAATGTCCGATGCAGTCTCGTGGCCAGACGACCTAGCTCGGAGTCCCAAAATGTGTGGTTTTCACACTCAAAAGATAGTAAGGTGAAGATTCAACTAGTATTTTTATTTATTTATTATAATTTACTGAACAAATTCTTCTTGACCACAGCCTCTAGTGGACAAGCAGCCAGGGTTGCGGAACAACAGTCTGCCGCTACTGGACCAGCACAGGATGTCATGGAGCAGAGTCAGCGTCAGCTATTCCCTCTCTTTCCTCTCTGGGCTCTGCCATTATTGGTTAAAGGACACTCACGTCCGTCATGGCATCTCTCTTGATCTTTTTCAACTCCTTAAATTCTCCTTATTCCTTAAATAGGAAACTTTTTAACTGATTGGAATGTTTGTATAAATGTATTGAAATGACTTCTTGTTAAGTGCCTTGAGATGACATCTGTTGTGAATTGGCGCTATATAAATAAACTGAATTGAAATAAACTGAATTGAACTGGCTTTTGAAGCTATCTATTTCATTTTGTATCTCTCAGGTAATATTCTACTTATGCACATTTAATTATACACATTATTAATTAAGTCATCACGAATCTGCTTTGTAGCCAGTTCAAGTGTAACCTGCATTACTGTTAATAAACACTATGTACAAACTAGTTTTGATTTTAGTTCATTTTAAAAGGTTCCTGTATAATTACAGTATTCTCACATCCTAACAGTACCTTCCCTCACATTTTTCAATTCTAACTGTGCTTATTTCAGTCTATATAATCTGTTTAGTTTACCAAGCCACGATTTGTGAGACGGACCCAACTGCAGTTAAAATGGCCGACAAGGGTGCCACCATATATCCAATCCATACTGTTAGTCTCAAGCAGAAGGTAGTTAAACAAAACAAAATAAAAAAATAAAAGCACACAATTCTATGGATTGTTTTTTTAAGTTACATGTTTATCGTAACAGTATAACTGTTAACTAAGTTAAAAGCTTGAAGCAAGTTTATAGGCTACTTGAAACTCAGAAGTTAGAAGCCTACACTAATCACTAAGTTGTAAAGTTAACTTTTTATGGATATAACTTTAATATCAACGTTATGAACACAAATGTAAATATTATGCTTCTGTGGTTGGGTAAGGGAGGGGGGTCACTTAAACACACATGTGCGCACACACTCAATAGGACTTAAACAAACATTATGTAAGAGTAAAATATGCTCTTACAATATATATGATTGTCCGTGCGTGCGTATGCCTCTGTGTGTGTGCGGGTGCAGGTGGGGGGTCTGTTGGCGAAGTCCGTGTAACTTCGCCAACGTCATATGGCATTTCGCCAAATGCATTAGCGTAGCAAAATCCATTAGTATTCTTTCTAGCAGGACTAGCAGCCCGGACAAGAAAAACAACCTTCACGAGACATGTTACTCTAGTTCTTCGACGGATTGGATTTTTAAATAGCACGAATTACATCCTAGCTACATATAACAACACACTCGTGAGATTATAATTAAAGACTATGTTTCTTACTGTTCTCTCCCTCTCTCAGAAGAACTGACCGATATGGACGCCGAATAAGCAATACATAGATTTGGGACTTCTTATTTTTGTTTTACGGGGGTTTCCGCTAGGGACTTCTGACTTGGATTTGATCTATGGCAGCGCCCTTGTCAGCCATTGTAACTGCAGGAAGGTACTCTTGAGATTTGGTGGGTCCCATATTGCTTCTGGAAAGCCAAATCTGAGTGTGGCTAGGAGACCATCTGTCAGGGCCTCTGGGCTCTGTCCCTAATTGACTATTGTTTGCACCTGTGTTCCCAATCTGTCTCACCTGCTCCTCCTCCTTACCTTGTGTATTTAACCCGTCTCATCTCCTCCCTCCCTGTCGAATCATCGTTGTTGTCATGCTGTGTCATGTCCTCCGGTGTGTCTCCTTCGTTCTCTAAAAAATCCTCGTTACACCTTTAATCCACGTCTGGGTCCATCCTCATCTCAACAGCACATCCTGACACCATCTCAGGTTATTGACCAACCCAGCACAGCTGTGTCCAGTGCCCCTACACCAAGCACCACTGTCTCTGTAAGTACTGGCATAATCCACCTTATATTTTATGAAGAGACATTCCACATCTGTGCATGTTTTAGAAACATATTTTGTATTCCAGGAAATCTTATCATAATTAAGTAACAGCAATACTATACAGTACTATTATATAATATTTGAATAAAATTGATTTTATATACACTATTGTCAAAAGTTGGTGGGGTGAGTATTTGTTTATAAAGAAATTGATACTTTATTGAAACAATGTTGCATTAACTTAATTTGAAAACAGATTCAAATAAGTAGCTATCTTAAATTGCAATTTTTTCCCACTATTGTTTTTTGACTGTATTTTAGTCATATTTCAAAAACAGTTTAACTGAAACTAGTTCTATGCTAGTTCTTTTCTCCATAGACATTTGGATCATTGGAGACCGCTATGTCCGACATAGTTCTGAGAGAGCTGAAGAAACCATCAGAGGCAATCTCGGCCTCCCAGACGTCCGAATATCCTGGTTTGGCTGGAGGGGGGGCGGGCTGAGGTGGAAAGGCCATCTCCCCTTTTTTTTCAACTCCCTGTGAGGAAGAGCAGCTCTAGATGTCCTCATCAACAGCTGTGGCGAAAATGACATGGGAGTGGTCAGCAGTGTCCAGTTGGTGAACATGATGAAGGGAGACCTGCACCAGCTTAACCTTCTCCACCCTCAGATGTCCTTCATCTTCTCCTCCATCACCCAAAGGCGTCAGTAGAGGGGAAAATACAGTGTTATGGCTTCTTTTATTCCTAGTTTAAATGGTGCCATCCAGGGTGCCATTTGCTGGGGGGGTGCTTGTGATGCCCCCCCCTCTGGTCATTCATTTCTTATCTCTGGGGGGGTACGTTTTTTGTTCCTGTGAATTCTGCAACCCCAGTGTCTCTGCTGAAGGACTTAAACAACATAGGCGAACACCTTTATAAATGAATGGCTGCAGTTTACACCTTCCGTCTCTGCAGCAGAGTTCAAGAGGGGATTCTGCGCACAACCCAGAATCCTGCAGAATACATTTGACAGACTCTGATAAAAACACTCAACAATCTTCCCTTCATCTCTGCACGGAGCCTGGCAGGGGTCAGGTGCAGAAATAATTTTGAGGTACATATGTTGAGGTGCATATGTCCCCTTAGTTTAATAAAACGTTCATATAGATTTGGAATCCATACGCATATTTTATGTGTGCGCTGATTTGTGCATCGTGCTGGACCTTTTCAGAGCTTTAAACTGAAAAAAGGGTATTATTCCTTTAACTTGTAAATAAGATGACTAAGATATATATATCGCAAAATTTGTGGAAATCGTCCAAAAAGCGCACAGTGTATGTCCGTCTTGCCTCTGGGAAGCATGGAGCTGGTACCGCAGCATTATTAGAACACCTTGCATTAGAGAGGATACTGAATATATGAAAATTGCGCTGGTGGATGCACTGTTTAAAAAACAAACAACAAAAAGAACATCAGGTTTTTAAGTGGTGGGGACAAAACTGTAATTGATCAATATTACTGGGGTCATGTCCCAGGCTACAATGACTCAAAAATCTATACTTTCCTGCAGGACCCCAAATCTGTGCGCACGGTATAATAAACTGAGGGTTAGGAATTGTTACACCTGAAAAGTATTTCTGCACCTGACCCCGGCTGGGTTCCAGAGGTTGTGGGTCTGAGAGGGCGGACAAGGTGCTGCTCAGCGCCGCCGCTGTCCATACACAAAGTACGCAGAGCGCGTAGAGCCCCAAGTACCTGGCGGGGGCCTCCAAAAAGGGTTTCCAAAGAAATGTCATGATACTTATTACATTAGCCTATTGCATATAATACATAAATTCGTTATAACAGGCCCACCGTTGTTTTTTCTTAATTGTGTAACCTATCACTCACAATTAGTGCAAATTAAATGTTTTTCTCTAATTTATATAAATAACCCTAATAACCCATGACCTTAATGGTACAGCCCCCAAAACGTTCCGCATCCCAGGCAACTCTGTTGATGAATGGCTAATGATGTCAGGTAAGAAGAGACAACACGAATCTGGGGCTGAAAAAAGAAAGAAGAAAAAACAAAGAGATGACGCCCGTGCATCTTTTGTTGGTAAGTTCATGTTTTTATAGGCTGTCTAGGATGTAACCCACATCACCTTCATATATAAACGGGTTCACAAATAATAACAATAACTACAGGAAATGACAATCCTTTCTGTGAAACTTTGTCGCTGATATTTCCTGCAGTTTAGAGACCCAGCTTGCTCCTTCCCGAAGCTCAGAAGGGAATGATCTGCGCATGTGTGTGCAGCATGATCAGAGTATGTCGACTGACCAATCATAAACCTTTTTCGGTTCATTTCATCCACTCACAAACAAAGTTTTGTTTTGTAGTTAATGTAAATTCAGAAGTAAAAAATAAATCTGCATGTATATAAAACCGGTCTTTCAACTAGAATTAAGGCAGAAGCTTGTCTGTATTACACTGCATCTCACACCTGTGGTGCATTCAAGGAACGGTCAAAATGTATGGTGACTTCAAAAACGTAGGACATTTAAAACTTATAACAAAAAACTCCCACTGAAAATAATATCATAAGCAATAAACTTCTGTTTACTGGCGGTTGGCAAGAAACATTTGATGCATGCTAAATATGCCCTACTTATTTTTACAAAGTACCAAAAAACAACAACTATATTCTCTATTAATTTCATCTTCTTGAGATATTTCAGCAAATGCATGTTTCAGAACTTTAACATTTTTTAAAAGGTCTTTGGTGTCCAGTTGCAATTTGATATCTTGTCAATTTTGTAGGCTAACAGTTTTCTCAACAGTTTACTTCAGGCAAAATAATAGAACATGTTCCACAGTCTCTTCCCAGCTAGCACACGTACATCTTGCCGACGTCTTGCCGATGCATCAAGCTCTATCGCCGAGACGTTGCATGGAAAGCGTTTGCTCATTGGCAAGATATTGCCGAGACGTCGGCCTTTGATCGGAAACGACCATCACCCGATGTCTCGGCGATCAATGATCGCATGGGCGCCCGCGGCCAGGCGTTCCATATATTTAACCTATAAATGATAAATTACGACCTTTATTCATTTAGGTCAGGCGTTTTGATCTGGGTAGCCTATAATATTTTACAAACCAATATACTTACATAACAAAGAAATCAACAAATCATAGTTGAATGAAGCGCAGTGCAGTCAGGCTTTCTGACACACTTCAGCTGCAAAGAGAGAGCGCAGGTGACAGTGATGATGCTGTTGCAATTATGATGATGATTTGGTGAGTGTGCAGACCCTCTGAGTGCTCTTGCTGTCTACATGCTGTAAGAAACTTAGTTGTGAACTAGTTTTAAGTTGGATATTAGGCGGACATTCGTTTGATTAAAGCGGACACTCCCCCTAATGTCTCACTATGAACTGCACTAATAAAGCGGCTGGATTGCCGCTCGTTCCTGAAGGCGATGGGTTTCGTTTTCAATAAATCTCCATACATCCCAGAAAATACCTGTGAGATCTACCAACAAACAAACAAACACAAAAATATTAATATGCATTGTTGCTCGACACCGGAGGAACTTCACACATATTTCTTATTACTGTAATGATAACCCATCTTCCAGTTCATGTGTCTGCAGGTGACACCAAATCAATCTTGAAGTGTCTTAATACATCTAAAGAACCAGACACAACAATTTATTTGACATTTGATTGCACAGAATATTTTATATTAATAAATATACTTTAATATTTCAGGTTTTCCTTCAATAGCTTCCAAGTTATGTGACCAAGTGATACCAAATCAATCTTAAAATGTCTACAACAACTAGGATAGTGCTCTGTTTACTGTAAAATATTACAGACATATAGATTTACATAACTTAATGGACACATTTCCCTTCGTTTCTTCTTACCCACAGCTGTGTCTTAGTTTTGCACTTTAATGAAAAGTGTGTAATTATGTATTTCTAATATTTACTTTTTGTATATTTATTTTTTATTTTTCTGCATATTGCTTTAATCTTAGTCGGTAAAATACCAAATGTTCTAAAATACTGTTTATATGGTGTTTTATTATTCGTCATTCAGTTAAAAAAATATTTGACCTTATAGATATAGAATGTAACTGTGGTATAGAAATAACATCACAGTTACTTTGCTGAGTAACTAATAACTTTTACAGTGTAGTAACTGAGTTACTAACTCAATTACTTTTTGGAAAAAGTAATTTGTAACTAGAACTAATTACTTTTTTTAATGTAAGATGCCCAACACTGGTGGTGAATCATCTGTGTGAGCAACACCAGCTAGTACAGAGTATGGTGGTCAATGATTGGCTTCTGGGACGGGATGCATGCTTGACTGCAGAGAGACACTCAAAGAAATAGAACATTAGATTGAAATAATAAAGTGATGTCAACCGGTCCCACAAAACTATTTTGTTTAAATTTGAAGAATACCAGATGACTAAATTTCAGCAAGCTGTCTTAATTAAGTGCTACATCATATACAGTTATGCTGAATTTACTTCATGTTATTATGTTAAGTTTAAACAACATTATTTAGAATTTCTGGAACACCATTTTGTTCCATTTACTAAAATACCTTATGTTACATATACTAAACATACATTAGTTGTATTCATGTTAATAATAATGCATCAGTTTTATATGGCACTTTTCAAGACACCCAAACACGCTTTACATTACTGAAGGCACTATTCATTCACTCACATTAATACTGCTACCCTGGGGCAGACTGACCACCACCGTTCATTCATACTCAATCATGAACCAGCTATGTTTTTACTGGAGGTAAGGAGCATGAAGTGTCTTGCCCAGGGACACAGGAACAGATTGCTGGCAGCGGGGTTCGAACCGCCAATCTTCTGATCGTTGGATAACCATCTGAGCTAACTGAATCCTGTTCTAAGATATCAATAAATACGACTTTAGTCAACTGAAATTCATATTTTATTTATTTATAAAAACAAAATTTTAGGCCAAAACGACGCATCTGCTCAATGTGCCGAACACGTGTTGAAAGTCTTGTTGTACTTAAGTGTCTTGATGAACTTGCTCCTCCAGGAGGTGAGGAAGAGAAAAGGGCAAAGATGACGAAGAGATGTCAGGGACCAGAACAGCAGAGGGACTCGGAGCTGCGTAAAAAACAACAACACACATTTACATTTGTGTGTGTAGAAGGTGTTTCTGTGTGTAGTTATGGAAATAAACTAAAACAATAACAGCCATCAATAAAACAGTTACATGTGCTTTTCCATAGCACACAATTCCAGTCTCTTGGCCTGCCTCCAAGAGACAGAGAAGATGACTTTTTTTTTTGTTTTGCTACTACTGACAGCTCTACTTGAAGAAACCATGATGATGTGGCCAAATATTGTCATGTTTTCAGTGTCGGCCAATTCAATTGTTTGACCAGAGTTAACCGTTGTAAATCCATCCATCCATTTCCTGTACCGCTTAGTCCAATTCAGGGTTGCAGCAGTGGCGGAGCCAGGAAATTTTCTGTGGGGTGGCCAGGATGATTAGGTGATCATTTTGGGGGTGGCATAAATTAGAACTATATTTAGGTCACCTACTGTAAACCACACACCTCCTTAAGAAAAGAACATACAGGAAATAGTTGTTTAATTATAACCATTAGTTGTTTTATTTTAGTTATAAAAAAGTATCCAAGTCAGGTGAGAGTCAAATCAAGTCAGTTACAATTACAAACTACTTTACAAAATGCATAAAAAACGTATTTACAATATGTAAACATATTTACATATAAAGCGTACTTACGAAAGTGAAATACTTGATCCATCAGCTCTTGATTTGGATATGTCTATATCAAGAAAAGAAAAGAAGCAATTTCAATTATTCATATTGCAGACTAGATTAATGATAAAAATCACACAAGTGTAACTATTGTTCCATTCTACATCTAATTGATGATCAAGGCCAGACTTGGGAGCATCCATCTAATGGAGAAAGACTGAGGTGTTTTATAGGAGTGAATCAGAACGAATAATGAAATATCAGGTTACCAGGTTAATATGGCTACTGCATCATATCTGGTTTGAGTACAATTCCAATTTACAGTACCGCTGTGTAGGTTTTAGTATACCTGGAGGTGCTCTTGATCCACTGGGCAGTACTGGAGGCTGCTCTCCCTCACTCTCCGAGTCTGTCTGCTGATGAGGTCTTTCACTAACATCTAAAAATAGAAGTGTCACATTTTAAGGTGCTTTACAAAAAAAAAAAGACGTTCATAACTGTTTCTGCATGATTTGTTTAATAGACAGAATAAATAAGAGGACAGCAACACAAGACAACCAAACATGTGAATGAAATACTGACCTGAAGGATCTCCTGGGTCACTGGCATGGGCTAGCTGCTCACTGTCTCAGGCTCCTTGATGGGCTCTTTGGGAAACAACTGAAAAAGAATGTGTGTCTGAATAAAAGGTGCTGAAACTATTCTCAAAAATGTGTTTTTTTTTAAATGAATGTAAACTGGTTTAATCATGACCTGTTTTTGTAAATAACACACAAATGGACATTGTCAGAGAGGGTAAATGTATGGCCAGGTGTGAGAGGCTGACTTGGGACAACTCCACTCACTGGGGACTCTTCCCTCTCGCTCTCTGAATCTGTCCCTTCTAACTGACTGTCTTTCTGCACTTCAACAGGCTTCTTGCTAACTGCTGCCTTGCTGAAGAAGGAAGCTATGTCTGATGCCTTTCTCTTCATGTCTGCTGCTCTGACATGATACAGTGCACATCACCATCATTACAGCTAGTACTTGCAAAGTTAACAAAAGCAAACAATAAAATTGACAGCCCAAGTTAACAAACTATAACATTCTTTTTACAAACTAACACATTTATGTTTGATTTAACTTATTTGCAGGAGTTATCTATCACCAATAGATATGCTAGTCAATTATCCTGTTACCAAAACTATCAACAAATTATTCAAAAAGTAGTCAGACTTTAGTTGGAATGACGAATGTGACATCGTTTTATTTTTTTCTCTTTTTTGCCTCATGTAGCTTACTAAACAGTTTAATTACGACTTCACCGACGCATAAAGAAGTTAGAAAATGCTTATACTTTTACTATCTTTTCTTTTGTATTAGATTAATAGTGTTTAAACAAGATTACCTGTAATTATTTGTTGTTCCGTCGCATTTTCAAATTCCCGCCGGTGGTATTGGACTCCTCCGACTCCTCTCCGCTCCACTGCGCTCCACTCATAGAAATATATCCGCTCCACTCAATGACAGTAAAAGAACTCCACTCCACTGGCGGTACCAGCATGTGCGCACACAAAAGTGTCCAGCACTGCTGTGGCAGTACAAAAAAGGTTCCGCATCGCGCGGGTGGTTGCATGGATGGCTGTGGTCAGACCAGGGGGGGCCAATAGGGTGGCCGGGGTTCGGCGGGGGGTGGCCACGGCCCCCCCCGGCCACCCCCTGCCTCCGCGGTTGGGTTGCAGGGAAGCTGGAGCCTATCCCAGCAATAACCAGGCAAGAGGAAGGGTACACCCTGGACAGGTCGCCGGTCTATCGCAGGGCCAACTGTTGTAAATTCTAATTAAAAATGTATGTTTAAGTATCAGTCAAAATTAGAGCATTACTTAATCAAAAGACTTACTTATAGCTCAAAAGTCCCTGGCCTCTGCCTTCTCCTCCCTTCCACTCCATCCTTGCTCAGCCAGAGTCTGTTTTGGATTGCCAATTCCACTTCAGCCTGTGTGTTTTGTGGAATGGCCCAATTTCTAAGAACTGATGTTGCAAGAAAAAAACAAAAAACAAGAGTTAGGCAAAACCTAAGTTGGTCAGTGTTAGAGTTAGTGATTTTTAACCACTAGAAATTAAATGTTGTCAGGACTGAAGCAGTAGTGGACAAAAATGCAGGCATTCTCGAAAGGACAGTTGGCAAAACGTGCTTGAGAACAGTGGCAGCCCGAGGAGACAATACATCGAATACGATTGCACATGTTCGGGAGCACCACCCATCGTTGTATGCTAAATTCAAGGTAAAGTTAATGCCGTCTTGAAATGAACAAGCGTATTAGCATCTGACATTAGTGAAATGAGCTTGTTACCATTGCAGATATGGTAACTACCTCATCTTATATTTTCTTCATCTCTATCCTTAGTAACTTTTTTTCACTGAGGCAGATATGGTAACTAGCATGCTAATGATGATTTATCTTAGCATGCTAGTTAGTTACCATATCTGCATCAGTAAAAAAAAAAAATCATTAAAAAAAAAATACAGACATTCAAAATACACATTTCAGGGCTGTAATCATAATACCATGAAACCATGATATTTTTGCCTACGGTTATCTTACCGTCAGAATCTCATACCGGCCCATGCCTAATTTACACAATATCTTTGTGTGAAAGAAAAACAGAAACTTCATTAATTTGTTGTTGTTTGTTTAATCAAAACAAATAAAACGGAGAGCACCTAAGGATCTGAAAGAAGTGGCATTAAAGGAGATGCACATATATTAAGTACTTATCGTTATGATTTTCCTGTAGTTTTAGGCGATTTATATAATCTGCAAGGAAAAAAACGTATATTAAAAACAACTTACAATTTCAATATTGCCCATCTTAGTTGGAAACCCACTCACTACAACAAGACAAACGTGCTGTAAAAAAATGAGCACACAGACATAACACTTATGGGTGTATGTATAAAAGTACAAAAATAAAGGTAAATCTCATATGACAGCATATCAGAAATGGTTAATCCCTTAACTGACAACTCTTGTACATTTTTAAAACATAAAAATCTCTGACAACAAAATATGAAATATATATGGGGTTAGTTGGAAAAAAATTGGTAATTTTTTGTAACAAATGTTTCTCTAAGATAAGGCTGCTTGGCAATGGGTTGAAATGATCACATTTCTTACCTACTTTACATGTTAAAACCGTCAAAATAACGTGTTGGTACACACACACACACACACACACACACACACACACACACACACACACACACACACACACACACATATATATATATATATATATATATATATATATATAAAACCCCCTTTGTCCATAGCTTTTATGTGAAGTTGGAATAAATCAACATGCAAAGTAAACAAGAAATGTGATCATTTCAACCCATTTTCAACCAAGCAGCCTTATCTTAAATGCACAACATCGTGACCTGTTCAGTTTGTAGTTTCCCAGCGTGGTTAACTAGCTACTTTGCTAATTAAAGGGTTCAGCTAGCAGGAGCTTCACCTACAAATGAAAGTACAGAAATATTATTTTACTTACTGAAAAAAATGGAGCAGACTTCTTGGACGTTGTGTTAGTGCAATCAGTCAGCCGGCCGCAGACCGTTAAGCGCCGCCGCCACCCCAGGCCAATTCCCACCAGAGACCCCCCAGCACCCCACCACTGCCCCACGTCGGGGCGCCCCACTGATAGCCGCAGCGGACGGACGGCATCCCCAGGCCAAGCCCAGCCAGCCCCTGGACACCAAGTTTTACCAGCTCCTGAGTCCTGATCCAACGCAATGCAGAGTGCCGAGACCAGGCATCCAACAAAGGCCAGGGCCAGTCCAACCCGCCAATAAACTGACCACGCATGAAGCGCACAGAACAGGTGATTGAACAAGCAGAGACGCTGGATCCGTATCATGCCGAGCCACTGAACAGGCACCACCCAACAATCCCAAACCTGGCACCCCCGAAAGATGTGCCCCAACCAACAAAAGGAAGACATCAGCCCAGCACATCGGCCTGAGGTGCGCCAGGCGAGAGAGCAGCCCAAGACCCAACCTGACAGGTAGACAAAGACATACAGACACAGTCATACGTTCCTTCCCTCTTAAGCACATACACTCTCACCGACACACCAAGACACCCAAGAAAGGACACTGTACCCTCACTCATACACCCAATACACACTCTATGCTCCCAGGTCCAGGTACCGATGCCCCAGTAGAGCAACCAGCCCCCGGACCCAGGAGATGGACCCCCTACCTTCTAGAACGGAGACAAGCAGACTGCCGAGGGCCCCATAGTGGCGAAGCAGCCCACCAGCCTAGGTCCCCAACTAGACCACCTGTGTTTCCTCCGGACCCCAACCCCTGATGGCCCATATCGAACAGGGGTGTGAAAAGACCCCTAGCCTTCATCCTCCTGCTTGAGGATGGTGTTGATGCATGTTGTTATTATGTGCATTTAAAACAGAGGGGTGGGATGTGGGGGAGGCAGCCACACATCCCCCAACCCCCACCCCTCAGTGTCTATATGCGGTTTAACAGTGATTGAACAGCTCCCCCTCTGCCGAAAAGTGTGCCCACCCCAAAGTTTCTACATGTGTGTCATGAAAATGTTATAAGTGGGAGTGTCTAATTTGTACACTAAAATTGGGATCCAGGCCGCCACGGGATAGCAAAGTTTTAAACCCCTCCTTGCACCCCAGTGACATGCCCATGCCCGAAGACCCTATATGAGCGGTAAAGTGATGGAGCGGTTGGACAGAGGTGTTTGGGGATGGGGAGGGAAGGACTGAGAGACAAAATGCCTTCCCAGGGAGCCAGCTCCCCCATTGACCCCAATAGACACCGTTGCTCACCAGGATCCACCAGGGGAGGGAGCCCTTGGCACATTCAACCCGGGGCCCACGGACACGGCCACAGTACCTGCAACTGATGTTAAAGTTCAGTGAAAGGAAATGGCCAAAGTCTTGCTAAAACCTAAAATGTTTTTCGAACCAGGCTGTAAACATGTTTATTTCTGCTGTGAAGTTGGCGTTTTTAACATGGGAGTCAATGGGAAATTGCTCCTTTCTGGAGCCAGCCCCCAGCGGATGAGGGGTGAACTGCAATTTTTGTTACTTCCGGGTTGGCCTCAAGTATGAGCGACAGAGTTTGCCCCTTGGCTAGCAGCTGACAATCCTGAAAACCTTTGGAACAAATGTATACATTTTATTCAATTACCTTAAAGTGTAACTGAACCCCATGAAAAAGCATAACCCCGCCCCCAGACAACATTTGAAAATTCTACAAAGTGGGCGGTGCCAGGAAGAACGGAGGGGCATGGCCAAGTGTGGAGGATGAGCGGAGGGGGGAACATTGGGGTGTGTTCAGGAGTACAGTGACACCTCGCTTAATCTGACACTGAAACATGGACAGTGACCAAAGCGACGTTGGCAGTTTTGCAACTGATCGATCAGATCGACGTTCTCCTGTTTTGAACGTTAGCCTACGTTAGCTTTACCACTCAGAGACTGGACTCCTCCTGTCTCCCTCTGCCTCAGCAGCGCCGGCCTCGGACACCGGAGGTAGAGGAGTAGAGGGAGGCTTTATGGAGCCCAGCGGCCCAGAGCCGTATCAATTCGAGCCGCTGGCTCAGAGTCAGCGCTGTACGAGGCTGGCGCTGCCGCTGTTGCTGAGGCAGAAAGAGACAGGATGGGTCCAGTCTCTGAGTGGTAATGCTAACATAAGCTAATGTTCAAAACAGTATGTTAGCTATGCTAACTAAGTGCTAATGTGATAATAATGGTAACCTGAAAAACGCAATCCAACTCCAAACTCTCCACGGGGCAGGTATGTCTGATAGTTTTATACCCAACCCCACGGGGCGTGTCTGTGAGACCATGCCTGTGACACAGTCAATGCCTGTGACGTAGAGATGTACCGCTCTCCACCAATCACAAAATTCAAATGCAGTAGCCACCGTTCAACCCTAAGTGGGCAGCACTAAGACATTTTTAGACCAAAAAGTGTAGAATTTAACAAGTTTACACGAAAATGTAAAAAAATCCCCAGAAACTGAAAGATTACATTGGTAAATACCCAATTATACAGTTTAAAGGCAAAAAAAAGTTGTTTTGGGGTTTAGTTACTCTTTAAGTATGTATTTCACATCCAATATTTTCTATTTTATGTGAGGGTAGTCTTGGATAGATAAACCGCTAATTAAATAAATGACCTGCTAGACTAAATGTTTTGTCTTTTTCCTTCACAGACTGCTCCTTTGGGGGCAATATTGCAAGCTTCATCAGCAGTTTGACTGCACCGATTGTGGTTGGAGACCTTGCCACCAGAGGAACACAGGTGGATTGCCAGCAGGCTTTTTAAAATGGGGCCCAAGGGAAAACCAGAGCTTCGAGACATCCTACAGCTCTGGTATTAACCACCACAGCCAACACTCCAGACAGAATTTTTTTGCCATGCTCTCTTGCTGTAGATGCCGTACAAGCTGTGTAAGTTCAAGGTTCTTTGTCCCAATTCTGCCTGCGAGCAGCATCAGCTGACAGGAGGCGGTCTTCACAAAATGGCACGGCCGGTTTTGGACATTGATAGGATGTACAACATAGTCACAGAGACTCTCATCTGTACCAAGTGTAAAGCCTTGCATGTCCCCTGGAGTCAGACTGTCCTGCAACAGCTTGATCTGGGCCATCGCTCTGAGTTTCAGGTCATCCTCACGCCGAAGTAAGTACACTTTTCCTTCAACATCCAGTTGATAGCCCATCATCACATATGTTTGCAAATACTTAACAACGTTCACCATGTACAGCCAAGACATCTTTGGACCGAGAAAGGATGGAGCACATGTGGAATGTCCAGAAGAAGCATGTTAAATGCATTCAAGACCGCCCTGGTGTTGTGCTCTACACAGAGACAGGGAGCTTAACCAAGGGAGGTGTGCTTCTGAAGGCATACAGATGTATCAGAGGCTCCACTTCTCTCGAATCCTTTCATTTACACCTTAACCGTGTCTTTGTCACACACACAGTGCATGTGTAAAAAAAGAGCATTACGTGTCTTTGTGTGTTTCTTTAACACTAAACATTGTTGTATCTATTTACAGGGACCAGTGTGAACAGTCTGAACTTTCAGATTTATCTGCTGGAGGATCTACACTGGTGGAACCAGGACCAGGAGACAACTTCCCTGTCATTGGAGCCATCAGCTTTGCGCAACTACGCAGGAGAACTTGTTCACTGTGTAAACAGCAATTTTGAAACGCTCTTTGGCAGGAACAGCAGGAACAGGGGGAACACCTTGGTCCCCAAAATTTGTCCCCCTGCATTTTACACCAGTGAGAGATGTTTTTATTTTTTATTTTTTTATTTATCAATTTGCAATTTCTGTGTAACCTCCTTCTATATGTCAGATTTAAACCCTGAAGTCAATTGTATCAAAAATGAAATAAATGATATTTATATGCAAGTTTCTAAAGGCCTCTAACTTATCAACATGATCAAAATTGTTCTGGAAACATGCCCTTTGTCATTTGATTTATAGTCTGTATTTTAGCTAGTAAAAGTATTTTAGTATAATTGCAAAAGTGTCCACCTTCAGCACCTGCTTCACGTTTCTTCTCGCTGTGAAAGCTTTATTGATTTTTATAAAGTATTTTAAAGAATAACTTTTATATTGTTAGTAATATTTAATGACTAGTCACTAAACTGAAGTAGCTTATGTTCACTTGATTAGAAAATCATGTTTCATTTAAATATCAAAAAGATCATCAGACTTTTCACTCAATCATCACTGTATTGCATTTCATTTAATGTTTTGCCCCCATAATTAAAGGTTTTAGGCCTCTGAATATTTTGTTTTTCTCCTCGACAATTAGCTCTAAATTCTCACACTATGAGCTACTCCAAAAGCCTAATGTGTCAAATACGATACACAACATTGTATTTTATTTCTATTTATTGTTTTTATTTCAGGTGAGCTCATTGGAGTGCAGTATCTGTTCCAGCAGACTGGTCAGGCACTGCAGGATATGAATCCAGACTTTGAGCAGACAGCTGAGCTCATTGGACCTAAGTGTGGAAGAGCAAGATTAAGATGAGGGCTTCTGTGACATCAGCAAGGATCACAAAATAACAGACCCAGAGGCTGTTCTGTCACCACACTCTTTCACACTGACACTGGGTCTTCAACCCTTGGGACCTGCAGTGCCACATGTGTACTGGACTCCACATCTCCTTCACTGGTCCCTGACCCCAAACATGGCCTCACAAAGTCTCCATCACCTGGACCCTCACAGACTGCTGTCACATCTGTTCCCTCTGAAACATCTGTTTCATCTCTCTCCTCAGAGGATGCTGGTCAGGATGATGATGAAGAAGAGACATAAAATACCACTGCTCTCTTTCAAACTAGAATAAATATGATTAATTAACATCCAGTGCTTTAAATCCAGACTTTCCACATATTTTAATTTTAAAAGTACAACCCAAATTAATTTTTTAGCTGCAAATACACATCAAGTCAAGTCATCTTTATTACTTTGGTGCTTTGTAAAGAACATGTTAAGAACGGCGCTCTCTGCTTTGTACTATAGTTTGTGTCAAAGAAGCTTTACGGTGATAAACTGGAAGATAACACAATCTGTTATGGAATTATCTATTAGACAAATGTGATGTAATAATTGTATTGCGTGTTTGTGTTTTTTAATAGGCTGTTGACCACCAAACTTTTCTGGGTTATCAACGTGTGGACCTGTTGGCAGAATATCTGGTGATTCTCCGGCCCCACACAGTCCTCAGCCAGACTAACCAGGAAGCCAACACCATAATTGCTCTTTGGCAGAACCAAGACGACAGGGACAAGAAACGGGTGGTGTATGACAGTTGATGACGAAAGAGACTGCTGAGTGGGCGGTTCAAAGTTATAAAGAGGTCCACTTTCCCTGGAGTAGAGAGCACCACCAGATGTGTGCTGGGTGCAAGCAGCACACCAGCTCAGTGGCCTGACTGTTGCCATCTGGTGGAGACCATCTTCATCAAACTTTGTACTGTCCACCCAAGCCCCAAAAGAAAAGTGAAGGGGTCCCTGTCAAGATGGTCTCTGATCCTGCAAGGCTATCATCGGATAAGGCAGCTTGTACTGGGCAACAGCTTGGTGATGGCAGGAACATCCATGGAGCTATTCATTACTGTTCTGTTGGCATGACTGTAAAATAAAAACAAATTGGCAAGTGATTGCTTTTTGACTTTTACTTTCATATAACACCATTTCATAAGTACTCTGCAACAATATAACATTTGTATGTAAAAAGATAACTTGCACATTTTGTTATTCTCGTGATAGACATTTTCAGCATATTAGTTACCATTTAATGGTTTGCATCTTTGTACATCACAAATAACAGATTTGCAAGTGTCTTGTTTCAATGTAACCTAAAAAATACTTAATCAGATCAATGGTAATACAACAACTACTAAATAACATGTTTCCATTGGTAATTATATGATTTATGAAAGAATATCAAAAACACAACAAACAAATAACATATGTATATTTTAACATTAAGTCAGTGTACATTAAAAAAGCTTATTTGATTAAATAACAAATATTACAAAAAGTTGGCTTTAGCTGAATTCAAACCCTGGTCTTGGTGAGCACCTGCAATAGAAAACAGAGTAATATAAATGCGTGATTTTCCCACATGAAGAAACAGGAAAATGTATCATAAGACCTATGTGTAGGAAGACATATCTCTGAATGTCACATTTCCCCCTTTCTTTTCTTAATTTTTACTTTCTCTTCTTCCCCTTCTCTTTTTCTTCCACCATTTCTTCCCTTCTTCCCCACCTTTGTCGTTTCCCCAGGTTGACTAGATGCTTTATGTTGCAAGGCTAGTTTATCTCACACTTCCCAATAGCCAGACACTTACATTTCATTTAAAAATGAACCGTAATAGCCAGTCAAATATCAGACATTTTATATTTTATGTTAATCTGGGCGTACTTGTTGCTTGATATATCATACCTAATTGAAAATCCACCAGTCATTTACCTATTCATTGTTAGATTAATGCAGGCATTGATGCATTGTTGTGACTCCATTTTCATCAAATGAACTGAACAGACTTTTGGACAACTGGGAGCCATTTCAAAGATGGACTGAGCAGACCACTTTTCGCAGCAATCCTAGCAGTGACCCCCAACACACTCCTATTGGTCCGTGGCCACCATTGGTGACATCAATGGTGACATAAACGATGACATCACGGCCAAAAGGCCTATAAGAGTGGTAGTGGCGGCCATTTTAAACTGTTCTCAGCCAGAATTTTCAAGGGAAACTCCGGCTAAACAGAGGACATCTCACCGGTGAAGATTCTCTTTTGTTCTGACCCGCTGGACAAAAGGGTTCTATTACTGGTTCTGGAAGAACTCATTTCAAAGCTTCGAGATGCTCATCCTGTTGGTGTAGCCAGGTTGAGACATTTCCGGACTGTTCCAAGACAGTTCGTCGATCTCCAGGCCATCCAGCCTGCAGTTGGGCCACACGGTCCTTAAAATTCCTGCGCAGGATCCTGACTCTTCTCTTTCTTGCTCAACTACGGACACAATTTGCTCTGGACCTCCTTCAAAGCAAAGTAGGACTGAACCGGTTAATTTATGCTAATATTGTGTCTGTGCGGAGATAAATAGAGAAAATAGAGTTTTAACGAGTTAGATCTCGTTCATTGTTGATTTTATAAGCGATGAACCTGTTTGCTCATTTGGCATTGCCGCACGCACAAGTTTGAGCTGTAATTGCTGTGTTTGAAACTGTTTCTTTTTATCCTGAGCGGATCCCACTTTCTTTATTTTTCCTTCCTCTTTCTCTCTCTGTCTCTCTCTCTCTCTCTCTCTCTCTCGCTCCCTGACTACCTGGTCGGCAGAGTCAGACTCGGTCCAACCTGCGTTAGCTGGTCTTAGCTGAAAGGTTATCTTCATTATTTTTTAGTCTGTTGCTAAAGCAGAGGCCTTCCACATGGAAGCTTCACACTATGTGCTCTTTCCACTATAGCCAGAGCTACGTTTATGGCCCTTCGTCTCTTCACATGTGCTGCTCCCTCCTTAGCACAGAGCTAAGATTTATGACTCTTTGTCCCAAAGGCTATCTTTGTTGAGTCGCCTGAAGTGAGGGCCCCCCTCCCTTTCTGACCCAAACCTTGGCTGTTCTCCTTGATTCATTTCATGTTAATTGTGTTTAATTTTCACAACATTTTTTTGTTTTCTAAGATCTGTAGTAGCTAGTTGCATGTTTAGAATAGATGGGAATTATTGATGAAATGTTTTGGCTGTAAGGTTGATTTATTTTCTTAATAAATTCCCCTTATCTTAAAGAGAGGTTGTCTGGGATTACTTGGAGTAATGCGTACAATTAATGTCCACAGCATAATAACTTATTCCTTCATCTATTGTTTAACTATCTCAGCCTTGTCAGGCAGGTAATCATAAACATAAACTGAGACTGAACAATTTGGCTATATATATATATATATATATATATATATATATATATATATATATATATACAGTGGCTTGCAAAAGTATTCGGCCCCCTTGAACTTTTCCACATTTTGTCACATTACAGCCACAAACATGAATCAGTTTTATTGGAATTCCACGTGAAAGACCAAATACAAAGTGGTGTACACGTGAGAAGTGGAACGATCATCATAAATGATTCCAAAATTTTTTTACAAATAAATAACTGAAAAAGTGCGGTGTGCGTAATTATTCAGCCCCGAGTCAATACTTTGTAGAACCACCGTCTGCTGCAATTACAGCTTCCAGTCTTTTAGGGTATGTCTCTACCAGCTTTGCACATCTAGAAACTGAAATTCTTGCCCATTCTTCTTTGCAAAACAGCTCCAGTTCAGTCAGATTAGATGGACAGCGTTTGTGAACAGCAGTTTTCAGATATTGCCACAGATTCTCGATTGGATTTAGATCTGGACGTTGACTGGGCCATTCTAACACATGGATATGTTTTGTTTTAAACTATTCCAAACGGGAGTTCTTATGGTTTTCCTTTAACAATGGCTTTCTTCTTGCCACTCTTCTATAAAGGTCAACTTTGTGCAGTGCACGACTAATAGTTGTCCTATGGACAGATTCCCCCACCTGAGCTGTAGATCTCTGCAGCTCATCCCGAGTCGCCATGGGCCTCTTGGCTGCATTTCTCATTAGCGCTCTCCTTGTTCGGCCTGTGAGTTTAGGTGGATGGCCTTGTCTTGGTAGGTTTACAGTTGTGCCATACTCCTTCCATTTCTGATTGATCGCTTGAACAATGCTCCATGGGATGTTCAAGGCTTGGGAAATCTTTTTGTAGCCTAAGCCTGCTTTAAATTTCTCAATAACTTTATCCCTGACCTGTCTGGTGTGTTCTTTGGACTTCATGGTGTTGTTGCTCCCAACATTCTCTTAGACAACCTCTGAGGCCGTCACAGGGCAGCTGTATTTGTACTGACATTAGATTACACACAGGTGCACTCTATTTAGTCATTAGCACTATCCAGGCAATGTTTATGGGCAACTGACTGCACTCAGACCAAAGGGGGCTGAATAATTATGCACACCCTACTTTTCAGTTATTCATTTGTAAAAAATGTTTGGAATCATGTATGATTTTTGTTCCACTTCTCACGTGTACACCACTTTGTATTGGTCTTTCACGCAGAATTCCAATAAAATTGATTCATGTCTGTGGCTGTAATGTGACAAAATGTGGAAAAGTTCAAGGGGGCCGAATACTTTTGCAAGCCAATGTTTATATATATATATATATTTCTGGAATCCACCAGGATGGTGCCCCATACTTGGTAGTTTTCACATACAATTATTGATCTTATTAATAATTGCCCTAGGCCATTATTTATATTTATGCATAGCCAAATCCTACCTATCTGTGGCACAGCATGCATATTCATACTTTTCATTGATCCGGACACCCTTAATATGAAGGCTGAAGTTTCTACAGCTGCCTTGATACAGTTTAGAATATTTTACTGTATATTGTGCAATGCCCATTTTTCCCAACTGGTTATAATGGTGAACCAGTCTATTATGGATCTATTGATTACTTGTTAATTGTGTTTAATTTTCACAACATATTTTTGTTTTCTAAGATCTGTAGTAGCTAGTTGCATGTTTATAATAGATGGGAATTATTGACGAAATGCTTTGGCTGTAAGGTTGATCTATTTTCTTTATAAATTCCCCTTATCTTAAAAAGAAGTTGTCTGGGATTACTTGGAGTAATGCGTACAATTTATGTCCACGGCATAATAACTTATTCCTTCATCTATTGTTTAACTATCTCAGCCTTGTCAGGCAGGTAATCATAAACATAAACTGAGACTGAACAATTTGGCTATGTATCTCTCTCTCTCTCTCTCTCTCTCTCTCTCTCTCTCTCTCTCTCTCTCTCTCTCTCTCTCTCTCTCTCTCTCTCTCTCTATATATATATATATATATATATATATATATATATATATATATATATATATATATATATATATATATATATATATATATATATATATTTCTGGAATCCACCAGGATGGTGCCCCATACTTGGTAATTTTCACATACAAATATCGATCTTGTTAATAATTGCCCTAGGCAATTCATATTTATTCATAGCTAAATCCTACCTATCTGTGGCACAGCATGCATATTCATACTTTTCATTGATTCAGACACCCTTAATATGAAGCCTGAAGTTTCTACAGCTGCCTTGATACAGTTTAGAATATTTTACTGTATATTGTGCAATACCCATTTTTCCCAACTGGTTATAATGGTGAACCAGTCTATTATGGATCTATTGATTACTTTTTGCAGCACTTTTGAACATGATGAACTCAGCGTTCAGATACTTAGAGTTGATTTAAAAGACTCATTTTAGTTTGTCTTGGGACCAAAAACTTCCCAAGTTTACCCATTCACTCCAAGTCTACTAAGAGTTCAGGACAAAATTGCTTTGTTAGAACAGAATATGGTAATTGGTCTGCATTTGTATCGCGCTTTTTCAGTCAGAGGACCACAAACCGCTTTACGCTGTATTCAGTCATTCACCTATTCACTCACTGATGATGATTCATCTATTCACTCACTGATGGTGGTAAGTTACATTGTAGCCCTTACCCCTTGCATTGGGGGTTCAAACCGGCAACCCACCAGTTACTGGACAAACTCCTACCAGATGAGCCACTGTCGCCCAGAATAGTCCATTATCAGTCCATCAGTAGGGAAACTGCATCAGCACACAGATACAAGTCAAAAATAAAATGGACCGTACAGCTCTCATATATGCAAAGTAAGAAAAGCTATACAGTTATTAAAGTATAGCATATGCAGATTCTAAGAATTGTACCAGCGTAATAAGATACTGTATAAAACTCTACAAACTGAGCCTTTGTATATCTATCCAAAAACAGATTATTTACATCTTATGAACAGCTGCTTGAGTGTTGGGAGAAGGGATAGTTCTACAATTCCACAGTCCCTGGAAGGAACGAACTACAGTATCTTTTGTGTATTTTGGATGCAGCCGCCTGTCTCTAAAGGATCTATCCTTTGCTTAAACCTCCTTTCTGGAACACCCCCCAGTTCCAAACACACTGCATTCATGCATGTTTTTATAAATCCTCAATTAGAATACTTAGAAATGAGAAGTATACTAGGTTTAAGACCAACAGTTTTGACTTCAAATAACACTTCAATTCACGAATAAAACATAAATAACCCTGCCTTTCACTTAAAGCTAAGCATGTAGTTTAAATTTTTTTAAGTAACTTAAAAAATGCCTAAATTTTACTTTCTGACCCTCATCTATGATATAAACTATGTAATATATCAGAGTTTATAGGCCAGGGGAAGAAATTAATAGTCTCTGTCCTGGCCTCTACAGCAAGACAAATAATTTACCCGAGCCTAGAGCTTTGACCAGTAGATTTGCATATCGAACAAGAGAGAGCTGCCAATCAACGAAAATGTGCCCCAGTCCCACCCCAGCGTGCACTACGGGGTGATGTGCCTCAGTCAGCTTAGCACATCAAGAAAGAAGAAGACGGTGGGTTTTGGTTAAAAACCCATACTTACCTAGGAAAACTCCATCGTAAAAAATAGGACAATGCAGTGATGCTCTCTCTGTTGACTCCGCTTTCCCTGTCTGTGCGCAGTATGAGGTGTGGCTTTCAGATCCTTCTGGATCAATCTCAATATGTCATATGTTAAAATACAGGTTTTCGTAAATCACAAAATCTTTTTGCATCTATTAGAATAGCAGAAGATGGTCCAGGATTTCAGCTGTGTTTTTAGTTTTATTAGTTACAAGGACTGTGTGACACTAATGTCTTTTTACGATACAGTTATCACATGGAACATATGGCATAGAGGGAAGTTAGACAGCTAATGTGAGAGACAACAGTAGTGCATGTAACAGAATGTTAGCATGGGTAAGAGACTAAGATAGTGCAAACAAACGCAACGATAGATTGAGACCTTAACAGCCTCTCCTACCTTCTGACTGGAATCAATATTAATGTTTAACCCGCATGCTGGCAATGACTCTGGCATGACCACACCCCCTCTGGCTTACAGAGGCCTCCCCTCCAAATTTTATATTCACTTATTCTACGAGGAGTAGCAAAACAGGAGGAGGTACTGCTTTTATAAGTTCATCAACGCTTTCTGGCAAACCTGTTTTATTTGATCATTTTACCACTTTTGAATTTCATCCAACTGTTTTTTGCACTCCTCAGATTTTATGTTTCACAGTTTATAGTTCTCTAAAGAAGAGCACACCTGTTATTCAAGAATTGTCAGAGTTTTGTTTTCATCAATCCTGCACAACTTCATTGAAAAGACAATTTTAGCTGATGATTTTAATCTATATGTGGATAACCTTTTAGATCTTTTATGAACAGATTATTTTAAATGTCCTGAATTATATGGATTTTAGTCAACATGTCTCGCAGCCGACACACAACAGAGGACACACCTTACGGTGCGTTCAAACCAAAGCGTCAAACGCGCCGCATGCCGAAGTTTGATGCTTGAACATTCACCGCTCGATGCGGGTCCAAAGCAAATTGAACGTGTGTCAAGACAGAAATACGCAACTTGTGGGAGGAGCTAGTGCCAGACGGTGTTCTGCAAGATGGCAGCTGTCGATCTAGCGTTGGAAGAGAGATTCTCCATTCTCTATTTACTATGGTGAGTACCCTGCGCAGGTTCGCAGGTTTCCTGTCTCTGTTGAGAAAGCAGCTGGTGTCGTATAGCTTGGGGTGACTAGCCACGGCCGTTATCAGTATTTCTTTGCATGTTGAATGAAAAATTTTGCCGGACCTGACCCTGTGAACTGGGTCGCAGCATCACATGACACCACGTCACCAGGCTCCTGATTGGTTGACGCGGCGTGAATTGATGCCGAAGTTTAGATTTTTCAACTTCAGCGGCAGACGCAAAATCGCGCTTCATCTAACCCCCGAAGTGGCAGCAGATTTTCTGGACGTTTTTGATAGGTCCTACTGCTTTACTTTCCCCCTGTGATTTTATCATCAATAATTTTAACTGTAGGCTTCTGTTCACTCTTGACTTGCTTGCCACACTAAAAACTTCCATTACTGTGAAAAATAAAGACCTCAATAAACAAAAGAGAAATTGCAGGTTGGCATAGAGGAAATTGAGGAAAAATCACGATAACGATCAGACACCATCTGGTAGACACCATCAGATGTAATATTTTATCTTCTCAAAGTAACATGGTTTTAGACAAATTTGAGCATGTGTCTTTACCAATGAATCACTGCACAGTTTTTGTCCTGGTAGAAGCTGAGATTCTTGACGTTTTCTCGTCAGTGAGGCCTACCACATGCCTTTTGGACCCAATTCCCACTTCATTTTTAATCCAGTTTATGGATATTTAGAGATGATATTTTAACCCTGATGAATTGCTCCCTTCAGACGGGGGTTCCCGACACCTTTTAAGGGGCGGTGGTGAGGCCCCTGTTGAAGAAGAGCAATTTTAATGATTTTAACAACTTTTGACCGGTATCTAACCAACCGTTTTTAAGCAAAATATTAGAAAAGCTTATTTTAGGTCAACTTAATGAATTTATTAATGTACATAATCTTCTTTTAGGGGTGAACCACAACACCAACTCAGGGTGACTGTGGCTCAGGAGTGAGGAGTTTGTCTTGTTGCCGGTTTGAGCCCCCGCTCTGTCTGTCTCAGTCATTGTGTCCTTGGGCAAGACACTTCACCCTTCTACCTACGTGTGGTGGTCAGAGTGCCCAGTTGCGCCAGTGTTTGGCAGCCTTGCTTTTGTCAGTGTGAGAGAAAGTATAGACCACTAGCTGTCAAAATGCAAATGAGACCATGCCCCTTCCGGCCACGCCCCTTCCAGTCACACCCACTTCCGGAAACGCCCCTTTCCGGAAACGGCCCTTCCGGTCACGCCCACTTCCGGGATAAGCCCCTTCCGGTTACACCCCTTCCGGTTAAGCCCACTTTTGCTGGCATCCTGGCTGCCGAAACAAGCTCCGCCCTGTCACAATAAGCTCCGCCCCCTGATGGTCATGCCCACCTGTCACAATAAGCCCCGCCCCTGATGGCCCCGCCCACCTGTCAAAATGGGATACGCCCCATGGTGGCCACGCCCACCTGTCAAGATAGGACACACCTACCTGTCAAAATGGGGTACGCCCCCTGGTGGCCACGCCCACCTGCCAAAATAGGACACGCCCACCTGTCGAAATAGGGTACGCCCCCTGATGGTCACGCCCACCTGTCAAAATATGGCACTAAATGGCTCCCTCTAGTGGTTCTACAATTAAACTACATGCAAAAAATAAAAATACCTCCCCCTAGTGGCCCAATAAATACTATTACACCAAAACTTATAAATGCCTCCCTCTAGTGGTTCAAAATTAATATAACAGCCTATTGTATAATTGGCCCCCTCTAGTGGATCAAAGTAACATTACATGCAAATGTAAAAATACCTCCCCCTATTGGCTCAAAAATTAAATTACAGCCTATATTATATATAGCGCCCCCAATGGTTTGAATCTAACTCCTCAGTGTCATCAGAACATGTCCGAACAAGTCCCTTTAATTTTATACGGTCTGGGCTCTGTCTCAACATGACTCCTTGAGCATTCCATTTTATTTTAAACAGTTAAAAGGTGCTTTTTAGCTTCCTGACTTTAATTTAAAACCACATTAGCTCCAACACTCTAGAGACACCATTACATCTGATTCTAACAATTCAACCATGATAAATTAAACTTGTAAGAGCACTAAAAAGAGAATTTATTCACCCACAGCTATGTTGAAGCAGATGTTCATCCTTTTGTTGATTTTAAAAATGCACCATTACACAGTCTTTAAAAACAGATAAGGATTTAAAAAAACATCACTTTAAACCTGGCTGCTTTAAGCTGGAAATAAGAAATCTATCAAACTACTAAAGTTACTGATAAAAAACAGTCCACCAATCGGCGTTTGACACGCCCCTGCTCTGCTTTGTATTCGCTGTATTTATCACACCCCTGACTTCACCTACGTCCGCAAGTCAGGTAAACCGGTTTGGGCGGTGCTCACCGGGCGGCATTTACCTGTATAAAAGGCTGTCAGAAAACGGTTAATCTCTACAGCAAGCTGGAAGGACCTCATTCAACAATCCGACCTTAAGGACACGGAGTGCGGTGCTGCGACGAACAAAGAAAACAGCGGTTTCACGAAGACTGTATCACCGGCTTCATTCGAGGGGAATCCCAGAAGCCCGCGTCATTGTCAGACCGCGTCAGAGCTGAGTCCAAGCATATAGCCTCTTCTGCCTCAACTCCAACCATGGACCTAAAAAGAGTTGAATTTAAAAATGAAGAACTTGATGAGGAAACGTCTGTTCTTTTATCTGAATTGTCAAATGGGATTCCATCCGTGACGACACGCTCAATGTGCGATAAATCAACCTCTACAACTCTGGACAAAAATCCGACATTGGCTTTTACAGAAGACTTTCCTCTTTTAAGCGAGACTCCGATTTCCTTCCTGGATCAAGAGAATCAAATGGAGGAAATTGAGAACTGGATACCTACCGCAGTCAACAGTGCAATTAAAACTGCTCTAAGCCATTTTATGGGTTATGCCTGCATATCTTTACTGCGGAAACAATCTAACTCTTGCAAAATGGGAGGCAGTCAGCAGGAGCACCAGTGTTTAGGTGTAGATGCTATAAAGCAAAATATGTTTTATTCCCAGCAAAATTTGTTACAAACAGGTCCTACCCTCTTTTAGTAGCTTACCCTGGTTGGTTTAACCTGGAAATAAGAAACCCTCCAAACTATTAAAGTTGTAGATAAAAAACAGTCCACCAATCGGCGCTCGACTTGCCCCTGCTCTGCTTTGTAATCGTTGTATTTATCACGCCCCACATGCCGAACATGTCCAGACAAGTCTACAAGCCCCGCCCCGTACGCTAGGTTCCTATATAAACCTCCTGGTCTTCGGCATTACATCCAGGACTTTCAGGCCGCCGTAATCTTCGCTCCTAGACGATGGAAATGGGAGGATTCGTCAAGCAGACCACTCTACCGTCATACTGGGGGATCGGCCAGCCGTATGAGCCGATGAGCACTCCGCCATCGCCTGTGGGGTTCCGCTACGCTAACCCGTATCATCCACCGTCAATTTCATCGCTCTCGCCATGCTACTCTCCACCATCCCCTGTGTTCTCTCTTTCGGAGATTCTGCCTGCAGATGCCCAGCCCGACGCTTGGGTCGAGGGATCATACAACCCTGAAGCTGGGGGAGCGGGTCACCCTTATTTCAACTATTATCGGCCGCCTACAACGAAACATCGCCGTGTAAGACCCCCTCTATCTACTTCAACCCCGGTGCGCATGCCCGATCTCGAGGGAGAGTGTGATGGACCTTCAGCGCCCAGCGATGGTGGGACCCCCGATGCGCCGGAATGCGCGACACCGGAACATGGGTGTGCGTCTCAGGATGAGGGGGGTGATTCTCCGGCTCTGGCTGAGGTTGACAAATGGGACCTGGTGGACGGTTTGATGTCATCCAGGTTCATCAAGGCTGTAAAGACTGCTGTTCTGCATCTATTTCACATGACCAGTGCTGCTTATCAGAAAGATAACTGTTATGGATGTCAAATTAGCCATCCCAGTCAGTTGCAGCATCAATGCCTAGAGCTAATGGATGAGGATTATTACCAACTCCACTTTCAATCAGTCATGCGACAACTTCTTACCCCGCGATTCATTCCAGCTATTCAAATTCTGCTGGTAAATCGGAGCATACATGATGATGATGATCTGAAGGTGAAAACAGTAGCTGAAACCGTTCTACATGAGCTGAGGAGTATGCAGGGGTTCTACAACGCGATTCAAGCTGTGTATGGTGATAGTGATGATGAAGCCATCCTGGAAGAACTCAGGACTGTCTCCCGATGCTATGGCTATGAAATCTGATGTGTACTAATGTTGGCTATATCTCCTCTGATATAAATGCTCTAGTTTAATCCTGACGTGTTTTGTTTTTTATTCATTTGTTTTTATAATTGTGTAATGCTATGGTTTTAAACTTGTAATAAAAAAAAAACTTTGATCCAATCATATGGTTCATCTATCTGATTAATACAAGGGTTAAATTACACTAGCCGTTCTCCTGTACTATCATTCGACAGTAAAATGTCAGAACAGAGGGTGTTGACCAATGCATACTATGACCCCGCCCATCCGGGGAGCTATGGGGGTGTTGACAGATTGAAAAGGTGTTTAAAGGACAGAGAAGGACGTGTGATCGGTGTCGAAAAAGTAAAAGACTTTCTTTCAGGCGAGGACACCTACACGTTGCATAAACCTGCACGATTAAAGTTTCCCCGGAATCGTGTTTTTGTAACCAAACCCTTGAAGCAATTCCAGGCCGACTTATGTGACATGCAAGCCTTGGCGACACATAACGACGGATTCAACTATTTACTAACAGTGATTTATGTCTTTTCAAAAAAGGCGTATGTGCGTGCTTTAAAGAGAAAGACGGGGTGTGAGGTCGTTAAGGGGTTTGAATCAGTTTTTCAGGAGAGTCAAATTCCACAAAAATTACAGACGGATGCTGGTAAAGAGTTTTATAATAAACAATTTAAGTTAATGATGAAGAAATATGGTATTACCCACTTTAGTACAGCCAGTGATCTAAAGGCATCTGTTGTTGAGCGCTTCAATCGCACTCTGAAGGGTAGAATGTGGAGATATTTCACCGCTAATAACACCTTCCGGTACATCGACGTCCTTCAAAAGCTAGTGGAGAGTTACAACCACAGCTTCCACTCAAGCATTAAGATGACACCTATGCAAGTGACGTCAGAGAATACTCCTCAAGTCATGAAAAACCTCTATTGCATCACCCCATCGATAGACTCTGGTAAAATAAAGACAAAGTTTAAGAAAGGGGATCTAGTCAGAATATCAAAGCTACGTGGGGTATTTGATAAGAAATATGAGAACAGCTTCACAGATGAAATATTTACGGTTGACCGTTGCATACTCCGCTACCCCCCAGTGTACGAGTTAGTTGATTATGATCAGGATCGAATACACGGATCGTTTTATGAGGCCGAATTGCAGAAAGTAAAAATTAATGGTGAGCGGGTGTATAACGTGGACAAGATTTTAAAGCGGCGGAGAGTCAACGGGGAGGACCAAGTCTTTGTGAGGTGGAGAAATTGGCCCGAAAAATTCAACAGTTGGGTCAGAGCCTCAGATGTTAAAAGTGTCAAATAATATCGCCCACAAAACCGTGTAACACGTCGTCGATTCACTATAAAGCGTGGGTTCTACAGACTATGATTAATTAGTAAACCTTACCCTCCAAAGCCTTTAGATGACTTTTTTTGCTCCGTCAAATTCACAATGTCTGATGAGGGGTTCTATGTAACTCTACCTTCCAACGCCAGCGGAGAGGTATTTAAAGATAACACGAGCTCAAATTATACTACAGACCTTCCAAAGGCTATTGAGCTAAGTGGAGACTGGGTAGTGGGACTGTGTGAAATTGTCTACCCTCATACATGGTATAACCTGTCGGATCAGCATTCATACATTGATTTAAAGAAGGTTGTTTATGAGGTGGGAGACAAATCTAAAGATGAGAGGAATACACCCCGTATAGAATACGCCAGGTCCAAGTTTTCCGGAGGGGGGTATTTTGAGAGACCTCAAGACCTCTCAGATGCTCTAGTCCCAGCCGTGAAGAAATATGACAGGAGCATCGATCTAACCTACAATAATGTCTCGAAAAAATTTGACTTCAGGGGGGATGGAAGATACAAAATTCGAGCTAGCAACCCTCTCTCCATCATGCTCGGTTTGAACGCTGATGAATGGTGGACCATCTCCAACAGACCTGCGCCCCACCCAGCGGATCTCGGCACTGGTGTATGTAACCTGTTTGTCTACACAGACATAATCCATTTCCAAACTGTTGGTGACAGTCACTCACCTCTGCTCGGTGTCGTAAACATAAATGGTAAATTCGGTGACGTGATTGGTGTGAGGTATAACACAGTGCATTACCTCCCCGTTTCAAAAAGCTATATTAAGACAATCTGCATACAGGTAAAAACAGATCGTAACGAGTGTGTGAACTTTGTATACGGGAAGACGATCGTGAAGCTGCACTTTAAACCGGTTTTGACACCTGCGGTAAAATGGCATACTTAACACACAGACCAGAACCAACGCGGTTTGTACAATATTATGTGAACCAGTCGGGTGGAGAGCTACCCGGGTTTTCAGGACAGCCTGTCATGTATGGTCGTGGATTTGGATCTGTGTTTGCCCGCCTCTTCCGATTTATATCCCCATTTGTTAAGAAAGGAGTGTCGATTGCTAAACCGCACCTTAAAGCTGCGGCATCGAATATAGCTTCGGACGTCTTTGGGAGGGCGGTCAATAAAATCAAGAGCAAGATCGGTCAGAATTCTGATGCTCAGGAAGGTTCAGGAATAATGATCTTATCAAGACGAGATCGAAAGAGACCCCCTGGAGAGCGTGTTTGGATGACTAGAAAACAAGCCAAGACAAAGAAAAAGAAACCACTCAGGGTGAGCAGGCAGAGGGGAAGGAAGTCCGGCAGAGGCTCTGACATATTTTAACTGAATAGGAATATGGCTCTAATACATGTCAAATCGGGAGAGTGTACGCTCGGTGAGCTTGACTTATTTTCAGCACCTATGACTCAACTATCGGTAGAGGATAAGCTGTACACTGAGATTTCACCCCTTTCAGCCATCTCCGATGGAGGACCGATAGAATTTTTTATCCCTGGTGGGGGCGAGTCGTATACAAATGACATGTTGATCCATCTCAGAGTTAAAATTAGCAATGCTAACGGTTCGCCCATGGCTCGTGACGCTAAGGTCGGCTTAATTAACTACCCTCTGAACACAATTTTTTCCCAATGTGATGTAACCCTTGGAGACCGTTTAATATCGCAGTCCAGCGCTACGCATCCTTATAGATTTATGATCGAAACATTGCTTAATTATTCAGATCAAACCCTTAAAAGCCAGTTCAGTGCAGGGCTTTTTTATAAAGATACAGCCGATGAAATGGATTCTACAGAGACTATTGATGGACTGAATGAAGGATTAAACCAACGTGCCTCCTTTACAGCCCAATCTCGAGAGGTGCACCTGCTAGGACCGCTTCATGCTGACATATTATTCTGTGAAAGACTACTTTTGAACTCTGTTGACATAAGAATTAAGCTAACACGAGCAAGCGATGCGTTCTGTCTTATGGGTGCTGCAGATTCTACTTTCAAACTATGGATTTTAGGTGCAGCTCTCTTTGTCAAAAAGGTGACTGTATCTCCCGCCGTACGGCTCGGTCATGAGACCGCATTAATGAAAGGAAATGCTTTGTACCCGGTATCGCGTGTGAATGTAAAAACATACTCTATACCTGAACATTCAAGAATATGCACTCAGGAGAACCTGTTCTTGGGTATGACACCTAAATATGTGGTTATTTCGATGGTTAATCACCAGGCCTTCACATGAGCGCGCAATTTGAATCCGTTTTCATTCAACCATTATAATATGGAGTATCTAGCTCTGTCCCGTGATGGTAGACAGATTCCTGCTAAGGCCTTCCAACCCAACTTCGATCAGGGTAATTCTGTACGAGAATATTACAACCTGTTTACATCCACAGGGAGGCATTTAAAGGATCTCCCCCTAAGCATAACTAGGGAGGACTTTAACACGGGTTACGCATTATTTGCTTTTAATCTCAACCCATGTGCTGAATCTGAAGCACTATCACCAGTACGCAGTGGTAACATTAGGCTAGAAATGAGATTCAGAACACCGTTACCACACACAACAACACTGATTGTATACGCGTGCTACGACTCCATCCTGGAAATAGACTCTAAAAGAATAGTTTTGGTGGATTATTATTAACCACTTGGAAACATGAATAATCACGAACTCGATGCAATACTCAGTCATCTGCTTGGGAAGCTTTTCTGCGGTGTATGGGCCAGCGACCAACTGGAGCTGCTACCACTAAGATTCCCCAGACCGGCTTATTTTATCGTCAATACACACCCTTCTAACATGCCTGGGGAACACTGGCTAGCCCTCACTCTGGAAGAGGGTGGTAAAGCAACGTTTTTTGACTCTTACGGGTACTCACCAGAATTTGTCTATTACCCTTCATCCATTTTGGATTTTTTGAAAGATCGTTCGTCTGTGATAATGTACCATAACCAACAATTTCAGAGGGTTCAATCTTCTGTTTGTGGGCATCACTGTATTTTTTATTTATGCCATAGAGCCTGTGGTCTCTCCATGCAACAAGTTTTATCAAAGTATTGTCAAATTCCTGAATCAAATGATGAGCTTGTATCTAACTTTGTCAAAAAGTATGTGAAATGTGCTATGAAGCGAAACACAAAGTTTTTCACGCATAGAACCTGTTCTCTAGATGTGTTTAAAGATTGTTACGGGTTTTGATATGTATGAGAATATGCATCAAATGTAATAGACTTATGATGTTTAACATGGAATGAAATAAACCTGTACGCATGAAATTATGTGAACCCATATCGTTTATTGTGAAAAGAAACAACGCTTATTCAGTAGTCATGCAGCTAGGGGGAGAATGTGAGCCAGCTGGGGGCTCGGGTTGCCTTACGAAGAGACTTTTTACTGAAATGATCTTCCGCTCTGGTCCAGAGGGGTGATAAGGTAACACTCTTACGCTTTCTGCGTGGTACCTGCGCATTCTGAGGCCAAACTGGTGACATCATGAACGACCTCCTTCTTTCCCGCCGTTTTGTAGCAGTTGGAGCCTTTAAAGACGGCCAAACTGGTGACATCAATACGCGCTTTTTATTTTTTGATTTCCTGCCTGCTCTCTCATCCACGACACTCTCAACGGCAGGTGTAGAAGAGGTCTCTGCGGAGTCTAGACCGTCTAAACCTCGGCTATACCCACTAACGATCTGGTTGTCCTTCGGGGGGTCATCATTCGCACGGTCTCAGTCCCAGCCACCAATTCTCCGAGAAACGGTATTACAGCTGCAATCAGCGGGAGAATTCCTCCTGTCTGGGTTTTCAATGTCTGTCGTTTGCGCTTTAACCCCACCTTCCGATCAGCCAACAGCCTGAGGATTTATTTCTGCTTCTTAAGTCTGTTGTATTGTGTTGTGGACAGCTTGATGTTCCCTTTCAGCACATTTAAAGCAATCTTGCACAAGGTTTGTAGAAAGTCGGGAGAACAATGAGTTAGGATATCTTTACGTTTCTGGGGTGTGGAATGAAAAAGAGCCCCTAGTAACGGTGCATTTCTTTTTATGCGTGCCGACATGTTGGTCACTTGTTCTTAGCTATGTAAACAGCCGGCCACTGTCCAGGAAATAAACCTGTCCTGAGCCTGTATTGGTCTGGTGTGTCAGGGGTTAGGTCTACAAATAAATAGCCGTGTGGTTGGCTCGTAGCATCTTCAAAACTCTCCATGAAAAAGGGTTTCTGTCCAGGGAAAATTTGACGTGCTAAATTTGCTACCTGCAATCTGTCACGTGGGTTTTTAAACAAGACCATATAATTACAATTAAGACTGATAGTTCGAGTATGTTTCCCCTTGAGAAACACATTCTGAGTCAACATCATAACGCTCATGTTTCTATGGTGTCGATATTGTGTAAATATTTTCACGACCTCTGGATGCTCAGCTGCTTGAAAGAGTACATCATCGAGAATCAATAGATGCGATTGATCTGGGGGGAATAAAACATCATCTTCAAAGGAATGAGGCAATCCTTCGATGAATTTAATTGATTTATTAATCTTCATCAATTCCGTATACAATGGTTGGAATGAAGTGTAGATCCAAACAATATTTTCAGGTACAGAATCCATCACATGTAGACAATTAATCAAAACATTTTTTACAAAAAAAGACTTCCCACAGCCACTCGGGCCTACCACAAGACTTGAAAAAGGAGTTTTAAATCTTGGATCAAAGTTAATCGCTTCCAGTTCACCCTGACGGTGCATTTTCCCCCCTCAAAAACCAAATGGTAGCGTCGTTCCGTCTGGGAACAACCTCCGCTTGTCATAGACCACCCTGAAAGTTTTGGTAAATGAGTGATTCCTCAGATGGAACCCGTTTTTATCACGTTTGATGGAATGCTGCGGTGCTTTGAGTACCTCGCCTCTCTCACCACCCAGGTAACCGTCAACAAGTCCTGTCATTGTATCAAAATTCACCCTTTCACAGCATTCTATGGTTCGCGATATTCCCTTTGCCCTCATCACAACCTTCCCCCTGTGCTTTGTCTGATACGAGTAACTCTTTGGCCCTGCGGCAACAAACTCCTGAATGGTGTCCCCTGGTGGGAGCTCGTTTGTCAAGTCACCCATATAGCTACCTGTCGGCAGAGAGCTCTCGCCTTCACGCACAACATAGATCACACTGTCTGTGTCAAGGTAGAGTACCCGTTCTTGGAGTTGGTGTAGGTATCTGAATAACTCTAGTCGTGCGTAAGCTGTTGTAAATGCGGCAACGAACACATTGGTGGTTTTTTAGGGGGCGTTACACAGTTTTTGTTGTACTTCCATTGAATCATTACCATCTTGGGGTTCAGAAAGCTGAAGTATGTCACGACGAACTTCCCTGAAAACAGGAACTCAAAAAACTTGTCAGGGTGTTTAATGATTGAGGTTTGGGTTTGGTCATTTTTTTGAGCAAACTTCCCCCAAAGCGAATTCAAACACAGCTTGGCTACTTGACGTTTTGCCGGGTTTACTTTAATTTTTTCAGGGTCTAACTCTACACCCTGATTCACCATGAAATCCTGGATGTATTTCTGTCTGTCCTCCTCGCTCTCTACACCCTCGGGATAACCTGAAGCTTCCTGCTTGGTCTTCAAAAAGGAGTTGACATACTTTGCAAAGATCTGATCACTATGCTGCTCAAAGTGCCACACCTCAACGATCTGATCGATTCAGTAGCCGTGTGAAAGGGCTTCTTTAACCTCTTCAGACACCCATACACCTGTTAAGGCTCTCTCAGTGTCAGTGTGGGTGCAACTATGTGTCTGATTGTTCTCCAATGCACATGTGCGACAGAGGGTGAATACAAGCTTTCCATGATCTGTTCTGAATGGTAGAATGGGGAAATAAAGACCACGAGGTGGTGAAATGACTGCTTTGATAAATCCATAAAAATTTCTAGGATCATCAAAGTTTTCCCTGATTATGATCGGGTGCCCTACAGGAAAGCTTTTCGTCTTCTGAACAAATGGGTAAAGACTACACACGTCCTGGTAAAGAACCTGCTCACCAGGGGCTGCAGAGTACCTCAACCTGACTGCACATGTACGCCCTCCAAAAAGCGCTTCACGGGGGGTAAGTGGTGCAGGAGCCTGGTAGGTCATCATGAACTGCTTCACATCAGCGTTACTCTTCTTCATTTCTTCCCACACATGTTCCCACATCACCTCGAGCTCTATACCGTACACAGTCCTCAGCACATGCTCCCTCTCCATGGTCGCAGCGTAGAGCTGCCCATAAGGCACACCGGTCAATGGACTCTCAGCTGTTGGATAGCGACAGGTGCTGCAGCCATGACGCTCACACCCATGGAACTCAAACCCTATTTTACGCTCCCCTACCTCCAGGTAACCATCTAAAAAGTATGATCCAATCTTTTTCTGACCACCTCTTAGAGCATGCTGTATTCCAACCCTCCTTGTATGTGAAACATATTCCAACCATTCAACGGAAGCTGTGGAAAACTTTTTAAACTGTTCGCTGTAGTCTGTAGGTGAAGGCACAGGGAGAGTGTCTGCCTTCAAATGATTGCTTTGAAACACTTTCATACAAGCACTTGCGATGGTGATCCTGTTAAAAGGGTCAATCTGACTGTCGTTAAAAAACTCCTGACGAAACCTTGTACATCCTTGTAGGAGTATCTCCACATCATTCTTACAGTAAAAGAGAGCCTCCTTTTTAAAGTCAAACACGCCCTTGCTAACCTCAGCGTACCATGTATAGAATTCCTCCTGCTCAGCACGATTCATTCGCTCAACACCGTAAAATGATGGCCGCGGGTAAGAACCTACATAGCTCAGATTATCAGAGGATGAGAAACGGTGTGGGAAATAGCCCTTGCTATGGTCAGGAAACCCGAGGGCTTCAGGCATTTTACTAAGCTTCATGGCAAGGAAAGATAGGCTGTCAATGAACCTCAAACCGTAATCAGGATCAGTGATGCTCAGAATTTTACACCCTTGCATAATGATGTCAGGATTTAAACCCATCTCCGTCATTGCATTCAGAACAAGGTAGGAATCAAAAGCTCTAGCATTATGGGCTACACATGTGTAATTCCGACGGCCCGGCCTCCTGATTTCACGAATAAACTCCCGAATACAATCACTGCCGTAGGCTGACCACTCCTCGCCAGATGTGGACTTTGAACAGATCAGAAATGGAACATGCTCACCCTGCGCACCAGGGAAAGTTTCAATATCGTAAAAAATCACCTTCTCACTTATTTCGGTATCGACAGAACATGTCTGGATATAACATTTATGGTCTGATGCCGGCTGGTCCTTGTCAAGCTTACCCCCACAAATCCTACACTTCTTCCCTTGACACACATGCTTCTTGCCTGTTGTGAGACTCTGGTTATAGTTTAACCCACAGTTGGGACATTTCTTCACCTGATCACAATGACTGACCATCACACGCGCCCTGGGTTTTAGCTCAGGTACTTTATGTCTATCGTAACATGTCTGGTTCTTACAATATCTGTTACAGTCATGACAAAGAATCGGATTTGTGACCCCCTGAGCACACGCTGCATCTTTGCAGACAGCGCACAAACCTTTGCATACATGATTGTATTTATGCCCTATAGGATCGAAACAGTAGTTGCAAATATCCCGAGCCCCTATAAAACCCTTCAAGTTTTTGATCCCGTAGTAATGGTCTCGGAAGTGCAATAGAAAAACAGTCCTGCTTCGGTCCTCAAAGTCGGTCTGAATCTTCCCTAGAGCTCGCTCTCCCTCACTTCTGATAAAAACAACTATTTTTCTGTTCAGCAACTTCTCAAATTTGTGGATATCGCCTGATCTGACGGGGGTGTGTTCTGAAAGGCCTGCACGCTGTTGCAACTCTCTACCGAGCTGTATAGCCGCATCGGAGCCGAGGCTAGGGTCTGCAACACAGGCTAAGCTAATAGCAAAACACAGTTTATCATCTCGATCATTGTTCACAATATATAGATGCCGTCTTTTTTTGTGTATCAGCTCGCAGTCTAGAGACATTTCAGCTTTTCGTCTAGCTCCCCCGCTAAGATCACGCACTGTTTGAATTACAAACTCCAAACGCTCTGTTGAGGCTATTTCGGCATTGGATTGCATCAGATCATCTAAAAACGTTTCGAACTGGTGCATGACGTTACTCCCCCCTTCATCGACAGAGAAAGTCACGCTGCGAGACACGCCGGGTCCATTAACCTCTAGCTGAACAATATCGTTAGTGTTAACCAGCGATGTCACCCGGTCTGATAAACCCCTGAGCATATTCATAATGTGATTATGAAATTCGTACGGACACGGATGATCACCCTCAGGCCGGACAAAGTTGTGTCGGATCTCTATGTTATTGAATTCGTCACGTACATTGATCTGAAATTCTTCATCTTCCTGACTAGACGGTTGAGGACTATTTAGCTCCTGTGAGACATTCATAGTGACTGATTGATGTTGCTATTTAAACATACGATCAGAAAAAAAAAGGACATGAAAAAACATTCAGAGTCAGACAATACACAAGCTGGAAAAAGCTCCAGACAGTCTCACAGCTAACCGGAGCGCCAAGGCAGCCGTTGGGCAGATCCGCTGAGATCCAATTGCAAACAGCTCTGCGCTTCGATCACGATCTATGATAAAGCGCAGGTAAAAGTCAGGAATATAATAAAATAAATACATATACGGTAACGCTCATATTTAAACAGTCAACATAATTTAACAAAAAGTAAACTCACCTCAGAGCGGAGTTTCGCTTTGTAACAATCTCCAGCGCCTTTTTCCCGCTCCAGCCCGAAACCAGCTCAGAGCAGCAACTGGAGTTGAGCGATACTTCTAGCTGTAACAGAGTATGTATGCTATGGTGAATCTATCGATAAGCCAGCAGCGAATCCATCTTGGTGCTATGAAACATCCGTAGACGATCGCACAATTGCGAGCTAAAAAAAAACATTTACTCACCTCGCTCCAAACCGATAATACAGGTCGCAGCACCGCGCTCCGTGTCCTTAAGGTCGGATTGTTGAATGAGGTCCTTCCAGCATGCTGTAGAGATTAACCGTTTTCCGACAGCCTTTTATACAGGTAAATGCCGCCCGGTGAGCACCGCCCAAACCGGTTTACCTGACTTGCGGACGTAGGTGAAGTCAGGGGCGTGATAAATACAGCGAATACAAAGCAGAGCAGGGGCGTGTCAATCGCTGATTGGTGGACTGTTTTTTATCAGTAACTTTAGTAGTTTGATAGATTTCTTATTTCCAGCTTAAAGCAACCAGGTTGAAAGTGATGTTTTTTTAAATCCTTATCTGTTTTTAAAGACTGTGTAATGGTGCATTTTTAAAATCAACAAAAGGATGAGCATCTGCTTCAATATAGCTGTGGGTGAATAAATTCTCTTTTTAGTGCTCTTACAAGTTTAATTTATCATGGTTGAATTGTTAGAATCAGATGTAATGGTGTCTCTAGAGTGTTGGAGCTAATGTGGTTTTAAATTTAAGTCAGGAAGCTAAAAAGCACCTTTTAACTGTTTAAAATAAAATGGAATGCTTAAGGAGTTATGTTGAGACAGAGCCCAGACCGTATAATATTAAAGGGACTTGTTCGGACATGTTCTGATGACACTGAGGAGTTAGATTGAAACCATTGGGGGCGCTATATATACTATAGGCTGTAATTTAATTTTTGAGCCACTAGGGGGAGGTATTTTCACATTTGGGTGTAATGTTACTTTGATCCACTAGAGGGGGCCAATTATACAATAGGCTGTTATATTAATTTTGAACCACTAGAGGGAGGCATGTATAAGTTTTGGTGTAATAGTATTTATTGGGCCACTAGGGGGAAGTATTTTCATATATGCATGTAGTTTAATTTTTGAGCCACTAGGGGGAGGTATTTTTACATTTGCATGTAATGTTACTTTGATCTACTAGAGGGGGTTAATTATACAATAGGCTGTTATATTAATTTAGAACCATTAGAGGGAGGCATTTATAAGTTTTGGTGTAATAGTATTTATTGGGCCACTAGGGGGAGGTATTTTTATTTTTTGCATGTAGTTTAATTGTAGAACCACTAGAGGGAGCCATTTAGTGCCATATTTTGACAGGTGGGCGTGACCATCAGGGGGCGTACCCTATTTTGACAGGTGGGCGTTTCCTATTTCGACAGGTGGGCGTGGCCACCAGGGGGCGTACCCCATTTTTCACAGGTGGGCGTGTCCTATATTGACAGGTGGGCGTGGCCACCAGGGGGCGTGTCCAATTTTGACAGGTGGGCAGGGCCATCAGGGGCGGAACTTATTGTGACAGGTGGGCGTGACCATCAGGGGGCGGAGCTTATTGTGACAGGGCGGAGCTTGTTTCGGCAGCCAGGGTGCCTGCAAAAGTGGGCGCAACCGGAAGGGGCGTAGCCGGAAGGGGCGTATCCAGAAGTGGGCGTATCCGAAAGGGGGAGTGACCAGAAGGGGTGTTTCCGGAAATGGGTGTTTCTGGAAGTGGGCGTGACCGGAATTGATTACTGTAATCCCCTGTTTTCTGCTCTTCCCAAAAAGAGTATCTCAGGTTTACAACTTCTACAAAATTCAGCAGTGCATTTCCTCCTTACACCCGTCTTAAATACATTGCATTGGCTCCCCATATGGTATAGGATGAATTTTAAAGTTTTTTTAAAGGAGTCATAACCCAGTATTATCTTGGACACCCACGCTCTATTATAGTCTTTCACGCCCTTCAAAAAAAGAAAAGTTGAAAAAAAGTGAAAAAAATAAGCACAGAGCTCCTCTGAACCTCATTTCTGAAGGCATAATTGTCTCACGAGATCTGATGCGATACTTTGGCTGTCGTGGACGGGCATTGTAATAATGCAAATGAGGGGTGCATTGATTGGTGGCAGGAAGAAGGGGGGGTTGACACCGCAGGTAACGCTTCAGCATATCTAACCCATATCTACTACTCCCGCTAGCATACAATAGCCACATTAGCAGTTAGCTGCTGTTTGTTACACACAGCAGAGCAATAAAAACAAAGCCTTACCGTTTCAATTGCAGGCAAGTCTCTGATTGTTGGAATGGCCTCTTTTTCCAAACGGAGCTTCGATGCCAAATTCGCCTGATATTGTCCCAAATTCGTAAAGGATTCCAGCGTAAAAAAAATAATAATAATATTTCCATGTTGACTCTGGCAGTCAACAACAGAGCAACTCATGTGTGCACTACGTTTCTGGCAGAAATGGTTTTAGCTGATTTAGTTGATTAAAATAAAAGGCTGACACGAATATGGCTTCTTTATGCATCATTTTGTGAAGAAGCTTTCTCTTTATGGTCTTTCTCTTTGCTCTTTATGGTGAACCAAGCCAAAAGAACTGGCTCTCCAAAAAGAGCTGGAATTCCCATCACTAGAATTCAGTAATGGCGGCGCTCGACTGAATATGAGGGAGAGAGGAGCGAGGGGGAGAGGAGAGAGAGGGAGGGCAGACTTCCTGCAGCATAGGCAGGTCTGCGATGTCTATATATGGTATATCCTGCGCCGACTTGACGTCAAGGTGGTCAAAAATTAAAACCACGTATTGGAGTGCGCGTGCATGTGGGCTGGTTGACGAACCCAGGGGTAAACAAACGCTTCCCTTTTAAATATCGGCTTCCCGGGCAGTGTATAATCGTTAGGCAATTATAACATAAATTCTTTCTCATGGAAAAGTGAAAATTACAGGTCATGACTCCTTTGATGGTTTTTAAGTGTCTTAATGGGCCTTGTTATCTTTCAGAACTGCTTTTTCCCATATGGACCTTCGCGGACGCCAGATGGTTCTCGCTCTATGCGTGGTACAAAGGCCAGATCTTATCTCACGAACCTTTCCAAGATTATCTCTCTGTGTTCTAGTTTTACCTTATACCTACCTCTCTCGATCCTCTTTGTAGAAACAGCCCTGGAACTCCTCCTCGTCCGAGATTCCTCCATTGATCCCCGGATCCCTCCCTGGTCAGTCTCCGCTCCGCTCCACCGCCAACCTAACCATAGACTGTATATAACTGGATGAAGCCTCGGTGACGTCACCCATAGGTTTCTGAAGAGCAACAATGAAGCCAGTTGGGCGATTCCCACCGCCGCCATCTTGTCTGCAAACGCGTCTCGTCACTCCCAGAAAATACAAAATTGGGGAAAGAGGTGGAGCTGAGAGTGGCGCTGTGAGGGCGGGGGTGGATTATTGACACTCTGAGCCGATGTAGCTAGGAGCTAGTCCTGGAGCTAACTGAAGCTAACAGAAGCTAACGGAAGTTAGCGGGCATCTTTAGCCTGAAAGCCGCAGGTAGAGCAACTCTGCTACCCTCTTCCATCCAGGCTGTAAATATAATGTAAAATCGTTAAGTTAATATGTAAATTTAAATTATGTATTTAAATGAAATTATCATTAACTTAATGCAAGTTTTCAATAATATTTTAAACTTAGTTATTAATAGTGTATGGGATCTATTTAGTTTAGGCATGAGAGACATGATCAAGCTACGTTAGTTAGGATAGTTCACATATTTATATTATTTGTTTGTATTTACCCTAATTGTTAGTGATTGTACTACCATGTAGGATCTCCCAGTTAAAAAAAAAAAACGGTTCCCACAGCTATTGTAGATTAGCAACAGCTAATATGAATAATTTCGATCCTAGTCAATTCTGCAATGTATGAATTTTTCTAATCATTTATTGAGGTCTGGGAAGGGATAAGTTGCACTTTTAGTAAGACACTTGTGTTTCTTTTTATAGATTTTGTTTACCAGGTCACAATGGCTGCATGCCTGTCCTCCACAACAGCCAAACAAAGCAGAAAATGTAAGTACCGGTCTCCATCTCTTCATGTAGAGTTTTAATATTATTATACTTTCAACCGATAGGCCACACCTGTGCAACTTCCATTCATTGTTAGTTTTTTTCTCTATAGCCATTTGGATAATTGGAGACAGCTATGTCTGACATGGTTCTGAAAGAGCTCAAGAAACCATCGGAGGAAACCTTGGCCTCCTGGTTTGGCTGGGGGGGCTGAGGTGGAAAGGCCTTCTCCCATTTTTTCCAACTCACTGTGAGGAAGAGCAGATCTAGATGTCCTCATCATCAGCTGTGGCAGAGATTACACGGGGATGGTCAGCAGTGTCCAGTTGGTGAACATGATGAAGGAGAACCTGCACCAGCTTAACCTTCTCCACCCTCAGATGTCCATCATCTTCTCATCCATCACCCAAAGGCGTCGATAGAGGGCGGGTGTAAACCCAGCAAAAATAAAAAAGGCCAGCAGGTTTGTCAACAGTGTTATGGGTTCTTTTATTCCTAGTTTAAATTGTGCCATCTTCATGCATCCTCACATTAGACATGACAGTCCAGGGATATTTTTGTCAGACAAAGTTCATTTCACAAATAGGGGAAATGATATGTTTTTAAGTGATATTGCAAATTTTCTTAAAGGCCATCTTGAACGGCAGTGAAAGGCTTCCAGTTAGGAGTGTTGCTGCTTTTGAATCTGGCCTTTTTAGACAATTTATGTTAAAGCAAAAAGTATAAATATATACATTTAAATATATATATATATATATATATATATATATATATATATATATATATATATATATATATATATATATATATATATATATATATATATATATATAAATGTTATGTCTAATGTGTTGTTGATGTAGTTTTTTTATTTCAACAATTACATCGGTTGCCATAACACTGTTGACAACTCTGCCCCCCCCCAACCCCAATTTACTGTACATAAGTCTCTTTTGCTTTCTGGCCCCCCATTGTGTTTTATGTGTCCCTTTCTTTTATAGAATCTTGTGTTTAAAAACAAATTCATTTAACAGTATATGACAAGGGAAGGAATAAGACAAACAAAATAATTATTCAGCCAACTGCATTTTTGAATTTGATAAATTCCTTCAACATCTCAATATTAAAATAAACCTTAGCCTCTGCAATATTACAAAGCCAAATCATACTTCTTATGTGGCTAGAAAACTATGTCTAATATCTTTGTTGTTTATTTAATCAAAACAAACAAAACGGACAGCACCCTAAGGATATGAAAGAAGTGGCATTGAAGGTGATGCACATATATTGTTAAGTACTTCTTATGATCTTTCGTGTAGTTTTAGCCGATTGATATGATCTGTAAGGAAAAAAACATTGTATATTAAAAACAACTTAAAATTTCAACATTGCCCATCTCAGTTGGAAACCAATTCACCACAACAAGACAAACGTGCTGTAAACAAATGAGCACACAGACATAACACTTATGGATGTACTGTATGTATAAAAGTACAACAATGAAGGTGAATCCCATATGACAACATATCAGAAATGGTTAATGCCTTAACTGACAACTCTTATAAATTTTTAAAAAGTAAAAAATCTCTGACAACAAAATATGAAATATATCTGGAGTTAGTTAGAAAAAAAAGGTAACTTTTTTAAAACAGATGTGCCTCTAAGATAAGGCTGCTTGGTCGACAATGGGTTGAAATGATCACATTTCTTATCTACTTTGCATGTTAAAACTTTAGGTTACTGTCGTAACCCCGGTTCTCTGAGTAACATGAGTGAGATGTCTCACTATGGGATACGCCCCTCTGCGGATTCCTCAGAAGCACTTATCTCATTACGCCAATCATGGCGTGGCACCCATGTCACATACCTCTATAAGAAGCATGCGTCCCTACGCAGAGCCATTCAAGATAAACACCTCTTCTCGCTCCGCCCAGCAAGAAGGGTTGTCCAGTGAGATATCTCACTCATGTTACTCAGAGAACAGGGGTTACTTTAGTAACCTAAAGTTCTCTTTAATAACATTGGTTTTGATGTCTCACTATGGGATATCGAGACTCCCATATTTTCAGACAGCTTATCCAGCGACCACCAACACTCACAGGGAGACGTCCTGACCCGCTGAGGACCCCACACCCAAAATGGCGTGGGTCATTGCAGGAGCCAAGAAATCCAACTTATAGAATCATGCAAAAGCGAGCTGGAACGTCCAGCTTGCCACAGCACAAATCTCCTGGACAGATAGCCCCCTAAAGAGGGCCCAGGAAGCAGACAGGCCCCGAGTGGAATGGGCCCTAAGCCCAACAGGTGCCTGCAGGCCCTGGCAGGAATAAGCCAACCTTTTAGCCTCCAAAATCCAGTGGGAAAGCCGCTGCTTTGTGATGGGCTTGCCCTTACAGGGTCGTCCCCATGAAACATAGAGCTGGTCGCTCCTGCGAAAGCCCCTCACCCTGTCCACATATGCCCTCAGGGCACGAACTGGACACAGCTTATGAAGTCGCTCCCCCTCAGATGAGGAAAAAGGCAGTAGTGAGAAAGCTGTGAGAACAACAGGAGAAAAAGAGCACACCACTTTAGGCACAAAGGTGGTGTTGGGCTTCAGAGACACCCTTGTATCTCCTGGTGCAAACTGCATACAGGATGGGTCCACAGAGAGTGCCTGCATATTGCTGACCCGTTTGGCTGATACCAAAGCCAGGAGCAACACCACCTTAGATGACAGAGTTTTAAGGTTAATGTTGTCCACTGGTTCGAATGGAGGCCCTGAAAGGCCTTTCAGCACCACAGACGGCTCCCAAGAGGCCACCAAAGGTCGGGACACAGGGATAAGCCTGCGTCCTCCCTTCATAAACCTGCACACCAGGGATGTTGGCTTGCCAGCCTTTCCCCAAAGCCCACGTGGCAGGCAGAAATGGCGACGAGGTACACCTTAATTGTGGAGAAAGCCTTATTTTTGTCCAGCAACCCTTGCAAGAAAGACAAAATGGCATCCACCGGGCACTGGAAAGACATAATATCTCTATTTTGGCACCAGGCCTCAAAGGTGGAGGGGGCCCTAGCGTTCTGAATAGTTTGAATTACAGCTTGGGGCAGCCCTGCTGCCTCTAAGGTGTGCTACTCACGGGCCATGCCCACAGGGCTAGGCGCTCTGGTTGCGGGTGGAAAATTGTTCCCCCCGCCTGAGACACCAGATCCCTGTGGGTTGGTAATTTCCAAGGTTGGCCTCTCAGGAGCTGGAAATTGTCCACCAACCAATGCATGGCGGGCCAATGAGGAGCCACCAAAATGAGTGTATGGCGCTGAGTCCGTACCTTGAGAAGGGTCGGGGCCACTGGGGGAAATGCCACTGGGGGAAATGCATAAAGCAGGCGCCGTGGCCAATCGTGCGCCAGTGCATCCACGTCGAGCGGAGCATTCTGATCGCGTATTGAGAAGAACAGAGGGCACTGAGCATTTTCCTTGGTTGCAAACAGATCCACCCCTGCCAGGCCAAATCGAACCCAGATCTGCTCTACTATAGCTGGATGCAGAGTCCAGTCCCCATACAGGGGTGTCCCCCTGGATAACAGGTCAGCTCCCCGATTCTGGACACCCGGGACGTGGGTGGCTCTGATCGAGAGAAAACGCCTGCTGCACCACAGGATCAGTCTGCGTGCCAACATGTGTAACTGGCGGGAGCGCAGCCCCCCCTGGCGATTTATGTAGGCCATCGTGGTGGTGTTGTCTGTTCTCACCAGGACATGGTGGACGGCGAGGAACGGGAGAAAGTGCCTCAGGGCTAGAAAGACCATGAGGAGCTCCAAATAATTTATGTGTGTTCCCCGGAGCTCTCTGCTCCACACACCTCTTACATAACGACCATCGAGGAGTCCACCCCATCCACACAGACTCGCATCTGTTGTGATCACTCTCCTGATAAGGACCACCCCTAAGGCCAATCCCTGTTCCAGAAAGAATGGATGGCGCCAACGGCGGAGCGCCATGACACACTCCATTGTAACCTTCACCCTGCACGCTCTGTGGCGCACCAGAGACAGTTTCAAAGCTGCCACCCAGCTCTGAAACTCCCTCATGTGCAGGCGAACTAACGGCACTACCAAAATGGATGACGTCATTAGGCCCAGCAGTCGAAGGCACAGCCCGAACCGCACGGATCCGTGGAGGCGAAAGCGCGCGTGGCAGGATCGGAGCTCGTTTACACGCGCCGCCGAGAGGCGGGCTGCAGACGCTTCCGAGTTAAGATCCAATCCCAGGAAAGTTATTTTCTGCGAGGGAGATAACGCACTTTTTTCCTGGTTTATTCTGAAACCCAGGCCACACAAATGTTGGATCACTATTTGTGTTTAAGACGCAGCTTCCTCCCTGGACCGAGCGAGCAGGAGCCAATCGTCCAAATACGTAGCCAAGCGGATGCCTACCCTCCTCAATGGGGCGATTGCCGCTTCCGTGCACTGCACAAACACCCTCGGGCTCAGGGAGAGACTGAAGGGGAGTACGGTGTATTCGTAACAGATTCCCCGAAAGGCAAACCTCAGATATTTCCTGTGTGGGGGATACACCGGAATATGAAAGTATGCGTCTTTCAGATTGACTGAAGTGAACCAATCGCTCTGATGTATCAGACGCAGAAGGGATGCGTGTGTCAGCATCCTCAACTTGTACTTTCTGATCAGTATCAGTTCAGAGCCCTTAGATCCAGGATCAGGCAAATTCTGCTCCCTCCCCGTTTGGGGACCAGAAAATACCTGGAGTAGAAGCTTGTTTCTCCAGCAGGGAGGAAATCTCTGCCTGTAGGACACGAGCTGATGGTCCCTGAGCGTGAGAGGGGACTATGCCAGAAAACCGAGGAGGAACTGAGGCGAACTGAAGCCTGTAACCTCTCGAAATTGTTTTTAGCACCCAATCTGAAGCCAAAGTCGCTACCCATTCCTGCAAATGCATGGAAAGCGGGGACACGGCTCTCACAGCTGCCACACACGGAGCAACAGAGCCCTCTAGTGGGTGGAGCGGGGAGGCGCTCACGTTTCTCACTGCGCATGCGCGAGCACTTAGAGCAGCGACAGCCTCTGTACATGAGGGAACCCTGTGGGTTGCCGGAACGGCCAACAGGGGGCTTCCCCGTGCTGTACTGTCCATATTTATGATTTTGGCTGCGCCCTCGACTTTGTGTCTGGATGCGACAGCGAAACATTTATTTTGTGTAAACAGTGCTAAGTCTGAACACAATGTGAGTGCTTGTGACGTTTTGGTGGAACAGGTGAACCAATCCGACGTCGCAAATCCAGCCCGCGTCTGTCGGGAGTCCCACGGTGAGGGCCCCCAGGGAGAGGGGGGAAGCACCCTGAAAAGGCCGAACAGGGGGAGCTGGTGAACGGGGAACTTCCAGCTGCATCACCGGAGAAGAGAGGAGGCTGTCAGGTAGCCCTCTTCTTCTTCCTGGCTTGCTGACTACCTGGCCACACGGGTTGTCCTGCTGGGGCGGGGGCAGGTGGAATTTCGGATCTCTGTGGCCAAGCTGACCGTTCCACCGGACCGGGAGGGGTTGGCTGGACCGGCTGAGGCTTTGGTCGCTTCGCGATCCGGAACTGAGGCGGAGCCCGGGCGCAAGTCTGGGAGAAAGACTAGTGCGGAGCTGCCTGGGGAGGAGGATTGGTTTTCCTGGGGAGGCAGAGCTGGAGGGCCTCGCCTTCCTTCTTCTTCGCCTCACACCACTGCTGCATGGATGCCAAAGCGGATCCGAAAAGGCCGTCAGGCACAATCGGCATGTCCAGGATTTCCTCCTTCTCCCTGTCGGGAAGGTTGGTGAGGTTGAAACACCGCGCTCTTTCCTGCAGAACCATCATTCCCATTGCTTTTCCCGTGGCCTGGACAGCACAGCGCTGAACGCGCAGGCAGATGTCAGTCAGCACGGTAATCTCCTCCCACACGTCTGGGTCCGGCTTTGCAGCCATGTCCTCACACAGCTCAGCTTGATACGCTGAGAGCATGGATGTGACATTCAGGGCCCTGATAGAAAGCGCCGCCCCTTTATAAGCCTTCTCGTTAAGCGCCGACTGGAAGCGGTCCGCTTTTGAAGGCAGTGTGGGAGGTCTGGAAGATGTCGCCGACAGACGCGAGTGCAGGTGTGCTGCCACCAGCGGCTCCATGGGCGGCAACCGGAGCATGCCAGCTTTCTCCATCCCAAAATCCAGCGAGGAGGCCCCTGGTACCGGGTTCTTTCCGCAGAACGGGAGGTAGCTCCAGGAGGTTTGCACCTCCTCCAGGAGCTCCGGGAAAACGGGAAGGAGCGGCTTTGCAGCCATTGTAGACTGAGGCAGCTTCTTTCCCTCATAGCGGGATCTGACAGTTTCAGTCACGACGGTGGGCCACGGGATGTTCAGCCTGGAAGCAGCGCGTTTGCACACCAACTGCATGTCCAGCTGTGCGGCCGGTGAGGCCGCTCCATCCCGTGGAGAGGACAAGACACCGGGCTGTGCAGCCTGGGCGGTGGGAAGGAAGACATCTTCTTCCTTGTCATCCTCTGATATGAGGAGCCCGTCGATGTCCTCGAGCTCGTCCTCGTAGTCCAATTCCAGGACATCCTCCATAGGCTGGACCGCATTGGCCAGGTCAAGCTTGGAACCCCAGCTGGATGCGGCGTACGGCTCCGGTTCCTGGAGGGCATGACTGTCGGCATACACGGGCGGTGGCCAAGTTGTGGGCAGCTATAAGTCCCTCCCCGACAGGCTAGCTTGGCCTGCTAGCCGTCAACGGAGGCTCTTCGTGGTAAAATGCGAACAGTGCTCACATGACCCGGAGTTATCAATTGCCAACCGGGCATGTTCCAGCCCGAAGCAACACGAGCAGACCTGGTGTGGATCCTTGCTCGAAATCTTATTCCCGTAGATGCAGAGGCGAGCCGCTGTGCCCTCCTCTTCTCTGGTGTAAGAAGCGCCGTCCATGTGTGTGTGTGTGTGTCTTGACCGCGAAGCGATCCATACGTTATTTTGACGGTGAAATGAGCACAACTCAATAATTTTGTCACATAAAATCATGAAGCCCCGTTTGTCCATAGCTTTTACTAAAACTATGTGAAGTTTGAATAAATCAACATGTAAAGTAAATAAGAAATGTGATAATTTCAACCGATTTTCCACCAAGCAGCCTTATCTTAAATGCACAACATCTTAACCTGTTCAGTTTGTAGTCTCCCAGCGTGGTTAACTAGCTACTTTGCTAATTAAGGAGCTCAGCTGCAGGAGCTTCATCTACAAAATAACGTAATGAAATATTATTTTACTTACCGGAAAAAATGGAGCAGAGACTTCTTGGACGGTCTGTTAGTGCAATCAGTACCATAGCAAGCCATCTTTGTCCAATAAGTGCACGATTTATATCTAAACACTAATAAAGTTTGCGGATAGAGCTGATGCTCAAGTTCAGAGAAAGTAAATGGCCAAAGTCTTAACGTGAGTCCCAGGCTGAAGGCCTTCCCCGGAGCAAGCAGGGGGGGGTAAGCAATCTATGGCGGCAAGCTGCTAGCCACTGTTAGCCACCAGCTCTAGAGCTGACGGCTCATCCGAGACCTGTCAATCCAAATGACACGCCCCTAATTATTCATAATTTCAAGATAAAATTATGTCTAAACGGATGAGTTAGAAAAAAATTCACCCCCCTCAGAGTTGTCATGACGGTAAACCTGACCTATTGTCTGAATTCCACGAATTAAACCAGAACAGCCTTGAAAAAAATCATTATCCAATTAAGCTCCTCCTCCTGCTATCTTGATATCCTACCCACAGCTTTTCTAAAGAAAGTTCTTCCTGTTATTGGGTCTGATCTTGTTCAAATAGTGAACTCATCACTGCTATCAGGTGTCTTCCCTCAGGCTTTAAAAACAGCAGTTATTAAACCACTGCTAACGAAGAAAAATCTGGACAACACGTTAATGCAGAACTACAGGCCAATCTCTAGTCTTCCTTTCATCAGTAAGATGATTGAAAAAGTTGTGTTTTAGCAGTTAAATGGCTTCATAACAATGACAAACCGTTTTGATGTTTTTCAGTCTGGTTTCCGCACTCACCACAGCACCGAGACTGTCCTCGTCAAAGTATTCAATGACATCCGCATAAATTCAGACTGTGGAAGAACCACAGTGCTGGTTCTGTTGGACCTCAGTGCAGCATTTGACACTGTTGATCATGATATTTTATTGGAACGACTGGAGAGCTGGGTCGGACTCTCTGGTACAGTACTTGGCTGGTTCGAGTCTTACCTAAAGAACAGGGACTTCTATGTTTCAATAGGAAACTTTTCATCAGAACGAACAGAAATCACATGTGGGGTGCTCCAGGGCTCCATCCTGGGGCCCCTCTTATTTAATATCTACATGCTCCCACTAGGCAAGATTATAGCAACCAATAACATTAGCTACCATAACTACGCGGATGACACTCAGCTCTACATTACAATGTCACCAGGTGACTCTGAACCCATTCAAACCCTAAATCAATGCATTGACCAAATAAATAGATGGATGTGCCATAACTTTCTCCAGCTGAATAGAAACAAAACTGAAGTGATTATTTTTGGACCCAAGGAGTGAAGAGATATAAATTCTGTTAATGTTGTATGAGGGTTTAATTTTGTAGCGCATGTGGAAACACTTAGAAACCGTGAATAATCAAGAGGAATGTGGCACATCCTGTGTGGCTTTTGTGAAGAAGCTGACCATTCTGTGAGCAAAGATCTATGTGGGAGGAGTGTCCTTTTTAACTCTTGTTTCAAATAAAAACCTTATGCTGAGATAAAGCTGTACTCAGTTACTAGAACTGAGTCCAGTAAACGACGTCTCACTGTTAAAATATATAATTGTTGTTTGTTGTTCTTATTGCTCCTTTTTACAGAAATGAACGAGCTCAGGTGAAATGAGAGCTCAGAGAGAGCCCAGGGTCATAAATTAAATGTGTGTCTGTTCCTTTAAAATAGGCTTTAAATTAGAGTGAAAACACCTTCTCAACAGGAGGAACGATCAAGAGTCAGCACACAGCTTCAATTAATACAGCTAGAAACTACTGATCACGTTCGAAACCTAGGTGTAGTAATAGACTCAGACCTGAACCTCCAGGGTCACATAAAGGCAATAACAAGGTCAGCGTTCTATCACCTGAAGAACATCTCTAGGATTAAAGGACTGATTTTGCAACACGACCTAGAAAAACTCATCCATGCGTTTATCTTTAGTCGGATTGATTACTGCAACAGCATCTTCACAGGTCTGCCTAAAAAGTCAATCAGACAGCTGCAGCTGATCCAGAACGCTGCCGCTCGCATCCTCACTAGAACCAGGAAAGTAGAGCACATCACCCCAGTTCTAAAGTCCTTACACTGGCTCCCTGTAGCTCAGAGAATAGACTTCAAAATACTTTTACTAGTTTATAAATCATTACATGGCTTAGCACCAAAATACACTCAACAAAAATATAAACGCAACACCTTTGTTTCTGCTCCCATTTTTCATGAGATGGACTTAAAGATCTAAAATTCATTCCAGATACACAATATTACCATTTCTCTCAAACATTGTTCACAAATCAGTCTAAATGTGTGATAGTGAGCACTTCTGCTTTGCTGAGATAATCCATCCCACCTCACAGGTGTGCCACATCAAGATGCTGATCTGACATCATGATTAGTGCACAGGTGTACCTTATACTGCCCACAATAAAAGGCTACCCTGGAATGTGCAGTTTTTTGCTTTATTGGGGGTCTGGGGACTCAGAACCAGTCAGTATCTGGTGTGACTACCATTTGCCTCATGCAGTGCAACACATCTTCTTCGCATAGAGTTTATCAGATTGTCAATTGTGGCCTGTGGAATGTTGGTCCACTCCTCTTCAATGGCTGTGCGAAGTTGTTGGATATTAGTGGGAACTGGTACACGCTGTCGTATACGCCGGTCAAGCACATCCCAAACATGCTCAATGGGTGACATGTCCGGTGAGTATGCTGGCCATGCAAGAACTGGGACATTTTCAGCTTCCAAGAATTGTGTACAGATCCTTGCAACATGGGGCCGTGCATTATCTTGCTGAAACATGAGGTGATGTTCATGGATGTATGGCACAACAATGGGCCTCAGGATCTCATCACAGTATCTCTGTGCATTCAAAATGCCATCAATAAAATGCACCTGTGTTCTTCGTCCATAACAGATGCCTGCCCATACCATAACCCCACCACCACCATGGGCCACTCGATCCACAACATTGACATCAGCAAAGCGCTTACCCACAGACGCCACACACGCTGTCTGCCATCTGCCCTGAACAATGTAAACCGAGATTCATCCGTGAAGAGAACACCTCTCCAACGTGCCAGACGCCATCGAATGTGAGCATTTGCCCACTCAAGTCTGTTATGGCAACGAGCTGGAGTCAGGTCAAGACCCCGATGAGGACGACGAGCATGCAGTTGAGCTTCCCTGAGACGGTTTCTGACAGTTTGTGCAGAAATTGTTTGGTTATGCAAACCAATTGTTTCAGCAGCTGTCTGAGTGGCTGGTCTCAGACGATCTTGGAGGTGAACCTGCTGGATGTGGAGGTCCTGGGCTGGTGTGGTTACAAGTGTTCTGCGGTTGTGAGGCCGCTTGGATGTACTGCCATATTCTCTGAAACGCCTTTGGAGACGGCTTATGGTGGAGAAATGAACATTCAATGCACGAGCAACAGATCTGGTTGACATTTCTGCTGTCAGCATGCCAATTGCACGCTCCCTCAATGCTTGTGGCATCTGTGGCATTTTGCTGTGAGACAAAACTGCACATTCCAGGGTGGCCTTTTATTGTGGGCAGTATAAGGTACACCTGTGCACTAATCATGATGTCAGATCAGCATCTTGATGTGGCACACCTGTGAGGTGGGGGTGGGATGGATTATCTCAGCAAAGCAGAAGTGCTCACTATCACACATTTAGACTGATTTGTGAACAATGTTTAAGAGAAATGGTAATATTGTGTATCTGGAATGAATTTTAGATCTTTAAGTCCATCTCATGAAAAATGGGAGCAGAAACAAAGGTGTTGCGTTTATATTTTTTTTGAGTGTATGTTGAAGACCTGTTGTCACGGTACCAACCACCAAGACCACTCAGGTCCTCCAACTCTAGCCTACTAAACATCCCTAGACTCAGAACTAAACATGGAGAAGCAGCTTTCAGTTTTTATGCTCCCCTTATCTGGAACAAACTTCCTGACGAGTGTAGAGATGCTGAAACTCTGAACTGCTTTAAATCGAGACTAAAAACCCATCTGTTTAGAATTGCCTTCGAGTAAATGCGTGATGTCATATGTATGAAATGTGTTCATGCTGTCTTGCTTTTTTTTATCTTTCTCTTGCTTTATTGTGTATCATGTGTAATGTGTGTTTCTTTTATGTGTTTTTTTTTAAATCACCAAATCATGTAAAGCACCTTGAATTACCCTGCTGTTGAAAATATGCTATACAAATAAAATTGCCTTGCCTTGCCTTATTAAACCTAAAATGGTTTTTTGAACCAGGCTGTAAACATGTTTATTTCTGCTGTGAAGTTGGCCTTTTTAACATGGGAGTCAATGGGAAATTGCTCCTTTCTGGAGCCAGCCCCCAGCGGATGAGGGGTGAACTGCAATTTTTGTTACATCCGGGATGGCCTCAATTCTGAGCGGCAGAGTTTGCCCCTTGAACCTAACAAGAGACTCACCTTTAACTCGACTGCTCTCCAACGCCTGCCTATCCGCCCTCCACCGTCTCCACCTGCAAGTACAGAAGGACGTTTCAACATTACCACCCACTCTCCAGCCGGACTCAGTTTGCGTCTCAAACATACTCCCTCTGAGCCCTTCCGTAGCCGACAACCAAGAAAGATCTCATCCATAATATCGCCGCTCCCAGTGTACCCTCATTACCTTTCATTAATCACTTACCTGTTCCCCTCTAGTTCCCGTTTCCCGGGTTCCTTGAGGAAGCACAACTTCCGGGACTTTTACCCGTTTCCTGCATCAGTTACAAATAAACCTTCCATAAAAGAAACTTTATTGTCTCTTGTCCTCTGGGTCTGCCGCTTGTAATTAGAGTCACTATTGAAACCAAACTTGACAGGAACAGGCTGCCGGAGTACCTCAGGGCCGCAGAGAACGTTCATGTTTTAAGAGCAAGCTCAAGACTCACCGTTTTTAGAGTAGCTTTTAACTGATTAGTATTTATTATAGTCTATTTAATTGCTCTGCATGTTTTACTTACCTATATTTGATCAGTGTTTTACTACTTAGTCTTATATTTATCCAATCTTTATTTTCATATTTTAACTTTCTATTTTACTCTTCCTTCCAGTGTTTCCTCTATGGGAGCCCTCTGACTCAGGAGCAGTGGTCAGCTGTGGCTGCCTGGGTGCTATACAGGTAGCACTTGGGTGGAAGTGGGGTTCTCGGCCTTGCCTCTACTGGGTGCTTTTTGTCAGTGCCTTGGCTGCTGCTGTTGATGTGCTGCTGCAGGTACAGTTCCACAGGCTCCTTTGATTGTGTTTCCTTACTTTACCTGGCTCGTACGTACTCAGCCAGATGTTGTTATCAATGCTACTCTTTAGTGTGTGTGAACATGGGGATTGGGTTGGGGGAAGGCGTGTATAAATGTGATCATGCTTTTAAATCTGTGGGGGAGGGATGGGAATGTGGTTTATAAGTGGTCATTTTAATCCGGAAAGCACTTTGTGTTGCAATCTTTGTTTGAAAAGAGTTTTATAAATAAAGTATGATTGATTGATATTTTTCTCTTTCTTATATCTCTGCTTCTGGACTGTCAATCAGGCAACCCTGAGCACTAACTATGACTGCACATGTGTTTATCGGTTTCTATGGTGACATGGACTTTCCGACTTTAGTCACACAACTATGGCTTCTCTAAGGTTTGTCACATGGAATTTTTATGGAACTGGCACCGGAGAGAAAAGAATTACGATTTTTATCCAGTTTAGATTGAAGTCAGTTAAACAGTACATGAGTGATTATGGACTTTTTGGTACAATCTCTTCAACCCAACGATAGGAAATATACCTTTTCCTCAAATGTCCACCATTCTTATTCTCGACTGGATTATTTTTCGATCACTGTTGACTGACATTTCAGACACTGAGATACACCCTATAGCTGTCAGCGATCATGCTTCTTCATGGATAAGGATTTTATTAAATATTTCAAATAAGAGGGGGCTTCATTTTTGGAATATATTTACCTCCCTGGTATGTAAGCATCTGTTCATTGGGAGGCAGGGAAAGCTCTGCTTAGAGGTAAAATGATTTAATTCTGATCAAATAAAAATAAAATAGAAAACAAACATATTGAGGAATTAGAAGAGACAGGGCAAAATCCGTAAAAAAAGCTGGAATTAAATAAAAATTTTACAGACCCAGTTCTTAATTTAAAGACTTTGAATAGAAAACTTTGAATAGAGTAATAAATCAGGTAGCTTTTTGGCTAACCAGCTTAAAATAAATAAAGAAAAAACAACTATATCTGCTGTTAAAGACCAGGCCAGAAATACGGTATCCATCCATCCATCCATCCATCCTCTTCCGCTTATCCGGGGTCGGGTCGCGGGGGCAGCAGCTTAAGCAGAGAGACCCAGACTTCTCTCTCCCCAGCCACTTGTGCCAGCTCCTTGGGAGTGTTGTATTCTACTTTTTTGAGGCTATTTTTATTATGCAGTACACATGTGTTAATTATATCTTTTTTAAGCTTTAGAAGTAATAGGCCTGTTTATATTATTCAGGGTAGTAAAACATGACTCTGTTACCAGTATTTTATAGGGTTGAAGGTTTTAAGTAAACAAACTCTTGAGTAAAGATATGAATTGAAAGCAGGGAGGATCAGCTATAACTCTAAGTCATGTTATAACCCAGTTCATAGTAAGGTCAAGAGACCTGGAGAAAATAAATGGCCTGTCAAGATGTAGAAGGAGGAGAGAGGAGTCATGTGATATGTTCTTTGTTCTTTTTCAAATAAAAATGGTACAAACTTGTAGAACAGGGAGTCAGTCAGATCTTGTCTGACTCCCATCTGCAGGTGCGTGTTTTCCAAACCAGATATATGAGTGTGTGTGTTTTTTTGTTACTCTTTGTCTCTCAGTCCTGGGTCTTATTTTGAAACAGATTCCGCTGGGGTTTTGGAGTTCGGCGCCCCCGCCTCTCTGAGCAGGAAGTGAGTTGCAGAGCACATTGTGAGAAAAGCCGACAATATGGTGGAGGATGCGGGCATTTGATTTGGTTTTGAGTTTTCTCAGGGCTGGGAGAGATTGAGTGTGAGTAATGAGTGTGGCATAACTGATTGATACAGGTGTTTGTGGCAATTGTAGTGATTTTGTGTTTTTTCTTTGAGTTCAACAGAGAATCGGAGAGCGACTGGATTGATCCTTGCTAATCAACACCCGGGTGGTTTTGTATCAATCTGAAAAAGCGCTAACACCAAATTAATAGGTATTGATCGATTTAAACGTTCTCCATTTAATGTTGACGTGTTGTTTTTTCGGTTGAGGGTCGACCAAAGTACGGACCAGGGGGCTTGAGAGTTGGCCGCTCACTTCCGATGGGACGCTATCGAAATCTCCCGGGCTGACAAACGGACAGGTCGACGCTAGTTTAGAGCCTGGGTGCTCTCTGTGTCGAGACGGATTCCCTTGGAGAGGCCGGCGTATCTTCCAAACGCACGATTGAGCCACGTGAATTGGATTGTGTTTAAAGGTCCGGCTTTAGGTGGCTCCGGTAGAGGTTAGTGTTTGATGAGATTGTGAAAATTGTTGTTCTTTCTTTCTCTCGGATGAATGTGTGGGTGATTGGAGAAGTCGTGGTGACGGAAAGACAAGCTACCAGGTAGCTTATGCACTCCGGCCACACATAAACTTCTCATTTAGGGGAACTAACCGACTGAATCTAAAACCATAATTCCTCTGCGAATCTTAAACGCCTAGACAATGCCCGCGCTTCTTGTACAGACAATAAGCGTAGAAGCTTGACATTGTAGAGGAATAAGGGAATATCATTTTCAGTCAGCTAAAGTACCACCATAAGTTAGCTTACGGCTAACGCACAGTTTGGATGAGTTTCGCCTGGAAATAAAGGCGTTCAACCTTGTGCAACTACGTAAACACGTCTAAAGCATTGTCTAACACATATATATAGGACTGTTATTATGGATAACTGGAAGTAAACTCTATAGAATATATATAAAATAACTTTTTATGATAACGGAGCGGTCACGTTTGGCTTCCGGTTGAGCTAGGTTGCTCATGATGACAGCTAATCTTTGGTAGCTTAGCTTCCGAACTGTATTTATTTGGCTCGGTTAAACAGTCATTCGAGCATTGATGGCGAAGTGTGGTTTTGTTGGAGGCATTTTGTTCTTGGTTGGTTTACTTATGAGTACGGTTTGTTAGGTTTAGCATCGTAGTGCAGAATTAGCCATCTGTGCACCGGCGTATTCATTCCGCGGTGTGACACGGAAGTTTTATTGGGCCGGACTTTGATCTGTCAGTCCGGCTGAGTTTTTTTTTTTTGGAGCAAACTGTTGACGATTTTGTGTTGCAAAGCGAGTTTTTAACGTATTTCTTTCGGTATATGTTTTAATGATAAATACAAATTGCCTTATATTGGGAGAATTCTATTTTTTCGTGTGTTTCACCATATTGTGCGTCCCGAGTTTTGGCGTAGCCCGGACTCTATTAGGAATTCTTTGATTTTTAGATGAAACGGCAATAATCTCCGTATATAAATAAATTAATGATAAGATAAACAGTGCGTTATAAACCTTTTTAGCTTTCCTTCGTTTCGGCTTTGCCTAAAACATTATTAAGGTTAATGTTGCATGAATAAATAATATATAAACTCCTTCACTATAAAAAGAAATAAATTAAATAAATAAAAACTGTGCCTGCCTTTACTGTTAATTGCATTAATATTGGGATAAATTTGGGCCTACGAATTGATAGTTTATCAATTAAAATAAATAATTTATAGAGTTAATACAAATAACCTATTTTTTTTTTTTTTTTTTTTTAATTTTAATCCATTTTGGATTTTTGTTACGAATATTCAATGGCAGCCGAATATAAATTACTTCCTGCTCCACAGGGACGAAACTGGCGTACTTTAGATGCCCAATTGTTAATATACATTTCTAAATTATATTCTGTTTTAGTTGATAAGCCCGGTAAAGAAGATAAAAACCAATTCCAGGGCCTTATGACGGCCATGTGGGCTCGTCATGGTGCCCGAGGAGACGACAAAAGAAGTTTGTCACAAATGTGTTTTGAGGAAGGGAAACGTTATGCAGATAAAGCTAAAACAGCAAAGAGCATCACTGGTGCTAAAATGAGACACTTAAAAGCTGAGAAAATGTGGAAAACATGGGGTTTAGCAGGACAGGGTATTGATCATTTGTGTGTTACTGCAGAAAATAGTTTTTCGGCAGACCATATCCCTCCCCCATATCAACCTATGCACCCCATATTGACGACCTCTGGTCAAACACATATTTCATGGGGCTTGGAGACAGACAATGGCCAGACTATACTTCAAAACACGCAGGGTGACCCACCGAGTTCACCATCTCTTTGTGAGCCACCCCCGGTGGGCATTACTCCCCCCCTTCCTTCAAGCAGTGCAGTGTTGCACTGGAGTGGCCTCCCACAGAGGTCTGTAGCCCATGAACCATTGACTAAAAAACCACAGGGTGATTTAAAGGTAAAAGATGATGGACAAGATTATAAATTGCGTTTTGAAGTCACCGGTAAAGGGGTTGTAGAACACACTGGGGAGGAAAAACGACAGCTATTAAAATTAGTAGAACAAGACACCGATAAATTGTTTCTGGCGTATAATGCTAAATTGATGGATGAGATGGAGCAGCACGAACACAGGTTAACTAAAGTTCAGCTACAAATAGATGGACTGCTGCAGAATCAGGAAAGATTAGCATCTGTGGTAAGGGGTCAAGCTACAGACCTTTCAAAAGATCCCAGCCCCAGTCAACGTGATGAATGTACGACAGTTTTACAGGTAAAAAATATGCAGACGTTGGGAGACAAGGGGAGTGAAGGACCATTTAAGAATACCAGATTTCAGGTGTCACTGGGGGCAAGTGGAGGCCCTGATTTAATGCTTCCTTTAGTGGGTGCTTCAGATGGTTCAGTGATTTACAAGCCATGGAAGATGGCTGACATATCTGCCATCATTCTGCAACTCCCTGCTTTGACTGGTGGAGGAAACTGTTGGATAAATAAATTAAATCAGTTGACTTCAGGGCAAACCCTAGCGGTGGGGGATTGGAAAGCTATTATGGGTAGAATGTTGACATTGACAGATTATAATGAGATGATGCTCCAGTGCCAGTTAGCAGGTGTACTTGATGAAGTCCCATTCACACATCATGCATATGAGCTCGCCGAGTGGGTCAGAAGAAAATATCCTACTCCGCCTGCGTCTAAAATTTTGAAATTTCCCTGGTCAACTGATGTTACTCCTGCAGAACATATAGCAAAATGTAAAGATAAATGGGTTGCAGTTACTGGAGAACACCCTCGAGATCCGGGAAATAATCGGATTTGGTTTAGAGAAGCAGTTTTAGCAGGCATGCCAGAGTCTGTTGCTACATTAATGAAACGGAATCCTGATTCACACATTTATGATCAGCCTACATGGGAAAGACACGTAACATATTATTTACAAGACGTGCAAGATTCTGCGTTAAAGGACGCTGAGGAGAATAAGAAAATGGAGACTGCTTTGTTAAAACTACAGTTAAAAGAGGCTCAGAATAAATTGACTGACTTGTATCAGTCTAAGAAAGTGAAACAGATGGTGGCTGAAGCAGCACCTACTGTTGGATCAGGGACAGTGCTGCCTTCTTTTCCTGTGATGTTGCTGGAGCTGCGCCGAATCTGCCATTTACTGCTCCTTATAGGACATGGCAGCCCCGTGGCAGGTCACGTGGCAGGGCCAGGTTTGGGGATTTTAGAGGCATGGGGAGAGGGCAGCCGGGTGCTAACGGTTGTCACAGGTGTGGCTCCAATGAACACTGGGTGAGGGAGTGCCCACACCCACAAGGGGGCGCTATACCTCCCGGTCAGCCACCTCTACATATGGCTCCGAATCAGCATATGGCTCCTCCCTCCTATCCAGGGGGACAGAGTGGGCCTCAGTATTGACAATGCCCACAGAGTACCTTAGTGAGCAGGACACAGGGAGATCCTATGCTCACAATAGACGTACATGGACATTCATTGCCTTTCCTGATTGACACTGGTGCTACTTTCAGCACATTGGACAGAGTTTTACCAGACGTCAATTTTTCTGGGAACACAGTGTCTGTGATCGGAATCTCTGGGGCTCCAATAACTCTCCCTATAACTCAACCATTGCCTGTTTCAGTGGGTGATCAAAGACTATCACATCCTTTTGTCATTGCTCAAACCACGCCTGTCAATTTGTTAGGCAGAGATCTGCTTATCAAACTTGGTGCTACTATTCTATGTACCCCTGATGGACTTATGGTGACTTTTCCGAATGGACGTACGCATTGCTGTGACACCATGAGTGGTCAATTTTTGCTGAAGGATGACACTTCACAAGTGGCTGATATTTTCTGGGCCAGATTGACTACGATGTCTGCACATGAATCTTCTGCGGCTGACTTTCTGAGATGCTGGAAGCCTTGGCTGCTTGAACTCCAGCCTTTTGTTCCACCACCTGATCCTTTCCATGTGACCTTCCTTTATGAGAGGGGCGATCCTACCTTATACCAGGAACAATTTGAAACAGAACTTGAAGGCCAAAGTTGGTCTGTGGCTTCGGGTCCATGCTTTGTGGGAAAGGAGGGTGTGGCACTGTATGCTCGTCTGACTTCAGAGCAGCATAAATGGTATATGATGGAAGCTGAAGCGCTTCCACACATATCGCTTTTGTTGCATCCGAAACATCAAGCTAAAGATTTGGGGGGAATGGTTAAAAGGGGAGTTGAATTAAAGGATTGGGTTCCCACCCAGATATCTTCAGTCTCTTTTTCTCCTTCTACTCAGATGTACAAAATAGACACGCAGCTCTCTGATACTACCATTCTGGAACATTTGCAGCTTTCTAGAAATCATGGCAGAGAAAAAACAGATCATCCTGATGCAGTGGAGGCCTTAAAGGTCGTGCCTGACTCTTTGTGGTCAGATGGTCCCACTGATGTTGGTCTAGTGCAAACCACACCCATCACATTTGAGATGAAACATTCTGATCCAATCTGGCGTTCTCAGTACCCACATAAACCTCAGGCTGAGGAAGGTATTGCAGACACTATTGCAGGCTTACTTGAAGCTGGAGTTTTAGAACCATCAAACTCTTCATATAACACCCCTATTCTTCCTGTGGAAAAACAAGGTACTGGTAAATACAGAATGGCACATGATTTGCGTGCTATTAATGAGGCCCTTAGAACCCCTCCCATTTCTACACCGAATCCGTATACAGCTCTGGCATCACTGACTCCTGATTTAAAATGGTTTACCTGCATAGATTTGGCTAATGCATTTTTCGGTTTACCGCTCCATCCTTCTGTCAGGGATATTTTTTCATTTACATTCAGGGGCAGGAAGCTACGTTATAGTAGGCTTCCGCAGGGTTTTGCTTTATCTCCAGGTATTTTTAATCAGGTGTTAAAGCAGTCATTAAGCACTGTACAGCTCCCTCCAGAGTGTGTACTGACCCAATATGTGGACGATTTACTTTTAGCATCCCCCACCGTTGAAAAGTGCATAGCAGCGACTCTAGTTGTGTTGCAACATTTGGGAAAAGAGGGATTTAAAGTCTCCCGCGATAAGCTTCAGTTGGTCAGGCAGGAAGTCCAGTTCCTGGGGCGAAGGGTGACCGCTCAAGGCGCTGGGCTGACGGACACCCACAAGAATGCTATTTTGGCCCATTCTAAACCTCTCACTGTTAAATCAATGCTGTCATTTCTGGGACTGACAAATTTTTCCAGACATTATGTGCCTAATTACACAAACCTTACCACACCACTCAGGGCTCTTGTAAATGCTCATGGTATGAAAAATCTGCATGCTAAATTAGAATGGGACATACCAGCTGAGGAGGCATTTATCAAGTTGAAACAGACTCTAGCACAAGCAGCTGATTTAGCCACTCCTGACTATACATGTCCATTTTTTCTTAACACATCAGAAACAGATGGGGTGGTTAATGGGATTTTGTTTCAGAAAAAAGGTGGTCAGAGATACATTCTTATGTATCTTAGCATAAAGCTGCAAGCTATTGAAATGAGACAGCCACCTTGCACGAGACATGCAGCAGGAATTGCACACCTAGTGGAGAAAACTTCACACATTTTTAGGGGTTTTCCACTTAATATTTTGACATCTCATGGTGTCATGGCATTGGTTAATTCTGAGACGTTTACTCTTTCTACTTTGCGTCAGCAGCGGATTAGCAGAGTTTTGGAGGCACCAAACATTATTTTTACGCAAGAAGGAATAAACATCGCTGACCAAATCACCGCCTCTGGGGAGCAGCATGACTGTGTCAGGCTGAATTCTGTTGCTCAAAAAATACGTCCTGACTTACGGTCTGATCCTTTACCTACAGGTTTTGTGCTCTATACAGATGGGTGTTGTTTTAGAGATGGACAGGGCCAGTTAAAATCAGGTTTTGCAGTTGTTGAGCAGAATGGAGATTCACTACATACTGTCGTGTCAGGGAAGCTGGACGGCAAGCAGAGCGCACAGCGTGCTGAGATAAGGGCTCTTATTGAAGCATGCAAATGGGGAAGAGATAAAGACGTTACGATTTACACTGATTCGAACTACGGGTTTTCTGTTATACATTATGAATTACCACAGTGGAAAAGAGCAGGTTTTGTTACTGCTACTGGTAAACCTGTACACCATCATGCAGATATTATGGAGCTTTTGGATGTTGTACAGTTACCAGCTAACCTCGCTGTTCTTAAGTGTAAGGGTCACAGCAAGGCTGACACTGTTGACGCGTGGGGAAATAGGGCTGCAGACTTGGCGGCAAAGGGAGCAGCAGGCTACCTGTCACATGTCCACACGCAGCTGATTGTCACGTCAGCACAGGAAATGTCAGACAGTTTTGCTGAGGAAGTGAAGTTGGCACAGCAGGCTGCTGCGTCACAGGAGATAGCTGTGTGGAAGGATAGAGGTGCGATTTTTTCTGATGGTTTTTGGCGTGGGCCTGATGGCCGTTTAGTTTTACCTGCCGCGTTAAAACCCACTCTTTTTCAGGAGGCTCATGGTGCGGCACATGTGTCATACACTCAGATGAAACGTAACCTTTGTTTTTGGTGGCATCCCTTCCTGCCACATTTAATTAAGCGTTTTTTGAGTGAATGTGTGGTGTGTGGTCAATTTAATCCTAAGCCTACTATCAGGCCAGAAATGGGCGCCTTCCAGGACTTGTGCAGGCCTGGCGAGGAGGTCGTTATCGACTATACAGATATGGTGACCCCTGTTAGAGGTTTCCGTTACCTGTTAGTGATGATTGATCCACTAACCTCGTGGGTTTCAGCTTTTCCTGCAAGACGGGAGGATGCTCAGACAGTGGTGAAATCTTTGATTAACCACTGGATTCCGTGCCATGGCTTTCCGACTAGGATCAGGTCTGACAATGGCACACATTTTAAAAATAAACATCTCCGACAGGTTGAGGAACAGATGGGAATAACCCACAAGTTCGGCACTGTTTACCATCCGCAATCTCAGGGCGTCATCGAGCGGTCTAATTCAACTTTAAAGTTAAAGCTGGCGAAGATTTCAGCTCAGACGGGACTTAATTGGTTAAATGCACTCCCCATTGCTTTGATGACCATGAGATCATCTGTCTGTAGAACAAAAGGTCTCACTCCTTATGAGATGTTAACCGGCCGAATTTTTCCTGGTCCGTGGGCGGGCAGAGAACCACAGGTGTCACCGCACCCTGACCCGGACCCTCGCAGTGACCATCAGCAGCTGAAGGGCCTTGTCTCCTCCTTCCTTCCGGCTCCCCGTGACGTGCAGGGACCTGCGGTGTCTCCTTCCGAGGCTGGGCGTGTTTGGCTAAGGGTGTATAAAAGAAAGTGGCAGGAGCCAAGGTTGTCTGGCCCGTTCCAGGTTGCTGCTCGTACAACCCATGCTGTCCAGCTGCGGGGAAAGGGTTCTACGTGGTTTCATTGGTCTCAGTGTGCTCCGGCCCCCGACCCCTCTCCTGTCCCTCACGCTGCAGCAGCTCTCTGCTGACCTGGGAGAATCTCTTTGCAGCGGGTGGTGTCGGTTCTGACTAGGCGGTGTCGACTGCCGAAGCCAGGAGGCGGGGCCTGACCCACCCAGAAGATTGGTTGAAGTTGCTGTGATCATCCAGTGTAATCTATATGTGCAACAAAATTGGGCGAGATAAGCAATTAGGACTTGCTTTTCTCGAAGAGGGATTGTACCGAAGAGAAGAGATCGCAAGAAATCAAACACATTTCACAGCAGGTTTTGACCACCTCACAATCGGTGGGGGAAGCTATTGGAGGCGGGGCCTGTCTGTGCATTTGTGTTTACTGGGGGAAATGTTCAGTTAATGAAGTAACTGTCATTTCAGTGAGGGCGATCTACAGAAAAGACAGTAACTTTGGGAAAATAAAGACTCCACTGTACTGAATCATTTCATCACTCTGGTAGCCACCTGCTGCCAGAGAAATAAACAAGAGCGAAGACTAGAGAACAAAATAATAAAGACTGAACACTTACTAATCATTTTTCTTGTATTTTACAGGTTGTCTAACCGATTTTTATTTACAGGTGCAGATTGCTAGACACTGCCTAAGAGGGTGTCAAATAATTTTTAAGTAGTCTATTTGTAAGATTTTTTCTTAATATTTAGTATTTACGGTTTTATAAAACTTTTTTAGTAATAAGATAAAATATTTTAAGGAGTGTTTAAAGTATAATCAGGTTCACTGACTACTAATTCTTGTTTTACTTATTCTTTTTTCATTATGATGTGGTTTTTGTAGGATGTTTTTGGGGTTGGTGACAATTGCTAGAGTTTGCTTTTACTAAAAGAATATTGAGAATTAGAAAAAAAACAAAAAAACAAACAAACAGCCATCCTTCTTTTTTGGATAAAATAAACATAGGATCACACCACAGACAGAAATATGCATCTTTGGGGAAATAAGAAGGTGCTGTACGCCACAGGTTTTTGCATGGTGTTATTGGTCAATATTATCTTTTACTGTTGTGATGAATGGCCCTATAATAGTTCTTCAAATCAAACGCAGGTTGGAGTTCACTCAATTAGACAGAGAAGAAACTTAATGGCTAAACCATCTCCCTCTTCACGGTGCGGCACTTCCAAGGCACATCATGGATTTTCTCAATTTTGTATACCAAAGGGACGATTTGCAGTGATTACTATTCCTTTAAATACATTGTTTTATAAGGGACAACAAGCAAGTAAATATAAAACCTACCCCTTGTGGTACATAACGAATGATCAAAAAGATACTAGTTGGTCCACTTTAATTGCTGATCCTTTAGGATATGACTGGAGAAGGTATACCACTACCTCTTTTGCAAAACACATGCGTCCCTTGGTTAAATTGGATAAGACTGCAGATAAATTACTTCTTACGGTTAATTTAACTAAGAGTGATCTCCTCCCCTTAAAATATCTCCAGAAGGGGGAAAGTTGTACTCTCTTTATAATTTGGGTTTATAAAGGGGGAAAAGATGTTCAATTTCCTATTACAATATGTCAAGACTCTCTTAATGTTTCCACCTCAGTAAGTCAAAATCAGGCCTCAGCAGCAAGAGGTAGTATAATTAAAGAAGAACCATCGGTGGACGATTACTTTGAAATGATGACAGGAGTGGGGGGCTCCACTAATAATTGGTTGCTTATGGTAGAACAGGCCGGAAAGGAAGCGAGACAGGACTGTGTTGTGTGCATGGGAGCCCGACCTGTTCTCAAGGTGGTCCCTGCACCTTTTGAGCTCAACACAACTTGTCTGGTTTCCCTGCTATCTGGTGAAAAAGCAGTCAAAGATTGTAGTAACTGGGAAAATTTATTCCCTATAGCTGATAACAGAGCTACCCCACCCTTCTTTGATAGTAAAGTAGCTCCAAATAATTTCACTTGTTTCAAAAATGGTAAGCCTGGAAATAAACTAGTGGGTTCAGTCAACATTACATATTGTAATTCAATTCAAACTTTCCTTAAATCTTTTCAGGCTCGTGCTGACATCTGGTGGTGGTGTGGAGGAAAAACTCTCCGCACCATATTACCTAGTAATTGGACAGGATTGTGTGCACCTGTTACATTAATTATGCCAGTAGCAATATTTACTTATGATCCCACAGGAGACCAGACTCTTCTCACTTTGAATAATCATGTTAGAAAGAGGGACTTAAGCCACGAAGATGATTCAACTTATATTGATGCCATTGGAGTTCCTAGAGGTGTTCCAGACGAATATAAATTGGTTAATCAAATCTCAGCAGGATGGGAATCAAGTATTTGTTGGTGGTGTACCCTGAACAAGAACGTGGATAGAATAAACTATATACATTATAATGTACAGAAATTAGCTAATAATACTAGAGATGGGTTTGAGGCTGTTCATGAGCAACTTAAAGCCACCTCCTTAATGGCTTTTCAAAATAGAATAGCAGTCGACATGATTCTAGCTCAGACCGGTGGCGTCTGTTCTCTTTTTGGTACTCAATGTTGTGTTTTTATCCCTAATAATACTAATGCAGACGGTAAATTAACTAGGGCAGTAGAAGGACTCAGAATACTTTCAAATAGGCTGAAAGAACAATCAGGTGTAGATACCTCAATGTGGGACAATTTGTTAAATAATATGTTTGGTAAATGGAAGACTCTGGCAATGTCTATAATGGTTTCTTTAGCAGTATTTGTGTCAACTATGGTGTTATGTGGATGTTGTTGTATTCCTTGTATACGTTCTTTGCTCACAAAGTGTATTGAAAAAGCTGTTGGTGATAATGTGCAAGGTCAATATCTGTTAATACCTCACATGGAGCCTGATGGGGAAGTACAGAGGAGTGGTCAATCTATTTGAAAAATAGATTGAAAGAGGGATTTGTTGTATTCTACTTTTTTGAGGCTATTTTTATTATGCAGTACATATGTGTTAATTATATCTTTTTTAAGCTTTAGAAGTAATAGGCCTGTTTATATTATTCAGGGTAGTAAAACATGACTCTGTTACCAGTATTTTATAGGGTTGAAGGTTTTAAGTAAACAAACTCTTGAGTAAAGATATGAATTGAAAGCAGGGAGGATCAGCTATAACTCTAAGTCATGTTATAACCCAGTTCATAGTAAGGTCAAGAGACCTGGAGAAAATAAATGGCCTGTCAAGATGTAGAAGGAGGAGAGAGGAGTCATGTGATATGTTCTTTGTTCTTTTTCAAATAAAAATGGTACAAACTTGTAGAACAGGGAGTCAGTCAGATCTTGTCTGACTCCCATCTGCAGGTGCGTGTTTTCCAAACCAGATATATGAGTGTGTGTGTTTTTTTGTTACTCTTTGTCTCTCAGTCCTGGGTCTTATTTTGAAACAGATTCCGCTGGGGTTTTGGAGTTCGGCGCCCCCGCCTCTCTGAGCAGGAAGTGAGTTGCAGAGCACATTGTGAGAAAAGCCGACAGGAGGAATCCCACGCGTTCCTAGCCCAACCGAGAACCATAGTCCCTCCAGCGTGTCCTGGGTCTCCTCCCGGTGGGACGTGTCCAGACACCTCACCAGGGAGGCGTCCAGGAGGCATCCTGACCAGATGTCCAAGTCACTTCAACTGACTCCAAGCAATGCGGAGGAGCAGCAGCTCTACCTTGAACCCCTCCTGGATGACCGAGCTTCTCACCTCATCTCTAAGGTAGAGGCCAGACACCCTGCTGAGGAAACTCATTTAAGCCGCTTGTATCTGTAATCTCGTTCTTTCTTTCAGATGAGGGTAGGAACGTGGATCGACCAGTAAAAAGAGAGTCTCGTCTTTTGGCTCAGCTCTTTCTTCACCACGACAGACCAGTAAAGCGCCCGCATCACTGCAGACGCCTTACCAATCCACCTATCGATCTACCGCTGCATTTTTCCCTCATTCGTGAACAAGACCTCTACATACTTAAACTCCTCCACTTGGGGAAGGACCTCGTCCCCAACCCAAAGAAGGCACTCTACCCTTTTTCAGCTCAAGACCATGGTCTTGGATTTGGAGGTGCTGATTCTCATCCCAGCCGCTTCACACTCGGCTGTAAACCGCTACAGCGAAAGCTGTAGATTACATTCCAATGAAGCCAAGACGATCACATCATTTGCAAAAAGCAGAGACCCAATCTTGACGCCACCAAAACGGATCCCCTCATCACCTTGGCTGTGCCTAATAATCCTGTCCATAAAAGTTATGAACAAAATCGGCCAAATAGACCAGATAGGACTCCTCCTTCAGCTTGACAGCATCCCTCACTGCCGGTGTCCACCAGCGGGTTTGAGGGTTGCCTCCGCGACAGGCACCGACCACCTTGCAGCCACAGCTTTGGTCAGCTGCCTCGACAATGGAGGCAAGGAATATGTCCCAATTGAATTCAATGTCACCCTCCTCTCAAGGGACGTGCTTGAAGTTCTGCTGGAGGTGAGAGTTGAAACTCCTTCTGACAGGAGACTCTGCCAGACGTTCCCAGCAGATCCTAACAACTTGTTTGGGCCTACCAGTTCTGTCCGGCATCCTCCCCCACCATCGGAGCCAACTTACCACCAGGTAGTGGTCAGTGGACAGCTCTGCCCCATCTGATCCGCAGATCAGATGAAACGACAACCAAGTCGATCATCAAGCTGCAGCATAGGGTGTCCTGGTGCAAATTGCACATACGGACACTCTTATGTTTGAACATGGTGTGAGTTATGGATAATCCATAACGAGCACAAAAGTCCAATAACAAAACACTGCTCGGGTTCATATCGGGGGGGGCCATTCCTTCCAACCACACCTCTCCAGGTCTCACTGTCACTTCCCACATGAGCGTTGAAGTCCCTGGGAGGAGCACTCTCCAGCACCCCCTTCAAGGACTCCAAAAATGGTGGGTAATCTGTTCTGCCATTTGGCGCATAGGCACAAACAACAGTCAGGACCCGTCCCCCCGCCAGTAGGCGGAGGGAGGCTACCCTCTCGTTCACCGGGGTAAACCCCTATGTACAGGCGCTGAGATGAGGGGCAACAAGTATGTCCACCCCAGCGTTGTCGCCTCTCAATGGGGGCAACTCCAGAGTGGAAAAGAGTCCAACTCCTCGCGAGGAGTAGGGTTCCAGACCCAGAACCATGGGTCCAGGTGAGCCCGACGATGTCCAGTCGGAGCCTTTCAACCTCGCACACCAGCTCAGGCTCCTTCCCCACCAGAGAGGCGATGTTTCACGTCCCAAAAGCCAGTGTCTGCAGCCGAGGATCGGACAGGCAAGGTCCCTGCCTTCGGCCACCGCACGTCCTATATTGCATCCAACCCCTATGGCCCCTTCCACAGGTGGTGAGCTCATGGGAAGGGAGGCCCACGTCACCTGTTTGGGCTGAGCCCGGCCGGGCCCAATGGGTAAAGGCCTTGCCACCAGGCGCTCGCCAATTTGCCCCACCTCCAGGCCTGGCTCCAGAGGGGGGCCCCGGTGACCTGGGTCTGGGCAAGGGAACACTAGGTCCATTTATGGTGCTCATCATGGGGAAGGACTGGGGGACAAAATGAGCTTTTAAAGAATTTTAGAAGGCTTTATGCTCAGCGGATATAAACCCATCAAATAATGAAATTGAACAATTTCTGGATAAATTAGCACTTCCTAAATTATCGGATAGTCATGTGATGGCCCTGGATTTCCCACTAACAGCAGCTGAACTCCAGGAGGCTCTCCAAAGCATGCCCAATAAAATGGATTTCTCGCTTTCCAGAGTTCTATAAAGAATTCTGGAATATTCTGCAAAAAGGAAAGGAAAATGGCAGACTTCCGCCAAATATGAATTCTGCCTACATTAGTCTTCTAATAAAATCAGGTGAAGACCCTGTATTTTCTACCAGATACCGTCCCATATCCCTTATTAATGTTGATTTTAAAATAATCTGCAAAGCCCTCGCAAAAAGGTCAGAGAAAGTAACTCCACTTATAATATATCCTCACCAAACTGGTTTTATAAAATGGAGGCCTTCATTCATAAATTCACGTAGATTAATAGATTTAATAGATTATTTTTCCTGTAAAAACATTGAAACAAATGTATTATCTGTAGATGCAGAAAAAGCCACCTTACATAAATTTGGCTTTGGACGTTATTTTATAAACTGGCTGTAAATATTATACAGTTCCCCAACAGCATGTTTCACAACTAATTACAAAACATCATCTAGGTTTTATCTTCAGAGCGGTACCAGGCAGGGAAGTCCACTGTCTCCCTCCCTGTTTGCTATTTTTATTGAACCACTAGCGGCAGATATCAGGCAAACTTACAATATTAAAGGTATAAAATGAAATAACATAGAACATAAAATCAGTCTATATGCAGATGATGTATTACTTTTTCTCCAGCATTCACAAACCCCTCTCTCTCATGTAATCTGGTTAATAAACTCCTACTCAAGAGTTCCAGGTTAATCTATAAATTGGTAAAAATCTATGGTTCTTCCAATCAATTGTTCTTTGAATCCCACTATACACAACTGCAGTCAGTGAATATTATGTATTTAGGTATCAATGTCTCACCAAGACTTAACAAAGGTAAACTACATCCCACTTTTAAAAAAAGTGGAAGATAATCCTGTTAGATGGAAATCCCTACCTATATAATTTATTGGACGGGTTTATTAATAAAAATTATGGTTTTGGTTCTAATTCTAGGGATGTTAAGTAGACTGGAATTAGAGGACCTGAGTGGTCTGGGGGGTTGGTATAGTGACAGTAGATCTTCAAGATACTTTGGCGCCAGGCCATTCAAGGAGTTGTAAACTAGTAATAGCATTTTGAGATCTATTCTCTGAGCTACAGGAAGCCAGTGTAAGGAGTTTAGAACTGGGGTGATGTGCTCTACTTTCCTGGTTCTAGTGAGGACAAGAGCAGCAGCATTCTGGATCAGCTGCAGCTGTCTAATCTAATCTACTTTTTAGGGAGACCTGTGAGGAGACACTGTTGGAGTAATCAATCCAGCTAAAGATAAATGCATGGATGAGTTTTTCGAGGTCCTGTTGCGACATCTGTCCTTTAATCCTTGAAATGTTCTTCAGGGGATATAAGGCTGACCTTGTAATTGCCTTTATGTGACCCTGGAGGTTCAGGTCTGAGTCCCTTACTACTTTAAGTTGTCTAATACCAGCTTACAATACACAGGCTATATACCAGATAATTATATCCATGCGCTTTGGTTCTGTCCACCTGTTGAGAGATTTTGGTGCCAGATATGTGAGGACTTATCAAAGTGTCTAAAAAATAGTATTCCACCTTTTCCCTCAGTTTGCTTGCTGGGAAACTTAGATGATGTCACCATGAACACAAAGTTAGTTCAAATGGTTTTACATTGCTTTATGCATCGCTCCTGGCTCCTGAGTCTTGGTCTTTGTGCGCTGTGGAGTATTTTGGTCAGGCGAGTGACCGTGGTCGGTCAGGCTCACCTGTAGACTGACCGGGTACTGGATGTGCAGGGCGGGTGTATGGGGGGGCTAGATTCAGTCACTTGCTGAGCCATCAGACAGCAGTCTTCGCTTTGCCGGGGATGGGGGTTGGTGGTTGTCGGCCTGGTGTGGCGGCCGGCCCGGGCATCTATCTGTTCCTGGTCCGGGTTGATATGTTGGTGGGGTTTTGGGCCGGTGCATTTGCTGGGTTCCTGCATGAGCACGGGGGCCTTCGAATGCGAGTGTGGTGCTGAGGGGCTCCTTTACTGGCGGGGAGGCTGTTACTATCTTGCTACAGGTGCTCTCTGCCTAGGGGTGGCACTTGGATGGGGAGTGGGGGGGTGCTGAACTCAACCTGTGTGTCGAATGTCTTGTGTGCTCTGATAGTACACCGAATGTCGGGGTGGGTATAGCTCTTCTTCTGGGATGGGACCAGAGGGACTGCCTTGGGCTTCATGGGGCTTGGTGCTGCAGCCATGGGCCCTGTGGTGGACATGCCAGGGCCTCCCTCCCTTGGTGGGTCTTGGTGAATGGAGGTGCCTCTTGGACTCAGTGGGGGAGCTGGCTTCCTGAGAAGGCATTTCGTCCCCCAGTCCTTCTCTCCCCATCCCCGGACATCGCTGTATGCCGCCTCCATCACTTTACCCCTCCTGTAGGGCCTTGGGGTGTAGGCATGTCACTGGCGTGCGGGAATAAGTTTCCGTCTCTGCTAGCTCATGGCAGCCTGGGTCCTAATTTTACTGTACAACTCTCACTTATAATATTCTCATGACACACATAGGGACTTTGGTGTGGGCAAACTTTTCAGCATCCAGATTAGGAACTGTTTAATCAGCTTCACCTCTGGTGTAGCACCCACTGATGAACTGCATATAGACACTGATGATTCAGGGTAGAGGATTGGGGGATTATGGCTTCCTTCCCCATATCCCATCCCTCTGTTTTAAATGCACATTATAACAACACGCTTCAACACCATACTCAAGTGTGAGGACAGAGGCTAGGGGTCTTTCCACATCCCATTTAGCTATTGACCACCTCCTGGGTCCGGGGGCTGGTTGTTCTGCTGGGGTATCGGTACCTGAACCTGGGAGTATAGAGTTTATATGGGGGGTTTGAGTGAGTTTACAGTATCCTTTCTTGAGTGTCTTGGTGTCCAGGTGAGAGGGTATGTGTGTAAGAGGGAGGAAACATATGACTGTCTGTGAGTTTCTGTGTATCCGTCAGGTTATATCTTGGGCTGCTTTCTCGCCTGGCACATCTCAGGGCCCCCACCAAATGAGGGGGTTATTTCACCTCTGTCACTCCCTGCCAGTGACTGATGCCTCTACCCGCGGGTACGTTGGTGGATCTTGGTGTCCAGGGCTGGGTGCTCTGGGGGCATGCCGGTTCATCCCTGGTGCCTGCCTGCCCAGACCAAGGTATCGGTTGGCCGGTGTGCCGGGCCGATGTTCTCCTTTCGCCACCGTTGTTTGGGGTGCTTCTTCAAGAGTGGCCGGTTTTGGCATTGTTTGGATGGTAGCTGTCGGGTGGCTCGGCGGGGGTCGGGATCAGCATCCCCACTTGATCACTTGTTCGGTCTGTTTCATGCATGGTCGGCTCATTGGTTTGTTTCATTGACCTTGGTTGGACGCCTAGTCTAGGTGATCTACGGTGTGTGGGATTGAGATTTGGAAGCTGGTTGAGCTCGGTCTCCGGGTGCTGTTTGATCTTGGCATGGGGATTCCATCTGACCGCTGGGGCTATTGTTGTCGTGCACAGACCAAGGGTGCTGGGGGCATTGGGATGTCGGCTGTTGGGATTGGCCCGGGGTGGCGGTGGCGCATGTCGGCCATCTGCTGGCCATGGCCCCCGCTGCCTGGCAGTGGCAGTGGCCGGGGACCGCCATCGGCCGGTCCCTAGTCGCTGTATATGTATTCGTCCCCCCTTGTCAATACTTTGGAGAATCACCTTTCACCATTCCATGGTAGCCCTGGCTGTGAGTTGGTTTCCTGCCGGAGATTGAGCCTTTGCCACTAGCCTCAAATCTCAAAGGGAGTGTAGTGAATTGGAAAAGTGATAAATTCTCCCTAACGGTTATACACAAGGCATGAGTCGCATCAGCATGTATTAAAAATTATATCACCCACTTCCAGTGTGGATGGATCTCCCAAATATTGTTTTCTCACTGTGGTATCATTTTAGATGATTATTTTTTATTGTATGTTCACTTAGATAGGAACAGATTGAACAATGTTTTTGCAATGAAGGGGTGGGGGACGGGCTGTGTATGTGTCTTGTGTGTGCTCGGAGTTCAACTGGTTGTGCAAAATCGATTTTGCAAATGTGTTTTCTGTTTGTTTTTCTGTTTTTATCATGTAAAGCATTTTGTGCTGATTTTATCATGAAAAGTGCTCTACAAATAAAATTTGTTTCATTAATTGATTTATTGATTGATGAAAAAAACGTAGGTTATTCTGATGTGTCTCTAACTAATTTTTATTTATATAGATTCTAAGTTCCTTGAAAGGAATGAGAGGAATAAAGTTGAAACCAGAAGTTTACATACACCAAGTAAAAGTATGTGTTCACCTTTTTTTCTCACTTTAGTTAAATCAGACCAAACTTCTCTAGTTTTAGGTCAGATTTACAAAAATTATTTATTTTTGCTAAATACCACAATAATGAGAGAAAGAATATGGCAGAGATTGATTTATTACTGTCTATGAAATCAGAGGTTTACAAACAGCCTTATTACCATCTCTTTAAACAATGAGGGAAAGCCCAGATAACGGATGTCATGGCTTTTGGAAGCTTCTGATATGTTAACTGACACATTTAAGTTAATTGAAGGCTCACCTGTAGATGTATGTTAAGGTCACGCCGTGAACACACTCCTGGAAAGTCATAAGAAATCAGCCAAGATATCAGGAAGAGAATCGTGGAGCTACACAAGTCTGGTTCATCCTTGGGAACAATTCCCAGATGCTTGAAGGTACTGTTCAATTATACACAATAATAGACATGATGAGAATGTCAATCCATCATAATGGTCAGGAAGGAGATAGGTTTGGTGTCTGAAATGTGCAAATGAACCCCAGAACAAAATCCAAAAACCTTGTGAAGATGCTGGCTGAAGCTGGTAAGACAGTGTCCTTATCCACAGTGAAACATGTTCTGTACCAACATGGGCTGAAAGACCACTCACTGAGGAGGAAGCCATTACTCCAAAAAAACATAAAAAGCCAGATTGCAGTTTGCAAATGCACACAGGGACAAAGACCTTGATAATCAGAGACATGTCATGGGCTGTTTTGCTGCAAGAGGAACTGGTGCACTTCAAAACATAGATGACATCATAAGGAAAGAAAATTATGTGGAAATATTGATATTGCAATATTGGGTCTTCCAAATAGACAATGCCAAAGTGGCTACAAAGTGACTTAAGGACAACAAAGTCAATGTTGGGGCGTGGCCATCACTAAGCCCTGATCTCATTCCTAGAGAGAATTTGTGGGCAGATCTGCATGGTTGCATGGTTCATCTACACTCGGCCCAATGTCCTTTTTTACTTTTTCTTTCAACTGTGTGTGTGCATGGGAGATGGGTTGGGGGGAGGGGGGTATAACTGTGACCATCCTTTTAAATCTGTGGGGGAGGGAAGGTGGTTTTATGTGGTGTCATTTTGCTCTGTAAAGCACTTTGTGATGCAACTTCTTGTATGAAAAGCGCTTTATAAATAAAGTTTGATTTGATTTCATCTGAAGAAGTGTGTGTGCCCACAAACTTAACATATTTTATTCACAGAATCATGTTATTTACACTTCAATCTGAAAATAAATTATTTTATTTCTTCTAGCTACTGAAAGAATCAATTATTAAACTAGAAGCAATCACACTAACATATTAATTAATTGAAGGCATTAGCAAACAAACGTCAAATCTAACTACAGAAAGGGACTTCCTAGAGATTTGAGAATGAACAAGCAGCTGATAAGAAATTATACTTATCAATTTGTCTCCCTCTTTCTCTTTGGAAAGATAAACTCAGGGTTTGCATGCATAATTTGAGTCCTTAATACATGACTAAATCTATGAGAAGGTTTAGGAAATATTTGAATAATTTACCAGAGGTTCTGATACCCAGAATCCATCTGAAACATCGAGTTCTTAGCCATAGGTTTTTTTGTGCCACCTCTCAGTGTGCTAGACTGAATTCCTTGACCTGCAGTTTGAAACATCCCACTCTTCATTTCAGTGTAGAATCTCTACACAACATTTGTTCAACCTAGTCTCAGGGGTAGCTCTTTTGGGAGGTACTGTCTGTTGTTGTTCTGGTACAGGTGTTGGAGGTTCAGCAGGTCGTCTCTTTGGAATTCAGAGCCGTGTTGTAAGCAGTACAAAAACACAAGAATGACACAAAAACAAAATAAATAAAGTTGACACATATAAGGCCAATGCAGTCAGCACAGGTGCCCACCACCATTGTGAGAGTGTGCCTGTGTCAGGATTTCAATTTTCAGTTCTATTTAGCTCATTTGTATAGCGCGAATTCACAACACATGTCGTCTCAAGCCAAGTAACAGGAAAATCAGTTCCATACAATCAAACAGACAGATTCCAAGTCTATTACATTCATTCCAAAGATATCCTAGTTATCAAACAATGCAGTCAAGTTCATTTTCTCACTCAAATTAGTAAAAAAGGATGCTTTGGTCTATGCTGTAGATGTCTGAGGCAGAGTGAAGTAGTAAGATGCGTTTAAATAGGGTGCCTGCCCCACTGCTGTTACACAGTGAGGAGCCCATCCACCCCTTGTCCTCAGTGTCTACCTAATGTAATTCAAATTATGAAAAAGGGCCCCAAACCAATGGCCGAGCATCCATTGGATGTTCCAGACAAATGAGACTGATCCACGGAGGTCCCCACTTTGCAAAGGATCTTTTGTATCCGTCTTGGAGCCAGATACCCACAGCAAACCTTCAAGGATTTAATGAAGTCCAAGAGTGAGGTGTCATAATGTTATGTCTGAAAGTTGTGTATTTTAGTTTGAACATTATGTACATTTGCAGTGAGGAAATGAAGGTAGTTACGGCTTTTGTAGCCAGCAGCCCTCCGATCTTCTACGTCTGTCAGTTCCACTCTGTGAGACACTGCCTCGACATGGGAAAAAAACTGCTTTATTGCCTTTCCAACAGCAATTTATTTCTCACAAAAACAAATATAGTGAGCTGAAATATCACCTCAATGGAAAATGCAAAATTACCTTCATGTTTAATCCCTTGGCCTTCTCTGGAGTGTTTCAGCTCATTCAGCTGATCTCAGAGAAGTGCTTTGCAAATCCAATCCCAAACCCAACAACAGCAAAATGTTACAGAAGAGGTAGAGTGATTGTCTATATATAGGATAATATATTGTTAGGTAAACAACCGCTTTCCTTAATGCTGTGCCAGAACTCCAGTTTAATCACACAGTGAGTAAATATATGAATTTGTGCTCCTGAATGCTCATTAAGGATGCTCACTATACGGCTCCTTCCTGGAATGAGGAATTTGCAGCTTCGGCACTGAGAGCAATGACCATCATTCATGCTGCCAGCTTCCATTGCCTGTTGGCTTGTTTAGCTGCAGGTTCTTTGGATTTGGAGGAAAGCAAAGCAGTTGTATTTAATCATCCCCCGGGAGAGATTTGCATTGAAACTCATGCACGGATGATCAATGGCTTCTGTAGAAAAGCACAACGCTTCGTGCAGGCATTACTCACCTTACATCTCTCTCCAGTGTTTACTGATACCTGCTTTCATCTGTACCACATTGCAGACTTGAGATAACTCTGTGGTGTAACAACGTTCAAAATAAATCTTAAAAAAGGACTTGAAAAAATTACCACTCGCAGCGGGAAAGACCAAGAGAAATAATATGAAAACAAATTGTAGAAAAAGACTTATTGTATGATATCTCATAATATTAGCATGTTATCTTCAACACAGCAATTAACCCTTTCATGTGCAATGTCCACATCTGTGGATGTTAGCTTTAACTCTGTGTTCTATTTGTTTATTATTTTTGATAAACACCAATCGACTTGAGGGCAGTTTTAGTAGATCCATTGCAATATATCAAAAATATGTATCATCTTATATTTGGAATATTGACAGCTGGATGACATTATCAATTTAACATGGCTGACTGTAATGGCCATGTGCTTAATGCTCCAGGCATATCTGTAAAAAGTTTCTACTCAAGAAGGCAAAAATCATAATGCGTCCGGGTTAATGTCAATAATTACAAAGTTATTCTCCTGACTCCTTGTTAAGAAATATTATATATGACTGAGACACCCTTGGTGGCAACAACTTCCTTCAAGTTTACAAGAATAAGAAGTCAGTTTTTTACATTTGGAATTTTAGACCACTCATCATTAGCTCAGCCACATTGGATGTGTTTAAGCATGGAGGGCCTGTTCAAAGTCAGGCCACACCATTTCAGTTGGATTAAAGATCAAACTTTCGCTTTTTCTTAGCCATTCAGTTGTGGACTTGCTGATTAACTTTGGAAAAGACTTTGGATGGTCTGAAAAGATGTTTGCTTCCCTTTTACCTACCATAGTATGTAAAGACACAGGGCTGTGTTTCTAATAGGCTGGTCTGTAGTATGAGTACCCCGCAAAGAATGGCTGGCACCGTTCCTTTTCATCCTCTACACAGCAGACGTCTCCATCAACTCCCTAGGCTGCCATCTTCAGAATTCCTCTGACTCTACCATAGACTGCCTCATCACAGGACATCTCAGAGGATGACTCGTACGGACAGTGGACACAGTAGTTTGTGGACTGGTGCCAGAGGAAACATCTCCTGATCAACACAGGTAAAACCAAGGAGCTGGTGATGGATTTCTGCAGGTGCAGAACCACCACACTGACACTGGTTATCCAGAGAACTGACATTGAAGACAGTGCACTCTAAGTACCTGGGTGTTTACCTGTAAAATAAACTGGACTCACAACACTGATGCTCTTTACAAGAAGCGTTGGGGCCGATTCTACATGCTAAGGAGACTGAGAGGTGCTGGAGTGCAGGAGGCACTACTGAAGACATTTATTGACTCTGTGATGGTCTCAGCCATCTTCTATGGTGAAGTATGTTGGAGTACTAGCTTATCTACAGATGAGAGGAAGTGGTTAGATAATATCATCAGAATGGCCAGCTCTGTCCTAGGGTGCCTTGTCGACACAGTGCAGATGGTGGGAAACAGAACTACTCTGGCTAAAACAACATTACTGTTAGTCTATTCCTGGGAAATACTGTAAATACCTTGGAGTTCACCTGGACAACAGACTGGACTGCAGACTCAACAGCGAAGACTGTTGAGAGCAGACTCTACTTCTTCAGGAAGTTTACATCTTTCAAGGTTTACAGCAAGATACTGCATAACTTCTACAAGTCTGTTGTGGAGAGTATTATCTATTTTGCCATCATCTGTTGGGGTAGCAGCATCAGTGCCAGGGACTTATAAAGACTAAACAACCTGACAAAGAAGGCTGGTTCTGTTCTGGGGAAGACTGTGGAACATCTGGAGATAATGATGCAAAGAAGGATTCTTCATAAAATGAAGAAAATTAGCAACAACCCTGAGCATTCTATCCATGAGACTATCCTACAACAGAGTCAAAGGCTTCTGCAGCTTCGCTGTAACTCAGACCGCTACAGGAGATCCTTCCTGCCCACAGCCATCAGCATGTACAAGAACCCCTTGAATAATTGAATAGTATAGACTACAACAAAGCTTAATTTCCTTCTGGGATCAATAAACTACTTTGAATTTAATTGTATTGACAATGTCTCCCACCCCATGCATGAGGTTGTTGCAGAACTGGAGAACTCTTTCAGTGACAGACTGCACCATCCTAGGTCCACAAAGGAGCGTTATCAAAGATCTATCCATCTAGCAGCTGTAAAACTTTATAACCATCACTCCTCCCAACAAACTCAGTGGTTTACATCCCTGCTGGTATTTGCAGTTTTCTGAGTATGTGGGTTTTATTGCACAAATATACAAGCGCAGTTTGTACATGTTTTAATCTTACTACTCAATTGCACATCACTTTAATAACTGATATTATATTTTTTCATATGTAAGTTTGCCCTTATTTTACAGTCTCCTTTCAGTTTTTGATTTTTACTATTTTATCTAAGGAAGGAACTTCACCCAGCTTCAGAGACTTCTTGAAGATCTGAGTGAAGATGGAGGCCAATAGCAAAGGTCCAGTGTGTGTAAATTGGATATTTGTTAAATGAGATTTCACCGGTAAAATCCCCAAGAATGATGTTGGAGGATGTCTTTTGTTAGGTACCTGAGCTGCTTTCCAGCCTCTGACCCACAGACTTGTGATGGGATGTAAACATCTGTCAGAACAAACGAGGAGAACTCCACCGGTGAATAGAAAGGCTAACAGTTGATGAAAAAAAAAACCCAGGTGATAGTTACATGACTTCTGTGACATCACTACACGAACCGTTTATATAAAAACAGATTTCACTGAGAGTGCATGCTCAGGATAAAAGAAGATACGCTTTATCAAAATGGAAAGTTTTGACTTTGTCTTAAAATACACAGGGTGTTTTCCTCAGGGGCAAATACTCAGAGGTGATTTCACAGGAGGGGAGCATGATAACTATAAGGTGCGATTCTTATTATACTTTTAGAAACCCTAACAACAGCAGTATACCAGCAATCTGAGAGCCAAGTTCTCTGTTGGAAAGATTTGAAAACAGATAATGGAGCTTGATTATTAAGGGAATAATTTTTACAACAGTTTGGATATAACAGGAAACCAATGAAGATAAGCCACAAATGGAAACAATACTATTTAGATTATTGTTTCCATCATAACTCTTCCCAAATCATTTTGGATAAAGTGATTGATTTGTACCTTTATTTTCCTTTTTGACTTGTTTAACATAGATAATTCCAATAGTCTAGCCTTGATTAAAAAAACATTACACTGTAAACCCAGGCAGTTGATTGTACTTTAAAAAATCTAGGTAACTCATTGCCCTAAATTTAAGTAATAAAGCAATAGTTGTTAAACAAGTGCAGTGAACTACATTCAATGTACTTGTGGGCCTGATGGAATGGAATGGAAATTTTAGGTTTAATGTACTAATAGAGCTCACACCTGGTGCAAGCAAGGAACTGCCACTGTTTAAATGTAACTTCCATATTTTAATCGGTTGAGTCTGAATAGCTTTGCCCTCTACCCATTATTAAAACCACAATATTTACACTTCTACTTCATCTTCAGCTAGCTAAAGACAGAATACATATAGTATGAAAAAATTAGTTAACAGTGTAAAGCTTCTGAAAAAGACTTTTTCAACCAAGAAAATATTGTAATTGCTGTGGGTTTGGAATCAATAATGACGCAAGAATTAGAACAGCAGTAACACATTTTAATAAACGCACCCATGGGCAGGTCAATCCAACACACTTCCAGGTCACACATGGTACCAAAAATATGCCACTAAGCCCCCTGGGAAATAAGGTAAACCTAGATTTTTTTAAGGAAGTAAATGCAAACTTGACGATATTAAGTAGTTTGAGCTCAAGCACATACAATAGGACCATTAAAAAGTACAGTTTAGTCAGATTCATAATTAATGTAAAAAAAAGACTAATATTTAAGTAATATGAACTTAGTTTGTTTCAGTAGACGCTACTGATTGAACTTAAAAACAGAATTACAATTTAAAAAAAGGTAGTATAAAATACTAAAAAGTGTGATCAGAACCAATAAACCACAATAACCAATAACCACACATGGACTTCACATCTATGGTTTTACATGGGTTTCAAATATTTTCTTTTACATGTAGTTACATAGGCTTCATATGGATTATACATGTAACTCCACATGGGTTTCACACATTTTTTCACCTGTATATTTTATATGGAAAATAAGATGTTTCACATGTGGTTTACATGCTATCCGATTGGCTTCCCATGTGAATGTCCATGGGTTTCATAGTTCATTACCATGAAAATATTCCAAATTCACATGGGATATATGTGCAAAACACAGGTGGTCACATGTTTTTCACACATCACATATGGTTTTTAACATGTTTTCACAAGTGATTTTCACATGGATCAAAGATTTGTCACATGTAATCACATGTGATTTTTCGCAAGTGAAATATATGATTTTTTTTGTGTAAATTGAACTGTGAGTGAAGCCAAGTAGTGCCACAAAGTATAAAAAAAAGGTTGCAATGTTGATTTGTATGTACTCTACTTTGTATTGTCTTGTATTGAGCCTTTAGTTGAATATGAGTTTAACCACAGGTTAAACAGAATATGTACAGTACATGCCTTATAAGCTATGATCTGATTAGTAGCAGCCAGCCTGACAGAAATATAGGTCACCACAGACACAGGAATTTAGATTGCAACACTTAGTCGATTTACTGTTATATTTTGTTGTTTTAATTAAATCGTATTTTCACTTTTTTTTTATCAACTGCACCAATGACTTGGAGTTTCCAGCAGTAGCTCCACATGCTTTTCTCCACCTGCGGTGCTTTTTCTGTGGGACATGCAACGAAGCGCGCAGGCTGACAGGCCCTTGCTATTGGTGAGGCCCTGGGACTGCCGACCTCTAATCCCCCTAAGATTGTCTGGTTTATCAAAGTCCCACTTTTTCCAGAACATGTAGGTGTTTCTTTGGTGAACTGCAAGGATTTTACATGGAACTGAGCTCTCCGTTTACTGAAACATGGAACAGTTGTTCCATCAGGCTCTGCCTCCTCTATGCACGCAGCATAGCCAAGGTGCAGGGCGTAACTCCAAGCGCTGCCTTCTCCGTCTGCCTAATGGGTTGGGGGTAGTGTGAGATGAAGGGTCTAACTATAGGCTTTGAGCTTTCTACATGAACAAGTGCTTTGAAAAGACATCTAAAAGTTTTAAAACCTGAAAACACATCATTGTTTTTGTACTGTCCCTAATTTCACTGTAAGTATTGTGATGCTGGCTGATCACATGAGCATATGATAATGCTAGACTCTGTGTCTGCCAGTTTGCCACTAAAAGTCTGTCCTCTTTTTCTTCATTTATGAGAAACAAAGATTCTATTCTTACATGAGGAAAATATGGTTTTAGCTCCAAGATGATTCCAAATGTTCTAAATGAGGTAAATGAGTGGAGCTCAAATGGACTGATGCAAAGTTGGTTGGATTTCCAGGGGAAGGAAAGTCTCCCCAGAGACCAAAGGTTGGCAGCTGTTTGGAGTTTGACTGTCCAAATATGTTTCGTCCTGCTTTCCAGGTAGGAGCTGGTGAGCAGCGATCCATTGGAGGGTGGAGTGCTAGAAGAGGTAAGGATTCAGAGCAGTATCCAGGAGGGCTGACAAAGAAGCCACTTAGGCCTGGTTCACACTGGATATTTAGGACAATTCTGCCCCCATTCTCCCTTTCTGACACGACCCGAATTTTTGGGACAGCTTTTAAGATAATCCTAAAAGATATTCCTGCTTTGTGTGGCGTGTTCAGAGTGCTCTGGTCTGCTCGGAAGGACGTTGGGACTGCTCCATTTACAAATCGGGGATATTCAACGTGTTAGATTATCTTGGCCTGATATCACAGAGTTTGTGGTGTATTGTGAGGACAAACAAGAATGCATCCTGTTGTATGTGACATGTAGCCAATCAGAAAGCGAGGTGACAAACAGCGATACACCTTGGAAGCGTCTATTATTATTTCAAAGAGTGGGCTCACTTGACAGCAGTACACAAATGCATCGAAACAGAGATCAGTCAGAGCAAACTGTGTAACGATATTTACCAGTGAAAAAAAAAAAATCCCCTCCATATCTCTGTATAGAAAAAGTATAGCCCCTGCTCCTGCTGTGTCAACTCCTTTATCCAACGCTAGGCTTTAATTTTTTTCTCTGTTAACTAGTCCACGAACTATTGCCAATCCCTAATTCTCGGCATCCATATTTATTTACTCCTTTGACTTTAATCACATTTTATATCATGAGGTTTTGTGAGATTTCATATCTGAGCTTGAAATGTTTGTGAATAAAATTGGTTTATGTGTGGTGTCTCGTCATTGCCATGTGGCCGCACACTACACACTGTAGAACCAAAACAGCAATATCAGTGATTACTTGTATCGCCATGTGTGTGGTCTGAAATTCTTGCGACAATTATTAAATCCTGAGAGATCCGTAGAGAGATTTAGGTAGTTGATCTCCACACAAGACCTGAATTGCTGAATTAGCAAGGCAAGACACTTTTATTTGTATAGCACACATTCAACAACAAGCCAATTCTAGGTGCTTTACATAAAGACAACAATAAAGCATAAAACACATTACTCAGGGAGCTCTAAACAGATGGGTTTTTAGCCTTGATTTAAAACAGCTCAGTGTTTCAGCAGCTTTTCAGTCGTCTGGAAGTTTGTTCCACATAAGGGCAGCATAGAAGCTGAAAGCTGCTTCTCCATGTTTGGACCTGAATGTTCTGGGGGGGTTGGGATAGTGACAACAGATCTTCAACAAACAGGAACTTCAAGACTCATTATATGCAAAGCGAAATATTTCACGTCTTAATTTGTTATAATGTCGATTATTATGGCTTACAGCTTGTGAAAACCCCATATTAAAAATCTCTGAAAATTAAAATATTGTGAAAAGGATCCATAGTTTAGGGTCAACTAATTAATCCAAAACACCTACAAAGGGTTCCTGAGTCTTTAAATGGTCTCTTAGTTTGGTTCAGTACACTGTAACAAATTTACTGTAGAATTTACAGTAACTTACTAGCAACAATTAGCGAGGAAGTTACTGTGAATATGTTTTAGTTACAGTACTGTAGTTCCAATATACAGTATGTTATGAAGTCACCGTATAATAAAAATAAATTAAACACTGTATTTTCAGTTGCATTTACCGTATAAATATTTATTACCAGTAGAAGAAATACCAATTAAATACTGTAATTTTGATAGTATTCACAGTGCCCGTTTAATCACTGCACAAATACAAACAATTAAGCACAGCTTTTTGAAAGGATATTGTTAATGAGAATAGAGTACTGTTAATAGGTAACAGTTCATCACTATAGATTCAATTTCTTACTGTACAATTCAAATATCCTATTAGTGATTTAAAACTAGACATAAGAATCCCCCATATTCTAAAATAGTCAAATAACTGCAGAAAACAAGAACATTACCAATTCTTTTTTATTACATGACATTTGGTGAACAGGAATAGGACAAAACAGGTTGCTAAACTTTTCAAAATAAGTAATAGCACTATGTACCAAACCAGATTTCCAAGTACCACTTAAGATACCAACAACGTTAAAATACATTGCAGTATAAGTATTGCAATTAAAAACAAGAAATCTGAAACAAAAATTCCAGTCTGGCCTACAAGCTCGAAAATAATAAAAGATTAATTTCACAATTCTACAACTTTTTTAAACATGCAGGCATTATACTGTAGAAGGTACATTTGCATTAACAGTACAACAGTACATTTATAAAATGAAACATGTAAAAACAGAAATTATCAAGACGAAGGTCTACAGCCTCTGACATTCCCTGATATTAGAGAACCTGAATCCCAGTTGAAGCCCTGAAATTAGAGAAGAAAACTAAATTAAATTCATTACAATTACTTTGTATTGATTCACATGCAGATATGGAGGACAAGGGGGGTCACTGAAAAAGTAGTGGAGCATTCAGATGATTAATAATCTATTGATATTAAGATATAGATTGTTAAATGTATTTTCAAATTTAACAACTATAAACAGACTAAAAGGAATTAAACTTATTCCTGCTGTTAGAAATAGTATTTATAAAAACATTTCCAAATCACAATTTTAAATGATGGAATTTGTATTTAAATATATGATTCTTCTTTAATCATACATTCTAAAAGATGTAATTACAAAAATCTCACCCACTTTCCAATTTAAGTGTAAAATTAGAAATGGCATTTAGCAATCTATATTTAAATTGCTGAATGCTGTTTTATTTTTCAGAGACCCCAGAACTGGGACTGAAGCTGGCTTTGGGACATGGAACATCAGGATATTTAAAAAAACACGTCACTCTTCTTATTCTCTGTCTGCTGAAGGAGGAGCAGCTGCTCTCTGTCTCTCTCCAGATCCGTTCACTTTATTTTCTTTTCTGTTTGCTTTTCTTGTTTTCTTTCTTAACCTTTTCTTAGTTACTTTATTTTCCCAGCCTCTGGAGTTACTGTATTGGACCAGATCTCTTCTTGGATTACTTTTCTATGGATTTATCAACATGGCTTTTTGCTCAGCTGAGGATTTTGAAAAACTGCTCCACAGAATTGAGGGCATTGAAACGAAGCGACGTCGTCTGGAAATTAATTTTGATCTCCACGCTGATTATGGACAAAATGACACAACTTTACCTTTGAATACAAACAGCCCTGTGTTATGTCGGTCTAACCGTGTCACAGAGACTCCCTACAGGCGTCTGAGCGGCAGAACTCCGCACTACAATGAAAACTGGCCAGCTTTAAAACGCATGAAATCAACCCCAGCCCGTTCTCCAAGGAAGAAAAAACTAAAGAAACTCCGACACAGAGAAACCTCTGAACCCAGAACTGCCGCTTCTGCTAAAAGTAAACAAAAGAGGTTTCAGCCAAAAACAAGAGATATTTCTCCACCTGGAATCCCGCTGAAAAACAGATTCGCAGCCTTGAGTTCCCCGAAAGATGACGCAGCCCCCAGGACCAGTCAAAGCCACCAGGAGAAACCCAGCCGCATCAAACGGACACATAACAAAGTAAGAGCGCCCCCGGCAAAGACTGTTATCATACAAGACGGATCAATTAATGGAATTGAGGCTTTTTGTAGCAAGAATACCAAAGTTTATAGCTGCTACAAAAATACAGTGAGAGAAATATCAGAAAAAATCCAGAAAATCTTGGACCAACATCCTGCTTTGGAAAAGCTCGTCATTCACGCTGGATGAGCAGATATCGCGATGAGACAATCAGAGATTCTGAAGAGAGACTTTTCTGATCTCCTACAGAGACTTGATGGACTTAACGTAAACATCCTCAACAGCGGACCAGTCCCTGAAGGGAATGATGAAAGAATTAGCAGACTCCGCATGCTCCATAAATGGTTGAAGAAACAATCAGCTGAGAAGTCGTTCACATTTATTAATAATTTCAAAGTATTTGGAAGTGCTAATCATCTGTTCAAAGCAGGCCGTTATCTTAACAAGGCCGGAGTAAGGCTCCTAGCAGCAAACATTTTTTCTTATCAAAATCAGAAAGCAAAACACTTGCTCCCAGAAGCTGACCTTGAGGCGCCCATGGATATCAGAGAACAAAAACAGCAAGTCTGGATGACACCACAGGACCGAACAGATAAACAACCATCAGAGATTAAGTCTTCATCTTCCTGTGACTCAGCCACATCAAACGAGTCTCCATTTAGAAACTTTACAGACAGACTGAACGAGCAAATCAAATTTGGGACACAATTAACACCTAAACTTAGACTACACCAAACGCCTGGGACTAGTGTCAATACGCCTGGGAGCTTCCCCCCACTGATTATTACAGATATTTGATATTTGAGGGAACCGGGCAATAAATCCACCCCTACCGTCTCCCAGAATTCACCCGGCACCCCTGAGGCTATATCAGTGATTATCAGCAGCAGGAAACATAAACCGTTAACCACACGCTCTCATATTAAACAAAATCTCAAATTGATAACCTGTCAGAAGGTTCAGCTGCCCATCATCACAATACTTAAGTTAGCTTTATTAAACATTAGATCTCTATCCGGGAAGTCTTTTCTTATCAATGACTTCATCACTGAGCATAATTTACACGCCCTTTTTTTATCAGAAACTTGGCTAGATGAAAATAACAAAACAACTTCATTAATAGAATCCAGTCCTCCAAATTATAATTTCTTAAGCGAGAACAGAAAACACAAACGAGCCGGAGGTGTAGCCACCATCTTTCACAACTCAATGAACTTTAAAAAGGTAACTCTGGGCACGTTTGATTCTTTTGAATACCTAGCCACCCAGATAAATGAGCCTAACAAAGCGTTATTTCTAAGTTTATATAAACCACCAAAACTTAACTCTAACTTCTTTAATGATTTCAATGACCTTCTTTCTGTAATATGTATCGACTATGACCAACTAATCATCGTGGGGGACTTTAACATCCATACCGACAACCCCCAAGATAGACAAGCAAAAACGTTAGATGATACTCTCCACAACTTCGGACTGATCCAGCATGTCAAACAACCAACACACAATAAAGGACACACTCTGGACTTAATTATCAGCAAAGGTTTAAATATTTCTGACATCTCTGTAATTAATATTGCATTATCTGACCATTTCTGTATTTTCTTTCAAAGTACCATCTCTGCTAAATTATCAAGCCACAGTAAGACCACTATAAAAAAGCGTTTTCTAGGGGACAGTTCAGTAGAAACCTTTAAACGTATTTATCCTTCCACCACATCCCCCTCATCTCCCAACTCAAACTCAGTAAATAAGTTGGTAGATAATTTCCTTGCGAAAATCTCAGACATCATGGATTGCATTGCTCCAACTAAAGTGAAAGTAGTCTCAGGTAGAAAGAAGTCTCAGTGGACAAGTAATCCACTGGTACGTAGTGAAAAAAGAGAGTGTCGACGAGCCGAGAGAAAATGGCGGAAAACTCGACTCCAGGTTCACTGTGAGATCTACAAAGAGAGACTGAATAGATATCAGCTAACTATAAAAGATGCTAGGGAATCGTTCTTTTCTGAAATCATCAACAGAAACATTAATAATGCACGGACTCTATTTGCAACAGTGGAAAGACTAACTAATCCTTTAGTGACAGTAGCCCCTGAACTAAATTCTACCAGGGCCTGCAATGAATTTGCCAGCTTTTTCACTGAAAAGATTCTAACAATTAGACGATCAATCTGTACCTCAATATCGAACCAACAACCAGTGCCATCCCCAATCAACAACAATGTAGAGAAAATGTCTGAATTCCACGAATTAAACCAGAACAGCCTTGAAAAAATCATTATCCAATTAAGCTCCTCCTCCTGCTGTCTTGATATCCTACCCACAGCTTTTCTAAAGAAGGTTCTTCCTGTTATTGGTTCTGATCTTGTTCAAATAGTGAACTCATCACTGCTATCAGGTGTCTTCCATCACGCTTTAAAAACAGCAGTTATTAAACCACTGCTAAAGAAGAAAAATCTGGACAACATGTTAATGCAGAACTACAAGCCAATCTCTAATCTCCCATTCATCAGTAAGATTATTGAAAAAGCTGTGTTTCAGCAGTTAAATGGCTTCATAACAATGACAAACCGTTTTGATGCTTTTCAGTCTGGTTTCCGCGCTCCCCACAGCACCGAGACTGTCCTCGTCAAAGTATTTAATGACATCCGCATAAATACAGACTGTGGAAGAACCACAGTGCTGGTTCTGTTGGACCTCAGTGCAGCATTTGACACTGTTGATCATAAAATTTTATTGGAACGACTGGAGAGCTGGGTCGGACTCTCTGGTACAGTACTTGGCTGGTTCGAGTCTTACCTAAAGAACAGGGACTTCTATGTTTCAATAGGAAACTTTTCATCAGAACGGACAGAAATCACATGTGGGGTGCCCCAGGGCTCCATCCTGGGGCCCCTCTTATTTAATATCTACATGCTCCCACTAGGCAAGATTATAGCAACCAATAACATTAGCTACCATAACTACGCAGATGACACTCAGCTCTACATTACAATGTCACCAGGTGACTCTAAACCCATTCAAACCCTAAATCAATGCATTGACCAAATAAATGGATGGATGTGCCATAACTTTCTCCAGCTGAATAGAAACAAAACTGAAGTGATTATTTTTGGACCCAAGGAGGAACGATCAAGAGTCAGCACACAGCTTCAATTAATACAGCTAGAAACTACTGATCAGGTTCGTAACCTAGGTGTAGTAATGGACTCAGACCTGAACCTCCAGGGTCACATAAAGGCAATAACAAGGTCAGCGTTCTATCACCTGAAGAACATCTCTAGGATTAAAGGACTGCTTTTGCAGCACGACCTAGAAAAACTCATCCATGCGTTTATCTTTAGTCGGATTGATTACTGCAACAGCATCTTCACAGGTCTGCCTAAAAAGTCAATCAGACAGCTGCAGCTGATCCAGAACGCTGCCGCTCGCGTCCTCACTAGAACCAGGAAAGTAGAGCACATCACCCCAGTTCTAAAGTCCTTACAGTGGCTCCCTGTAGCTCAGAGAATAGACTTCAAAATACTCCTACTAGTTTATAAATCATAAAATGGCTTAGCACCAAAATATGTTGAAGACCTGTTGTCACAGTACCAACCACCAAGACCACTCAGGTCCTCCAACTCTAGCCTACTAAACATCCCTAGACTCAGAACTAAACATGGAGAAGCAGCTTTCACTTTTTATGTTCCCCTTATCTGGAACAGACTTCCTGACGAGTGTAGAGCTGCTGAAACTCTGAACTGCTTTAAATCGAGACTAAAAACCCATCTGTTTAGAATTGCCTTTGAGTAAATGCTTGATGTCATATGTATGAAATGTGTTCATGCTCTCTTGCTTTTTTTATTTTTCTCTTGCTTTATTGTGTATCATGTGTAATGTGTGTTTCTTTTATGTGTTTCTTTTAAATCACCAAATCATGTAAAGCACCTTGAATTACCCTGCTGTTGAAAGTGTGCTATACAAATAAAATTGCCTTGCCTTGCCTTGCCTTATTGGGGATAAACATGTTCTCTTCAAAAATGTGCAAGTGTAGGACAGTGTTATATAGGGACTGCCTTTGAAATTTCACATACTTTTGCTAAATAAACACTTAAGACCATGGCTGTGTTTCCATAACAATTTTCTGGCAAAATTAAAGCAAGATTGATGCATTCATTCTGGGAAAATCTGGTCTCAGAGACGGTAGATCTGACCCGAGTCGTGAACCTGTCACGTGATCCCTGTGTGTAAATGGGAAAAAGTGTTTCCATTACCCTTTTGCGAGATTTATTCATGTAGACACGTCTCACAAACCACCTCCTGAAAGCGTAAAAAGATTTTTACAATATTTGATTTGTTTTTTCCAAAATGTAAGCGTTTCCATTTGCTCAAATCAAAGGGTCTCAGATGTTAAAATCCTTTTGTTTGTATTCATTTTTAGTTTGTATGACATTTTATTAAATAGATTAAATTTAGTATAAAAACAGATCATCAAATAAAATATACTTGGCTACAATTTATCATGGGATTTGTAGTTTAATCACTATATACCAACAATGCTAACTATCACAGTCTTGGAAAGACCAACAAACCTACCATTATCCGATTGGGGGGGAAATCAAGCTTTGACTAAATTCAATTTAATTTAATTCAGTTCAATTTAATTTTCCTATTAAAGACTTTGTAAAGGCCTTAAATTTGAAGTTTAAATTTTTTAGACAGGAGTTTGCATGATATTCAAAGACATGCATGTTAGGTGGATTGGAAACTCTAAATTGCCCGTAGGCGTGAATCTGAGCGTGAATGGTTGTCTGTCTCTGTGTGTGGCCCTGCGACAGCCTGGCAACCTGTCAAGGGTGTACCCCGCCTTCCGCCTGCAAATACTGGGATGGGCTCCAGACTCCTCGCGACCTATCAATAGATAAGCGGCAAAGAAAATGGATACATGGATAGATGGATGGATGGATTGATTGATGGGTGGATGGATGGATGGATGACTTCTTTTTAAAAGATTCTTGGACTTTTGTTTTTTTAGAACCCAGGAAGAACCCTGTAAATCTTTTGGCAAAAAAACAACCACTGCAAAGATGAGAAAAAGAAAATCCAATTGATACTTTTGTCCCAAAAAGGAAACCAGAGTTAAATGCACAATCTTGACCTTACATAAGCCATTATTAGAACCTCACCTGCATCTAGTCAGTCAGCCAGTTCAACTCAGTGAAGTCACCCATGAAAGACATTACTTTGGGGTTCATGTAAGAAGTCTTTCGCTTCACCACCTTTTCAATGTTCCGGCTCATCTGCTCCTTGGCACTGCACTTGGTGAAGTCAGGATTAATCCGGACCAAAAAGCTATAAATGTGAGTATAGGAGTTAAGCGCTGGGACAGTATGTACATATTAATAAATAACTGGTTATCAAATTGCAACTTCTTGACAAAATACATTTTAGTCACATTTGGTCATTGCTATCCTTAATAGTTTTAGGCTAGTCTCATCATCCATATTGAAATATTTACATCCAGTTTAGTATTGTAAATAAAAACTTTTAAACAATCATTGAACGAATACACAGGCCAAAAGGTGAAGGGGTTATGTGCTAAAATAATTAACTAAATGCAGAAAAGTGTTGGCACAGGATGTGACCCACGGGTCAGAAAGGAACGGTCACGATTAAATGGACAAAACTGTTAAGAACAGGATATGAGTTGAAAACAGGAAACATCTGTTGGTTTGGTTGTGCAAAATAGGCTGTTGAGAGAAGGAAGGTTTTCTGCTTAGCAACCAAAAGGAATATATTAAAAGGGGCTTAGCCTATTAGGGACGGACTACAGGCACACTTTGCATCTATATGAATATGTATAATTAAGCTGATTGGATCCTGTAAGAGAGGCTGTCTCTCAGAATGTTTTGTAATGACTTTGTAAAGAAATAAAAGGCATTTATGAGGAAGAGTTCTTTGAAGATGATTTTGGTGAGGGTCTCTTCCCATGCATGCCCAAAAATATATATTGTGTGAATGTGTAATTCTTTTTTATACTCTGCCACACGATAAACGAACTGGGAGAGAGGAGTTAGCAGACAGCAGGCTGGTCAGGGACTGGTAACATAGCAGAGCGAGGCGCAGGCTTTCACTTAAAAATCTCCTCTCATCAATTTGGTGTTTTCCGCCCGGTTTCGGTGGCAGAAAGTAAGTATTAAAAGACATCTGACGGTTGGCAGTGGGACAGGAGTAGCTGGCCAGCGAAATAAACACGGTAAGCAGTACCCTTTATATAATACTGCTATATTGAACATTTCCAAAACATTCCTGTCTCATATCTCGCCTGAAGTGCCAAAATGTAAAAGTATTAATAGGAAAATAGAGAATTTAAGACTAACCTTTGCTTTCCTCTGGAGGTGATCGCTCCAACGTTAAGTTCGACGGGACTTAACGTGCAACGGTTGGACCGCAGATCAGGACACAGATCAGACCAGAGAATTGAGGACTCTCAAACCTGATCTTGTGACAGAGAACGTCGCACCGGAGTCTGGGACTCTAGGTTAGTGAAGCAAAAGGGTTAGGGAAAGTGTAGAATTTAGTAAATGTTAACATTATATGATTAAATAAGGGGGGAAATACTGGACTGCAGTGTGTGAATGTTGTGAGAAATAAATGTGAGAACTGCGAATGGGAGACATTGCAGCTGTTTCAAACATAAGGTTTGGACCAGCACTCGCTGCAATACTAAAGGTCTCCATAGTAGAGGTTAAAGACGGGGAATCGAAAATCCATCCAAACCTGTGATTAGAACACCCAGTAGGATCCCGCTTGAATAAATAGTATTCAAGTAGATGTGTTTTCAAGTGGAAAAGCATTTTAAAGAAGAGGCAGAAAAAGCAAGTAGATTGATGGGAAGAAAGGGTAAATTAACTACAAAAGCAGCTAAGTGGTATTTCCGTGGGGTTTGAGGACAAGGCATCGATCATCTTTGCAAAGAGGTCTTCAATAGCTCCTCCACCATCATATCAAGGTATTTATCGAGTAATAAAACAAACACACAGTGATGGAGAGGCACTAGAGGTAGAGTGGGAATTTACACCCTCAAACATGGTTCAAACGCGCTCTGGTAGGAACACCACACCCAAGCCTCAGCCAGCAAAGGACCATGAGGTTCCCTTTGGGAATCGAGAGCAGAGAGAAAGAGAGGGACAGCGATCAATTTCAGGAGAAACAGCACCGTCATGTGACAGAGCACCAAAGAAAGATGAGGAAGAAAAGGAGAGGTAGAGCTTAACTGGAACATTAAATCTGGCACTTCACATTAAAGGAGGGGAATTGCGCTACACAAAAGAAGAATTAGATATATGGAGACAAATAGTACAAGACCACGATGAGAAGGGTGGGGGAGACGATGCAGATGATCCAGATAACTTAGAACCGCCTCCTCGAGGAGACTTAAAGGGGGCTACAATGGCACCATTAATTAGTACTCGTGAAGGTGAAAGATTATACAAACCCCTTAAATTAGCAGATGTGCAGGGAATAGCCCACTCCCTCCCATCCTTATCTGAAGGAGCCAATTTGTGGCTGAGGAAGTTTAATCAGGTAACTCAGGGACAGACTTTAGCTCTAGGCGACTTCAGAGCTGTGGCTGCACAATGCATGACACTCACAGACATGCGAGATTTAGAAGCGGAAGCAGATATAGCTTGTACGGCGGATGGTGCACTGTTTACCCAATATTCCTGTGATATTTATACATGGATGCGTAGTCGATGGCCAGGAACACATGCTTCCAAAGTCCCCAAGTTTGTGTGGAAACCTGAGGTGTCTCCTACAGATTATATTTCTCAGTGTAAAGACAAGTGGGTAGCGTTGACAGGGGAGTACCCAGGGAGAGCGGATACAAACAGAGGTTGGTTCAGAGAAGCAGTTTTGGGAGGGGTTCCAGAATCAGTTCAAACAAAAATGAAGGAAAATCCAGATCTGCCTGGATCGGACCAGGGTAGATGGGAAGTGCACCTCACCCACTTCTTGCAAAAAGAACAGGATGAGGACTATGACAAAAAGAAGGAGAAGGGTGATTTGGAAACTGCACTGTTAAAAATGCAGCTGAAGGAGGCCCAAGTTAAAATATCAGATTTAAAAGGCAATAAAAAGGGGAAGCAACTGGTAGTGGCTACACCTACACCTCCTCCCCCTTCTGAACCCATATTACAAACCGTGCAGTATTTGATATCACCAGCGTGCATGTATTCCCAGGTGGCCCCAATGGCCCCACCTCCAGTGTATAATCGCCAACAGTACAGGGGAGCTTACAGGGGGGCTCGTGTCGGGAAGGGCAGTTTAATCAGAGGGGAAGATTTCCTGGTAGAAGGTCAGACGCATGTTTCATTTGTGGACAAATTGGCCACTGGGCAAGAGATTGTGGGCGGAGCCAAGGGCCACCCACACAGGGACCCCCACCGTCTCAGCAGGGGCCACAGCATTACGCGCTACAACCTCATCTGGCCCCGCCCCAATGGCAGGGACAATCATCTTATTGACAATGCCCACAGAAAAGCCTGAGTGAGAGTGGTACGGGAGACCCTATACTCACAATGAAGATTTCTGGACATTCATTAACATTTCTTGTTGACACAGACGCCACCTACAGCAGTGTGGACAAGCAACCACCACATGCTGAACTTTCTGGAAAAAAGGTTTCTGTTGTTTGATTTTCTGGGGCTCAGATGTTTCTCCCTGTGACTAAACCCTTACCTGTGGAACTGGGAAATCAGCGGGTGGTACATCCCTTTGTGGTATCATCAGCTACACCTGCAAACTTGATGGGCAGGGATCTGCTCATTAAACTTGGAGCTACAATCCTGTGTGGTCCTGATGGATTGATTGTTACCCTTCCCAGTGGACATTCTTTTTTCTGTTCTGGATCTGATGGACAGTTCCTTCTTCAGGATGACACTCCACAGGTGGCAGATATTTTTTGGGCCAAGTTGACCCCTCCCAATGGACCACAGTCTGCTGCATCTTTTCTGTCTGACTGGAAACCATGGTTTCTGAACTTGAATCCTTATGTTCCCCCGCCAGATCCCCTACATGTCACCCTCCTGTATGAGAGGGGCGATCCTACAATTTATCAGGAACAGTTTGAGAAAACATTAGAAGGTAAAGATTGGACAGTAACTGCCGGTCCTTGCTATGTGGGACCAGAGGGACTAGCCTTAGAAGCTAAATTGACTCCTCAACAAGCTCAATTTTACATGATGAGTTCAGAAGCAGTGCATATTTCTCTTTTGTTACATCCAAAACATCCGGCTAAAGATTTAGGCCCCATGGTGAAAAGAGGGACAGAAACCACTGACTGGGTATTAACTCAAATACCTTGCGTATGGTTTTCCTCCTCGACTGGCATATACAAAATTCAGACCACGACATGGGATACTTCTATGTTAGAACATTTACACCTGACTCGTTTCCATTGCAGAGAAAAAAACAGATCACCCTGCAGCTGTTAAAGCGCTACAACAACTTCCTCCCACTCTGTGGTCCTCTGGACCCACTGATGTTGGATTAGTACACACACAACCGTTTACATTTTCTATGAAAACAGGATCACCCATTTGGAGATCCCCGTATCCACACAAACCGGAGGCAGAGGAAGGTATTGCAGAGACCATTTTGGGTCTCAAGGTGGGAGGAGTGTTAGAACCCTCCAACTCAGCGTGGAATACTCCTATTCTTCCCGTTGAGAAACAGGGAACCCGGAAATATCGAATGGCACATGATTTACGCGCTATCAACCAGGAATTATTAACAAAGCCAATTTCAACTCCTAACCCCCATGCTGCTCTAAGTGCATTAACACCAGATTTACAGTGGTTCACCTGCATTGATCTGGCTTTTGAACTGACCTTTTTCAGCTTACCATTAGCACCAGAGGTTAGAGATATTTTTTCATTTACCTTCCGTGGGGAACAACTTAGATACACTTGCTTACCTCAAGGTTTTGCTCTTTCACCAGGGTTATTCAACCAAGTTTTAAAAGAATCTTTACAAAAATTAACATTACCTCAAGGATGTGTCCTAATTCAGTATGTAGATGACCTGCTTTTAGCAGCACCAACTGCTGAAGTGTGCACCACAGCAACAATAAAGATTCTCCGTTTGTTAGCCCAAGAAGGTTACAAGGTTTCCAGGGATAAGTTACAGCTAGTAAGACAAGAAGTACACTTTTTGGGAAGAAGAGTTACTGCACAAGGATCAGGTCTAACAGCAGCTCACAGATCTGCAATCCTACAACATCCAAAACCGTTAAAGGTTAAAGAAATGCTGTGCTTTTTAGGTCTAACCAACTTTAGCCGTCACTACATACCCAGCTACACTAATCTGACCACTCCATTGCGTGCGTTGATAAATGAACATGGTATGAAACAATTAAATGCTCCTCTTAACTGGACGGTGGCAGCAGAAGAAGCGTTTATTGTTCTAAAACAGGAACTGGCAGCAGCAGCAGACTTGGCTCTGGCTGATTACAGACTAGAATTTTTTCTAGACTCCTCAGAGACTGATGGAATAATCAATGGTGTCCTGTTTCAAAAGGTAGATGGACATAGACACATTTTGATGTATCTCAGTGTAAAACTAGATACAACAGAAAACAGACGCCCACCATGCACCCGGCATGCAGCTGGACTAGCCCATCTCATCTCTAAAACAGCACACATTGTTCGCGGGCATCCTCTCCGGGTGTTAACTACACACGGGGTAATGGCATTCGTTAATTCTGAGGCATTTACCATGTCCACACTCAGACAACAGCGCATGAGCAAAATCTTGGAAGCACCTAATTTAACATTTGTTCATGAGGGTATCAACATGGCGGATCACATGAGGGGAGGTCTATCACATGACTGCATTGAGAAAACAGTTAAAGATAGCAAAATCAGGATAGACTTAAAATCTCAAACTCTTCCAGATAGTATATCCTTGTTTACTGATGGCTGCTGTTTCAGGTCTCCCAGTGGAGAGCTACAGGCAGGGTATGCAGTAGTGCAGAAAACTACTGATTGGTTTCAGGTAAGAAAACAGGGGAAGCTGGAAGGGAAACAGTCAGCACAGAAAGCAGAAATCAGGGCTCTGATTGAAGCATGTAAGTGGGGAGAAGGAAAAAGAATAACAATAATTACTGACTCCATGTATGGCTGGTCGGCTTTACATATTGGACTCCCGCAGTGGAAAAGAAGTGGGTTTCTCACCACTCAGGGACAACCAATACAACATCAGCAAGAAAGGATTGAGCTTCTACATGCTGTGCAGCTTCCCTCTGCACTAGCTGTTAAAAAATGCAAGGGGCACAGTAAAGAAAATACATTTGAAGCTGCCAGGAATTCAGCCGCTGAAACGGCTGCCAAAATTTCTGCTGGGTATCAGCAGGCTCATGATTTGATGATGACAATGGTAGCAGAAAATACTGAAAACATGGAGGATTTTATTAAAACTGAACAAAACAATGCTGCGCCTCAAGAAAAATCTGTTTGGCTACAAAGGGGAGCAGTCGAATCTCAGGGACTCTGGCGTAGCCCAGATGGACGTCCAGTGTTACCTTCGAACATGAAATCTGAGATTTTCCAAGAAGCACATGGCTTGGCCCATGTAGGTGCCGCTCAGATGAAAAGAAATGTATGTTTTTGGTGGCACCCTTACATGACAGATTCGATAAAACATTTTTTACATGAATGCAAAGTGTGTGGTGAATTTAATCCTAAACCCCACATTAAACCTGAAATGGGGTCCTTTAAAGAACTATCACGTCCTGGTGAAGAAGTTGTCATTGATTACACTGAAGGCCTACAAGTACCTTCTGGTTCTGACTGATCCACTGACAGGCTGGCCAGAAGCCTGGCCAGCCAAGCGTGAGCATAGTGAAACTGTTGTTAAGTGCTTGATTAATTATTACATTCCTTGGCACGGTTTTCCTCGAACTGTGCGAAGTGATTCACGAACACATTTTAATAATCAGCATCTTCAGTTTGTAGAAAAACAGCTGGGATTAACCCACAAATTTGGGACTGTGTATCATCCACAGTCTCAGGGGTCAGTGGAAAGAATGAACCAGAATCTTAAAATCAAAATAGCTAAAATAATGGCACAAACAGGACTGACGTGGATTGATGCCCTTCCGATAGCACTTATGGCTTTCAGGTCATCAGTCTGTAGGACTAAAGGACTTACACCTTGTGAGTTACTGACTGGCAGGGTATTTAATGGACAGTTTGCACAACTTCGAACTGTGACTGACCCGACCCTTCAGAACCCATCCTCTGACTATCACATCTTAAAAGCTTTGGTAAAATATTTCACAACAGCTCCTTCTGCAGTACAGGGCCCAGCTCCACTCCCCAGTGAAGCTGCCTGGGTGTGGTTTTAAGTCATTAAAAGGAAGTGGCATGAACCCAGGTGGACGGGTCCCTACCAAGTTAATGCCAGAACCACTCATGCTGTTCAACTGAAGGGGAAGGGCAGGACCTGGTATCATTGGAATCAGTGTTCTCCTGCATCTGAACCACAACGGTCCCTTACGGATGTAAGGGAGGCCCTGAAGAGGACAACAGAAGGAGAGTAAAAGTTCTTAGGTTATATCGAGCCCGGCTTTTATTCTCTGAAGAAAATCTGTCGGGGAGGAGTGATCAGGGGTTAGATCACACCTAAAGAGGGTAAGGGGTACTTAATTCTTAAGCCTGAAAAACATTTAAAAAAATAAAAAAAACATATACATTTTATAAAGGCTGGTTAAGTATTCCCTGAAGATCAAAAGAAAAGGGAAGAAAAGAGTTTCTGCAGCACCCTCGAGCCAGTGGAGGACAGCAAACAGAAACTGAAGAGCATCTTCACATTTTATATTTTATCTTATTTACATCTTATCATTTATATTATATTTTAGCTTAGCTTGATATTATCTACATACCTTTTAAAGATTTTGTTATTTGTATTTTGTTATTTTGTTATTTGTTGATGATATTTGGTTATTAACCCTGATGCATGCTTTTGGGAAACTGTATAATATTTTCAACCAGTTTATAAAATAACGTCCAAAGCCAAATTTATATAAGGTGGCAAATATGAATTTCCAGTTAACTCTATCAAATGCTTTTTCTGCATCTACAGTATTAGTAATATTAGTTCCAATGTTTTTACAGTAAGAATAATCTATTAATCTATGTGAATTTATGGATGAATGCCTCCCTTTTATAAAACCAGTTTGATCAGGATGTATTATAAGAGGAGTTACTTTCTCTAACTGTTTTGTGAGAGCTTTGCAGATTATTTTAAGATCAATATTAATACGGGACGATAGCTGGTAGGAAACAGGATCTTTACCTGATTTGAATAGACTAACGTAGGCAGAATTCAAATTTGGCAAGGTCTGCCAATTTCATTGGTTTCCTACAACATTCTGTGGAATGTTGGTGCCAGAATATTCCAGAATTCTTTATAGGAATCTGGAAAGCTAGGAAATCCATCTGGGCATTGGGCATGCTTGTATCCTTGTCTGGTCTCCAACAGCAGACATAGTTGTTTTTTCTTTCTTTATTTTAAACTGGTTAGCCAAAAAGCTACCTGATTTATTACACTATTCAAACTTTTCTATTCAAAGTTTTTCAATTAAGAACTGGGTCTGTTTATGATTAATTTAATTTAATTCTAGCTATGCTTTACTAATTTTGTCCAGTCTCTCCTCATCCAGGGAAGCTTCTAATGATTTAATAGTTTATTTTAATCCCTGAATATGTTTTTTCTTTTCTTGTTTTGATCAGAATTAGATTATTTTACTTGTAAGCACAGCTTTTCCTGCCTCCCAGAGAACGGTACCAGGGAGGTCATTATACTCCAAATATGAAGCCCACTCTTTTTTTGAAATATTTAATAAAATCTTCATCCTTAAGCAATGATATATTGAATCTCCAATTTTTGCTTTGTGGAATTTCTTATTTACTAGAGTAAAAGAAACAGGAGGATGATCGCTGACAGCTATAGGGTGTATCTCAGTGTCTGAAATGTCAGCCAACAGTGAGCTGCTGACTGAAAAATAATCCAGTCAAAAATAAGAATGGTGGACATTTGAGGTTAAAACTATATTTCCTATCGTTGGGGTAAAGAGATCACCATACATCGCAAAGTCCATTATCACTCATGTACTGCTTAACTATATCTATAGATATAGTATATAGTATATACTATATCTATAGATATAGTTAAGCAGATATAGATATAGTCCCTGTTGTAATGAGTCTATCTATTTCTTAAAAGTTGAAGTCGCCCCCATAAAGAAGCGAGCAATCCAAGTGTCCTGAGAGTGCAGAGAAGAAGGTATGAAAGAATGAGGGGTCTTCAACATTTGCAGCCATATAAACTGACAATACATAACTTTAGGTTATGTATAGATAGTTTTATTATTATAAATCTACCCTCTGGATAGTAACTGTCTAATAGTGTAAAATTAACTTTATTAATATAGCTACTCCCCTTTGTATAGAGCATGCAGAAATCACATTATGAAACTCAGATGATTTAAGATAATCTGCAGCTGAGGTAGATTTATGAGTCTCTTGTAATAAGACAGCATCTGCCTTCAATCTTTTAAGCTGGTTAAAAGCTGTGCTTACATTAGATTACAATTGCCTGATAAAACAACGTTTATCTTACCATTGATACATGACACAGATTAACCTGCGGATTCTCCTAATAAATGGATGCGATGGATAGTGATGTTTTTTACCATGTAACTCTGGAGGTTTAGCTGATGGAGAAATTCTGACAATGGTTTCAGCGTCTTCCTTTACTTGTTCTGGGATCCCGGAGAAGACAAGGTTGTCCCGCATTCCCCGGGCTTGGATATCCAGGATAGTTTCCTTCATCTTTTTGTTTTCTCCCGACAGGTGCGACATCCCATCGGTGAGTTTCTTTACATTGTCTCTCAGCGTTTGGTTTTCTGCAGCGAGTGAAGCCACCTGTTCTTGGCTGAACTCCAGTGACTCTGTCAGAGTTCGGAATTCTTTGTGGAGAACCTCAATCAGGGCATGACGGAAATCTAGGCTGGCGAGCTTCTTATCAGTTGAATCCAGGTCATCGGTGTGGCTTTTCTCTGGGGAGATGGTGGAAGTGCTGGCTTCAGAACAGGTGCATTTATGTGATGGAGTGTTTGTCGGCATGGTAGAATAAAATTTTTGTGGTTTACCCATAACTATATTGTCAAAGCACTCGTCCAAGTAGCTCTCCAGGCTGTCCAAGGTTTCCTCGTCCAGTTTGTTTTATGGAGAAAAAATATATAATGGGTAATTATTTTTTAAACGTTTGTTATATTTGGCTCTAATTTATTGGCTTGTTTACCTGAGTTTGTTTGTTTTACCAGTATCCCGACATATTACTTATGCACAGTTCTCGCAAGGTCTCAGCAGCTCATCCTGTCTCTTCCTCCTCCTCCCTTTTAAAAATGTATTCAAGTGTGAGGGTGATCTATAAAAAATAATTTCAATCAGTAGCCTAGACCTCACCATATCAACAAATACAGAGACCACATCAATATTCAACCCTTCTTCCACTCTCTTCTTTCTACTTATGTAGACTGCCTTTTTGGTCTGTCCTAATGAAAAATTAATCAGCTGGCATTTGTTCTTTTGTTGACGAGTAGCCTAAATTTAAAGCCACAAATAAAGATATGTTTTGTAAAAACTTCCCCACATCTGCTGAAGATATTTCTCAGAAGTGCAAACAGAGCTGAAAGACAAATACAGTCAGAAAAACAATGAAACAGCATTTTTCTCTGTTCACAGAATGGACATTTTTTCTCCATAGCAGCATTGATAACAGAAACAAATGAGTTTACAGCTATAATGCCATGAAGAATTATACATTGTAAATCTGCATGTTTTTTTCAGTAGAGGAGATTTGCTCAAAGATTTCCGTGCTGGTTTAGAGTCAGATGTTAAGGAGTGATGAGCTCTCCACACTGTGTCACTGCGTCCATTCAACTTGTTTTGATTGAGAGTTTTTACAATCAGTCTATACAGAGATTTTACAGATGCTTCTTCGAGGGAGATACCTGTAATATCTGCAGAATCCAGTAAAAGACCAAAAGAGTCATTTACACCAGGGAACAGTCTGATGGAAGGATATAGGTTAAAGATGAATTGGCAATAGAGTACCTTCATAACAATACATCAAAATCGGCAAAATCGAATTAAATGTCGTACTCCACCACAACCAAAGCATTTCACATTCTCAGAAGAAGCAAGAACCATGTAGTCAAATCTGTCACGCTGCCCTATTCCTGCCTCATTGTCTTCACCTGTCTGTCTCATCAACCACACCTGATCCCACTCACCTCCTGCCTTTAAGACCCCTCACTTCCTTTCACTCCCGGCCGGATCATTAGTAATTGTCAATCCCCATGGTGTGTCGTCTTCCTGCTGTCTTCCTTCCCTGCCCGATGTCCAGTGTCTCGGTTCCTGCCATCTTCACCACCATCATCACCACCTCTTCACGGTAATAAACATCCTGCACCTTCCTTCAGCGAGTGCGTTTGGGTACATTCTCCGCACACCTCGTGACAGACTGGTCCGGCCCTAAACATGGACCCAGCACTCGCCCGGGAGATCGCCGCCCTCCGCCCTCCGCCCCCCGCCCTCCGCCCTCCGCCAGGACGTCTGGGCCAACCTGGCCAGACTCGCTGCCTCTCTTCACCTTCCTGTGCAGGTCTCCGGAGCTGAGGATCTCCTCGGAGTGCTCCCTCACTTCAGGAGGGTGTTCTCTGCTCCGGATCTCGCCGCGCTGCGGAGCGAGGCGGAGAGGGTTCGCAGGGAGGCGTTGGATCGGATCATCGGTCCGCCCTCTCCGTCTCCACCATCTGTCCGTCGGCGTAGGTCCCGCTGCGCCATCGGGACTGTTTCCAGGAGCGGGGAGCGGAGCGCCGCACCTTCACCGTCCGCATTCGTCGGCACAAGGTTGGCGTTCTGTTCCCCGGGGACTGGTCCTCGACGGCATGAGCCTCTTCTGCTGACTCACCACAGACAGCGACACCGCCGAGGTGGGGCCGCTTCCGGGCCAGCTCCAGTCCGTGAGCCCGTTCCAGCTCCGGTCCGTGAGCCAGATTCAGCACCGGTCCGCGAGCCCATTCCAGCTACGGTCCGTGAGGCCGTTCCAGCTCCAGAGCCCGTTCCAGCTCCAGAGCCCGTTCCAGCTCCAGAGCCCGCCGTTGTTGTGGCTGCCGTGTTTCTGGCGGTCACAGCGGCAGCTCTCCAGCGATGGACATTTCCCCATGCGTCGCTGGAGCTCCCCGGGAGGGGTCAGGGAGCACCCCTCCCCGTCGCTGAAGCTCCCAGGGAGGGTCAGGGGGAGCCTCCAGAACCTTCGTCTCAGCAGGCGTCCGAGCCTCGAGAACCTTCGTCTCAGCAGGCGTCCGAGCCTCCAGAACCTTCGTCTCAGCAGGTGTCCGAGCCTCCAGAACCTTCGTCTCAGCAGGTGTCCGAGCCTCCAGAACCTTCGTCTCAGCAGGTGTCCGAGCCTCCAGAACCTTCGTCTCAGCAGACGTCCGAGCCTCCAGAACCTTCGTCTCAGGAGGCGTCCGAGCCTCCAGACTCTCTTTGTCTCGGCCGACCTTTACCGGCCAGGCATCTTTGGCGCTACCTGACCCTCAGAAGAGGACCTAAGGGCCGTCCGCCCGACCTCCGTCCAGCCAGAGGACGCCACCGGGGCCGTCCGCCAGACTTCCAGGGGCGTACCCAAAGAGACTCGGACCCTCCTTCCGTGGGCCCCCTCCACCCACCCTGGCAAGGGTGCTTGTTTTTTTCTCTTCCCTTTCTTTTTCACTCTCTCCACGGCGTCTGGAATCCACCTTTAAAGGGGGGGGGGGGTCCTGTCACGCTGCCCTATTCCTGCCTCATTGTCTTCACCTGTCTGTCTCATCAACCACACCTGATCCCACTCACCTCCTGCCTTTAAGATCCCTCACTTCCTTTCACTCCCGGCCGGATCATTAGTAATTGTCAATCCCCATGGTGTGTCGTCTTCCTGCTGTCTTCCTTCCCTGCCCGATGTCCAGTGTCTCGGTTCCTGCCATCTTCACCACCATTATCACCACCTCCTCACGGTAATAAACATCCTGCACCTTCCTTCAGCGAGTGCATTTGGGTCCATTCTCCACACACCTTGTGACACAAATCCATCTATTTTCAAATTAAAAGAAATGGTTAAACTCATTGTGTCTTTGAAGATCATAAATACCTGCCTTCTGTGACACACATGTTTGGAGCAAATATTTGCAACCCAAAGAAACCATATTTATAGGTGAAACTAACTGACCATATTGTGACAGCTCCTTAGCTAGAAAATATTTTTTAGAAAAGGGGTTGATATAGTAATCATTTTAGCTGGACTAACCAGCAGAAAAACCGGTGTGAAAGTGTCATGAATGATGACGCCTCATTCTACTAAATCATTCCCTTTCGATGTACTATCCAGAAAGATAACAATCGCTCTATTCATACCGGAGGCAGATTTCATACAGTCATAACGCACCACCTTTCCTACAGCTAAACTAGTGGCCTCCTCCACTGAACAGTTCACTGCCTGTGTGAGTTTGACAACATGACGAAGTGTCAGCTTCTCAAACTCTGCACCACCCTCTACAAAGGGCATGGTGCCCAATCAGACTGGTAGCAAAAACTACCAAACCAGGCTAAAGCAACTAACCTAGAACTAAAGAACTGTCTTGAAAAAAAGTGTTACACCTTGCAGCACAGGTAGAAAGAGAGGTTGAAAAAAACTCTCACTCTGACACTCCTGTCTCCAGCTCCATTCACTCAAGCCCCTTTCAAACAGGCCATGAAAAACGGTAATTTTCCGGACTTCGTCTGTTTTGCTTTTGTGTCTGAAAGATATCTTCCGGATTTTGTCCAGATACCCTTTACAGGTAATTTTTTACGGATGAAGACCTAGTAACAAGAGCTGACTTTTCGCGGTATGGTGTTTGCGTTCAGATAATCAGGTAATATTCCGCGAAAGCTGGAGGGGTATGGGGCGGTGGGGAAAAGGGGAGGGGGCAGGGAACACTGGGAGCGCACACATTGATGACATATAAATGTCACTATTTTCCTTTCAGCTTCTTCATCGATGTCTCTTAAGCATTTCCATGTGCGCAAAATTGCACACATCACAAAGCAAGTCCTGCGAGTAGATCTGCTGTTTCGTCTACTATCTCTGCAATAATGCATTTGTTTGAGGAAATGACATGTACGCCTGCCGCACTAAGTTTACGTCATATCCACATAAAACCCCCCTACCCCCCACCCCCCAGACATTCATCAGGATCCTCCGGTAAGTTTCTTGCTGTGTGAAAGCAGCCGAAAGGCAATGTTCCGGGAAAAGGTGGTGTGTTTGAAATCACAACTCCAGTTAAAGACCGGATGGAATTGTCCACAAATATTCCAGAACTTCTGTCTGAAAACGGTTTCAGAGAGAGAGAAAGAGAGAGATAATATTTGATGTGGAAGGGATAGAGAAGGAGTAAACACTAAAAAGGAAACAGGCAAAACATAATTCTACAAATAAACTACAACTGAAGAAACTAATGACAAGTAAATAAAAAACAACAAATGAAAAACTGTTTTACTGAAAAGATGGCAAACAACTAATAAACTAAAGCTCAGAAAACTAAACTAACTACAGCTAAACCAAAAACCTAAACAATCGCAGATTCTGGCAAAACATTGTGGTCATATGTAACATGAATCATATGAGGCACAGCTATTATCAAGGAGTTAGTTTAATTACTTTATCAAATGTTTTGTGCTTTAGCACCAGTGCAGCAACTTCAAAATGTCAGGCCTGCTGCAAAAAAAAGTTTACTTTTATGCTGCCGTCCTGTGATCAATGTGTAATGATCAGATTTGCAGCCAATTCTAATATTTTTAGAGACCCTCTTAAGAAAACTGGACTGCTGAGAAATAATACCGCTTTATTCAATAAAATTTTTATACATTTGTATATAACAATTTAGTTCTAACTCCAAATCTAATCATAGTTTAATATCTTAACCTTTTGTACCTGGTGTGTGATCCCAGGTACAAAATAAAAAGTTATAAACCTGTGTCTTTATGAGAATACTATGGATTCTAGATGGTTTTGTATTAACTACAAATCTGATACAACAATATGTCTAGTCAGATACAAATAAAACCTACAAGGTGATTTTTCCAAACCCAGGGAACCTTGTTGCCTGAAGATAAATGGCTGGTAAGAGTTGTGTCTGAATTTGCAGTCAGGTTAGTGTTGGAAAGTTAGACAAAAGTTTTTAGAAATTTCAACAGGAGACCCAGCTGTTAAGCGAACACAGGATTACTGCACCATACAGAAGGAATCAGAACCTGAAATAGTATGTAGTCCGTGCCAAAATCACAATACAAACCCACCCTAAAACAGAGAATTCTTTCAGCGCCAAACATGGTTACGAAATAGAACCAAAGAAGTTTTTTGCTCAGGAGTTAGAGGCAACCCTCACTCCAAAATTGGTATTTATTTGATCACTTGCAGTGTGTAGTATGTAGAAGAAACGGGGAACACCATCCTGGTATGCGTTGCATAAGATATATTTGATATTCTTGGACAGGACTAATATTGCTAACATAATTTGCCTAACCCTCCCAGCTGCAGGAAGAGCAGGACATAAAACACGGCAGAGTAACAGAAAGAACCAGTAAAGAACTAGGAAAACCAGGGATCTCATATTCCAGTGGTCTCAGAAGTCAGTCCTTAAGAGCCAGTATCCAGCATATTTTGGTTATTTTGTGCGGTTCAACACACCAGAACCAAATGACACTTCATTTGCAGATCTCTGCAGAACAGTCACATGCTGAGGAGGTAGTTGGACCCTTTGAATCCGCTGTGTTGGAGGAGAGACTCATCTAAAACTGGCAGGACTCGAAAGGAAATTAACTGAAACACACAGGAACAAACCCAGCACTAGAAAATTAACTAAAATACACAATCAGACTAAAAACACATGACCTAACCAGAATAATGAACACAGGGGGACAAACTGATAAGATACCCTTAAGGTGGGTATCAGACATTCTCAAGAGCTCTCAAAAGAAAAAGAAAAAACAAGACAAGCCCAAACTATGTAGGTAGAGGAGCCATCTACGTAGAGTAGGGTCTTGAACAAACAACAACAAAAACAGAGCTCAGCTGAGCAACAGGGAGATCATCCAAAGGAGGCACAGAGTTCTGGCGGGCATCGGATCTAGCAAAAATGCCTGGCTTTTGATAGGTGAGTCTGGAATGCAACCAAGCCACCAGCAGCAGAAGAGCCCTAGAGGGTGACTAGGAGGCATGGAGAATCCAGGGAAAGCTTTGTCAAGAGACCGCAGAGAAGTTCAGGAGAGTGGACCGGTGGAGCTGGAACCAACTGAAGAGCTCTGGAGGTTTGTCCAGTAAGCGCTTGAAGCCACAAAGGAGCTCTGGAGAATGGTCCAGAGAACACTGCAACCCATGGAGGAGCTCCGAAGGGAAAACATATAAAGCTGTGGCTCTATAATAGATACTTGCGGCACCCTATTGAAAAGAAAAGCAGGTCCTCAGCAGTGTCTTTAAAGTCAATATTTGATGATACCTGTCTCTGCCCAAAGTTCTCACTGTAGCAGACTAAAAAGAACCTTGTAGCAGACAAGTACATCTCACAAAAAATGTAAATAGTATAAAAAAAAATTCAAAACTTTGGTTACTAATTTCAGGAGAAGCTCTATTATATATATATGTCTATTAACAAAACTGAAATTAAACATTTCAAAGTGGCCTACTGTACTTGAACTCAAGCAATACGTAATTGAGACTAATATTTTACATATATTCACACTATTGTGTGTTTTATTCAAAACAGAAAATCTGATATATTATCCTTCAACTTTGTGATGGAAAGAATAGTTGATTTCACACAGATTTAACATGTTAGATGTAAGAAACTGGGCAAAGTGTGCAAGGGTTGGGTTCGTGTCCTATTTAAGGACTGCCCTTTATGCATTTTTTTCCGCACCATCTGTTATTGTTGGGGGGAAGACTAGCCCTTCCAACCAAATGTCAAGACAAAATGCATTTTTTATGCTGTACAATCATGGAAATGCTTCTTTTACCTGTTAAAATATTAATACATGTGCTTTTAATTTAAAACTACATCTGCTATACCTATGCAATCATTATGATACCAGCTCATGCAATATCAACAATGGTGTCATAGTAGTTAAACAGTATCGCTAACAAATGGGAATGTTTCTGCAGGAAATCCTGTTATCTGGGTGGTGCATTGCGGCACAATCTGAACAGGCAAGCATGCAGCCAGAGGCAGATGGTGTGGGACTTCTAATTAGTGCAGTGATGATAGAAATAAATAATCAAAAAACATTTGCTTGATGAATCAGGCTATGTTTTATAAGTGCATCAATCTGAGACAGTGCAATTTAGAATTCCGCCGTTTTTTTCACATTAGATATTAGAGGCAGCTTACTTAAACTGTGATACAGTCACACTGTCTTTTTTTTGTGCACATTTCAAGAATTAAATATGAAATGCATATTTGTTTTTTAATCACCAAGGAGGCTACAATGCACAGAAATAATGAGCTCAGATCATTCTACAGCTCCCTCACAGGCCCTCGTTAACCGCCTGGCCAGATGAGTGTAGAGGTTTGTGTGGGTTTGTTTTAGTATCCTGTTATCTACTGAAATGAAACTTAAACTAAAGGCTAGAATTTTTTTTGCAACTGTCCCGCTGTTCTCAAATGTATCTACATAAGTTTGCTTATGTAAAAAGAAGGGAAAAAAATGATTTTATACAACATGCTTTTGAGCAGTTATGATTTTTACTGCTTTAAATCTGGATATTAAAATGCATTTCTTAAGTATTTGTTAAATAAATAATTGGATTTTTGTCAAGCTTGAAAAGAGAGAGAACACCAGGCTAGATTAATCAATTAGAAAAGTAGATAATACAACTATAAATGCCAAGTATAAAGCACTCCCATATTTAACAGATATTCGGAATCATTTACCATCAAAACATCCAATTGACAAAGCGAATTGGCTTGCCAGCTCAACCATGTATTTCAAGTTCTTTTTGCTTCCAATAGTAGAAGCATTTGTTATAGAAGAACAACAGAGACAGAGATAGGAGTGTAAAACAGATGAATTAAGCTCAGTGAGTTCTAAATAAACACATTAGGCCCTTTTCCACTATCAAAAGTTCATGGTAATTTTAACGGTCCTTCACAGTTGATATGGGAAGAAATGTATATTCTTCCTTACATAGGAATGAGGCTGGAGTCTGCATCGGCGTTTTTCATATTTTATTACGGCCAGTCTTAAACATTAGCCCATCTGGGCCAACGCTCGAACTCTCTCGCACCCAGCTCATGTCTGCCCTCTCTGCAAGCAGCTTCTGTCTTCAGTCCCCTGATGTTATGTCTTCATTGCAAGATTAACCAAAACACTCCTCATAGCTGAGGAGTCACGCAGTTAGATAAGAGTAGGTGAAAGGCTCCTTGAGTCTAATAATTACTGTGATAAAATCACTAGATCAATATCATAGACTTTAGATCCAGAAATAATTTTATGAAGGTATTTTTGGTGCAAAAGTATTAGTGTGTTGTAACTGGTAAGTTGAAGTCACAGAGGAAAATTTTGTAGTGGTTTTGGAATTGGAGATTTTTTTTCAGTCTTTCACAAATACAAAACAACAATTACACTTGTTCAATTTCTTAAGTACAACCCACAAATTGAATTCTTTGAGTCACACTTTTCTTTGCGTTTTGCCCCAAATGATCCAAAACATTTGGTGCAAAAGTATTTGTGTCTTGTACCTGGGAAGTTGAAGTCACAGAGGAAATATTCACATCATATTTTATAGTTAAGTAAAATTAAATTATTGTTATTGTTTGGTGTATTCATAACTGGATGAAAGCATAGAAAGGACACCTTTTCCGAGCTAAAGTCTTGGATTCTTTACAGGGGAAATGAGTCCCTCATCTCCAATTGACTCCTAATGCAATGACCGATGATGACACATATGCTGTAGTCTTTAAAATTTTGGCGCAGATCGGTGATGCGACTCACTGCTGAAATGTTCGCGATAAGCTGTCGTTTAAGCAAATTCCTTAAAGCGTCAATTTTGTATTGAGACAATGACTGAGAGGACTGGGCCAGCATATTTTGCCTGTCATCTTCTCCCTCCCAGAAATATCCTGGAATTTGTCTACTGGAAACTGGCCTTTTGTTGTATCACTGAGGAGTTGCCTCAGAGGTAGCATTTCTAAATTAGGACTTTTTGCCAGCTTTAATAACCTGTTTAAGATTGTGCCTGGCAGTACTATACAATTCCTTGCTGCCAGACCTGTGAGCCAACTCCCGTTGTTAGAGAAGATGCTGTACTTCTTTGGTCATCCACGCTTTCCTGTTTGGGTAAGCATGGACACGCTTTTTAATAGTAACACATTCCACACAACATCCAATGTAGAAAGGTATTGATGTCCTGTACTTGCCTAGGTTTGGGTCATAAAAGAAAAACCAATCAGTGATCTGAAAACAGTCCTTCAGTTGGGAAAGAGTGTGTTCAGGCCATATTTGAACAATCTTGTTGGTTGGTTTCTGTTTCTTAGAAATATGAATATTGGATTTGAAAACAGTAGATTACCATAGAGAGAATATTCCATAGTAAGACTCAAACAAGCTCTACAAAACCAAAGCCTTCAGGTATCCCATAGTGGATCATATCAGATTAGTGCTTTACACTACTGCTGAATTGAATGTTACATACGTAGACATATATAAACACTAGATGGCTTACCCGCGCTGTTTGGCAATGGACTCTGACCTAGCAATACGGCGGCCATCTTACTTTAGTCAGCTGTCCCCTTTCGTAACATTGCTGTCAATGATGCATGTACTATTTAAATAACTCTAACTTGCTCAATTTTCAACCGATTTTCAAACGGTTTTATTTGTTATAAACACCAGACATGTAGCTGAGCCCGTTATTTCACTCCACTTTCCCGCCGTCTTCCCTTGTCCTGTCAATTTCCCAAAGACCTAATAACAATATATTAGCGTTTTAAAACTGGTATGTTTGGAGCTGTAGTCTATGTTCCTGTACACTCAATGCACAATTTAAACCATGTTTTTTTCAAATACAGTTATTTAGATAGCTACACACACACAAGGCATTTAATCATTCACATACAACACATTTAAAGAGGCTATATGCAACTTTTTCCCCAAAATAAACGTAACAATAGCCTTTTTATTTGACCATTTATGACTCAAACATCTCCTGATGAGCATATACCTTGTCAGCTCACAGTGGGTGCACGTATAAGTCTGTATCCAATTTTTTCTATTTTCTGTCGGGTCGGATTTTTCAGTGCTGTCTGCGGATGTGACGTCAAGCACGTTCATGTTAAATGTTTTATATCACTCTGCCACCACCGCTAGTCAGAAATTAGCCTACACTCGCAAGCAGTTCAATGGATTGTGCTAATACACAGAAGAGACCAAGGACAACTCTGACACCAACAGTAACTCCACATAAGACAAAAAAGTTTAACACCTGACAAGTGCCCAAAAAAGATCGAATAGTGAGAGTGACAGGCGTACGAGCGCGCGCTTTGAGAGCGAGCAGAAAAGAAGAGAAGTTCTGTTTTTTGGCCACAGGTGTCAGTCCCCTCCCTGGGCTGCCACCTTATCACGGTGGAGGGGTTTGAGTGTCCCAATGATCCTAGGAGCTATGTTGTCGGGGGCTTTTGCTCCTGGTAGGGTCACCCATGGCAATTTGGTTCTAGGTGAGGGATCAGACAAAGTGCAGCCCAAAAGACCCCTATGATGAACAAGACAGATGGACTCAGTGTTCCCTCGCTCGGACGCGGGTCACCGGGGCCCCCCTCTGGAGCCAGGCCTGGAGCTGGGGCACGTTGGCGAGCGCCTGGTGGCCGGGCCTTTACCCATGGGGCCCGGTCGGGCTTAGCCCGAAGAGGTAACATGGGCCCCCCTTCCCATGAGTCGGGTGCTGTGCAGGATGGGCGGCGGCCAAAGGCGGGGACCTTGGCGGTCCGATCCTCGGCTGCAGAAGCTGGCTCTCGGGACGTGGAACGTCACCTCTCTGGTGGGGAAGGAGCCGGAGCTGGTGTGCGAGGTTGAGAGGTTCCGACTGGACATCGTCGGACTCACCTCGGTGCACGGCTCCGGCTCTGGAACCCGTCTCCTCGAGAGGGGTTGGACTCTCTTCCACTCTGGAGTTGCCCCTGCTGAGAGGCGCCGAGCTGGGGTGGGCATACTTGTTGCCCCCCACCTCGGCGCCTGTACGTTGGGGTTTACCCCGGTGAACGAGAGGGTAGCCTCCCTCCGCCTTCGGGTGGGTGGCGGATACTGACTGTTGTTTGTGCTTACGCACCAAACAGCAGATTAGATTATCCACCCTTCTTGGAGTCTTTGGAGGGGGTGCTGGAGAGTGCTCCTCCCGGGGGACTCCCTTGTTCTGCTGGGGGACTTTAACGCTCACGTGGGCAATGACAGTGAGACCTGGAGGGGTGTGGTTGGGCGGAATGGCCCCCCCGATCTGAACCCGAGTGGTGTCTTGTTATTGGACTTCTGTGCTCGTCATGGATTGTCCATAACAAACACCATGTTCAAGCATAAAGGTGTCCATATGTGCACTTGGCACCAGGACACCTTAGGCCGCAGCTCAATGATCGACTTTGTTGTCGTCTCATCTGATCTGCGGCCGCATGTTTTGGACACTCGGGTGAAGAGAGGGTCTGAGCTGTCCACTGACCACTACCTGGTGGTGAGTCGGCTCCGATGGTGGGGGAGGACGCCGGACAGACCTGGAAGGCCCAAACGTGTTGTGAGGGTCTGCTGGGAATGTCTGGCAGAGTCTCCTGTCAGAAGGAGCTTTAACTCACACCTCCAGCAGAACTTTGAACACGTCTCGGGGGAGGCGGGGGACATTGAGTCCGAGTGGACCATGTTCCGCGCCTCCATTGCCGAGGCGGCTGACCGAAACTGTGACCGCAAGGTGGTCGGTGCCTGTCGCGGCGGCAACCCCCGAACCCGCTGCTGGACACCGGCGGTAAGGGATGCTGTCAGGCTGAAGAAGGAGTCCTACCGGGTCTTTTTGGCTTGTGGGACCCCTGAAGCAGCTGATAGGTACCGACAGGCCAAGCGGGATGCGGCTCGGATGGTTGCTGAGGCAAAAACTTAGGCGTGGGAGGAGTTTGGAGAGGCCATGGAAAACGGCTTCGAAGCGATTCTGGTCCACCATCCGGCGTCTCAGGGAGGGAAAGCGGTCTGCCACCAACAATGTTTACAGTGGGGATGGTGTGCTGCTGACCTCGACGCGGGACGTTTTGGGTCGGTGGATGGAATACTTCGAAGACCTCCTCAATCCCACCAGCATGCCTTCCAATCTGGAAGCAGAGTTTGGGGACTTGGGGTCGGTCTCTCCAATCTCTGGTGCTGAGGTCACCGAGGTCGTTAAAAAAGCTCCTCGGTGGCAAGGCTCCGGGGGTGGATGAGATTCGACCGGAGTTCCTCAAGGCTCTGGATGTTGTGGGGCTGTGTTGGTTAACGCGGCTCTGCAATATTGCGTGGACATCGGGGGCAGTTCCCTTGGATTGGCAGACCGGGGTGGTGGTCCCCCTGTTTAAAAAGAGGACCACAGGGTGTGTTCCAACTACAGGGGGATCACACTTCTGAGCCTCTCTGTTAAGGTCTAATCAGGGGTTCTGGAGAGGAGGGTCCGACGGATAGTCGAACCTCGGATCCAGGAGGAACAATGTGGTTTTTGTCCTGGCCGTGGAACACTGGACCAGCTCTACACCCTCAGCAGGGTCCTGGAGGGTGCGTGGGAGTTCGCCCAACCGGCCTACATGTGTTTTGTGGAGTTGGAGAAGGCGTTCGACCGTGTCCCTCGGGGGGCCCTGTGGGGGGTGCTCCGGGAGTATGGGGTAGCGGGCCCCTTGATACGGGCTGTTAGGTCCCTGTACGACCGGTGCCAGAGTTTGGTTCGCATTGCCGGCAGTAAGTCGGGCTTGTTTCCAGTGAGAGTTGGACTCCGCCAAGGTTGCCCTTTGTCACCGATCCTGTTCCTAACTTTTATGGACAGGATCTCTAGGCGCAGCCAAGGCGTTGAGGGGATCCATTTTGGTGGCCTCAGGATCAGGTCTCTGCTTTTTACAGATGACGTGGTCTTGTTGGCTTCATCGGAACGTGATCTACAGCTTTCGCTGGAGCGGTTCGCAGCCGAGTGTGAAGCGGCTGGGATGAGAATCAGCACCTCCAAATCCGAGGCCATGGTCTTGAGCCGGAAAAGGGTGGGGTGCCTTCTCCGGGTCGGGGATGGGGTCCTACCCCAAGTGGAGGAGTTTAAGTATCTGGGGGTCTTGTTCACGAATGAGGGAAAAATGGAGCGGGAGATCGATAGACGGATCGGTGGGGCATCTGCAGTTATGCGGGCGCTTTACCGGTCTGTCGTGGTGAAGAGAGAGCTGAGCCGAAAGGCGCATCTCTCGATTTACCGGTCGATCTACGTTCCTACCCTCATCTATAGTCACGAACTCTGGGTGGTGACCGAAAGAACGAGATCACGGATACAAGCGGCTGAAAATAGTTTCCTACGCAGAGTGTCTGGGCTCTCCCTTAGAGATAGGGTGAGAAGCTAAGTCATCCGGAGGGGGCTCAGAGTAGAGCCGCTGCTTCTCCACATCGAGAGGAGTCAGTTGAGGTGGCTCGGGCATCTGGTCAGGATGCCTCCTGGACACCTCCCTGGTGAGGTGTTTCAGGCACGTCTCACCGGGAGGAGGCCCAGGGGAAGGCCCAGGACACGCTGGAGGGGCTATGTTTCTCGGCTGGCCTGGGAGCGCCTCGGGGTTCCTCCCGAGGAGCTGGAACAAGTGGTTGGGGAGAGGGAAGTCTGGGTCTCTTTGCTTAGGCTGCTGCCCCCGCGACCCGACCCCGGATAAGCGGAAGAAAATGGATGGAGGGATGGATGGATGGAGGTGTCAGTCGCGAGTTTATATTTCAGAAAATTGCATATAGCCCCTTTAATTGTATATTACAGTAATTTCCAGTATAATTAGCCTATAACTATATACATAACAGTAAAATACCTGTAAATATATATATACACACATCAGTATCATTTTGCCTTTATCTATCCCTGTTCTGTGAACTAGGATTTGTACAGTCGTGGCCAAAGGTTTTGAGAATTACATAAATATTGGAAATTGGAAAAGTTGCTGCTTAAGTTTTTATAATAGCAATTTGCATATACTCCAGAATGTTATGAACAGTGATTAGATGAATTGCATAGTCCTTCTTTGGGTTAGAATGGCAGACTTGACATGTTAAAAGGAGGGTGATGCTTGAAATAATTGTTCTTCCATTGATGACCATGGTGACCTGCAAAGAAACACGTGCAGCCATCATTGCGTTGCATAAAAATGGCTTCACAGGCAAGGATATTCTGGCTACTAAAATCACACCTCAATCAACAATTTATAGGATTATCTAGAACTTGAAGGAAAGAGGTTCAATTCTTGTTAAGAAGGCTTCAGGGCGTCCAAGAAAGTCCAGCAAGCGCCAGGATCGTCTCCTAAAGAGGATTCAGCTGTGGGATCGGAGTACCACCAGTGCAGAGCTTGCTCAGGAATGGCAGCAGGCAGGTGTGAGCACATCTGCATGCACAGTGAGGCGAAGACTTTTGGAAGATGGCCTGGTGTATATAAGGGCAGCAAAGAAGCCACTTCTCTCCAAAAAAACACATCAGGGACGGATTGATCTTCTGCAGAAAGTATGGTGAATGGACTGCTGAGGACTGGGGCAAAGTCATATTCTCAGATGAAGCCTCTTTCCGATTGTTTGGGGCATCTGGAAAAAGCCTTGTCCGGAGAAGAAAAGGTGAGCGCTACCATCAGTCCTGTGTCATGCCAACAGTAAAGCATCCTGAGACCATTCATGTGTGGGGTTGCTTCTCATCCAAGGGAGTGGGCTCACTTACAATTTTGCCCAAAAACACAGCCATGAATAAAGAATGGTACCAAAACACCCTCCAACAGCAACTTCTTCCAACAATCCAACAACAGTTTGGTGAAGAACAATGCATTTTCCAGCACGATGGAGCACCGTGCCATAAGGCAAAAGTGATAACTAAGTGGCTCGGGGACCAAAACGTTGAAATTTTGGGTCCATGGCCTGGAAACTCCCCAGATCTTAATCCCATTGAGAACTTGTGGTCAGTCCTCAAGAGGCGGGTGGAAAAACAAAAACCCACTAATTCTGACAAACTCCAAGAAGTGATTTTGAAAGAATGGGTTGCTATCAGTGAGGATTTGGCCCAAAAGTTTATTGAGAGCATGCCCAGTCGAATTGCAGAGGTCCTAAAAAAGAAGGGCCAACACTGCAAATACTGACTCTTTGCATAAATGTCATATAATTGTCAATAAAAGCCTTTGAAAACGTATAAAGTGCTTGTAATTATATTTCAGTACATCACAGAAACAACAGAAACAAGATCTAAAAGTAGTTTTGCAGCAAACTTTGTGAAAACTAATATTTGTGTCATTCTCAAAACTTTTGGCCACGACTGTATAGCTATGTTTCAAGGTTTGATTCTGTCATGAAATTATTGATTGATTTGGGCATGTTTTCTGAAAAAGTTTAGAAATCATCAAAAACAAAACTAGGTAGATAGCTAGATAGATACTTAATTTATCTTGTTAAGGAGATATTCAGGTGTTTCCAGTTCAACAAGATTCATAATCATACAAATAAACGTTTAGGAGGAGGCAGTTGCGGGGATGGTACAGCCGCTGAAAGGACAGAAAGCAGAAGCAGCAGAGATGGAACAGCAGTTGTTTCAGAAAATTTTAATGAAATAAAAACAATTAACAGAGATATTGAATAATCTACAAATAAAGGTTTCTTTGCAACAGTTACTCTGAGGGACATGTATCTCCTCCAGCTATGGCAGGAACCTATTCAAAGCAACCAGAAACCTAAGTCAAAACACAGACAGCTTGGCATTCAAAAAGAACTTTAGCAAAAGCCCTCTCACCAAGGCATGGTACAGGCTACAGAGAGGGGAAATTTGGTTTTTGAAAAACAGAAAACTGAAGTTAGGCTTCCTAACATTTTTGTAACCTTACCCAACTGCTCCTCCTGAACATGGAGAAACTATGTGGTAGCGCCACAATAAAATTAAATAACACTGCAAATATTTTAAAAAAACATGATCAAAAAATATTTTAACAATAACATCAAACTATTCCAGAGCTTTTCATTAACAACTATTTTGTTTAACATTGTACACCCTTTAACATCAAACTATTCCAAAACTTTTCATTAACAACTATTTGGTTAATCAAGTATTGAGGTTATCATTTTATAATGAAATACATTTTCCATTGTAATTAAGGAAAAGTCCCTTCAAATTGTATTTCAATTGGAAATTATAGCCATATTACTGTTAATATGAAGAATCTTGAACCTTACTGACTCACAGACGAACAAGAAATTCCCTGTTGGCACACATCACATCTATTGTGCATAGGCTCATAAATAGAATGGCATTCATTTCAACATGCACAAGTATCCCGTTTAAGTGTATGTATACTAAGGTTTGTAATAAGGCAAACCACTTGTAAATACGTTAACATTTTATCGAGTTAAGAGTATTTTCATTCAACCTGATCAGCCTTCATAACACACAAATAGACGGGACAAAACAATAGTTCACAATCAAGTCATTATTTGAAAGCAAAAGCGGTAATTTTAACATGTATAATTATCCTGTATCAAGTCTATGTACAGTAACGTTTGTAATAAGGCAAACCGCTTGTAAATCCGTTAATATTTCATCAAGTTAAGAGTATTTTAATTTAAGCTGATCACTCACCTTCCAACTGCTAGCATAGATGACTGAAGTAAGATGGCCGCCGTTGAGCTACGCTGTCAAATCCCGCTTGGGGCATCTAGTGTTTATATATGTCTATGGTTACATATAGGTACTGTAGAGCTGAGTGAGTGGCTCTTGAGTCCACCATGACTTCCACAGATGATCCTGAAACATCCAGAGACAGAATAGGTAAGGCCTTGTATGGTTCTGAAATGAGGTGAGCATACGTACCAGTTGGTGTCTGTTGTTGTTTCTCTAAATGTTCAATGGCTTCTGTAATCAAGGTGTGAGGGTTAGTTTTATTAATGCAGAAAGCAGATTCTTCCTTGCAAAGAGCAGAAGTTTAATTGGAAATTGCAGATTTTTCATTGCAAACAATAGGTTTGTTATCACAAAAAACTGTTTGTTTATCTCTTTCAATGTGATTGGATGTGTCTGTGTGTGTTTGTGTGCATGTCAGACCTGCAGATCCATCGGTTGGCAAAATCGAGAATTCTCTTTTCTGCTCATTACTGGAAGTCAAACTCTCCCGTCAGCTAGCCCAGCTGGCTTGGTAACGGTCTCTCCGTGTGGCTGATGAAGCCGGGTCTGCCTGCCCACATTGGTCTCTAAAATGTCCACGTCTCCCGCAGCGATAGCAACAATCATTGTCCTCAGGTGAAACTCTCCGATGGTCAGCTGACTGCGGACAGCTGTGGTTTTGCATTCTGTGTCTTTGTCCACCTCTGAAATGACGTCGGCCTCTCATCCTGTGATCCCGTGTCACGGCTGAATACATTATTATGGCCGCAAGATGCAAATCACTTTCTCTTTTTGCCTTTAAGTAATTTTCTCTCCTCTTTATGAGTTTCTCAGAATGCAAAACATACTTGCGCAATTCAGAATAGTTCATTCCTTGGTCCAGTCCAATATATTTATCAGTTACCTCGGTCCGCAGCTCTGGAAGCAGGTGAGCCAGAATTCAATCGCACAGCATCGACTCCCAGACCGAACCACGGATCTCCTCTGGCTTTGTTAGTCCGCTGTGTCTCTCAAATGCTTCCTCCAATCTGTGAAGTCATCAACGGCCTCGTTCGGCCTTTGCTTGACAGCATGTAAAACTGTTCAATTGGGCTTGGTGGGAAACTCTTTATCAATCGCCTATCAATCACAGTTTCATGATAGCCAAGTAATACTCAGCGTTAGCTCCGCTATTCTCAGCTGATAGCCCTTCATGTGACGGCCCTTCATCTGACGGCACCTCTTTCATGCGGATATCAGGGTTAGGTAAGCTTCCAGTTAGCTTGCTAGCATCTGCAGCTTTCAACTTCTTTTTGATTACCTGCCTGATTTCGGCTCCGGTGGGGCGAAACATCATACAGAATTCCTCCAGCTCTGTTGCAAACCGTTTCCCGTTTCCGACAATCTCCGGGAGTCGTTCAATGGCTTCCTCCATGTCGCGGTTGGACCACGGACGAAAAAGCATCACCGTTATTCCTGGCCACCTTTAACATGGGAGCCGACAAGATAGAGTTAGCCGCCAGTGTAAGGCTTACCTCCGAAGGATTCCGCTGCACCGGAATCCTGCCCTCTTTTCCTATCATTCTAGAGGACGGGGGAGGAGAACAAGATTGCGGCTTGTTGACGAATTGATTTGATGTGCGGTACTCCGGATTGGTGGGCTCTGCTGCTTGAGGTTCTGCTGCTTGAGCGGCGGTTGGTGGGTCAGGCTGTTGCACTGGTTTGGCCTCCGCCTTTGCTGACGCTCCGGCGCGTGCCTCTGGTTGCCCTGGCTGCCAATCATCTTTGGGACCCGCCTCTGCTTGCTCGGGATTGGCTGATTCTCCTTTCACTTCTAGAGTAGTCGTGGTTGATTGGTGCGTCGGTGGAGCGCAGTCTAGGTCTGGATCAGGATTTGTCATCGAGAGAGCTTGTAGATCTCCAACCATGTCCTCGTCTGAAACAGCTGAAACATAAGGAGGAGGTCGAAGCAGATTGTGTGTAGATCTAGCCGCCCCAGGAAGTGAAAGTCTGACATGTTCATGTGAGATCAGCAGGCGCGGATGATTTTGTCTGAAAATGTGTGTGCTTCTTATTTTGTTTTCGTGTGGAGTGATCAGGTTTTAAAGACGAATTATCAGTTCTTCCTGTCGCAGTGCCAGAAATATCCATGCTACCTCCTAAATTTCTAAAACCGGCTTTTCATTCGCAGCATTTTGCTTCATTCATCCAAGTCTCCCAACAACGTTGCTCTGTAGGGGCGAGGCTCTCGGCTGAGTACGTAAGGTTGGAGGAGGAGATGGGTGGAAAAGGGGGGGATAGGTGGGAGAAGGCGTTTCAGCAACCCCGAGAACTACCAGCAGAGACTCAAAGATTCCTCTAACATGAGTGAATGGGTCAGAGCAACACTTCAGGCATGTTTTTAATGAGGGAAAGACAGGTTCTCAGGATATTAAGCTTCAGAAAGTCCCTTTTGCATAATACCCCCCCTTTAAGCTTTTCAAACTTTTTATAGTCAGTACCCCGCACAAACATAGTGTTTTTAAGCCACTCCCACTCTAAGTCTATTTTTTTCCCCCGATTTTTTGCAGCTCAGATACATCTAAACTGCCCCCGATCGGAAAAATTCCACTCAGATATCTAGATATTAATATACTCCAAAATTTCAGAACTATACTTTTCACCCATTAGATAACATATTTTGCTGTCTGGTGGAGGAGAACTTGAGTGTACAGACCCCATTTTTCCGCGCGGAACACTTACTATTTTATTTATATTTTAACCTGCAGGAACACGTCCTTTTTTCATCTAAAAAGCTTTAAAAAAAACACCAGCTGATTCATTAATTGAGATTAATTTACAGCCCCAGTGAGTTCAGAGAACCATGCATAAACAGCCAACGCTCTTTTTTTGTTGTCAAAGCACAGCAAAGACTTATTTATATACTCTTTTCAAAGCGAAAGTATATGAAAAACGCTACCTCTTTTTCCCCAATAGACTAATTAATTTTATGGAAAGAATCAATCTCACTGTTGCCCTTTTCCCAAGGAGAGAGTGGATTCGGATTTCCAGGCGGCGGTCAGTCTGAAACGAGAGGAGCCAAGTCCCTTCCTGCTCCTGAAAAGGGCTAATCGGAGATCTTGAAGGGCCGGGGGCTGCTCCTGCCAGGTCTTTGTGATTCATTGGCGGCTCTCGGCCAGTCCTTCCGCACGCTGGACCCCACGTTGAACGTCAAATTATGAGTGAAGTTCTTAAATAAAAAAGATGAAAGAGATTCCTTCAGATATTCGGAGGCTTTAATACAAACTTGGTTGATCAAGCAAGGAGGTACAGGGTTAACAGAAAATATGCAATACTGACCTGCCTTCCAAAACAAGACACAGGATTACTGAACCTATATATTTCTGACTCCTATCAACATGACATCCGAAAACATTTCTTCAGTATAAGAACATTAGACTCGCAGCCTTCAGGGACTTGATAGTGAAAGCACAATCAATTTAGGACGTCCTTAGATGTAAAAGACAGTTGCTATGCCAACCCAGGATTTAAGAGCCTAAATCAGTAGATGTGTCTTGACCCAAATTCATACAGTGTCAAATAATCAGATTGGTTATGGTTACCATATCACAAGGAGCTGGCACACAGTAACTATCAGTAGAATACACAGAGCAGATCATTCTTAATAATTAATTTTCCATAACAGTCAACATGCTAGTGATATCAACAGGCTAATTGTAGCATCTCAGGCTAATATTAGCATTTTAGCAAATTTTGACATATAAACTTAACTTTAATCTACTGAATGGAGTAAGTTCATGTTAGTCAATATATTAGTCATAGCCCAGATGCTACCGTTAGTATTTTAACTAGGAATAGCTTTTTACCTTATTTTAACGTAAAACCTAAAGTTACCATACTGAATGGATTAGGTTCATGTTAGCCAACAAAACAGTGATAGCCAACATGCTACATTTAGCATGTTAGCTCATTTTTTTGTGTGTCCCTTTTAGCTCCTACACCACTATTAGCAAAGTGGAGTACATTAATTTAACTTAACATCCTCGTGGTAACCCACATGCTAACGTTAGCTTTTTAGCTAAAATGTATTTTTCAGCTAATTTTGACATTCAACCTAAACTTCACATACTGAATGGAGTAAGTGAATATTACTCAATATCCTAGTGATAGTCTAGGTGCTACAGATAATCTTATAGCTAACATTAGCATTTTAGCTAACTCTGAATCGAGTAAGTTAATGTTATTCAACATGCTAGTAATAGCCCAGATACTAAAGTTAGCAATTTGATCACCATTACCTATTTAGCTAATTTTGAATTCAAAGCTAAAAAGAACATACTGAATGAAGTAAGTTGATGATAGCCCACATGTTAATCATAGCCAACATGGTAACAATAGCATCTGAGCTAAAATCGGGAAAACTGACTTGGTTTTTAGGACCTATAGCAACTTGACTTAGACTAATCCTATGTGACTTAGACTTGCACTTGGACTCGAACACTAAGCACTAAAGTGTGACTTGGACTCGAGAGATTATTTTATTTTGATTTTAAACAGGACTGACAGAAAATCTTTGTGCCTTTGAAACTGTAACTGTTTAAATCCTAGAGTCTGAATCTATTTACAACCATTATATGGCATTCTGACTTTCTACCAAGCTCATAGTCAGTGTAGAAGAGTTGGAAATGTCTCACAACAGCAAAACTGTTACCCTGGATTGACTCCACATGTTCCACAACTCTGGAAATGAAAAGATGGTGAAGGTTTCAGACATGGCAGAAGCTGAAGAAAGTGATGATTTTTACAATATATAACAAAGTTTTCACAGTATTTCATAGTTTATTACACCAGATGAAAAAGAAAAGTGTTAGAACAGCCTAATCAGCACATAATGCTTCATCAATGTCACTACTAAAATTTCTTTCTTCTTTTTGTCCTGCTGTTTGGGGGATTAGTTATACGAGAACATTGTGAAAGCCTCCCAGGTATGAAGGTTTATTGAGATGACATTTAAGACTCACCATTTCATCAGATTATGGGCAAATTGTTCTTGGATTGTTGTTTTTAATCACATTGTTATTGGGCAGAATTGGGAGTGAGCATAATTTCTTGGATAAGAAACAACTCAATGCATGGTTTGGATGAGAATGTTTCTCTGTTGACATGACACAAGAGTCATGGTATTCTCAACTTTTCTTCTTTGACAAATTATGTTTCAGATGTCGCAAATAAAAAGGAAGGATGCATTAGAGAAAACAACTTTACCCTACTTGGCAAAACACCATTGTCCAAAAGTTTACGCCTCAGTGTGATTGCAAATATTCTCACACCTAACTGATATACTGTAGTCTTTTCTCTCTTGCTGAAGACTCTTAGACATCCTAAAGTTACGCTGCAACTGCAACCTCTAAGTTTGTGATGATCCACACTGTAAAAATGTAATTGTTTAAATCATTAAATTACTGGCATCTGTGGTTTCCAGAATTTCACCATGAAAAATAAACTGTAAATGTAGAAAGCACAATGGTATTCTATTTTGGTAACCATAAACTTCATAGTAAAGGAATGTTGTTGTTTTACAGTAGATTACCTGAATTAAAATAAATACTGTAAAAACGTTCATGGTAATTCATGTGAAGACAACAGACATGCCGTTAAACTGATTCCAGTCTCCCACAGTTGGATCCAGTGACACTGTAAAACATATTGCGGTAATGTATTAAAAAGTTCAATATTATGGTAAATTACTGGCAGCTGTGGTTGCCAGAATTTCACTGTGGAAAATATAGTGATAATGTAGAATATTTAGCGGTGTTTTTTGTTAAATATAAAATTCACAATGAACAGTTTTTTTAGTACCGTAAACTACTATAAATGATTAAAAACTATATAGTAAACCTGTTTATGGTGATTCATGTAAAAACAAACATTCCATTAACCTGATTACAGTTGCTCACTCTTAAAAAGAGTCAAACTGTATAAAATAAGGTATTTTATGAAAAAGATTTCAATATTACAGCAAATCACTGGCAGCTCTGGTTGCCAGAATTTCCTTGTGGACAACATATGTATAATGTAGAATGCTTAACAGTATACTGTTGTTGGAAACACAGCCATGGTTGCCAGACCAAAGCACAGACCTCCCACTGGTAGGAGTGCTGATCACACAACCCTCTCAGTTTCAATAGGAAGAGGGGGAGTTGTGATTGACCAAACTCAAACCAAATCAGCTGCTGCTAGGAACTTCTCCCTCTTTGTCTGTGGGCAACCACAAAGGAGAGGTGCAACCTTTAGACCTCCTTTGCTGGTGAGGGGGGAGTAGAGTTTCTGGAAAAAACTCTAGGATCCGGAATACTTTTTTTTTTAATCTGCTAATTTGTCAGGTGAACTGCATTCGGCTAATGAAATAAGTCCTAAATGGATTTTTCAAAACCCTGCAGAAAGAATCTTTAGAATTACAGATTCCACACAGCGAGAGAGAGAGTCCCTCTCTGCTGACGCTGCCCCGGCCTGCTGAACTGCCTGCTACAGGAGCCGAGAGCTAAACGAGCTTTGAGGACATGCTGCTGCACTGATTGCCTCCCGCGAAAAGGGAGCAGCCCATGGAAGAACAACGTTCCAAGCTAACGGTGGCTTGCAGCCGCATCCGAAGCCTCACTGTTAGCGCCCCACGCAGCTACTGCTAACTGACCAGCTATAACACCAGCTATAACACCTGGCTTTTCTGGTTTATCGCAGGTCTTTTCAAACAACGGTGCCACCTTTCCCTGGATGTCTAAAAAAAACAAAAAACATTCACGTAACGTTGTGTCTGGGCAGAGATAAATTAGTTTAAGATAAACAAATGAAGGTTTGTTTGTGTATTTGCTAAATTTGTAAGAATTATTTGTTCAACTGTGTGGGTATGAACAGTGTTTTTAAAGGTTTATGACCGACAGAGTCGTTTAAATCATGAAATATGAGTTACCCCGTCCGAGCAGAGTTTTTCCTTTTTTCTTTGGTGCTAAGCTAAAACAGAGTGGCGCTAAACTGCACTACATACATTAGATCTGCATGCTCGATCTGATTAGTGTGGCTTTTGTTGAGAAGGTGTTTTCACTCTAATTTAAAGCCTATCTTAAAGGAACAGACACACATTTAATTTATGACCCTGGGCTCTCTGAGCTCTCATTTCACCTTCCCGCATGCTCATTCATTTCTGTAAAAAGGAGCAATAAGAACAACAAACAACAATTATATATTTTAACAGTGAGACATCGTTCACTGGACTCAGTTCTAGTAACTGAGTACAGCTTTATCTCAGCATAAGGTTTTTATTTGAAACAAGAGTTAAAAAGGAAACTCCTCCCACATAGATCTTTGTTCACAGAATGGTCACAGCTTCTTCACACAAGGCACAAAGGATGTACCACATTCCTCTTGATTGTTCACTGTTTCTAAGTGCTGCCACATACACTACAAAATTAAACCCTCATACAACATTAACAGAATTTCTATCTCTTCATGTCCCTCTTTTGATCTCTTAAAATAAGAGATCACCATATATAAGGAAAAATGTCAGACATCACACTTATATAATCATATCAATTTTGAGTCCATCTTCTCTGGAACTTTTTGGGTCAGCAGTCAAGTCATCTTGTTCTGGCCGGGAATTTTGGTCGTTCGGCTCGCTCTTCTATGACCTAAGGTGAGAGGTTTCCAGCACATCACCTATATGCAGCTAAAATGTATCTTTTCAGTAGCCTTGAATTTGAAAACTCTAAGGACTGCACGCAGACCAGAGGATTGTTCTGCCCCTTTTGGCAGGGGTCGCCACTTCTTTTCCTTCAAACCCTGCTGCCCCAGCTGGCCAGCTCTGTGCTCTAAGCCGCCCTGCCACCTGATGGTGCAGGTGTGCTGAAGTTGGAAACCTCTCAGCAGAGGGTTCAAGTAGGTTGTGTGGTCTGCTCATTGCTGTTCTTCTCCCGCTCTGGCTTGCTGCTCCTGGATGTCCTCTCAGGTTCGTCCTAACTTCTCAGTGGGAGTGCATTGGCTCCAGCCTATTTCTTTTGATTATGATTACCTGAGAGATCGTGGTCTGGTTGGCTGCTGGTCTCTCACCTGGTCAACAAAGCCTAAAAGAAGAGCTTGCAACTAATTTGCTTTTCCCTGTTTGCTTTATCCATAATTGTATCTAATTTTGGGATTAATTTCTTATGCATTTGTCCTCTTTTTAAAAAAAATCAAATCCCTCACTCACCTCATAGTCTTAAGTAGTGCCGCACTGGTAGGCCGCAATAACACAAAATCAAACTATTATCCAGACTGCTTACAAACTAGGTCTATCTGTAGAAAAAGCTAATACTTTTGCTGTATGTAAATCACAAAAATCATCATTGACGCAAAGTGCACTCTAAAAATCCTGTATCAAAAATGAGCAACACTGGAACAACTTAGACCATAAAGAATATTTCTTCAAAATATACAGTAGAGGTTGTAATGTAAATAAAAACTTCCAAACAAACCCTAAATGCATAAACATGCCACAAGGTAAGATGAATGGGTTGTGTGCTAAAACAACCAACCGCACAAAGGTGCCAAAACAGGATGGAAATCAGGAAACATCTGGTCTTTTTGGATTGTGGAAATGGCATGATGAGCATGACAGACCGCTCAAAAGAAAAATGTGCTGCTTTAAACCTGAACCCCCAGAAAAGGATCAGTCTATTTTTATTAATTTACACTGCTAACACCTAATTTCATTAAACCTATAGTTTTATAAGATTTTACCACATAACCGACTATTGTTATTCATTTTTCTGAGCTGATGAAGCCCAATACTTATAAAACAAACTATAATTTCAACCTATTTAACCAAAAAACTGTTGAACCCTAAACAAATGCTGTTTTTTATTTTGTTTTTTCATTTATCTGAAATGCCTTTAATGAGACCAATTGAAAGGCTTTGTTATGTAAAAAATATTTGAAATTTAAGTTCCCCTAGTGCCCAAGGATCTCCTCCCTTTTTCTGGAACAGAACTGTTTCAGAAACATCCAATTATATAAGTCTCCTGTTAAACAAGTGTGACTAGATTTGCAGCCTGTTACGGAGAGATGTTATAGTTCAATAAACACCTGTATTGTAGATTAATCTCCATGTATATTTATAGTTATGCTCAATTCCTAGATCTCAGCTGCTATACCTTTTAGAACTGCCAGGGAATAATTAACAAAACCACTGAATCTATAATTTAATGTGTCCAATCATAACATGACTTTACCCACCTCGGTCCATGGGAAAAAAGATAATAGAACCTTATTTCAATCACTCCATAATTTGTTTTCAGTGGGCATATCGGAGCCCAGATGGGACCATGAGGGGCTGAAATATCACGCCTCCTCCTTCTGCTGTGTCGGATCTCCTCTGCAAATACAAGAAAGAATGCTCTTTAAGTCTCCACAGAAGCACATCCACCATTCTCATTTTGAGGGTAATTGTGTCAGAGCCAAAATCCGCAGGAAATCAGCAGGTCGTCCATAGAAAAGTTCCCATCACATTCACGGTATGGAGCACATACTATATATTTTTTTCCCATGTACCCAGAGTGGTATGAAAATGTGGTCAGATTTTTATCATTTTCAAAACAAATAAATCTTTGGTCAGGTTGTAAGTGTACTGGTCCAGCTTTAACTATTTAGATTAATCCCATGTCGTCCCAGTCTCCAATTTACCCTTACTTTTGTCATGGAAGTATATACATTTTTACCCATATAACTTCCTGTTTGTTCATTTACTTGACGCTCAGAATTCGTCCAAATCCTGGAGAGGAGTGTAACATCTGGAAACAGATCATTAAGATTAGCGAAAGCTTCTACATATCTGGGTAAATGTCCTACAGAATATGGCATCTGAGAACAAACAAAACAGTTAATAAGGTTTTATTTATTTGCTAGATATCTTGCATATTATCACCATACACTAATTTCAAATGGGTTTCTGTGTGTCCTTCTCTGAGTGAACCACGAAAATAAATCAGTATTCTCATGTGCTATATGTCATTTTTCTGTGAGTCCTAACGTTCCTATGGAATAACACCACCAAAAAGCTGTAAAAATAAAAGTACTAAATAGCAGAAAAAACAGAAAAAACAGAAAAACCTTCATCGTTACCATCTCTCCCTTCAAACAGTCTCTATAGAAAAGTGGATCTCCTGGTTCTCTTCACTGAGGTTGAGACAAGTAGAACCTAATGTATCTACCTCCCTTTGGAATCAGTCTTTAACCCCACTTTTCTTAGACTGCTTTCCCTATATCTAGTAATGGTCACTGCTTTTTACAATGGGTTAAGTGTATCTAACTCAGTCTCCACAGCCGTTGGTGTGGTCAAAAATTCCTGGAATGGCCCCTTCCACCTGGGTGATGACCAATTTTCTGTTTACAGCTTTTAATCAGGATCCAGTCACCTACTTTCAGCTCACTTCTTCCTGTAGGAATATAGGATCATCTGGCATATGATTAGTTTGCATTTATAACTCATGTACTTATCAGTATTTTGATCTTGAAAACCCACCAGAGCTTAATCAAATTGTTCTTTTAGAAGAGAGTATACCAATCTAAGGAATTCTATATCTACGCCCATAGATTATTTAAAATATAATTAGGCCAATATTCAAATTTTGTCCCGTTTCTTACATCGTTTTTTTTTTTCAATTTGCAACATTTTATCATAGTCATAAATCAGTTTGTAATTGTTCCTCTTATTTTAATATACCAAACTGTAGGAAGGATAAGGTCTCGTCAAATTTGTTCAATGACTTGGTGTTATATTCATATATAACTTTATCATAACCAAACAGTATCTCCAATTCTGTTTAGTCTTATCCATGGCCTTTCTTAATCTGTTTTTAGAACCCAATTTTCTCTTAAAAATGATCTATAATCTTTGTCCAATTTTATCAATTATTTAATTCACAAAATGTGTTCCGTTACCACTATAGATCATTTGTGGATTTTAAATCTAGGCATTATTTCTCTAAACAACATTTCTGCAACAGTTAGTGTATCTAAATGTTTCACCGTTAACATTACAAATCCATTAGGATAAATTATCTTTTCTTACTAAATAGAGCTTCTTCAATACAGCCTTCGTTTGCTCAAAGCTGTTTCTTAATTTTATATGAGCTTTTCTTTTTTTCCATTCTGACACACTTCTTCTCCATGAACTAATCAGTTTGAGAATTGAATTGTCCGTAAGAAATGCTTTAATTAGTTCGCCACTAGAGGTCACCATACCCCTGTTCCCCATTGTTGGCCAAATGCCAAAAACATGCAAAGTTCAATTTGGATCTTCTGTTAGCAATAATATGATTATTTTATCTTCATCTGATTACAAACTTCAAATAAAACTTAAATTTTTCTTTTTTTCAAGTAGAACAATTCTTTGGTAGCTGTCCCGTTTCAAGAATTTTATGAAAATCTAAAATTTGGATTATTAATTTATGCCCTACAGAGAACATGCCCAACTTCAAGTGAAATAGGAAATCTCTTCCTAACAAATTAGAAAAAATTCTCGAGATAATATTATTAACACAACAGATTTTTCCTGTAGCAAAATCTATTATTTTTATTTCATTTTTCTAACAACTCAATCTCATTTTTAGTGGAAAACAAAATTCCTAATTTTTTTTTTCTCCATCTGGGTTCACTAACTTCCTACCATTTTGTCAATGAGATAATCAGCAACTAATATTTCCATAACAAAACATCACATCTCTATTCCTTGCTCTCTGCTCATCTGCTCCTTCATAAAGATTCTACAAATTAGCTTATTGTTATGATTATATGTGGAAGAGTCTGTTGCTAGATGCCCAAAAACGTGGTATCCATTCATTCTCAACTGAGATTGGGGCGAGGGCCGGCATCCTCTCCCAATCTCCAGACATCTTTCCTGCTTAATCAGACCCTTAATTTTGTCCCATTAGCAACAATTCCATTGAGTGTAAATATTGAAGTGCGCTTATACTCAGTGTGCTACGGTAACTAAAGTTGAATTTTGGAGTGCGTTACTACATTCCTTACTACGGTAATCCAGTAATTAACATTTCTTCTCTTTTTTTCAGTCTCTAACCCAGCGCATTGCAAGATTTTTCCTTCCCTTTCCTTTCCTGTCATTAAAATGTTAGAAGCAAGCATCTGAAGCTGCCGCGTGTTACAAAGAATAAATTCACGTAGCCACCCAGCTGCTACCCCACAGGACCTGTAGACATCCGCCTGTATTTCAAAATAAAATCACTCTGCTCATAATCCGTCATTTTTAAACCATTTCTTTTCTACTATATGAGAGATCTCACAGACATCCCATGAATATCATTAAAAATATTAGCTAAGTTTTTTATTATTATTATAGAGTGAAAGTTGCCGCTGCACTCAAGAAATCCCAACCTTTTGTATTGAGCGAGCTGCACGCAGCTAAAACATCCCCCTCCTTATCAGCTAGCGGGGGGTGTGTTCCTTCTCTTCTGCCTTCCGGCAGTTGGATAACCTTTAACAATTTTGAAACGCATGATCAATTTGGTTTCAAACAAGTCTTTCTCAGGAAGTCCATTTGACCGGTTTCTGTCGCAACCCATCACAGTTGGTTTGTTTATTAAGAGAACAACTAACGACCCATTGTTGAGGGACAGAGGTGGGGTCTCATTTATTATCAGAAAAGCCCTACCTTGAGGGAAAGGGGGAAGGTGGTTGCTTGTTTAAGATAATTCATTTAGATCACAGTAAAGTTTACCTTACTCTTCATAGGATTTTTTAAAAATATGGAAGTGAGTTTTCTCTTTTATTTTTCTTTCGGCGGAACTTTAGGAGAAAACAAAGTTAAAAAAAATTTTTTATCCTCCCAGGTGCTAAAAAACATCAGCTTCACGCATTAACACCTCCTTTTTCTCTTCTTTACTCCCCCTCCTGAGGAATTCCTTTATTTGAGACGCCAAATGTCTAATTATTCAATTTTGATCTTTTTAATTTTATTTTATATCGCAAGAAGTGCGCGAAATTACCCAGTCAATCGTCCTTCAAATTCATAATCTTTAATTTATTTTAAAGAAATGTTGTATTGTCTTTTCTCTTACATAAATTTTGCATCTCCTTTAAATCTTCTTTGCTATTTTTTCCCCATATTTCGATAAGTTACATTTTACTGTTTTTATTTTTCATTTTTAAATATTTATCATTCCTGTGTTAATGAAGTAAATTCAGCTTTTATTTCTCTTTGATCTGATCTATTTATCTTATCGCAGTGTTATTTACTCAATTTTATAACCATGAGACTGCTTTCAGCCTACAGCTGTTTCACCAAAGAAATCTCCATTCACACACACGCACACACACACACAACCGGTTTATCACACATTAATATAATTATGTATTTATTATCATGCTTTTTCATTACTAGTATTATTATTTAGATATTATTTATAATTTGGCCTATTTCTAATTGAGATCCCAGACCTCTGCGCGCTTTGGAGTCCCAACTCCTTTAACATGAATTTACATTGTGAGATCCCGGATTATCACGCAAAGATCCCCGATCTCTATTTGCAAAAACACAAGCTTGCATTACAAAGGTCCCGGACCTAGTTATTTCTTCTCTCTTATTTTTCATTCTTTCATGCATCACATTTTTTACTCACTGGCTGTTGTCCCTGTGAAGGAAGACCCCATCCAACTGTTGCTCCGGGAGGAACCCCGCGATGTTCCGGCCTCCACGCTGAGCTGGAGGTCTCCAGGATCCAGCTGGTCCTAGACCAGGCCATGCACGGGCTCCCAGTAGCCTATGGCTCCTCCCGGAGATCCAGTCAGATTTGGGATCCTGCTCAAAGGAACAAGAAATGCCAGGGTTGAAATCGCTCTCTGATCTCTGAGTTTTCTTTTTTTTGACATTCCATGGTTTCTCAATCCACGAGCTGATCCCACTCAGCCTTCTTCGTGTCCAACACGCAAGCTTTCAGTAAGAAGCGTCCTAGCTTACCTTAGGGCCGGCCACACCCTGAGTTTACCGACCCGGTCGGCGTCTATTTAACTCAGCAGAAACAGATATCAACATTTACTGGAGAACTACAGACAGAACATACTTTTAGATTAGTCAATTTTGCGCCTCGTGTGTCAGCGCTTACCAAATAACTTCAGACCTGGGTCACTTCCGTCCTCCGATCTCCAGTATCTGCTGATCACAACAATTTCCAAACTCACGTTTTCCTTTGCTCCTCCAGAAATCACGTCGGGGTCACCATTTTGTTGAGAAAGTGTTTTCACTCCAATTTAAACCCTATCTTAAAGGAACAGACAGACATTTAATTTATGACCCTGGGGTCTCTGAGCTCTCATTTCACCTTCCCGAGTGCTCGTTCATTTCTGTAAAAAGGAGCAATAAGAACAACAAACAACAATTATATATTTTAACAGTGAGACATCGTTCACTGGACTCAGTTCTAGTAACTGAGCACAGCTTTATCTCAGCATAAGGTTTTTATTTGAAACAAGAGTTAAAAAGGAAACTCCTCCCACATAGATCTTTGTTCACAGAATGGTCACAGCTTCTTCACACAAGGCACACAGGATGTACCACATTCCTCTTGATTGTTCACTGTTTCTAAGTGTTGCCACATACACTACAAAATTAAACCTTCATACAACATTAACAGAATTTCTATCTCTTCACATGCTTTTGCCGACCACCAGTGCTTCATAAATAATAAAGATTGCTACCTACGGTATTCAAAATGCATATCGGCTTTAAATCAGAGTTTAAACACCGTAAACTGATCGCATGAGTTGTTTTTGAAACTGCCTTCGTAGTATGTCATACTAAATTAGATCAATCACTGTGATGACCGATCCATAAAATAGAATACATTCATTTATTCTTTTACCTAGTAGATTTGTTGGGTGTTACTACCTGATAAATCCGAGGGTCTCCCAATTGGGGGACCCAGTTAATTAATTTCTTTAAACAGGCTTGAGACAACACAACCTGACAGAAAAAATAGTAATAATGCACTTCAAATTGAACAGAAGACCACGCGCTACAAGGCTATCTAAACTACTTTTACCAACCACAAACACAACTCAGATGCCACGTAAATAAATATTTGTGAACAAACTCGTAACATCATAGTTTTCAAAGTCTCAAAGTCAACCCAGCCGCCACATTTCTGGCTCTACCGCAGCAATCCTTTGTGATAAACACACAAGAAACCCCTCAAATGAAAGCAGAGAATCTACCGATTCTAAAGATGCATCTGCCATGACGCTACACCAAAGCACCGCGGAGATATAAGCCAAAGTATAACACAACAAGAAATCGCCTTTCAGAATCACAGTAGTAAAATTTGCCTTACATTTGCTGTCATCATGTAAAGATGATTTCTTTGGAAAAGAAAAGCTATTTTCTGATACTTCCATCTCGTATGCACCATTCAAAACCTTCCGGGCATTTCTATCACAATGTTTGGTTCCTAGAAAGTGTTTTTAGTCTGTTCGCCGAGAAGCCTGGCATTTCCCCGAGGCTCGGTTCTCGGCTCCCTGGTTGGCTGACTGTGTTGTCAATCTTGTTTGGCAAGTTTTGGCGTTATTCTAGTGGCTTCTAAGAATTCAACGAGGTATCGCTCATGCATATTGACCAATCCGCTGTGAGGGTAGGTCTATGTGTAAAATAAAACTACCTGCCGCAAGACAGACGCATTATGCAAGAGGGCGCACAGTGCACAAAAAATATACATATAAACATTATTGCATTATTATCAGATTTTTTTTACAAAAACGCCCAAGAGTGTTTATTTTAGTACTACTGAACACTATGTGACATTAAAATGAAAAATATAACTTTTACATGAGAAAAATAGAAAAGGCACTGTTTGTGCCAAACTGGACACCTTGCCAGACTTGCCTGTACTAAAACCTCTAGTTTTGTCCTGCTTCACATAATCAGTATAGAATTTTGCGTAGGGTACGCCGTAACCGGCGTAGCCTCTGCGTAGCCTCTGCGTAGGTCCGCAGAGGCTTGACGTGCACCTCCTCGGACCTGACGTGCAGCCCGGCGATGCGACTCAGAGACGCAGAAGTACTCCCTTGTGATTGGTCAGTGAGATTACGTACGCACGTACCATCTTCTACATCTCCGTCTTCTCATTTGCTTGCGTTGGAAAGTGTTCAAAAGAAGGATAATTAGTTCGTCTGCGTCCACGATCTCGTTGAGACACTGCACAAAGGCCGCCATCGTTGTTCTAAAACAGGAAATACTTGCCGGAACTGAAGCAAACATAAGCAAACCATCAGAAAAACTCCGCCCTGTGGAGTTTGCCGACCGACACCAGCCTACTGCCACCTGCAGGTCTGGAAATGAAACAGCAACACGACGGTTTCAGCCCTACGCAGAAGTATAAACACAGCAGTGGGTACGGCGGTTACGGCGTAACCTACGCGATTGACGCGACGCAGAAGTATATACCAAGCTTAATAATCATGCTATATTCCCCAGATGCCTTTAATAATAATTTCTTAATTAAATAATTTACATTTTAACTTGAGAGACAAAGAACATTTTATTCCGGCTTTCTTTATTACCTGTTTTTTCCAGCCCCCATAAAAATCTTTAAAACCATCATCGTTCCTGAAGTCTTGGTTCAGATTACAAATCCATTTTTTTTTAGGCTTTCAGATGATAAAAACCTTTAATCTGATTAATCACAGTTTAGCTGTGAACAACCCACGATTAATAATTCCTAAAAAAAATAAACAAACCTTAATCTAACTTAATTCATACAGAAAATAGAGTGAATAACTGTCTTGAATGGCAGATAGTTTTAAAAGGTTGATATGATAATAACGATGAAAGAATAATATTGAGAAATGGGGAACCTTATTGATAGGCTGTACTCAAGGAGGCCTAACAGTTCTTCACAGCAGATCTTAACAAACTCATTGATGGCCTAAATTGAATTGACAACTACATCTTAAGGCAAATGGCAATGGAAAAAAAATAAATAAACCTTCCAAATTAGTTACTAGGTTCAGAAGCATTGGGAACTTTGTGTTTCCCATTTCATTAATTAGATAACAGCCGTCTGCTTCGGGCCCACGGGCCGCAGCTTGCTAAACTGTTGAAGTTTTTCGGAACAGATTCTATTCAGCAACAACCTGACTGAATAGAGAACGATTGACTTTTGGAAATAAAGAGAGTTTCGGAATTGTCTCATGTGCTAAAAGCATGGTTCTGAAAACAAGTTTGAAAAGCGGATTCTAAATAAACTGGAGTAAAACATGGTTTTAAAAAAGTGTTTTTAAAGAAAGAGGTACTGGAAAGTTTATTAATTGGAATGAGGTCTCAGGGGTTCCAGCAGCAGAACTGGGAACCCACAATGATTAATGGGAACTTATCAAGCTACATTCATAACCTTTGACTTTGATCTAGTTTTATTCCCCAGGTACAGAGGAAGCAGATGAAGCAAATTTAACCATTGGGATTTCCTTAATTTTGTATTAACTTTTATCTCCACAGCTCTACTCAAACAGCGATCACTTTAAGAAAGTTTTCACACTAGCTAATAGCAATCCCGAGACAGGGGATCAATATTTTCAAGAAAAAGAGGGAATTGGATTACAATTACCTATTGTGAGATAATTGGATAATTAAATTTTTTGGTTCAATTCGGGTTTTGGTCAACTTTGAAAATAATCACGTTTTTAAAGAAGAAGTTTATAGTATAATGGCACTATATTAGGAGAGGAGAATAGGCATTTTCAATTCAGTTTGTATATGTCATGATCTTGTATTATAAAGGACCCAAATGCAGTGACATATTAAATGATGATTTAATTCAGCAGAGGAACAGGGAAATTACAAAACTCAGGAGGACAAGAAAATGCAGAAACCGGGTAACAGGAATCATTGACAAGAATCTTTGACGAGAAACCAGCGAGTAGTGAGTGAATGAGAACTGTTGAAACTGAAACTTGAGGACTAATTAGTGGGAAGCAGTTGCAGGTGAGAGAACAGGTGGACGCAATCAGCACCAGGGGCAGAGAGGAAAAATGGCAAGGAGGAAACAGAGAGGGAGGCAAGGAACAAAACATAAGAAATGACTAGACAGATAAACCTAAGAAGGCATAAGGAAAGACTAAACACAAAGTGGTAACTAGGAAGTAAACTAAGACAAACTTGAAGCACTAATGAACATAAGAGAGGAGGGAGAAAAACAGAAACACAACAAACTTTAACTCAAAGACTACACAAACAACTAAGAAATATGACAGAATAAGGATTCAGATTAAACTCAAAACAGTCAGCAAGATTAAAGGACTCTATGGTTAGTAGGATCTGTGGGATTTGGGGCATAAAAACTAAAGCCCTTCAATGAGGATTATTTAAACACGGATTTTTGATTGATTTCGTCTTGCATAAAGAGTTAATGAAGCGTGGCTCATTAACTTAAGTTGTGGAGTTCGTTTAGGATTGTTTCATGCAGCAGCCGCATCAGGGTAATCTAAACCAAACTCCCACGTCTGCTAACCTAATGTCTGACCTAATCACTTACTTACAATTAACTAACTAATCCTTTGAATTAGCTCACATATGTTTGGACTTACATCCTCTAACCCTTAATAACTCAGCTGGAAGCTGTCAGTGGACAGGGGCCTACTGATTGGTGATACTTCGCTTCCGAGGAGGACCAGAGGTGAACCAGAGGTGAACCTTGGGGGTCATGACATTCAACACACCGTCCAGATTTAATATCTAATTGAGAAGGGCAAAAAGAGGCTACATAACACCTCTCTGTTGGATTTTTCTAGAGTCCTGACAGATGACGAGACTAAGTGTGGCTATCCTTGGGGGCAAGCGGATGTCAGAATCTTTTCCCACCAATATGAATGAAGTGGTGAACAAAAGAAAACCACAAATAGATCATTAAAAACCCCGGTGGGTTTTTCATTCTGACAAACAAGTTATGTCTCAACAAGGTCACCTGAATGGACGATCCCTGGTTACTTTGAGCTAATTCAATAGCCAGCATGAATCATGTCTGATTTTAAGTTGATTGTTTGATCATTGTCTTTTTCTGTCGGCTCTCTTTGCACCCATTGGAAATTGTATCAACTTGAAATATATCTGTATGTTTTGGGCATTACTGTAGTGAAAGAAAAAGAGAGGAATGTTACAGAAATATCTTGAGGCATCTGGGGAATATGGCATTATTATTAGAGTTAGGGAAGAGGCCTTTCACCAGCTCTGATGTATCTTGTGATAGTGATGTGTCAGTCGCTCTAAGAGCCGGTTCGTTGAAGTGAACAACGGGAGCCGGCTCGTCATTGCGAGCAGTTTTCCTTTTTTTTTTTTTTTTTTTTTCTCTTGTTTTGGTGAAAGCCACAGGTGATTGGCCACAGGTGATTGGTCAACATGTGTAACAGCAACTGCGTGTCCACACACAGAGCAGTAGGGGCGGGAAACAGGGAGGGTCAGACACACAGCAGTGATCACATGCACACGAAGGGCGGCCAGAGAGGGAAAGAGGAGGAAAAAAGCGAGCGAGTGAGAAAGAGAGAGAGTGCGACGAACAAACGAGAAACGTGAGAAAATGAGTGACAGCAGCAGGAAACGCAGCAGAATTTGGACCCATTTCAATGTTGCAAGCAGCTCAAAGGCAGAGTGTAACATGTGCAAGGTGGAAATATCATATAGAGCAGGCTCCACAAATAACCTGCACAGACACATGAACACTGTTCACCCATCAGTGCAGTTAGAAGAAAGCAGACAAGCAAGGCAACTTGCCAATGAAGGTGCCAGTGTGTCTACTGCAACTGTTGCGGCTGCAATGTCTACAGCATCATGCAGTACACCACCTCGACCTACCCAGAGCTCTATGAGCCAGTTTCTGCAAAAGGCTATGACCCCACTCAGACAGAACACAATTGATGAGGAACTTGCAAAAATGGTTGCATGTGATTTTCAGCCATTCTCAATTCTGGATGACAGAGGATTCAGAAGCTACACCCATGTTCTCAATCCAATGTATGCAGTTCCAAGGAGAATAACGCTTTCACAAAAAATCATCCCAGGCCTATATGATAGAGAACGTGCTTTACTCCAAGAAAGGGTAAAAAAAAGTCACAGCTGTTTGTTTAACAACTGACTGCTGGAAATCTCGAACCACCACATCATTCATGTCAGTCACATGTCACTTTGTTGTACTGCAGGAAGCATGCACTGTTCTGGAGCCATTTGAGCAGGTCACTGTGGAGATCAGTGCAGACAGGTACAGTGTATAAATGATTATCACGTTATTAATATTATTATTATTATTATCATTTTTATTAGTTGTTACATTAGAATGAGAAGCAGATTAGACATGACTGGAAATAATAACATATACTAATAAATAAATGAAAGGATAATTTTAACACTTATTTATTCTTCCAGCTATGTTACAGCCTCTAAAATGTTGATCCTGTGCAAGGGTCTGCAGAGAGTGACAGCTGAGCACCAGATCAGAGTAACCACAGGGGAGGTGAAAGAGTTAGTGGATACTCTGTGTGGATCCATGGACAGAGGGTTCAACAAAATGGAATATAACGCTGTCCTGTCAGAAACAACAATTCTTGACCCAAGATTCAAAAAGCTGGCTTTTAATGACAATAGAACGGTGGATGAAGCTCTTCAGAGAATAACTGCAGCAGCAGCAAGATCTAGCCAGTCAACTCCACTCCAAAGGACCAAGAGGGAGAAGAGGCAGCAGAGCATGAACAAGAGGAGCCACAAGCACCTGCTGTTTGGAGGTTCTTCGAAGAACGGGAAAGTGGAGACACTACAAGAAGCAGTCCCTCAGCAGATGCAATACTTTTGAGATCATATCTCGAGGAGCCCCTTTTCCAGAGAAGTGCAGACCCACTGAACTGGTGGGAGACCAAAGGTCTAGTCTACCCGCGTCTTACACATGTGATGGCAGGGAGACTGTGTATTGTAGCAACATCTGTACCCTCAGAGATAATCTTTTCCTAAACAGGGCAGATAATTAACAGAAAGAAGAAACAGGATCAGCCCCTCAAAGCTGAGGTACTTGGTTTTTCCAAATGCTAATCTTCACAAAAGTTTTGTTGTCATTCTGTGAGTTTGTTCAGGTTTCTTCAATGTAAATAGTTCTTGCAACCAGTATATTATGAATATTATGTTTTTTTAAAACACTGGTGAGTCCTGGATGGGTCTGTTTTTTTATAGCCTTTGTTTATATTTTTATTTTTGTAGCACTGAAGTTCAGATTTCTTAAAGGGCCTCTATGCAACTTTTTCCCCCAAAATAAACGTAACAATAGCCTTTTTATTTGACCATTTATGACTCAAACATCTCCTGATGAGCATACTGACACCTTGTCAGCTCACAGTGGATGCACCTATAAGCCTGTATCCAATTTTGTCTATTTTCTGTCGGATTTTCCCGCGCTGTCTGCGGATGTGACGTCAAGCGCATTCATGTTAAACGTTTCAGATCACTCTGCCACCACCGCTAGTCAGCACTCGTAAGCAGTTCAATGGATTGTGCGAATACACAGAAGAGACCCAGAAGAACTCTGAAACCAACAGTAACTCCACATAAGACTAAAAATGTTAAACCCCTGACAAGTGCCCAAAAAAGATCGAAGATGGAGAGCGACCGGAGTACGAGCGCGCGCTGCGAGAGCGAGCAGAAAGGAAGAGCAGTTTCGTTTTTTGGCCACAGGTGTCGCGAGTTTAAATTTCAGAAAATTGCATATAGCCCCTTTAAAGTGTTCAGTAAATAAAGCCATATAAATGATAAATATTTAATATATTGCATTTTTTTACATTAGTAAATCATTTTACACATAGTTTTGCAATATTTTTGTTGATAAATATACTTTAAACAACAGAAAATCTGAGGAGCCACTTGGGAGCCGAAAGAGACAGCTCTTTTTTGTGAGCCGAGCCAAAAGGACTGGCTCTCCAAAAAGAGCCAGCATTCCCATCACTAACTTGTGACTCCTCAGCTGTGAGGAGTGTTTTGGTTAACCTAGCAATGAAGACATAACATCAGGGGACTGAAGGCAGAAGCTGCTTGCAGAGAAGGCAAACGTGATCTGGGTGCGAGGGAGCTCAAGCGTTGGCCCAAGTGGGGCTCATGTACAAAACTGGCTATGATAAAATATGAAAAACGCAGATGCAGACTACAGCCTCATCTATATGAAGGGTAGAAGATATTTTCTTCGACGGATGAGCTGCTGCTGAGATCTCGAGAGAGCTGTGCGTAAGTAATATGGCGGTAAACTGGTAAAACAAACAAACTCGGGTAAAAACAAACCATAACATTTGAGCCAAATATAGCAAACGTTTAATAATAATAACCATTATTTTGTATTTCTCCATAAACAAGCTGGACGAGGAAACCTTGCACAGCCTGGAAAGCTACTTGGACGAGTGCTTTGACAACAGTGTAATGGGCAAGCCACAGAAATCCACCTCTGCTATGCCGACAAGCACACCATCACAGAAACGCACCCGTTCTGAGGCCAGCACCCCCACCATCTCTCCAGAGAAACGCTACAGTGATGTCCTGGACTCAATAGATAAGAAGCTAACCAGCCTAGACGCCCGTCTGGCCCTGGTTGAGGTTCTCCATAAAGAATTTCAAGCTCTAAGGGAATCCCTGGAGTTCAGCCAACAACCAAACGCTGAGAGACGGTGTAAAGAAACTCACCGAGGGGATGACGCAGCTGTCCGGAGAAAGTAAGAGGATGAAAGAAACTATCTTGGATATAAAGGCCAGGGGAATGCGGGACAATCTTGTTTTTTCCCGGATCCCAGAACAGGCTGAGGACGACGCTGAATCCACCGTCCGAGATTTTCTCCAACATCAGTTAAAGCTCCCAAGCGACACGGTAAAAAACATCGCTTTTCACCGCGTCCACCGGCTCGGAGGTAAGAAGCCTAACAACAGCCGGCCACAACCTATTGTTGCTAAATTCGAGCATTACAAGCAAAAAGAGCAGGTCAGAGGCCAGGGCAGAGAGCTGCGGGGAACGAATTACAACGTTAATGATCAATATCCGAAGGAAATCCTGGATAGAAGGCGCGTTTTGTTCCCAATCAGAAAGAAATATATCAGTGAAGGCACCAGAGCTACAGTAGCGGTAGATAAACTGTATGTTAATGGGCAGCTGTTCAGGGACCCCCAGCGTACTCCTTGGCTTTATTAGTCATGTAACACTGGTCAGATACGAGTTGTTTTATCAGTCAACTATAATGTAATGTTAGCACAGCTCTGTAAAGTTGTTTACATTACTCAATGTGGGGGGGGGGGGGGGGGGGCAGGGCTAAGCACTGGGATAGTGGCTCTTTTTTCTTTTCTCATCTTCACATGTCTATCACCAAATGTCTTTGTCACTCCTTTTTCCTTCTTTTATCACTCACACACACACACAGAAATTTTTCATAATATAACTATTTCTTTCTCTCTCACCCTCACCCTTCACACCTTCACAACTTTCTTCTATTTTTCTCTTTCTTATATCTCGGCTTTTGGAATTTCAATCAGGCAACCCCAAGCACAAAATAATAATACACCTGTGTTTATCTGTTTCTATGTTGATGTGGACTTTAAAACTTTTATCTCAAAACTATGACTACTCTAAGGTTTGTCACATGGAATGTTCATGGAGCTGGCACCAGAGAGAAAAGAGTTAAGATTTTGATGCAGCTTAAAAGATTGAAGGCAGATGTCGTCTTATTACAAGAAACCCATAAATCTACCTCAGCTGCAGATTATCTTAAATCCATTAGTTTCCTAATGTGTTTTCTGCATGCTATAACTCTAGACAAAGGGGAGTAGCAATATTAATAAATAAAAATGTCAATTTTACAGTAATAGATACAGTTACAGATCCAAAGGGTAGATTTATTATAGTAAAACTATCTATAAATAACCAAAAGTTATGTATTGTCAGTATATATGGTCCAAATGTTGATGACCCCTCATTCTTTCATTCCTTCTTCTCGGTGCTCCTTGAACACATGGATTGCTCACTTCTTCTTGGGGGCGACCTCAACTTTGGTTTAAATGAAGAAATAGACAGGCTCAGCACAGCAGGGACTAAGCACAGCTGGAAATCTATAGATATACTCAAACAGTACATGAGTGATTATGGACTTTGCGATGCATGGCGATCTCTTCACCCCAATGACAAAAAATATACTTTCTTCTCAAATGTCCACAATTCATATTCTCGACTGGATTATTTGTTAGTCAGCAGCTCACTGTTGACTGACATTTCAGACACTGAGATACACCCTATAGCTGTTAGCGATCATGCTCCTGTTTCTCTAACTTTAGTAAATAAAACAGAAACATCTCAAAGCAAAAATTGGAGATTTAATATATCCTTACTTAAGGATAAAGAATTTATTAAATATTTCAAAAAAGAGTGGGCCTCATATTTGGAATATAACGACCTCCCTGGTACGTCGCCATCCATTCTTTGGGAGGCAGGAAAAGCTGTGATTAGAGGTAAAATAATCTCATTCTCATCAAATAAAAAGAAAATGGAAAAAAAACGTATTCAGGAATTAGAAGAAACTATTAATTCATTAGAAGCTTCTCTAGATGAGGAGAGACTAGGCAAAATCCATAAAGCAAAGCTAGAATTAAATCAAATTATTAATAAACAGACCCAGTTCTTAATTCAAAGACTTAGGATAGAAAACTTTGAACAGGGTAATAAATCAGGTCGATTTTTGGCTTAAAATTAATAAAGAAAAAACAACTATCTCTGCTATTAAAGATCAGACCGGGAATACAGTATATGATCCTGGAAGAATAAACAACACATTTAAAGAATTTTACAAGGCTTTATACTCACCAGAGATAAATCCATCAGATCATGAAATTGAAAAGTTTTTGGATAACATAACACTACCTAAATTATCTGAAAGTCAAGCGATGGCCCTGGATTCACCACTATAAAGAATTCTGGAATATTCTGGCACCAACATTCCACAGAATGCTGCAGGAAACCAAGGAAAATGGCCGACTCCCACCAAATATGAATTCTGCCTACATTAGTCTTCTACTAAAATCAGGTAAAGACCCTTTGTTTCCCACCAACAATCGTCCCATACCCCTTATTAATGTTGATTTTAAAATAATCTGCAAAGCCCTCGCAAAAAGGATAGAGAAAGTAACCCCTCTTATAATACATCCTGATCAAACTGGTTTTATTAAAGGGAGACATTCATCCACAAATTCACGTAGATTAATAGATTTAATAGATTTTTCTTACTGTAAAAACATTCAAACTAATATATTATCTTTAGATGCAGAAAAAGCATCTGATAGAGTTAACTGGAAATTCTTATTTGTAACCTTACATAAATTTGGCTTTGGAAATTCTTTTATAAACTGGTTGAAAATATTATACAGTTCACCAACAGCATGTATCAGGACTAATAACCAAACATCATCTAGGTTTTATCTTCAGAGAGGTACCAGGCAGGGATGTCCTCTCTCTCCCTCCCTGTTCGCTATTTTTATTGAACCACTAGCTGCAGCAATCAAGCAAACTCACAATATTAAAGGCATAAAATGCAATAACATGGAACATCAAATCAGTATTTATGCAGATGATGTATTACTTTTTCTCCAGCATTCACAAACCTCTTTCTCTCAGTTAATCGGGTTGATAAACTCTTACTCAAATGTTTCAGATTATTCTATAAATTGGTTAAAATCTACAGTTCTTCCAATCAATTCTTCTGTCCAGAATCCAACTAATACACAACTGCAGTCAGGGAATATTACCTATTTAGGTATCAATGTCTCACCAAGACTGGCAGATTTAATAAAGCTAAACTACATCCCACTTTAAAAAAAAGTGGAAGATGATCTTGCTAGATGGAAATCCCTACCCATATCACTTATGGGAAGGGTTGCTTCAATAAAAATGATGGTTTTGCCCGGAATCAACTACTTATTCTCAATGATCCCAAGTAAACCATCACTGGACTGGTTTAGATCTCTGGACTCCTCTATCTCAAAATTTCTTTGGAAAGATAAACCCCCACGTATCAGCTTAAGACCAAAGAAAAAGGAGGTCTAGATCTACCAAACTTCCATCATTATTTCTTAGCCAACAGGCTCCAATACATCTCAAGATGGTTAAAACATAGCTACCTAGACGATGTCCTGGATAGACGTCGAACAGACACTATGTAATAAGATAAAACTTTCAGACCTACCATTTATTAGCTCAAATATAAAAAAAATATGAATGCTTTAAAAGCATAAATATCAGCTCCTCTCTGACAGCATGGTGGGAGTTTCTAAAAATGACAGAGTCCACAATAATCCCATGCAGACGTACACCCATCTAGAATAACCCCGACATCTTGCAAAAAAAATGTATGATAAGTTTTCCAGTCTGGAGGTGCAATGGAATTGAATACCTGGAACATATATTTGAAGGAACATACTTTATCCCATTTAATACATTAATTACACAATATGGAATTGATAAAAACAAATTCTTAAAATATCAACAAATTAAATCTATTATTAAATGTAAATTTAGGCTCAATACAGCTGAATTACAAATTCCAGCAAGAGTTTTAGATTTTCTTAATCTCAACCCCCCCATATTGCTGTCTAAAATATACAAAACTTTATCTGCATTAGATGAATCAATAGCCATTCCTATTTCAAAATGGGAGGTGGATTTATCAGCCAGCTTTGACCAAAATGTCTGGTCTCAGATATGTTTAAGAACCTTTAAAATAACAAAAAATCCTCGTTTGCAATTAATACAATGCAAAGTCCTTCATATAGTACACTATACAGGTCAACGAATGTTTAGGATGGGTTTTACATCGTCTAATACCTGCTTACAATGCACAAGCAATATACCAGATACTTGTGTCCATGCGCTTTGGTTCTGTCCACCTGTTAAGAAATTTTGGTGCCAGATATGTGAAGACTTATCAAAGTGTCTGAAATGTAACATTCAATTCAATTCAATTCAATTCAGTTTATTTATATAGCGCCAACAACAACAACAGATGTCATCTCAAGGCACTTAACAAGAAGTCATTTCAATACATTTATACAAACATTCCAATCAGTTAAAAAGTTTCCAATTTAAGGAATCCCAGCAGATTGCGTCAGTCATTGGCGTGAGGTTGGGCCCCGTTGATGCAGACTTTCCAACCACAGCAATCCTTCAGCAATCCCTCATACTGAGCAAGCATGTAGCAACGGTGGAGAGGAAAAACTCCCCTTTAACAGGAACAAACCTCCAACAGAACCAGGCTCAGTAGGAGCGGCCATCTGCCACGACTGTCTGGGGGTTTGAGAAGACAGAGCAGAAACACAGAAGGAACAGAAGATCTGATATAAGAGAACTTTCTTTGTTACAGGAAGTAAAAAGTTAATAACAGGACACAGTGGATGTTCAGTTACTGGGGGGATCATCCCAGTCGATGCCCCCCGTCCAACAGGGCATTGCAGCCAAGCAGGATACCAGACCAGGTATATCTTCTATGGAGAGAAAAACACTGAGAGAAAACAAAGTTAACAGTCGAAATAACAGAATGTACTGTAATACAACTGGAGAGTAGTAGGAGAAAAGGAAGTAGCAGAGTGAAAAAAAATTGGTAAGTCTGTCCTCCAGCAGTCTAAGCCTATAGCAGCATAACTACAGAGATAACTCAGGATGACCTTAGCCACTCTAACTATAAGCTTTATCAAAAAGGAAAGTTTTAAGCCTGGCCTTAAAAGTAAACAGAGTGTCTGCCTCACGGACTAAAGCTGGGAGCTGGTTCCACAGGAGAGGAGCCTGATAACTAAAAGATCTGCCTCCCATTCTACTTTTAGAAATCCTAGGAACTACAAGTAAACCTGCAGTCTGAGAGCGAAGGGCTCTGTTAGGAACATAAGGAACAATTAGATCTCTGATGTATGATGGAGCTTGATTATTAAGGGCTTTGTATGTAAGAAGAAGGATCTTAAATTCTATTCTGGATTTAACAGGGAGCCAATGAAGGGAAGCTAAAGGAGGAGAAATGTGATCTCTCTTTTTAATATTCATCAAAACTCTTGCTGCCGCATTTTGGATCAACTGAAGGCTTTTAATGGCATTTTGTGGACTACCTGATAGTAAAGAATTACAGTAGTCCAGCCTTGAGGTAACAAATGCATGGACTAGTTTCTCAGCATCACTCCTGGACAGGATGTTTCTAATTATAGCAATATTCCGGAGGTGAAACAAAGAAATCCTAGAAACCTGTTTAATATGGGATTTAAATGTCAAGTCTCGGTCAAAAATAACGCCGAGGTTCTTTACGTTATTACTGGGGGCCAATTTAATGCCATCCAGATGAAGTGATTGACTAATCAGTTTCTGTTTAAGAACTTCTGGTCCAAAGACAGCAACTTCTGTTTTGTCAGAATTTAAAAGCAAAAAGTTTAGGGTCATCCATGTTTTTATGTCTTCCAGACATGCCTGTAATCTACCTAACTGACTGGGTTCATCAGGAGTTATGGATAAATATAGTTGTGTATCATCTGCATAGCTGTGGAAATTTATCCCATGCTGTCTAATGATTCTACCAATTGGGAGCATATATATGGTTAACAGAATTGGTCCAAGCACAGAACCCTGTGGAACTCCACAAGTAACTCTTGAGAGTGAAGAAGATTTATCATTTAGATGAACAAACTGGAATCTATCAGACAAATATGATTTAAACCAGCCTAGTGCTGTTCCTTTGATCCCTGCAACATGTTCAAGCTTTTCTAAGAGAATATTATGATCAACTGTGTCAAAAGCAGCACTGAGATCTAACAAAACCAGAACAGACACCAGTCCATTATCTGAGGCCATGAGAATATCATTAGTAACCTTCACCAGTGCTGTTTCAGTGCTATGATGAGCTCTAAAACCTGACTGAAACTCTTCAAACAGCTCGTTATTGTTTAAATGCTCACAGACTTGATTAGCAACAATTTTCTCAAGGACTTTGGATAAGAAAGGAAGGTTAGATATAGGTCTGTAATTCACCAAGTCATCTTGATCAAGGGAAGGTTTCTTGAGTAAAGTTTTAATTACAGCTATTTAAAATTCCTGTGGTACGTATCCGTTTACTAAGGATAGATTCATCATATCCAAAATGGGGCCAGGAACCAAATGGAACACTTCTTTAAATAATTTGGTTGGAATTTGCCTGTTAGGAAATTTAAATGATGTCAACATGGACACAAAGTCAGTTCTAATGGTTCACATTGCCTTATGCATCGCTAAGAAAACTATCCTCCTGAACTGGAAAAATAAAAAAGCTCTTAATATTAATCAGTATAGAAATCTCTTGTTGGACCATATTGGTCTTGAGACGGCCTCTGGCTCCATATCTGATCAATCTCTCTGGGCTCCTTTGATCAGCTCCATCACCTAGTGGGGGTGGGGGGCACTTGGTTTTGTCGTTTGGGATACTGTTGCTGATGTGGGGGTTTTGGGGTTGGAGGCATCTGGGGGGGACCCCAGGGGGTGGGATCACTGGGCGGATGGGGCGCTGGACGTCGTGGCTGGCCTGGGGTTGGGCTTTGGGTGGTAACTCCTGATGGCTGCATGCGGTGCCTTAGGGGGGTTGCACTGGCAGACATGGGTTACTGGCCTGGTGGCCGTGCTGCGCCTGGGTAGGGTCTGGGGTGGGCCTGGGGATTCGGGGCTCTGGGGCACCGCACCCCCTAGCTGTGGGGGGGGGGGACTGTAACAGTTCAGTCCATTAAATCCGAATCTGGTCCCAGCACTCAGGTACCACCAAGTTTTACCAGCTCCCGGGTCCCGATCCCGCGCAACGCAGGGCATCCAACGAGGGCCAGGGCCGGTCCAACCCGCCAATGAACCGGACACGCACGGTGCGCACAGAACAGGTGATCAAATGAGCAGAGATGCCGGATCCGCATCCCGCCGAGCCACCGAGCAGGCACCACCCAACAATCCCAAACCTGGCATCTCTAAAAGAGGTGCCCCAACTAACCAAAGGAAGATATCGGCCCAGCGCATCGGCCGACACACCGGCCCCCCCAGGCCCGGCCAGGCACGCACCAGGTCCGAACCGGATTGACCACCGATACACCGGCAGGCAGGGGCCCCCGTCATCGGCGGGGAGTGACGGAGGGGAAATAGGCCCCCCATTAAGTGTAAGGCCTGAGGTGCGCCAGGCGAGGGGGCAGACCAAGATCCAACCTGACAAGAAGACAAAGACATACAGACACAGTCATACGTTCCCTCCCTCTTAAACACATACATTCTCACTGACTCACCAAGACACACAAGAAAATGACGCTGTACCCTCACTCACACACCCCATACACACTTTAAGCTCCCAGGTCCAGGTACCGATTCCCCAGTAGAGCCACCAGTCCCCGGACCCGGGAGATGGACCCCCTACCTTCTAGGACGGAGACAAGCAGACCGCCAAGGGCCCCACAGTGGCAAAGCAGCCCGACAGCCCAGGACCCCGACCAGACCGCCTGTTCCTCCTCCGGACCCCAACCCCTGATGGCCCGTAGCGAACAGGGGTGTGAAAAGACCCCTAGCCTCCATCCTCCCGCTCGAGTATGGTGTTGATGCGTGTTGTTATAATGTGCATTTAAAACAGAGGGGTGGGATGTGGGGAAGGCAGCCACACATTCCCCAACCCCCACCCCGAGCCCTCAGTGTCTATATGTGGTTTAACAGTGGCACCGGCACCAGAGGTGAAGCTGATTGAACCGCTCCCCCTCTGGATGCCGAAAAGTGTGCCCACCCCAAAGTCCCTACATATGTGTCGTGTGAGAATGTTATAAGTGGGAGTGTCTAAGTTGTATATTAAAATTGGGACCCAGGACACCACGGGATAGCACCCCAGTGATATGCCCATGCCCCAAGACCCTATATGAGTGGTAAAGTGATGGAGCGGGTGGACAGAGGTGTCCAGGGATGGGGAGGGAAGGACTGGGAGACAAAATGTCTTCCCAGGGAGCCAGCTCCCCCACTGACCCCAATAGGCACCGCTGTTCACCGGGATCCACCAGGGGAGGGAGGCCATGGCACGTTCGACCCGGGGCCCACGGCCACGGCACCACAAAAGCCCCACGGACCCCAAGGCAGTCCCCCCAGCCCCATCCCAGAAGGGGAACTAAACCCACCCTGACATTCGCTCTACTCTCAAACACAAAAGACACTAGACACCCAGGTTGAATTCGACCCCCCGGCCGAGGTCACCCTGACCCCAGATGAGGCTGACGGCGGAACTGCAACCTGTATCCACTGGAAATGGTGCTCATTACCCATGCATCGGTGCAATGGGCCCTGGTGCTCAGGCCATGTCCCGACGCCTGCTCGGGCCCCTGGGGGGGGTGGCGGCGGCCCCGCTCCTGCCCTGCCTGGGTTTTGTGGGGTGGGACTTGCACCGGCCTGGGCTGATGGCTGGTCCCCGCCACGGCCCTGCACAGGAGGCTGTCCATGACCCGGCAGTGGGCACTCGGGCAATGGACCCTCTCCCTCAAGGCCTCGTCTGGTGAGAGAACCAGCGAGGCTATGCAGTGATCCACGGGCGTCATGTGGTCCAGACCATGGGTCCCAGGACTGCGCATGGACGCCAGGGTCCTTGCATCCCTACCCGGGTGGGAGAACCGCCTGAGGTCCGCCCAGCAACGCTTCAGCTCCTCCAGAAATGCCGGTGACGGCGGGACCTCAAATGCAGGGGCCACGGGAGCCCGGCGAAAAAAAGGGTTCGTTACGGGGTGTCCTGCTGGAGCGTCGTCCAGCCCGATCCTGGCTAGGGCCGCCCTAACAATTGCCCGTAATGGGCCAGGTTCCTGCCCTGGGTCAGAGCTCACTGAACCTCTGTGGGAGGACTCGGAACCATCGTTGCCCACCACACTCTGGGGCTCTGACCCCTGCCCCTGGAGTCCCGGAGAGGGGTCCGGGTCCGCTGCCAGGGACTGAAACTCCGAATTGGAGGCCCTCACGGAGATCATATCCTCCGAATCCCCACCCGACTCCAAGGCAGTACCCTGGAAGGCCGGCATGGTAGCTGGGGGCCCCAGTAGTGTCTTCAGCTGCTCCAACTTGGCTCTTAGAGAGTCCAACTCATGCCGAGAGGGATGTTGCCGCCTCGCCCTCTTCCCCTTTGGGCCACCGTGATCCTCCGCTGGCGCAGCACGCCTCCTGGAACACGGTTGGGGTATGCCTGAGGGTGGCAGATCGGCTGCAAAAACCAGGCCTTCCACCTGGTGCAGCCTGTCCTCCCTGACCGACAGTGGCAGATTACTGCAATTCATACATGGGTGGTAAGGGCTTCTCTAAGGTGACCCATGCCCAGACACCTGGGACAGAGGTAATGACCGTCCTCCACTTGGAGATCGGCCCCACATGATGTGCACGCCAACATTCCTGCAGACGGGGGCAAGCACAACACCAGGGAGTCAGAGCGAGAACTTCAATAAAACTGAAGAGCGTGAATTGGACCCCTGCACAGACAATAGGTAGCTGTGCGCCGGCCAGGCAATCCGAGCGAGAGCTGTCGTAGAAACACAGAACACGGTCGGAACCTCCAGGCACTCACCTGTTAGCAACAGCTAACCGCTGCAAGAGGGCAAGCCGTCCTCACACGCTCGCCTTCTCACTATAACACAAAGAGAACAGGCATCAACCACAGCCGTGGAGGGCTACCACGAGCACTCTGACCCTAAGTCCCCGGCAGGATGACGCCGTTAAACACAAACGTGCTTACCTCTTTGAGCGAGTTACCAGCGAAACACGCCAGGTAAACCGCGAGAAGATCCAAGAGACCGGATGTAGCCCCTGCGTGCTATTTATAGATGCACGCCCAGGTGGGCTACGGGTCACATACGTGACTTTGTTTACACTTCAACTTGACCTGCGCGGAGCGAGAGGGGACATTTTTCACTCTCGCCACTGGCAGTCAGAAAGGAATGAAACAGAACTTTATTTTCTAGTTGATGCATTAGATTAAGTAATTAATCCTTATTGCATTATCACCATTATAAACTATAGCAAGTTTTCAAGATAATACAGTTTATTTTAAAAAATTTAATCTGACTCATATGCACCAATCTAGATCATAATAATCAGACTCTGGCTTCCATCATCCCTTATGCTTTAAAATTGGAATATTCTCTGTTTTATTTGATCTATTTTTACCCAAGATCCCTTGATGTCAAGATTGCAGTTTTCTAGATCTGTTGCGTTCAGTTTTTCAGATAGAGCGATGACAGTAGCATATTTATAATCCTGAGATCCTGAGCAATCCACTGATACTAAATATGTACAGATTGATGGGGAAGGGATCAAATATTGATCCAAAGTCGAACAGTTTTTTACCGCGACGTCTCAGAGTCAAATGATTGTCGGTGATAACTTTGAACTTCGGATAATAATTAATCTGTGTCGTCGTGAAATGAATCCTAACCTGCTGTAGCAGCTCAGATTGTGTTAGCTCAGGTGTGCTGTTCACCTGAGCTCCACTGCCCTGGTAAAAAGGGCTCTGACGACCATGACTGAACATTGGGTATTTCTTCTACAATTCGTCTGTGAAACTACACTTTCGTTTAGGCATTTTAGTGGCACATTACAAGCAGCAGCGTAGCTCCTCGTGTGTTTTGTGGGCAGTGGCTGCTTTAAAGGGGAGGTAAACCAGGTGCAATATGGGGGTAAACCATATTTTACATTTTATGATATTTTAAAAAATCCCCCCGGACATAATTTTATGGCCAAAAAGGAGGACATGTCCGGGCAAAAGAGGACGTATGGTCACCCTACTAAAAGACAATTACAAAGTCAGCTTTCTATCATCTGAAGAATAGCTCTAGGATCAACGGACTAATGTCCCAGCAAGATCTGGTGAAACTCATCCATGCCTTTGTCTTTGGTCGAAGTGATTACCGCAATTGTGTCACAGGTCTGTCCATTCATGTTGTCAGGGTCAAGTCTAATTTGCATTCCCAGAATCGGAACCAAACATAGGGAAGCAGCATTCAGTTTTTATGCTCCTCAAATCTGAAACAAACTTCCAGAAAACTGCAAAAATCCAAAAACACTGAGTTCCTTTACAGGTGAAACTCGAATAATTTAAGTATCGTGCAAAATTTCATATATTTCAATAATTCAACTTGAAAAGGTGAAACTAATATATAAATATATAGACTCATTACATGCAAATCAAGATATTTCAAACCTGTATTTGTTATAACTTTGATGACTATGGCTTACAGTTTATGAAAACCTTAAATTCAAAATCTCAAAAAATTTGAATATTGTTAAAAGTTTCAATATATTAGGCTCAAAGTGTCACACTCTAGTCAGCTAATTAATCAAAAACAACTACAAAGGGTTCCTGAGCCTTTAAATGGTCTCTCAGTCTTGTTCAGTAGGAATCACAATCATGGGGAAGACTGCTGACCTGACAGTTGTGCAGGAAACCACCACTGACCCCCTTCATAAGGAGGGAAAGCCTCAAAAGGTCATTGCAAAATAAGTTGGATGGTCGCAAAGTGCTGTATCAAAGCACATTAATAGAAAGTTGTGTGGAAGGGAGAAGTGTGGAAGAAAAAGGTGTATAAGCAGCAGGGATGAGTGCAGCCTGCAGAGGATTGTCATGAAAAGGTAATTCAGAAGTGTTGGGGACATTCACAAGGAGTGGACCGAGGCAGTATGGCTGTATGTAGGCTGAGGCACACAATCCAAGAGGCTGGAAGTCCAGTGTGAAGTTTCCACAGTCTGTATTGATTTGGGGAGCCATGTCACCTGCCTGTGTTGGTCCATTGAGCTCCCTTAGGTCCAGAGTCAATGCAGCCATCTACCAGGAGTTTTTGGAGCACTTCATCCTTCCCTCCGCAGACAAGCGCTTTATGGAGATGCTGACTTTATTTTCCAGCAGGACTTGGTACCTGCCCACACTGCCAAAAGTACCAAAACCTGGTTTAATGACCATGGGATTACTGTGCTTGATTGTCCAGCAAACTGACCTGACATGAACTCCATAGAGAATTTATGGGGCATTGCCAAAAGAAAGATGAGAGACATGAGACCGAACAATGCAGAAGAGCTGAAGGCTGCTATTGAAGCATCCTGGTCTTCCATAACACCTCAGCCGTGCCACAGGCTGATAGCATCAGTGCCACGCCGAATTGAGGCAGTCATTGATGCAAAAGGGGCCCAAACCAAGTACAGAGTACATATGCATGAATATACTTTTCAGAGGTCCGACTTTTCTCTATTAAAATCCTTGTTTTATTAATTTCATTTAATTTTCTAATTTTCTGAGATTTTGAATTTGGGGTTTTCATAAGCTGTAAGCCATAATCATGAAAATGATAACATATAAAGGCAGCAAATATCTCAATTTGCATGTAATGAGTGTTGGGGGACACACAGCCATTGCGTGGCGCTAACCCACATTCTAGCTCCGACAGGAGAAGAAGAGGACCAGAGGTTTGATAAGGGCTTGAGTCATTGGCGCTCTCTCTCTTCCGTTCGGGCATTCAGCCAAACAGCGCCAGGCGAGATCCAATCCTTCCTTCGCGGGCGAGGGAAGGACACAAGTTTCTGGGAGAAACTCACTCCAAGGACGACAATACTGCTGATCAATCAGGTGAATCGCAAACCCAGTGTCTTAAGACAAACCCCACTGTTCTGCCCTGAGCCCTATAGAAACTCTTTGAATTTCAGATGCTACCGTGAGGAAGCGAGCTGCTAACAAGCTACTGTTGCCGCAGAGCCGCGTCCAGACTACAGCTATTACATCCACCGCTGACGGAGCTTATGTGAGATGAATTCTGTGCTGAAAGCTGCGAACAAAGGTACTGTCTGTGAAGGTAGAGCTGATCGCTGTTTAGGCAAGCCGGAGAGGACAACGACGTTCCAGCTTATGGCTGCTACGCTACGACAGCCATACGGCCGACCGCTGCTAACCCACCACAGCTATTGTTAGCCTGCCGGCTAACGTTGTGTTAGCCTCACCCATCATCCACGGAGCGACTTGGAGAACAATTCAATAAGGTCTGTCTGGGCAGAGGCGAGATTAGGTTAGTTTAAACAAGATTTAAGGGTTGTTTGTTTCACTGTGATTTGTTATTTTGTGTAAGATTTCATTCATTGTTTGGGTACAAACAAGTCGGTCGACCTGGAGGTTTAAACAGTGATTTTCGAGGTTTCCGATGGAAAGTTGTTTATATCCTGCAACCTGAGTTACTCAATCCAACAGTTTTTCCTTTGTTTGGTGTTTAATAAATGAACCAGAGCGGCTTTAAGCAGCACCACGTGAGGTAGCTGTAGGCTACATGCTCTAGCGAACCACGTGGGCCCTCCTTTGACTGCTTATTATTCATGAACGATAGACTGCCATTAATGCTATTCAAAATAGAGATCGACTTTAAAACATATAGTTTGAACACTAAATCTAATCTTTTAAGTCATTTTTGAGACCGCCTTCTTGGTAAGTCAAAATACTAAATTAGATCAACATAATTGGTACAGCCTTAACGTCAACATAAAGTCTAAATATTAAATCAGATCAATCACTGCGGTGACCGATCCATAAAATAGAATCAATTATCTAAAGGTTATTGATTTCTAATTCAGCAAATGGTTAAATGAAACATTGCTTCTTCCAAATAATGTTTTCTTCACTTCTGCTTTGCATTGTGAATTGGTGGTTTGAAAACAAACCAGAATGTGCTGATTAGTCTTAAACTAATCACAATTAGTTTGAGACTAACTTAGCTTCATTCCCAACACTGTTCAATACAAGCCTTGGTCTTTGAGCAAACATATTCATTCTGAACTGTGACATCATTATCAATTTAATGTTTATTGTTTCTATTTCTGTGCATATTTATTATGTTTACTGTTTTACTTCTGAGTGTCAGTTTTATTATACTTACTCTTTTCTTAGTGGTTTAGTTGTGTGTTACTTGTTTGATGAGTTTGTTGATTAAAGTATGTTAACTGAAAGTTGAATTATTTTTGTAATAAACTCTTGTTGTTATTTCACCTACATGTGTAGGAACTTGCTGTTCAAAGAACGCCAAGAACTTATTCCTTCATATATTGTTTAATTATCTCAGCCTTATCAGGCAGGTAATCATAAACATAAACTGAGACTGAACAATTTGGCTATTGTATTCCTGGAATCCAGGTGGTGCCCATAAACTTGGTAATTTTACATAAAATTATTAATTTGATTAATAATTGCCCTAAGCAATTATTCATAGCCAAAACCTACCCATCTGTGGCACAACATGAGTCTATCTCATATATTAGCTTAATCTTTTAAGCTGAATTACTGAAATAAATGTACTGCAGCACGATTTTCTAAGTTTTCAACTTTCACCTGTTTAGAACTCTCTTTGATTAATAACAACTGGAACATCATAAAATGTAGTCTGTTCTTCAAACTGCCATTGTTTTCTTTTACTTTGTTTTCTTTTCCTTTTAGTCATGGAAAGCATGTTGAATTGCACTATTTCTGATAATGTGCTTTACTGTACAAACAAGTTGTCTTGCCTTAAACTATACCCAATTCAACACCCATTACCTTAAACGTGTTTACATTGGAAAATTGATATGGGTTTTGTTGTGCAGTAAACACATTTATGGTGATATTTTTTGTTTAATGTGTGAAACAAGTCTCATCTTTAATTGCAAATAAATCTCACACTCCCAAAAAAATAGACATTAATATGTGAAGATTTAGGGCTGCACAGTTTTGTTGGTAGCACTGTTGCCTTGCAGCAAGAAGGTCCTGGGTTCAAACCCTAGCCCTGGGTATTTCTGTATGGAGTTTGCTAATTCTCCCGGTGCATGTGTGGGTTCTCTCCAGGTACTCTAGCTTCCTCCAACAGGCAAAAGAATTGACTGTTAGGTGAATTGGTCTCTCTAAATTGCCCTTAGTATGAATGTGTGTACATGGTTGTTTGTCCCGTGTCTCTGTGTTGCCCTGCAATGGACTGGCAACCTGTCCAGGGTGTACCCCGCCTCTTGCTCTGTGACTGCTGGAGATAGGCACCAGCAACCCTGCATGGATGAGTACAGATAATGGATGGATGGGAACAATGTGGAGTAGAGACAACCTCATGTAGATGTTTTAAAGAGAGCAGTCACAAAAAAAGTTTTACTAATATCTTAAAGAAAAGTTACAATAACTGAGTTCTCATTTTAAACTTTAGTATTTTTATTAGCAATTAGCTTGTTTAGCATTGCTAAATCTGCAGGCTGTGTGTCCTCCATAGAGAATGTAAATTTTTATCATGACCTTTCCTAACAGGCTGCCAACATATCCAAATCCATCATGTTCCATGCCAAAGAAAGGCTCAAAATTCAGACTTCCAATTATTTGCGAAAAGTTTTTGAAAGTTTTGGTCGCATTCGATTGGAGCATCTTCATCCACATGCTTACTGTGTCCCCTCCATGGTTCACCACTTCATAACATAACCAGTAAAGCCTGAGTAATAAAAGAAGAGCCCAAAAACACAGTTGATATCTTTTTAATATAACCAGATTAATTGAAATGAGTATAAAACGATACCACCTCCAAGATGGATTATCCATTAAAGACAATCCCTCAAGAGTTTATACAGATGGTGAGGCAGTTAATTTCCTCTCTCTGATTGTGAATGAGTTGTTATAGTTTTAAAAAGATCTATAAGCTTTTATTTTCTACTAGATCTCTAAGGTGCTGTAAGCAATAAGAAATTGAATATTTAATGAGACATTCTGTGTTCTGTTTTTCTCATCAGATTTACTAAAAATTCAGTTTAGCTGAAAATAGAACATGGCTTTAACAGAACTTCATTAGTAACATACACTATGCCAAGCCTCCCCAGGCTCCTCAAAAACAGCCACAGTTTTGGGTCGATCCACTAGATTTTGGAAATATTTCTCTGGGCTGTGTTCAGATTAACATTAATTGGTATCATGGGACCAGTGTGCCAAAGTAAAAAAAGAAAGAAAAAAAACCCACCAGCAGTAACTTGGAAAGTTAAAAGGCTGCCGATTGCCTCCACATATTCAAGTTGTTGTCAAAATCTAAACCTAGCATTAGAAGCCTTGGAAGAATTAACATAGCTAAGATCAGGCTTTGTTTTTCTAGGTCAGACTTTTTTCTTTCTTTCTTAGAAGTGAGCGGTTTTTTGGTTTGATAGTTTATTAACACTGACTAACTAAAATGTACCTGAAGCAACCAGAGGATATGCTTCAATTTACTTATGTGTGATTCTGTACAATGTGTTGCAGGCACTCGCTTCGACTTCTTAATTAAAAGCAATTATAAAAATTCCAGGGATGTGAAAACCTTCATAAGGCATCACTCCTAGAGGGTGCCTTGTGCCTAGCATAAGACAATATTATTACAAGCATTTAATGGAGAAAGACTGGACTTTCACAACGAGGTATGTTTGCAAGTTTGAAAACCAGGGTCCTTTGTGAAAGAACTGAACACATATTAAGCTTGCTTCAGTTTGATGAATTTCTCATCAGATGTGATAAATGGCCGAGCTCCCTCCCCCCTCTTGATCTAGAAGAGCCAGTACCCTTCACTGAGAAGGATGTAAAAAGACCCTTCGACAAGCTAGAACAGCATATTTTTCATCATTAATAGAGGCGAATAAAAACAATCCTAGGTTTCTTTTTAGTACAGTTGCCAAACTTACATAGAGTCATAGCTCTGTTGAGGCAACTATTCCCCCAGCTCTTAGCAGTGATGATTTTATGGGATTCTTCATAAATAAAATTAATTCTATTAAAAATAAAATCATTGGCATCCTCCCAAACATGATTACTTCTTCCTCAGTAAATGAGGCAGTATCGGAAAGAACTGTAGAACCTCAGTTGTGCTTAGGCTGTTTTGATTCAGTCGAGCTTTCGGAATTATCAAAAATATTAGCCTCATCTAAACCTTCAACTTGTATGTTGGACCCAATTCCAACCAAATTATTTAAAGAAATGTTCCATTTGGTTCCTGGCCCCATTTTGGATATGATTAATCTATCCTTAGTAAACGGATACGTACCACAGGAATTTAAAATAGCTGTAATTAAACCTTTACTCAAGAAACCTTCCCTTGATCAAGATGACTTAGTGAATTACAGACCTATATCTAACCTTACTTTCTTATCTAAAGTCCTTGAGAAAATTGTTGCTAATCAAGTCTGTGAGCATCTAAACAGTAACGAGCTGTTTGAAGAGGTTCAATCAGGCTTTAGAGCTCATCATAGCACTGAAACAGCACTGGTGAAAGTTACTAATGATATTCTCATGGCCACAGATAATGGACTTGTGTCTGTTCTGGTTTTGTTAGATCTCAGTGCTGCTTTTGACACAGTCGATCATAATATTCTCCTAGAAAGGCTTGAACATGTTGCAGGGATCAAAGGAACAGCACTAGGCTGGTTTAAATCATATTTGTCTGACAGATTCCAGTTTGTTCATCTAAATGATAAATCTTCTTCACTCTCAAGGGTTACTTGTGGAGTTCCACAGGGTTCTGTGCTTGGACCATTTCTGTTCACCATATATATGCTCCCAATTGGTAGAATCATTAGACAGCATGGGATAAATTTCCACCGCTATCCAGATGATACACAACTATATTTATCCATAAATCCTGATGAACCCAGTCAGTTCAGTAGATTACAGGCATGTCTGGAAGACATAAAAACATGGATGACCCTAAACTTTTTGCTTTTAAATTCTGACAAAACAGAAGTTGCTGTCTTTGGACCAGAAGTTCTTAAACAGAAACTGATTAGTCAATCACTTCATCTGGATGGCATTAAATTGGCCCCCAGTAATAACGTAAAGAACCTCAGCGTTGATTTTGACTGAGACTTGACATTTAAATCCCATATTAAACAGGTTTCTAGGATTTCTTTCTTTCACCTCCGGAATATTGCTAAAATTAGAAACATCCTGTCCAGGAGTGATGCTGAGAAACTTGTCCATGCATTTGTTACCTCAAGGCTGGACTATTGTAATTCTTTACTATCAGGAAGTCAACAAAATGCCATTAAAAGCCTTCAGTTGATCCAAAATGCGGCAGCAAGAGTTCTGATGAATATTAAAAAGAGAGATCACATTTCTCCTGTTTTAGCTTCCCTTCATTGGCTCCCTGTTAAATCCAGAATAGAATTTAAGATCCTTCTTCTTACATACAAAGCCCTTAATAATCAAGCTCCATCATACATCAGAGATCTAATTGTTCCATATGTTCCTAACAGAGCCCTTCGCTCTCAGACTGCAGATTTACTTGTAGTTCCTAGGATTTCTAAAAGTAGAATGGGAGGCAGATCTTTTAGTTATCAGGCTTCTCTCCTGTGGAACCAGCTCCCAGCTTTAGTCCGTGAGGCAGACACTCTGTTTACTTTTAAGGCCAGGCTTAAAACTTTCCTTTGTGATAAAGCTTATTGTTAGAGGCTAAGGTCATCCTGAGCTATCTCTGTAGTTATGCTGCTATAGGCTTAGACTGCTGGAGGACAGACTTACCAATTTTCTTCACTCTGCTACTTCCTTTTCTCCTACAACTCTCCAGTTGTATTACAGTACATTCTGCTATTTCGACTGTTAACTTTGTTTTCTCTCAGTGTTTTTCTCTCCATAGAAGATATACCTGGTCTGGTATCCTGCTTGGCTGCAATGCCCTGTTGGACGGAGGGCATCGACTGGGATGATCCTCCCAGTTACTGAACATCCACTGTGTCCTGTTATCAACTTTTTACTTTCTGTAACATAGAAAGTTCTCTTATATTAGATCTTCTGTTCCTTCTGTGTCTCTGCTCTGTCTTCTCAAACCCCCAGACTGTCGTGGCAGATGGCCGCTCTTACTGAACCTGGTTCTGTTGGAGGTTTCTTCCTGTTAAAGGGGAGTTTTTCCTCTCCATCGTCGCTACATGCTTGCTCAGTATGAGGGATTGCTGAAGGATTGCTATGGTTGGAAAGTCTGCATCAACGGGGCCCAACCTCACGCCAATGATGACGCAATCCGCTGGGTTTCCTTAAATAGGAAACTTTTTAACTGATTGGAATGTTTAAATGTATTGAAATGACTTCTTGTTAAGTGCCTTGAGATGACATCTGTTGTGAATTGGCGCTATATAAATAAACTGAATTGAATTGAATTGAATGTATCGCTTCACTTTAGTAGTTGCTAAAGTAGGCTACTAAATACTCAAAATCTGGAGTTCACATCTGTTCTGTACTCAGTCATGTGTCAGTTATGAACTGTGAAGAGATATAAATTCTGTTAATGTTGTATGAGGGTTTAATTTTGTAGTGCATGTGGAAACACTTAGAAACCGTGAATAATCAAGAGGAATGTGGCATCCTGTGTTCCTTGTGAAGAAGCTGTGACCATTCTGTGAAGGAAGATCTATGTGGGAGGAGTTTCCTTTTTAACTCTTGTTTCAAATAAAAACCTTATGCTGAGATAAAGCTGTGCTCAGTTACTAGAACTGAGTCCAGTGAACGACGTCTCACTGTTAAACTATATAATTGTTGTTTGTTGTTCTTATTGCTCCTTTTTACAGAAATGAACGAGCACGCGGGAAGGTAAAATGAGAGCTCAGAGAGCCCAGGGTCATAAATTTAATGTGTGTCTGTTCCTTTAAAATAGGCTTTAAATTAGAGTGAAAACACCTTCTCAACAACTGCCACAATAGCCATGCACTTGAAAAAAATCGACAAGTATCCTGGTCTGGACCAGAAGAAACCCAGGCCCACATAGATTAAACCTTGCTGTCCCATTGCCCTAACTTCGGCAATCATGAGTTCTTGGTAGAAACTGGTGCTGAACCTGATCGTACCAATCACTCCTCGGCTGAACCGATTTAGATTTCCTGGTAAGGGTAAAAGGTGCAAGGTTGATGTTGAAGAGTGCCTGATGCACCTACACCTTTAGCACTTAAACACAACTGGTGCCTTCATTGACTTCCTTTGTACACCCTTCAGAACTACCTTATGGCCCAAAAATCACATCATCCCAGAGGCGGAATGGCAGTCTGGATGACCGGGACTTTTCCCGGTCACAGTAGTCGAGTTGTAAAAAAATTTCAGGGGGTATGGTCCTTTTTTTCCGCCTACTAAAAAAATCTGGATTTTAATTTTAAAAAAGGTGGTATTTATAGAGTATTTTGTATCGACGAATTGGCCGGAATGTTAGGGGACTACAACTGAATAGCCTGCATTAGAATTAAACAACATCGGGTGAAATGGAGGCTTTATATATCTGTGAAGCAAAGCCGATACCAGCATCTTGCAAAGAAGCCTTAGCAAATAATTTCAGTGCAGAAGAAGTTTTTTCTTGCAAACTAGGCCTATACAAAACAAAGTATTGGATTAATTTAACATGAAAGACCAAACAAAATGGGTCATTTCTATTTTATTCATTACAACCCTCACTTAATCCACATACTCATAGCAGTTTCCAAACACTTTCATAATCATGTTTTTTTTCTACAGTTTTTCTTGCTCTTGTTCACATTCGTCCTGATTATGGCTAAATGTCGGCACTGTCAGATGAGCTCTGACAAGGTCATCATTTTTCCTAGGCCGATTATGGCTGGATGTGTAAAAAGAGTCGACATCTAGTGCAGATTCAGCAAGCCGCATGCATGTCTTGACTGAATGACAAGTCATGTATTTTAGCAAGCTAATTAACAAGAGAGATGTGGGAGGTCGCCCGTTTATCTTAGCTAGTTTGGAGGGTAGCATCCTGGGATCTGTGCGTACACCTGTGACGAGTTGGGTGGTCTTTAGATAACAAAAAGCAGGCTAGATAAATTATTAAGATTAATAGCTCACCTGTAATTTTTGTATTTTTTTTTTATCCCGGACATCCCACTGACCAGCCACTCGTTTGGGCATGTTTGCACTTCTGCAATGCAGCTTTTGCCGCTCTTTAGGCCATAAGGTGAACCCCGAAAATGTATTTAGAAATGAATCTCATTCCGACCTCTGGCATCTACAAACTGTTTACTTCATAAAATAAATAAATTCGCACTTAGTTCAAAAGTAGTGATGTTACGATGTGTGCCGAGGCTACGAGGCGTGTGTCGAGCAGTGGAGGGGGTATTTCCACAAAGCGCGAATCGAGGCCTGCTTCATTTAGGGGAGGAGCCGAAAACGATGACGTCTGAATCCCCGCTGCCTGGCTGTACCACGTGACTGCTTCAGGAAGTGGTTCAGAGTTTGCGGAGTGGTTTGACAGCAATGTAAATCCCCTCAGGCTCCATTCAAAATTGAGTTGCAGCCAGTTTGGATAGGAGAGTTTGGTTAGCGTTCATATAGTTTGGAGGGTATAGAGACAGATAGTTTGAAGATTTAAGAGAGTGAAGAGATAAAGATAAGATTTAGGTAGGGTGACCAACCGTCCACTTTTCACGTACTGTCCAGGAGGATATCATAGATTGATGAAAATGTCCGGATTTTCATCGTTTTTAATAAGCATACTTAGATTGACTGGTGCTGGAACCGTTTCATAAACGTGAGAGCTGCACCACATTGCCCTTTGCCGTGCTGTGGGTGTTTATAAGATATTAAAGCGTAAGTGTAGCTTTACAGACAAACAGAGCTGGCATATGTGTTTCTTTGTGTGACAAACGTGGCAAAGATCTAGTAGGTCCACATGAAAACGAAATCTAAAATAATAATTCATCTATAAACTGACTGAGTAGAATGAAGATAAAATCTAAAATATGGAGCAGGCATTATTGTGTTTTTGAGACGGCTGCTTTTTAATTTTATTATTGCATTGAAAAGAAAATAATAGCCTACCTGTTTTCTCAGAATGTTATTTCAGATTTTTGTTAAATTTTTGTCCAGTAAAGCAAACTATTACTGTTTCTGGTACATTTTCTAATTCGGAAGAGTAATTACTTCTATTATTAATTAATTTCTAGAGATTTTAAAGTCATTTCTGCACTTGTGAAAACCTATCTGAAGTTTGTTATTAAACTGTTCATTCTAACCACATGGAGAATGCATGCTTTAAATATGTTAAAATCAAAAGTCTGGTCACAGTCATGACTGTGTTTCAGGACTGGGCCAAGTGTCCTCTTTTTTAGAAATCAAAATATGGTCATAATTTAGGTGAATGAGGAGAGAGAGATAAGTGAGAGGATGGAGCCAGCTAGGAGGAGGAGGATTTCCCCTGTTTGGGAGCTAAATATTAGCAGGCTGGGAACTCACCTGGAGTATTGGGAAAAGCAAAAATTACTGTACCCCAATTTCTTTAGTCTAGCACTTGTGTTTTTGTGTACGCCGGCATCTTCTGTGCCTTGTGAAAGAGTGTTTTCGAAGGCTGGTGAGGTGGTGTCAAGAAAAAACAATCGCTTAAAACCTAAAACTGTTGAGAAACTGCTATTTTTTAATTAAACATGAATCTCCCCTGTTCTGTACATCATTGCCCAAGTTACACAATCATTTTCAGTGCCCTCTTACTAGTTCCACAAGCATTTTCACTTTCCTCTGCCTGCTTAAGCCCATGTCTTTTGCCTCAAGTGACAGAAAAACATTATTACTCAACCTGCCATAACATATGGTACTACCGTTTTGGGACAATTTACAGAATACATTCAAAAAATATTTTTATTATTCACATTTGTACTATTTTATGTAGAGAAATTATTTTTTGGGAACTCATAGTCATTCCCAAGAACCATAGCAGACTTACAACTTTAATGCATCACACATTAAGTGGCTAAGAGCTACAGTTGCCTGTGATTATGTACCTGACCAGTAGGGGGGTTTGTGTTCACATGAAGCCCCGTGAGCAGAACCCTTTCTTGAACCAACTGGCTCAAGTGGTTCAATGCCTCATGGGGCTTCATGGTTCTGTTCTTGGGACAACTGTGGAAAATCTGGAGATGATAATGCAAAGAAGGATTCTTCATAAAATCAAAAAAATTATGGACAACCCTGAGCATCCTCTTCATGAGACAGTCACACAACAACAGAGCATCTTCAGTCGGAGGCTTCTTCAGTTTCGCTGCAATACAGACCGCTACAGGAAATCCTTCCTACCCACAGCCATCATTATCTACAACAATTCCTTAAAGAATTGATTATATGAGCTATACCAACACTTAATTTCCCTCTGGGATCAATAAAGTATTTTTGAATTTGAATTGAATTGAATTTGAATCTCACCATCACTATTCAAAAGTGAAACTTCTCCTTCTGTAATAGCGCAGTTTTTTTATGATCGAGGTTATAATTCGGGACTAGTTTGTTTTCACCGTAGTGAGAAAGGAGTGACACGCTGCTACCTGTTTTAGACCAAGAGATGGATTTAAAATGAAATCCATGTCTTGTTCATGTTTCATGGAAGTTAAATGCATGTAACACATTTTACATAGGCCTACATGCTTTTACTCGGTTTTGTAAAAGTTTTAAAGAAATTTTCATCATGACCTAGTTGTCTTCATATCCGCATACTTCATCACGTCGGTTAAACTCTGCCACCGCATTGGTCTAAAACGGGTACGTAGCAGCCGTATCACTCCTTTCTCACTACGGTGAACGTATAGATTTTATGAAGTAAACAGTTTTTGTAGATGCCAGAGGTCAGAACAAGATGAAACGAAAACTGGGTTCACCTGGCCTACTCTCAGGCAAAACAATTTTGCATCATTGCGTTTCGTGCCCCTGTCCCCCGGATTTTATTAGACTGTTTATTTTCGCTCAACATGCGGAGACCTAACATTTTCTGATGATGAAATTATTTCATATAGGCTAAGCCTATTCATGATTTATATTTCCATACAATATTTACTGTAAAATGGAAGGGATGGAGATGGAGGATGGGACCTTCCTTTACTGGTGGGACGTTATGTCGGATTTCTTTCTAAGGGGAGCGGCGTTCCCCCCTCTCCACCTCAACTCGACTACTGCCCGGTCAGCCGGCTGAAGGATTTACACAGCGGATTCACATTTTAAGCGGCCACGAGGCGAATGTGACCGGCCTGACTCTGAGTTAATCAAAATCATTGACGCTATTAAATTCACCGCGAATAGCAGCCATAAACTCCCAATTAATGTATCTTAAATGGTCCAACCAGTATTTATATCAGTTGTTCACTCTCTATATCTTAGTCATGGTCTTATCTTGCAGAATATTTATGGTCACAGATAAAAAAAAATAAAACTATTTGATTTGTTTGTTTGTTCTTGAATTTCCCCTTGGGTATCAATAAAGTATCTCTCTCTCGCTCTTTCTCTCTCTCTCTCTCTCTCTCTCTCTCTCTCTCTCTCTCTCTCTATATATATATATATATATATATATATATATATATATATAGATATATATATATATATCTATATATATATATATATATATATATATATATATATATCTATATATATATAGATAGATATATCTATATATATATATAGATATATATATCTATATATATATAGAGATATATATATATCTATATATATATAGAGATATATATATAATGTAGAACGGAGCAAAGCCTCTTGGGAATTGGGAATGCGTTTATCCAATGAACCGATTGCAGGTCAAGTCTGAACGTCTCAGACAGCTAGTTGCAGCAAGTTCGAGGAAAACTTTTTGCTAACATTTTTTTATTTTTTCAAGATTTCTTTATCCCACGGTTTTTTCCCATTATTTATCCCCCAGTGCTTCTATGTAGTTCCAGTCCTGGGGTTTCGCTCTCCCTCTGCTGAAACCCAAGCCTCCTTCATGCTTGGGCAGTGAGCAGGCCCTTCTTTTCATCTGACAGGGTGGGGTTTCCCCGGCTGGACGTAGCGCGTGGAAGGATCACGTTATTCCAGCCAGATCCTCCCCATCCCCTCAGGCGCCCCGGCCGGCCAGGAGAAGGGAGTATATAGCCTCAGGACTAGTGCATGTTTTTTCGTGGGAGTAGCTCACATCAGCTGCTCAAGGGAACACGGGGAGAAAATGCAAACTCCACACAGGAAGGCTCTTTCGCCAACCCCACCCAGGGTGTGGGTGCCGATGATGCGGGGGAACAAACACACCCTCAGCACCCACAGCGTCCCCAGCGGTAATTGAACCCAGGACCTTCATGCTGTGAGGTGAGCTGCTCTACCAGCTGTGCCACCGTGCACCGTGTAAGATCTTCTCCCATCTAGCGGTGAAATTCAATATGACAACCACCTGAATATTACGTTCTAGGCCCACCTCTCACCCCCCCATTCCGAGCGCGTTTTAACTCCTACGGTGGCCGTTTCACGCCAGAGTTAACATGGCTTCCAGTACTACGACTTCGTCCAGTGTTCCTTCCAGTGATGAGGTTACTTTAGAAAACTACATTGCATTTAGTTATATAGTCAGACGTATGCCGCATCACGAGTAGACAGTCTCCCTCTGGCATTCGGAACGGTGCAACTGCCAAATTGCGAAAGGTGGAGCTAGAATTTCCAGGAATGTCCCTCGTTGGCGAATGTATTTCAAAGATGGAGGCTCAACATGGATTCAGCCATTCGAGCGACTCGCTTGTATGTATTCTGAATAGCAGATTCTACACTTACAAAAATACTTTCATTAGTAGGTGGAAGTAATTACACATCTATGAGCACATATTTTTGAAAGAACAAATGGGTTTTTGCTAAGAATTAACTCAAGAAAATACACAATGTAGCTTTAAATAACTGGTTTTGCTTATAAGGATTGTCATGGCTGCATAATCCAAATTCATCTCACAGTGGCACACATCACATCACACATGGGTTTGCCATTATGTTGTCATGACTAGTTAAGTTAAGTTTTAAAAAGTTTTTAAGAAAATATCCCCCCCTCTGCTTTTTTCACAAATCGCACACTGTAGTACACCATTAACAGATCATTAAAGTCTTGGAATGCACTGTAGCCAGAAATGAGAATGATAAATTAGTCTAATATATTAGTTGCATACATAAGCATAACAAGGACAGAAGCATAGTTGCAATACAATTTTACGATTTAAGTCTATGCATTGCAGTGCTATTATATCTTACAACCACTGCCATAATAAGGGTATCTGCGGTTACGCTAGTGCTAATCATAGTTATATGTCAGCAGATGGTAGCAAACAACTGAAATATTTTCCTAAAACAAACTGTACCGTGCATGCACAACATTTTTACAATAATAGTGCTGAATTACATGGAATTTTGGTAGTGATGGGTTTGGTGATATTTTTGTCTGCAGAGTTTAAAGAAAAGAGAATGGTTAGTCCTGAGTCTTAGCTTAACTTACCTCTCCTTGTGCTTCCTCTCCAGGTGCCTAATAAAAGTTGACGTAGTCCCAGCAGTCTCTGTTAACTTTATGTTGCAAAACCGACATTTAGCGGAATGCTTTTTTTTGTGTCACCTGGCACACAAGCTCAGTTTGAATTAGCTGACATCTCTGACTCTTCCTGACTGTGCGTGAAGCCACTGTCTGTGTGTGTGTGTGTGTGTGTGTGTGTGTGTGTGTGTGTGTGTGTGTGTGTGTGTGTGTGTGGACTCGTGGTACGTGGGGAAGGAGCGGTTAAGAAAACAATGTAACATGTTTTTAAAATCGATACATCTTATTGGTTGGATTTGAAGAAGGGCGTAGTACATAGTAGTTCTGCATTATGGTAAGATTTTGTGGCAAGCAGAGCATGAATGGCTTGGTTTATGCACAAATCCCCTCGAGAACACCATGGCCGAGACCAACACAAGACCGAGACCAAATGAAGTCGATTCAGAGACAAGACCAAGACAACGAAATAGTGATCTCGAGACCGGTCTCGAGAACTACAACACTAGTAATGACTTTGTGGCCCACTACTGGTTTATTTCAGACGAATTAATGACTTTTCCATAATAATCATTGAGTGGCTCTTGAATTCAACCATTTGTTTGTCAGTGACTAGTAAGTGTTCAGTTTTCTTTATAGCTACTGAAGCTAATGAATAGGCTAGAGGCTGTTTGACCAATAGCCTTCACTAGCAGAAGTTAAGTAAGGGATAATGCCCGACGAGGTGTCCATTATCAGAAATTAATGGATGACGCGGAGGCATGAACCGCGTTGGACGGTTGCTTCCGCAAAGTCTTATACCATGGTCACTTATGAAAGAGAGAAGCATTTAATCAATTAATACTACTTTAAGCGTTAAAATTGTGAGGTTTTTTTTTTTATAAGTCGAGCGCACTGTTTAATATCTCCCGTATACAGACGTTGCCAAGCAACGTGGCCACAGTGACCCGAACGCAGCAGTTGATCAGTGATGAGATTGTGCCTTTACCTTATGTTACGTGATACAAAGTATTATGTTAATGTTCTCAAACTCACCAAATAAGTTAAAAGAAATTATAAAATCACTCATGTTCTGTCTGTCTTGCTGTTGCGATGAGTCAACTGTGAAATGACGTTGAGTCTCCGTTGCCATGGTTACCGTCTAGTGTTTGAGCCAGCGCAATAATTTAGAACTGTCATCAGGCAATTTGAGTGAGACTGTTTCTGCCTGATTTGGTTGAATGCACTGCACAGAAGGATCGTGGAGACAGGGTCGGCTCTACGGGTGGGCAAGGGTGGGCAATGCCCACCCAAACAGAGTGCCTTCCCACCCAATAAAAATACAAGGAAACGAACATGACTTAGCTTAGTCTTTCAATTAAATGGTATAAAACATAGCAGGACATATCTACACTTTTGATTGGACGTGCTGTAGATATATACAGTATATAGCTAAAGCCCAATACTGAATATAATATACCTATAATATAACTTACATAGAATTTCATATAGCCTAAGCCTAGTATAGAATAGAGTGTAACTATAATTTATAGCCTAATGTTATTTAACAATATATTATATAGCTAAAGCCTAATACTGAATATAACTATAATATAACTTACATAGAATATCATATAACCTAAGCTTAATATAGAATAGAGTGTAACTATAATTTATAGCCTAATGTTATTAACAATATATTAAATAGCTAAACCTTAATATTGAATATGATGTGACTATAATGTAATATATAATATGATATAACAATAGTATAATACCTAATATATTTACTGACCCAAAATATATATTTATACACATAGATGGATTGATAGATACCGGTAGATTGAATGAAAAAAAAAGAATGAATATATGATGTATAGAATATAATATGCCTAGTATATAACATCTGGAACCGGAGATTTCTTTTGAGATTTATTCACTCACTCTGTTGTAATGTAGCCAGTGTGTAGCCAATGCAATACAGTGAACGAGGTCAACATCGAATTTACAATCTAAAAGTTGTACTTTTTCTTGCTTGATTAGATTTTGGTAATGCATGCTTAATCACATTTAAAGGACATACGATTTTCGAAATTGTATGGTTTAAGCTTAGGTGGTGTAATTAGCTTTCCCTTAAATTGAAATTGCCCAAATTATTCACCCGATTTGCATTGAATACATCTCAGTCATTTTATATCTACATCAACTGATGTGCATATATCATGGACATGTCATATCTTATCTTTTTTTGTCATGATGGAAAATATTAGAAACAGTTTATTGGGTCACATTCATTTTCTTCAGAAAGTGCATCCAACAATGTTCAGTGTTAACAGTGAAATGTATGTGCAGCATAGCCAGACCTTTCAACTAAGATCTACGCTACACAGTCCGTGTGGTTTTCCATTACAATTGAGTAACACCCCTAGCGGATGGGGTAGTCATATAGTTTGGCAGCCTCAGAGTCTGAAACGTAGTGCAACGTGAACTGTATGCAACACAAAGAAATTCAACAATGGAGGACATGGTGCCCTGCAATGGACTGGCGACCTGTCCAGGGTGTACCCCTGGACAGGACTACAGGAGATAGGAACCACCCCCATCGAATACAGATAACGGATTGAGTACATGGAAGCGATGTAAAACTGTCTGCTCAGTCTGTGGCTTGTTATCTTACTCAAAGAAGATGAGAGCCAGAAAAAGTTGCGAGCAGAGAAGTAGTATTCTAATGTCACGTTTTCAGCCCAACTCAGCTTGGAATACAATAGAATCCTCCTTTATTGTCAGAGGGCAAATTCAGCTGTAACAGCAGCAAAATGACAGATAATCAAAGCATTAGATTCACTCAAGAAAAATATTTAAAAAACAGAATTAAGAATAATATATGTATATTAAGGACAAAATTACAAAACTAAAGCACTGTGCAGTTAAAAATGGCATACTCGGATTGGAGGATAAATAAAAAAATATAATTTTCTAACTATTGAGCACACCTGAGTATAGGCTGCACCAGCAAAATTTTAAAAGAAAAAAAATGTATTTATATATATATATATATATATATAGGCCTCACTTGAATATAAGTCACAGGTTTTCATGTTGTAACATGAGATACTGCGTTTACACAAAAAGACGGTATACTGAAGATTTTTTTAGTTTTAATTTAGGGCATGCTTTTTTTGGCAGTATGGCATCAACATAACACAACAGCAACATGCCTGGTTAGAAACTAAAACATACATTTAACCTACCAGAAAAGTATTCTTACCATCTATTAATTAATGCCAAGCTTACGTGCAGTAGTTCTATTTCCTTCTTTGATGGCGAGCTTCATTGCATTTATAAACATTTATTGAGTTTGTTGGGAGGAGTGATGATTATAATGTATAATAGCTGTTGGGAGAAAGGACCTAGGATAACGTTCCTTCATGGACCTAGCTGCAGTCTGTCGCTGAAGGAGCTCTCTAGCTCAGCAACAGCTTCATGCATAGGGTGGGAGACAGTCAGTATGTTCACATTCACATCTATATTGAACTTTTGGAAAAAATCGGGCTAATAGCTTAACCAGACGGGAGCTTTTATCCCAGTTTACATGTCATTCAGAAAATCGAATTATTGAATGAAGTCAGTTCGCCAGGATGGTAGGTGCCGACATGTGCCCTTTCACATTGGCATTTTTCTGGTTGGCCTAGAGCGTCACACAGATAGTAAACAGATGATGCAGCAGTGAAGCAGATGGAGTAAAAGCAGGATATGTACAATGAGCAAAGGAATGGACGACAATAGTGCTGCAGTGCAGTAAGTACTATGCAGTGTTGATTGTGACAAACACGTTGTTGCTGCTCGTTCCGGTGTTATTTCCACGGTCTCCTCACATGGGAGTGCCTGGACTGCCAATAGCTCGGCTAAGCTGTTCTGGTGTTTGCATGCAGAGAAATTTGGTTTCCTAAACGCCTTATCTGGGTGTGTTAGTCTGATTAAGAGAATACCAGTTTGGTCCGACTTCAACCCAACTACGGTGTATACATGCATTTCAAAAGTCAGACTAAAGCAATAATTTGGATTTCTCTTCCTGCATGTACACGCAGTGACTGTCCAGCAGTGATGTTATTTTGGCCAGAGTCCGTCTGTCACCCACCACCTGCACTGAATCAAGGCGGTATCCTAGAACAGAGCTGACCTTCTTGGTGAGCTGATCTAATCTCTTCCCCTCAGCTGTATATAAACTGCTGTTCCAACAGACAACACCAACCTCAGCAAAGTAGGTTCTAAAAAAGGGGCTGGTACCACTTAGCTGATACCAGTGGAAAATCATTGAAGCTACGCTCAGTAGGTGCTAGTGGAAAATAGCCATATGTGGCTCCCCATCTTCTTCTACCCCTGTACCTGTGGATTGTCCACCTGCTTCTACAATAAGTTATCTGCTATCAGAATTGAACTTTCCATTTGCAGCCTAGCAGAACTAAACCAAACCACACCACAAATTTGTACCCCAAAAGCAACCTTTTCATTAAAACCCTAAACAAAAAACTCACATGTTGTCAGGAAACAATCTGTTACAACCATTTCCACCTGTGCCAGATTTCATTGGTCGGGTCTCCATATTTAAAGAGCCTTCACTCACCTTACCTCCGATCAGAGCTCTCTCCTAATCAGAGTTGTCACGCCAAGCCTGCCAGCTCCTGATTGTCTCAGATCTGTCTTGTCTGCTTCTCCAGTCGGTTTGCTAGCCTGCTCCAGGTTCTGCATCTGAGCGCTTGTTGCTTGTTCTATAATAAAACTATAGTAACTGTCTCGCTTCGCCTGAAGTTACTTGACACATGGCATTCATAAAGCCTATTCTTCCATGACTGTGAGATCATGGCAAAATGAGGTTTCAGTCACATCAAAGTTTTAACCCTTAGGTAAGAACACAACTAAAAGGTATGGTATAAAAATAAGTCTTTATGTGTTCCATAGGTCAACAGTAGTTATTAATGTTACATAAACATGTTTATTGGTTTAAACTAAATGTTTTGTAAAAAAAAAAAAAAATAATAATAAGACATTAAATTATTGTAACACTCCAGCACTGCTAAAATGAATATGCTGTCATCCTTTAAACATCATAAAGGTATTTATTAGTCCCATTGCCACGTAAGATTAGTTAAAACTGAATTATGAATAATCTCTCTATACCAATGCTGGTGCGCCATCATTTATTTCAGTAAACGTGAAAACTTGATTTCTTTACTGAAAAATTGTTAGCTTAATGCTTTATCTCATAATGTAAGCTAAAGTACAAGGTTATTTTTAGACCACAAAGCTACTATTTGAAGTCTTTACTTAAAACGGGATGGAGTATATGAAGGTGAAGGCTCAAAAACCTTCCACACACAAGGTAAATAACACTGCAGGCCTTTATTGCTCCAAGACAAACAAAACCTAAGGATTGCTTTCATCTTCTGCCTACCATGTATTCTCTCTCGACCAAAAGTTCACCCTCTGCAGTTCTTTGTTTTATTTCTTTCACGTTTTAAATTACATCTGCAGTATTTTTTAGGTATTTTTTTTAACTTAAAGAAATATTCCCTTCCAGTGAATATGATTTAAAGGGAAACAAACTTAGTTTAGTCTTGATGATTTCATTGCAGCAGCTGTCTGCCATCAAATTGAAATGACTATGTTGAGATTGCTTGTTTTGTTATTTGGTATGTTTCACTGTAAATGACTCAACCCTGCGCTGGGGAACATGGTGGAACAATGAGTAGCCCTGATGCCCCCCCACAAAAAGAGTCCTGATTTCAGCCTAAGCTGTGTGTTGAAAATAGCTTTTGGATGATTTTACGGAATGTTTAGATGGCCTACCACAGATTCATTTTATCTAGGTAGTGAAGGTTTTGGATTTGGGTAACATAGCTCCATCTGTCAACTGCAGTTTGGATTGACTGGTGCCACTACATGCATGATAAGTTGGTTGGAATTTTAAAATCAACTGTCTAAATTGATCAAAAGCAATTGAATCAATAAAACATTAGGCACAATCTAATGCATGACTGCACTTAGGGTTACCAACCAAGTGCTCTTGCATGTCCCATGACCTTTAGTGGTTGGACCCACTCGCTGGAACAATTTATCAGTGCTGATAAATAATGTTCAAACATTGGGCAGCTTTAAAAAAATCTCCTGAAATCCAATCTTTTTTCTTTAGCAGTCCCCGCCCCCTGGTCGCGTTTTGGCATCCTGATATTTAAGCTGCTGCCCAACTTTTCGGTCAGCCAACAAAATTATTCTAGAGCCAAATAACCTACTTGACCCTTAGAAAGAAGATAATCTTGAAGTTCATAATCTTCCCTCTTCAGACTTAAAGCTTTGAAAAGGCGACCATTTCACTCACTGAAGAGAACCCCAACATCAAGGCGCTCAGCTGGGGCCTGTATGAATACTCAAATCTGCCTGACGCCTTTGTCCATGAGCAACCTTGGAATAGGAGACAGTCCAGGCCAGTCTAGAGAGCTTCCAGGACCTGGGTTCCAAAGCCAAAGCTTTATATGGTCAGTTAAGGAAACTATATATGTAGCTGGTACTTCTTAACATCACATACTAGCTTAGGTTTACCCCCCAGTGAGGTCATAGTCTATGCATGTAGAACCTGATTGTGACACTGGGAACCGGTACAGTGTGACACTGGTCCCCTCGCTTGCCTGCCACCTTTACTCTCATATCACTTGACATTCCTTCCACAAGTGATATATGCTAAAAAAAAATTAGTTGACTGTCATTTTGACTGACGTGGCCCAAAAATTAGGTCATAATCCATTTTTATCCATCCCTTTTTAAAATTATAATAATTACATTATTGGGAGGGGAGAGGAAGACATTTTTGTCTTGATTCATGCCTGAACAATGATCAAGCCTCCAGTCACTAGGTGATCAACAGGCTCCCTGTTCAACCCCGGAGAAGGAGCAGTCTACAGACAGAGCTGACGGACAAAGTAGGGCTCTATGAAGTCCACAGTGTGGGAAAGGTGGATGGAATCGCGGAGTTTAGCAAAGAACTGCGAATACACAATTTAATGCTGTTCCTGTAGTGATCTGGATCAGAATTTGTAAAATAAAGTGATTTCATAGGGCTCTAGAGAACCTTGTGACAAGGAAAAATGGTGAAGGTGACATAGGCACAGAAGTTATCTAGCCTACCTTTTTGAAAAGGAAGAAGCTGATGAAGCTAACAAGTAACCAATGTTTACAGTTAAAAAAGTTTTGAATGTTACAGTTTAGTTTAAAAATGCACATCCCAGTAAATCATTTGAACTTTTTCTGTTCTGAGCATCACACAGACTGAGCAGTTTTGATTAAATGTTACCAATTGACTTAATAAACTGAACTTGGAAATAGTGTTAAGACTTAAAACAATAAAGTGAGCTGCAACTAATTGTTAAAGCTCATTTTATTAATCTTTTCCGATAAGTACACTACCGTTCAAAAGTTTGGGGTCACCCAAACAATTTTGTGTTTTCCATGAAAAGTCACACTTATTCACCACCATACGTTGTGAAATGAATAGAAAATAGAGTCAAGACATTGACAAGGTTAGAAATAATGATTTGTATTTGAAATAAGATTTTTTTTACATCAAACTTTGCTTTCGTCAAGGAATCCTCCATTTGCAGCAATTACAGCATTGCAGACCTTTGGCATTCTAGCTGTTAATTTGTTGAGGTAATCTGGAGAAATTGCACCCTACGCTTCTAGAAGCAGCTCCCACAATTTGGATTGGTTGGATGGGCACTTCTTGCGTACCATATGGTCAAGCTGCTCCCACAACAGCTCATTGGGGTTCAAATCTGGTGACTGCGCTGGCCACTCCATTACCGATAGAATACCAGCTGCCTGCTTCTTCTCTAAATAGTTCTTGCACAATTTGGAGGTCTGTTTTGGGTCATTGTCCTGTTGTAGGATGAAATTGGCTCCAATCAAGCGCTGTCCACTGGGTATGGCATGGCGTTGCAAAATGGAGTGATAGCCTTCCTTATTCAGAATCCCTTTTACCCTGTACAAATCTCCCACCTTACCAGCACCAAAGCAACCCCAGACCATCACATTACCTCCACCATGCTTAACAGATGGCGTCAGGCATTCATCCAGCATCTTTTCAGTTGTTCTGCGTCTCACAAACGTTCTTCTTTGTGATCCAAACACCTCAAACTTGGATTCATCCGTCCACAACACTTTTTTCCAGTCTTCCTCTGTCCAATGTCTGTGTTCTTTTGCTCATCTTAATCTTTTTCTTTTATTGGCCAGTCTCAGATATGGCTTTTTCTTTGCCACTCTGCCCTGAAGCCCAGAATCCCGCAGCCGCCTCTTCACTGTAGATGTTGACACTGGTGTTTTGCGGGTACTATTTAATGAAGATGCCAGTTGGGGACCTGTGAGGCGTCTGTTTCTCAAACTAGAGACTCTAATGTACTTATCTTCTTGCTCAGTTCTGCAACGCGGCCTCCCACTTCTTTTTCTACTCTGGTTAGAGCCTGTTTGTGCTGTCCTCTGAAGGGAGTAGTACACACCGTTGTAGGAAATCTTTAATTTCTTAGCAATTTCTCACATGGAATAGCCTTCATTTCTAAGAACAAGAATAGACTGTCGAGTTTCAGATGAAAGTTCTCTTTTTCTGGCCATTTTGAGCGTTTAATTGACCCCACAAATGTGATGCTCCAGAAACTCAATCTGCTCAAAGGAAGGTCAGTTTTGTAGCTTCTGTACCGAGCTAAACTGTTTTCAGATGTGTGAACATGATTGCACAAGGGTTTTCTAATCATCAATTAGCCTTCTGAGCCAATGAGCAAACACATTGTACCATTAGAACACTGGAGTGATAGTTGCTGGAAATGGGCCTCTATACACCTATGTAGATATTGCACCAAAAACCAGACATTTGCAGCTAGAATAGTCATTTACCACATTAGCAATGTATAGAGTGTATTTCTTTAAAGTTAAGACTAGTTTAAAGTTATCTTCGTTGAAAAGTACAGTGCTTTTCCTTCAAAAATAAGGACATTTCAATGTGACCCCAAACTTTTGAACGGTAGTGTATATTATATGCAGAATTTTGACGCCTGTGGTTCATACAGATAAATTATTACAAATTTTCAGCATAAGAACCACTGGACTAGAGGCATATAGCAAGTAGGTGGAACTGTTTGTGACCCGAAACTGGCTGTTATGTTCATTTAAAGTTCTCTAATGAAGTAGTAAAAAGTTAGGTGAGATATCTTGCCTTATTCCTGTTTGTGTTGGGTTCGAGTTTTTTCCTTCCACTATGTTTTCTCACCCTCTTTTCCCCCAGGTGCTCTCTTGTTTTGTTGCTATTGTCTGTGTTTATCTCTTATTTATTTTCCCAAGTTCCTATTAATACTTATCCTTTATTAGTCCCAGTTAGTTTTGTTAGATTTAATTCCTCTTTAGTATAATCCTCTGTCTAGTCCTTATGTTTTGCTCCTGGTCTTCCTCCCAGTTTCCCTAGCCATTCTGCCTTCTGTCCCAGCTACTGATTGTTTCCACCTGCTCTCTCCCTCTCCCTCTCCCTCTCACCTGCAACTGCTTCTCCTAATTAGCTTTTAGCCTTCTCCCTGCCACTTACACACCTCCTCAGTATACTTAAGCCTTCCTCTGACTGTCACTACTCGCTGGTTCATCGTCAATCTTTCTTGTCCGGTTCCTGCTGCGTTTTCCTGGTCTCTATGTTTCCTTGGTTCCCCTGAAGTTTGTAAGTTTTGTTCCTAGTTCTTTGTTATTATTAAAACATCCTTATTTTACTTTGCTGCATTTGGGTCATCTATATTAAAAACATAACAGTTTTTTTGGTAAAGGATTGGCAAGTACTAAACTTTCCTGTAAGCTTTGGATGTGAATTTAACTTATGTTATCAGACTCAGTTTTAAAGATCTTTTAAGTTAATTAAGAGGGTTATGGAGAGACATCAACCTGTAAAAGATCACAATTTCTGTTCTAAGTAAACAGACTGAGATGACACATGCAAATCTTGGTAGTGCTCACATGTTGTATGTGAGAGACAAAACACTTTTTATGGTAAGAATTTCGATGTTTAAGACAAACCAAACCCATTTAGTTTAGTTAAATTGATTCATTTTAAAGTCGCTAAGTAGACATCTATCAGATTTGATCAAGCAGAATGTGTATGAAATTCACAAATAAATTAATTTAACCCAAAATTGCCTACTAGGTTTAGGACATACCTCTAAGGCCCTGTCTACATTAGGCCGTTTAAGTGCTTAAACAAATAAATATTTAGTCAATAACCCGTCTCGGCCTCACTAGCCCATCGTTTAAAGTTCCCCTCCCCGGATATGTTTTTACACGGGTAAGGGGAGCGTCTATTTCTTAAATGTCCGGCTCTTGGATTGGTGTGGATTCGTTAGGCGTTTAAGAACTGAGTTCGGTAAGGAAGTGACGTCAGAAAACACGTGCCACAGCCATTTTAATGGACATGCCCTTGTTGCTCCTTCTTGTACATGTAGAGGCGCTTGTAAAAATCACACTAGAATACCTTAAGAGAAGCCACGGCGCAATTGCAGCAATTTCGAATACACCATATCCCAGACAGTGACTGTAACGTCATAAATGTGGGTCTGCCTTTTCTCCACGCATGCCTACTAGGTCGGTTGTGCCAGCAGGCGGGGATCGTAAACAATGCTTTGTGTGTGTGTGTGTGAACAAGTATAAGGTTAGGTGGAATATAAATTGTTTAACCTTAGCCGTGTTAGTGTAGAAGCAACCTAAGACACCATGTGCTTGTGTGACAATGTTTATCTAGAAAAAAACTAGACCTTAAGGTGGTGAGCCCTGCTGTACAAGATTTACCCTACTTCTTTCCTGCTGGTATCTGAAATAGGCTTCAGCCACCTACAGCACTTAACATGGACAAAGTAGGTATTAGGAGTGATTTGATTCTTTTTTTTTTACATTTGCTACTTTGGATGAAAACTATTCTCCATGGCTGCACACAAATCTGTTATGCATAGACGGATTTCCTCTAAGAACCAAAAGAAACAAATATGTGGTAGCATGCTGTTGTCAGAGAGAGTGAGTGGGAACCATTAATGACTTTCACGGCGCTACAGAGAGCTCCAAGCCTGCCTCTTTAAAGTCCTCTGGGCAGCTTCTTGAAACTTTACTCTGTCAGAAGGCAGGGTTAGGCCACCCACACATCAAAGCAGTACACTCTATCCTCGTAATGTCATAGGGGTTAACATCACCAATCAGACTTGTGATTGAGCACCTGCTGTGAAAAACACAGAGAGTCCCTGAAGATTCAATCAAGAGTTTAAAGTGTGCATTGTAGATAGCTTGAACACAATGGGATTCAGCTATGTGCTTTTGCCTGAGATTGCAAGTGCTCTCTTGATAAAGTTAGAGAAAATGAAATGAAACTAGATCCAATGGAGACACCCTTTAAGTGCGTTGGCACTGTAGAAGCAAGATGCAGATGATTCTTCCTTCTGAGTGACACATAAATACTTGGCATTTAATTTCGGAGAATAATTGATTAGAGTTTGTCCTTGCCCTCCCTGACTAGAGAAAGAAGCATTTGATACCATGTCTCTCATTTTTCTTCTCATTTTTCTTTTCCTGACCCCATCTTGTTCCCAGTTACACTGATTGGCACTCCTTTCATTCCCATTATTCCGTGCATTTTTAAACAGCATGATGACACTGCTGGTGATTTTAAACCACTGCAGCAGGAAGCCTAAAGCAGCTGTGGCTGCTGCTGCTATTGATTTCAAACTTCTTTTGAGTTTGCTTTGTTGTGGACTGAAACGAAGAGCAACAGGGGCAAGGAAAACATGTTAGGAGTTTCCATGACAACTTGTGCAAAACCAATAATTCCTTGCAATTGGTGTGCTGGAAAGGACACTTTGATATGGTTAAGTAAATTTGATTCTAGGATTAGACCTTTGAGCGTGCTCTGGCTCTCATGTAAATGGAAAAGAGCGTTTTGCAAATATATTCAAGTAAGGATTTTACTGAAAACCAATGCACTAAAATTACATAGCGTATCTTTTGCAAGACCATGGCACAACAATTTAAGCTCCCTAATTTAGTTAGGAATTACACTGTAACTAGTGTGCAAGAGTGACAACTTTTAAGAATGTGATGGTCCTCTGCTGAAACTAATTTGGGACGTATTGCGATTAAAGGCATGGAAGACAGAGACCGACACTAGTGAATCTGTCTCAGGAGACACTTAACCCAAGATGACTGTGGACCCTCTTCAGCCTCCCTTATGATGTCTGAACAAAATTAGAAAAGCAGACAGAGACATTAAAAGATGATCTCCAAGGTAGCAAAGCGGTAAGGTTACCCAAGGTGGACAGGAAAGTTAATTGGGTGGATAAGTCAGGAAAAGGTGGGTTAGAGGGATGCTAGGTGAGTGGATATTGGATGGAAGGATAGGCAGATATAGTCAAGCCCAAAATTATTCACACTTCTGGCAGATTTAGCTTTGTAATTGTCTTTATTCAACCAAAAAGTATATTTCACATAGAAACAGGCATAGACAGGCTTACATTAAAAGACAGTATACATCCATGGTTGATTATCCTTTAAGGGCTTGTTTGGGGGATGGTGCATATCTGACTGGGTACACCCATGGCCATAGTGAAATTAAAAAGAAAATACTTTAACCCTAAACCTGCCAGGGGTATGAATAATTCTCGGATTAACTGTATATGCTCCCAATACAGTTGAGCCCCGCCTATTTATGGTTTAATATTCACAGATTTTTCTGTGGAACGTGACTCCAAGTTATTCCCATAAAATCTGCCTATTCACAGATTTCTCCCTAGCGTATATCTAAAATATTTTAAAATGCAGTTTGGTAACCTGGAATCTCTGTGTGCAATGCTATTTGACTTGCTATTGGTTGGCGTTTGCAAGGCAGCCAATCCAGGAGTGCTATTTATTTTCCCTTAGCATTGATTGGCTGTATCCTCAACAGTGGCAGCACCAGGTGATAGCTTGGGGTTGCTAAAGCAACAATATTTTGTCAAGCAACTGCTTAGCAACCACAATAATGTTGTAACAATTATTATATAAAATAATAAAACTTGCCACCACCCAGCTGACTGAGAAGGAAACCTGTTTCAATGTAACCTTCCTTCCAACATGGTTGACATATTAGACTGTTGTGTGAAATTTCACTACACAGTTCTTACATATTGCACCTTTAACCCATGTGCTGAATCTATCCTCTTTACGAAATTGGCAGCCTTCGTGAAAAAAAATGTCTGCATGCAAAGCAAAACACACAGTCCTTGGTGACCGAGTACAATAAACCAACTATGTTGCTCATACCAACAGCGGTTCAAAGAACCACATTTGTATTCCACTCTTTTTAGCCCAGTATTTTGTTAGCACAGAGTGACGTGGTCCTTCAAGTGGTGTCTGGATATCAGATGAAGTGGTGATTGGGTCCACTGCAGCCTGAGACGAAAAAAAGCTGCTCCTGGTGCGGCTGATCAGACAGCGTATGCACCTGCCCTTCACGGTACCCATCCCGTTCCACCTTGTTGTCCTGAGGGTGGACCTGCTGATCCTCTCTGCTGCTACAATCCTTGGTGTGGGTTGGAGGTAGTTGGCTCATCCATCTCCATCGGTATTCCCAGTCCTTTTGGTGGACATATAAGATACTTTTCCATTTTAGTGCTTGTTTGCAATAGAGCTCTGCTAGCCATACATATCTCACTGCTATACAACTAAACACACAAGATCAGATCATCTGTCGCGATAGTGCCCTTTTCCGGTCTGCTGAAGTTCAGCATCAGTACATCTTATTTTATACTTCGAGCCAACATGATTGTCTTCCACATTATTCAATAAAATAAATTAATATCATTTTTAAAAGGCTGCAGAACAATGTGGTCATTGTTTACGATCTGTCCCGTCTCTATACTTCCTGGTTTCAGAGTCAATCACATGTGAGCTCACAAGGTTGTCAAGTCTTCAACACAAACACTGCGCCAGCATTTGCAATTCGACACTGACTGGGCTAGAGGCTAACGTTGAGCTAACAATGCTAGCAGTAAATTAGAAAAAAGAAATAGCCAGCCCCAAAAAATATCTCAAGCTACTTTTTTTCAATTTCCAACTACTTGATATTTCAGTTAAATGTATTTATCTACTTATCAACTTACTGTGTATGACTCGTCTTTGCTCATCATCATGAGTCTTCTGGTACTGATCCATTACTGGCAATCCTGCATGAAATTCACAAAGGGAAGTGGTTGACAGTGGACTTTTTTGTTTTTCTACATGGACTGCAGTACTCAAATCTACGGAGCCCGTATGATGACATGGTCCAAAAATAAATACATTGTGGCAACAAATTAGGTATAACGTGTGCACAAAATACTAATTGGTAGCCATGAAATAATAATTCATGCCCACGAATTAGTATTTCATGGGCACAAAATAGGTATAACGTGTGCACGAAATACTAATTCATGGCCATGACGAGATAGAAATTCTGTTAATGTTGTATGAGGGTTTAATTCTGTAGTGTATGTGGAAACATTTAGAAACTGAACAATCAAGAGGAATGTGGTACATCATGAGTGCCTTGTGTGAAGAAGCTGTGACCATTCTATGGGAGGAGTTTCATGGAAACTCAACTTTCAATAAAAACTTTGAGCTGACATAAAGCTGTACTCAGTAACTAGAACTGAGTCCAGTGAACGATGTCTCGCTGTTAAAATATATAATTGTTGTTTGTTGTTCTTATTGCTCCTTTTTACAGAAATGAACGAGCATGCGGGAAGGTGAAATGGGAGCTCAGAGAGAGCCCAGGGTCATAAATTAAATGTGTCTGTTCCTTTAAGAGAGGCTTTAAATTAGAGTGAAAACACCTTTCCAACAGCCACAAATTAGTATTTCATGGGCACGAAATGGGTATAAGGTGCACACGAAATAGCCTACTAATTCGTGGCCAAGTAATGTGTGCACATTAAATAAGGTAGAGGCATTAGAATAAACCCACTTGATGGAAAGAAACAGTATGATTGAGTTTTGTTTTAGACTGGGAATGAACTACAAATGCATTTTGAAACGCCTGGCATTGCTAGGAACTGTCATTACGGAGAGACATTTAAACAGGATATTGAGAGCCAGGTTGCTTTACAGGCGAAGGTACGACTTGAACGCCGGGATAGATTTCATTGTTGACCAACTCCAAGGGCCTGGAAAGGATCACGGCTACCAGTAGATATTTTACAAAGTGTAAATAACACAGGATTTGTATCAGAAAAGAAGACGTCAGGATCCTCCTATCTTTACTGGACCCAATCTGTTCCCAATTTCGCCAGACCAGGTGTCTCAGAAGGAGGCAATATTTTGCGCGGGGGCCTAACTTTGTGTGGCACATAGAGTCATATGACAAACTGAAGCCATATGGGATATGCATTAATAGATTCATCGACGGGTTCTCAAGCAACATCATTTGGCTGCGGGCCGTCTACACTAACAGCGACCCAAAGGTGTTCGGGGGATACTTTGTGGAAGCAGTGGAGCACCGAGGGGGTTTCCCCAGGTTCGTAAGAACCGACATGGGCCCTGAGAACGTGGTGGTCAGAGACCTTCAGCGTTATTTACGGAGAAATGACGTGGATGACAGAGCAGGGGACCGAAGCTACATCACAGGAGCAAGTACAGCAAACCAGAGAATTGAGAGCTGGTGGGGAGTGATGAGAAAAGGAGTCGAGCCATGGATCGCGCTTCTAGCAGAGCTGAAGGACGAGGGATTTTTCGCTGGGGATTTCATTGACAAAGCTCTGTCACAGTTCTGTTTCCTGCCAATGATTCAGGTAAACATATTTTATTATGATCACCAGCGTTGGTAATAGCTCTGTTTAAATAACGGCGTTATGCTGTTATTTTATCGATAAAGGGGTAATCTAATTGCTGTTTTCCATCATTACAACGCCGTTACCGTACTGTTACTGAACGTTAATGCAGTGCCTTACTATGAATTGATAGACTAGCCTAAACTGCGCCGTGGAAGGTCAACTACATTCCACGTGTGCGTAACGGAGGCTGAAGCGCCACGTCAGCCAAAGCGCCACGTAAGCCAAAGTTTTTAAATCAGTTTTTAAGTTTTTTAATCAGTTTTTAAACCAATTGAAGTGATCAGAAGTCAGCAAGACTCTCTGAAGGATGGCTTTTCTGATCAGAGGAAATCCCCCATGCCCTCATTCTGCATCAGTAGTTATTCTGCAGCGTTCAATCTGCCACTGTCAGTCTGTCCGGTGTAGTCACAGATGTTTACGTCTCAGTGACTCTTCAGCGCTCTGTCATGTCCCGGTCCAGGTCTGAGATGATGTTAGAAGCTCCCATGGGAATCTTTTTTTAAATAAATTTAGTTACCTGTACTCTGTGCGTAAAGATGAAAGTCTTTGCGGATCTGCACCAAGTGGTGAGGGGTGTGAATACTAACCTATCAAAATGACAGACGACCTTCAGATTTTTCCGTCACCATTTTAAAAAAGCGGCCAAGAACTTAAAATATTCAGTTAACACCACCCCTGTACACTGGCGTGTCCAGGCGGAAAAACACATGGTTATGGAAAAACACATGGTTTCACATGGGCAAGATCACATATAATCACATCTGAAAAATCTTTGACCTATGTGAATTTCACATGTGAAAACATGTAAAAAAAACGTGAGATGTGTGAAGAACATGTGACCACCTGTGTTTTGCCACTGATTTCCCATGTGAATTTGGAACATTTTCACGGTAAACTGTGAAACCCATGGACATTCACATGTGAAGCCCATGGAATAACATGTAAACCACATTTGAAAGATGTTATTTTCCCCAAGACACCTACATGTGAGAAATATGTGAAACCCATGTAAAATCATACAGTGGAAGTCCATGTGTGCTACACATGTGGTTTACCGTGTACCACATGGAATAACATGTGATCCCATGTGAAGAACATGTTCAACCCCATGTGACAATTTCATAAGGGCCAAGTGGGGCACTAAGTTATGCATGGATTGGACTATATGGTCTTTTGTTTAAGACTCCCAAAAGGGAGAACACAGTTGAAGCTGTGAACTGACAATACTTTGTTTCTGCCCAGCAATCTCCACATCAAATAAATGTCAGCTGTTCAACATCCTAGAGAAAGAAAAGGGAAATAATTAATTGTCCTATAATTTACATTTAATCAGGGATTGCATTATTTTTTGTCTTTGACAAATTTTAAAAAAAACTGTGAACAAAACATCTGAAGACCGTCAGTCATTTTGACAGATTCGTATTCACACCTCTAACCACTTGCAGACGCATGGGCATTTTCAACTTTGCTCTCAGAGTCCAGGGAACTAAATCGATCAAAAAAGATTCCTATGAGAGCACCTGAGCATCATCCCAGATCTGGACACCTACTCAAATGCATTTCACTAACCGCGAGCTCATCTAGCACCATGGAGAGTTTCAGAGGCCTAGTAGCAGTCATGTACCGGAGACAGATAGATGCATCTTAACTACTGATGCAGGAGAAGCACATGCTGTGCATGATGTGGATTGTTGTTTCAGCTTGTTCAGATTGAATATTAATTAAACTGAATTTTAAAAAAAATTAATACATAGCAGCTGTTTTTTTACAGTAATGCAAACAGTTACTTCCTCTAGTAACTAGTTACTTTTATTACAGAGTAATTCAGCTGCTAACTCATTTACTTTTTGGGACCAGTAGTGACTAACATAACTAATTACTTTTTTAAAGTAACGTTTCCAACAGTGATGATCACGACAAGAAACCTAGACACCTTCAACTCTAAACCACATATATGTAATCTTAGGGATGTAAGCCATTGTGAAATTGTTTATTTAATGTGTTGCAGCCGCTGTTGCAGAAAGAAGACACATCACAGTTTAATTTAAGCTAATTTTATTTGCTTAACACAAGCTATTTTTGAAGAATAATTTCTTTCCATTAGACTTGGGAGTCACCGGTAGTTCTGTTTTAAGTTATGGTTCTTTTAGGTAATTCTTCTTTTTTATTATTTCTTTAGTTTAGGGTACGAGTCCAGATCCTAAAGCTCACTCCGTGGCTAGTATGGTTCTTTTTTTTAAATTTAGCAATGGCTCCCTTCACCTTTGGTTTTCATTAAAACTGCATTCAAATGTTGCTGCTTTTGATTTCTTTTAGGGACCTACCACACTTATTTTAGGCCCTAAATAATGATTTAAAAAATCCACTGTTTGCCAGCTGTGACCTAATTATTCTTGATTCTTCAACAGGAGGTATTAAATGGTTTTTGTGTTTGGAATGCTCACCGTATAAGGCCCTCCAAGAATACCAACGTGCCCAGTGGGATACCTGATGTCATGAACATGGCCCCTCACCTTTGGGGTGCAGAAGACTGTCTTGTTCCACTGACTGAAGATTTTACCTTGTGTAAAAACAGCTGCACTTTTGTCAGTTCAGTACCATGTGAGGTGCAAGTGTTTGATTTGTGCACAATGATAATGGAGGCTCTACACCCTCAGCAGGGTCCTGGAGGGTGTGTGGGAGTTCGCCCAACCGGTCTACATGTGTTTTGTGGACTTGGAGAAGGCGTTCGACCGTGTCCCTCGGGGGGCCCTGTGGGGGGTGCTCCGGGAGTATGGGGTAGCGGGCCCCTTGATACGGGCTGTTAGGTCCCTGTACGACCGGTGCCAGAGTTTGGTTCGCATTGCCGGCAGTAAGTCGGGCTTGTTTCCAGTGAGAGTTGGACTCCGCCAAGGTTGCCCTTTGTCACCGATCCTGTTCCTAACTTTTATGGACAGGATCTCTAGGCGCAGCCAAGGCGTTGAGGGGATCCGTTTCGGTGGCCTCAGGATCGGGTCTCTGCTTTTTGCAGATGACGTGGTCCTATTGGCTTCATCGGAACGTGATCTACAGCTTTCGCTGGAGTGGTTCGCAGCCGAGTGTGAAGCGGCTGGGATGAGAATCAGCACCTCCAAATCCGAGGCCATGGTCTTGAGCCGGAAAAGGGTGGGGTGCCTTCTCCAGGTCGGGGATGGGGTCCTTCCCCAAGTGGAGGAGTTTAAGTATCTGGGGGTCTTGTTCACGAATGAGGGAAAAATGGAGCGGGAGATCGATAGACTGATTGGTGGGGCATCTGCAGTTTTGCAAGAGCTCTACCGGTCTGTCGTGGTGAAGAGAGAGCTGAGCCAAAAGGCGAAGCTCTCGATTTACCGGTCGAGCTACGTTCCTACCCTCATCTATGGTCACGAACTCTGGGTGGTGACCGAAAGAACGAGATCACGGATACAAGCGGCTGAAATGAGTTTCCTCTGCAGAGTGTCTGGGCTCTCCCTTAGAGATAGGGTGAGAAGCTCAGTCATCCGGAGGGGGCTCAGAGTAGAGCCGCTGCTTCTCCACATCGAGAGGAGTCAGTTGAGGTGGCTCGGGCATCTGGTCAGGATGCCTCCTGGACGCCTCCCTGGTGAGGTGTTTCAGGCACGTCTCACTGGGAGGAGGCCCAGGGGAAGGCCCAGGACACGCTGGAGGGACTATGTTTCTCGGCTGGCCTGGGAGCGCCTTGGGATTCCTCCCGAGGAGCTGGAACAAGTGGCTGGGGAGAGGGAAGTCTCTTTGCTTAGGCTGCTGCCCCCGCGACCCGACCCCGGATAAGCGGAAGAAAATGGATGGATGGATGGAATCTGGATAGCTGTGGTAACCAATGGGCAGCTTTAGTACACATCCACATGTGTGGGATTGTGGTCTGCCGAGGAAATCTGTAGTTTCTATAAACTCGATTAGTATGGCCTTATCCAAAAGATTGGATCCTGTACAGAACCGCAGGAAAAGCTGAAGATAATTGAAATCAATTTCCCCAATGTACCTTTTCAGGTAACGAGAAACTGTTGACTGGGGAGCTGTCATACCCTCTGGAAAGATTAGAAGCTCCTTCACTGTTTTTGCAGTTTTTTTTAATGCAATGAAATTATGCAGTCCTTCTGGTGGTAGTAAACCAGCTACAGAACTCACAACCGGACGCCAGCACTTGATTACAAACATTGGGGCCTGGACAACTACTTTGTGTCCAATCTGTGCCAAAACAGGGAGCAGAGTGTCCTTGGTAGGGACTTGCTTGCATTTATGTGCATCAAGTACTTCCAACAATTCATCTGTGTCCACTGAATTAAAGTCCTCCAAAGCCTTCAGGAGAACAGATCTCTTCTTGTGACACATACAGCAAAAAGGAATCCTTTAAACTACTGGTTGTCAAGCCATGCAATATCTCCTCCAGAAAGGGGATTACAAGCTTCACTGGGAAGTAACCAGCTTGTTTCCAACCTACTACAAACACTCTAGCTACAGCCTGCCATTCTTCACACTGAAAGTCATGCCGGATGAATGGGACTTTCACCTCAAGTCCCAGTGTGCAGCTGTCATAGAAATCCATCCAAAATTCTGTCAGGCAGTCTCGCAAAACACCACTTCCTTCGCCCTGTTCATACTCTCCATTTGGTAACAACATTTTGATGTTGACCTCAGATGCAATTATGTTTGGGTCCTTAAAGGCACTGATCAAATCAGTGAGACAGTGACCTCTTCTTACAATCTGTGTCACAGGACAAGATTGTGGTTCAGGCGGTGCGTGGTCAGGAACATTGGCTTCTCCTGCCAGCCCTGGTGAGAGAGATGATGTATGATGAGGTACATCAGACTCTCTTTCTGGATATAGTGTTTCAGGGTTTAGTTCGACCACACTTACATCCATCCTGTCATCCCCACTTATAATTAGAACTACATCAGAATCTTCACCTTCCCCTACAGTTGGCAGACCATCCCATGGTAATGTGTCATTCATTTCCAAATATCCATTTATAGAAGCAGCATCATTAATTACATAGTGGTTTGATTCTGAATTGGTTCTGATTGGTTCTGAATTTCTGTTTTCCACCAACAGATCACCAGTGGCCTGATTATGTTCATTGTTAGTGAGATCTACCACAGAGGGCTGGGTTATCATGTGATCACCCTCCACTTCTAGGGGCTGTTGTCATGTTTTCTTTTTGGTACACAGATAAAGTCGCAGAATTTTGACCTTGCTTTGCTTATACAACTCCTCAACTGTATTGGAAACATCCACATGCATCTGTGAGCTCTCAATATGAGTTGAATAGTGTGAAAGACTTATTGTTTTTTTAAAATACCTTTTGGGGAAAAAAAGATTTTCAGCCATAAGTTTAATATTTGCCACTGTTTCATCCTTGTCAATGGTGAGATGCCTTGTTCTGCCACCACTTACAGACTTCACCTGTTTGAACCTCTCCTTCTCCTCATCAAAGTCCATCCATCCAACCTCATTTTGTCTCACTTTCCTTTTGGCATTTGTATTTTCTACCCACTGACATGATCTCTTTTTGGTAGGTATCCCCTCAGCTCCAGACAGTCTTTGTCGTAGCCTTGAGAGTATGAATTCTTTCCTGGACAGTGATGTCTGTGAAACTGTTGCTTGTCTGCAGAAGGCCACAGTGGAGACTCTATCTCCAACTTTGGGGATGTACTTTGTCAGGTTACTATCTGTCATTAATGGAATGACAGTTTCATCAATCTGAAAAATATAAACAAATAAATAAATGAGTCAATATAAAAAACAATTAATACATACAAATGCATATTTTTGAATGCAAATAAATACCTTAAGAAAGTTGAAAATATAGCTATATTGGTGGTATAGTTATTCACACCATGAGTTTTTATTTTATTTTGTGCTGCCTACTTTTGATAAGAGCTAACTTTGGTAGTGGTACATATTTCTCCAAATGAATATGACCAAAAATGTGTTTTAAATTATTCTGTAAAGACAATTAATGTCATTGATTACACAGAAAATGGGAAATGTAAGATAATTTTTAGAGTGTGCATATGAAATTGTGCAATGAGGGTGTCTGTTCTCACACACACACACACACACACACACACACACACACACTCTCGCTCTTTCTCTTACATTCTCATCTTCAAGTTTCTTGATCACATCTTCTTCAACTTTGCGCTCTGTTAAAAATTGTCGCAGCCGAGTATCCATGGGTGATATCTAAACCACAAGAAAATAAAATTAGTATTTTTACACTCAATTTTACTGCGATGGACTGGCGACCTGTCCAGGGTGTACCCCCGCCTCTCGCCCCATGACAGCTGGAGATAGGCATGAGACCCCCCGCAACCCTATATAGGATGGACGGGTACAGAAAATAGATGGATGGATGGACACTGAATTTTAAATTTGATGCAGCAGATTTATACATTATGCTCTAGCTCTAACATACCTATGAAATCACTTTATCTTTAATTAGATATTATCTGTGATGATAAAGGACTGAGCAATTGTCTAATCGTGGTTCAAGTAGTTAAGTAAGAGCAATCTGAAAATCAATACAAACTAATTCCGATCACTGCTGGCTGTAGGTTCGGAAGAGATAACAATTCTGTAAATGTTGTATGAGGGTTTAATTCTGTAGTGCATGTGGCAACACTTAGAAACAGTGAACAATCAAGAAGAATGTGGTACATCATGTGTTCCTTATGTGAAGAGGCTGTGACCATTATTCTGTGAACGAAGATCTATGTGGGAGGGACTCTTTCAATAAAAACTCTATGCTGACGTAGATCTGGGCTCAGTTAATAGAACTGAGTCCAGCAAAGACGTCTCGCTGTTAAAATATATAATTGTTGTTTGTTGTTCTTATTGCTCCTTTTTTACAGAAATGAACGAGCACGCGGGAAGGTGAAATGAGAGCCCAGGGTCTTAAATAAAAATGGTGTCTGTTCCTTTAAGAGAGGCTTTAAATTAGAGTGAAAACACCTTTCCAACAGTTCCCTTAGCAACGTGATATGCAGTGAGGGCTACTGGCTTCGTCTGGTGACGCCATTAAACGCTGTGGTTCATTTAGCCTTTATTCCCTAAGCAAGTCTGACTCACATGATGCTACTTTCAAAGGACATGATCAATGAAAAAGGCAGTTTTAAGCTGACTTCAAGCTAAAGCTTTAAACAGAATTTAGTCAGCCCCAGATGGTCTACAGCAGAAGTTAGCATGGTGATCTGGCCAGGGTAAAAGAGACACCTTCATGACACAGAGAACTCAGGTTTTATGTTTAACATACCTGACTTAGTAGTGTGCCTATACCCCTCAGCTCTACTTAAAAGTGTCCTGATGTTTGTGCAGGGCCGCACGTCCTACAGACACAAACGAGGCTACATATTAGCAAAACAAAACAACGTCTAGTATAAGGATAAAAAGTTTGACAATTAGTTGAAACGTCATCAGATATTCTATCCTTTATAATAAAGTCACAAAGCTATGTCTGAATAAATAACTGCCTAAATGTGGGATAAGATATTGATTAGAACAAAAGAAAACTAAAGGGCATCACCTACAGTGGATAGGGGCTCCGTACATTTGCTCATGCAGGTTGAAGGTGCCCAAATGAAATATCATCAATAAATATTATTTCGTGCGCATGTTATACCCATTTCGTGCCCATGAAATACTAATTCGTGGCCATGAATTAGTATTTAGTGCGCACGTTATACCTATTTCTGCAATGCCCTGTTGGACGGGGGTCATCGACTGGGATGATCCTCCCAGTAACTGAACATCCACTGTGTCCTGTTATCAACTTTTTACTTTCTGTAACATAGAAAGTTCTCTTATATCAGATCTTCTGTTCCTTCTGTGTTTCTGCTCTGTCTTCTCAAACCCCCAGACGGTCGTGGCAGATGGCCGCTCCTACTGAGCCTGGTTCTGTTGGAGGTTTCTTCCTGTTAAAGGGGAGTTTTTCCTCTCCACTGTCGCTACATGCTTGCTCAGTATGAGGGATTGCTGAAGGATTGCTGTGGTTGGAAATCTGCCCAACCTCACGCCAATGACTGACGCAATCTGCTGGGATTCCTTAAATAGGAAACTTTTTAACTGATTGGAATGTTTGTATAATTGTATTGAAATGACTTCTTGTTAAGTGCCTTGAGATGACATCTGTTGTGAATTGGCGCTATATAAATAAACTGAATTGAATTGAAATATTTCGTGCCCATGAAATACTAATTCATGGGCATGAATTATTATTTTGTGGCTACCAATTTGTATTTCGTGCGCAGGTTGTACCTAATTTGTTGCCACAATTTGTTTATTTTTGGACCATGTCATCATACTGGCTCCGTACAAATCTGACCACAAGATGTTATTCTTAGATATTGCACCTTTAAAGATACACATTGCACACACACTGTGCAAGTGCTGGCCATAAATATACTATGGATACACCGACTGAAAATCAGCTGAGAAAAGAGAGTGGCTCAAAAATTAGTAATGCACTCAGCGAGCGACATTCAAAAACGGTATGTGAAAACCGGGAACATATGCATACAGTGTGGAAGCTCTACGTTATACTGCATTTCAGACCATTACACAGAGAAGACACAGGGAAACTGAAACATCTAACAGAGGTGTTTTTATTGAACATCTCATTGGGAAATTTGAAAAAACAGTTAAAAAAATTGCTAATTATCCCCAAAATGCCAAGTACACTCATCATGACATACAAGATGAGCTGATTCACATCATGGCAAATATAGTCAGTGAACAAATAAGCGGGGACGTACAAGAAGCCGGGGTATTTGCATTGATAATTGACGAGAGCGAAGGTGTGAGTATGAAGGAGCAGGTGTCCATGGCAGTGGGTACTTGCCTAATGATGACATATGGGAAGAGTTTATTCACTTCACACCAGCTGATGGCCTAGATGCCAACTCACTTCTGACAACCATCAAACAGACTCTGAGTACATATAAAATTGACCACAACATTTGCATTGGCCAGTGAGATGACGGTGTGGCTGTCATGTCAGGTTGTAATACCAGTGTCCAGCAAAAATGTAGACATGAGGTCCCACAAGCTCTTTATGTCCATTGCCATGCCCATCGTGTAAATTTGGTATTGGGGTACTGTGTCAATAATGTTGGACCAGCCGGAGAATTCTTTGAAATTGTGCATGGATAGTATTTTCCTTAAGAAACAAAAGGAGCTACAAATTGCAGATAACCCTTTTGAACTAAAAAAAAAGTTGTCTGAAACTAGATGGGCTTGCCAGTATTCTGCCTGTTAGCCATTCAGAAAAGTCTGCCAGCAATCTATGCATCACTTGATGATGTGGCAGCCAAAAGCTCTAAGGAAAACAAAAGCAGTAAAAGCACTGATTGACTTTCACTTTGTTGTGCAACTCGATCTATTTGAAAATCTCTTTCGCACTACCAAAATCTTTTCTGATCACCTCTATTCCTTAGATCGGCAACTTGTATCTGCTATAGATCTTGTTGAGAACACAACTGCATCCTTCTCGGAAAAGAGAAATGAAAAGTTCTGGAGTGACTTTTGGCACAAGGCTCAAGCCCTGTCAACCAAAGCTGGCATCTTTACCTGCCGGCTTTTCTGGCTGCTTGACCAGAAAAGGCAGCTGCGACAAACTGTGAGCACCACACAAGAATGTTTCTCCCTTCACCGACCTTCCAAGGATGCAGTTATTGATCTGCAGAGACTTTTGTGTATTTCACTCACACTGCCTGTCACATCTGGAACCTGTGTGGTTTTTTTGTCTATCAATGCAGAGCATTTTGGAGCACTTGATGAGCAAGAGATCATTGATGCTTTTGCCGTGAACCACTATAATTAGCTTACTCACCATTATCAGTTGGTGAGTAAGCTCCACCCTCCCTGACCATAGTGCAAGTGTGTGTTTGCTTTGAGACATCAAATTTCAGAGTTAATACAGTTAAAAGTGCAATGTTTTTCACTGTGTAAATAAAAGACGATAACTTTTGTAATTTGGTCTCTTACATAGAAAAATTATTTGCAACTCCTTACAGTCACTAAGCAGCTGTTAAGCTACTGCAGAGATAAAATCCTGGTGCCACCCCTGACCCTCAAGAGTACAAATAAGAAAGACTTTGTGCTGTTCACTGAGCATATTAGTGAATATTAAGGTTTACTAGATGAACTATAAAAAGGGGCAGTTATAAGCTTTTTTTAGAGGTCTCAAGTATTCACAGATTTTAACTATTTGCTGGGCCATGTGGTCCCTGACCCCCATGAATACCAGGATCCACTGTCTTATAAATGAGAAATGTTTGTAATTTGGTATGAAGGAAGGACTTTTACTAAAACATGAACTCCAACCAGAAATGAATCATTGCTAGAAGGCAATAGGGATCAGATAGTATAAAATTAGCCTCAAGGTTCACATGAAAATCTGCAGGTAACTCCACAGCAAGTGAAATATATGTTGGTGACATAACTCAGATATAAATTATTCCTGTCAGTATAGTCCAGACCTGACATAAAATCTAATTTAATGAAAATGTCAATATTAGCTGTTTTGGGTCTACACAAAGTGCACTCAACAGTCTGCTTGATGTCAAAACCCTATGTGACAGAAAAGTCATCATCTGCACTCATTTACTTGGTCTGCTTGGAGTCTGTGCTGATTTCTGAGTACATTTCAGGTTTTGTAACCATGCTGATTGTGTGCTGATCATGACAATACTCCTCCCAGTTTGATGATGGCACTAAATAGAAAGAAAATAAAAAACAGGTCAGATTGTGAGTTGAAGAAAAACAATAATGACTCTTGTTTTTTAATAATTACACAGAGGAGACATCTGTCGTTTACCCAGTGCAAATAATTTATCTCAGTGATAACAATGATACAAAAACTGCACTGATATTCAAATAAGAAAATCCCTTTTTTCTGATTCCTTAGCAATACTCTTATTTCCCTCTCCTAAGTAGACCGTGTAAAAACCCACAGATTATCACCCCCTAAGAGGCTACATGAATTTGCATCCAATTTTTACCCACATTTCCCATGTGGGAAATGTCTGTGTCAGTCTGCAGGGCCAGTTGGCCTGAAAATGTGTTGGTGTGAGAGGGGAACAACCCAAATCTGGAGGCAGTCTGATCAACAATCCAACTGCAAGTGACAGCTAATGTAACCTAAAGGCTGTTTTTTTCCCTTTTTCTTTGAAAAGTATATTTGTAACCACTACATTATAAACCTAAACAGCGGTGGGTATAGTAATGGCCTCTACTTGTACAACGCTTTATCTTGTCCAAAGGACCCCAAAGCGGGTAACTTTACATTCAGTCATTCACCGATATTAGTGAGGTACATTGTATCCACAGCTGCCCTGGGGCAGACTGAGAGGCAAGGTGTACACAGGTACCACCAAGCCCTCTGACTACCACCAGCGGGCAAGGACACGACGACCAAGACAGATGAAGCTGGGATTTGAACCGGAAACCCCCAAATTACAGGACAAACTCCTACCACCTGAGCCACTGTTGCCACTTTGCACTTACAGATGCATAAGGCCTTAAGGCATGAAGGTCTGGGAAGATATGCAATTGACTTCTCAAGTGACAGAACCAGAAGAACTAGAGCAAACCATATTAGTAATAGCTCTAAGTCTTAATTACCCAGGGCCACCCTTAGGGGCAGGTAACAATTTAAGTCCCTTAAGAAAAAAATATGCTTACGTTCATTGGATTGTGATTTGTTTGAGAAATTAAGCAAGTTAGTTTAGAGTAAGTAGAAGATCAGGAGTTAGCTTAAGGGACAACCTTTCAGAGTCTTCCAGGTTTTTTGACAGTAAACAAAGTACCAACATGTAAAAGAACCAGTCTCTCAAGGTTTTTGTGCTATTGCATTTTACTTTTTTTATGAAAAAGTCTAGCCCCCATATTGGAAGAGGATGCTCAGCTGAAAGAGAGAAAAGAAAAGTAAAAGAAGATGGAAAGGGCATTTTCACCTCCAGGTAACAATTATTCAGCCTGATGAGGTTACTGACAGAGTAGAGGACACCGATAAAGTAAGCCTTCAGCGTTTTAGAAGTACAGAGGGACTCTGTCTATACTGCGCAGCCCCAGTGAGCTCTAGATTCAGTGCTTGTTGCCTTTTCTGTTCTGTCAGTGAATACCTATGAGAAACACGTCCATACTATTTGCCAGTATTGACAGAGATTTGAGGTGAGTAGGTTTGGAAGCCAAGTCAAATTACACATAATTTATAATAACCTGTGGGAAAGTGAAACTGTTTAAGGTTATCAGATAAATAACCATTGTTACTCTAGACAACACACTCAGCAAATGAACACAAACCCACCAGTTTAAACAAGTACAAACACATGTTACTATGTAAGGCCTGGGGGGTCAAAAGTTCTCAATATGTAGTCTTTTCGTGTATGATTTAGGGTCTTGGCCAGACCTCAAATTTTGATTTCTCGCCATGAAAAACAAAATTGTTGTAACTTGTACAAAGAAAGTCACAGACACATCCAAAATGTTGGGATTGGTCCGCATCTGCTCTCCTATATAACTTATTTGTCATATGATGGTTTATTGGCCTGCGATGGACTGGTGACCTTTCCAGGGTGTACCCTGCCTGTTGCTCCGTGACTGCTGGAGATAGGCACCAGCCTCCCGCAACCCAACGGGTACAGAAAATGGATAGGTGAATGGATGGTTTATTAGCAGGCCTCTGCAGAACATTATGACATATTAAGGAGATACATTGAAAAACAAATATAAACGCAACACTTTTGTTTTTGCTCCCATTTTTCATGAGCTGAACTCAAAGAAATGAAACATTTAAAATATACACAAAAGACCCATTACTTTCAAATACTGTTAACAAATTCATGGGGTCAAAACAATTGTATTGGTGTACAGATCCTTACATCATGGAGGTGTGCATTATCATTCTGCAACATGAGGTGATGGTCGTGGATGAATGGCACAACAATGGGCCTCAGGATCTCATCATGGTATATCCGTGCATTCAAAATGCCATCAATGAAACGCACCTGTGTTTGTTTTCAATAACATACAACTACTCATACCATAACTCCACCGCCACCATGGGTCACGCGATCCACAACGTTGACGTCAGCAAACCGCTCACCCACACGTGGCCACACACGCTGTCTGCAATTTGCCCTGCCCAGTGAATGCGTGATGATTCATCCGTGAACAGAACGCCTCTCCAACATGCCAGACACCATTGAATATGAACATTTGCCCACTTAAGTCGGTTACGACGATGAACTGCAGTCAGGTCCAGACCCCAATGAGAATGATGAGCATGCATATGAGCTTCCCTGAGACGGTTTCTGGCATTTTGTGCAGAAATTCTTTGGTTATGGAAACCAATTGTTGCAGCAGCTCTCCTGGTGGCTGGTCTCACACAATCATGGAGGGGGACATCCTGGATGTGCAGGTCCTTGGCTTGTGTGCTTACACGACGTCTGCGGTTGTGAGGCCAGTTGGATGTACTGCCAAATTCTCTCAAATGCCTTTAGAAAATGCTTAGGGTAGAGATGTGAACATTCATTTCAAAGGAAACAGCTTTGGTAGACATTCCTGCTGTCAGCATGCCAATTACACACTCCCTCAAACGTTGTGACATCTGTCACATTGTGCTGTTTGATCAAACTGCATATTTCAGAGTGGCCTTTTATTGTGGCCAGTCTAAGGCACACCTGTGAAATATCCAAATGTCTAATCAGCACCTTGATATCCCACACCTGTAATGTGGGATGGATTATCTTAGGAAGGAGAAGTGCTAACTACTGAATTTCTCCACTGTGAGATCAATAAATCTACTTCTCATCTGATCTGCAACAAATTGAAAATGACTGATCTTAATACAACCGCTAACAGATATTTGGCCCAGAATTCCACAATCCCCCGTAGAACGATTAAATCATTCAACGAAACATTCAGGCCCAAAACATTTGAGGGTTAAGAAATTTGATAAACATGTATTTATTGTCTCAAGACCTACAAAAAGGTATTTTTAAGCAATGGTCCAAACACCATAGAAAGTCAGCTATTTTTGACCAAAGCCCCCATTGTGTGTCTTTCAAAATGGGGGTGTGTTATATATCTGAGCAAACTTCAAAATGAATCAGTATAGGCCCTGATGTTTAGAAGTTATCAAAAGCTTTTCACTGCAACAAAGCATGTGGGTGTGGCCAAGCCTAAAATTCTGACTTCTTGCCAGAAACTTGAATGTGGAATATATTCAACACACAAGATTGTAGCTCCATGTGACAAAGTGGGTTAAGATTATATTTATTCACCACTTGTCCCTTCAATATATGTACATTTAACTTTTTAGTTATTCCTGGCGCTTTAGTTTAAACATTGTGATCATAACATTACCTCACATTATATTCCAGGTTTGTTTGCGGTGGCATTATGTTGCAAGTTTATATTTAAGCATATGTTTTGAAGTTTGTACTACAGGGTAATTAGGTAATTTCAAATTTTCTTCTGTTAAAATCTATATTATCTGTAATTGTTTCTGCTGTTAATGTTTCTTTGTATGTACTCACCATTGTTTGTCCCCTTGTTCAGGTTCTGTATCCATACCAGGTGTGTGGGAGGGGCCTGTCAATACTTCCTACACTTTGTATAGGTGCATGGTATATTGATTGCATCAATGGTTTAAACTTTACAATAATGCCCTTCCAGGTGGTCGCTGACACAAAAGGCTAACAAACACAAACAGGTTTTATTTATTTTTATCTGTATTGTCTTTATCTTGTTGGTCTTAATCTTTTGCTGTTTTTATCTTGCACTGTCAACTTTATGCTGCAATGATGCAAATTTCCCACATGCGGGACTAATAAAGGTGTATCTTATCTTAACCAAGTGAATTTAAAAAAAGTAATCATTTTAGATGTATTACATGAAGTGTTTTGTTATTGTGTATTATGTAGATTAGCTGTTCAATTAGATTGATATGGTTATTCCAGTTTCTTTGTTTGGATTTTGTTGTTTGATTACCTGTATTTTGATGGTATAGATTCTCAAAGTTGGGGTCGGGATCCCATATGGGGTCACGAATATGTAAGACCAAGGTCATGAGGTCCTCTTCAGAAATTAATCTAGATACCAAAAGTGATGATGAGAGAAGATATACATTTAGGAATGTTGTAAAATATATAAAATAGGGTTTGAAAATAAATAAAAGCAACCTATTTGCCAATATATTGGTTGTTGATGCTGATTGTGTTGCCATTGTACCACTTTTTACCTGACTCGGTAAAAATGTTTGTATACTCAACCAAGAGTTCTGGTACGACGACCCTCTTCAATTTTTATTACACTATTACAATTTTATTACACTACCCCACTCCACCAAACGTTCTATGCGTCATCACAGATCAATACTCAACATACTAGTTGAAGACAACAAGATGTATGTCCTGGAGTGGCCCAGTCAAAGCCCAGATTTGAAGGGGGGAATATTTAAACATTCACTTTTTATGTTAAATACTTTTATATAATTTTCATTACTATGTAGATATCAGTCTCTCCTTTGACATTAAAGTTTTGTTTTTTGTAACTGTTTTGTAAAAAAAAAATGCTACATTGACCTTACTTCCTTAAGCTCATCATAGCACTGAAACAGCACTGGTGAAGGTTACTAATGATATTCTCACGGCCTCAGATAATGGACTTGTGTCTGTTCTGGTTTTGTTATATCTCAGTGCTGGTTTTGACACAGTCGATCATAATATTCTCCTAGAAAGGCTTGAACATGTTGCAGGGATCAACGGAACACCACTAGGCTGGTTTAAATCATATTTGTCTGATAGATTCCAGTTTGTTCATCTAAATGATAAATCTTCTTCACTCTCAAGGGTTACTTGTGGAGTTCCACAGGGTTCTGTGCTTGGACCAATTCTGTTCACCATATATATGCTCCCAATTGGTAGAATCATTAGACAGCATGGGATAAATTTTCACAGCTATGCAGATGATACACAACTATATTTATCCATAAATCCTGATGAACCCAGTCAGTTAGGTAGATTACAGGCATGTCTAGAAGACATAAAAACATGGATGACCCTAAACTTTTTGCTTTTAAATTCTGACAAAACAGAAGTTGCTGTCTTTGGACCAGAAGTTCTAAAACAGAAACTGATTAGTCAATCACTTCATCTGGATGGCATTAAATTGAACCCCCAGTAATAACGTAAAGAACCTCGGCGTTATTTTTGACCGAGACTTGACATTTAAATCCCATATTACACAGGTTTCTAGGATTTCCTTCTTTCACCTCCGGAATATTGCTAAAATTAGAAACATCCTGTCCAGGAGTGATGCTGAGAAACGAGTCCATGCATTTGTTACCTCAAGGCTGGACTACTGTAATTCTTTACTATCAGGTAGTCCACAAAATACCATTCAAAGCCTTCAGTTGATCCAAAATGCAGCAGCAAGAGTTCTGATGAATATTAAAAAGAGAGATCACATTTCTCCTGTTTTAGCTTTCCTTCATTGGCTCCCTGTTAAATCCAGAATAGAATTTAAGATCCTTCTTCTTACATACAAAGCCCTTAATAATCAAGCTCCATCATACATCAGAGATCTAATTGTTCCATATGTTCCTAACAGAGCCCTTCACTCTCAGACTGCATGTGTTCTTCTAGTTCCTAGGATTTCTAAAAGTAGAATGGGAGGCAGATCTTTTAGTTATCAGGCTCCTCTCCTGTGGAACCAGCTCCCAGCTTTAGTCCGTGAGGCAGACACTGTTTTTTCCTTTTAAGGCCAGGCTTAAAACTTTCCTTTTTGATAAAGCTTATAGTTAGAGTGGCTAAGGTCATCCTGAGCTATCTCTGTAGTTATGCTGCTATAGGCTTAGACTGCTGGAGGACAGACTTACCACTTTTCTTCACTCTGCTACTTCCTTTTCTCCTACGACTCTCCAGTTGTATTACAGTACATTCTGTTATTTCGACTGTTAACTTTGCTTTCTCTCAGTGTTTTTCTCTCCATAGAAGATATACCTGGTCTGGTATCCTGCTTGGCTGCAATGCCCTGTTGGACGGGGGGCATCGACTGGGATGATCCTCCCAGTAACTGAACATCCACTGTGTCCTGTTATCAACTTTTTACTTTCTGTAACATAGAAAGTTCTCTTATATCAGATCTTCTGTTCCTTCTGTGTTTCTGGTCTGTCTTCTCAAACCCCCAAACGGTCGTGGTAGATGACCGCTCCTACTGAACCTGGTTCTGTTGGAGGTTTCTTCCTGTTAAAGGGGAGTTTTTCCTCTCCACGGTCGCTACATGCTTGCTCAGTATGAGGGATTGCTGAAGGATTGCTGTGGTTGGAAAGTCTTCCCAACCTCACGCCAATGACTGACGCAATCTGCTGGGATTCCTTAAATAGGAAACTTTTTAACTGATTGGAATGTTTGTATAAATGTATTGAAATGACTTCTTGTTAAGTGCCTTGAGATGACATCTGTTGTGAATTGGCGCTATATAAATAAACTGAATTGAATCTAATTGAAATGAAGTAGGATTTCCAAAGTGATCTGACACTTAATTTATCGTGATAAAAATAACAATGTTGAGCCAATGTTTGGTTAAAACTATACTTCTTTCCCCTCAGCAAAACCCCAGGAGGTAAGGTATGCCCACCTGACATTCACCTGCCAACCAAGTTTAGGATTATACTCAATTTCCCATTTCAGATTACCTGTTTCATGTTGTTCTTCTACATTGGCATCTATGAATCATGTAATCTGAGCCAGTTTGCATAGCAAAGTCCTGGGATAGACCCAGCACTCGCTGGAGGAACAGTATATATCTTTTTGTCTCGTAATGCATCAGCATCTCCTGAGAAAAGTGGCTAGAGATGTTATGAGGACTCCTTGTCAGACAGTGAGAGAGACAGGCTCAGGGGGAGAAACAGAACTTCAACCAAGCCATCCTTGTCGGCTCTTGCAGAGCACACATCCAGAAATGTAAAGCATGTCTAGGTCCCTGTTTCAAAGTGGCGCTCAAAAGAGACTGAGGTTTTCCTCTGGGACCTATTCCATCTGAAACCTAACTTTTAATAAGAGTATGTTGGAATGGTTGGTTTGCTTAAGCAGTAAGGGATATCATTAAATTATTGTTTGGCCTCTTTAAGGAAGATCTTTAAGGAAGATCAAGTAAATAAAGCAGTTATTGAATCTTTTTTAAGTTATTTGCCCTTGACTTCTTCAGCATTACTTTTAATCTGCAGTCTATCAAACAGACTAGCTTATATCCAAAAATATTAACACTATGAGGGCCATAAAGCTGATTTCTTAGAAATGACATGTATAATCTCTGATGGGAATTAGGTTATCCTAAAGAGTATCAAGTTATTTGTTAGTTACTAGGAAAATGTCATAGGTTCAGCTTCTATCCTTCCACCTGCTTTAATATGAGATGGATCAAATGCATAACTGCGTTCTCCATCTCTTCTAGGATTTAGTTTTTTTACTTGGTCATAAATTCTCTTAATGTCATCTGAAATGGTTTCACGACCAAGTGGAAAAGAGAAAACCATGCAGCAGCAGAGGCAACATATTATCGTCTTGTCCGTGTTGGAGCACTCAAGGAACTCGTTTGTCTTCGGGCCAAGACCTGTCATCTTCCCACAGACGAGTTGTGTAAAGATGATACCAACTCAGGCGATAGTCTCCCTACAAGCTCTGACAAGTTCATTTGGGTTAAATTAGTGTCCCAGCTCATGTGTTCTGGGGCCATTTGTCAACCGAGACACTCACATTAACAATGAAGATTAATTTGTCATGTTTCTTGTGAATATATTCCCTTCCCGCAACTTATAAAATTCATTCACCTCAGTGGAGTAGAGGACGAGACTTTTGGGGTTTTTTGCATTATAAAACAGCTCCAGGGTTATTTATGTGAATGTTCCCTGCACCTATAGATAACGTCACTTTGCAGGAGTGGCGAAAGTGGGTGCTGTGCTACTGGTCAAACCTGACATAGAGTGGATAGATTAGGCCTGTCTTGTCCTAACTCCGCAGCACTTAAACCACGGCCCATTCCAGGATCCATTAACAAAATCTCTTCCTAATGAACCCTTCCTCGGGAGGAGGTGATTAATAGGGCTGGTCATCCAGGACTGCATTTGCCAGCAGCATTCCATTCTGCACTGCAGGGTTGCACACAGGAATACAAAAAGCACAGTGCTCACTGTCTAGCCCCTCTAATTTTGTCTGGATTCCAGTTTCAGCTCAGACAAACATAAGCTTATTTAGTCTCACATTTTAATTCCAATTTCAGTGTCACACAAACCGGTGAATTATTTGGCAGAAGTTACATACTGATCCTTTGATTCGTACTCTGTCTTTGATTTCTAAAACTAAGTACATCTCAATGGAAGTATTGAGTAGTAAATCTGAATAGCACATGGAACTTTCCTCAACCACAGCAGATGGGAAGGAATTACGCTGGTAAGGATCATTAGGTCTTTTTGATCAAGTCTCGAAGGAGGTTCCTCAAGTAAATGAACACCACATCCTTTAGGAGATTACTTTTGTACAATGAGACTCGATGGGTGCCATAAGGTGGCGCCATGGGAGCCATATGTTTCTGACATTGGGATAGCATCTTTGCTGCCTCCATTTCCCTGAGACTCAAATGATACCAAACCCAGCAGTGTGCTGGCTCAATTTTGCTTTAACATATGTTGAAACAATGAACGGTGGAGATAATTTGTTGCACAGGGGAAGGCTTTGACAGTAGCGTGGGCACATTGCATTTGGGAGGTTGCATTTTCATTTGCTGGGAAAGGATCAAGCAGAGTCTCCCCAGGGGACGAGTTCATGATGTGGACAAAATCTGTTTTCTGTAACACCACTCGACTGATCTATGACTTCACAACAAGTTCTATAAATCTGTAGAGGCCAACAGGCTTCAGAAAAATGCTGTTTATTTCGAGGTGCTGGGCTGAAAATCGCATGATCCTTAGTGTGAAGGCTTCTGTGACCCAAGCAGGACATTAGTAAAAACAATTGCCCCTGAGAGGCTTTAAGTCTTCAACTGGGCACCTCAATAGATGTTTTCATCAAAAAAAAAAAAAAAAAAAAAAACTGGTAAGAGGATATAAAGAGTCTGGACTTTTGAGACCACTGGTGAAGCTGAGGAAAAAAAAATAGCAAGAGTGCTGAGAATGCATTGAAGCTCTAATGGACAGCTCAGACTGATTGCAGCCCCTGCCAAGGCTTTTTAGCCTCATCTGAGCTTGTAGGCAGACATCATGTGTGCTCAATGACCTGGCTCCTGCCCTGAAAGAGCTGCTGCCGTGCTCTAGTTCATCTACAACCTTTAGCCCATGCACAGAGCTGTGCCCGTGATTGATGTGACACACCAACCTGTTGGTGGCCTGCAAAGCATGAGCTGTGAAGGTCACACCGGCTGAGGCTCAGAGAGAGGTGCCACGCTGGTCCTCGGTTTGCGCCTCATTTTCCGCTTTCCCATTAGCTCGTCATAGTATTCAACGAACTGCAGGCAGCGCAGCCTGCCGACCCTGAAGGAATGAACCAGAATGCAAAAACTAGCTATCGCGAATGTGTGACAGCAATTCAGATGCATTAGCACTTAGGTAAATGAACTGCGGGTGATGCTGATGACACTAATTAGATCCATTACAAGCATTCATTCTTTCCAGCTGGGAGGAAATGGCAAATTATGTGTTGAGCCTTAGATTAAATTTTTGTCTGGCAAACACAGAGACTCTATTTAAAATTGTCAATATAGGTTTTAATGTGCATTTACTTGTATTAGTAAGCCTTACCTTAAGAAAGACACAAAAAGAGAGCAAGCTCCAATATACTGGAACCACAGCTTACTTACAGCAACAGCCTGTCATCGTGAGGAGATTGCCTCAAAGTTCATCTGAGAATGTGGCGAATGGTGTTTGATACCTCGACAACATCATATAGGACATTCACTTTATAACCAGAGTTTGTACCTCAGGAACATGTTTAAAGGGGTGACAACATGGATATAACAAGATGTTACAATACAAAACTGTTGGTAAAGTTTATTTGGATCGGCTCTGATTGGCTGTCTGAATAGTGTACAAGCTGAACTTCTACGACAAATAAATTAGCTTGGTTTTAACCAAGTTTACATAACTAAATAATTTAAAATCTAACTTTTCATACCAAAGATTATTTTGCTCACCTAGTTTTTTTTCTCATGTTAAAAAAGGGGGAAAAATATAATAATTAGTGTGTGATTAATGTGTTACTGAAAAACTGTTTGTTTTAAACCAGTTGAACAAGGGGTAAACCTTTTCTCTAACAGCTAAAGCTAAGATGTGTTGTTCAATTACTAATCAAGTTTTAGTTAATCATTAGAAAGGTTGCTAAACTATAGGGTGCTATTTGGAAAGTTGCACACTCAAAAATCAACAGCAATACGTCATTTCATTTTTCAAAATTTTTCAAATATTTTGATCATGTCATTCATTTATAAATGTCACAGTTCCAAACTAAATTTTCAATTAGCAAGCTACTAATAAAATGGTGAAAATATAACTTGAATAAAAATGAACCCCCATTTCTTTTCTCCTACACAGGGTGAACAACCCAAATTACTGGTGTTGATTTTTGACTGTGACTACAGAAACAGCAACCCATAGCTAAGCTAGTTAAAGTTGACCACAAACTTAATTTCTTCAATATTTCTCAACCAACTTAGAATTGTTCATTACTTTGCGATTCACCCAATTCAACTTTTTCTCCTGATAAACTGTATAAATAAGTGTCTAATAGTCCTGTCTGCATATCTGATTATTATTTTTGGTATTTTTGTACATTTTTGTAAAAATATACATTTTTCTACCAGGTTAAAAGGTTACACTACACTTACATTTGAATCGGGCATCGCTTCTGGTACAGCCTCTATGGTTGACTGGCTGACGTCAGCCATCCCGCCGCTGTGGAGTATAAAACAAGCCCAGTCTCAGCCACAAACTGAGTACAGAGAGCTGGTGGGCCACTTTGTGCCATGGTGTGGAAACAATTATCTTTTCTTGAATGTGAACAAAACTAAGGAAATTATTGTAAATTAGAAAAACAGGGTTAGATCAAATACTACTTCCATCATGTGAGAAGTGGAGGTGGTGAAAGATTATCAATACCTCAGAGTTCACCTGGACAACAGACTGGACTGGAGTTGCAACAGTGAAGTCGTCTACAAGAAGGAATATAGCGGATTGTACTTCTTGAGGAAGTTTAGCTCCTTCAAGATTTGCAGTATAATCTCTTCTTTCATCATATGTTGGGGTAACAGCCTCAGAGCCAGGGACTTAAAAAGGCTCAATAACCTGGTAAAGAAGGCAGGTTCTGTTCTGGGAACAACTGTGGAACATCTGGAGTTTATTATGCAAAGAAGAATTCTTCATAAAATGAAGAAAATTACAGAGCACCCTGGGCATCCTCTTCATGAGACTGCTATACAACAACAGAGTGTCTTCAGTTGGAGGCTTCTTAAGCATCACTGTAATACAGACTGCTACAGGAGATCCTTCCTGCCCACAGCCATCAGCATCTGCAGCTCTTTGAAGAAAATTGCATAATATGAGTTACAACAACACTTAATTTCCCTTCTTGGATTCATTAAGTATTTCTGAATTGACTTAAATTGCACACATTCCCTCCTGTTCATAGAGACTGAGGCTGTCAGGGAAAGCCATAACAACTGTCTTATACCACTAAATTTCTTTCTTCATTTTAGCATCTTACAGACCCACTGAATTCCTAACACGAACCCAGTCTCTGAATGAAAATGTCAATTAATTAAGGGGTGTCAATCAAAGCCCATCAATCTATAGAACATAATCAGCCTCGTCCTTGGACGCTGTGTGAGCAGAATGATTTCTTTTGGATAGATCTCTAGTGCTTTTGGTTCCATGCATCGTCACAAACATGGCTCGGAGTTATTTAGGAGGGCATCATGCTTTCATATTCAACATTCAGCTGAGAGCTTAGCAGAGAAAAAAGAAGTATGCCCCTGCCATCCTGGAATGACAGGTAGTCTTCCTCTCAACCGTGAAGTTAATCCGCTTCTCTCGGCCTAACGGTTACTGTGTGGCTCACAACACTCCCTGATCACCAGCAAAGGTTCTGATTGCTGCCACTTTAAAATGTGGGAGAAAAGCCGCTTTAATTTATCAAGTGGATTACATAAACTGAATAGCTTCTCTTCAAAGACAGTGTTTGTTAGTGAATGTTTCCAGGAGTCCTGGACTGATAATGTAAAAAAGAAACCTGGCTCAGAAGCATACATAGAGATTTCTGTGCAGCGTCATTGTAGAGGTGAACGCACAGCTTGACATGTATGGGTTCAAACGTAGATGATAAGGCAGGTAACTACACTAACCAGCACAACGATGGATTGAGACGGTTTAATTGTCTGATAGTTTCAAAGCCTCTTGCACCACACCACTGAAAGGATTAACAAATGCTGCTTGAACTTTAAAGGAACAGAAGCGTCACCTTTGTTTTTTTTTCTAAATACAAAACTCTGTTTGAAGAACTTAAAGGAATTTAATCTCACCTTACATTGTGATTTTTTTCTTTTTGTTTAAAGGGCAATTTATGTTAAATGGAAGAGGCAGTAAAGTTCCACTTTTCAGTGTGTTTTTACGGTTCCACCCTATGAAGCTAAAGGCAGGTTTTATTATGTGAAACCTCAAACTTTCCTGGAACATTTATTTATCCTGGCCATATTTTGTAAGCATTTCTATGGACATATTTAACTACCAGAGCTAAGAAATAAAGTCAGGAGCAGAGGAAATTTCTCATTATAACTAGATGAGTTTTATATTTTGTTATGACAAGAAAGTCTCTCGTCTGAGAGAGTTTTAAAAACATTGTCCTATGAAAGATTACCACTATTAAAAAGGCATAAAGGGGGTCCATCTGACTATCTTCTCACTTTGTTTCTTCTGGACAATACTCAAACATCATGCCGTTTTAATGTTACAACAATCTGTTAGCCCGGTCTTCTCAGCCTTTGTGTCTCCATACGAAATTGGCTTTTTAAGGAATTTGCTAAGACGTTAGCATATTGCAACTGTTTCTGCAGTGACTGATGTCTGATGTCACTGATCAGGCTGCCAGAGAACCTCAGGGCTGCAGAGAACGTTCATGCTTTTAAGAGCAGGCTCAAGACTCATCTTTTTAGCCTAGCTTTTAACTGATTATTATTTATTACTGTCTGTTTAATTGCTCTGCATGTTTTTTATGATTATATTTTTATCAGTTTTACTATTTAATCTTAGCACATTAATTTACTGCTTATTTTTATATTTTAATTTGTTATTTTAATCCCCGTTCCAGTGTTTCCTCTGTGGGAGCCCTCTGCCCCGGGACCGGTGGTCGGCTGTGGCTGCCTGGGTGCTCTCCAGGTGGAGCTTGGGTGGAGGTGGGGGTCTTGGCCTTGCCTCCACTGGGTGCCCTGTGTTGGTGCCTCGGCTGCTGCTGTTAATCTACCGCTGGCGGGGCAGATGGCTCCTCTGACGGCGTGTCCTTGCATGAGTCATCTACACTCGGCCCAATGTCCTTTTTTACTTTTTCTTTTAACTGTGTGTGTTCATGGGAGTTGGGTTGGGGGGTGGGGGTATAACTGTGACCATGCTTTTAAATCTGTGGGGGAGGGAAGGGAAGGTGGTTTTATGTGGGGTCATTTTAATCTGTAAAGCACTTTGTGATGCAACTTTTTGTATGAAAAGCGCTTTATAAATAAAGTTTGATTTGATTTGATTTGATTTGATCAGCACCGAAAGGTGCCCAAAGCAGTTGAGAATAACAAGACATTGACATTGGAAGAAGCATGGATAGTTGCCACGTTTGTTTTTGCTATGTTGTTATAAACTGCTTCACTAGCAACTTTTCCAATTTTACAAAGCCAGTTGTTTGGCTCTAACCCCTGCTTTCTACCAGACACTTAAGCAGCACGTAACGTAATAGACGCGATTTACTCACGAATTCAGCAGCACGTCCCTTCCCACCAGGTGGGTTTTATACGCGTATCACTCGCGAAACTGTTCCACTCAGCTGGTCCCGGTAGATCACGAAATCACAGGAGATTTGCAATTGCATAACATAAAGGGTAGTATCCAGGGAAAAAAATAATTATCATAAGCTTACCATCCACTCCCCAAACTGCAAATATTTCTGTCCATGTCTTGTCCATGTCTGTCCTTTTTTATGTTGTGCTTGTAAAAAATATCACTTGTATCATATAAACTGGGTGATTGTCCACTTCATGGATTAAATTGTACTTATAAATGATAAAAACCAACTAATTTCAACCCTGGTGTCACAGTTAGTGATGTTTTGTCTTTTTCGTACTCAAGCAATCAGAAATCTGCACCTATTTTTTATTTTGAAAATTTCTGGATAATTATGACTACTTCTGTGCCTGATTTTTTTGTCCGGCCCGATCTCAACTGCTGAGATTGATGCGCTTTAGAAGGGTAGAGCGTAAAAAATAGACCTGCCACATAAATGTAGGAGAGGGCCACAACACAACGCTTCTAAGACACGTCCGATTTGCACCGCTTTGTGCCTGGTGGAAACGGTTCCAATGACTTTAAAGGCGGCTATCAGCTGCATATTATATTGCATATTGTTCTCTTCCTGCTCTCCGCGAGGATGGACGCTTTTCTCTTTCCCTCCCTACTGTTGTCTACTTCTGCATTCTTTTGTCTTGTCAACTATTTTTGGAGCCTCTCTTTGCATTCTCCTCCGGAAAGAACAACTATGGTTCTGGATCTGGTTCTGGTCAGCTGGTCTCTTGATACAATTAATCAATTTTTTTCCCGGAGAACGGCTAAAAGGGAGAGCCGAGTTGTTCCGATGGAACATCGTGGAGGATCTTGTGTCTCTCACTTTTGGCCATCGAGGACGTTGGAAATATTTATATAATTGGATTCATGATAACCGGATATCTGCTGATTATTGCAGGTGGATTTTCTGAGGTATCGTAAACTTCAAGCTTAAAGGCAGCAATTGGCAGGCTGCCTGGGCTACAGGAAGGTTGCTGTGCTGTCAACACTCAGACTATTTGTGATGTGCGAGCAAAATTGGACTCGTTTCACTGCTTGGGTAATAACTTGGAGAAGTTCTCAGCCGGCTGGAAGGTAATCTGACCCACGATTTGGCCATTTGGACTGAACTCGGACCACTGACAGACTCTAAGGCAAGAGAAAAAGTGATCTTCGCCTGGCTCTAAAACAACAACTTCTTATCTACTGGAATTCGACTCCCTGGTCTTGGTAGACCAAACAAAAACTCCCTTGGATGTGTGTGCAAAAGGACGCTCCATCCCACCCCACTCCCCCATCCCCCACATGAGCCTGTGAGCTCCCTGACTCAGCCCCAAGGTTGTTTATTACATCACAGACGACAGACTGGATTGAACTGAGAGGAGTTTCATTGTCTCACATTAATGCACACATACATGCACGCACGCTCACGCCACAGCTACAGACATGCACGCAGTCCTGGATTTCAACATGCTCGCGGTACCCTAAGACTCCTGCCCACTCTTCAGACAGCGAAATGATGGGCGCGTGCTTTGGATGGCCGCGACCGGTTTCTCTGTACGGAGGGTTCCCGAACCTCCCCCCCGTCCCATTTGTGTTCTCATATGTTATGACCGATACATGTGCTTATATGTTTTTGCAGTGGTTTTTTCAGCACCTCGGCTCGGCTCCCTGTAGGGGGCTGGGCTGAGTTGCCTTTTTTTCCCCCTGTTCACCCCCCCTCCTATTGTGAATCATTTCTATCTGCTAAAAGGGGCGCTGGTAAAGCCGGCTGCTACCGCGGTCTTCCAAATCCTGTAATGTGTTAATGTTTGTAATTGTTTGTATGATCTTGGATTGGTTGTACCGAAACTTAATTTCCCCACGGGGATTATTAAAGTATCTCTTATCTTATCTTATCTTATTATGCTTTGCAGGCGTTACGGACCGCTTACGTGTCCGGTGGAAAGAAGGGGTGAGTTACAACCAATTAGCATGAGTTGACCACAGCTCCCCCCAGCGACTATACCGGGCCATTTCTGAGTAAATACCCCAATGCTGGTACTCCTTTGGTTTCTGAAATGGCCCCGAAAATTGCCCTGTCGGGCTGGCCCGGTATAGTGGAGACACGCGCATACCGTGAAATTCCGATAGTGGAAACCCTTTACTGAATGGAGAACTTCTCCCACTGCACCGATGCCACTCGAAGACTCGCTCAGCGGCTTAGATTGGGAGACCGAGGTTTCCATAGTGGAAATAAAAGCGTCCATCCATCCATGCATTGTCTTCTGCGTATTGGAGTCACTGGGGCAGCAGCTTAGGCAGAGAGACCCAGACTTCCCTTAGAAGCAGTGAAATTATAACTGCTGAAGCAGCATTTGCCTAGTGTTGTATGCAATCAGAGTTGTGGGATTATAAGGTAATTTCTGTGATATTTGAGCAGCAGTTGTGTAACTGCTGTCCCACTGGCCCCCATGTGAAGCATAAAAAAGAGAATGAATTTGCTTTAACAATCCAAAAAGTCAGTGATTCTTCAATGTTTTTAGCTACACTCATTTGGAAAATTTGGCAAAATATACAAACTCACAAACTAGGAATGATTCTGTGGATGTTTACATTATAGAAGCTGTCACTTTACTCTAGATGTCTTTGGTATACAGAGGAACTGAAGTCACAAAATATGACCAGGCGTTTTGCTATAAAGACTGGTCTGAATCATCATCTCTCCACCAATGTGCTTGACTCTTGGGATAAAGGGGTGGTGCTGATATGCAATATTTGTTTTCAAGCTAAAAGTTGCTTAAGAGGATGTTGTGCCAGATGTCTAGAAGCTAGTTTTTAAGCAACATCTGTCAAACCTTGTGCACATTCCTTTACTTGTATTCCTCTGTCTAACTTAAACTTTCATAAACTTCATTGTTTAATTAATAAGTATTGTCCTGCGATGGATTGGTGAGCGGTGTACCCCGCTTCTCGCCCTATGACTCCTGGAGATAGGCACCAGCCTCCCCGCAACCCTGCATAGGATAGACGGGTATGATGGATGGATGGATGGATGGATGGATGAATGGATGGATGGATGGATAATAGGGATTGTGCAGACAAACGTGTAGCCCTTTTTATCTTTATCTAAGCATAGCTGAATCTGACCTTATTTTAAACTTGCTGGGACAGATGCTTCTGATAAGGTTCCATACCTGTGCATTTAATAAATGATCTAAAATCATTTGGTTGATACTGCATTCAGTCTCTTATGACTTGAAAAACTGTATATTTGATTTCACAATATTTTTAACAACGGGTGCCTTTGAAATACATCCACACAGCTTGAGGGTAAACATATTTGCATACTCATAAATAACATTAACATGAGTACAACTGAAGTGGTGGCAGCAGTAATTTTATATGTTCAAATGATAAGAAACATGTATAGCTCTGCTTATTTCATTCTTCACTGTTATACTTTTTTTCCTTTAGCCTTGCCAGATCGTGTGACCTTAAAAACACAAAATGTGTGAGCTTCTGTATTTTGGCCTCCTTCCCCCCTCACCTTGTCATCTAAAGATCGCCACAAGTGGGGAACATTTCTTTGGGTTTCTTTGTTGATTAAATCGGTGATATAAAGTCCCACATAACACCCCTGCCAATGAACTGTCTGCTCCCTCTGCTCTCTGTACACTTGGAGTATGCTTCTCTCCCCGTTTTTTGGAGCTTAAGTGCTCAGTCACTTGAAGTCCACAACATGCCCCCTGGATATTGTTGCCTCCCCTCCACCAGAGTCACTTTTGGGAGTGTTGGGCTCACAGTCTTGCCTACTATTGTTAGTTGTCAATTCTTTCTGGCTTCTCAACAGTGTTTCCCCTTGCGAATCCTAAATGTGAATTCTGTCAAACTTCTAAACTAAACAATAACAGTTTTAGTCCTAATGAGATACGAAAGTGTTATATTTTGACTTTAGTATCGAAATAGGTGTGACAAACTTCACAAGAACCTTGCCCTGTGACGACTACCCTCCCTAGAAACTCTGCAGCTTTTTAAAATATTTACAAGTGCTTTAGGTAAAATATGAATTTATGTGAAAACTATAACAAAGCTGCAAATTGACTTCTTACTGAATTCTTATTGTTTCCATGATGGCAGCACAAAAGTGGAATCGATTGCTGTCACAAGATGCAGTGTAGAATTTAAGATCCTTCCTCTTACATACAAATCCCTTAATAATCAAGCTCCATCATACATCATAGATCTAATTTTGGCCCCCAGTAATAACGTAAAGAACCTCGGCGTTATTTTTGACCGAGACTTGACATTTAAATCCCATATTAAACAGGTTTCTAGGATTTCTTTCTTTCACCTCCGGAATATTGCTAAAATTAGAAACATCCTGTCCAGGAGTGATGCTGAGAAACTAGTCCATGCATTTGTTACCTCAAGGCTGGACTACTGTAATTCTTTACTATCAGGTAGTCCACAAAATGCCATTAAAAGCCTTCAGTTGATCCAAATTGCGGCAGCAAGAGTTCTGATGAATATTAAAAAGAGAGATCACATTTCTCCTGTTTTAGCTTCCCTTCATTGGCTCCCTGTTAAATCCAGAATAGAATTTAAGATCCTCCTTCTTCCATATAAAGCATAATAATCAGCTCCATCATACATCAGAGATCTAATTGTTCCATATGTTCCTAACAGAGCCCTTCGCTCTCAGACTGCAGGTTTACTTGTAGTTCCTAGGATTTCTAAAAGTAGAATGGGAGGCAGATCTTTTAGTTATCAGGCTCCTCTCCTGTGGAACCAGCTCCCAGCTTTAGTCCGTGAGGCAGACACTGTTTACTTTTAAGGCCAGGCTTAAAACTTTCCTTTTTGATAAAGCTTATAGTTAGAGTGGCTTAGGTCATCCTGAGCTATCTCTGTAGTTATGCTGCTATAGGCTTAGACTGCTGGAGGACAGACTTACCAATTTTCTTCACTCTGCTACTTCCTTTTCTCCTACTATTCTCCAGTTGTATTACAGTACATTCTGCTATTTTGACTGTTAACTTTGTTTTCTCTCAGTGTTTTTCTCTCCATAGAAGATATACCTGGTCTGGTATCCTGCTTGGCTGCAATGCCCTGTGGGACGGGGGGCATCAACTGGGATGATCCTCCCAGTAACTGAACATCCACTGTGTCCTGTTATCAACTTTTTACTTTCTGTAACATAGAAAGTTCTTTTATATCAGATCTTCTGTTCCTTCTGTGTTTCTGCTCTGTCTTCTCAAACCCCCAGACGGTCGTGGCAGATGGCCGCTCCTACTGAGCCTGGTTCTGTTGGAGGTTTCTTCCTGTTAAAGGGGAGTTTTTCCTCTCCACCGTCGCTACATGCTTGCTCAGTATGAGGGTTTGCTGAAGGATTGCTGTGGTTGGAAAGTCTGCATCAACGGGGCCCAACCTCACGCCAATGACTGACGCAATCTGCTGGGATTCCTTAAATAGGAAACTTTTTAACTGATTGGAATGTTTGTATAAATGTATTGAAATGACTTCTTGTTAAGTGCCTTAAAATGACATCTGTTGTAAATTGGCGCTATATAAATAAACTGAATTGAATTGTTTAGTTTTCAGCATCCTGATAGTCGTACCTGACTTTCAGTCTCTAGGTTTTAAGACCACAACATGGTTTAGTAAAGTATCTGACATTATAATAACCTGTACTGTTATATGCATATTCTGAAACAATTATTAACAAATTTCAAACTCAGAAAAATATATTTTGGGATTTAAGCCCCTAATAAAACTTTGACTTGGAGCATATAATTTTTCTATCCTGTCCACAAAATGGAAACAGTCCACAAAAGAAGCAAATGTAGACTGTACAAAGGAAGTGAGATGAGTTAAAAACCCAAACATTCACAGTCCTCCGTATTGTTCATAGCACCACCTGTTGTGCATTAGTGCTCTGTTAACTCCACCCCCCCTTGACCATTGTGCTGTTAAACAGCCAATCCCTGAAACAACGAGCTCTAAACATTTTTTTGTATTTAAATTATCCATAAACTGTTCTTGTGTTTACTGTAAGGAAAACAAACAATGGAAATATGCTAATGCTCTCAAAAATCACATGCGAGTTAGTCACTGTCAGCAAGCGAATAACGGAAGTATTAAACTCTGACCTTCACCATCTGTAAAACGGCAGGTAAGCCATTTTAAACACTGTGAAGAAAATCTTTGTCTTTCATGTTGGAGATTTGGCATGGAAGAAAAGTGAGCAAGGCTGAAGGTCGGTGTGCTGAGTCTGGGAAGGCGTCAAACTAGTGTTGCAGAGCGAACTGTTAAAAGCTTGAGATTGCTAAAGTAAACAGCTGTCGATCATGGAGAAAAGTTTTTGAGATAAGCTTACAGTAAAGAGAGATCTTCTCAGTGTAGGTGAAGCTTCAACATTTGAGAGAGATCTAGGTAAGTTGTAACACAGATGGCTTGGAGATGGCTTAGGCTGACACTCAGGTGATGAACAACTATCAGGCAGCTTCTTTTGTCTGCAGCTTGATGTAGCTTGATAGAAAATAGGTACACCAGATGCATTGTGCTTAGCCCTGTCTTCCAGAGGTGGAAACCTGCAGCTTAAAGGTGGAAAACACCGCAAATACAAAACATAACACCCAGAACCCGATACCCATGAGTTGTTGAGCTGGAACTTCTCCTCAAAGTTCCTTGCCTCCAGGCAGGTTTGTTGGAGCGACAGTAAACAATCGCTTGCTTTGTGTCTTTGACTTCACAGCAATCCCTCATACTGAGAATGCATGCAACGACAGTGGAGAGGAAAAACTCCCCTTTAACAGGAAAAAACCTCCAGCAGAACCAGATCCTGGCTCAGTAAGAGCGGCCATCTGCCACGACCTGTTGGGGGATTGAGAAGACAGAGCAGAGACACAATATGTTTGACCTATCTGATGACCCAAGGTTTATAGTTTGCGAAGCAATGCAACTCTGACAGGCACAGTTCTCTCTATGGAGAAATTTAAGGTGGCGGAGGTGGATGTTTGGCTGTGGGTGACTCTGTATGCTTCCCTACATTGGTACACAGAAGGTCAGTGGTCCTAATTAGTACCATAAAATCACTTTCACCACTTTTTCACTTTTTCATGTGACAAGGGATGCACCAATTGCTTTTCTTGTAGGTTATCAGACCCCCACCTTTGCTTTTCCCATGTTCCTTTGTGACTTTGTCAGCTCTCAAAATGTTGAATCTTGGACACACAAGCTGCTCTTTCTATAGCTCCAACTATTTTCAGCAGTGCCTACAGTTTGTCCATTTTATTGGTTAGCTAGTCGACGTTCCCCACTAGTGTCAAGGGAATCGCGGGTTGGAATCTCTGCCACATGTGCTGGAGTTAAGCTTCTCGCATATCAACCAAACTGGAGTTGCACTTTGTTGTGAGCATATGCATCCAATATTTGATGGACCTAATTTAACTACTTGGCAAAGAAAAATCATACAAACAAGTAGAAACAGACATAAAACCTGAAAAAAATAATGTAAATATATAGAGAATACCCTGCAAGTTCTCTACAGGAACCCAAGTTCTGTGTATGTAAGAACATGCCCTGTAGAGACAAGGTACTTAGAAAGTACTCTGATGCCATCAGTGTGCCATTATGTTGTATGAATTTTCAGGATACCCTTCAAGTATAAGTATCATGCAAGTACCATTCAAGTCCTGAGAAAAAGCATTAGACACATCGTAACATTATTGCAATGGTAAAAGGCCTGTACTTGTGCAGCACTTTATCTAGTCCTGAGGACCCCAAAGCACTTTACACTACATTCAGTCATTCACCCATTCACTCACTGGTTTTGGTAAGCTACATATTAGCCACAGCGTCCCTGGGGCTCACCAACAGAAGTGAAGCTGCCGTACTCTGGCACTTGCCAAAGGACACAGCGACTGAGGTGGATGGAACGGGGCTTTGAACCGGCAAAACTCTGGTTACAGGACAAACTCCTACCTCCTGAGGGACAGTCGCCCAGTGCAGTTAATGAACTGGTTATCGTCTCATTTTCTGTAAGTATCTCTTGACATTGTATATTCGTATAAGATCTGGTTGATCATCTGACTTTATTTTCTCTTTTATCCTGAGGATTCACTTAAAACATAAAACACAGACCCAATCAGGTCATCCACCAAAAAAACGAAGACACTGTCAGTCATGGTCATAAAGATTAACTTATTTAACCAAAATTAAGTGAAATGTTTCTTTATGTGTGGTGAATGTTGGACAAATTAATGGTGGAAATTGCACATGATGGAACAACTATGATGAATCATCAAACTCATGATAAGCTCACCACGTCGATTCTACACTAATCAAAGTGTTGCCAGATCTGTGTAGGTTGTAACAGTAGTAACGGCCCATTTTAAGCAGAACGGTCTGCCCAATTATGTCAGAATCTTGAAAACACAAAAAATTCTTAGGACCTACGTAAAATCTGTATTTGTGGTGCTTTTAGAGGGCTTTTTTTTGTTAATGTCACAGTTGTACCTACGAATTAATCAATGGGCATTGTGTGACTCCTTTTTGCTATTTAAACATAAGCTGACCTGTCACATTCCAACTTAGTAAGGTTAATTACTTTAATTGTAGAGAAAAAATTCAATGTTCCACTGAAGAACTTCAATAAGTGTTGCTGGAAGCTCACTACTGTGACAAAAGATAACACTTTCATTCTCTCATACACTGAACTTTTCACACTTAGTTTACTGTAAAAACTTTTCTGAAGACATTAATATTAACATTTTACACTGATAACTTTCATTTTAATTATACCCCAAAACTTATCAAGCAAAGAATAGCATTATAATAAATATGCACCCTCCTGTTGTATAATACAGAGTGGTGTTTTAAGAGAAACAAATTATTATATAAGTGAAGATTTATGTTCGAGATCTAAATTGTATTTTGATATATGTTGAACATTCTAATGAACCCTAATGAAATGGGGAAAAAGATGGCTATTACATCTAAGCTTTGTATTAAAGCCATTGTAGCATTTTTATTGACAGAGCAACATAGCATTTCTTCTCCAAATAACAATGTGTTTAAGTTATTGGCCAAAACAATTAAACTGAATTGAGTTCAGTTGTCCTTTCTATATTGCCTAAATGCAATGTGCCTGTAAGAGTTGAAACTGTTATACTTTTCTCCCCTGTTTGTGTACCTAAAATATCTGAAAGAAATGTAGTTGGGAAACTGAAATATCTAGCTGTAATGCTTGATACACTATAGACTGAAATTTGCAAAACAGCCTGTTTTCTTATGTATAAGAAAAAAAATATATTTGATGTTTGAACTATTAAAATGGGAAGTTATGGGTGTTTTTAGAGGTGTTTTTAGAAGAGTTTTAATGCCAGGAGAACTTAATAATAATATGCAGGAATGTGTCAACATGCATGCTTAATCTTTTAAAAAATTGTTTAGACTGTATCTGGATAAACAGCAATAGTAAAGAATGACTCTCAGGGTATATGGAAAGCCAAGGACGGAAGAAGTTCAATGATATTTACAAGCAAGCTATGAGAACTACATTCTTAACAGGCAGATGACAGAACTGACTTCTGTTTATCTAAAACCCAAAGCTGCAGAACTCAGCTCTCCCAGGAAACTTTCAAAGTGGCACAGCAGAGAAGCTTATATTACACACACAGCTCAAAAGCATCATTTAGATAAAAACATAAATTAAACCCCATGTTTAAGCCAGTCATGAGACCTTATGCCTTGTCAACAGGTAGCCGGGTATCTCACAAAACAAAGATATTTTTCTACTGTTTGGCCAGTCATCCACATGAAAACACAGATGTACGGCACCGAAAATGAATATTTTTGAAAACTCCTGCCAAAGTGAAGATCTGCGTTTTCTCCGTTTTAAGCGGAGGACAGAAAGGACAGAAATAACCGGACGTATATAAAAAAAAATTCACACAAGAAAAATACCTTGGGGTTTTTGTCTGACATATGCTCTCTAAATATAGTTTTTTAAATATTTAAATGTTTTCATAGTAATGTGGAAATCACCAAAGGGAAAATAGCGTGTTTTAGAAGGCAAGGCAATTTTATTTGTATAGCACACTTTCAACAGCAAGGTAATTCAAGGTGCTTCACATGATTTGGTGATTTAAAAAAAACACATGGAATATAACATTGGAAATTAAAAGTAAAAGAAACACACATTACACATGATGCACAATAAAGCAAGAGAAAGATCAAAAAAGCAAGAGAGCATGAACACATTTCATACATATGACATCAATCATTTACTCGAAGGCAATTCTAAACAGATGGGTTTTTAGTCTCGATTTAAAGCAGTTCAGAGTTTCAGCAACTCTACACTCTTCAGGAAGTCTGTTCCAGATAAGGGGAGCATAAAAACTGAAAGCTGCTTCTCCATGTTTAGTTCTGAGTCTAGGGATGTTTAGTAGGCTAGAGTTGGAGGACCTGAGTGGTCTTGGTGGTTGGTACTGTGACAACAGGTCTTCAACATATTTTGGTGCTAAGCCATTTTATGATTTATAAACTAGTAGGAGTATTTTGAAGTCTATTCTCTGAGCTACAGGGAGCCAGTGTAAGGACTTTAGAACTGGGGTGATGTGCTCTACTTTCTGGTTCTAGTGAGGACGCGAGCGGCAGCGTTCTGGATCAGCTGCAGCTGTCTGATTGACTTTTTAGTTTCTAGTTGTATTAATTGAAGCTGTGTGCTGACTCTTGATCGTTCCTCCTTGGGTCCAAAAATAATTACTTCAGTTTTGTTTCTATTCAGCTGGAGAAAGTTATGGCACATCCATCCATTTATTTGGTCAATGCATTGATTTAGGGTTTGAATGGGTTCAGAGTCACCTGGTGACATTGTAATGTTAAGATGAGTGTCATCCGCGTAGTTATGGTAGCTAATTTTATTGGTTGCTATAATCTTGCCTAGTGGGAGCATGTAGATATTAAATAAGAGGGGCCCCAGGATGGAGCCCTGGGGCACCCCACATGTGATTTCTGTTTGTTCTGATGAAAAGTTTCCTATTGAAACATAGAAGTCCCTGTTCTTTAGGTAAGACTCAAACCAGCCATGTACTGTACAAGAGAGTCCGGCCCAGCTCTCCAGTCGTTCCAATAAAATATAATGATCAACAGTGTCAAATGCTGCACTGAGGTCCAACAGAACCAGCACTGTGGTTCTACCACAGTCTGTATTTATGCAGATGTCATTGAATACTTTGACGAGGGCAGTCTCGGTGCTGTGGTGAGCATGGAAACCAGACTGAAAAACATCAAAACGGTTTGTCATTGTTAGGAAGCTATTCAACTGCTGAAACACGGCTTTTTCAATAATCTTACTGATGAATGGAAGATTAGAGATTGGCCTGTAGTTCTGCATTAACGTGTTGTCCAGATTTTTCTTCTTTAGCAGTGGTTTAATAACTGCTGTTTTTAAAGCCTGGGAGAAGACACCTGATAGCAGGGATGAGTTCACTATTTGAACAAGATCAGACCCAATAACAGGAAGAACTTTCTTTAGAAAAGCTGTGGGTAGGATATCAAGACAGCAGGAGGAGGAGCTTAATTGGATAATGATTTTTTCAAGGCTGTGCTGGTTTAATTAGTGGAATTCAGACATTTTCTCTACATTGTTGTTGATTGGGGATGGCACTGGTTGTGGGTTCGATATTGAGGTACAGATTGACCGTCTAATTGTTAGAATCTTTACAGTGAAAAAGCTGGCAAATTCATTGCAGGCCCTGGTAGAGTTTAGTTCAGGGGCTACTGTCACTAAAGGATTAGTTAGTCTTTCCACTGTTGCAAATAGAGTCCGTGTATTATTAATGTTTCTGTTGATGATTTCAGAAAACAATGATTCCCTAGCATCTTTTATAGTTAGCGGGGGATGTGGTGGAAGGGTAAATACGTTTAAGGGATTCTAATGAACTGTCCCCTAGAAAACGCTTTTTTATAGTGGTCTTACTGTGGCTGGATAATTTAGCAGAGATGGTACTTTCAAAGAAAATACAGAAATGGTCAGATAATGCAATATTAATTACTGAGATGTTGGAAATGTTTAAATCTTTGCTGATAATTAAGTCCAGAGTGTGTCCTTTATTGTGTATTGGTTGTTTGACATGCTGGGTCAGGCGTGGAGAGTATCATCTAATGTTTTTGCTTGTCTATGTTGGGGGTTGTCGGTATGCATGTCAAAGTCCCCCACAATGATTAGTTGGTCATAGTCGATACATATTACAGAAAGAAGGTCATTGAAATCATTAAAGAAGTTAGAGTTAAGTTTTGGTGGTTTATATAAACTTAGAAATAAAGCTTTGTTAGGCTCATTTATCTGGGTGGCTAGGTATTCAAAAGAATCAAACGTGCCCAGGGTTACCTTTTTAAAGTTCATTGAGTTGTGAAAAATGGTGGCTACACCTCCACCTCGTCTGTTTCCTGCTCTCGCTTAAGAAATTGTAATTAGGAGGAGTAGATTCTATCAATGCAGTTTTTTCGTTATTTTCATCTAGCCAAGTTTCTGATAAAAAAAGGGCGCGTAAATTATGCTCAGAGCGGAAGTCATTGATAAGAAAAGTCTTCCCGGATAGAGATCTAATGTTTAATAAAGCTAACTTAAGTATTGTGATGATGGGCAGCTGAACCTTCTGACAGGTTATTAATTTGAGATTTTGTTTAATATGAGAGCGTGTGGTTAACGGTTTATGTTTCCTGCTGCTGATAATCACTGAAATCCTAAACTCAGGAGTACCGAGCGAGTTCTGGGAGACAGTAGGGGTAGATTTACTGCCCGTTTCCCTCAAATATCAAATATCTGTAATAATCAGTGGGGGGAAGCTCCCAGGCTTATTGACACTAGTCCCAGGCGTTTGGTGTAGTCTAAGTTTAGGTGTTAATTGTGTCCCAAATTTGATTTGCTCGTTCCGTCTGTCTGTAAAGTTTCTAAATGGAGACTCATTTGATGTGGCTGAGTCACAGGAAGATGAAGAATTAATCTCTGATGGTTGTATATCTGTTCGGTCCTGTGGTGTCATCATGACTTGCTGTTTTTGTTCTCTGATATCCATGGGCGCCTCAAGGTCAGCTTTTGGGAGCAAGTGTTTTGCTTTCTGATTTTGATAAGAAAAAATGTTTGGTGCTAACAGCCTTACTCCGGCCTTGTTAAGATAACGTTGGCCTGCTTTGAACAGATGATTAGCACTTCCAAATACTTTGAAATTATTAATAAATGTGAACGAATTCTCAGCTGATTGTTTCTTCAACCATTTATGGAGCATGCAGAGTCTGCTAAATCTTTCATTATTCCCTTCAGGGACTGATCCGCTGATGAGGATGTTTACGTTAAGTCCACCAAGTCTCTGTAGGAGATCTGAAAAGTCTTTCTTCAGAATCTCTGATTGTCTCATCGCGATATCTGCTGATCCAGCGTGAATGACAAGTTTTCCAAAGTAGGATGTTGGTCCAAGATTTTCTGGATTTTTTCTGATATTTCTCTCACTGTATTTTTGTAGCAGCTATAAACTCTGGTGTTCTTGCTACAAAAAGCCTCAATTCCATTAATTGATCCGTCTTGTATGATAACAGTCTTTGCTGGGGGGGGGGGGGGGGGGCTTTCTCTGTGCCGGAGTTTCTTTTGTTTTTTCTTCCTCGGAGAACAGGCTGGGGTTGATGATTCCGTGCGTTTTAATGCTGGCCAGTCCTCATTAGAGTGCGGAGTTCTCCCCGTAAGACGTCTGTTGTCCTGTGTTTTCTCTGTGACACGGTTAGATCGATGTAACACCGGGCTGATAGGCTGTTCCCTGTGTGTATTCAATGGTAAAGTTGTGTCGTTTCCATAATCAGCATGGAGATCAAAATTAATTTCCAGACTACGTAGCTTCGTTTCAATGCCCTCAAAATCCTCAGCTGAGCAAAAAGCCATGTTGATAAGTCCATAAAAAAGTAATCCAAGAAGAGATCCGGTCCAATACAGTAACTCCAGGGGCTGGGTAGGTAAAGTAACTAAGAAAAGGTTAAGAAAAGAAAACAAGAAAAGCAAACAGAAAAGAAAATAAAGTGAACGGATCTGGAGAGAGACAGAGAGAAGTTGCTCCTCCTTCCTTCCTAGAAGGACACCTATATCTTTCACCTTCATAATGCGATTACTGTGTGAGAAGGGAAATAAACATGTCTTGGAAACAAGATAGGATCAATTATACGTACAGTTAAAACTGGATGTTTCCTGCTTTATTGATTCTCCACAACTATTTCCCAAAGCAGACTAGGTCTGTGTAGCAACACCAGTCAAGGTTTATGAGAAATTTGGCTTTTTTGTTAAATTAATCACATTTTTGATGCAGAGATTATCAGATTTCACTTAATGCTAGATTAAGCAACAATGATCTACCAGCTTTCTAAGGGCTAACCCTAAGATCCTAATAAGTCTGATGTTTACATCATATCCAACATGTCTATAATGTTAGCCAATGGCATGAATATATGATTATGCAAGATTTCAGAACAAAATATAAAATATTTTAAGACAAAAATTTTCAAGATATTCCTAAATAAAGCCAAAATAAAACCATTATAGCAGACATGTCATCTGCTTCAACATCTTTCATTCTTTCATTTGAACTGAGGTTAAATAATTAACTTAGCAAAAAAAGAAATGTCCTCTGACGTTTAACTGTTTTTACTTTCAGTAAACTTAATGTGTGTAAATATTTGTATGAACACTAAAAGACAACACCATGAGACAACTAAAAATGTTTAACAGACATGTGACTAACAGAAATAGAATAATGTGTCCTTGAATGAAGCGAGGCTCAAAATCAAAAGTACCAGTCAGTATCTGGTGTGGCCACCAGCTGCTTGAAGTACTGCAGTGCATCTCCTCCTTATGGACTGGACCAGATTTGTCAGTTCTTGCTGTGAGATGTTACCCCACTCTTCCACCAAGGCACTTGCAAGTTCCTGGACATTTCTGGGGGGAATGGCCCAAGCCCTCACCCTGCGACCCAACAGGTCCCAGACGTGCTCAATGGGATTGAGATCCGGGCTCTTCGCTGGCCATGGCAGAACACTGACATTGCTGTCATGCAGAAACTCACGCACAGAACGAGCAGTATGGCTGGTGGCATTGTCCTGCTGGAGGATCATGTCCAGATGAGCATGCATAAAGGGTAACACATGAGGGAGGAGGATGTCTTCCCTGTACCGCAAGGCATTAAAATTGCCTGCAATGACAACAAGCTCAGTCCGATGGTGATGTGATATACCGCCCCAGACCATGATGGACCCCCTACCTCCAAATCGATCCCGCTCCAGGGTACAGGCCTCAGTGTAACGTTCATTCCTTCGACGATAAACACGAATCCGTCCATCACCCCTGGTGAGGCAAAACCGTGACTCATCAGTGAAGAGCACTTTTTGCCACTCCTGTCTGGTCCAGCGAAGGTGGGTTTGTGCCCATAGGCGGCGTTGTTGCTGGTGATGTCTGGTAAGGACCTGCCTTACAACAGGCCTACAAGCCCTCAGTCCAGCCTCTCTCAGCCTATTGCGGACAGTCTGAGCACTGATGGAGGGATTGTGTGTTCCTGGTGTGACTCGGGCAGTTGTTGTGGCCATCCTGTACCTGTCACGCAGTTGTGATATTCGGATATACCGATCCTGTGCAGGTGTTGTTACACGTGGTCTTCCACTGCGAGGATGATCAGCTGTCCTTCCTGTCTCCCTGTAGCGCTGTCTTAGGCGTCTCACAGTGCGGACATGGCAATTTAATTTACGCACATCAGCAGTCCTCATGCCTCCCTGCAGCATGCCTAATGCACGTTCACGCAGATGAGCCGGGACCCTGGGCATCTTTCTTTGGGTGTTTTTCACAGTCGGTAGACAAGTCTCTTTACTGTCCTGCATTTTTAGAACTGTGACCTTAAATGCCTACTTTCTGTAAGCTGTTAAGGTCTTAACGACCATTCCACAGGTGCATGTTAATTAATTGATTATGGTTAATTGAACATGCATGGAAAACATTGTTTAAACCCTTTACAATGAAGATCTGTAAAATTATTTGGATTTTTACCACATTATTGTTGAAATACACAGTGCTGAAAAAGGGACGTTTCTTTTTTTGCTGAGTTTATGTTATCTATGAGCAATGAGAGATTTTCTATCTGCTTTTTATGAAGAGGGACTGTTTTTTTTTCTATCCTTCTTAAGGCTACCTCTAGAAGCCTCCAAAGAAAAAGTCTTATCAAATCTAAACCAATGTGCTTGTATCCCTTATGCTTAAGTACAAGCAGTTAGAGGTAGTGATAATAGAGATATAAATCTAATCCCTTATCTGTGCAAACCCAAGCTGTAGTACATTCATCTTTGGACGCTGACAGCACCAAGATCAGAGGCCTTTGTACCCCCTTTTTTGACAGTATAAATCCAAGGCCAAATGCAGTTAAAGTACGGGTACAGGGTTGAGTTCTGCAGTATGTACAGTTCCTTTCTACACATGCTCATCATGGCTTTCAATACAATAATAACAAGGCTGTCTATGACTTATTTGAACCCTTCTCTTTCTAGGGTGAAATGGTAACGCAATATACATTTTTAATAAATTTTATAAAGAAGAATAAGGTGGACTGCTATGATTGCTGTGATCCGCATAATTTGCTACATACATGATAAATTATGCCTTTTCATATATGTCACTGTAATCTTTTAGTTAGGCCAAGAAGGCCTATTTATCATCCTTATACTGACTATGTTTGAGTGTAGCTTGTAGTTATTCTTTACCAGTACAGTATAAAAAGGATCTGGGATTTTCTTTTAGAGCACTCATTGGACTTACCGATGTCATGTTCCTTAGTTGTTTGTTTTTGTGTTGGGTTTGGATCTTCATTTAGTTTTCATAATTTTCAGTTTATTCCTTTTCCTTAGTTCTGTTGTGTGTTGTGTTATTTGAGTTTCCTTCTCCTTGGTGTTTTTATGTTTTCCTTCCACTGCTTTTTCCTCCTTTCCTGTTTTACCCTCAGATGTTTGTACTTTGAGTTTCTCTGGTTTCTCAGTCATTCCTTATTTATTTACTTAGATGTTTTCTCAGTTACTCTTGTGTAGGTTTTTCTTATCTTAGGATCTATGGGTGTTTCTACTCTTATTTCATTGTTTTGATCTTTTATTAGTTATGTATTTGTCTTATTTGCCTCTGTTATGTTTTACTTTATCATTCTTATTTGGATTATTGTTTTCTGGTTCAAGGTTTCTTTCTAGTGTTTATACTTATGTTTCCTTCTGGCCTGTTCACGAGTGCTTTTATTTTGGATTTCTCTTAGGTTTCTTTTATTCTTATTTTTATCTTAGATATCTTTAATCTTTTGTTACTTCAGAGTTAGTCCTTAATTTTCTCATTTAGGAAGTATTTTTTTTGTCCAGTCTTCTCTTCTGTTTATGCCTTTGTTTGTTCTTCCGTTTGCTCCCTGCCATTCTGCTTCCCTAACCAGCTTCTTATCACCTCCACCTGCTCTATTTTTCTCACCTGCGTCTGCTTGTGTCTAATTAGTCCTCAGGTTTCGGTGCCATTCTTCATTCCTCCTCAGTGTGTATTTAGGCTCTCTTGTTTCTCAGTTGCTCTTTTGGTTTCTCGGTTCTTTGCTGGTTCCTTCTGTATTTAATCCCGGTTAGCTCTTGTTTCTCCTACTGTCGTTTTTGTAAGTTCATCCATTTATTTATTGATTAAATACACTCGCTAAGAACCTTCCACAATCTTGTCTGCATTCTGGTCCTGCTACAACTCGAAACGTGACAACACTTAACAATTTTAAAGTCAATGGAAGATTTAAAAATGGGACTTGCAGATATACTGAAGTTTAAAGTAATTTCTAAAACAAGGGGAGATTCAGAGATTAGCAGTTCGAACAATTCTACAGAAATCAAGTTCAGAAGATTTTGTAAGGATCTGGAAGGTCTAAACAATCACTCTCAAATGACAGAAAATTTGTTAGCACATGATAAAAACTGGAACACAAATACCACATTGCAATGAAACAAGAAAACGTCAACGCTTCTAAAGGTACACTTTCAAGTTTGTGTCAGGTTCCGTGGGTATTTTGAGTTCTTCCTTCCACTTCATTTCCTTCCCCTCTGTTTTGTCCCTCCTGTTTGTGTTTTAACTTAGCTCTTTTCCTTATCTAGTTTCATCATGTTAGGTTATTCCTTGTTTTTATTAGTTATTCTGGCACTTCCTTGTTTCTGTATCTTCTTCTTGCTCTTAGATGTTTTCACCTTTTTGTTTGTGTCCTCATTTGTTTCCTTAGTTTATTCCCTCTAGATAGTTTCCTAATTTATTTCTTCCTTCTGCTCTCCAGTGTTTACTTAAGATTCCTTCCTGGACATATTATCTTTAGTTTCTTAAGAGTTTTTCTGTCTCCCTCGCCATTCTACCTTCTGTCCCAGCTGTTGATTGTTTCCACCTGCTCTCTCCCTCTCACCTGTATCTGATTTCTCTAATTGGTCATTGGTCTTCTCTGTCACTTCCTCATTTCCTTCCCAGTATATATTCTGCTCTCATTCAGTCACTACTCGCTGGTCCGTCGTCATATTTTCCCTGCCCAGTTCCTGTTTTTTCCTCATCGTATTTGTTGGTTCTCATAAGTTCTGTAAGTTCATTCTCCTTGTTTTTGTTACTATTAAATCATTTAAGTTTTATTTGCTGCTTTTGGGTCCTTAATTTATTCACAAACATGACAGTTTGACTGCAGATTGAAGATGGGGCAGGCATAATGTACTTTACCATGGAGGCTACTTCCAAAACCCCTGCTGAGTATATAAAACACATCTCACATTTGCAACAAAAAATCTTCATGACTCTAAACACTTTTGGGGAAAATATTCTGTACACTAACATGGCATAAGTGGAACCTTTTAGAAGGTGTTTGTTCTGTTACTTCTGGTGCAAAAGCTTTTTCCAAAAAGAGCAACATATTGTCAGTCAAGTATGTTGATGGTAGTGTGATGGTCTGGCAGCTGCTTTGCTACTTCAGAACCATTAGGAGTTCCTATAGGTGATGGAATAATAAATTCTGTTCTCTACCAGAAATTCCAGAAGAGATAATATCCCACCATCAGTTTATAATCTTCATTGAGAGAAGCCAGGTGAGTTGGTTCAGGCATCTGGTTAGGATACCTCCCTGGTGAGGTGTTCTGGGCACGTCCCACTGGGATGAGACCCAGAGAAAGACCCAGGACAAGCTAGAGGGACTATATTTCTCGGCTAGCCTGGGAATGCCTTGGGATTTTCCCAGAAGAGCTGGCCCAAGTGGCTGGGGAGAGGGAAGTCTGGGGCTCTCCAAATAGGCTGCTGCTGCCTCCATGACTCGAATTAAGCATAAGATAATGGTTGGTTAGTTGGTTGGTTGGATGGATGTAGTCAAGTTGTGAGTAGATTGAGGACCCAAATGCAGACGGGATAGGGTGAAAACGATGATTTATTAAAGACCAGCACGACCAGAGAACGAGCCGACACTATACAGGACATTAGACGAGGAACCAGCGAGGAGGCAAGGAGACTGGTGAACATATATACACACATGGGTAATCACGCAACAAGAAGTAGCTGGGGATAATTAAAAGGGGAGACAATAGGACCAGGAAGACTTGCAGGAAAGAAACAGAATGAAAACAAAACACAGATCAAAACCTGACATCAAAAAAACAGCCCAGTCCGGGTAGGTGGAGGGGGCCTCGAAACGAGGGCCAAAAACTTCAGGTGGCCGGCCGTGGGAACCGGAGAGAGAGAGTTCAGGTGGCCATGGGGCCGGAGAAATCCCGCTCAGGCAAAGTACACCTGGAGGCCAGTGGTAAAGAGGCTTGGAGGCAGCAGACTGGCGACAAAGCAGCTGGATCTCTGGAGGCTGGAGATCATCTTGGTGGGGCTCCTGCAGGATCCCTGGTTAAAGCGCCGAAGCAGCAGACAAAACAGCAGCAGCTAGTGCTTGCTATGAGGAGCAGGTTCTGGAGCTCGGGGGCGATGAGGAACAGATTCTGGAGGTCGACAGTGGCGGGATGCAGGCTCTGGAGGTTCGAAAGCGATGAGGTGTAGGGTCTGGAGCTCAGCAGCAGTGCTGATTGTGCCGGCGTTGTTGAGCTGGTGGTCTGTACCGGGGAGGCGGAGATGTGTAGTAGCGTCGCGGACCAACACCAGGAGGGCAGATTGCCAGATGTGTACCCCAGAAGGGCGATTGCACCTACTCAGCCCGGCGGCAAAACTCCAGCAAGGAGATCATCTCACCACCTGTCGCTGGGTCCATTTAGGCTGGTTCCTTCTGTTAAATTTTGAGGATGGATGGATGGTGATCTTATTGTCAACTGCGCTTGGGATAGTAAGCAGGACAATGTTCTATTGCACATCTGTCCACCTCTAAATGGCTCAGAAATAAAAAAGATGTTTGCTAAACTTGAACTGGTGACACAAAAAAGCAACAACAGAACAGACTCTGTAGGATAGCAAACCCTTTTTACAGCACTGTATGAATATATTTTAGCTTGTATTAGTTGTTTTTAACTAAATGTACATTCAAAGAAAATCCTCAATAAATTCAATCTACAAATGATCTGATCTTGAGATGGTGAAGGGTTAGGATAATCCAAAACCAGATCCCTCTGGGTGGAATACAACCCAGGAGATGATGGGAAACGGGACCCTGTGTTTCTGGTGAGCTTATACAGCAGCTTGTATTACTTATACACAACAGGGTAATAAATCAGAAATCAGAAGTCACCCAGCAAGTCCCCTCTATCAGTAGACGTTTCTACATGGGCAACTTTATATTGCTGGGGGAGCCAAGCATGGAGCAGAGCTGGGAGTCTCATGATGGGATGGCAGGGCTGTGGTTACGAGATGACTGATAGGATGAGCTCCCGCGAGTTCTCAAGTTACACCTCAGTGGGTGGGGTTGGCGGGAGGCAGCATCGCTCTAAACTCCATAGTTAAGACACATATCAAAACAGAGATTGAACTTCAGTGTGGTGTGGCTTGCTTTATTCATACTCTTGCTAAAAACAACAAAATTTACATCCAAGAGGCAAAATGGAAAAGCCAGAACTATAAACACAGCAGAGAGAATTTTTAGAGGATTTGAAAAGCCGTTTGATCGGTCACAAAGTTGCAGAAAACACTCTAATAAGCTTAGTAAGGCAACCCAGCAGAGGCTTCGTGTTGAATGAACTGATCATGGGACACAAGCACACGGACAAAAGCCACTGAACTGGAAAAAAAAAGGAACAGAACAATTTGGGTGATTATTTCACCCGGTTGCCACCAGTGGATACTGGTGTGTGAAGAATGAGATTATTTCAGCCAGTTACCATTTCTTACAGCACAATGTGAAGCCAAGCTGAATCATGCTTTGTACCTTCCTGACTTTAACCCCGACCACTGCTTCTGACACGGGGAGCATCTTTGTGCAGTGAAAGAAAAATCCCTGGATCAGTTTAGTTTTGCTCGTTGAAAGGCCACTAAAGGGATCTACAGCCCGTTAAAACATTGTTTGCTTAGAAGAAGAAATCTCCCCTCTGGAGGGAGGTCAACATCTTTCTAATTACAGTTTTTAAAGCCCTCCCCATTACATTCTTCTTGGTCCTCAGTTCTTTAAAAGGCTTTTTAAATTAACCAAACACAGAAATCATTTTATTTGGATGAAGGTTTGGGACAGAGACTCAAGAGGTCTCAGTCATACATGAATAATACCACCAATCCCTTTGTGGGAATGTGACATACAAACAAGCAGGAACACTCTCAGGCAACAGCTTAAATGTGAGGGATGATAATGTGTTGTGACTGATGAGAGGCTGGAGTGTGTGTGGGGACATAAAGAGCAGGGCTCGATGGTCTGTTCATGCCTACCTACTGCCCCCTAGAGCATTTTGGTGGAATTTCTTACACTGACAACATGTTTGAGTATTTTCTCTTTAATTATTTTTGTTCCATTCTTTAACCGTACACATTTTTAACATCATAGCTTTGAAACAGTATTCATACCCTTGAAACTTTTCACATGTTAACTACAAATTTTAATGTATTGTTTGGGGATTTTATTTGACAGACTAACACAAAGTGGTGCATGATTGTAAACTGGAAACAAAAAGATAAGTGTTTTGTTTTTCTACTAATGAAAATCTAAAAAGTATGGCATGCATTTATATTCAAACCCTTCACCTTCATACCCCGCCTAAACCAATTACCATCACCTTATTAGTAGATAGAGTCCACGTGTGTCATTTAATTCAAATTCAAAAATACTTTATTGATCCCAGAGGGAAATTAAGTAAGTAAGTAATCAAAGTATATATATGTTTTGTAAAGAAAGTGGTGGAGAGATTTAAAGGTTGAATATGGAACATTTTCATAAAAAGCTATTAAAAAAAAAAAAATAGCTCCACGGGTGTTTCAAATGGTGATCCAACTATGTGGTCGGTACAACTCGGCTGGTATTGGCTCATCATCCAATCTGAATAACCTCTTAATTCATAATTATGAACCACATACTAATAAACATTACTGCAATGTTTGATTTTTTTTATTAATTGAATCTTTATAGATTGTTTAACAAAGCAAAATTCTCTATAAGGTCGAAATGTCAGAATGGCGCATCAAAAAAATTCAAATTAATTAATTAATTACAAATTAATTAAACAAATTAATTCAGAGTTACTTTATTAACCCCAGATGAAAATTACATGTTATAATCACTCCTCTGTCATAGTTCTGAGTTTTGAAGTTAGTTATTTTCCAAATTCGGTTTAATTATCATTTTAATGTATTCTTTGGTATTTATTTAAGGCACTTCCTTTTTCATTTTCCCTTCATGCTCTTAGATGTTTTTACCTTTTATTTGTGGCCTTCTTATTTGTTTCCTTAGTTTATTCTCTTTAGATGGTTTCCTAATTTATTTCTTCCTTCTGTTTTCCAGTGTTTCCTTAAGTTCCCCTTAGATTCCTCCCTAGACATATTATCTTTAGTTTCTAGTTCCTTAAGAGTTTTCTGTCTCCCTTGCCATCTCTTCCTTCTCCTGTTGTCTCCTTGCCACTCTGCTCTTGACCCAGTTTCACTCATTGCCCTCACCTGCATCTGCTGTCACTGATTAGTCCTTGGTCTTCTCTGTCACTTCCTCATTCCCTCCTCAGTGTTTATTCAGCTCTCATTCAGCCACTACTCGCTGGTTTGTCGTCATTCTTCCCTGTCCGGTTCCTGCTGCATTTTCCTGGTCCTGGTCTCTGTGTTCCCCTGAGGTTTTGTAAGTTTATAGTTCCTTGTTTAATTAAATTCCAAGTTCTTCCTTTTGCTGCATTTGGGTCCTCGTTCATACCAAAATATGACATCCTCCCAAAGTTCCAAGTTTCTTCAAAGAAGTGTACTAAATGCTGAGGGCTTTAGGCAGGAAAGATCTGTAGCGGTCTGTATTACAGCAAATCTGAAGAAGCCTCTGACTGAAGACACTTTGTTATTGTTAAATAAAAGTTTCATGAAGAGAATCCGAAATGTTCTTCCTTTTATGAAGAATCTCTCTTTGCACAATAATCCCCAGAGGTTCCACATTAGTTACCAGCTTTCTTTATCAGCTTACGTTTAGGTGGTTTGTGTTATTAGGGGATGAAATAAAAACAACAGTAAAAGACATAAAACACAATATTAGAGACACATAACATATTACATGTTTAAAATGTATGACATTCCACCTATTATTAGTCGCCTACTCAAAGGCAGCTCTAACAGATGGGATTTTAGCTTTGCTTTAAAGGAACTCAGTGTTCCAGCAGCTTTTCAGTGGTCTGGAGGCTTGTTCCAGATAAGGATAGTATTATAAAAAAAAGTAAATTGAAGGCTGCTTCTCCATGTTTATTTCTTATTTTAATTGCCAAAAACATAACCTCCTTAGCGGATGTAATTAATTCCACACAGACTGTTTTTAGACCTTCATTTCTGGTAATGACGATGACTTTCCACTTACAAACATTGTAGTTTATCCTCTAGAACATTTCATCAGACACAAAAGATATTTTTAATACTCAAATGTGTGCTTAATGAAATGTATGTTTAATACCTGCTTAAAGGTTATTTTTAAAAGATTAATTTAATCTGACAAACGAGCTTCATCAAAACGCTTATTCTTATGATTAATTGAATACGTCTCTAAATCCTAGCTTTGAGGCAGGTTGCTTGAATCCATCTGACTGACTGTAAGTCTTTGTGGCTGACTGTAAGTCTCCCTTACCTGCTGCTTTATAGAATCCTGCAGCTTGCAAGATAGATCAAAATAGATGGCTCATGCTTGAAATTGAATCCTTTTTCTGCTATAAATCTTTAGGTTTTAACCACAGTTTTCACTATAGGTAGCAAAACATCCCAGCAGAGAAAACCTCTGATTTTAATCACATACCATCGGTTTATGAGAAATGTTTATCTAAGTGCAATATCCCAACTTCAACATATTCTTACTAGGCAACGATAAGGTACTGCTCACTTTGGAGAGGCAAAGAATTGCCCCAGGCATTCCTAGATAGTCAGGATGTTAAATGACCAATGCAGTTCCTCAATCTCAATCTGATCAAAATGGTGCACTCCCATTCCCATAAGAAGCAAGCTTCATAAGGTGCTTGCCTGAGAAGGAAAATAAAAATCACAATAAAAATGGAGTATGGGGTTTCAGCTGGAATGGGGATTTTTGTCTTGATTTGCTTTGGGCCACCTGAGTCAGCATTTGTCACAGCGCATTTAGTCACGGACTCGGTTGAATTTATCTCGCCAGTAATCTAATTTAAATGCTACGGGAGGCGAGTGTGGGCCCTGCGGTGCGTACCGCTATGGCCCCGGCGCCAAAAAGTTGATATTCAGACCCAGCAAAAAAAAAAGGGACACAGAAAGGACACCAGCATTAATATTTCATGAGGTCAGGCAGTTTTCTTTGTGTAATCAAAGACACGCTTTATTTGGAGCAGGCATTTCATGCACCCTCGTGAAAAACTCTGGCAGCTGTGCTTAAAAAGATTGTTTGCATCTTTATTAGTGTGTGAATATAACATGCAGCTGCAACTCAGGGAATAAATTATGATCCATAACAAAAAAGTAATGCCCTTGGACAGTCAGAGGGCTTCAGAGGTCCTTCGAGGTAGAGCTTTAACAAGCAGATAGATTATTCATTCACATGATACATTTATCTATTGATCAAACAATGAAAGAGGTCCACAGATGAGGATTCATTGAATTAAGATGTGAAGTGAGGCAGCTGAAGCTTTGCAACACTCCAACAACTCATTGTCCTAATAGTGATATATTCTAAACTGCTGAGAGGAACAATTTGAATGTCAACTGGAGTTTCTTATCTGGAAAACTTTATTTGAGCTGTTTGATTGATGGTCTTTCTGTCATCTGGGATAGAGCGTAGGTGCATAACTGTACTGCATATCAGCTCTGTGCCCTGAGGAAAAAGGGGAAAGGAGGTCAGGTAGTTTATTTGGCCCATCACTGGTAATGTAACAGTATTACATTCCATTTGCATTCCAATTTATGTACAAATCCACTGCTTGTTCAATGGGCCTTAGTGAGATAGATGCACAGGTTTATAGTAAACAGGGGACATCATTATGCAAATGAAGGGAATATTACACCAAGGAGTCATAAAAACATCTGCGATGTGTGCGGTGGGTGGTGGTGTCTTGAAAAAGCAAGGTACCAAACTGTTCACTGGCTTCCATAAATGTCATTATAGGCAGATTAGAAGGAGCAACGCAGTGGGGTTAGTGGAGCGGTGCCTGGCTCGCACAGCAGACCGATACCACCAGCACAGGAGTCTGCTGTGCAGCAACGGGAGATGAATACACTGAAGGTGTACACGGGTTTTAATAATCAGATTTACCAAGCACAAAGTGTCTCTAATTGGTTTTAAATGTGTGCTAATTGGCATTTATAGAGACCTGCTCGACGGAAAAAAGTGACGTGGGAAGAGGTGAGGCTGGTGAAAGAGCGGTCTCTGAGTTGCGGCATAGTGCCATGGCAGCTCGGTAACTAATAAAAGAAGTAAATATAGTCAAGTTAGAAATGAGAGACATGCAGTGCTACTTAGCAAAAATAATACTAGTTTGTATTCAAAGACGAACAAGTCCATTAAGGTTAATTTTCAGCCTCTCCCAGAGCTGGATTAATGATGGGAGCTCAAACAGCTGTTGGCTCGTAGTCCGAACCCCAACTGAGATCTGACACAGACACTCATCTGGGAGAGAAAGTGATTCTGCACCAAATAGGATGTAATAATGTGACCACAATGAGCCCCACAATATCCTATTTAACCTTCTGAAGCCTTTTAGTACCTTAATAGTGTCACAGTTCATAAAAATGTTTCCAGTTATTGGTGCCATTATTATGTCCTCTTTCTCTTTCTTATTGAAAGCACCCATGGCTCAGTGTTGTCGTGTTTAACTGAGTCAAAACTTTGTATCTGTTTCCTGTGCACTCAACCCTCTGTTGGTCAAGGCCAATTGCCAACTATTCTGAGCCTTGTCCTGTTGGAGATGTCTTCCCGTTTAATGGAAGTTGCTCCTTCTCACTGTCACTCTGTACTTGATCAATATGGAATGCTGTTTTATTCATAATTACATAAATATATAATTAAATAAAAACATTAATCAATATTCCTCAAATGAAATATATACACTTAGAAAATCTTGGAATTGTAATTGTTCACTTGCCAAAAAGTGACTGTTACATCCTGTTTATGAAGGGTTAAATATTCCTCAACATGTGTTTATTCATTTTTTTGTTGATTTAATTGTAGACATCAAAGCATACTGGGTCCTTTGCATCATCTGAAATACTACCAAAATGGCTAAAAATAACAATTTTACCTGCCAAAAAGTGATTATAACATCATGTTTACTTATAAAGGGTTAGATTTACTTATAAATGACATTATCCTTTATCTGTTGATGTTATTGTACACATCACAAGACATTGGCCCCTTTGCATCATTTTAGATACCCCCAAAATTGCTGAAATAGAACCATTGGACAGGTATTTATTTATTTTATTATGAATAAAACGGCATTCCATAGATCAAGACATGGGACTAACAAAATAAATACTCGATACAGACTGCTCATTTCCCCATACTCCCATCACACTGGAAGATCCTATTACATTTTTTATTACCTGCTTATGGCTGGATCCTGACAAAATTAGGAATCTTTAGCTCATGACGTCGCTTGATTACAATTTAGAAGGCTATGAGGCTACTATAAATCAATGAATGATGCATCATGATCCACCTCATGGCTCTGTTATCTGTACACTATAAACTGTTTGGGTTCTTGAACACAAAAGTTCCAAGTTCAGCTCAGAATTAGGTTAGGAATTAACATTTTAAAAATTGAGGTTTGACATTTGCAAATCGGATACAGAATCCTCCCTGTCTGAATTAGGATGCATCCACTACTAGATTGTATCCCTCAAACCTAGTTAGTGCCAAAGCAGTCATAATACAATTCAATTCAGTTTATTTATATAGCACTAATTCACAACACGTCATCTCAAGGCACTTTACAAGAAACGTCATTTCAGTTCGATCATACATACATTCCAATTAATCCTTCAGGACGAACATGTGACGACAGTAGACAGTCGCCTGCGTTTTGTCATTGACTTCCCAGCAATCCTTCATTCTGAACATACATGTAGCGACACTAGAAAGGAAAAACTGATTTTGATGTGGATGTTATTGTACAGACAGAGAGAAAACATAAAGTTAACAGTTGAAAAACTAGCAAATCTGTTCTCTGTCTGTCCTCCAGCAGTCTAAGCCTACAGCAGCTTACCTAGAGTTAGTTCAGGATGACCTAAGCCACTCTAACTATAAGCTTGATCAAAAAGGTAAGTTTTAAGCCTGGTCTTAAAAGCAGACAGAGTGTCTGCCTCACGGACTAAAGCTGGGAGCTGGTTCCACAGGAGAGGAGCCTGATAACTAAAAGATCTGCCTCCCATTCTACTTTTAGAAATCCTAGGAACTACAAGTAAACCTGCAGTCTGAGAGCGAAGTGCTCTGTTGGTAATATATGAAACAAACAGATCTCTAATGTATGATGGAGCTGATTATTATGGGGTTTATATGTAAGAGGGAGGATCTTAGATTCTATTCTGGATTTAACAGGGAGCCAATGAAGGGAAGCTAAAACAGGAAAAACGTAATCTCTCTTTTTAAAGGAGTCATAACCTAGTATTACCTAAAAAAGAAAAGTTGAAAAAAAGTCAAAAAAATAAACACAGAGCTCCTCTGACCCTTATTTCTGAAGGCATTATTGTATCGCGAGATCTGATGCGATACTTTGGCTGTCGTGGACGGTCATTGTAATAATGCAAATGAGGGGCGCGTTTATTGGTGGCAGGAAGGAGGGGGTTGACACTGCAGGTAACGCTTCAGCATATCTAACCCATATCTACTACTCCCGCTAGCATACAATAGCCACATTAGCAGTTAGCTGCTGTTTGTTACACACAGTGGAGCAATAAAAACACAGCCTTACCGTTTCAATTGCAGGCAAGTCTCTGAATGTTGGAATGGCCCCTTTTTCCAAACGGAGCTTCTATGCCAACTTCGCCTGATATTGTCCCAAAATAAAGGATTCCGGCATTAAAAAAAAGAAAACATATTTCCATGTTGATTCTGGCAGTCAACAACAGAGCAACTCATGTGTGCACTATGTTTCTGCATCTTTCACGGTCGAGTTTGTACTTCTAATTGGTGATGTGTCGGTAGCGAACGAACCGGCTCTAAGAGCTAACTCTTTGAAGTGAACGATGGGAGCCGGCTCGTCATTGGAAGCCTTTTTCATCCCCCCCCCCCCGCTTGTTTTGGTACATTTAGTACACATCGTTTTGCATTAATATTGGTAATAAATACACTTTAAGCAACAGAAAATCTGAGGAGCCACTTGGGAGCCGAAAGAGCCGGCTCTTTATGGTGAGCCAAGCCAAACTGGCTCTCCAAAAAGAGCTGGAATTCCCATCACTAGAATTCAGTAATGGCAGCGCTCAACTGAATATGAGGGGGAGAGGAGCGAGGAGCAGGGTGGGGTTCCTGTAGCATATGTCTGCGATGTCTATATATGGTATATCCTGCGCCGACTTGATGTCAAGTCGGCCAGAAATTAAAATCACATATTTGAGTGCGTGTGCATGTGGGCTGGTTGACGAACCCAGGGGTAAACAAACGCTTCACTTTTAAATATCGGCTTCCCGGGCAGTGTATAATCGTTAGGCAATCATAACATACCTTTTTTCTCTTGGTAAAGGGAAAATTACAGGTCATGACTCCTTTAATATTCATCAGAACTCTTGCTGCCGTATTTTGGATGAACTGAGGGCTTTTAAATGCACTTTGTGAACTTCCTGATAGTAAAGAACTACAGTAGTACAGCCTTGAAGTATCAAACGCATGGACTAGTTTTTCAGCATCACTCCTGGACAGGATGTTTCTAATTTTAGCAATATTCCGGAGATAAAAGAAGGAAATCCAAGAAACCTGTTTATTTTGGGATTAGAATTTCATATCTTGGTCAAAAATAACGCATAGGTTACTTACGTTATTACGGGGATCAATGTAATGCCCTCCAGCATTTCATTCTCCTTCCACTTCACTTTGGGTGTCATATAAAATTCCAATGAAATTCATTTAAGTGTATGTTCTTAATATGACAAAATGGGAAAAAAATTATAGGGTTGAACTCTGTTGCCAGATGCTTAATCACTGTCTTTATTCAAACTAGCATGTCACTGTTTTTCCTTAGATTCATCTTTACGGTCACAGTTGAATTGGTTTCTATTAGTCTTTATATTAGCGCAATGTGTTCGTGTTGTCTTCAGAAGCGGTGCAAAGGGCCCTGAGGCCTGCTTGCTCCGTGGCATGGATGTGATGAATGGCTGCCAGGGGCTGACTCTGTCTGATGATGGATGGACTGGCGTATGCTAATGGCCTATTGTTTTTAAGGCTTTCGCCTGTAGTAACTTACGGCATCGTAAAAGCCTTTTTGCTGCAGCCCTATCAATTTTTCACAACCCAAAACTTTATAGTGAGAAAATAAAAAGGGGAACGGGAGGCAGCCTGGTTGGTGATTTAAAGTCAAAAGTGTCACAAGCGAGCCCGCAGAGTGAAGTAGGAGGCACTGCAGAGCCTGCTGCACCATATGTTTCATGTCATGTATTAGCATAACATACAGTCTGCTCCTGGAAAATGGACATTCTGTTTATTGTGAGCCAAGAGCCTTGCTAATAAAACATCTGCGCTGATGGCTGTGTGCGATAACTCAGCTGACTTTACATTCGGTAAACACATCGTACACATTTTACTCTCTCAGGGAGGAAGGGGAAAAAAAATCCACCTGTGCAGTATGTCATAGAGTGTTTAAACTGCAGCTTGTTCATTAACCTCCCAGGCAGAGGGTGAGAGACTGTGTGGGAAGTGGAGTCGAACCTTTCGAGTTGACACCTCTTCATTTTTAGTGTCAGTGTCCTCCCCCGCAAGGAAGCCGGAACACTCCCAAGGGAGCACACCTCTCTGGCACTGGAAGGCCTTCCCTGCAACATTTACCACCACAAATACATTGTCCTCACCTGTTCTGCAGCTCTCATCATCACACATATGTGGCAGCTTTGCACACAGACTGCCAATGTTTCAGATGTGTGGGAGCATCTAAGAGTGTGGGAGTTTAGAAGAACCAGAGCTAGACTGCAAAGATTGCGTCTGGTGACTTTTTTTTAAACACATTTTAACATTTTATTATCAGACAAAGTGACTAAAAACATAGTTTTAAATTGATTTTTTAAAAGGAGAAAATATCTATTCAAACCAAAATGGGCATATGTGAAAGTATAATGGTATAATGATAAATCATTAAGTAACTATGATTGAAGGTCTCATTCACTGAGAAACTATGTAATACTTGTTCTTTTTTGACTGAGTTCCATATGCATGCTGCCTGTGAAAACTTTCCCCAACCCCAATTCGCTGCATTAGCCACAGAAAGGAAATAGACAGGAAAACGAGCAAGTCAGAAAAAGCCAGTCTGTTCTATGTCACAGAGAAAATTTGTATTCATGGCCTCGCCCATCTTGGCTTGCTACCACCCACAGGAGGGCTGTGTCAATTGTGCGACAAGGAGAGAGCAGACTGCGTCTCTGCTAATAGAAGTTAACCATTAGCAACTCTATAATATGGTGTAACACGTTTGGATTTGTTTTATTTTTTGAGATGATACATCAGCGTCTCAATTTTAATTTAAGAGCTGAGAAAGAAACAGTTGGAATTCGTTTTTGGAACACCACCAACGAAGTAAGTTAAGTTAGTCCGAAGTCAGCATAAGAGCTGTTAGCCAACCAGAGGCGAGATGTTTGCATATTATAAATATTAAAAAGTAAGACTTGTAACCATGTCGTTTTCGCCCACCCCCTGCTCCTGAAACAGGAGCAGGAGAGCATTTTCTCCACACAAGAAAATGACTCACAAGGCATTCATTCAAACTAGAGACCACAGCAAATGTATTGAAAAAACAAATGAATGAGTCCTTTAACCACATTTTTAGGAGCCACATCTTGGTCTTTTCAATGCCTGACGTGTAGAATCAAGAAATCACTGAAACAGAACATGTGTGACATCATGAAGTAGGCTAAAAGATCAAGAAGCAACATGTCATGCCCTGAAGTTACTCCATTCAATTCAGTTTATTTACATTCCAATTCACAACACATGGTACTTGACAAAAAAGTCAATTTAATCAAATTACATAGATTCAAAGTCAAAGGCATACATTCCAAATTATCCTAGTTATCGAACAATGCAGTTAAGTTCAGTTCACTATTCAAATTGGTCAGAAAAGTCTTCTATCTAATGAAGCTCAGCAGTTTGCATCAAGTCGCATTATGTTAACCTGGAAAGACTTATGAAGCTCTTTCTAAGGTTTTGGGAGTCCAGCAAAGAGCATTGAGAGTAATTGTCCATAAATGGAGAAAACATGAATAGATGGGGATGTCAGTGCAGGGCGACACACTAGGATTACTGAGTGCTGGCTAGACTCAAACGCTCAAATGAGCCGGTGGTAGGTACGGAAGAAGCACGCAGTTTGCTTTGTTAACACGCTGAGTACTAACGCCATATTTGGAGAGGAATCAGTGTTACAAACTTGCCGGAGAAGTAGCCGGGATGGCAAAGAGAAAAGATGAAGAACACTCACAACACTTGACATGAAGGAAGGCTGCCGATCTGGGAATACAGGAGTTTATGAGATGAAGGGAACAATATCTAAGCGAAGATCAGGTGGGTGGATAACCCTTCCCAGTTTCAATCCCTGTAAGAACCTGACCACTACTTTACAGTTAAAACTTTCACAGGAGTGACCTACCTACTGGCATTACTCCACGAAAAGCACCTAATTTTTTTTTAAAGCACTCCAGATCTCCCTTGCCACAGTTAAGGTAGAGTTCTAAAGCAAAAACACAGCTGATCAAAAAGAATAGGCCTTAAAACATTTGCTAAATAAATACTATTGGGACGATATTCTGGGAACTGGGGTATTAGGGGTCACGTTAACCCAATATTTTCTGTGTCGCCAGTCGCCCTGACATCTGTTGTCATGAAATCCTTTGAGCGACTGGTGCTGACCCACCTGAAGGAGATCACGGATCACCTGCTAGACCCCCTGCAGTTCGCCTATAGAGCAAAGAGGTCAGTGGATGACGCAGTCAACATGGCTCTCCACTACATCCTGCACCACCTAGACTCTGCAGGTACCTACGCTCGGGTCCTGTTTGTGGACTTCAGCTCTGCATTCAACACCATCGTCCCAGAGCTCCTCCATCAAAAAATGTCCCAGCTCACCGTGCCTCCCTCCACCTGTCAGTGGATTACCAGTTTCCTGACTGACAGGAGGCAGCAGGTGAAACTGGGTAACTTCACATCCAGCTCCCGGTCCCTCAGCATCGGCGCCCCCCAGGGATGTGTTCTCTCCCCACTGCTCTTCTCCCTTTACACCACTGACTGCACGTCAAGGGACCCTTCTGTGAAACTCCTGAAGTTTGCAGATGACACCACCATCATTGGACTCATCCGTGACGGTGACGAGTCTGCATACAGAGGGCAAGTGGAACAGCTGGTCCTCTGGTGCAGTCAGAACCACCTGGAGCTTAACCCGCTCAAAACTGTGGAGATGACAGTGAACTTCAGGAAGAGACCCCCATCAACATCTCCTCTCATAATCATCAACAGGCCAGTCCCCACAGTGGAGTCTTTCAGGTTCCTAGGATCCACCATCACACGGGACCTGAAGTGGACCTCCCACATTAACTAAATAAGAAAGAAGGCCCAGCAAAGGCTGTACTTTCTGCGTCAGCTCAGAAAGTTCAACCTGCCTCAGGAACTGCTGACCATCTTCTACACAGCAATAGTCCAGTCTGTCCTGACCTCATCCATCTCTGTCTGGTTCGGATCCGCCACCAGAAAAGACAAGGACAGACTGCAGAGAACAGTCAGGTCCTCAGAGAGGATCATAGGTACTGATCTTCCCTCCATTCAGGACCTGTACCAGTCCAGGGTCAAGAAGCGGGCCAGAAAAATCACCACAGACCCCTCACACCCTGGCCACAATCTGTTTAGGCTCCTCCCGTCAGGCCGGCGTTACAGAGCGTTGTACCCCAAAACCACCCGACACAAGAACAGTTTTTTTCCCCCAGGCTGTCGCTCTGATGAACTCTGTGTAGTCACAGAGTGTGAGTCCATTCACATAACAATAAACTATAACTCTGCCCTGCTGTACATACTCACTGTAAAATAACCCCGGTTTGGTGTATATATTATTCTTTATTATTTATTTGTATTTATTTCTTTATTTCACTTATTTAAGTTCTGTACTGGAGAGAAAGGTTGCCGGAGTCAAATTCCTTGTATGTGTCATACTTGGCCATTAAAGCTGATTCTGATTCTGATTCTGTCTTGACATCTTCAACAACTTCAACAACAGAGTGATGTCTGTTTTGCCCTAGCAGCACCTGTCGTCCTCCTCTCATGATCGCCTCATCATAACATCTTCAAATTATGTCTTATGATTTATTCTTAGGTGTTTAATTGGGTTTATAGTTTTACAGTAATACCTTACAGTCTTCTTACACATGTCAAGTACTGCATTGTTGCTGTTTGTGGTTGTTGTGGTACAGATAGGTTTTGGCTATGAATAATTATGAATAATTGCTTAGGGAAATTATTAATCAGATTAATAATTTTATGTCAAAATTACCAAGTTTGGGGAACCATCCTGGGATCCAGGAAAATAACAATAGCCAAATAGTTCAGTCTCAGGTAATGTTTATGATTACCTGCCTGATAAGGCTGAGATAATTAAACAATAGATGAAGGAACAAGTACTTGGCATACTTTGAACAGCAAGTTACTACACATGTATGTGGAATGATAACATGCAACGACTTCCAATATACAAGAGTTTATTATAAAAAGAATTCAACTTTCAGTCAAAATACGTCAATCAACAAACTCACTAAGGTAGTAACACAAAACTAAGCTACTACGTAAAAGATGAATGAATAATAAAACTAACTACCAAAAGTAAAACAGTAAAATGTTTTTACTTTAATTGAAGGTCTTATTCACTGAGAAACTATGTAATGCTTGTTCTTTTTAAACTGAGTTGGAACACCACCAGTGGAGTGGAGTGGCAGTGGAGTCAAACAGAGGCGAGATGTTTGCATATCATAAATATTGATATTTATGTGCTATTTATGTGCTTAAAAACCAAGGCTTGTATTGAAGATTTTTGGGAGTTAAGCTAAGTTAGTCTTAAACTAAATGGAATTAGTTTAGGACTAATTTGCAACATTTGGGTTGTGTTTAAGCAACCAATTCACAATCCAAAGCAGACGTGAAAACAAGAACATTCTTTGGAGAAAGTAATGTTTCATTAACTCATTAGCTGAATTAGAAATTAATAACCTTTAGAGAATATATTCTATTTTATGGATCGCTCACCACAGTGATTGATCTAATTTAGAAATTCGACATACTAAGAAGGCCAATTCAAAAACGACTTATACGATTAGTCTTTGATGTTTAAAATCTCTGTGTTTTGAATACCCTAGGTAGCAATCTTTATTCTTTATGAAGGCTAACGGTAGCTATCTTTATTCTTTACAAATGCTGTGAATGAAGGCCGCACTAATTGTATCGAGCATGCAGAGCTAATTTATGTAGCATAGCTTATGGCCACTCTGTTTAGCTTAGCACCAAACAACAACGAAAAAACTCTGGTGGAACGGAGTAACCCATGTTGCAGGATTTAAAACGACAGCGGGAAACCTTTTAAAACACTGTTCATACCCAAACAATTGAAGAATAAATTCTTACAAATGCAGCAAAAGCACAGTGAAATAGACAATCAAACCAATGTTAATTTATCTCTGCCCAGACACAATCTTACTTGAACAATTCTTGGATCTCCATCGAAGGTTGGCTCCTGTCTGAAAAGACTGGCAATATAGCAGAGAAGCCAGCTGTTAGCTGGTCAGTTAGCAGTAGCTGCATGGGGCTCTAACAGTGAGGCTTCGGGTGCGGCTGCTTGCCAGCGTTAGCCGGAACTCGGGTCCTCTGTTTTTTCCAGCTCCGTTAAGCCCAGCAATCTTCTCCCACGGACCAGTCCCTTTTCATGGGCAGCCTTCAGCTCAGCTACGTCGGCTGTGCAGCAGGTTGGCAGAGAGGCAGAAATGAGAGGCTCTCTCTCGGTGGAATCTGTAATGCAAAAGATTCTTTCTGCAGAGTTTTGAACAAGTCAGTCAGGACTTATTCCATCGGCGGGATACAGTTCATCTGATCAACGATCAGCAGGCTGTTGTGTCTCGTAGATCCAATGAGTTTGCATCCGCTCCCCTCGCCAGCAAAGGAAGTTTAAAGCGTGCTGTTCTCTCCGATGTGAGCCTGACCAGGCTCATGGAAAAGACACCAAAGTTCAGCGTGGCAGCAGCTTTGTTTTGAGTTTGTCCTTTCACAACTCCCCCTCTTCCTGTTGAAACTAAGAGTGTTGTGTGATCAGCACTCAACACAATTCAACCTGATTTGCTTTGTCAGCTCTCACCTATATGATATGATATAATGCAATATTCTATGTCATGATATTGTATCCACATTCAAAGGCAATATATCAATTTTTATTTGTATTTTATCTTTTAGAATTTAAATGGAACCATTATTGATGACAGTAATTTTTGTATTAAAATTAAAAGTATGACAGCTAGTTGGTGGCTGTTTTCACCTTCTTTGTTCCAGTGGCTCTAGTAATAAAACTGGATGTGTTATGTATTAAACAGGTTGGATTGTTTAAAATGCTGTGACAGTTTTTCTACTGTTAAATTAAGTGTTAAAAATCACAATATATATGGTCTTACCCATAGTTTCGCAATGTATTGTTTCGTCCCCCCTGAATTGTGACAGATATTGTATCACCAGATTTTTGCCAATACACATCCCTACTCTCACCATTCCTTTTCACGCTACACTTCAGACTTCCAGTATAAGTCAGAGACCTTTCCTCTGCAGAAATGCTCAGATGACTTTGCAGTTTTGGATGTATCAGAGATGGACAAGAAGCTGAATACAGAGAACTTGTGGACCACTGTGTGGCATGGTGTGGAAACAATTATCTTGCCTTGAATGTAAACAAAACAAAGGAGATGATTTCACTCTTTGCATCATGGGAGAAGAAGTGGAGTTGGTTTAGGAGTATAAATACCTCAGTATGTTCACCTGGACAACAGACTGGACTGGAGACTGAACAGTGAAGAAGTGACTGAGCAGACTGAACTTATTGAGGAAGCTTAGGTCCTTCAAGGTTTGCAGCAAGATGCTGCAGATCTTTTACAAGTCTGTTGTAGAGAGTGTAATCTCTTCAGCCGTCAACTGTTGGGATAGCAGCATTAGAGCTTAAAAGGCTCAACAACCTCACAAAGAAGGCTGGTTCTGTTCTGGGGACGACTGTGGAACCTCAGGAGATGATGGTGCAAAGAAGGATTAGTCATAAAATTAAGAAAATTAGTGACAGCCCTGAGCATCCTCTTCATGAGACTATCTTACAACAGAGTGTCTTCAGTCGGAGACTTCTTCAGTTTCACTGCAACAAAGACTGCTACAGGAGATCCTTCCTGTCCACAGCCATCAGCGTTTACAACTCCATTAAGAACTGAATACTATGAACAACAACAACACTTAATTTCCCTCTGGGATCAATAAAGTACTTTTGAATTTGAATTGAGCTGAAGGAGACACATGACTCCTTTTGCGGGCTGCCATTGTGGAGCGCCTGACACTGGCACTGTGAGCTGCTGCGATCACGATATCAGCCAGTAAAGAGGTGCAACAGAAGCACTATTCGCCCCCAAACTGTATTAACAACTTTGACAATGATCGAAAATCAGAAAGAAAGCACTTGTGGCTGCGAAGCCTAGTTGCACTTGTCTTGCTAAGACTGGTGAGGTAATGGCGTGGTTGTGATCTGTCCTGGGGGGCACAGATAACTGAATTGGCCTGATGGGGACAAATACTTGCTCATTCCATAGACCTGACTTCTCAGACAAATTAGACTCAGCTTAAAGATTTAAGTTAGGTAAAATTAATTTGAAAACCATATAACAAGATGACTTCAAGCTGTAAATGTACTTTGGGCCCTACAGTAGACCCTAAAGACATAACATTATGTATTTAATAACTGTAGGTTATTGCAGGCCATGGTGTCATGGTGTTTCAAACATGTACATACATTTTACGGTTGTAAAAGGATCCGTGACAAATTTGACCTTAACTGTAGTTTCACAACTCTAAAAGAATGAAAACTGAACAAAGAGTAATAATGTGCTGTCAAATTGTATCTGTGCAGCTTGTAGGAATCACAGATTAAGTGGAAAAGTATTCAGGAGAGGTGTAATGCATTACAGAGATAAACTGTCAAGTATTTCTGAGCCTTCCTTTTTGTGAGAGAGCGTGCTGACTTTTTCTTCCTGTATTGTATCTCATTCTAAATCAACACATTTCTCTGCTTCTCCTATCAATTGCCAGATCTGAGAAGATAAATACGTCTCTTTGTGTTCCTAAGATGGGCCAATTTGCATGGTACCCTGGAAAGCGGTGGCATTAGGGGCTTTCATTGCTACATGCTCAGTCCGCTTCTGCAGGACACATCATGTATATGTGATTAGATTACAAGACTTGGATTTCCACTGGAATAATTGTGAACATTGTGAAAACATGGAAAATACATTTGACAAAGCCATAGTCTTTTTTGTTTTTTTTGTCTTGTAGCAATTTCTTAAAGGACAGTACTGACAAATCCTGCCAGTGAGCAGCTCAATTCCAAAAGCTAGTGATAGTATTTGGTAGGTCTTTACATCATTCTGTACTACTGCACTGAAGATAAGCATCCTATATCTAACCTTACATACACACAGCCTTGAAAACACATTATATGTTATCACTGACGACAAAGTCACATTGAAATTTGTCGGCATCTTTTCTACTTAGAAGGCTTTGAAAGGTTTAAGCACCGGCAAACATCTCACAACTATTACGTATTCATGTATGTATGTATCTCCCTAAGGACATGTGACCAACGCCTGATGGTTGTTCCATGCATGAGGGTGAAATCTAAAGGTGACAGAGCCTTCTCAGCCATAAAAACAGCACGGGAATGTCTAGCCATAGTACAGTACAGTGCAGAAGGGAGACAGATTCTGTGTCCCAAGAAATTAAATTATTTTAGAGAAGAGAGTGCATTTTAATTGGAGGACAATAGAAAGTATCCATTTAAGGAAAATAGGAAGCGTAGATTGAAGAATAATAACAAATATGGCAACTAAAATTGACATATTTAGCCACAATGAACATAGCTGTGTTTGGAGGAACAAAGGGGGAGCATTAAGGCCTGAGAACTGGATCCCATCTGTTAACCATGGAGGTGGCAGCATCATGTTCTGGGAGATAGACTGGTGCATTTCATCGAATAGATAAAATCATAAGGCAAGATCGCCATTTGGAAATCTGGAAGCACCACCCCAAGGTATCAGGAATCAGGACGTTAAACTGTGGGCACAAGTGGGTCTTCCAAATGGACAATGAAAAACATCGCCAAATTAGGCTTAAGGACAGCAAAGTCAATGTCTTGGAGGGGCCACCTCAAAGCCCTGATTTCACTCTCAAATAAAAGTTGTGGGCAGAGATGAAAAGGTGTGCTTTACAAACCTGACTCAATTACAAGAGTTCTGCCTGGCGGAATGGGCCAAAATTCCAGCAAGCTAACATGAGAAGCTTATGGATGGAAACCTAAAACGGGGCTCTAGGGTGCGACCAATTTGATCACAAATGTGGCCTAATTTATCAATTGTGCACCTAAAAAATATCTGATGTTGCACAGGTGCAACCAGTAATTTGAGGAAAAAAAACAAGTCTTCGACACTGGACATCTTACTGTGGTTCAACAATAGACACACAGTCATTCATTCATTCACTTTATTGTTGTCATTGTATGGAGTTAAATCAGGGCCATAATGTTTGTGTATTTGAAATAAATATTATAAACTGAAAATATGTAAGCTGAAAACGAAAGTCAAGTTTTTATTGCAAACTTTGAAAAACAAAAAATTGGGTTCAAAATAAAATGAAATGGTATTGAACGTTTATATTGATTGAAATTTCAATTGAATTTTTATTTTGTAATTTTCTGAATAAACTTTAATTCAAAATGTCCATTTCTGACTTAGTGGTTGGGAAAACTGCTTTGATCACTCTCACAGGATAATTTGTATGCAGTACTGAGTGAAACAGCTTTAATAACTGAGCTTTAGTGGTTAAGCTTCATGCATTCTCTATCAATCATGTAATAATACACTGCAGGAGGTGTTTGATAGATTATGTTCATTCCCACGTTTCCTGAAGGCAACATGATAGAGGGACGTCTTCAGCCTCCTGCGCTCTGCTGCCACCAGGCTGCCACTCATGATTCCCCTCCCCTCTCTGTGTAGCCCCGCCCACCACGTCAAATCAGGGCCAAAAGTATGAAACTGAAAAACAGGAATCAGAAAGTGTAGAAAAAGGATCTGAAGCTGGAAGAAAAATCTGAAACTGTAAAGAACCTTTTTGATCTTAATTAGAAAGATCTGAATCTGAAAAAAATATAATCTGAAACTTAAGGAAAAAAATTCTTAAACTTGAAAAATAATATAATACTGAACATTTTGAATTAAAGAGGCTATATGCAATCTTCTGAAAATTAAACTCACGACTGACACCTGTGGCCAAAAAACGGAACTGCTCTTCCTTTCTGCTCGCTCTTGCAGCGCGCGCTCCTACGCCGGTCGCTCTCAATCTTCGATCTTTTTCGGGCACTAGTCAGGGGTTAAACTTTTTTTATTCTTATGTGGAGTTAGTATTGGTGTCAAAGTTGTTCTTTATCTCTTCTGTGTATTCGCACAATCCATTGAACTGCTTGCGAGTGCTGACTAGCGGTGGTGGCAGAGTGATCTGAAACATTTAACACGAACGCGCTTGACGTCACATCCGCAGACAGCGCGGGAAAATCCGACCCGACAGAAAATAGAAAAAATTGGACACAGGCTTTTAGGTGCACCCACTGTGAGCTGACAAGGTGTCAGTATGCTCATCAGGAGATGTTTGAGTCATAAATGGTCAAATAAACAGGCTATTGTTACGTTTATTTTGGGGGAAAAGTTGCATATAGCCCCTTTAAAGTTTATTCAGAAAATTACAAAATAAAAATACCATTGAAATTTCAATTAATAAAAACATTCAATACCATTTCATTTTATCTTGAACCCAATTTTTTGCTTTTCAAAGTTCACAATAAAAACTTGACTTTCGTTTTCAGCTTACATATTTTCAGTTTCAAATATTTATTTCAAATACACAAACATTATGGCCCTGATTTAACTCCATATGTACATTGTACAACAAAATTAGGTGCATCCACTTGGTGCAAAAAATTAAATAAAAATAATAAAAAAATATTAAAAGAACAATAACAAAAAGAAATAATTAGGCGAACAACATTGATCACGTTTGGAATTTATGATTGCACTGCTCCCTAGTGGCCTTCAGTTTTTTATAGCAGGACTTAAGGTGGTAACGGCCCTCAAGTAGAAACTGTGCCTTAATCTGTTTGTCCTGGTCCTAATTGCCCTGTATCTTCAGCCTGACGGCAGCAGAACAAACAGAGTGTCCGGGGTGAGATGAATCATAGAGAATGTCCCTTGGTCCCCTGAGGCAGTGGGAACTGTGTAGCTCTTCCAGGGATAGGAGTGGCTGTCCAATAATCCCCAGAGCTGTGTGTCTGACCCTCTGAAGCGCTTTTCTGTCTACAGCTGTGCAGCTAGAAAACCAAGTGCAGACATAGTAGGTCAGGAGGCTCTCAATGAAGCAGCGATAGAAAGACACCAGCAGTTTCTTTCCCAGGTTGTTTTTCCTTAATACCCTGAGGAAGTATATTCTCTGCTGGGCCTTCCTCACTAGAGCAGTGGTATTTGCTCTCTAGGTCAGATCCTGCTCGATGATGATGGCCCGCCACTTGAAGGCAGCCACCCTCTCCACACAGTCCCTGCCGATGTGTAGGGGCTGAAGGGCCTCCTCCTGTAGTCGACCACCATTTCCTTGGTCTTAGTGGTGTTGAGGACCAGGTTGTTTTTCCTGCACCAGACGCAGAACCGCTCCACCTCGTCCCTGTAGGCCAACTCGTCCCACTCGGAGATGAGCCCCACCACGGTGGTGTTGTCAGCAAACTTAATGATGGTGTTGCTGGGGTGGGTGTGGGTGCAGTCATGGTTATAGAGTATAGAGCACAGGGCTCAGTACACAGCCCTGAGGAGAGCCGGTGCTGAGATTGAGAGCGTTGGACATGTATGACCCTACTCTTACTCTCTGGGGGCAGGTCTACAGGAAGTCCAAAGTCCAGCGGCAGATGGAAAAGATGGAACCGAGAACCTCTAACTTCGACACCAGTTTGTGGGGAAGAATTGTGTTGAAGGCGGAGCTAAAGTCCACAAACAACAGCCTCACAAAACCTACCGGTTTGCTCCACATGGGACAGAGCAACATGGAGAGTAGTGGTAATGGAATCCTCTGTAGATCTGTTTGACCTGTAGGCAAACTGGTCCTTGTCAAATGTAGATGGAAGGCAGGAAATAATGTGACTATGGACCAGTTTTTTAAAGCACTTCATGATGACTGGGGTAAGTGCAACTGGTCTGTAGTCATTGAGGCTGCTGATTGTAGACTTTTTGGGCGATGGAATGATAGTTGAGGACTTCAGACAGGATGGAACAGTGGACTGGATTAAAGACTTGGTGAAGACCCCCGCCAGCTGATCTGCACAGTCCTTCAGCACCCGTCCAGTGATACCATCGGGTCCAGTGGCCTTCTTTATGTTCACAGCTCTCAGCACGCGCCTCACCTCATGCTCCTCAAAATTGAGGGGGGGAGGGTGCTGTGGGCAGATGGCAGTGATGCCATTAGGCCCATATTGTGGTCTAAGCCAATCGCAAATGGTGAAGGACAGGAACTCCACCCTCACGCACCATTGGTTGTGGTCCAGGTGTTCATGTGCATGTCTACGTTGTGTGCTACAGTCAGAGAGAGGTGAGCAGACTAGGCTAGTCAAATAAACAGAATGGATGCAGAGCACATGAGGTCAAAATATAGAAAGATTAAGGTCTAAGGTGTCCGAAGATTATTACCAATGCTCTGACATGGAGCCATGTCAGAGCATTGTCGCACTCATAAGGGATGTGGGTGTCTTTTCCGAGTGAGATCCCGCAGTTTTGCACTAAAACTTCACGTCTGAAATAATTCTTCATAAGAAAAATGACTTGAACGTTCTGAAATGTTTAGTTTGAGGTGGTCATTAGATGATTAGCCCTTTAAACTGGCTGACGCAATCTGCTGGGATTCCTTAAATAGGAAACTCTTTAACTGATTGGAATGTTTGTATAAATGTATTGAAATGACTTGTTAAGTGCCTCGAGATGACATTTGTTGTGAATTGGCGCTATATAAATAAACTGAATTGAATTGAATTAAACATTTGTACTTACGATTTAGATTTTCTTTTGTTCCACCATTTCATTTATTTTATCTTATGTTATTCAGTTTAAATTTCAACTCATTGATGCACCTTAAACACTATTTCGTCAAGTTACCTGTCTTGTACGATTCTGCTTTAAATAATGAATTTAATATTCACTACATTACAAGTCAATATTGCCTTAATGGACAGCAATTAAAAAATAAACATGTAAAACTGCGATGTTAAATTCGATGAGGTTGGAAAGACAACAAGCGCAAAAAGTTAGCCGAGCCCTGCAAAATATTCATCGTGCAATTTAAAAGGCAATTCCACCACATGCAATGGAAAATGTCTAAACTTCTGAATTTGAATCAAGTTCTAAAATGATCTTGCTCTTTATTCTGGCCTTTTGCAAACATAAAGAGTTTGGAGAATCCCACTATTAATTTAAGGGCCCACAGGTAGACAAAAAAGGTTATGTGTCTTTTTAAACATTGTATAATAAATGGTTTCAACTTTATATAGAACCAGTGACCTTTTGGTGCGAATCTTCTTTTCCAGCCTGTAAGTCACAGTTTATTATCACCCACCATGTTAGTTTGACACGTCAATTTTTACACCAAGGAAGACACAAATGCGGTCTTACAGATTAACACTTCGTATAAAGTCTCATCACTCACCACGGTTATACGTAACTTTACTTTTCACTTTTATTTTTCAAGAAACTGAAAACAACTGTAAAATACCAGAAGTCATAAAGTAAAACACTAGAACATACAGTTGAAACCAGAAGTTTACATACACCTAATAAAAAGACACACACGCCTATTTTTTCACTGTTCGAAGTTAACAAGGGTTGGTGCCTATCTCCAGCAGTCCTGGGCAAGTGTCAAAATAATTTATATTTCCTATATGACACAACAATGAGAGGAATAATGTCAGAAATTTACTTGTTAATTTCTTCAAAATCAGAAGTTTATATATAGAATGATTACTATAACTTTAAACAATTAGAGAAAGCCAAGATGATGATGTCATGGCTTTAGAAGCCTATGATAGGTTAACTGGCATGTGAATTAATTGGAGGTACAGCTGTGGATGGATTTTAAGGGCACACCCGGAACACTCTGCTCCCTGGTTTGACACGATGGGAAAGTCAGAAGAAATCAGCCACGATATCAGGAAGAGAATCATGTAGCTTCACCACTCGGGAAAGATTTCCAGATGCTTGAAAGGGCCGCGTTCATCTGTTCTAACAAATATACGTAAATATATATGCGCGACATGATGGGAATGTCCAACCATCATACCGCTAAGGAAGGAGACGGGTTCTGTGTCCCAGAGATGAAAATGTTTTGTTTCAAAATGTCGACCAAAGAACAAAAGCCAAACCTTGTGAAAATGCTGGCGGAAGCTGGTCAGACAGGTTCATGATCCACAGAAAAACATGTTCAGTACCGATATGGGCTGAAAGCCACCTCAGCAAGGAGGAAGCAATTACTCCAAAAGAAACATTAAAATGTCAGAATGCAGTTTGCAAATGCACAGAGGAATACAGACCTTCATTTTTGGAAACATGTTCTGTGGTCTGAAACTAAAGTAGAACTGTTTGGCCATAATGAGCATCGTTACAGTAGGAGAACAGAGAGGGATGCTTGTAAGGACAACAATATCCATGTTTTGGCGACGTCATCACAACGTCCTGATCTCAGTCCTATAAATAATTTGTGGGCAGATCTGAAAGGTACGGAGCCCCTAAAGGGACATGGGAGAAAAAAAAAAACTTTGCGAGATCTCGCAAAAGTATTGCGAGATCTCGCAAAGTTTTTTGCGAGACCTCGCAAAGTTTTTTGCGAGACCTCGCAATAGTTTTTTGCGAGACCTCGCAAAGGTTCCCCACAACAGTGAACCGGAAGAAAAACATACGGCATACGGCATCATCGACCGTGGGGCCGCGCAGTTTCAAGCATGGAGGAGGATTTGGACCGGTTCTTACTTTGCAGAGAGGTTCCAAAGGATGATATAACACGGATGAAGAGAGACAAGGTGAGCGTGCAATTCATTCAGTGTAAATGTAGGAACACTCGTGGGTAACAAATTTAGCAGTAATGCTATACATAAATATATAAAGCTAATACTAGTATGGTTTGCTGAAATCTTGTTTCGTTTTTGTGTATGAAAGGCACACTTGATAGCCTAATACGAGTGATGGCATGAAACGATTAAATTTGAACAACAGCAAAAGTGGTTGCCATGGTAACTGTGGACGCTAATGTTGGTTGTACACACGGACTATTCTCAGCAAACTGATAAGAACTGTATCGTTACCAATTTGATAGAGTATCAAATTATCAGATTAGCCTGTGTATGTTTATAGTATAATAGAGAAATTAATAAAGCCAACACGTACAGGTGGCTTATGGAGCTATGCTTTTCCTACTGAACTTTGCATATAGTGGGCAAAGTAGCTCCTCTTGCCAATGGTCAAAGAAACGTAAGATTAGCCATTATCCATTTGCAGATTATATTCTTAAACAGCACATTAAAACTATTCAAAAGTTATTAGATATGATCTCTGCACTCTTGCTTAGTTAGCATTAATGACATTTTTGAAACATAACATGATTCTAGAAGCCATTTTAAAATGTATCAGAAGAATTAATACTTAAATCAGCAAATAAATATTCATTTGAAATGGTTAATCATATGAATCAATGTCATTTAAATGCTATATTGATTTTGATATAAATTTTGATATATGGTTTTATTAATTCCAAGATTGTTCCATGCCTGCCCATAAGATGCTTGGTTATGGGTACAGTTTTAATTATATAAGTCAGGCAGCACATGGGTGGAGCCTGAGGTTAGCCTTTGGCTTTGTTCAGGTTGAGATTATCTGGATGCAAAATGTTTTTGTATGTTTGTATGTATTTTCATTTTTTTATTATGCTGAATCTTGGAATTCTCATCTGCCAAAATAATTTATAATTAACTGCAGATCAGTGAGTATTGGAATTATTTAATGAAAGTGCACATGCGTCAGATTGCCAGTCAAATTGTTTCATGGAAGGGGCTTTTAAAACTGTTAAAAGGGAATCTGTCACTACAGTCAATACCGGTAAATTAATGCATTTGAATAAATAAATGTGTCATTTTCAGGGCTAAACTAGCTTTCTTATTCCTAGAAATTGACAAAATGGGATTTGTGTGCAGAAAGCTAGCATTCTGTCTGGTAATAAGTGGAAATTTGTACTGTAGTTACTCTAAGTAAGAGCCCATCTAGATGCAGGTTACCACTGAAACACTGCATTGACACTATTATCTCTCTCTCGCTCTCCTCTGCAGGTTGACAAGGCAGTATTGTGCATCATGACTGATGAGCAAATGTCAAAATATATAACGTCATATGGTGACCGAGTAGCTGTCCTATCTATCTGTGAACAAACACAGTGTCATAGCACCAATAAAGAGACTCTATTACAGAGATTAAAATGTAAAATAGGGGCACGCAAGATGAAGTCCAAGACAAGAGGATCAGTGAGTGGTACACCAGATGAACCCCAAAGTACCATGGCCAGACAAAAAAATATGGCAGCAGAGAAGACTTCAAGGAAGGTTGACATTGGATGGCTTCATTTTGGCAGTAATGGATACAGTCAAGTACGGACCAGTAGCGGTGGAGGCACAAGACATGCAACATTGGCAAAAACAACAACTGTGGCTCAGATCATGGAACTAGGTAAGGAGCTATTTTTCCCTGATGGGCGCTCAACAAAAGGACCAGCTGAAGACTTCACATTTGGCATCTGTGATTTTAAAAAGAACAAGATTCCCTTGGATAGCACTATTGGCCAAATGTATGAACAAACTAAACTGAAGCTGCTCAGATTTTACATTTGTACAAAAGAAGGAGCTTCAACAGATCACTCATCTGAGGAAAAGGAGCTTCTTGAAGATGGATGTTACTCAGATGATCCCTTCACAGATCTGCAGGATCTTTCCAATTCATCTGATAGTGATGGAGGCACCCAGGTACACTGAAATATATTTGACAAGTTTAATAATGATACTAACAAGGACTGATGTAAATTATTTGCTAAAAAGATTACTCTTTAGTCAATAACGGAATGACCGTCTTTTTTTTTACATATATCTGCAATCCTGTGATGTGTTTCTCTGTTTGTTTATGTTGCATCTCTATACACGTTTCATTTGGGATTATATGTGTATTAACAAGGCTTTATGTGTTGCATTATTGTTGTATGACTGTGGTACACACCTTTCTCACAATTACATTACATGATTGCTGAGATGTCCGTTATTCTTAAGGGATAGTTCAGCATTTTGTTAAATTAGCCTATTTCTGTAATCCCCACGGCCATATGAGTAGGTAAATGCCATTTATTTATCTGTGCCTGTTAATTTCTTGAGGCTAGTGTGTGTTGCACAGTGAACACCATAGAGGTGAACTAAACTTGCGCTGTTTGAAATCACTCATTACAGCGCAATGTCTGAAATAATGCTATATTTTTGGCATGAAAAGCACTCAGGCAATGTTCATTATTTCATAGTGTCGTAAATGCACAGGTCACAACTTCTCTATTCAGTCTTTTTGAGTTGTTGGATGATAGACTTTAAATATTTAGAGTTTTGAGAAACTGAACATTTAATTTACCTTCATTGTTTTCACTGTGCAGCATGTCTTTTTATCATGGGTCTAAAAGCACCAGGCACTGATAACATAAAGAGAAAAGTCAAACTCATGTGTCATTATAATGTTTAACATACTGTGTTTTAATATGTAATCTTACACAACATGTTATAATAAATGTGGAATATGTTCTAATATTACTGGATACTACATTTAAACCTACTGTCTGTGATGTGTTTTCAGATGCAAACAAGATCAAAAAAGAGAAGGGCAATACTTGAGACGGAGACAGCACAGAGTCCAGGTCCACCACACCCCTTTCAGTCAACCCCAACAGACATTACAAATAGTAACATTGGACAAAGACAAAACAAAAGTGAGATTAGTTTACCAGAGCCCCTGTTTGAAGAGGCCGATACACTTGTGTGGGATTCCGACGACGATGGTGTGGTGGCTGTAAATTTTAACCATGTTGAGGGAGATGATGTCATACAGGTATGAATTAATTAATGTATTTCGAATTTGTTTGAAAATATTTTTCTTGAACTTTTATTTCAAATATTTACTGGTTTGTCATGATCAACTTGTACTAAAAACGAATAATTATCTTTAGTGAAAGTGGAATTCAGTTAGGGCCTTTTGATCTAATTCCTGGGATTATGCAGAAATTGTAACTCTGATTTATGAATTTAGTATAATTTTTTGTCTCTGAAATGAAAGAGTTTTTTAATTTCTCAAAACCTAAGTGAGTTTTTACATGGTATCTGGTGAATTTCAGATTTTTTTTTTCTATAAGTTACACTGAAGAAGAGTAATTTAGAAAGACCTATAAAAATGTCAACAATTACATCATAGATTTATGGTTTGATATGTCTTCTGTCATGTATTATATTTTTCAGATTGCTGAGGTTAGTGGAGCCCCTACGCAGGTTATACAGCTTCTAGTACCTTCAGGCGATGGCCTAACTGGACTGGATGAGCAGCTATTCATTCATGAGGAGGCAGTGCAAACTGATCAGGTAAGACACACCATTTTAACTTTGATGTTGTCAATGTTATCTTGTACTGGGGTAAGAGATCACACATTTTGAATAGAAAGCAGTTTGACGAGGGGGTTTGTGACACCATATAAAAATATGCTTGAGTTTTCTTTTTATGTGAAACATAGGACCCAAAGCTACTTCAACCTTGTCGCAAACATGCTAAGGGCTAGGATACTGGTCGCTGCTTTACTCATTAGACACTCAGTGTGTTTTATGTATTTTGTTCTTCCAGCTGGACAGTGAGCTGAGTTTGCCATCGGATTCAAGCAGCCAGATTTCCTCAACATCGTCCAGCATCGCAGGAAATCCACAGACCATGCGACGTGCTTCAATTTGCAGGATAAAAGTTGTCAATGATCTTTTGGCTGTATTTACCGACAGCAGCATCATGAATGTGACTTTAAAGATGGATTTTGTAAACGAAAAAGCCGTTGATGATGCTGGTGTGTCTAGGGAGGTGTACACAGCCTTCTGGGAGCAAGTTCTTGAACAGTGTGAGGGGGAAATGGACCGAGTTCCAAGGCTGAGGCCAGATTTCTCTGAGGCTGAATGGCAAGCTGTTGGACGCATTTGGGTAAAAGGATTTCTCGATCATGGTGTAATGCCAGTGAAGCTTTCCCTGGCTTTCATTTTAGCATGCATCAATGGAATTGACAATGTTGATACAGAGACCTTGATGTCATCGTTTCTCAACTACCTGCCTCCTGTCGAAAGATCAGCTGTTGAAAAGGCTCTCCAGGGCACATTGGAAGAAAGTGATCAAGAGGACTTGATGGACCTTTTTACACGGATGGGTTCTCATTCCTTACCTCCACAGAATGGCATGAAGTCTGCCATAGAAATGATGGCCCACAAAGCCATTCTCCAAGAGCCGAAGTATATAGTTGATTGCTTCTCCACTCCCATGTCACATGTAAAGCAGAAACTACCTGATAAGGACAGTGTTTTAAATCTGTATGAGTTAAAGAAGCCCACAGGCAAAAGAGTGATGCAACTGCTTGAAACAACAAAGGTAGTGCCGTCTTAGAGAGAACAAGCAACCTTTAACCATCTCCAACGTTATGTGAAAAATGCTGATCAAGCCAAAGCTGAGAAAATCCTCCGTGTCTGCACAGGTTCCACAGTTATTTGTGTTGAGAAAATTATGGTTAGCTTTAATGCAGAAACTGGCCTCAACAGAAGGCCTGTTGCTCACACCTGTGGAGCTACTCTTGATGTACCATGTACATACAGTTCTTACCCAGAATTTGACAATATCCTTTCCAGCAACTACTTAGATATGGACATTATTTGAATGTGCACTTGATGTTGACAAGGCCACATAAGACCTAAAACTACTTGTTAAGTCCACATAGTAATAGGCCTTGTTGTATGGTTTATTTTATTTATTTTTGTTATTTAAACACCTTGATGCACTAAAAATTTCATTTAAATTTATTAGTCTGCAATTTGATTTTTTTTATTGGTATAATAGGACACCTCCATAGTTTTTATAGTAATTTTATTTTTAAATATACTATGAAAATGAGTGCAGCTTTTATTTCCACCAGTTTGAGTTTAACCCAGCTTCAATTCTGAACTTGTTCCCTAAAGAATATTAGTGTAATGTTCTGTAATTTGCAGAGTTGTCCATCACTGGTAGAACTGTAAATGTTAAATGGATATTCCACCTTTATTTTTGAATTTAATCTTGTCATATTTATGACATGAATATAACCAGCAAAATGCTAGTTTTTCCCTTTCACTTAGTGTTTTTTCATGTGTAACCAAAGCAAACTGGCTGCTGCGAGATGAGGGAAATGGCAGGGCAAGGTTTTTTTCTGACTTATCAAACTCAGGGAAATATAACGAAAGATAAAATTCTACATAAAGATGGAATATGAATTAAAATTTACACCAGAAAGTTCCTTATTCAGAAAAAGTTTGATACTCAATGTAGAGATAACGAGCGTTCCTGTTTACAAAATGTTCTGTATAAGCTGTGGTTGCCTGTATGAGATGGCCTTCAGAATGATTGTAATATTTCCATTACATTAATTTACTAGTGGAACTTAATGCCATCACATACATTTTTATTGAATGTGAGTGCATTTTGTCATTACGTGACCAATAAGTACTACAATGTTAATTTTTTTATCACTTATTTTTTATTGACAAACCAGTCACATATTGCCAAGTTGAGGGTAGCAGATTTCCTGGTTTTTTTACAGTTCATACGGAATAATAAAATGTTCTGCTACACTCTGACATCACAAGCTTGGCTACAGTTTGTTCATCGGCACATACTCTATCTTCACTGTCGACTACTGCAATATATGAACATTGTTTTGAGAAATAGAGGAACCTATATTCTGAAATAGAAAACATTTGGTGGGAAATGCTAAATATTTTTTGATTTTGAAGAAAATTTTACTTAGATGATAAATAGAGTATCTATCAAAAAATGTTGGCTACTTTATTGTTCCCGTACAGGGCATAAAGAAATATCCCTGAGTCACAAAGATGCAGTGATGGACTCTCTAAGTTGCCTATACAAAGTCACAGCCTGATAGGGATCCGATGGCAGGGTCAGATGGGACTCCGCCATGAAGATGTTGCATAGTTCATATACATCTTGATCGCATGGTATTGGCCGGCGAAAGACACATTCATTTTTGCACAGCTGAAGATGTTCATCTTCGACAGGGGAAAGAAAGTCTCTGGTCCCATAGAGCTGAGGCAATGCATACATCACGTTAGGCCAACCACTGGGGACATGGATTTTCCTCGATGGTCTGATGACGTGTGCATTCCAAACCTGGACAGTGTCATCTAACTCATCCTGTTAAAAAAAGAATAAAGAAAATTAGGAAAAACTGCACATTCATATACACTTTAAAAATGCAAAAATGTTCTCTCTCCTCCCTCTCTATTTTTATCTCCATCCTTCCCTCCCTCCTCCCCCTCCCTTTTTTTTTTCTCCCATGTCCCTTTAGGGGCTCCGTAGAAAGGCGCGTGTGAGCGAGGCGGCCTACCAACCTGACTCAGTTCCAACAGTTCCATCAGGAGCAATGGGCCAGAATTCCAGCAAACTATTGGGAGACAAAAGGTTTGACCTAAGTCATACAGTTCAAAGGCAATGCAACCAAAAACTGAGGAAATGTATGTAAATGTCTGGTTTTGAAATCAACATGACATATTCTTTTTCTCATTATGCATTAAGCGAATAGAAATAACTTTGATAAGTCTAACTGACCTAAAACTAGAGAACCTTGATCTGGTTTAACTTCAGACAGTGAAAGAAAAGGTGGTTGTGTCTTTTTATTCATCGTTTGTAAACTTCTGGTTTCTGTAAAATGCAGATTGAAATAAATACATGCAGAAAAAAAGCTAAATATACCAGCATGGCAGCACATTTATTGACATTGGCTTTCAAACTAAAACCCTCCCAAACAGAAAAGAAAGGCAGACAGTGTCATGTTTTAAGGTTAAGGGAGGACCCAAATGCAGCAAAATCCAAAAAGATGATTTAATAACAAAAACACAAGGAAGGGGAACTTACAAAACTCAGGAGGATCAAAAGGCAGCAAACGGGGAAACAGGAACCAGAGAGGGAAGAATGACGGACGAACCAGCGAGTTGTGACTGTATGAGAACCGAATTTATACTGAGGAGGAGAGTGAAGTGTGAACACGGAAAGAGCAGGAGACCAATTAGTGAAAGCGGTTGCAGCTGAGAGGGAGTGAGCAGGTGAAAGTAATTAACTGGGACAGGAGGTAAAATGGCTGGGAGACAGAAGACTGTAAAGAAACTAGAAAGGATAATAAGTATAAGGAGAAATCTACAGGAAACAGTAGAGAACAGAAGGAAGAAATAAATAAAGAGATAAAGGAAACACAAATGGGAAGGTGGACATAGACAAAGGTGAAAAAAACATCTACAGAACCCAGGGAGTGCCAGAATACAAAAATATAATTACACTGAAGGAAAACTACTAACTTAATACACAAACAGGAGGAGCAACACAAGAGGGCACCTTGGGGTAAAAAGGGGAAGAAAACCAAGTGGAAGGAAAAACTCAAACTTGCTACACAAAAATCCAAAGACCATGACAGACAGAAAGTCAAAAATGTGTATTTCCGACTCTGAGATCCATGTCTGAGGATGTATTTTAGTATGGATTTATATTGCAAAATATTTCACTTTTTTATGTTTGGATAGGGCAGTTATTTATACATAAATATATATATTTAAATATATAAAAATTTACACAAAAAAGCATGGAACTGATGATCTCCCTGTGTGAAACTTTAGTCAGAACAGAAAAAGTGAAAGGTTTCCATTTAGCATAACATTCTGATAGAAAATTAGGGCTGTATAAAAATGTTTTTAATAACCATCACATTCGCAATGTTTGAGATTTTAGGTTGTTTAAAAATTGTAAAAATCGGTCTCAGACTAGGCCTTAGGATTGATCCTTAGGACACAGTCGATCATAATATTCTCTTAGAAAGGCTTGAACATGTTGCAGGGATCAACGGAACAGCACTAGGCAGATTTAAATCATATTTATCCGACAGATTCCAGTTTGTTCATGTAAATACACAACTATATTTATCCATAAATCCTGATGAACCCAGTCAGTTAGGTAGATTACAGGCATGTCTGGAAGACATAAAAACATGGATGAATCTAAACTTTTTGCTTTTAAATTCTGACAAAACAGAAGTTGCTGTCTTTGGACCAGAAGTTCTAAAAAAGAAACTGGTTAGTAAATCACTTCATCTGGATGGCATTAAATTGGCCCCCAGTAATAATGTAAAAAACCTCAGCGTTATTTTTGACCGAGACTTGACATTTAAATCCCATCTTAAACAGGTTTCTAGGATTTCTTTCTTTCACCTCCAGAATATTGCTAAAATTAGAAACATCCTGTCCAGGAGTGATGCTGAGAAACTAGTCCATGCATTTGTTACCTCAAGGTTGGACTACTGTAATTCTTTACTATCAGGAAGTCCACAAAATGCCATTAAAAGCCTTCAGTTGATCCAAAATGCGGCAGCAAGAGTTCTGATGAATATTAAAAAGAGAGATCACATTTCTCCTGTTTTAGCTTCCCTTCATTGGCTCCCTGTTAAATCCAGAATAGAATTTAAGATCCTCCTTCTTACATATCAAATCAAATCAAACTTTATTTATAAAGCACTTTTCATACAAGAATTGCATCACAAAGTGCTTTACAGATTAAAATAACCCAACATAAACCACATTCCCTTCCCTCCCCCACAGATTTAAAAGCATTGTCAGTTATACCCCCCTCCCCCCAACCCAACTCCCATGCACACACACAGTTAAAAGCAACCGTAAAAAAGGACATTGGGCCGAGTGCAGATGAACCATGCAAGGAAACGCCATCAGAGGAGCCATCTGCACCGGCAGCAGTACATCAACAGCAGAAGCCGAGGCACCGACACAGGGCACCCAGTGGAGGCAAGGCCAAGACCCCCACCTCCACCCAAGCTCCACCTGGAGAGCACCCAGGCAGCCACAGCCGACCACCGCTCCCGGGGCAGAGGGCTCCCACAGAGGAAACACTGGAACGGGGATTAAGATAACAAATTAAAATATAAAAATAAGCAGTAAATAAATGTGATAAGAATAAATAGTAATAAAACACTGATAAAATATAATAATCTAAAACATCCAGAACAATTAAACAGACAATAATAAATAATAATCAGTTAAAAGCTAGGCTAAAAAGATCAGTCTTGAGCCTGCTCGTAAAAACATGAACGTTCTCTGCACCGCTGAGGTCCTCTGCAAGCCTCTTCCAGAGGTGAGGGCCTTTGTACTGGAAAAACGCCTCGCCACGCGTGTGTGTCCTGACTTTTGGGGTGACAAGTAAACGGCTGCTGGAGGAGCGCAGCGACCGTGAAAGTTCATATGGTAAACGCAGTTCAGCGAGATAAGAAGGCCCAAGACCATTAAGACACTTAAAAACTATTAAAAGAACCTTAAAGTCGATCCTAAAACGTACGGGGAGCCAATGCAATGGATTTAAGACAGGTGTAATGTGTTCCCACCTCCTGGTCTTTGTCAGGACACGTGCTGCTGAATTTTGTAGAAGGTGTAAACCTGAGATACTCTTTTTGGGAAGACCAGAAAGCAGGGCATTACAGTGATCGAACCTACTGGAGATAAAAGCATGCATCAGTATCTCCCTGTTGGCCCGAGAGAGAATGCGGCGGACTCTTTAGATAATAAAACCTTTTTTAGTAATGTTTTTAATGTGAGGGATAAATAGCTCAGGGACAAAAATCACGCCCAGGTTCTTCACTTGTAAAGAAGGATTAAAGACAGTGATTGCAGGGGCGTCACTAGAACTAATGCTGTACTGGGGCACAAAGAATTCATGAGTGCGCGCAAAGTGCGCAAGAAAAAAACATTCAGCACTTATTTATCATAAAAAAACAAATAGTTCTTTAATCTATTCAATCATATCAGACTATGTTGTTGTCTAGATCTTGATTAACCACCTGGAATGTACTACGATAATGCATTTGGCTTACTTGTGCACTTTACTCTAGACTTCTAAACCATTACTGATAAAAGCAAAAAGGAAGAGCAATGAATCTTTTTTGAAATATCTATTTCAGTAAATGTCTGCAAATTGAACAATTACAAAAGTAAAAATAAATAAATAAAATAAAGCACCCCTACATCTCTGGGTTCTTTTATTTCCATAGTAGAAGAATAAATGAATAACTGTTGTGTTTCTCTTCAGGGAATCATTTTTTGGGAAGTAAACTGTAACGTCTTGTTTTTATTTTTGCAAAGTGGTCAATCACTTGGCTGCACTTAGTCTGAAGCAACATGAAAATATTACTGTTTATTGGATATAAGAATAGTGAAATCTGCTCCGTTTACAAAGTTATCCCACCCTTCCTTATGACAAAAAAGTCACCTGACCAAAAAGCATTCAGTAAGAAACTGACTGGTTCTTTGTTTTCCAAAATGTATATACTTGTCTCCCATGCAAGGGTCCTATAGTCATCCTGGCAATGCTGCAGTTCTTTGTAGCTTAAATAGCCTACTAAAGCCTTCATACTGACTTTTGGTGATCATTTGCAAATGTAGCCTATGATAATCTACACAGAGTCAGAGTAGGCTACTCTGACTCTGTGTAGATTATTATAAGCTACATTTGCAAATGCAGCAAACTTATTTAAGTTTGCCATTAGACCATTGATCAAATCACAGCACTGGCTGTTACCAGGATAAATGTTAATGTTACCATTAATGTGGACAATTATCATACCTCCCTAGTCCTGCTCATGATATGATGTGAGGTTTTAGTTATTTCATTTCCTTATTCAGTTCACCTTATTCCTTTAGTTACTACTTGGTGTTTTTGTTGTCACTTGTGTTTTTTCCTTCCACTACGTTGTTTCCCCCTCAGGTGCTCTTATCTTTGGTTTCTCATGTCTGTGTTCATCCCTTACTTATTTTCTTAGGTTCCTATGTGTACTTAGTCCCAGTTAGTTCTGTTTAGTATTTAACTCCTTTTTCTAGTCCCTCTTTAAAGAATTCCTCCTTGTAGGTTTATTTGCTTAGTTCTGTTTTCTTCGCTCTATTGCTCTCCAGTTTCTCTTAGGTTCCTAGTTAATCCTTATTCCTCTTTAGTATATTCCTCAGTCTAATCCTCATGTTTTGCTCTTGGCCTTCCTTTGCTTCTCTAGCCATTCTGCCTTCCGTCCTCCCAGCTACTAATTGTTTCCACCTGCTCTCTCCTTCTCACCTGCAACTGCTTCTCCTAATTAGCTTTTAGCCTTCTCCCTGCCACTTACACACCTCCTCAGTATACTTAAGCCTTCCTCTGACAGTCACTACTCGCTGGTTCGTTGTCAAACATCCCTGTCCTGTTCCTCGTTGCTGCATTTTTCTCATCCTCCTGAGTTTATGTAAGTTTGTTGTTCTGTTGTTTAATAAATTTTAATTTCATTATCCGCTGCATTTGGGTCTTTTCAAACACTTAACATGACTCCTCATCTCTCCTCACTGTTCCTCTGGGAGATCCTACATGGTAGTACAATCACTAACAATTAGGCTAAATACAAACAAATAATATAAATATGTGAACTATCCTAACTAACTTAGCTTGATCATGTATCTCATGCATAGACTAAATAGATCTCATACACTATTAATAACTAAGTTTAAAATATTATTGAAAACTTGCATTAAGTCAATGATAATTTCATTTGAATAAATTATTTCAATTTAAATATTAACTTACCGATTTAATATTGTATTTACAGCCGGGATGGAAGAGGGTAGCAGAGTTGTTCTACCGCGGCTTTCAGGCTAAAGGCGCCCGCTAACCTCCGTTAGCTTCAGTTAGCTTCAGTTAGCTCCAGGACTAGCTCCTGGCTTCATCGGCTCAGAGTGTCAATCATCCGCCCCCGCCCTCACAGCGCCACTCTCAGCTCCACTCTTAGCTCCACCTCTTTGCCCATTTTTGTATTTTCTGCGAGTGACTAAACGCGTGACGCAGACAAGATGGCGGCGGTGGGAACCGCCCATTTGGCTTCATTTTTGCTCTTCAGAAACCAATGGGTGACGTCACCGAGGCTTCTTCCAGTTATACAGTCTATGGTGTGTACAAGGAAACACTCGGAAGAATCATGTGAACAATTTTCATTGGTTGTTGCGTTAAATCTTACCCAGCAACAGAGGTGCTATTTCCTGATTGGCTATTGTGGCCCCTTTATTTTTTCTTTGTTTTTTTGTTGTTTTTTTTATTGGCTGGTAAGTGACAGACTAGAGTGATGACTAAAAGCAGGCACGGAGATGCGCTCATGAACCAGCGAGAGCAGCGCTATAATTTTACTGGGGCACTGGAGATTTTTACTAAGGCACATGCCCCAGTGAATAAGGTCTAGTAACGCAATCTAGTGATTGTAGTTTTGGTAAAAGTTTCTCTCTCTGGGCCTCAGGAACGATGACTAAAACTTCAGTTTTGTCCTGATTGAGCTGGAGAAAGTTTTCCGCCATGCAGGATTCGATGTCTAAAATGCAGTTAAGAAGTGCATCCATTGGCCGTGTGTCATCGGGAGACATGGAGATGTACAAATGTGTATCATCAGCATAACTGTGAAAGTTAACTCCATGTCTTCCGATGAAACTGCCAAGAGGGAGGATATAAGAGTTAAAAAGCACTGGGCCTAAAATTGAACCCTGGGGCACACCATATGTGATCTTGTGGACCTTAGAGGAGCAGGTATCTAAACTTACCATAAAAGTCCTGTCTGTGAGATAGGATGTGAACCATTTGTGAACAGCACCAGAGAGGCCGATCTGTTTAAAACGAGTTAAAAGAATAGTGTGATCTACTGTATCAAAGGCAGCGCTTAGATCCAGTAGAACCAACACTGTCACCCTCTGTGCTTCATAGTTTAATCTGAAATCATTAAAAATCTTCAGAAGGGCCGTCTCTGTGCTGTGGCTCACCCTAAAACCAGATGGAAATTTCTCCAGGACATTATGTACATTAATAAAATCATTAAGTTGAATTAAAACAAGCTTTTCTAAAGTCTTTCTTAAAAACAGTAAGTTAAAAACCAGTCTGAAATAGTTAAGATCATTAAAATCTAAATTGCTCTTCTTCAGCAGGGGCCTCACTACCGCCCGTTTAAAGGCGGCAGTGTCAGGCGATCATCTACTCCACTCACCTCCACCTGTGCTTCTCTTTAGTCATTGGCTAAAGCCCCTGATTTAAACAGCTCTCACTCACTTCATCCCCGTTCAGTCATCTGGCCTGCCAATCCTGAACTCCTCTCTGATCGTCGTCTCCTCGTTACTGAAAGATCTTCACCGATCGTTCCATCTGCTCCTTCAAGGTCCACGTCGGCTCTGCCTCCTGCTTCTGCCTTTCCCGGGTTCTGCGACTGAGAGCTACCCTGCTGATTTAAATAAAGATCCTCAGTACACTCTGAGTGTGATTCTGACGGGCAGGAAAGACCCCCGTCTGAAGGGAGCAACTCATCAAGGTTAAAATCTCATCCCCAAAAAATTAATAAAATTGCTTAAAAAAGGAAGTGGGGATCGGGTCCAAAACACATGGTGGGCCTCACTGAGGAGAAAACTTTATCAAGAGTCCCAGCTTCTACCAGGACAAAACTGTCCAGCGTTTCCTCTGGTAAAGACATACGCTCAGATTTGTCTAAAACCATGTAAGTTTGAGAAGATAAAATATTACATATGATGATTTCTAACTTCCCTCTGAAGTGGTCTGCGAACTCCTCACAGAGAGCGTTTGAGGGTTTTTTTTTAAGTGCAGTAGTAGCACTGTTAAAAAGTTTGTCAATGGTGGAAAAAAGGATTTTGGAACTATTTTTATGTTCTGAGATGATTTTGGAGTATGCGTTTCTTGAATTTCTTACTGCGTTATTGTATAATTTGAGAAGATCTGTGTATATTTGATGGTTTATCATGGTTTTACTTTTCCTTAATTTTCTCTCTGCCACCCTACAATCGCTCTTTATTTTTCTGAGATTTTCATTTCTCCATGGCGGTGCAGCTTTAGAGAGTAAACTCAAGCAAGCAGGTCAAGAGCGGATTGAAGCCTTCTGTTAAAATTATTAACAATAAAATCACAGGGGGCAGGTAAAACAATAGGAGGATTCTTTTTCAAAAACTTCCAGAAAACCTGAAGCCACTTCAGGGATTAGATGACGCTTCCTGACAGTTCTCACAGAGGTCTCCTGCTGGATAAAACTTGTTATATTAAAAAACACACAGTAGTGGTCAGAGAAAGCCAGGTCGACAACAGAGGACACACTGGTGGACAAGCCATACGTGATGACCAAGTCCAGGGTGTGTCCACTGTTGTGAATCGGCTGCATGACATGTTGGTTAAAATCCATATAAGTCAGAATATTTAAAAAGATCTGTTGATAAAAGGTCTAAAAGGTTATCCATGTGTATATTTAAAATTACCAACCAGAATGATCCTTTCAAAGGAGCTGTGCAGAATTGATAAAAAATCCTAAATAAAAAATCCTTGAATAAAAAGTGCACTCTTTTTTTAGGAGGCCTACAAATTGCGACACATAAAATCTGAGGAGTGCTAAAAAAAAGTTGCATTATATTCAAAAGTAAAACAGTTATCAAATAAAACAGGTTTGGCAGAAAGTGTTGATTAACTTATAAAAGCAGTTCTGCCTCACCTTTTGCTACTATCAAGCTCCATCATACATCAGAGATCTGATTGTTCCATATGTTCCTAACAGAGCACTTCACTCTCAGACTGCAGGTTTACTTGTAGTTCCTAGGATCTCTAAAAGTAGAATGGGAGGCAGATCTTTTAGTTATCAGGCTCCTCTCCTGTGGAACCAGCTCCCAGCTTTAGTCCGTGAGGCAGACACTCTGTTTACTTTTAAGGCCAGGCTTAAAACTTTCCTTTTTGATAAAGCTTATAGTTGGAGTGGCTTAGGTCATCCTGAGCTATCTCTGTAGTTATGCTGCTATAGGCTTAGACTGCTGGAGGACAGACTTACCAATTTTCTTCACTCTGCTACTTCCTTTTCTCCTACGACTCTCCAGTTGTATTACAGTACATTCTGTTATTTCGACTGTTAACTTTGTTTTCTCTCAGTGTTTTTCTCCCCATAGAAGATATACCTGGTCTGGTATCCTGCTTGGCTACAATGCCCTGTTGGACGGGGGGCATCAACTGGGATGATCCTCCCAGTAACTGAACATCCACTGTGTCCTGTTATCAACTTTTCACTTTCTTTAACAACACTTCAACAACACTCTATCAGATCCTCTGTTCTTTCTGTGTCACTGCTCTGTCTTCTCAAACCCCCAGACGGTCGACGGAGATGGTCGCTTACTGAGCCAGGTTCTGGTTCTGCTGGAGGTCTCTTCCTTTTTAGGGGAGTTTTCCCTCGCCATTGTTGCTACATGCTTGTTCAGTATGAGGGATTCCTGTGGTTGGAAGTCTGCATCAACGGGACGCAACCAATGACTCGATCCAATCTGCGGGGATTCCTTAAATAGGAAACTAACTAAAACTTTAAACTGTTTGGAATGCTTGTATTGAAATGACTTTTCTTGTAAAGTGCCTTGAGATGAATATCTGTTGTGAATCTGTGCCATATAAATAAACTGAATTGAATTGATCGATCTGGATTTATACTAAATGAAGATGCTAAGACAGTTATCTTCCACAGTTAAGATATTACCTGATTATTACCTTTTAGCAGAACCCCAGTTTAAAAATTTGGAACTATATCTGATACTTCAAACAGCACCCTGTGTAGGACTGTACACAAGTTTTAGATAATCCCAATGTTGCTTGGCCATGTCGGCTGGATAACTAGGCTTCATAGTTGTTGCTTATTTTGAGTCCTTGTACATTCCTGTTTAAAATATTAACATCAGGGAAGAAGTTACAAATATTTGCATTTTATGTGAATAGATCACAGCCAACCAAGAAGGAACAAGAGCCTTAGCAGATGGACTAAGAAAATTACTGAAAACTTTATCTTAAGTCAAACAAGCTGTGTATAGGAGGATCTTTTGTGACGTCAATGTTTATGTTTTCTTCCAATGCATCATGGTAATGTGTGGCAAGAAGCAGCTTATTTTATCTGTAATTCTATTGTTTTGCATCTTACGAGGACGATTTAGCAAAGCTGATGGTTCATTCTTGGTGTGTGGTTAATTGTACGGCTCGTTAGGGGCCTGACAAAAGTTTTTTTCGGAATTCGGGATCCTTTTCGGAATTCCTTCCGAAAAGGATCAAAAGACAAAAACAAAACAAAAGAGATGGCTCCGGGCAATAAGGAGATGAAACCCGGACGATCCAAAGAAAGCCTGGATTCCTGCAGCGTTTATTTCTAGATTCCTATAATTTTCGAATGAAAACATCTATTTTTTCACCTAAATCATATTGATAGAGGGTCCATGTCTTTTTAACCTTATCAGAATTAAAATATATATTGTGCAGCAGTGCTTTGATACCTGCAAGCTTAACTGGTATGTGCAGCAGTTGTTAGTCCTATCCTAACAGCTGCTTCTACTTTGAACATTAAAGGTGTTACATGACTGCATGTTTCTCCGAGACTGAATTTAAAAGAAGGGAGTTTTAAGCGGTGATATTCTGTTTTTCACTAGAGACCACACGAATTCTACAACAGCGACTACATTTCCAAAAATAATTAAGGAGACTGATCAATTAAGGCAAGGCAAGGCAATTTTATTTGAATAGCACACTTTCAACAGCAGGGTAATTCAAGGTGCTTTACATGATTTGGTGATTTTTAAAAAACACATGGAATATAACATTGGAAATTAAAAGTAAAAGAAACACAAATTACACATGATACACAATAAAGCAAGAGAGCATGAACACATTTCATACATATGACATCAAGCATTTACTCGAAAGCAATTCTAAACAGATGGTTTTTAGTCTCGATTTAAAGCAGTTCAGAGTTTCAGCAGCTCTACACTCGTCAGGAAGTCTGTTCCAGATAAGGGGAGCATAGAAACTGAAAGCTGCTTCTCCATGTTTAGTTCTCAGTCTAGGGATGTTTAGTAGGCTAGAATTGGAGGACCTGAGTGGTCTTGGTGGTTGGTACTGTGACAACAGGTCTTCAACATATTTTGGTGCTAAGCCATTCAATGATTTATAAACTAGTAGGAGTATTTTGAAGTCTATTCTCTGAGCTACAGGGAGCCAGTGTAAGGACTTTAGAACTGGGGTGATGTGCTCTACTTTCCTGGTTCTAGTGAGGACGCGAGCGGCAGCGTTCTGGATCAGCTGCAGCTGTCTGATTGACTTTTTAGGCAGACCTGTGAAGATGCTGTTGCAGTAATCAATCCGACTGAAGATAAACGCATGGATGAGTTTTTCTAGGTCGTGTTGCAACATCAGTCGTTTAATCCTAGAGATGTTCTTCAGGTGATAGAACGCTGACCTTGTTATTGCCTTTATGTGACCCTGGAGGTTCAGGTCTGAGTCCATTACTACACCTGGGTTTCAAGCCTGATCAGTAGTTTCTAGCTGTATTAATTGAAGCTGTGTGCTGACTGTTGATCATTCCTTGGGTCCAAAAATAATTACTTCAGTTTTGTTTCTATTCAGCTGGAGAAAGTTATGGCACATCCATCCATTTATTTGGTCAATGCATTGATTTAAGGTTTGAATGGGTTCAGAGTCACCTGGTGACATTGTAATGTAAAGCTGAGTGTCATCTGCGTAGTTATGGTAGCTAATGTTATTGGTTGCTATAATCTTGCCTAGTGGGAGCATGTAGATATTAAATAAGAGGGGCCCCAGGATGGAGCCCTGGGGCACCCCACATGTGATTTCTGTTCGTTCTGATGAAAAGTTTCCTATTGAAACATAGAAGTCCCTGTTCTTTAGGTAAGACTCAAACCAGCCATGTACTGTACCAGAGAGTCCGACCCAGCTCTCCAGTCGTTCCAATAAAATATCATGATCAACAGTGTCAAATGCTGCACTGAGGTCCAACAGAACCAGCACTGTGGTTCTTCCACAGTCTGTATTTATCCGGATGTCATTGAATACTTTGACGAGGGAAGTCTCGGTGCTGTGGTGAGCACGGAAACCAGACTGAAAAACATCAAAACGGTTTGTCATTGTTAGGAAGCTATTTAACTGCTGAAACACAGCTTTTTCAAATATCTTACTGATGAATGGAAGATTAGAGATTGGCCTGTAGTTCTGCATTAACGTGTTGTCCAGATTTTTCTTCTTTAGCAGTGGTTTAATAACTGCTGTTTTTAAAGCCTGGGGGAAGACACCTGACAGGAGGGATGAGTTCACTATTTGAACGCTAAGATTTACCCAGTGTTGCAGTCGCAGTGAGGATTTTGCCGTTCTCTTTAGCGATCACCCATGGGAGATGTGAATCACGCTGAGACACCTCTACTTTCAGGAGGACCACAGCTTTCTGTTTCGTAGAAGAGAATGGCCCAACTTTTCTTGAAAAAAGTAATCGTAGGCCTCCAGACTTTTGAAAGCCTTTAATTTGTCATGAGTAAATGGTCCAAGGCTTTCTATTGGGTAGGAATAAATGTCTCTCCAGCAGATTTGTGGCCAAGACACTGGCGAATCGGACCAACGTTTTCATCATCCCAGATCTCATATGGGCTTTGAATAATCTCGATTATGTCACCAATGCAGATTTTAAGCTTCTCTGTAAACCTTTTCCTGTCTTCAGACGTTAAAGTGTGTATATATTGGGGATTTCTCTCTTAAAAGCATTCGTCGCCTCTATACCGTCTGCCATTTTTGTTTGTTTTCTGGCAACCAACTGCCCTCACAAGCGCACAACGATGTCAACAAAGATCCTCCTATTAGCTGTTTAAAAGTTTAACAACAAACACTTAAGTCCAAATCTGGGCATAAATTTGTCAGGATGTGTGTGGAGCAAGGACCCAAACGCAGACACAGATAGCAGGTGAAGGATATTTATTGAAGGTGGAGGAGGTGGTGATGATGATGATGATGGTGGTGGTGGTGATGAGAACGACGGCAGGAACAGAGAGGCAGGAAGACGACACACCATGGAGATAGAAGACAATATATAGATCCGGCGCTGAGTGGAGAGAAGTGACGGTTAAAGGCAGAAGGTAAGGAGGATCAGGTGTGGTTGATTGGAGAGACAGGTGAGGACAATGAGGAGTGAATAGGGCAGCGTGACAAAATTTAACTTACAATGGACTCCCGCCTTTTCATGGTTCAGCATTCATGGGAAACCTATATGTGTATTTTTCCTTAGAAAATATTTAAGATATTTGAAAGGAAATGACGTTTGGGAAGCTGAAATACCCTGTTTCAATGCTACTTGACACACTACTGGCTGGCGTTTGAAAAGCAGCCAATCCAGGGGCAGCATGTATTTTCCTTGAAGCTGATTGGCAGTACCCCCCAAGAGTGGAAATAAGGAAGACTAGATATTAGTGCCAAGAAGGTTTTCACTGTGTATACAATTGCATATTACGGTATATTTGGAGTGTGAAGTGCCTTCTCAAGGGGCACATCGACAGATGACAGGAGTCAGCTGGAATCGTACCTACAACCTTGAGATTACAAGACAACTACCACAGATAGAGCTTTACTTTACAACTGCAAATATTTAAATTAGCATTCAGAATCCTGAAAAGGTTAGTCTGTGCGGTAGTGACTGGGCTTGTCAACAGAGCAATGCTGCAAATCACAACATCGGCCTGAGAAAGGACTTTATTCAAGTGAATAGCATTCCTCTTTTGGACCACCCTGCATGTTCCCCTGATTTAAAATGTTTGTGGATCAATGGCAAGGGAGTTTCACAAAAACACACATGGGCTCCAGACCAGTGATCTTCATGAATTCATCTTTACCATCAGCCAACTGGAAACATTTTTACATGAAGTGATCAACATAGACGGCTTTGATGCTCACAACTAAGACACTTTTAGTGTTATCCTGGTGTTGTTGGGGTTTTTTTTTGGGGGGGGGGGGGGGGGTTCAAGCAAAATTCTAAATCTATGGCGTATAACTCTTCAAATGTTTACAGCTCGTCTGCTTTTAAATGAAGAGGTTATTCATAAATTTTACCCAAAAAGATGTCCCTAAACGAAAGTGTTGAGTAACTATACATTAGCAGCCCCAGGAAAACTCTTGCATATATACCTACAAGGTATTGCTGATGTGTTAAAATTTGTTGAGGATGATGAAACTAAAAGGTTTTTGACTGTGTAAAATTTTACTTTTGTTTGCTTCTGATGCAAGCCTTGAGAGACGGTGAAGGCAAAAATAAGACCTGATCCATTTGGACACGTTACCATGTAACGTTACTGTGTGTTTGCTGTTACAACATGATATACAAACTGTGTCTAGAAGTTGCAAACAGCAGTTAATGTAGAAATTCAAAAATAAAACTCACTTTCTTGTGATAATTGGACTCACATTTACCTTTCATATTCCTTCAGATAAATCTTTATCTAAAGCTCACAGATGTAGCTCCAGTGTATTTGCATATGCAAACATTCACCCGAGCAAATCATGTTTGATGTAATTAGGCATTCTTCCAGTTTAATCAAGTTAACCAAGCACGGCACAACACGCATACACTCTCTTCTTTACTGTTTCAAAGCAACTTCCCTTTCAGGCAAAAAAAACAAACATCAAGCAGTGTTTCTGCTCTCCTCTTTTCTTTTGTGTTTATCTGCGCCTCCTCACAGACTGGCTACACCATCTCGGCTCTCAGATGCCACGACTTGTCACCTCTTCCAGCGAGGCACTTTACCCCACAGTCACCAGTCAGGATTTACTTGACTCATCCACGGAGGATTTGCATAAATCAACGCTGGAAAGAGATCACTAAAGAGGGAGGATGGGAGGCATTATAGACTCTAAACCAACATGAAATCCCACAATCCGTTATTGTTCTTTACAATAGCAGAGAACAAAAATCAGCACCATGGCTGAAGAATTGGAGAGATTGCATCTGCATAATGGGGGATCATCTCCTGTGACCACAGCGACATCTGGATTAGTTACCATTATACATTCACACTGTGGTATGGGTGCATGTGAATGGTACTCATACCTTTATGACTGTGGAGATACCCACTCACACTGTTGACTCTTTGGACAAACCACACTTGATCAATATGAGCTTTGCAGGTTTAAGTGAAGAGCTAAGCTAGCTGACACCTCCGCAAAAACTAGTGCTTTCAGACATATTACAAATATATATCCTCTCCTGCTTCACACTGCTTATTTAACATTTATATAAACATTTTAGCATGTGGATAAAAATTTAATTGATTTTGAAGGTTCAAGGGTCAGATTTTGGTAGATATGTCTTTCTAATATAAAAAAACTGGCTTTTAACAGCAGCCAATACCTTACTCTCAGTTTCCTGAACAAATGAAACTAAAGTCAAATATACAAACAGTACAAGTTCAGATCTTATTAACAATGAAGTAAATTGATAAACTGATCTAACCACACATCAAAGTCCCCAGTAGCAACATGTTTTTTGAGGGTCACCTTTAGCAAAAATCACATTTGTGCACTTGAACCTAATTGGTATGCAGCAGTCCTCATTCCATTGTTTTTTAACATGGGTTTTAAATCATGTCTGCAAAGCTTTTATATTTAGAGGAGGTAAGGTGAGTTGTAGATTCTTAGTTAAAGGAAGCTATAACCAAGGATGTCTGGATCCCGCACACCGCATCAGTTAATACAGCTACAAAACAATGATCAGGCCCGAAACTGCAAAACTGCTGAAACACTGAGCTGTTTTAAATCAAGGCTAAAAACCCATCTGTTTAAAGCTGCCTTTGAGTAATGTTTTTAATATGTCATATGCTTTGTGCCTATTTTATGCTTCAATTCAATTGGGTAATCTTTGTGCATAGTACATAGTACTCAACATGAAAATATTAAGCAACACATTTTTTTTTCAAATGCATTTCAGTTTCATGACAGACTCCAGATTTTTCAGGCAAGAACAATATACAGGTTGAAGAATTCAGCGGAGGAATCCTGTGCAGCAAATCACCTTTAAAGTGGCTGTTTTAGAAAGTGGTGTGACCTATAATAGCTCCAGTAGAGGTAAACTGACCACAGGAATCAATAGTTAGTTCAGGATGTGTAGATATGTATTTGGGGACAAAAAGAGAAATCTGTTAAATGTATGAAATTTTGTCATCGCCCTTCATGAGAAAATGTGTAATGTTCACTCACCTTTTCACATGCCACTGCTGTCTGCAGGGTACCGGTATCCCTGGATCAGGATTCCCTGATTATGCAAAGGGGTGCAGTTGGTAGCTCAGTTGCCTTACAGCAAGACGGTCCTGGGTTCAAATACTGGCCTGGGGTCTTTCTGCATAGAGTTTGCATGTTGTCCCTGTGCATGCTTGGGTTCCCTCTGGGTACTCTGCCTTCCTCCCATAGTCCAAAAACATGATTTTTAGAGTAATTGGTTCCTCTAAAATTGATGAGTGTGTGCGTGCGTGCATGGTTGTTTGTCCTGTGTGTCTCTGTGTTGCCCTGCAATGGACTGGCGACTTGTCCAGGGTGTACCCCTCCTCTCTCCCTGTGACTGCTGGAGATAGGCACCAGCCCCCTGCAACTCTGCATAGGATAGACCGGTATAGATAATGGAGAGCTAGTTAACAGAATTGTTTTCATGTAGACACATTGGATCACGTGTCCACCTGTGTGTCATGTGCAGAATGTCTCCAGAAAGCAGAGTGAAAGCAAGGAATGTTTAGCAATAGTTTGCATAATATTTGCATTATACGGTTGTTACATGTAAAGAATAATGTGAACTACCACACAATGTGAACTGATGTCCCTGTCATCGATAATAAAAGAAAAAGCGATGGGAAAATCATGCAACACATTTTGAAATATACCAAATGCACCTCACTGGATCACGTCTTACTTCCTGTCTGGCTCAAGTAATTTCTATACCTTCATGGTAATCCGCATGCGGCGTCCGGAATTTTTTTTACTTCATGTGGAAAGTTAACAGAGCTCCGCATCCGTGGAGTAGACTCAAAGTTTTTTCGTCTTTGTGGAAGCTGTACAGAGTCCGCACCACATCTGGACCGCACCTGGTGTGAATAAGGCATTACAGTATTTCCGTTTTATTTATTATTCGAGTCTGAAAGATGTTTTTTTTGAAAAATTACCGGATTTTCTCACATCCAAATATAAATCACTCTTTACACATGTCAACACTCTTGCCTCGTTACGTGATACGTCACTGATAAAGACAAACCCACAAGCTAGCAAGAAAATTTAAAAACAGAGGTCTCTGAAAAGTTTCAGTAAAGAGACAGAGGAAGAGCCTACAACTTCCAAAAAAGAAAGCTACATTTAACAGACAATACCAGGAGTCTTTCTTGAAATGGATATATCGCAACAGGCGAGTTCCAAGCAGCAGGCCCATTTTAAATAATATACAACCGAGCATTTTGTGGACTTCCTGATGGCGAGGAACTACAGCATTCCAGCCTTGAAGTAACAAATGCATCAGCATCCCTAGTTAAAATATATTTATAATCTAAAAGTGCAACTTGTTTCTGCATCAGTACACTCAGAACAAAACAAAAAAAAAACAACAGGGAACCAAAACACTAAAACAGATATAATGCTTGATGTAGTTATACTTCAAGATATGTACAGAAAGCTTACGTTTCTCTTTAGTGTCAGTATCTGCCTTTAAAAAGCTGACATCTGTCAAACTCTAACTTAAATATCAAAGGAGCCTTACATCCTCTGTTTTTTTGTGTTGTTTTTTTACTTTGAATGTTCAACCACCTGCTGGTTTTAATATTAGAGTATCGCTTTGCTCCATTAAAGGCTCGGTAAGCTGTGTAATAGCATTTTCACATCTAAGAAGATCATCATTATCATTCATCTCCATCCTGGTCTCGTCTCAGTCATGGGCTTCGATTCTGCTGGTCTACGTTTCACAGCCTTAATGAGAGCCTTCTGAGTCTCTGCTGCACCAGTTGCAAATCGGGTTCTATTTTTCTATTAGGGAAATAGTTTTGTCTTCTTTGTTTTTCTTTTAATTCAGCCTCAATGAAGAGCTTTCAAGCATAATGTCATGCTACAACATCTCTCGTCTGATTTAAGTTTGAAGCATTGTCCTGCTGCATAACTCAGCCTTACTGTCACGGATTTGTGGCCAGAATGTCTCCTTCAGGATTCTCTTGTAGAAAGAGAGAGAAAAAAATCTTGGTTCCATCAGTAACTGCAAGTCGTCCAGGTCAAAGCGTTTCCAGATCATCATACTACTGCACACCTTCCAAATTGCTGAATCCTAAACACTGACCTAAAAGTAAGGGTAAAGCCGCGTTCACACCGGTCAGCACGTCCAGGCGTCAAATCGCTCAAACGGACGAAAGTCGACGCTTTAAAATTAAAACCCAGCTGCTTGCACACTTGTGGTCTGCGTCGGCGCGTCGGGGCATCAGCGCGTCACGTCATTACGTCAGCGTGCGGGCGTGGATTTGTCTGTTGCTAGTTGTTTACAACATGGCGGATCTTGTCGGATCAGCAGCGCGTCTTCAACTACCGGCTCTCCCGGGCCCGGCTGGTGGTGGAAGATGCATTCGGGATCTGGTCTGCACAGTGGAGAATGTTTCACCGCAGACTGGAAGTCAACCCCGAAGTGGTGAGGGGAGCTGCCGCTGCTCATGGAGGAAGACCACTTCCAGCTGTGGGGCGAATCGGAGCCAACAACGCAACCAGAGAGGCAGTGGAGACCAGAGAAGTTTTCATGGCCCACTTCAGTGAGGAGGGGGCAGTGCCATGGCAGCCGGCAGAAAGTCATGTCCATACAGGACTGACCCAAAACGGCTCTTTTAAGAGCCACCCAATAAAAAAATTAAGAGCAAAACTTTCTGAAAATTTCCACATCTATATTTACTATATTATATTTTAGTAATTTGTTTTTCTCTATACATTCATATATACATTCACAAATCCCTTTCATTTATGGATTATTGTTTGTTCTGTACCTATATACTTTTGACCTGTTCACCTGTACCTCTCGTTTCCAGGTAATGACTGACAGACTGCTCTGCTTTCTCCCACAAACTCGTCTATGGATATGGTGAAATCAATCAAATAAACTCAAATAGTTCTTGCTTTTGTACTTCTGTGGTATTTTATATAGTCAATAAAAAGGTATATTTCATTAAGGTAATTTTTATCTGTTATTAAAAATAATATTTTCACCCAAATGGCATTACATACGACAGTAGAATTAAATTAAGGAAAGTAGCTGACCAAAATGTTACATATAAAAATATTTAATATAAAAAAATACATACAACATATATACATATAATAAACAAACAATAAAATAAAGAACAGGAAGAGAAAGGACCTTATTTGGAGGAAGTGCGGTGGAAGACAGGAGGGTCACAGAAAGGAGTCTCCTTCCTCCCCTGAAAAAGGTGTCAGCCCGATCAGTAAAACTACTGAGTATTGTCCAAATGGGTCAAATTGTTCATTCTTTCAAAAATCATTCTATGAATGTCAAATTTTAGGATGTCTCTTTCTAGAGGTGACACCCTTTTCAGGAGAGGATGAAGAGAGAGAAGGAAGTGCATGTCATCATCTGCAGGAGGAGCAGGAGCTGGTTCAGGCCGGGCCTTGAGCGCATCAAGCAGCTTTTGCTGGAACTCTGTTGGCACTGACAAGTCCTGCTGCCTCCGCCTTCGTTTTCTTGGAGGGCCTGTGAAAAAACACAGTAGAAAAATGTGTTAAAAATGCTTACAATTATGTTGAACAAATATACAAATTAGATAAAATTATAAGCAACATTTTAAGTCTGTATGAAAGGCTGAGTGTGAATTCCAGGGTGTACACAGACATTTCAGAAAGTACAAAAAGTAATTCGCCAAGTGTCTGGGAACCCAAAGAAACAGATTGACATCTTTGAATAAAACCTACATTCCCAACCTTTCCAAACAGCACTACACACCTGCAGGTGCTGGAGCAGAGGAAGGGCCAGGCTGGTCAGAAAAAGAAGCAGCAGCAGAGGAAGGGCCAGGCTGGTCAGAAACAGAAAAGGAAGGGCCAGGGGACTCTGGTTCAGCCATGTCACCTGCCTCCATGTTAGCTGGATCTGTCAAGACAGAAAGGAATATTATTGACCCTCCTGTTTATTATGCTTTATACCAAGATCACAAATACTTCTACTGCTAGCACTAATAATAAATAGCAAAACTTTGTAGTAGCAAAATGATGTAGGTTTCAGCTTTACAATAATTATTTTCATGTTTCTGAGCACGTTTTTGTGTGTGTTTGTGTGCCACTATGTCTGGGTTTTCTTCTCAAAATCACCAACCTTCTGCCTCTAACCGCCCTGCTGCTTCTTCTTCTGGCTCCTCTGGGTGGTCGTACCCCTCCGCCTGCTCCTCCTCGACCCCCATGTTGCTCGATGTTTCGCGGGGGGCGATGAAGGGTTCGAGGAAGGACAGGACAGAGAGGTACTTCCATTTCTGCACTTTCCCTCCTTCTGCTCCGCTCTTCCTTCTCTCTTTCTCTTTTCTGCTCTGCCTGACATGTGTGTCCCTCAATGTCTTCCACCGTTTTTTGCAGATCTCGTCTAAATACACAATGGGAAACTGGTAATGCGTATTTAGTACCGTAGTTGCCCTAACCGCTTTTGGCTAGCGTAGTGTTAGCTAACATAACAAGAAAGTTAAAAGAAAAAATATTTTTTTCTATGTTTAACTGCTTACCTGGCACTCCAATATCCTCCGATATCTTCCTCCAAATCAGATCCGATCTCTTCCTGTCTTTGTAAAAAGACGAAGACGGGTCATACAGTTCAGGGACATTACATACAGCGACGATCAGTTTGTCCTCCATCTTGAATAAAAAATTTGCCGATTCCCCCATGGAAGGAGTTACTACGTCAGTACAACGAGTCGCTCTGATTGGTTGACGCCGCGCGTCTGCTGCCCGAAAGTTCAATTTTCCCAACTTCAGCAGCAGACGCCCCGACGGACCGTCGGGGCGTCCGGGCATCAGCTGCACCGACGCGCGCGACTTGCTGCTTGGCAGCTTGGCGCCCACTAGATGCGTAGATCCCATAGACTTGCATGTAATCTAGCTGCCCTGCTGCCTGGACGCGCTGACCGGTGTGAACGTGGCTTAAGAGATGCCGGCATTACTTTAGATGTTGTTTTGGGTTCTTTTCTATTTTTTTTTTTTTTATTTGAAGCCATTTTCTTTTTCAAATGACATTTCCATTAAATTGTTTTAAGAAAGATTTTACGGTTTTTAGATCTGACATTCTATAGCAGTGGTTTATGAGGGACATAATACACAAACTTTCTTTTTTCATCCTTTTGTGTTGCCATTCGGGTCTCTGCTGCCTCTATAAATACTCCAAACATGAATAAACCATTCATCCATTTTTTGCAAATTTTTTCTGAAATCTTGTTCTTCTACAAGCCGTTTGGAAAAAGTGCCTTATTGTGACGTCACAATAAGCAGAATTTACATATAACTGCCCCTCGACCGTCAAACGCCACGCACCAATTCCAAGCCATTCTCATGTTTGTGGAAAACCCACAGTCCAGTAAGAAGATAGATGGGCGTGGTCTCCACCCACAAATTTGCATAAACAGCTTATTCTGACAGCCAAGAGCCTCGCCCCTGCAGAGCTCCCCTACCCCTCCCCTGCCCCTCCCCACATCACACAACTCCGGCTGAGTCCCAGGTGCAGTAGATATAACACACCAGCTGCAGCTGCGCCTCTTTTGTGGGATTTTTTTTCTGACTCCGTGCATGCTGAAGGAGGAGTGTCAGAAAGAGTAGGAGGGTCTTAGAGAGGAACAGGTGAAAATCAAGGCATCCAATACGGAAGTAAATTTCTTTAAGGTTGATTTGGATATAAGACGGACTTTCAAAAGACTTAAGGTGACAATTTTATTGGAGTGTGCTATAGAAGGGTAATATGTGCCTGGAAGAAGCATAATACCCCCCCCTTTAAAAAAAAAAAAAAGTTTGACCTCTGTCATTGCCAACAAGGGCTAAAACAAAGTGTTGAGATGAACTTTTGTTATTGAACCAAATGCTTATTTTCCACCACAATTTGTAAAAAAATTCTTTAAAAATCCGACCATGTGATTTTCTGGATCTTTTTTGTTCTCATTTTGTCTCTCATAGTTGAGGTATACCTATGCTGAAAATTGCAGGCCTCACCTTTTTAAGTGGGAGAACTTGCACAATTGGTGGCTAACTAAATACGTTTTACTCCACTGTAGCTTGTTTAAAGAGATGCATAATATGTCCACTTTACAACGTCACCAGGTGACTATGAACACATCCAAACCCTAAGTGAATGCATTGAGCAAATCAAAGGATGAATGTGCCATAATTTTCTCCAGCTGAATAGAAACAAAACAGAAATAATTATCTTTGGTCCTAAAGATGAACAATCAAGTGTGAGACACAGCTTCAGTTAACAAAGCTAGAAATAACTGATCAGGCCTGAAATCTAGGTATAGTAATAGACAAAAAGGCAATACCAAGGTTAGCCTTCTATCACTTCAAGAACATTTCTAGGATTAAAGGACTAATGTCGCAACGGGATCTTGAAAAAAATCCTCTGCATTTATCTGTTGTAAGATTGATTATTGCAACAGCATCCTCAGGGGTCTGCCTAAAAAGTCAATCAGACAGCTGCAGCTGATCCAGAATGCTGCTGCTCGTGTTCCTCACTAGAACCAAAAAAGTAGAGCACATCACCCCATTTCTAAAGTCCTTACACTGGCTACCTGTAGCTCAGAGAATAGACTTCAAAATACGTTTACTAGCTTATAAATCACTAAATGACTTAGCACCAAAGAATATTGAGGATATATAGGATTTTTGGTGTTAATCTTTCACTTTTTGATAACTTGTTATGATGCGTAACCATGGCAACAAGGTGGTTTACAGCCGGGGCAGCTGATTAATATTGCAAAAGCTGAAATAATCCTCAACTGAAGCCACAAATCCCTGATGAGTTGAAAAAGAGGAGGCGTGGACATGCAGAGCAGGAGCAAAAAGAAGACACAGAAGAAGGAAGTTCAAACCATCTCTTCCATCGATCATAATGGGCAACGTGAGATCACTGGCAAACAAGATGGATGAAATCCTAGCCTTTACAAGGACTTTACAAGGAGCCAGAATATGTGGAATGCAGTGTTGTGTGTTTCACTGAGACGTGGCTGCAGGATCACATCCCCGACTCCAATGCCTCTCTACCAGGCTTCCTGACTATACGAGCAGACATAGATCTGAAGAGGAGCAGGAAAAGGGAGGTGGGGTAGCAGTGCTTGTCAACAGTAGATGGTGTCATGCAGGCCATGTTACTGTGAAGTATCATCTCTGCAGCCCACATAATGAACTCAAAGAATTAAGTTTTCATCCATATTATTTACCAAGAGAGTTCACCAGTGTTGTTTTGGCACTTGTTTACGTTCTACCTTCAGCCATTGCCGACAATGCATGTGATGTCATCAGTTCAGTTGTCACTAAGCTACAGACCCACCACCCCAATGCATTTGTGGAAATATCTGGTGATTTTAATCATGCCCCGCTCTCGTCTACAACCTTTTAACAGTTTGTCAGCTGTTCCACAAGAGAAAACAAGACCTTGGATTTGTTTTATGCAAATGTAAAGGATGCATGCATGTCCAATCCAAGACCTCCTCTGGGATAATCAGATCACAATCTTGTTTTTCTCTGCTCAGAATATAAACCACTTGTTCAGAGGCAACCTGTGACAAAGAGAACTGTGAGAAAATGGTTACATGATGCGGAAGACGCCCTGCAGGGTTGTTTTGAGACCACAGACTGGATGGCTCTTTTCCAAGCACATGGAGAGGACATCAATGCCATGACTGAGTGTGTGACTGACTATATAAACTTCTGTGAGGACAGCATCATCCCCACCAGAACAGTGAGATGCTACCCTAATAACAAACCCTGGATCACCAGTGACCTGAAGGAACTGCTAAACAAGAAAAAAAGAGCCTGCAGGGAGGGAGACAGGGAATTACTGAGGAGGATACAGAAGCAACTTAAGGTCAAGATCAGAGACAGCAACGAGGCATACAGGAAGAAGCTGGAGAAAAAACTTAAGAGGAACAATATCAGAGATGTCTGGTCAGGGATGAAGAAGATCACAGGCTTTAAGCGCAGAAAGGATTGGATAGATGGAAGTCTGGACAGAACCAATGAACTGGACGCATTCTTCAGTAGGTTCAGTTCTGGAACAACCTCAGCATCCTCCTCTCCTGTCCCCAGCCAAATAGACATCCCATCCTCCTCTGACCCACAGCTTTCCTGTCACACCTTGGGTGTTGTATCCTTCACCTTAGTCATGGACTCTTCTGTTTCCACAAGTTTGTCTTCAACCAAGTCAGGAGATGCTGCTACTCCCGTTGCCTCCCCCTCCCACTTGTCTGTCTCTAACAGTCAAGTGAAGAGGCTGAACTAGAACAAGGCTGCAGGTACAGATGGTGTCAGCTTCAGAGTCCTCAAGGCAGTGCAGTTCTGTGGGATTCTGCAGCACCTCTTCCACCTTAGCCTAACTCAGGAGAAGGTTTCAGTGTTGTGGAAGACATCCTGCCTTGTTCCAGTACCAAAAAGAACTCCCCCATCAGTCATCAATGACTTTAGACCTGTTGCCCTGACATCCCACCCCGTGGAGGTCCTGGAGAGACTCATATTGGCATAAGCAAACAAGAACATATCAAGACCCACTGCAGTTTGCCTTTTGCTGTGGAGTTGGAGTTGAAGATGCCATCATCCACCTGCTTCAACCAACCCACTGTCATCTGGACAAAGCAGGCAGCACTGTGAGGATCATGTTCTTTGATTTCTCCAGTGCATTTAACACAATTCAGCCTGATTTGCTTTGTCAGAAACTTCTGAAGAGACAGGTGGAGCCCTCAACAATCACCTGGATTAATGACTACCTGACAGACAGACCAGAGTTTGTGAGACTGAAGGATTGTGTGTCAAACCAGGTGGTCAGCAGCACAGAAGCTCCACAGGGGACCATACTCTCACCATTCCTTTTCACATACCAACTCCCCAGACCACTCAGGTCTTCCAACTCTAGTCTACTAATCATCCCTCAAATTAGAACCAAACATGAAGAAGCAGCTTTCAGTTGCCATGCTCCTCTTATCTAGAACAATCTTCCAAATGGCCGCAAAGCAGCTGAAACAGAGTTCCTTTAAATCAAGGCTAAAAACCTGTTCAGACCTGCCTTTGATTAATTGATATTAATAGCTGGAGTGGCATAACAGTATAGCGTTTGAATGTTGTTTATGTCGTCAATGTTGTGTTTTCTGTTTTTATTGTCCTTTTATTGCTACTTTTATTTTTCCCCTAAGCACCCAAAGCAATTGCCTTGTTGCTGAAAGTGTGCTATACAAATAAAGTTGCCTTGAATTTAAACGTGACATTCTTTAGTTTTTCCTTACAAAATAAAAAAAGAAAAACCTAACCTTGACTCATCTATCCTTTTTAATGTTAGGATTCCTTTTGGAAAGGATATAATTAATGCAGCTTTACAATACTCTTGCTAGACTTCAGCCTGATTTTAAAGGTCTTCATAGCACTGAATGCATACTTTAGAAAGTTGTTTTTTTAACAAAATTTGATTTTCCACTAACTAAGGAAACTCATCTTCTTTTTTTTTGTTCGGACCTGACAGCTGCCTTTGACACTGTGAACCACAGTATAATATTTTCCCAGCTGAAGCCTTGTGGCATCCCAGGCGCTGCACTAGAGTAGCTCAAGTCTTATCGGTCTTAAATGAATTTCTTTGCAAGCCACAGATAAACTTTTTCTTCTTCAGCTCTCTCAGACCTCCATTCTGTTGGCAATTTTACTCTCCATCTACTAACTGCCTTTACTATTAATTTTTGTAGAGCATATCTAAAAAAATAATAATTTTAGAAATACAGCTTGGAAAGCTGAATTACTTAGGCACAATGTTACTTGACACTATTGGCTGGCATTTGCATACCAGCCAATTCAGGAGCACCAGTCATTTTTATTGCTGCTGACTGGCTGTACCCCTGATAGCAGAGATAAGAAAGACTGTAGATGTTAGAATCTGCCGTTGTCATGATTTTAAGTTGTGATGGGGCAGAGAACTCCAAATAGGGAAGTAGGGTCAAATTTAATAAATAAATCAACAAATACACATTTTTCAAAACTCAGGGAAAACAAAGGTAATTGGGAAAACCTAGGTAAACAGAGAATCCAACAAAAGGTGAAGGAGAGAGGGGAGCTTAAGTAATGAGGAAAGGGTGAAGAAATGACAAAGAAACCAGAGGGGCTAATCAGGGGCAGCAGAGAGAGAGATAGAGAGAGAGAGAGAGAGAGAGAGAGAGAGAGAGAGAGAGAGAGAGAGAGAGAGAGAGAGAGAGAGAGAGAGACTGAGAGAGACTAACAGGGGGACAGGAAAACCTAACTAACAATACACAGTGAGATGGAATGAGCTACAACCAAAAAATCTAGTAAGAAGTAAATAAACAATTAAAAGCACACTGCTCTAAGGACTAGACAGGAAACAAACAGGGATGACAAAAAAATGGAAAGGTGAGGCAAACTTATTTGTATAACACACTTTCAGCAACAAGGCAATTCAAATTGCTTTGGGTGCTTAGGGGAAAAATAAAAACAGCAATAAAAGGACAATAAAAACAGAAAACAACATTGACGACATAAACAACATTCAAACACTATACTGTTATGCCACTCCAGCTATTATTAATCAATGAATCAAAGGCAGGTCTGAACAGATGGGTTTTTAGCCTTGATTTAAAGGAACTCTTTGTTTCAGCAGCTTTCCAGTGGTCTGGAAGTTTGTACCAGATAAGAGGAGCATAGAAAAATAAAATAAAAACCAATCAACCCTAGATACTGACAGCAGTAGTGCTAAGACAGTTTCCATTGCGAATATTAAGGTATAGTTGATGTTTGAGCTATTACAATCGAAAAGTATTTTTAGTTTTTATTAATCTGGGTAAAGATAAACTATTTCTATCTTTTAAAGACTGTGTATGGATGATCAGATCAATGATTCTATTACATCCCAACCTAATCATTGTAACACTTTATGCATTGGTGTTAAGCCTAGTTTATGCTTCTCCATCAGCAAGTTTGCACCCAGACACACACGTATTGACGGAGATGTTTTCCTTTTTTACTTCTCCGTTGGTGTGTCAGTATTGCAAAGCAATTCTCCACCAGGACAGCAGGGGGTACAGACCATTTCCAACAGGTCCGCCTACCATTACGGCGACGTCTCTGGATGACGACAGTTTATTTACTTCAGCCAGTAAACGCACATCCGCTCATAAGCAATGGCTGACAGAGAGCAAGTTTTGATTGAGCTGGAAAGTGTTTTACTAGAAGTGGAGCTCATAGAATACTCTAAAAGTGCTTGTAAACAAACAAACAAACTCAGCGGTCTGTTTTGTTGTTCTCTACACCTCCTGGTGTTAAAAATCGCCAAAAGACCAGATTAAATAAACTGGCCTTGCAATATAAAGCATCTAGTGGCCAAAAGCTGCATTGACTATTAATTACATCTACTATAGAGCACCGTTCTGGTGAAATGATCTGGGGCTGATGTTGGGCTGACTAAATCACAGACGTGCGCTCTCTGTTACTTTCGATGAACAGTTGAAAAATTGGGCTCTACTCCGTCCGCCCTTGTGTGAGTGACGGACAGCCCTCGCGTCGACTGATGGTGGCGCTGCGTGTCTCCGCTCCTCCGCTGAAGAGGTGCCATGCACGACTGCAGTAGCTCATCTTCTGACAAAGTAAAAACAGGAACACATCTCATCTGTACTTCTTTCTCTTCATCGACTCCTTTATCATCTTAGAATAAATGTAAAAGTTTCACTGTTGAACTCTGAGGCACTGAATTTACAGGCTAATGGGTTTCTGTCTGATTTCCTGCAGCCTTATGCCCCCTCCAAATCCCTTAGATCTAACGATGACCTGCTTTTAGCTGGTCCACACTGATAGTGGTTGCTCCTTAACTGTGGAACAATCTGCTTGGCTTTAAATGCAGAAAGAGAGATTACATTTTTTTATATTCTGTATATTCTATTATGTCTTTTTATGCATAAATAAACTTGAACTCAGATTGCTACCTCTCGGATGAGTTGTTGGTGCGCTGTTGTTGTGATTTTGATAGGTCTACCACTCCTGAGAGGGTTCACAGACGTGCCTTGTTTTTTTCCATCTGTGTGTAATTGCGCTCGCTGTGGTTCGCTGGAGTCCCAGGGCTTCAGAAATGACTATTTCTCATCTGTTCTAACATTTCTTTAGGTGTGTTCATGATGTGTTGCTTTTTGAGGTATTTCAGCCTACCTCAAGCTGTTAGACAAGAACTATTTGAGTGATTTCCTATTGCAATAATCAGACCTAAATAACAAAGGTGAAATTGAACTCAGATTTCCAACAGTTGTGGTGATTTACAATTGATTCATGATTCAACAAGCCCCAGCTCTTATATTGTATTTAGCTTGTAAAATAAATATTTAGTTTGAAACTGTGACATTTATAAATTAATAAATAACAAGGACACAAATATCACTTTAATAAATGAACCTCCATTTATTTATCTTATGACAGGCTAAATAACCTAAATTATTGCTGTTAACTTTGACTGTATAACTTTACAAACGGCTCCCCATAAAAACCTGTATTTTGTGTTTTACTTAAGTTGTCTATAAGTTAGTTAAATATCCTCTGGCATTTCATATAAGTGAACATTAGCAGTTCAAAAACTATTCTGACCTTAGCAGGAATGAATAGAAGCAAACACAGGGACATTTATTGTCTGCCTGTAGACGTTTCAATTAAGATGATATCAGGATAGACATAACTCATTCTGCTAGGGTTTACTTGAAGCAATTCACACCAGATATCTCATCTTTTTTTGTAGCCTCACAGCGGATCCATTTTAAAGAATTCATATATCTGGAAAACAAATGCAGGTATATAAAACCCACATGTGGCAGAGAAATGAGACCTGGCTTTGTGCTGTGCAACAGCTGATCTCTAATGAGGATTTGGAACTTTGGCTAAATGCAGTTGAACAATGCAGCGAAGGAACCTCATCTATTCTGACCTTTGCGCTAAAAATCTAAATCACCCTGCAGAATAACTGCTCAGCAGTAAAAAAAGAAGAAGGATGTGTTAAGGTCAAAGTTGGTGATGCACAGCAGACATGACTTCATTTAAAAAGTCGCGTTCCATTGATTTCATCTGACATTTTGCAGGAGATCTCGTGGTATTAAGACGCCACAAAGTTTCTAGTCAAAGAGAAGTCTGTCATGTATGAAGGTGAGGGCTTTGAGTTTGGTGCTCCACATGTTTGAGACTCTTATTCTGAAGCAAGAAAGGAAGGAAGTAGTTCTTGAATTGGCCTGTTGTATCAATAAAGACTATGCATGAGGAAGCTGACAACACTCGGTACATACCCAAAGAAGAAGTCCCCACCACTTTTAATTGCTTTTGTGGCATTATTGTGGGTACCTGTGGAAAAGGTAAACATTAATAGACAAGATATAAATGATTGTAAGAACATAATTATCATCCCTTCCTTCCAGCTCTAAATTAGTGAACACAGATAAAGAGTTTTCTTTTGTTTTTATTTACATTTCTGTTTGACGTCTGAAATCTGAAAGCCGTCCCAACATTTTGACAGATTTGTATTCACACCTCTGACCACTTGGTGCACATGGGCAGACATTTTGAATTTACACAAAGAGTGCAGTTAACTAAATCAATAAAATTTTTTAAAAAAGATTCCGATGAGAGCATCTGAGCATCATCTCAGACCTGGACATTACTCAATGCATCTCGTTTACAGGGAGCTGACAGCGCGTTGGAAGAGTTACTGAGGCTTTGGAACTCGTCGTTCCCAGGAGCCCGGTGTCGTGCCAACCCCTGGTACTTTCTGCGTTTGATGTCCATCTTTCAAAAACGACGGACATCAAAAATATCTAGCGTGACCTTTGCTTCAGTGGTCAACGGGCGAAAGGCAGACCACACCCTGGACAGGTAGCAGGTGGGCAAAGCAATGTGATGGACTAGCATGTCCAGTTTGTTGAGTTTAATTCACTTTTACTGTGTTTGGGATTGAGAAACTGGGAAATACTCTTGTCCCTAAACTATGTAGACAGGATTATTATTGGTCGGTCGACTTTGTGCAGACACCTGAGGAATTTGTGCCTGTTCAGGCCTGAAGCCCCATCGGATTTTCTGCCCCCCACAGTTTATCTTGTTGATTCAGAAAAACAGACCTTTTTTTAACTATTAATTATTTTTTAAGTGAAACCAAAACGCTTCTGTACATAAAACCTTTTATTTGTGAAAACAAAAAAGGAATTAAAACAAGTGCAATACGGCGAATCAAAACTAAATACCAACAGAGGTACACCTGAAAGTCAAATAGTCTCTCAAACCCAACCCTTAGAGTCTAAGGGATACGTTCCTATGTCTCATGTTTAACAGTAAAAGCAGCATGGAGATTTCAAAAGAAACAGGGTTAGATCAAACACTGTTTGCATCAGAAGAAGTGGAGGAGCATAAATATATTGGTGCCCACCTGAACAACAGCCTGAACTTAAAGGTTGAATATGGAACAATTTAATAAAAAGCTATATTTTTTTACAATTCCGGGTGGCATTTAGAGGGGTGCAGAATGAAAGTACACCATTTCCTTACAAAATTATATATCAATTAAAATAAAATAAAATATACATTTTGACGGGCACGACGTTGGCATTATATTTACATCTACCAGCCAATATCAGGCGTCATTGCGGGTTGCCTGATAGAATAAATAGTGGGTTCGGCAAAGCGAGGCACTGGGCGGGGGGGGGGGGGGTTGTTAACTGTAGATCCGACCGGCGACCGGGGGGGGGGGAGTGTACCTCTGGGGTGAGGGCGTGCTTGTGTGATCGTAAGATCCAGAGAAAGCATGGGTCACATAGAATAATAAAACTCACCGCACCCGACAAAAAGCGCTTGTTTTTTATTTATTTATTAAATAACTAATATGAAGACTTCCAGTTGAAGACATGCAAACCAAAGATAATCTAGCATCAGTAAGCTAAGTAAAAAGAATGAATGATAGCAGGCTAACGATAGCAAGCCAAAGTAGGACTGTCAGAAATTACATGCATCTAATAGATAATGGATAGAAAGGCTAACGTTAAATACGGTTGTAAAATAAACTTATCAGTTGAAATGTGTCTTTACCCTGTACGATTTGTCACTGGATATGGTGCCAGCTGGTCACATCGCGTATCGGCAGTGAACCTGGCATCCCGACAGCTGGAAACCTCGTTCTGTTATTGCAACTACCACCTGCGCTCACTAGATGTCGCTGTGGTGTTTGGGTTCCATATTCAACCTTTAAGACTAAACAGTGAAGTCGTCTACAAGAAGGGACAGCAGACTACTTCTGAAGGAAGCTTAGGTCTTTCAAGGTTTCCAACAAGATGCTGCATATCTTCTATAAGTCTGTTATGAAGATTGTAATCTCTTCTTTGATCATCTGTTGGGGTAGCAGCATCAGAGACAGGGACTTAAAAAGGTTCAAAAAGCTGATAAAAAAGGCTGAAGAAGGATTTTTCATCAAATAAAGAACATTACAGAGAAACCTGGGCATCCGTTTCATGAGACTGATATTCAACAAAGTCTTCAGTCAGAGGCTTCTTCAGAGTTACAGTGATACTGACAGCTAGAGGAAATCCCTGTTAACCACAGCAGTCAACATCTACAACAACTCTTTGGGGAAAAAAACTATTTGAGTTCCAACAATGTTTAATTTCCCTCTAGGAGTAATAAAGAATTTCTGAATGTAACTCCTACCTTACAGTAATCCAAGTGAGTAGCTATAACAGCATGGATTACTATCTCCAACTGCTTCTGAAAAAGAATCAGCTTTATTTTGGCTATCATTTAACTTGATCTGACAACTGCCCTGATCTAAGTATCAAATTTTAGATTCATGTACACTTTCACCCAGAGATTGCTGATAGTTCTTTTGGTGTAGTCAGCCAGTAGTCTGATCTCTACAGGAATTGTTTTAGCTGTGCTACCAAAACTCGTCACCTCAGTTTTACCGTCATTACGTTTCAGTAAGGTAAGAGTCATAAGACTCATAAGAGTCATCCAGATAAGAGTCCGGATAAATGTCATCCAGGCCTTTATGTCTTCCAAACACTGAATCAGTAAACTACATAGAATCCATCTTTCTTTGTTAATGGGGCATAAATCTGAGTGTTGTCTGCATAACAGTGGAAAGAACTATATAGTCGTGGCCAAAAGTTTTGAGAATTACATAAATATTGGAAATTGGAAAAGTTGCTGCTTAAACTTTTATAATAGCAATTTGCATCTACTCCAGAATGTTATGAACAGTGATCAGATGAATTGCATAGTCCTTCTTTGCCATGAAAATTCCACTGCATTTCATTGCTGTCATTAAAGGACCTGCTGAGATCATTTCAGTAATCGTCTTGTTAACTCAGGTGAGAATGTTGACGAACACAGGGCTGGAGATCATTATGTCAGGCTGATTGGGTTAGAATGGCAGACTTGATATCATTGTTCTTCCATTGTGAACCATGGTGACCTGCAAAGAAACGCGTGCAGCCATCATTGCGTTGCATAAAAATGGCTTCACAGGCAAGGATATTGTGGCTTTGAAACGAATAAAGTGCTTGTAATTATATTTCAGTACATCACAGAAACAACTGAAACAAAGATCTAAAAGTAGTTTTGCAGCAAACTTTGTGAAAACTAATATTTGTGTCATTCTCAAAACTTTTGGCCACAACTGTAGAGTTAAGTGGGAGGAAACAATGAGAGGAGTCTTAAAATTGAGCCCTGAGTGACACCACACCAGAGAGCAGCAGAGGAGGATGCATGGTTGCCAAAACTTACACAAAAAGTACAATCTGAACCAGTCCAGAGCTGTGTCTAATGCTCACACACTGCCTGAAGCAAGTAACTGTGTGACAACACAGAAAGTCAGTCAGTGGAGCAGGTTATTTACTTAGAGGATGGACAACTACAAGATGGAATTTTTCTCAGGGGGCAACAGCTGATGACAGACCGCTGTTTACAATATCAAAAAAATCCCCTAAAGTTGAAAAGCCTTCTTTTAAAAGGTGTGGAGGCACAGCATTGTTTGGGGAACCTGCAGGCCAACAATCTCATTAAAAGAGGACAGAGTCCCGGGCTCTGACTGGTTTTAAACAGCAGAACACTAAACAGAGACTGATGGGTCATTAGAGGCCATAACAGAATGGGAGAGCCCTATTGATGCAACGTTACCTATTAAAAAACTAACAGTTTCTACAAACAGCAAGAGAGGGTGTAATATATATAATCTGCAGGGTGTAAAGAACACAGTCAGTAGTTTAAAAAACCCATTAAGGATTGTGACAGTTAGACAGGATAATACCAGAGTAGTGCTTGCTGTCAGCATTTATTTGTTGTTGATGCCAATAGTCCTTTAATATCTGAAACGACACCTGCAGTTTGTCCTTTTTCCACTTGAGCGCAACGACAAGCGCACGTGACAGCTTGGGCTGGATGGATGAGTGAGTGAGACTGCTGGGGAAAGACTGGACTGGCCAGCACAGGGTCCTGACCTCAACCCCACAGGACACCATTGGGATGAATTAGAGAGCGGAGACTGCGAGCTACGCGAACTGCGAAACTGGGCAGACAAGCAGATATATTTGACAATATAGTGTATGTGACAGGACTTAATGTTTAGAAAATGACCCCCATGAAGAGTGTTTTGTAGATGTGACATCATAAGTAGTAAGACTGTGGTTGTAGCTCATAGATTTCCAAAATAATAGGACATTTCTCAATCACTAAAGCTGTTGTTTTACAGAGAAATTGTTCCAAATATTTTGTTAATTTAAAGTGCTCAGGATTTTCTACAGTGATTACGGTGCCTTATAAAAAGGATTCAGCTTCTTGGATGTTTTCCTCTTTTAATTGCTTTTACAAATCAATCATGATTTTTGCCCCCAAAAATGTGAACGAAACCCTTAAATGTAAAAGACAAAACGGATTTCTACAAAATAACAACAATTTAATAAAAATAAGTAACAAAAAATAGGTGATTGCATAAATATTCACCCCGTTTAAGTCAATATTTAGTAGATGCACCTTTGGCTGGAAACCCAGCACAGAGTCTGTGTGGACAGGTTTCAGTCAGGCTGAACATCTGGATGCTGCAACTTTCCTCCATTCTTCCTGCTAACCTGTGCCAGCTCTGACAGGTTACATGGGGATCAGCTGTAAACAGCCCTTTTCAAGTCCTCCCACAAATTCTGTATGGGATTGAGGTCTGGGCTTTGACTGGGCCACTCCAGAAAGTTGTTGTCTTCAAACCATCCAAGTTTGGCTTTAGCTGGATGGTTTGGGACGTCTTATTGGAAAATAAATGTTCTCTGAAGCCGTACTTCTCTGGCAGATGGAAACTAAGGCCCTGTCTACACGGAGATGAAACCAGGTGTAGCAGCAAAGATATTTAATCGAATAAGTGTCTCTTCCACAAGGAGCTGGTGTTTCAGGACACCAGATACGGTCATGTTTAAAACCAGGTCCCAGAGTGGAGAAATTTCACGATCCCGACTCAAGTTGTCTCCATGATTATGAGCTCTCTGGCATTTATTCTGAGTGGATGACCTTGCCGCTCCCTTTCTATATTTAACGTACCTGTGCAACTCTGTGATAAAGTAAACAAACATGGCGCCACCACCATGCTTCACAGTGGGAACAGTGTGTTAGCGGTGATGTGCAGTGTTTGGTGTCTGTCAAACATAGTGTCTTTTCTGACGGCCAATAAGCTCCATTTTGGTCTCATCAGACCAAAGAACCAAAGGGACCTCTTCAGATTCATTGCAAGACTGCGCACTACCAGAGATCCTTGTTTTCCACAGGATCACCATCCACAGTGACTCTTTGGAGATATGTGGATGATATGAGTGTCACAACTTGGCAATTTCTTAAATATTTTGTTAAAGGAAATGTAAAAACCAACCTAAACAAACCAAGACATAACTAAAACCCAAACTTAACCAAAAACAAATCCAAATAATCCCTGGACTGCCTGCTATGAAATGAGCCTGGTTTTTATAGACTGGGCAGATTGGGTCTAGGTGTTTCCAGTCAGCAGCTGACACAAACCCCACCCACTTCACCTGAGAGAAGGAAGAGCAGATGTTTAACAGGCAAAGACAGGAGTTGTCACATGAGTTACGTTCAACGTTTAACTCCCTTTGGGATAAATATTTTTTTTTTATCAAATAGAAACTGTCATGATAGGTGATTAAGTTCCTTTTGTATACATTTTATTCTGACGTTATTTCCTTCCATAAAAACAAGTTTTCTTCCTAATTAATGTGTGACCTGTGGGCAAAACTATCCCCGGTAAACATACTCTGCTTTTTTCTGTAATCATCCTCCTGTAGGTTTTACAGAGTTTTTTGTGCCAGACCCCGAATGAAATATAGAATATTGAGTATCTCCTTTCGTTGCCCTACTTTTTAATTTTCCAACTGAAATTCTGACTTTACTCACCCATTGTTTTTTATTGCACCATGAGGTGAAAGACTCATACTGAAATATTCACTGTCTTTTTTGTGTCAATTTATTTAAACCTTTCCATGGGTGATTAGTTGTGTTTTTGGTTTAGAATGAAGAGAAACCTCACAAGATATCAAAATTATTGTAAGGCAATGTATCAATAAGAAAGACCAACAAAATTAACATCAAAGCTAACCCACAGATAAAATTACATCAGATGTCTGCTACAGTTCTACTTCATTTGAAGTACAGCACTACGGAAATGAATATCCTACTTTATTAAAAGTAAAATGTTCAAATTGCACAAATGGAAAGTGCACATTTCATTTCAAAAGCAAAAAATAATTTCCAACTAAGTTTCTCAAAGCAACATGTTGGTTCCCTTCAGGCTGTGTTCAATAAGTAATAGATCATAATGAGCTTCCTGTCTCTACCATCACCTTCATGTTCGTCTGAGTAAAATCAAACTGGGCCTACAGCACTCTGTCAATTAAAGCCAGTTTCATCCAAACTTTGTAGAGCGTGTGGTATTAAGACCAGTCATCTTAGCTTGTCCAAGCTGCCGTCAGTAAGCTGGATCACAATTTGTTATCATGGGGCGTTTGGCTTCAAATGGGGCTTGTCAAATTAGAACTCCATAGTTAGAGAAATAATTTGTGCAGTTTGATTATTATGTGACCTTTCTCTAAAGTATTATCCAGTCAGTGGAGGCTTTTATTTTATTGCTCCGGTCTGTGTCAAAGTAGAACTAAACTAAGCGAGCAGTTCTACCACAAGGACACTCAGCGTCTGAGATTTCTGGTGAACCTCATTTATGCTTTAGTAATTGTTGGAAATTGCTGACAGCATCAAAGTTTAGTGGTGACATGCTAATTGTTAAGCACAGTCTGTGTTCCACCAGGAGTTATTTCAAGGATGAATGAAAAACAGCGCTCTGGTTTTGAAAGAATATTGTGATTGCAGCTCCACTTCATCCAGAAGTTGCCCTGCTTTTCTTCTGCAAGCTAGATTTCTAGTCAGTTTTCCTCATAGTTGAGACATGATGATAAAAAAATCTAAAGTGGGTATCAAAGAAAGAAACCAATGTAGCACAGGACTATAGTTTCATAAATTCCATTGATGTTTACTCTGTAGAGTTGCACAATCCTTTATAGGTGAGTTCCTTGTATAGGTCTGGAATATCTTCATACTCCTGGGGTTTGTAGATTTCAATGTTTTATCCTAGGTTTGGTCCACACGGGAACATTTTTCTCTAAAATGGGTTGTCAGTTTCAAAAATACCCTCAGGGCCGTTTCCAGAAATGTTTTCATCCACGTGGAAACGGAGAACGGCCCAAAATGCTATTTTTATACCTCCAGACCTGTAGGCGGTGTTGTTTTTCCCCAGGCTCGTCCAAGGTACTCTCCTATTTATTTCCATCTAGTTCTGCTCGGCGTTGTGCTGCGTCAAGCTTCCAGAATGTTGTCGTTCATCAGCCTTCTCTTTTCAATCAAATATGACAGTGTACAGAGGATTTCTTGAAGTTCATTAATGAGGTTCTGCAGAAATCCAATATATAGAATTCAGGCACAACTTCATTCACTCCCAAAGTACATGGAAAGGGTACAAAATGATGGCATCAAAACGATGCCAGCTTAAAATGAAACTGAAAACAAATATTGGCACTGAAAATAAAAATTGCCGTTGAAAAATATAATTGTAACTGAAAATATTAATTTTGAATCTGAAATAAGCACTGTGAAAATGTCTGTGTTGAAAGTGAAACAAAAATTGAAAGTGAAAAAAGTTTCATTAAACCTCAAAATATATACATTTAAACAAATCACTCACAATCAAGTTTTCACACTGTCATATATTTTTTTTTCAATGCCACAATTTTTTTCAGTGCTGCTACTTTTCTGCTTTAATTCCTGTGTCACTCTTTTCTCGACCCAGGAGCTTCAGAGCCCTGTTGTCAGGGAGTAGGGCCCTTTAAAGACCTGTTTTCTAAGCCAGCAAATAAAGGTTACTTGTATTTTTTTTATATCTTTAATTATAAAATGCCCTTGTATTACAGCTAAATCCACTGCTATAACTCTCTGTAATGTTTTTTTATATATATGATGTTAAAATTACGTACCGTTTGCTTCCTTTCTTTGGATCCACTGTTTAAATATACAGAAACGGACACTGCTGACCTAATCATGCGGTGGCCTGGTGGGTAAAGACTCCAGAAATCATTGGTTAAAATCCACACCGGAACTCTGTTTCGTTTTTTTTGTTTTTTTCAAACTGCATTTTTGTTTTCTTCATTATATTGTTAAACTGAGATAATGTTATTATACTGTTATACAGCTTATATTTGTGTAAATTATACATATAAACAGTTGGAGTGAAACGACACACTATCTTGTGAAATCAACAGTTGATACTGTAAAATTAGCATGTTATCTGTACCTGTGAAATAGTTTCAAATGTGGGAAGATGATTAAGGTTGGAAAAAAAGGAAGCCTGTATTTAAACTAAGTAAAGCACACTTTTAAGCACAAGGTTTAGGATGCTGCTGATGGAGCTCATAAAGCTAAAAGTTTGTGCAGCCTGCAGACTATCAGCCGACTGAGGGGTCAGGACACCTGGTGGAATTTGTATAATTGCAAAATGCCGGTTGCTGAGATAATAGAATGATTAAATATGTATATAAAAAAGACTTCTAAGGTGAACCCAAGACTTCTGGGTCATAAGGCAAAGTTTTTACCCACCAGGCCACCACGTAAGTCAGGTAAACAGTGTTCCTTTCTGTATATTTAAAAGGTGCTTCTGAAGAAAAGAAGCAAACGGTAACTCTGTTTAACGTATCAAGTTATTTGCTTAAATGTATATATTTTGAGTTTCATTGAACTTTCAATACAGACATTTTCACTACATTTATTTCAGATTCAAAATTTATTTTTAAATATACAATTAGATTTTTCAATGGCAATTTTTATTTTCAGCGCCAATATTTGTTTTCAGTTATATTTTAAGCTGGCATCGTTTTGATGCTATAAAAAAAAACATGTTGAGGTGAAGAATCCAGCAACACTTAAGGTGCTAAGCAAAACGTCATTGGCAGACCAAGGCGTCTCAGCTTGTGGCCTTCATCATCACAAAACACCAGTTTGTGTTTTTTAAAAAGTAGTATACTGAAATGGATGTTGTTATGAAAAAAAATATTTTTAGATTTAGACCACTAGGAAAAAACTACTTGGATTTTCCCCCGTTTTAAGTTTGAAGTGGTTCAGCCCAGTGCCTATTTGGTTCACCATCCCCTTGAATGCTGATTGGTCCACCTGTTTATGTGTGATTGGTTCATTTGAATTTTTCCTGTATGTTAATGCTTACCATGTTAAACACAAACTTTTCAGTGCTGACCCTGATGAAGACCACGAGTCCAATGAGGTTCTGCAGCAGCTGCAGCACAAACACGAACATTTAATCCAACATTGCTGTTCTGTATGAAACATATGACGCGTTTGGGGTTATAGGTCAGGTTATTGGTTAGGTTAATACATCAGCATTTTGACAAAAGAGACGTTTTTGCTGTCCACCTGGATACCCAAGCACAGAATTTTCACTCTGGAACCCGTTTAAAAAAATAAACCTGTTTAGGGTCCCCCAGAAAGCCTTCTCCGTGTGGACGCGGCCCGGGACACAAACAGTTAAAAACGTTCCCATTTTAGCATAACACATTCAGGTGTGAACGTGGTCTTAATCAAATCACAAATATTCTTTCTTTCCAACAATGTGTAGCATGGGCATCCTGTGCCTGTACAGTTGTGTACAAAAAAACTCACTAGTTAGAAGTTGGAACGGTAAAGAGCTTTCATAAAGTTCTTCAAAGCACAGTTTTTAAAACCAGCTAGATTTCAGCTAGCAAATGAAAAAAAAATCATGTTTTTATTTAAAAGCTTGACAAAAAAAATTCTACAAAGACTAATATGAAAGGTTTCTTTGTAAAAACGATCCTCTGAAATGTTTCTGACTGGAAAAATCAAAAGATGGCTTTAACGTCACTTCTATCTTTTGAATGTTGCAGCCCTAATCTTTTTAGTGTACAATTAAGTTATTGCTAATTGGTCAGCTGATTTATTATGTAGAAGGACCTTCAAATGTCTGCAAGTGATAGATCAATGTCCTCCGTCTCCACCTTACAGCTAATTAGTCAGCAAAAGTAACCATTTAGCTGCAAATATTGATCAGTATCAATAAGGTTTTAAGGTTTTACCAAGTAGATGGTGGATATGCATACGGGATCAGTTCGATGGTGACGTACAGATGCATATTGTTTTTGTTCTTTGTGAATTAAAAGAAATGCATTGGCATATCCAACATAAGTTTAAGGGATTTTGTATTGACTTTATTGGAACTCAGTAAATGTACACCAGACAATGATTCTGTTAATGTATTAAAAAGAAAATAAAGTGTGCAAGACCTCATGTATTCATTACAAAAAAAAAAAAAACAGAAAAGCAACAATCGTCATATTGCTGGAGCAAGAACAATATACAGTATTATTACATTTATAACGTTTCATAAGACATTGTTGGTTTGATTTTTAATAAGACGCACATTTGATGAATGAGACAACAAAGGTGAGCTATGGCAATCTACAAGGCGTCACCTGTTTCATGGACTCATGAAAAAGATCCATGAAACAGGTGACCAGAATTACATCCTAGGGAAGGAACAGGACTCACTTAAGGAATGTAAACAGATGGGACATGTTTATGGAGCTGGACAAGAAAAAGACAACCCTACGGCAGATGTCTTGGGGGGGAAGGACTGGAACCAGAGGCCTTAAATCCAAAGATCTGATGTAAAATATATTGAAAATCTGCTTTAATAATTAAATAATTGAATTTTATAATTTTCTCTTGACACCTTTTTCAGTAAAATAATCTAATCTAACACCAGGATTCAAACCAGGACTAAAGACTGAAAATGTGGAAATAAACACCTGCTAGAATTTGCAAACATTTTTAAGTAAACATGCTTATTACAGATAATGAAATCACTTCTTGCTGTGTTGCTCTTTAAAGAGCAGATTTATTAAGCACAGCCTGTGTATGTTAACAAACTAGTTAGACCAAGCTGATTTTAATTAGTTAATTAGTTTTTTAACAAACTGCTCTACAGGCATGGTGCTCTACCCTCTTACCATACTTAGGCAGTAATAGGCAGCACACCTAGCCAATGACTTTTCAAGCAGTCTGCTTGTCTTTTACCAGCAGGTAGGGGAGGAGCGCTCTGTTTACGCAACTATCTCTGAATTGGAGGCCCTCACAGAGATCATATCCTCTGAATCCCCACCCGACTCTCAGGCAGTGCCCCGCCAGGCTTAGCAGCTAGAGGCCTCAGCTGCTCCACCTCGGCTCTTAGAGAGTCTACCTCATGCCGAGAGGGGTGCTTCGGCCTTGCCTTTTTCCCCTTCGGGCCACCATGATTCTCTGCTGGTGTAGCACGCCTCCTGGAACACAGTCAGCACATCCCTGCGGGTGGCACATCCTCTGCGGACACCAGGCCTTCCACCTGACACAGCCAGTCCTCCCTCACAGACAGCGGCAAAATGCTGCAGTTCATACATGGGTCAGTCAGAGCCTCGCTGAGGTGACCCACACCCAGGCACTTGGGACAGAGGTCATGGCCATCCTCCACCTGGAGATCAGCCCCACGCGACGTGCACGCCAACATTCCCATACGGGAAATTTGGGCAAGCGCAACACCAGGGAGTCCGAGCGAGAACTTCAATAAAACTGAAGAGCGCAAATCAGACCCCTGTATTGACAATAGGCATTGCCTGCACGCCAGCCAGGCAATCCGAGCGAGAGCTGTTGTGAAACACAAGCGGTCAAAAACTCTAGACACTCACCTTTTAGCACCAGCTATCCACTCTTCCTCGTAACCAGGGGAAAGTGCCAGCTAGACACCTCGCCAATGCTGGAAGAGGGCGAGTTGTCCTTAGTCAACACGCCCGCTGCTTCCTTACTACAACAGAAAGAGAAAACAGAGGACTACCACCAGCACTCCGACCATTAAGTCACAGGCAGGATGACGCTGTTAAACACAAGTGTCCTTACCTCTTTGCAGACCTACAGAAAACCGACAAGTGCCAAAACACGGTACTTACGGAGCGATCTACCAGCGAAACACTCCAGATAAATCGCCAGAAGATCGAAGAGACCTGATGTAGCCCCCACCTGCTATTTATAGATGCACACCTAGGTGGGCTATTGGCCGCGTGCGTGACTTTGTTTACATTAAAACTTGACCTGCGCGGAGTGGCAAGGGGACATATCCACTCTGTTTAAACTGCCAGTGGCAGTCCGAAGGGAATGAAAAAGAAGTTAAGTTATTAGTTATTTGTCGGAAGGCAGTATAAGAGTTGTGTTGCTGTTAGCCAATCAGAGGTGAAACTGTTGCATCATGAATATAAATAAGTAAGTTTTTTAATCCCGCTGTTTCCCCCCACCCTCTCCTCCGACAAACTTCCACCTCCTAAAACAGGGAGCTCCAGAGCATTTTTTTTTTCACATAAAGCAACTCACAAGGCATTCATATAAAATAGAGACTCCAGCAAATTTATTGAAAAAATTAATGAACGAGACCTTTAAAGTCTGGCTCCACTTTAAGAAAAGTTACCAGCTCATCACTGGTGAGTGCATGTGTGAGTCTGGATCGGGGTGGAAATCCATCGTACTTAATACTGATTGGGTTGGAATAGGGCTGGACGATATAGAAGAATCGATAAATGGAATAAGGATATTGATCGATATTGATAACTATCAAAAAATGTTGAAAATGTATTTCAAGCGCAGCCCTGGTTCTTTTATTATATACTTTAATGAACTAAATTTAATAAAGAATTCAATTCAACACTTTATTCAAACATCTTTTTTACCTTAACTGAAAGTTTGTAAGAAACAAAAGCAAATCAAGGGACCTGAGTGATGTCAGTAAATACTGAAAAACATAAAGAAAAGACAAATGTTATTAAACGTTATGTTATTGATTACATTTTTGAATTGTTAGTCATTTAACTTGAACTCTTATCTTTATGCTTTTTTAAAAATCATTTAAACATTTTATGTGTCAAGTAACTTCAGGCGAAGCGAGATAGTTACTATGGTTTTTATTATCAGACCAGCGCTCAGATGCAGAACCTGGAGCAGGCTGGCAAACCAACTGGAGAGGCAGATACTTAGACAATCAGGAGGTGGCAGGCTTCAGGAGGGAGTTCTGGACTGGCTGAACAGATGACAGAATGGAGGTAAGGTGATGATTGTAATCTGGCGCTGGTGGACGTGGTTGGAACAGATTGTTTCCCGACAGAGCCCCGCCCCCCACGCCCGGCTCCGGAAGGGCCTGGACGATCTGGATGTAGGCGATGGAAGTTGGAGATGAGGGTCTTGTCAAGGATGTTTCTGAGCTCTGTGACAAAGCGTGAGTAATCGTTGCAGACGGGAGATTATTGATACTACAAGGTGGCTGCCCATTCTTGTGCTTTTCCGGTGAGAAGTGACATCAGTAATGCCACTCGGGATGTGGCTGCAGAATAGGTCGCCGGCTGGCATTCGAAAAGCATGTCTAGAACAGCAAGGAGGCCATCGGGTTTACGGTTCTCTCCGGGCATGCAAAAGCGTGGAGCTGAGCTGTTATGGACCAGGACGGCCAGACGGACGTGCGCCTCGGTAAGGGATTCCACCTTGGAGTTCAGGCACTCCACTGTGCCTCGGAGCGAGATAACTTCGGCCCGTAGTGCCTCCAGGTCTGCTGAGGCTTTTGATGAAGGTTCTGTCATCCTGTCAAGTAACTTCAGGCAAAGCGAGATAGTTACTATGGTTTTTTATTATCAGACAAGCGCTCAGATGCAGAACCTGGAGCAGGCTGGCAAACCAACTGGAGAGGCAGATAAAGCAGTACTTACAAGATCTGGAGCTGGCAGTCTTGGCGTGACGACTCTGATCAGAAGGGAGTTTTGGACTGGCTGAACAGATGACTGAACGGAGGTAAGGTAAGTGAAGGCTCTTTAAATATGGAGAGCAGACCAATGAGGGAGATGATTGTAATCTGGTGCAGGTGGACGTCGTTGGAACAGATTGTTTCCTGACATTATGACACTTTATTATATTAATGGCTCAGACCTTTGGTTTAGTTTGTGTGAAAACAACTATCCAGTAAAGCTGATTCTAATTCAGTTCAGCTGCTACAGATAACCAGATACTCACTGAGGGCTGAGTGTAGACGGAACCCAAAACACTGGAGCTCAGTCCAGTGACTCAATGCTGAAGCCACCAGGACGTTTCACCCCCGTTTGTATTTTTGAAAGTGTTTTTTGCTTCTGAGGACGAGGTAGCGAACCGGGTGGACCTTTTAAAAGCCGTGGGTGTTGTTAGCAGCGCGGCCCGGGTGTGTTGTGTCGGTCTCTGTGCAAACGTGACAGCAGCACCGGCTAGCAATGGGCCGACAACTTTGCTGACCGTAGTATTTCCTGTTTTATTTAGTTCATTCTTGTTACATTTAGTGTTGATGTGCGTCGAGGGTCGGTTCAAAACGGGGCGCAACATGTACCTGCTGGTGAACTACTGAAACCTTTCTTCGGGACAATTTCCTCCGCCGCTCCTTGCTGTGACATATTTTGCAGCTCAAGTAATTTGCTCGTTGACGTAGCTGCCTGGGTCTGCATTTGTGATTGGTTGGGAGTAAGTAATGACTGTAGTATTAAGCTACCTGATAGGCTATGATGTAACAGGAAGGGAAACCTTTTTTTTTTACTTATTATCTATCCTTTTTTCCTGTTACACCACACTTTATGGATCAATATATATTGTTATTGAATTATCGTCTAGCCCTAGGTGGGAATTGATATGTTTTTATCAATATCAATGCCATTGTTGATTCTCCCTATTAATCCAATTCCTTATCAATACTCTGATCAGTTACATATTTTCTGCACCATCATACAAATAAATTCTTTAAAAATCATACAAGGTGATTTTGCTGGAATTTCTTTTTACATTCTGTCTCACAGTTGGAATGTACTATGATGAAAATTATAGACCTCTCATCTTTTTAAGAGGGACAACTTGTACTGCCAAATACTTTTTTGCCCCACTGTATAATTCTGATGATGCACGAGCAACCAGAAAAACACTGTGACTGATGCTGTGACTTCACTTTTAAAAGTTCACCGTAGACGCGCCATATGTGTTAAAATGGGCTGTAAACATTCTAGCTGTAGCCAGACCGATGTCGAGGGGCTAGCTGCCTCAGAGCTATCTGTCTGTGGTTTGAGCTTATTTTCCTGGATTTTAGTTTGAAAATATTGATAATTACGTATTGCAGGATTTTTTTTATAGCTTGTTTAGAAAGTGTTTGCTTAGGCTTACTCATGTATCCATCCACTACAAGAAGGTGCTTATTTTTTTAGATTGCAGCGTCCATCAGGAGGGCATTCATGACTCTGAGCTATTAAAGTGCTTTTCTCTCTCCTCCTGCTCTCTGTAACACCATCAGTTACTAAACTGATTTTCAGCAGGACCACTGATTGAATAAATGGACGGTCACCACGCCAGAAATTAAACAATAAGTGTTTTAATCACGCTGTTGTTTTAAGGGGCAACAGATAACGTGGTTTTAATGTGCAGCTGACACCATGACAATTGCAAAGTGCAACAACCCTACTAGAAGAATATCATGTTTGTTGGCCAAGTCTGCTGTTACTATATTGAACGAAGACACTAGCTGAATTATTTTTCATACAAATTCAATTCAATTCAAAAAATGCTTTATTTACCCCAAAGGGAAAATAAATGTCGTAAGTCATATCTAAGTTTCATCAAAGAATCATTGTGGAGGGTGAGGCTGTGGGCTAGAAGGATCTCTGGTCAGTCTTGCAAGGAATCTGATGACACCTCTGACTGAAGATTGTTGCTGTATGACATTCTCATGACAGTAATGACAGGCTAATAGCTCAGTATCCGAGCAGCAGAGACTATATTTCACAGTAACATGTCCTGGGTGACACCATCAGTTGTTGGCAAGCACTGCTAAACCACCTCATTTACTTTTGCTGCTCCTCTTTAAATCGCTGTCTGGCCGAATGATTAGAAAGCCAGGCAGAAACATTGGAGCCAAGTATTTGATAATTGTTCATTATGATAGATGGAAGAGATGGTTTGAACGTCTTCCTTCTCTCTCTGCTCTTTGGTCCTGCTCTGCATCCACGAAGCCTCCTTATCTACTTTTCTGAAATGTGGGGTCATAGCTCAGGTGTTATTTGAGCTTTTGAGCTGCTATTATGCTGCTCCCAGTTATAAAAACAATACTACGTTGCCACAGTTACGCATCATATCAACTGCTGAAAGCAAAAAAAGTACGATCAAAAATCCTTCCAGCTTTACAACATCCAAAACCAAAGGGACGGATTGTCCATAAAAGCAATGCCTCTACCAAAAGAATGGTAAACATACATTTTGAAAAAGAACAAATTGGAACAAATGTAACAGAGCTACTCAAAATGCTGCCACCATGAGTGGAGCCATTCTAGATAAAAAAAAATATTCTAGATATAAATATGAGATGAATATTCAATTGTATGCAACTTTTTTTTCTTACTGCGCTCTCATCAAATTTAACATGAGGGAAAATATTTTAGAGACTGATAAAAAAATATTCTATAAAGCGTGTCCTGTGGTTGCCCTGGGGGTGGATGGGTCGCTTCTTTTCGGCTTGAGACCTGATTGCTTCTATTCTCTCACTCAATCCGGCAACAGCGACCATCCAGCAGAAGTGGCATCCTAAATCAAGCACAATGATCCAGGATGGTTGGGCTTGTTTGTATTTGTGCGTCAGATTACCATAAAATAACCATAAAATATGACTTTCACTGAAAAAGTTACTCCATTGTTTGCCACATATTGTTTTAAACAGACAATGGTTATTTAAAATCAATTACAGTTAAGAGGGAAAGAAAATATGAGCGGTAGACTGTTCACACTGATATGGCTGATAAAAAAAACTAATTAGAAGTAATTAGCACTCTTTCTTGACGAAACTTCATCCTAAAAAATGTGGTTAAATTCGCTTTTCCACGACATCCTGGGATAAATTTCTCACCCGGGAAATTGTTTTAAACCAAGTAAATGCTGTGGAGACGCAGGCGGCGGGTAATAATGGACCCAGAAAACTACACTGGTTCATGAAAGTGGTTCCTATAGTCAAATGCAGTCAGTCACACGGAGCTGGTCGAATATGCCCCTGAACAGAGTTGATTTCGCTCAGTGAGGAGCTCTGAATATTCAGCAGCGCAGCAGCACTGAACAAGTGGAGAGAAAGAGATCCATCACATTGTAACATTTCAGAAAAAGCCCTAAAATGGTTTTTTTTTTTTTTTGTAATATGAGTACTGAGAGACTGCAGGAGAAACAAGGAAGAATCAAGGTGCAACATTGCCCTCTGGTGGCCTGATATAGCCATCACTAATAAAAACTACAGTAAAAGTGGCATTTTATAGCTTTTTAATAATAAAGCTTATAGCTAAAGCTGGCTTGGATTAGCCTTTAGTTATCCTGCTATACAGCTGCACCCAATGAATTGAAATATGACACAACATTTTTTTAAATGCACTTTTGGGATTTAATTAAAGAACTTAACTTCCTGTTATCTGCAATGGACTGGCGACCTGTCTAGGGTGTACTCCACCTCTCGCCTGATGAACACTGGAGATAGGCACCAGCCCCCCGCAACCCTGCAGAGGATGGACGGGTTTAGATAATGTTATTTTGATTCATTACACAATGGGAGCTCCATTTCATGCAAATATGTCTGTTTATTGTAATGATTATACCTTTCAGCCGATGAAAGCGGGGACCGCGGATCTGGAACGAGCTGAAACAAAATTTGAAAAGCTCAAGCTCTATTTTTTCTTTTAAGCACAATCTCAAGAAACACTTGCTTAGCTTGTATACATCTTCCTGATGTACGTACTATTTCTCACCCTGCATGTATGTCAATATTAATCTTTCAACCTCAAGGTAAACTGTTAAACATAATTGTACTTGTTAAATGGGATCTCCCACTATTTGTTGTATGAATTAGATGTATGAAATGTATTACATGTAGGCCACACATCCTTATTTTTGTTTGTTTGTCATGGCCCCCTAGTATAAGCTTTAGATAGCTTCTTTGGGGACCAGTTCACATGCCTGGTCATTTCTCTATTCTTTATTTTATCTCAAATGCATATGAATATGTGTATGTGTATGTGAATAAATACTACTACTACTATCATTCAAAGCAATAATTCTATCTCTGTGGAAATTTGTATAATATTTAAGAAGTTTTTCAACACAGAAAGGGTCTACTGTAACCATGTCGTGATCTAAACTTTCAAATAGAGGTGGGTAAAAGTCATAAGGGGTGATCACTAAAGAAGCTGGCTGTTCACAGAGTCTGTATCCAACCATATGAATGGAAAGTTAAGTGGAAGGAAAAGTTGTATTTCTAACTTTGAGTTTCTTCTTAGTCTTGGCAGGTATTTGTTACCAAAAGAATTATTGTTTGTCTCCTTGGCTTCGTCCCATTAAAAGGGTGTTTTTCCATTTCACAGCTGCCCTGTGCTTGCTCAGGATGGATGATTATTTTGAGGTGCAGAGTTGATAGTCTGTTGGTTTCTTTTGATATTCAACCCAGGGGTGTAACCATCCTCTCAAAAGTTAGGGGGGCAAATGTTTCAGAGCTCAGCTGAGTGATTTATCATCCTCTCACATCTCAATCGTACCTTTCCTCAGTGGCTAAAGAACCATTTACATCACTGTTGGACAATGAGTGTGCAGGCTTAGTTGTCAGGAATATTAATAGTGGTTTAAAGACCACTTTTAATTATCATTATCACTATTAATAAAATGAATAATTACAAGGTGCCACCTGCTCAGCAGAAACAAATCACTTAGCTAAAATGTCAGTCTCAGTTTACTGTTGTCAAGTTGAAAAGATTTAACAGCTACGGGTTAAAGAATGAATGTTTGAGTTCACACACTGGCTTCAGCAAATCCCAATAAATATAATGATGACCAATCACCTCTTCAGAATTGTTGTAGGGAAAAAATATCTTCCTCCTCCAGTATAATATATAGTATAATGCCATTATACTATAAACTCTTCTTCAAAATCGTGATTATATTTAAATTTGAGCCAAATCCAAATTGAATCCAAAAATTCAATGTCCAATTATCTCCCAAAAGGTTATTAGGAATCCAATCCCCTCTTTTTCTTGAAAATATTGATCCCGTTTCAGGATTGCCATTAGCCGGTATGAAAACTTTCCTAAAGTGATCGCTGTTTGAGTAGAGCTGTGGAGATAAAAGTTAATACACAACAAAGGAAATCTCAGTGGTTAAATCTGCTTCATCTGCTTCTCCTGTACCTGGGGATTTTTTTAAATCAAAATCAAAGGTTATGAATGTAGCTTGAAAAGTTCCCATTAATCATTGTGGGATCCTAGTTCCGCTGCTGGAACCCCTGAGACATCATTCACAAAATAAAACTTTTCCAGTACCCCTTTCTTTAAAAACACGCTTTTTTTTAACTGTGTTTTACTGAAATCCTCCAGTTTATTTAGAATCTGCTTTTCAAACTCATTTTCAGAACTATGCTTTTGGTCCATGAGACAATCATTGAAGACATTCTCGCATTTTCTTAATTATTTATTTCCAATTTTCGATCGTTCTCCATTAAGTCAGGTTGTTGCTGAATGACATCTGTTTCAAAAACGTCAACAGTTTACCAAGCTGCGGTCCCTGAGCCAGAGGTGGACAGCTGTTATCTAACTGATGAAAGGGGAACAGAGAGTTCCCAAGGCCTCTTACCCTGTTAACTGATATGGAAAGTGTATTATTTATTTCTGTTTTCTGTAATTGTCAATTTAATTTAGTACCATCAATGCGTTTGTTAAGATCTGCTGTGAAGAAGTGTTAGACCTCCTCGCAGCTAAAGTATTGAGTGCCAGCCTATCAATAAGGTTCCCCATTTCTCATTGTCATTATTATTGTATCAATCAACCTTTTGAGTTATTTGTTCTAACTTCCGTATTAACTAAGTGAGATTCATTGTCTGTTTATTTTGTTACCCTTGTATTAAGGTTAACTCTTAAACTGTGCATCCAGTTTCTACTTTGTGAGTTAATTGTGCAGATAATTGTTCTCCCTGTGTGCCTGGTCTGATTAGCCAGTATTTAAGCCCGCTTTTGTTCCTTGTTTGCTCGAGCTGTCTGTTCGTTCAAAGGTTTTGAGATTTTCTTGTGATTTTAAGGTTGGTTTTCTGACAAGAGCCACCACAGCTGCACCTTCAATTTAAATTAAAAGACCCATCTTTAACTATTATCAGAGTTCTTTTGACTACCTTGAACTCCGTCTTGACCTTTTAACCCCTACTGGAAAACAGGCAGGTCGCTTGGTTTTTTCCCCCTCTTTCTAATGAATTTTAAGATGGATTCCTCCTCCCTTTAAGAGAAACAAACCTGTTAATGATCATAATAAAGCAGACCAACTCTTCCCGCAGTTGATTTCCTGTTTTGTATCATTTTTTTGTTGTTGTTGAAATTGTACTGCTTTAGACCTCAGTGCGTCATCATTTAAATATTGTGGAATTATTAATTGTCCTACCTTTTTCCCAAGATGCTTTTCTCTCTTCTTTTGCTAGCATATCAGACCGTCAGGTGGTGAACGAAGGCCTACTGTAATCAGACCCCATGGTGAGGCTAAGGGTCTTTTCCTTCAGTAAAGCACTTTGGTCACCTTCCAGGATTGTGGAAAGTGTTTTATAAACAACTTTCTTTTATATAAATAAATATACATGACTTTGTCTGATTGGTTGATTGATTGTAAATACGTCAATATCTGCATTTGCAAATATATGTATTTCCTTGAGTATTAAATATTCCAAATACCATATTTGATTTTAAGCACTTGAAGCAAATTTCACTCATTAGGTTTTAAAGTTATTTCCTCCTTATAGAATCGCTTTTTTTCCTCTATGCCTTCAAATGCTATTTTTCATGTTAGTCTACAATAAAAGTTATTAGTTGTTAAATTGAAGGGCATAGATCATTGTTTTTTACACTTATGGTTTTAGGCGTGTTTCTTCTCTCACTTTAAGTTCCTCTATTTTTATTTAGCAAGTTGTTTTAGGATATCCTTTTATAATTATCTTCAATACCTTCCTTCTCATATTTCTTGGGTCGGCTTATTTTTAAACACAGCTTCATGGAATTTCCTTTATTTTCCCTTTAAAAAATGACTCAATTCTAGTTCAGCTGATACAAGCATTATCTTGACACATCAAATTATCACATTAATCATTCATTTTCTCAGGGTCCCTGTGGAAATAAATGTAAATGCAACAAAAATCATCACTCACAAACATTTAAACAGGGACATCTAACACAAGACAAGACAAACACCACATACAGAGGTCAGTCAATCAGTCAATCCCCAACCATTATTTTATTCTTCACAAAATTCAATTATTCTGAAGTTTCAGAGATTTGTGAGGTTTTGGAATCAAAGTTATTTTTGGTCTGCTGGTGCTGCCTCAGGAATTTATGTGAAGAGGTCTTCCAAAGGTTTTCCAAAACACCGAGGTCCACTCGGACTCAATGTCCCCCGCCTCCCGTGGGACGAAGTTCTGCTGGAGGTGTGAGTTGAAGCTCCTTCTGACAGGAGACTCTGCCAGACATTCCCAGCAGACCCTCGCAACACGTTTGGGCCTTCCAGGTCTGTCCGGCTTCCTCCCCCAACATCGGAGCCGACTCATCACCAGGCAGTGGTCAGTGGACAGCTCAGCCCCTCTCTTCACCCGAGTGTCCAAAACATGCGGCCGCAGATCAGATGAGACGACAACAAAGTCGATCATCGAGCTGCTGCCTAGGGTGTCCTGTTGCCAAGTGCACATATGGACACCTTTATGCTTGAACATGGTGTTTGTTATGGACAATGCATGACGAGCACAGAAGTCCAACAACAAGACACTACTCGGGTTCAGATCGGGGGGGCCATTCCGCCCAACCACACCCCTCCAGGTCTCACTGTCATTGTCCACGTCAGCGTTGAAGTCCCCCAGAAGAACAAGGGAGTCCCCGGGAGGAGCACTCTCCAGTACCCCCTCCAAAGACTCCAAAAAGGGTGGGTAATCTGATCTGCCATTTGGCGCGTAAGCACAAACAACAGTCAGGACCCGTCCCCCCACCCGTAGGCAGAGGGAGGCTACCCTCTTGTTTAATGGGGTGAACCCCAACGTACAGGCTCCGAGATGGGGGGCAACAAGTATGCCCACCCCAGCTCTGCGCCTCTCAGCGGGGGCAACTCCAGAGTGGAAGAAAGTCCAACCCCTCTTGAGGAGACGGGTTCCAGAGACAGAGCTGTGCGTCGAGGTGAGTCCGACGATGTCCAGTCGAAACCTCTCAACCTCGCACACTAGATCCGGCTCCTTCCCCACCAGAGAGGATCGGACCGCCAAGGTCCCCCCCGTTCGGCCGCCGCCCATCCTGCACAGAACCCGACCCCTATGGTCCCTCCCACAGGTGGTAAGCTCATGGGAAGGGGGACCCATGTAACCTCTTCGGGCTAAGCCCAACCGGGCCCCATGGGTAAAGGCCCGGCCACCAGGCGCCCACCATCGGGCCCCGCCTCCAGGCCTGGCTCCAGAGGGGGTCCCCGGTGACCCGCGTCCGGTCGAGGGAACACTGAATCCATTTGTTTTGTTCATCATAGGGGTCTTTTGGGTCTTTGTCTGATCCCTCACCTAGAACCAAATTGCCATGGGTGACCCTACCAGGAGCAAAAAGCCCCCGACAACATAGCTCCTAGGATCATTGGGACACTCAAACCCCTCCACCACGATAAGGTGGCAGCCCAGGGAGGAGAATTCAAGTTTTTTACAGGTTATCAAACTCACTGACATCAATCGAATTACCAAAACAAACACTTTAATCTACTTTGCTAGATTTACTATCTAGAAATTATCTGGTGTTGAGAAAGATGACTAAAGGTTCTACAGAATAATAAACAAAAGAAGGCTCAGGATGGCTGATCCTGCTGGGCTAACAATTAATATATAGACAAAACATATTTTTGGACTGGAAATGAACGTAATTCTGAAATATTTGTGAAAGCCGTGTCCTGACACCTGACTGGTGTCTCCCAGCAATGGATCTCTTTTTCTCTTATTAACATTTGTGGACATTAAGAGCATACTTGGAAACCACCTTTATGAACATAAACATTTATACAAAGGCCTTTTTATGAGTAATGTTTACACCAGTCTAGGTCCTTACACAATCCAAACAAATGTCAAAATCAATCAATCAATCAGAAACCAAATTTACAGTAATACTGTAATTTACTGTGTTTGTAGGGGAGTACTTATTGTCCATGATGGCGTTTCTGTATATATTCCATAGTGTAAGTGTGAAATCCAGTTCCTGTTCATGTTTTACGGATGTTAAATGGATGTAGCTTTCTACATACATGTTTAGTTGGTTTTGTAGAAGTTTCACAGGTATTTTTCCCACCAACGCTGCTGCTGTCAAATTCTGCGTACTTCATCACGGTAGTTAAACTCGGCCACCGCATTGGTCTAAAACGGTCACATGGCAGCCATTTTACTACTTTCTCATTACGGTTAAAGGTGCCCTGCCACACGTATTTCATTACTTTTGTGGTAGTTTCTGAAGTTTACCAGGGACTCTGTAACATTTTTGTGGAAAAAATGCCTTGGTTACCTTGTTTCAAGACATTCTAGCTTCTAGCATTAAATGACTCAACCTGGGTGTCTAGTGTCTTTTGTGTTCTGATAGTAGAGCGAATGTCAGGGTGGGTTAAGTTCTCCTGGGATGGGGCTGGGGGGACTGCCTTGGGGTCCGTGGGGCTTGGTGGTGCTGTGGCCGTGGGGCCCGGGTTGAATGTGCCATGGCCTCCCTCCCCTGGTGGATCCGGGTGAACAGCGGTGCCTATTGGGGTCAGTGGGGGAGCTGGCTCCCTGGGAAGACATTTTGTCTCCCAGTCCTTCCCTCCCCATCTCCCAACACCTCTGTCCACCCGCTCCATCACTTTACCACTCATATAGTGTCTTGGGGCATGGGCACATCACTGGGGTGCGAGGAAGGGTTTTCCTCCTCGCTATCCCGTGGCGTCCTGGGTCCCAATTTTAATATACAACTTAGACACTCCCACTTATAACATTTTCATGGGACACACATGTAGGGACTTTGGGGTGGGCACACTTTTCGGCATCGAGAGGGGGAGCGGTTCAATCAGCTTCACCTCTGGTGCCGGTGCCCACTGTTAAACCACATACAGACACTGAGGGCTCGGGGTGGGTGTTGGGGGATGTGTGGCTGCCTTCGCCACATCCCACCCCTCTGTTTTAAATGCACATTATTACAACATGCATCAACACCATACTCGAGCGGGAGGATAGAGGCTAGGGGTCTTCTTACACCCCTGTTTGCTACCGGCCATCAGGGGTTGGGGTCCGGAGGAGGAACAGGTGGTCTGGTCGCCTCAGGCCTTACATTTAATGGGGGCCTATATCCCCTTCGTCACTTCCCGCAGGTGACGGATGCCTCTGCCTACTGGTGCGTCGGTGGTCAATCCGGTTCGGACCTGGTGCGTGCCTGGCCGAGCCTGGGGGGGCTGGTGTGTCGGTCAGCCGATGCGCTGGGCCGATATCTTCCTTTGGTTGGTTGGGGCACCTCTTTTAGGGGTGCCAGGTTTGGGATTGTTGGGTGGTGCCTGCTCGGTGGCTCGGGGGGATACAGATCCAGCGTCTCTGCTCGTTCGATCACCTGTTCTGTGTGCACCATGCGTGGTCGGTTCATTGGCGGGTTGGACCGGCCCTGGCCTTTGTTGGATGCCTGATCTCGGCGCTCTGCGTTACGCGGGATCAGGACTCGGGAGCTGGTACAACTTGGTGTCCAGGTGCTGGCTGAGCTTGGCCTGGGGATGCTGTCCATCCGCTGCGGCTATCGTGGGGCGCCCCGACGTGGGGCAGGGGTGGGGCGCTGGGATGTTGGCAGTGGGGATTGGCCCAGGGTGGTGGTGGCGCGTGGCGGCCGGCTGCGGCCCCTGTGGTGCTGGGGGCCCCTCGTCGGACGGTCCCTTGTCGGGTCTTTGCTGGGGGGTGGGCTCGTCACTGCTGCCCCCCGAGCCCCTGCATAGTAGCCGCTGGACGTTCCCCTGGGGTTCTCCTTTGCTCCTCTCTTGGGGGATGCGGTCGGCCCTGCCCTGCCCGGTTCCGCCTGGGGCTCTGGGGGGTCCTTTGGAGGTCTTGGCTCTAATCTCCTTCATGTCTGCATCGATTCCTGGGAGACGGATTGATGCCTGCTCACACCAGCTATCGAACACTCTTATGGAGAAACCTTATATGCACCAGCATGCCAACACACACACATAGATGTGGGGTCTCTGGTGTTTACAGATATATTCTTGGGTTTGAGGTTATCTCCCTTTTCAAAAGGTGTTGAACAGATAACTAAATTCGTATGATCCTGTTGTGGCATTGTTCCAAAAATGAACTGAAGCCATTTCATCCTCAAATCTGGGTTCTTGGGCAACATGTGCATTGTTGAAGTTCTATTCTTGTATAGGGCACAAGCCTGTTGACATTCAGCCATCTTTGCTGTATAGGAAAACTCACTGAGCTACACGAATTCTGTGGGCGCGTCTCAAGTGGGAAAGCTCATGAATAGTAATGAGTAACGAACCACTTCCACATCAAACTGTATGTAGATGCCAGAGGTTGGAACGAGATTCCTTCATTCAGAGAAAATGGTAGTTAGCGCTACAAAAAGAGGCAAAATCTCCTTGGTTTTGCTACATCTAACAAGAATGGGCTCAACTTAGCAAATCAAATCCAACACGATCCAGAGACTCCAACTAATTTAGGACCTGGAACTTCAATTTCCAGGTTTAAGCTGCTTTAACAATGGTTTCTATCTTGCCATGCATGTCAGTGTGTAAAAAAAAAAAAGCCCGGTTAAGAAGGTCTAAGCATGAATTAATGATTTTGTGAAGAAATTGCATTTTGTGTGGAGGTGGCCACGGAGCCGGAGGCTCCTGTTCCAAATTCCATTCCTTCTCAGGGAACAATTAGCAGGGTTGCGGCAGCAAAGGTGATCAGGTGTAAAACGTCTACAGAGTTCGTGTGCACGCAGCTGGGGAGTGGTGGTACTGCTGTGGTGTACTAACCCCGTGGTGAAAAGTGCCAAAAGGACAACAGCAGACCTTTTGCATAGCGTAGCATGATCTGTCATAAATATTTTGTGTTTGCGATGCTCATGCCACCTCATTTTTGATATTTCTACAGTCTTTTCCAGTAAGGGTCTGCAAGTTCTATTTTCTCCTCACCCGTTGAGACCCTGCATCATCATACCTGCTGATGGTCTCTGGTCTACTGTCTGCTCTCTGACTCTGTTCTTTGCTATAATAGCATTGAAGATCAATAAAAATGTAAGACGCTAAATTTTGAAATTAGGATGAGTAGCAGTGATATTACTCGATTATACCTCAAAGTCCCTCTAATGCCATTTTAATTTCTCTTTCCACCTGTGCAGACCCTCCCTGACCCTGCTCCATCTTCCGTGGCAATAAAGATTTCTTTCAAATATGTGGAAAGCAGAAAATGTCTGCACATAAATGAGTACATGCTAGGAATAAACCCAATTATCTAACTAGCAAGAGATGTAACATGGCTGTAGTTCAGTGGTAGAGTTGTCAGCCTGCGACCCAGAAATCGTGGGTCCAATTCCTGCTTCCGCCTTCTACATGTTGTGTCCTTGGGCAAGGCACTTCACCTACCCGCCTACTGGTGTTGGCCAGAGGGGCCAATGGCACGATATAGCTTCCGACAGTCTGCCCCAGGGCAGCTGTGGCTACAATTATAAATATTTATAATATAAATCCTGATGAACCCAGTCAGTTAGGTAGATTACAGGCATGTCTGGAAGACATAAAAACATGGATGACCCTAAACTTTTTGCTTTTAAATTCTGACAAAACAGAAGTTGCTGTCTTTGGACCCGAAGTTCTTAAACAGAAACTGATTAGTCAATCGCTTCACCTGGATGGCATTAAATTGGCCCCCAGTAATAACGTAAAGAACCTCGGCGTTATTTTTGACCGAGACTTGACATTTAAATCCAATATTAAACAGGTTTCTAGGATTTCTTTCACCTCCGGAATATTGCTAAAATTAGAAACATCCTGTCCAAGAGTGATGCTGAGAAACTAGTCCATGCATTTGTTACCTCAAGGCTGGACTACTGTAATTCTTTACTATCAGGAAGTCCACAAAATGCCATTAAAAGCCTTCAGTTGATCCAAAATGCGGCAGCAAGAGTTCTGATGAATATTAAAAAGAGAGATCACATTTCTCCTGTTTTAGCTTTCCTTCATTGGCTCCCTGTTAAATCCAGAATAAACTTAAGATCCCTCTTCTTAGGGAGGCATTAGAGTGACATCACTTTACTGGACCAATCAGTCTATAGGTGGGTGTGTAGTGTCGCCTCAGCACGCAGAGGTAGTCCAAAAAAAAAAAAAAAAAAAAAAAGGAGTCGGCTCAGCACATACAAAGCCAGTGGAAATGCACTAAATTGGGCCTGACCTGGCAGACCCTAGTGGAAAAGGGTCTTTAGTACCATGGGAAAGAAAAACTGCATTTGTGACCCTGAGGTCATCTGGATTACAATGAACTGAACCCAGTGGCTAAGATAACGCATGGATTCACTTAACCTCGGAACAGCAGGCTCAAAAGATATTGAAATTACAAGAATTCTCTCCAAAACGGTCAGTTGCATTTTTGGTTAAAACGTGTCAATCTTGAGTTGAAGTAATTCAAGGTGGGTAGAGTAGCCAAAAATTCAAGAGAACAGCATTACTTCACAAGTAACAATTCAAGTAATGTCCGGTAAAATTGCTTCTCATAGTTTCTTGAAACTTAGGCTAGTAATACACAAGTTGTGGAAGCACACTACTTTATTAAAGCTATCCTTTCATGCAGCTCCTCATGACCAGTTCGCTTTAATTTTGCGAGTCCCATCCCCAAATAGAACCATGAAGCCACAAAGCTTCATCTCTGCTCTCAATGCTCTTCCAGTGTTCGAAATACATGCTAGTCTCAAATCTGTGGCTCTCATTTAAGTTGTACTACACACTTAAACCAGCAGAGGGAGCCATACTCCAACCTTTTAATGCTTGAGGTTTTCCGTTCCAGATGAACACCATGTTATGGATACTTTCATTCAAATATAAATAGGAAGAAGACATTTACACAGCAATGAAGTTTACACTTTATTCGGTTTAGTACAACAGTTTAAGTCAACTAGCCACTTGTTCTATTGAAATGCCAGAAGTGTATTGCTCTTATGCATTCCATGTGTAGACATCTGCTCAGTGATGATGAATATGACCTGTAGTTGCATGATGGGCAAGTTAATTCACACCTACACTGCAAGACGTGTGCTTTAAGTCAACCCCATTTGTTTGGAGTTTTTTGTACAAAAGCCAAGAGTGGCCAGTGGTGCAAAAACCATGACCTGCAGGTAAAAGTCAGCAGAATCCGGGAGCAAAGCTGCATGTCTAACAGCCAACACCTCGATGGAAACTTGTGCTACTTTTTAAATACAGTTAAGTGCCAAGAACGGGTGTGGTTCACAGACATTTTCAAAACCCACTATGAAATAGGTGGTAGTAAAAGACTGATGCATAGAAACATGCTTCCCGAAAAAATAAAACACCGCTAATAGCTGAAGAAAAAGCTCAAGCTGCACTGACAAGCTAACATGATGATTACAGCAGGAATTATCCACATGGAGAATGAGCGCCAACTACACTTATAGCAGGGGAGTTGAAAAAATTCACAAAGTAGAATTTATTTCAAAAAAGGTGGGTAGTGAAAAAAAAAACAATACTGGCTGAACGAAAAATAAATTATTCTTTGGATACGTAAAAAACCCTATACAATCCCCCGGTGGTTCGTCTCAGTCTTCCGAGGTGCCTTCAGAGCCAGGCTCCTTTTCCTTGTTCTTCCGCACCTCTTCCAACTTCTTGTCCTGTAGAGATGGAAGAAAACGTGACAGGGACCCAACATTGCCTTATGCAGACACATGCAAGAGGACCATCACCAACCTTCTCCTTGAACTTCTCATTCATGGCTGCCATAATGGCTGTGCGGTTCTCCTTGTTGGCCTCCATCTTCTGATTGAGCTTCTCCTCTGCCATCTTGCTGAAGTTGTTGTTCTCCTCCATGGCTTTCTGTAGCACCTCCTTTTCATGCTCTCGCTTCTCAGCTAAGTGCTTCAGAACCTCGGCTTCGTGATTCTGGCGGCGGAGGGGGAAGTTAGCCCACAGGTCAAAGGGTTCACCTTAGAAATTTACTGCGGCCTTTACCTTGCGCCTCTCTTCTGCGGCATCCAGCTTTCTCTGAATTTCCTCGAGAGAGACGTCCTTCTTTTTGGGAGGAGACAGAGGGAACTCCCCTTTAGCGTCAGGGGCTGGAGCACCCAGGATGACTTCAAAAGCCTGGCCAGACGCCCGCTTGTCAAGCTCCTTGACCTGGATATCTAAAACAAGACAAGATTTAAGACACCAGAACAGTCCACCAATTTGAAGTTGATTTTATTTAAAACCCATCTACCTTCAGCTGATGCCATCTTGAACACGTGTGCTGGACAGGTGACCTGAAAGACACCAGATTACAGTCAAAGGAGTGAAACCTCAAACCAGCAATTGCGAGAGAATGGATGAATCCATGATGGATCGCAGCACAGAACACGGACTAAAACTACTGATTGTAGCTTAGCTCATGAATCCCCCATTTGTGTGCATCGGGTTTCATTCAACAGACTCACATTCTAGTCATAACAGGATTTTAATCTGCACATTTCTGATTTATTTAAACCATAATACATTTATTCAATGTGCTCATCATGGCACCTTTGGGCTCTGGCAACAGTCAAGTGGAAACATTTGTCCAAGCTGCCAATATAAAAAAAAAAGTAAGCTTCAACAGCGACATCTGGTGGCACAATTTATGTCTGTTTGAAACCACCGCCCATGAATCTACACAACACGGGGGAGCAGTCAGTGTTTACGTATCGCGCACGCACCATTGTTTATGTCCCAACCTGTAACAGCATCGACGTTTAGTTCGATGAGACAAACAGACACTAGACAGAAGGAGGGGCTGATGAGTAAGCAGAGCCTCCTAATAGTTAATGAGACAAGTCACACTCAGCTGAAACAAAAGACCGCGACTGGGGCGTGTTCTGCGTCTGGAATCGACATGCGCAACATATAAATCACATGTATGAGGAATGTGCAGATACATGGGGGGGGGGGGGGGGGGGGAATTAGACAAAATGAAATCAGGCAGCACCTGTTCCTTTGCACCATGCGTTTTTGGAAGAGGGATAAGGGGGGGGGGGGGGGCACAGATGGGGAAACAAAGGCCACATAGATGACTGGGGAAATATCTGCTCTACTACATTAATAGCACGAAGAAGAGAATGAACAGCCGTCGTGTCTTTGTTGATGCTGGAGTGAATTAAAACGGCTTCGGTTCAGTTGAGTTCATCGCCTTGCAGGAGCAGACCCCTCCCCTGGAATCTCTCAGGGGCTAACTGCTAGCTTAAGTTCTTTGTTTACCATTAGAAAGCCAAAAACCACGAAACAAATCGTAGAAATAAACGATGTGACGCTTTTAGACGGCTCAAACTGACGAAACAGTCTCAGAATGTGTGCTTCGTCAAGTCGACGGTGCTTAAAAATGCTTCACGACAACAAAACGCAATCATTTAAATTGCGTTTGCTGGGGGTTATTAGCTCCGTTTGGAATAAGCAGCAAACAAAGGAACTTTTATTCTACCAGCAACATGAGGAGCAGCCACAGACAAAGGGGCGCTCAGACGGGATACGTCTGAAATAGATTTATAGACGCCTATAGATAAACTGAAGACTAAAATATTTTAGGAAATAAGAAAAAGCCAGTAAAAAAAAAAAAAAAAAACCTGAACTCGTACAAATGTTCCTTCAGTGCCGACCGCGCCAGTGTCTGCCAGAACACAATAGGCTGCCAACCCACCGACACAAACAACGGGCGTTTTTGTCTTGTGTCGACGACAAGCCCCAATAACCGTCGAGAAGATTTTACCTCATGTCCGACCATCATTTACACGACGTGACAAAAGCAAAATGACTACAATGGGAATGCATTCTGGTTTGGGGAAACGCCAACGCGTATTTTAAAAAACACAAACAAACGACCCAGCATGTCGAGCTTTCAGAAGTCTGAGCTTGAGGTGAATATTCCTACCAACAGCCGAGGGGAAACAAGCGCTCTGTTGTCGGGTTTGTTGGCTGCAGAGATGCCGCCTGCCTGTCACACCCACCTCCAACAAGCTGCGGATGGATGGATGGATGCTGCTGGGATCCTCTCTCGCAGGTTTCACCACAAGCCCCGTGTGCGAGCACGTTCGGCGCGCGCATTAATAGCGAACTGCCCGTGCCGTCACGCCGTCTGCCACCAATCATTTGGCACTAAACTGAGCGTGGGAGTTGTAGTTTTTTTTAAGGATTAGGGGGCCTGCAAGCATCTTGCTCTATTTGTATCGATTATTTTTCATGAATGTCGTATGTGTTTTGATTTGCTTATTACTTTGCAGCTGACACACTAAAATGATCCCTCTACTATTCTATTCGTTTCTATTATGTGCTGATTTTTTTATTGTTAAATAATTTCAAGCACCACAAAACTCATCTGACCCCCCAAAAATACAACATATAACGTTTCATAAATACATAATTTTTTCATATTACTTTAATATGAAATTAATTAAAATAGTAATAGTCACATAAAAAATGAGGATAAAATGAGGTAAATGAAATAAAAAAACAAAATAATGTAGACATTCTATTGCCCAACATTGTTCCCAATGACATTGTTTTGGGTCAGAGTCATCAAGAGCTGTTGTGCTTAGGGTGTTACGCTAGGTTAGATGTGCGGCTATGGCATTATTTTTTCCAAGTAGTTATGTCATGGTCATCTACATGAAAACCAAAGAAGTAAATAAAAAAGCTAATCAGAATTTATAAGTGCTTATTTGATAACTGTAGCATGTTTGCTTTTTTCTGCATTAATCTGCTCAAATTCCATACCTTGTCTTTTTCCTCTTTTCTGTATGAGTGGATTGAAAGTCCCTTTTCTCATACATGAATAGATTGAACTGAAATCAGCTTGTCTTTGTCTTGTATGTTGGTAAGCCAAAGACAACCTTTCTGTGGACAGTGCAGATCTATTATATTCTAGTCTAGTCTAGTCTAAGTCATAATTCTAATTTGATTTAAAAAAAATCTTATTCAAATTCAAAGAGCTATTTTAAATTGCTTTGACTTTTGGCTTTTAAGCATAGGCTATTTCATACATTTTCATTGGAGTTGAGACTATCCCAGAAGCTTAATGTCAGCCTGCTTTAACCATTCCAGAACCAGTTTTAATGAGTTTGGGATCATTGTCCTGTTATAGATGAAGATAATTAGGTCCAATTCAAACATACTTGCATTCAGTCAATATATTTTAGTACCAGCAGTCATAATCATTTCATCAAATAAGTCTAGTGCGAGCTGAATAAACTGAAATTTCATGTAATTATAATCAGGCCAGAGAAAATGACACACAAATGCAACACCTCTCCAGATGAGATCAAATAGTGTGTTTTCTTCTTCTTTTGATTTCATTTCAGCATAATTCTCAGGAATTAATGCCTGCAATTAATCATAGTACAACTGATGAAATCAAATTCATTGGTCCCAGTAGGATTTTCATGACATTTGCTCATTTACATCTATTGGTTGAAGTTTTAGTTGGTTAACAAAATCAACAGGATCTCATTATATCAGTCAGGGTACAAAGAATTACACAGCCTTAAAGTGACTGACATAATTCAACAGAGGTCCAGCCAGTCTCACAATGAGTGGAATGGAGATCACCTGAGTGCAGTGAATATGTCTCAAGTGATTGTGGTATATAGACACCTGTATGTGGAAGGTCCATTCACTGGTTAGTCGGGATTCAGGCTACAATTACAGCATGAGGACAAGAGAACGCTCCAAGCAAATCAGAGAAAAGATAGTTGAAAAGTACAAGTCAGAGGATGGATGCCAAGAAAATCTCTAAAACACTGAACATCCCTTGGAAATCCATCATCAAGACATTTAAGGAGTATGGCCCATGTATAAATCTACCTAGATCAGGCCGTCCTCACAACCTGAGTGAGCGTGTAAGAAGGAGACCAGTGAGAGAGGCCAGCAGGAAAACCTCTGACTATACGCTGGAGGAGTTACAAGCTCCAGCAGCTGAGATGGGAGAAACTCTGCAGACAACAACTGTTGCCTGGATTCTTCACCAGTCAAAGCTTTATAGGAGAGTGGCACTGAGAAAGCCACTGTTGATGAAAATTCAGATCAAGGCTCGACTAGAGCTGAAAAGGCCTGTGGGAGATTCCACGGTCAGGTGGAAGAAAGTTCTTTAGTCTGATGAGACCAAAATGGAGCTTTTGGCCACTAGAGAAAACGATAGGTCTGGCGAACACCAAACACTGCACATGACCACAAATATGCCATGGGGATGCATCTCGGCAGCAGGCTTGTAAAGTCAGAAGGTCAAATGAAAATATAGGGAAATCCTGAGGGACAGTTTGGTTCCATCTACCAGAGAACTACGACTTCTGAGAACATTTATTTTCTATAAAGACAACGACCCGAAGCATCCAGCTAAAGCTACACAGAAATGGGTTGAAGACAACAAGGTGGATGTTCTGGAGTGGTCTAGACAAAACACAGACCTCAGTCTGTGGCAGGACTAGAAAAGGTCCGTTATATAAACCACCAAAACTTAACTCTAACTTCTTTAATGATTTCAATGACCTTCTTTCTGTAATATGTATCGACTAAGACCAACTAATCATTGTGGGGGACTTTAACATCCATTTAACTTTAAAAAGGTAACTCTGGGCACATTTGATTCTTTTGAATACCTAGCCACCCAGATAAATGAGCCTAACAAAGCTTTATTTCTAAGTTTATATAAACCACCAAAACTTAACTCTAACTTCTGTAATGATTTCAATGACCTTCTTTCTGTAATATGTATCGACTATGACCAACTAATCATTGTGGGGGACTTTAACATCCATACCGACAACCCCCAGGATAGACAAGCAAAAACATTAGATGATACTCTCCACAACTTCGGACTGATCCAGCATGTCAAACAACCAACACACAATAAAGGACACACTCTGGACTTAATTATCAGCAAAGGTTTAAATATTTCCAACATCTCTGTAATTAATATTGCGTTATCTGACCATTTCTGTGTTTTCTTTGAAAGTACCATCTCTGCTAAATTATCCAGCCACAGTAAGACCACTATAAAAAAGTGTTTTCTAGGGGATATTTTAGTAGAAACCTTTAAACGTATTTACCCTTCCACCACATCCCCCTCATCTCCCAACTCAAACTCAGTAAATAAGTTGGTAGATAATTTCCTTGCAAAAATCTCAGACATCATGGATTCCATTGCTCCAGCTAAAGTGAAAGTAGTCTCAGGTAGAAAGAAGTCTCCGTGGACAAGTAATCCACTGGTACGTAGTGAAAAAAGAGAGTGTCGACGAGCCGAGAGAAAATGGCGGAAAACTCGACTCCAGGTTCACTGTGAGATCTACAAAGAGAGACTGAATAGCTATCAGCTAACTATAAAATATGCTAGGGAATCGTTCTTTTCTGAAATCATCAACAGAAACATTAATAATGCACGGATTCTATTTGCAACAGTGTAAAGACTAACTAATCATTTAGTGACAGTAGCCCCTGAACTAAACTCTACCAGGGCCTGCAATGAATTTGCCAGCTTTTTCACTGAAAAGATTCTAACAATTAGACGGTCGGTCTGTACCTCAATATCGAACCCACAACCAGTGCCATCCCCAATCAACAACAATGGAGAGAAAATGTCTGAATTCCACGAATTAAACCAGAACAGCCTTGAAAAAATCATTATCCAATTAAGCTCCTCCTCCTGCTGTCTTGATATCCTACCCACAGCTTTTCTAAAGAAAGTTCTTCCTGTTATTGTGTCTGATCTTGTTCAAATAGTGAACTCATCCCTGCTATCAGGTGTCTTCCCTCAGGCTTTAAAAACAGCAGTTATTAAACCACTACTAAAGAAGAAAGATCTGGACAACACGTTAATTCAGAACTACAGACCGATCTCTAATTCTCCATTCATCAGTAAGATTATTGAAAAAGCTGTTTTTCAGCAGTTAAATGGCTTCATGACAATGACAAACCGTTTTAATGCTTTTCAGTCTGTTTTCCGCGCTCACCACAGCACCGAGACTGCCCTCGTCAAAGTATTTAATGACATCCGCATAAATACAGACTGTGGAAGAACCACAGTGCTGGTTCTGTTGGACCTCAGTGCAGCATTTGACACTGTTGATCATGATATTTTATTGGAACGACTGGAGAGCTGGGTCGGACTCTCTGGTACACTACTTGGCTGGTTCTAGTCTTACCTAAAGAACAGGGACTTCTATGTTTCAATAGGAAACTTTTCATCAGAACGAACAGAAATCACATGTGGGGTGCCCCAGGGCTCCATCCTGGGGCCCCTCTTATTTAATATATACATGCTCCCACTAGTTAAGATTATAGCAACCAATAACATGACACTCAGCTCTACATTACAATGTCACCAGGTGACTCTGAACCCATTCAAACCCTAAATCAATGCATTGACCAAATAAATGGATGGATGTGCCATAACTTTCTCCAGCTGAATAGAAACAAAACTGAAGTGATTATTTTTGGACCCAAGAAGGAACGATCAACAGTCAGCACACAGCTTCAATTAATACAGCTAGAAACTACTGATCAGGCTCGAAACCTAGGTGTAGTAATGGAGTCAGACCTGAACCTCCAGGGTCACATAAAGGCAATAACAAGGTCAGCGTTCTATCACCTGAAGAACCTTTCTAGGATTAAACGACTGATTTTGCAACACGACCTAGAAAAACTCATCCATGCGTTTATCTTTAGTCGGATTGATTACTGCAACAGCATCTTCACAGGTCTGCCTAAAAAGTCAATCTGACAGCTGCAGCTTATCCAGAACGCTGCCGCTCGCGTCCTCACTAGAACCAGGAAAGTAGAACACATCACCCCAGTTCCAAAGTCCTTACACTGGCTCCCTGTAGCTCAGAGAATAGACTTCAAAATACTCCTACTAGTTTATAAATCATTACATGGCTTAGCACCAAAATATGTTGAAGACCTGTTGTCACGTTACCAACCACCGAGACCACTCAGGTACTCCAACTCTAGCCTACTAAACATCCCTAGACTCAGAACTAAACATGGAGAAGCAGCTTTCAGTTTCTATGCTCCCCTTATCTGGAACAGACTTCCTGACGAGTGTAGAGCTGCTGAAACTCTGAACTGCTTTAAATCGAGACTAAAAACCCATCTGTTTAGAATTGCCTTCGAGGAAATGCTTGATGTCATATGTATGAAATGTGTTCATGCCCTCTTGCTTTTTTTATCTTTCTCTTGCTTTATTGTGTATCATGTGTAATGTGTGTTTCTTTTATGTGTTTTTTGGAATGGAAGATCAGAGATTGGCCTGTAGTTCTGCATTAACGTGTTGTCCAATTTTTTCTTTTTTTAGCAGTGGTTTAATAACTGCTGTTTTTAAAGCCTGGGGGAAGAGACCTGACAGGAGGGATGAGTTCACTATTTTATTCAGATCAGACCCAATGAAAGGGAAAACTTTCTTAAGGAAAGCTGTGGGTAGGAAATCCAGACAGAGCTTAATTGGTTAACGATTTCTTCTAGGTTTTTTGGGTTAAATTAATGGAATTCTGACCTTTTTTCTACATTGGTGTTAGCTGGGTATAACATTGGTGGTCCGTTTGGTGCTGCGGTACAGACCGACCGTCTAATTGTAAGAATCTTTTCAGTGAAAAATCTGGCAAATTCATTGCAGGCCCTGGTAGAATTTAGTTCAGGGGCTACTGTCACTAAAGGATTAGTTAGTCTTTCCACTGTTGCAAACAGAGTCCGTGCATTATTAATGTTTCTGCTAATGATTTCAGAAACGAAAGATTCCCTAGCTTCTTTGAAAGATAACTGATATCTGTTCAGTCTTTCATTGCAGATCTCACAGTGAACCTGGAGTCGAGTTTTCCGCTATTTTCTCTCGGCTTGTTGACACTCCCTTTATTCACCACGTACCGGTTGATTGCTTGTCCACGGAGACTTCTTTCTACCTGAGACTACTTTCACTTTAATTAGAGCAATGGAATCAATTATGTCTGAGATTTTCATGAGGAAACTATCTACCAGCTTGTTTACTGAGTTGGAGTTGGGAGATGAGGGGGATGTGGTGGAAGGGAAAATACTTTTAAAGGTTTCAACTGAACTGTCCCCGAGAAAACGCTTTTTTACAGTTATCTCACTGTGGCTGGATATTTTAGCAGAGATGGTACTTTCAAAGAAAACACAGAAATGGTCAGATAATGCAATATCAATTACATAGATGTCAGATGTAGTTAAACCTTTGCTGATAATTAAGTCCAGAGTGGGTCCTCTATTGTGTGTTGGTTGTTTGACATGCTGGGTCAGGCCGAAGTTTTTCAGAGTGTCACTTAATGTTTTGGCTAGTCTATCCTGGGGGTTGTCAGTATGGATGTTGAAGTCCCCCACAATGATTAATTGGTCATAATCTAAACATATTACGGAAAGAAGGTAGCTGAAATCATTAAAGAAGTTGGAGTTAAGATCTGGGGGTTTTTATAAACTGAGAAATAAAGTTTTCTTAGGCTCATTTATCTGGGTGGCTAGGTATTCAAAAGAGTCAAATGTGCCCAGGGATACCTTTTTAAAGTTCAGTGAATTGTGAAAAATTGTGGCTACACCTCCACCTCGTCTGTGTTTCCTGTTCTCACTTAAGAAATTGTAATTTGAAGGAGTAGATTCTATCAATACAGATGTTTCATTATTTACATTTAGCCAGGTTTCTGATAATAAAGGGCATGTATTTTATGTTCAGTGATGAGTTCATTAATTAGGAGTGACTTTGCTGATAAAGACCTAATATTTAATAAAGCTAACTTAAGTGATTTGATAATTGGTAGCTGAACTTTCTGACAGGTGATCAACTTAAGATTTGTTTTATCATAAGTGCGTTTGGCTTTAATGTTTTGTTTTCTTTTGCTAATAATGACTTGAATTATTTTTTTCGGGGTGGCGGGACAACTCCCGGAAGACGGTGGGAATGGGATTACTGTCCAGTTTCCTTGCACATCACATGTCCGTAATTACCAGTTCGGGCATGGGCAGATTACATCCAGTGTTAGTCCCAGAGCCCTGATGTAGTCCAATTTTCAGTGTTAGTTGTGACCCAATTCTAATTTGTGCTTTAAGTCTGCCTGAGAAATCTCTAAACGGAGAGTCATTAGGCGTCGATGAGTCTGATGACATTGTGATACTTGAAGAACACTTTGCAGAGCAGTGTACATCTTTACTCGTGGCTTGAAATGTTTGTTCTCTGTCAATCCTTGCAGGTGCCTGGGAGGGTGATGTAATCTTCACTTTTTGTGTTTCTTCTCTGATAGTGTCCACAGGCTGTGCTTCAAGGTAAACTTTTGTGTGCCTTATCAAGTGATTGTTTAAATAACAGAACATATTTGAGGTCAAGAGTCTCAGTCCAGCTCTATTAAGATAATGTTCATTTGACTTGAACAAGTGTTTTGCACATCCAAATATTTTAAAGTTATTAATAAATGGGATCGATTTTTCAACAGATTTTCTCTTCAACTATATATGTAGCATGCTAAGTCTACTGTACCTTTCATCATTTCCTTTAGGGACTGGTATGCTGATAAAGATGTTTATGTTAAGTCCACCAAGTCTCTGTAGCAGATCTTACTTTCTTGTGTGTCCACTTCATGTGGATGGATTTCCCTGGTCCCAGGGGCTGTGTTGTCTTTCGGGGAACTGAGCGTTGAGAATCTGTTTCTCAGCAGTATTCCAGGGGGAGTGATATCCCTTGCTCTGGGTTGCGGGTTCTTTGTTTCTTCTTCTTGGGAGCAGAGAAAGCAGGTGTAGATTCAGTGCGCTTTTAAGCTGGCCAGTCATTGTCGAATTGGGAATGGGGTTTTCTACCCGTTAAACACCTTTTGGCTGGAGGAGTAGCGTTGTTCTGTGGCTTCTGTGCGAGACTGTTGGATTACTTCTTAAGAAGAGTTATTGTTGTTTTTCAATCAATATGTGCTCCAACACAACAAAAATGCCTAAAATGAGTTAGATGTGAAATGTGAAGTTTTAAATAGTTTTAAATGTGCTTTCTCCACCAACATTTTGAACCTTTATTGTCAGTGAGCTGTAGCCTATTTTGGGAAATAACTATTTTTACCATATGAAGGCGTGTGAAATTTCACTAACAACAGTGACCAATAGTTAGACTGGAACAATGAATGTCTGCAAGTTAGCTCTGGAAAAAGAATAAGAAACGAATATGGGACAAAGCAAATGAGGTCCCCCATTTATGTTTTTTATATGTTTTGTATTTCTTTGTATAGACTAATAAAAAAATGACCATGCGGGCCATTGTCTTTTTGCTGAGGAAACTGCTGTGAGCGGTCGACTGGAGCCTGAAGTTAATGATCTGCAGATTCAAACATTTAGCATCAGCACACATTGCATTAGGCAGAGCCCAACTAGCAATAGGGAAGGATTTAAAGAGCACACTGCTGCAGTTCAAAGACAGGTACACAGGGTAGACCTTTGTCAAGTCACATTTCAGCATGCAAATGTTTTCTAGCAAACGAACAGAAGTGACATCTCTGAGAGTTTTCTATTTACTCAGACAAAGTCATCTGGAAATGCAAAACAATATAACAGAATTTTAGCTTCAGTAAAGCACTACCTGGATTATTTTGTTTCAGACTATTTTTAGCTTACCATTACTCTGATGACAGCAGAAAGCGATCAGTGGTTGTTCTGTCACAGAGACGTACTGAAAGTATTTGATGTGAGTACATTTAGATCTATTTTTACCTGTGCCTTGTGTGAATATTGTTTCCTTTTGTGATTTGGCTCAGTGATTAATATTACATTTCAGTAAAATGTTTCAGCAAAGGATCAAAAAATAACTGTTGCCTGGATGCATGAGGAGAATTCACTTCTCCACCTGTTCTATATGTTTTGCTCATGTGCATTTGTCTTGAAAGTAATTTAACAGAGTAATTTAGCCAATTTTCCTATTTCCTAATGGACATTTCAGCTGTAAATGTCATAAATAAATGTCTGATTATGTCCGTTTTACTGGTATATTTCTGCTTGGTTTTAAAGTCTGGCAAACAAAAATAAACTGAAGTAAGAAAAGGCAGAACAAAACCAGTTGAATTTTAGCTCCTTTCGCTAAATCCTAAGAGACCTTCTTACCATCTTGACATTTTATTTAACAAAAGAGGCAGAGCTAAAGTTTACCCATGTAATTATAGAGACGAGTGTCCAAGTATATCGGTGTGAAGAAGCAGTTGCCCCCTTCCTAATTTCTTTGATCTTTTTTTGCATTTTTGTCACAATTAATGTTTCAGATCATTGAACAAATGTAAATATTAGTAAACACAAAATGCAGTTTTTAAATAAAGCTTTTATTTATTAAAGGAGAGAAAAGTCCAAACCTACATGGCCCTGTGTGACAAAGTGATTGCAACCCTCCCCCGCACGTTAAAACATAACTTGGTGGTTCATTGCACCTGAGTTCCTTTATCTAGCCACTACCAGCCTGATTACTGCCACACCTGTTCTCAATCAAGAAATCACTTGAATAAGACCTGCCTGACAAAGTGAAGTAGACCAGAAGATGTTTAAAAGCTAGATATCATGTTGAGATCCAAAGAAATTCAGGAACAAATAAGAAAAAAAGGAAATAATTTTGATCTATCAGTCTGGTAAAGGTTCTAAAGCCATTTCTAAATCTTTAGGACTCCAGTGAACCACAGTGAGAGCCGTTAACCACAAATGGTGAAAACATGGAACAGTGGTGAACCTTCCCAGGAGTGCTCAGCTGACCAAAATGGGCCCAGGAGCGCAGAGACGACTCATCCAAGAGGCAACAAAAGACCCCGCAACACCATCCAATGAACATCAGGTCAAAGTTTATGACTCCACCATAAGAAAGACTGGGTAAAAAAAATGGCCTGCAGAGCAGAGTTCCAAAATGAAAGCCCCCCTGCTGAGCAAAAAGAACATAGTGGTTCATCTCAATTTTGCCAGATGGAATTCAACATTAGATATGATCAAACAAATCCCAAAAAAACAAATCTGCTGACCACTAGACTGGCGCGGCATAGCAGCAAGTTTGCTATGTCTGCTATTTCTGCCATGCAGACCAAGAGTCTGTCAAACAGCAGAGAAGTAATTTATTTTCTGTTCCTCCTGTGTGTACGTACCATACCATACTTTTTAACATATGGCTGACCAAATATCTGTACAGCGGGGACACAGATCAATAGCAACAACACAATTTAAAACATAACACAACAGAATACACCAATATAAATACAAAGATGGCAAGCAAATGTTAGTCCAAAGTTAGTTTGAACCAGTCGCAGGTGTGATATTGTACCCTGCCCAACCCCAAATAAAAGTGAGTTACAATAATCTAACCATGAGGTTATGAAAGCATGAATAACAGTTTTCAAATTGCACTAGAAAGAAAAGGCTTTACCTTTGACAGTTGCCAAAGATGAAAAAATTAAGATTTTTCCACCACATTTACATGGTTGTCAAAAGTAAGAGCATCATCTAACTTCAATCTTAAGTAGATGACACAGGTTTTCATATGCAGGGCAGCAAGATTATTACCTTTGGAACAACGAAAACGATTTGGACCAAATAAAACAACTTCCGTTTTACGGGAATTGAAAAAATTTAAATTAGGAGACATCCAAAACTGGACATCCGCTGGACAATCTAGGAGAGGGTTAACCACAGAAGCGCCTCCCCTGCGTTCCGCGCGTAAGCGGCGTGTAATGTAATAGACGCGTTTTACTCGTGAGTTCAGCAGCACGTCCCTCCCTTCCCACCGGGAGCAGAGATTACAAAATCACAGGAGAATTGCAATTGCATAACTTTAAGGGTAGTACACAGGGGGGGGTAGTCCGGTGGAAAGTAAGGGTCAGAGTGCTTTAGAGGAAAATAGATCTGACAGTCATCAGTATATAAATGAAAAGAAATTGCATATTTCCAAAGGGTTTCCTCCACCCAATGGCAGGAGGTAAAGTGAAAAAAGAAGTGGCCCCAGAATAGCACCCTGCGGTACGACCCATTGAAGATGGGCCACGGAGGAAGAACTGGAACTCAGTTTTACACAAAAATTCCTGTCAGAAAGATAAGACTTTAGCCATTGGAGTGTGTGTGTCTCTCTGTTTCATGTAAGTATATATCTCCCTCCCTTCCTATCCTGTGTGTGTGCGTGCGTGTGTGCGTGTGTCCACCTGTGTTTTCTTGGTGTTCCATCTCTGTCCTAAAGTGTGTTCCCAGCAGGATGTCCATCTGCTTGCTGGGTTCTTCAGATACAGATACAGAGAAGGAAGAAGACTCCATAGAGTGTTGTCTGGATAAGTACAAGGCAGACCCCAAAATGGTGTTAAAGAGGCAAAGGAGCCCATGCCAGGCTGACAGCTATTACACACAAGTACCTGTCAACCCCTGCAACCACAGTGTCTTGAGAGAGGTTGTTCTCACTCTCAGGGTACATCATTCAAGGGAAGCGAGCTTCTTTGTCTTCTCATTTTGTGAACAGAATAGTCTGCCTCAGTAACTGGCTGAGTGTAAAGGACTAAAACAAATTCTCTCTATGGAGTGAAAAAAGTTCAATATTCTACGATTTCAGCTGTGTCTTTCTGTGTTCTTTCACATGTTTACATTGACTCTAGTGAAGCCTGTTAAATTTTAATGGCATTTATATTATTGTTAGATTCTAAAAGCAATTATAACGCATGAGGCAGACGTCTTATTTTAATAGCCTTGATGGTTTTGGTATTGGACCTGCACTTTAACCTTTTGGCATGGGCTCAGTCCTATTACTGTCAGTAGACACCAGAAAGATGCTTGTTGATGACCTTGATGGTTGGACTCAAAAGTTGTACTTCACAGGAGAGAAACTGTGCTCAATGTTTGAGTGGCAAACTGTTAAAGTGCCTTTGAATTTAAGCATGCATTCTTAGTGTTTTTTCTGCACTAACTTCAAGATTTTGCAAAGATATCTGTTACAAGCTCAAGTCATAAGTGGAAAATTTGCTATTATTTACAAAGAATGGAAGCTCCTGGCATCATAACACCTAAGATAAGCAGCCACGGATCAATATGTGATAGAGGCACATAAAGGCATTGGTAATAACCAATGGAACCACAACCAGAGGAACCAAACACCAGCTGCTGGTTGACAATATGTCACGCTGCCCTATTCCTGCCTGATTGTCTTCACCTGTCTGTCTCATCATCCACACCTGATCCTACTCACCTCCTGCCTTTAAGACCCCTCACTTCCTTTCACTCCCGGCCGGATCATCCTTCCTCCTTCCTCCTAGTCCTCCTAGTACTATATTGTCTTCATCCCCATGGTGTGTCGTCTTCCTGCCTCTTCGTTCCAGCCCGATGTCCAGTCTCTCCATTCCTGCCGTCGTCCTCTTCACCACCACCATCATCATCACCTCCTTTAATAAACATCCTCCACCTTCCTTCAGCGAGTGCGTTTGGGTCCATTCTCCACACACCCACGTGACACAATACAGTCCTCCGGGACTGCAAAACCAGACAAACAAACTCGCTCACTGCTTAGATTGTTTAAAAGAAAACCTCTGACTCAAAGCTGGATCCTTGATTGCCTGAAGCTGTACAAGCCCAGTTTATTTGTATACCACATCTCAGCAACGAAGCAGGTCAAAGTGCTTTACATGATGAAAAACATAACAGAATAAACAAATAAAAAGGAAGCCTTACATTACGGTGGCAAAATAAAAAGAAGTAATGAAAAGCTGCAATCCAGACTAGAATTAACAATGTCCAATTTGTTCTTGATTAGTGGAGCATAAAAACTGAATGCTGCTTCTCCAACTTTATGGAAAAACATGAGTTGAACGTATTCTTCACATGGAATCACATGTTATCCCATGTGATACCTGGTAAATCACATATATGCCTGGAAATGTGTGCAAAAAACACAGGAAGGTTTATACAATGACAACAGATCTCAGATCTTAGACTTGACCATTTTTCATGCTTGTAATACGTAAACTCAGAGGATAACATTTTTGCTTACTGCCAAAGATATCCCACTCACTAACACGTGCCATAACAAGGATATCATGTGTTATTCACAATGTTTTTCCTGATGAGTTTATTTAAATTAATAATGATAAATTTTCAAACTAACATCTGTGGCAATAATTCTGGATGTCAGCTCTATAAAAAATGCAGCATATGGAGAAAATGCTTCCTTTTCCCACGCAGTTGTTTTTATCTCACTGGAACCATCGCTTCAAATGGTATTCCACTCTAGAAAAAAGGTCATTATTTAAATGCAGGCTTTGTTTTATAGTCTCAAAACATGAATAATGCTGGCTTTCACTCTTTTATTTTATTCTTTTTATATGGTGCCCAGACCCTCAGGTTGCCATTGTCGGCAGTACCTCTTATAAACATTGTTTTAAGAAGTACTTTCCAAAAGCAAACACCATTTATATTTTGTTAAGTCTAGGGTGGCAGGCTCTACATGTACAATTGATTTTAGGCGCACTCTTACTAGTGAGTATTGTAAAATAAACGTGCTTCCACCACATCTACTATTGTTGATCCGAGGGGCGACCATATGACAGTGGAAGTCGGTGCAAGAAAAAATCTCCAGACTTTACGAGAGAGAAGTCTGACTTCGTTGGAGCATTCCAGTTGTTTTTTTCGACTTGGCAGTGGAAATTTCAGAGCTCCATCTACAGATGGAATGCACTTGCGCCAACTCCCAGTTTCAATAATCCCGATTTCTACGACTATGTTAACTGGAATTATGTTTACTCAGGTGTGACTTCAAACCCACCTCCGAGTTCTGACTTCCGAGGTAAATGGAACGCACCAATAGAGCCCAGAATGGGGGACTAGAGCAGTTCATAGAAAACCTTGTCCTCAGCCTATAAGTTTTCTAAGTGACTGAGGAACAGTATCCAAACTGCTCTGTGTTGAGAAGAGTGCGGCAGAGCAGATTCTTGGCTTGGAAGCGCTGGCCTTTCTCCATTGACTGGATCCGTGTAGCTTTATTGGATGAAATGGGCAAAAAGACAAGGGAGAGTAGCAAGAGGCCAATGAGGACAGCAGAGTCCAGCAACAAGAAATGTGTGTCGGTGTGGAAGAGGATTTGATCTCGTCTGGAGAGAAATGGTTTTTGACTTTGTGTCCAGTGAGAATTTTAATCATTAAGTGTTGCAAAGTTTGACCAAGAACCTTTTCTTGCAAACTTAGTGAGTTTTAATCACCACGATTTTTCTGTCTTTTCAATAAAAAAAGGAAGACTGGAAAACTAAAGAGTGATGGAGATTTCAAATCTGTCTGATAAAAGACGGATAGGTGGTTTCACGATGAGGGTACATGGAGGAGCATGTGATTAATCTGTGCATCACCTGCAGAGTTGCTCATGTGTCGTTAAAGCAGAGGGAGCTGATCCGCAGGAACAGGATTCTGCTTTCGGAAGCGCTCGAGCCTGTTGGCCTGTGCTGTGGCTGGTGCTGGAAGCCTGACCCATTTTTCAGCGCACACAAACAGTAAGCGGACCACCGCTCTGCCTCCCTGCCCTGCTGCCTCTCTCACCAACAAAGGTAGCAGGATGGAGTGGAAAGCTAAAAAGAGAAAGGGTGGGGGGGGCTTGATCTTGTCGCTGTGATTGTCCAGATAAGAAGCACGACAGAGATCCTCAGGAGTGAGCGCGAAGTAGCGCTGGGCTCACGTTCAGGTAGTCAAATTGATTCCATTTAGGCCAAATTATTAGGATGGTAGCTGTAGCTGGGCACTGAACCCTCCAGGTAACCCAACCCATAACCTCTTCTGTACAGAACGCATTGAAAACAATGCAGTACGTCTCGTGCTAACAAGATGCTGCTCTTGTGTTTAATTGTGGCTATAACTTTATGTAACCATTGGTTACATCATCAGAAGCTCAGCTGCTCCTCTCTCTCTCTCTCTCTCTCTCTCTCTCTCTCTCTCTCTCTCTCTCTCTCTCTCTCTCTCTCTCTCTCTCTCTCTCTCTCTCTCTCTCTCTCTCTCTCTCTCTCTCTCTCTCTCTCTCTCTCTCTCTCTCTCTCTCTCTCTCTCTCTCTCTCTCTCTCTCTCTCGCTCTCTCTCGCTCTCTCTCTCTCTCTCTGGGAGGCTGCAGGCTGTCTGGAAGTGGTTCCAGCATCCCCACCCCCACCTTCTCTGCATGTGTGTACAGCCTGCATGTGCACAAGTGTGCATACATGTCTGAGTAACGGCTGCACCCATGCAGAATGTACTGTGGTGTTCATTTATAACAGGGCTGCTGCAGACTTTTTCAATTCTTTGTATTGTTTTGTTTTGCCACTAATGTAGATGATCATCATTTGCTAATATTAGTATATTTTTAAAGAAATGGGATCAAATACAGCAGTGACGATATAAGTGCTTTCAATAGGGATCAGGTACATTTTAGTTTCCTTTTCTCACGCAGCGCTCCAAATAATATGATAAATGGCACTTGCCTTCCCCCTTAAACAGTGTAATGTATGAAGTTTGAGTTATTTTTAGCTAAGTGTTGACAGGCTGCCGATGAGTTCAGCAATTCAATTCTTACTTGGGATATGAATAGAAGAGCAGGAGATCCAGTAAATGTCAGACAGACGGAGGTGATGCGATATTCAGTAATATTGGGGAATGTTGCGATGATGATTTTGCTGGCGATAAGTAAACACAATTGAAAAAGGTTCATGTGTTTGTGCTCTGGGTTTATAAATGGGCCAGAGGTAATTAGTAGTAGGCCTGTCACAAAAAACAATAAATCAATTAATTGCACGATAAAGCCCAATGAGCTCAACCATTTTCCCAACCACAATAATTTCCATTTGCACGATTGTTGGTGTTCCTCGCGTGTCTCCCTCTTTCTAACAAAGAGACTGGATGGATATGGTCCACATATCTGTAGTGGCAGATTGGATGTTTTGTTTTAACCAAACTGAGTGTTTTTATTGCTAGTTTGCTACTCCTAAATGGTAGTTTTACAGTTTTTTCTTGTCCGAAGCAAGTGATTATTATTTTTTGATGGGCAATTTTGTGTACAAAGTTCATCCATTTTTTTATTGTTTCAGTTGTTTTGTTAATTTATACTGAATATTAAAAATATATTTCAGTTGCAGTGGTAAATGTTCTTTAGAAATGAAAGTTTATTGGTTGTTCAGAGGGTGTATATGCATCGTTATTACATTACAGGTGATCTTGAAAAATTAGAATATCGAGCAAAAGTTCATTTATTTCAGTAATTCAACTTAAAAGGTGAAACTAATATGTAAGATAGACTCATGCAAAAGGGACTTTCAATGACTTACAGGTAGGTGCAGTGGACCCCCACCTGCTCATGGATTTTTCTTTAGAAATTACCTGCCAATAATTAGTGAAAAATACGCCTTATTGTAGATTCATGGACTGAAATATTAAAAAGAAAATCCAGCTTGGGAAGCTGAAACCCCTAGACACAAAGCTACTTGACAAATCAGCCAATCAAGTAGTGCCATTCATTTTACTTGGTACTGATTGGCTGTGCCCTCAAGAGCGGAAATAAGAAGGATATTGCATGTTAGCTTCTGCAGTAGGGGTTCCACTGTATTTGAAGGGATGATGAGATGTTTCCTCTGCATTCACACTTAAGATAAATATCCATTCTGGTGTTGCACTTATGTTTCCACTAATGCACTGTAGGCCTCGTCCCACAACGTCCATAGCGAGCCATAAACTGCTTTTATGGGGTTAAAGATGTCGTTATCAGTCACAGAGTGGCACTTTAGACTTCAGGGTTAGGGTTTAGAGTGCAGTCTCAACCATTAGCACCTTTCTGTTTTTAGCCTGGTGTATGGTGACAAAGACTTGTAAACTTCTTGGAATGCAGGGAGTGATCAGATTTCTCTGGGTCAAAAAATGGGAGAGCAGAAACATTAGTTTGCATTATCATGTAAAGTACTTTGTGCTGATTTTATCATGAAAAGTGCTGTACAAATAAAATTTGATTTATTGATTGATTCCTGCCTCCGTTGTTCGGCAGTCCTGTGGTCTCAACCATGCTAGAAGGGAGGAAGGTAAGGATGATCAAATGAAAGATGAGGACGAGGCCATGGACAGGATACCGAGCAACCGCTGACTGCAAAGTGATGCAGAGATAAACCAGAGATGTTGTTGAATCAGGGCTCGTTACCGTCACAGGACTCCTGAGGGAGTGTGATGTCAGTCCCAGGACAGAGAGAGGAAGCCAAACAAACAATGGGATGAGAGGGAGTGGTCGGTGGTAATGGAAATCCAAAGGGCACTGACAAAGACTTGAACAGATTCCCTCCAGATGGCCTCTGAAGGATGAATGCATCTTATTGGATGTCTAGAAGCTCCCAATCTAAATCAAGCACCATTAAGTAGAAACTAAGAACCATAACACTACATTGCTACCAGTTGGACCAGCCTTGGATTGTTTGATTGGTAACCTCATGCAGTTTTAGATTTGTCCTCTGCTATGGAGATTTGTTGGTGAGTAATAACCATAATCCCTATCTAGCAGATTATCGTTGAAATGATTTTATCATATCAACATCCAGTCAAACAAGCCAGATGTCTGCCTGCAAAGCTCAGCTCAGTTTACTCAGCAGCATAATCTCATGCGGCCCATCTAGAGCTATTTATTTATTCTGTGATATTTAGCTCCCAAATACTGTGGCTGTCTTGTTTACCTGAGTGTGAGATGAAATATTAGACTCCTGTGAGAGATTAAAGAAATAAAATGAAGCTTTCATGACTTCTCCATACAAGGCCGCCAGTTTTACTTAAAAAATATTGATTTTTTTGCCTTTGTAAATTTATAGTGGATGTCTATCATGTTTTGTTTTCAATATTAAGGTAAATTTGCATCACATGATTTTAGATGTCATCTTATCTAATAAGTGTTGTATTATGTATTTGGTCATCAAAAGTTGGGTGGAAGGCATTATAAACTAGCTGGTTGGGTTCAAACTTAGAAGGTGTGGTGGAGCTGTATCCCAGGCGCCTTGTATACAGTGGCTTTCTATTCAATTCAGTTTATTGATACAGATTCTAAACAAATGCTGTCTCAAGGCACTTTTCAAAATACTCATCCAGTCCAAAATCAGGACTTTTACTGCAGGTCTGATTACTTTAAGTAAAGATCACTACTACTATGTATTCTTAGATCTCAAATATTCTTCCTTCCCCCTTCTGATACTTGGTGGCGACTCTTGGCCCTGATAGGCCATATAGGCGGTTGCCTAGGGTACCTACTACTGAACTGCTGTGACAGCATCATACCTACCTACTGACGGTGTGCAACAATCACCTGATAAAGAAATGCTTAAATGAATTCTTTTATGTCTAAATGAGTTTCTGAGAGTGAATGCTAGCCTTTCTGAGTTACAGTAGAGCTAAATAATGCCCCTGGTGCCTGTATCCCCTCACATCTGACCCCTAATGCAAAGCTCACACCCCATTCGCCAAAAAATGATGTGTTCAGCCAATGGAGACCAAGCCAGATTGAATTTCTTTTGTTAGTTTTTTTGTTACAAGCAATCTGTCCATCTAAACATAATGTGATTTTTTTAAATACATTTTAAAAATAAATTATACTTAACATTAAAAAGATTCACAATGGTTAGAACTGCAAGAAGGGCATTGGATTCATTTGTCTCCAAATCAACATTTGTGACCTCACCAAGCAGGTGGACACTGTACTCAGGGCATGTTGACATGTCTTCAAGTACTTTTAGCCAAAAGCCATAGACAGGTGGACAATGCCAGAGAGGAAGTAGTTATCAGGTAAATCTCCCAAGCTGTTTAGACTTGTGTTATTAAGTGGGGTTTCTCACTTAATAATCACATTTGGAACTTACTGCATCAAGGACAACTAAAGTTTGGCATTTTGGGTTTGCTTGATCAAAGTTTACGTCAATAGCTAAAATCTGTACCGGAAGAGGAATTAATGTCCCATTTACTGATTGAAACTGAAATTGTTCAGAACTTCAGTGTGTTTCTGAAGGTTTTATGTAATTAACAAATAACTGTATAACTAGAATAACATTTTTTAATTATCTGAAACATTTAAGAGTGACAAAAAAAAAGCCAAATCATCAAGGGGTGCTGTAGCTAGCCAAGCAAGATTTGGGACTGTTCCTTTTTTACAATCTTACCTTCTAACATGTTTTTGAGTTAGAGCCATTCAGTGGTATTACAATCCGATTTTAAAGTTCACAGAACAAGTGTGAGGGGTCAGTTTTAATGTACCTCATGGTCTCTGCTTGCTAAACGACGGACTGTGTTTAGGCAATGGCTGACAATGAACTCATTGACCTTTAAGCAGTGAAAATATTTATGAGATGCAGCAGGGCCCGGGGCAGTTTTACATTGGGGTTTGCTGTTGAAGGAATCCAATTAAGAAGGTCTGAGTGTATTTTGCTAAAATGATTGGAGAGGAGGAGGGACTGGGGCTTTACAAAAGGCTAAACATGGCAGGCAGCGTAGACGGTGGAGTATTTTAAATGTTGCCACGGAGTGACTCGGTCTCAGTGGGAACAGGGTCAGGCTGACGCTCGTTTCATCTTATTAGGACAGAGCGATGCCAGCCGTCTGACGGAGAGCTTATGGAGGATGAGGAGATGAACAGTCCTACTCCACACTGATGAGTGTGTGCGTGTGTTTGGGATGCAAGGCTGACTCTGCCAGTCTCCACCCCGTCGCTGCTTGGATGATGTCATACGTTTTGTTGTGGGAGCCTTGTGATCAGCCTTGTGATCCAGGCCTGGACAAAGAATGAAGTCACTGCCAGGAAGAAAAGCAGGACGGGAACCAGAAAGGAGAAGGAAATGAGGAGAAGAAATCTGACAGAACAACAAAGTCAACATTAGTTCCAGTCCACTTATTTCCTGCAAGTCACAGTATCCCTCCCACTCTGAAGGAAGGAGATTAGAGTGATGTTTTGGTTATACTTATTTAACTTGACTGATGTCGGGACACTGATCACCACTTTGTTCACAGATGACTACACAGAGAGTAGTAATCACACTCTGGCCATCTGCTTATTTCTGACTGGCTAAATGCTTGGAGTTAATAACATTTTGTTATTTTAAATAACTGTGTGGATATCCAGTAGAACTACAAAAACACTTCCAAAAACAATAGATATATCCACACACAAACCTGGGGTATGAGTGTGTTTGTGCAGGGTTATTTGACCTTTCTGTCTCTATGTTACCCTGCGACGGACTGGCGACCTGTCCAGGGTATACCGCCAATGACCGTGACCCAGCAAGGATAAGCAGGTATAGACGATGGATGGATGTTTGTCCTGTCTCCCTGTGATAGACCAGCCAACTGTCTCCTGCAGTCTACCTGTGAATAAATGACAACAGTGAACTCCAGTATTCACAGGGTTTGGGGACCAAAGCCGCTCACAAATAACTTAAAGGTGGGGTAGGAGATCTTGGAAAAGCTGTTCGAGCAAACTAGATTTTGAAAACAAGGTCCAACATCCTCTGTTCAGGCTCCCTCCCTAAGCAACACCTCCAAAATACAGGAACAAGCTATGCTTGTAAAGCCTCCATGTTACAGACCTCTTGGTGTAAAATTTCCCATACCTAACTGAAGAGATCAGTTGCACCATGGTTAATAATTACAGTTCTGCATGAGAAAAAGCTTCGCAATGAGCAACCGTTGATCATTTTTATCTTACAAAGACAAATCTAAGGGCGACACTTTTAGCCACCAGAAACTCATTTTGAAAACGTTTTATCCGATTTTGCATTGCTCTAATTGGATCTGATTAGTGCACAACTTGATTTGACAACTTGAAACACAATTTCTCAGTAAATGAAATCCCTTTAAAATATTTAATTCAGCGTAGTGTAAATCATTTTCAAACCAATAAATTGGACTTCACATTACACTAATTGAGATTCACTTTTTATAGCCATTTACTCAAGCGGAGCGATTAAAAATGAATCTGAACAATGCAAATTCTAATGGAAGCATCAAAATTCAGTTTCTGATGGCTAAAACATCTGTCCTAACAAAGCAATGTGTGGCATATCAGTTAGGCTGTCAAAACCTGTTCATGTACATTTAACAAACTACATAGGGATGATTCTAATACTACATATCACCACATCCTCCTCTCTCTTGGCTGCACAGAAAATGGCTGCAAACTTCAAAAGATTATACAAAAAAATGGTGTGATTTTTGGTTAGCCTTTACTGTAGATAATATTTATTTTATTTATAGATGTTATTTAAGAAGAATTACACAATCGGGTTTTACATTTAAAAAAGATTTTTCTGCTCATTAATAAACCTAAAACCAACAGTGTTATGACTTTTCAGCAAATAAGATATGATGTTTGACAAACATGTTGGAGGAGAACAGCAAAGGGTGAAAATAGTGTTTGACAAGCCAACTTGACCAGAATCCAAGACGTATGAAGCCCAACGAAGCCCAACGTTCTCTGAGCAACACATTTGTCCTAAAAACTGTTAGTTGTCAACTCGCCGATCAGAGGGATATTCTGAGACAATCGTGGATGCAGGGGGAAGGAGGGGCTCTCAGCAGGAAACTTTGTTTCACTGGCGTAGAAGCACAGGTTATGTCCATCTTCTCATAGCTGACAAAAACAACAAATAAGAGTCCTCATTCTAGCAGCATAAAATACATGGTAAGAGCAACGTTCTCACAAGTGTAATACAGGTAAGACACCCCAAACCTAGCCTCGACATTCGAAAGCCACACAGCCGTACCCCCAGCAAACAAACAAGCCGCACAACACTGCGGTGGTCGATCGTCCGCCAGCCCGCAGCCAACCCCATGGGCTGGCAGGACGGCAGTCTCAAAACGCCTTGTACACTTGTAACTCTGATCTGTGCGTAAATGTGGTTTTGTATGTGTGGGACAGGCGATTGGTGCACATGTATTTAACAATTTGTATGTGTAGGAGCCGTTTTGAATTCGTAGTTAGTTTTAAGTTAGTGTAATTAGAAATTGTGCATGTGTAAATGTATGTTGTACTCGTCATTTCTTGATATTTGTGTGTATATTTGAACACAAACACAAGTTACGCACAACATGTATTTTATGGTTTACAAATCATGTTTTACACAAGTACCCAAAGCTACACTCAAACAGGGTGACACAAGTTACAAATCAATTATTACGCACACACAGATGTCTTGTCTCCATACACTGCCCTCCCCCCGTCCATGGGAGCCGGAGAGACCCACTCCGCGGGCGGTCAGAGAAGACACCAGCCCCAACGACGAGATCAACTCTGTCAAAATCCCTGTGTCGGTGTCTGGGCTGCTGCTGCTGATGTGCTGCTGCCGGTGCAGATGGCTCCTCTGATGGCGTTTTCTTTACTTGCTGATCTGTACTCGGCCACAATGTCCTTTTTATTGTTGTTTTTAAGTGTATGTGCATGAGGGTCGGTTTTGGGGGGTGTTTTTAATTCTGTGGGGGAGGGATGGGAATGTGGTTTTATGTGGGGTAGTTTTGATCTGTAAAGCACTTTGAGATGCAATTTTGTACGAAAAGCACTTTATAAATAAAGATTGATTTATTGAAAAGCAGCACTGAGATCTAACAAGACCAGAATAGTCAAAAGTCCATTATCTGAGGCCATGAGAAAATCATTAGTAACCTTCACCAGTGCCGTTTCAGTGCTATGATGAGCTCTAAAAGCTGACTGAAAATTTTCAAACAGGTCATTATTGTTTAGATCAGGGGTATTCAAATAAGTTTTAAAGCAGTCCAGTCAGAGGAAGTTTCTTGACGCTGGGACCCGGATGATCATAATTTCTTACAATTTAGTGTAACATTTATTTGGGTAGCTTATAAGTTGCCCTCATTGCCTAATCGCCTGTCAAATCAGTTAAATTCGGTCTGATTCAAACACTTTCTGACAACTTTATTGTCACATAACAAAGTGCTGAACATGTATGTATGATTTCTTACATATGTAATGTTCTCTCTTAATGAATACAAATAGGACATGTCAATAAGAAAATAAATACAACATGGCAACTGCCCATGTTCACAAATTACTAATTTCAGAAAACAATAAACGGAGGAAAGCCCCCACATGTGAGCTCAACCGTCTCAAACACTTTCAAAGAATTTAAATCACAACACATGTATTAACTGAAAATATTTAGAGTACTGCTTTCTTATTTTGTACTCAGTGAGAGAAGTGAGTTCTTATTTGTCCTGCCAAAAATTTTTACCTAGGCTTGAATGGAGTCAGAGCCATTCTCATGCATGTGTGAAGGTTCTTTTCTCTGATCCAACTTCTAATTTGAATGGGTATGTTTGTTCAAATCGTTTATGTTTTGTCCCATGACATTTCACATGGCCACTTTTAATAAGTGCCAAAAACAGGCTCATTGCCACCAGTAGGAAGAACAAAGAACAATTACTGTCAATTCCAGAATAAGTGCACTATTCACGTAGTCCACCTTTTTGTTTTTAGATGCTGCCAAATAACCTTTTTCTACTCGTCTCTGTTTCCCTCGCTTATTTTTCTCCCCCTCTGCCTCAACTATCCATTTTTCCTCCATATCACCCGCCTGTATCTCACCTTCTTTCCGTGTGTAATTCTTCCTTTCTCCACCTGTTTTTCTCCCCTTCTCCATCTCAAATATTCGATTTCCCCTTTTCTCTGTCTCACTCTGTTTCTCCCCTTTTTGTTGCCTGTGTCGCTCTCTTTCTTTGTCTCAGTCAGTATCTCTCTATTGTTTTTGCTATGTTTCCCTACATATTTTTTCATGCTATTTTTGCTTTTTCTTAGGTAACTTTTCTGACACTCCTATGCCTCTGCGCTTCAGTATTTCTAAATTTTTTTCGGGCTGGAATGCAAAGTGGTTATTGGCCTATAGCAGTGTTACGTGGTATGGCTAAACTTGCACACAACTGGTCTGCAGGTTTCCATGGATGCTTGAAATCTACCGTAAAGAATGCTAAAGCTGCACTAGAAGTGGTAAAACCAGCAGAGCTCAATAAGGTTTTACTGTAAATTGTGATATCTGTTTTTAGCATTAGGTCCAGGTCCGCACAAGACGGCATTTCAGTCCAGACCCAGACTGAGGTCCGTCTATTAGTGACCTCTGGTTTAGATGCTCACACACTTGATTAGCACCTATTTTCTCAAGGATTTTAGACAGGAAAGGTAGATTAGATATAGGTCTATAATTTATTAAAGCTGCAGTCCGGAGAATATATCTATGTATCAAAGTTTATAAATCTTTAAAATGATAGTGTACTATGATAAAAGGCTAGTGATCCACAACATGTTATTCTTGCTAAGTCCCGCCTTCCTCCCATAGACCCCTATCCATTTCACACTGACCGCCGAATTATCTTAGCCAATAGAATTTGAGTTTGCGCCTTGTTGGCTCTCAATCAACTTACATGCCCATCGCGCTAACCTGTGATGATGGGGCCGTGCACACAGGCCGCTCCCTGTCTTCCTGTTTACAGTCGCCATTTTGGAAGAGAGCGTCAGTCATGGAGAAGTTGCTCACCTCTGAAATGTCCACAACAAATTTACAATCGGGTGATGATAGCATTTGCTGCTTCTCTCTTTGACCCGCTGTGACACCACAGGTGATGCGTGTGCACAATTGTTGAGGTAGGGCTAGAGGTAGCGGGAAGCGGGGGAGGGAGGGTTGAACGACACAAGACCACAAGCAAAAGTGGTTTTAGTGCTTTGCAACTTGGTTGACGAAAACTCAGTTACATGTTCAAAAGAACTGTAGCTATTAATTGGTCTGGGATTACTTCATAAATCTGAATGAAAAATGGTTGTTACTCCTCCTCACCCAGTGCTTTGATGAACGTGAAATATTTAAATAGTTGGAAGGAGTCTACTCATTAATACTGACATGATCCTCCTGTTGCAGCCAGGTTTCTAAACAAATCAATTTGATAATCACAAATTAAGTCATTAACTAACAATAAACCACATTTAATTGTTTTATTTTCCTGCTCAGTCAAAGTCTTACTCATCTTTATTAGATTTTCATGATTTCCTCTTGTCAGGTTAACCTGTAATCCATTTGATTTTGGCCGCAGTCAAGACACTGTCTCAATGGGGTAATGGGTGGGTAACAGTACAGAAGCTGCAGAGAAGTGGGACTATAACTCCAATAAATCTGTTGAGAATGAAAACCACGCCCACCCACAGAGACAACATAGTGGCAACGAAGAGTCACCATTCAACCCAACATGCATGTTTCTGTCGTTTTAAAAGATCTGTTGAATTGAGTGCATTAAAAACAATTGTCAAGATTTAGAGAATTCCTCTGACTAATTGTGCATTTTTGAGAATTTTGTGACGGTTGGCCATCTCAGTGGTGAGTCATGGCTGGATGAAATTCCATCCTTGTCTTTAGCAGGTAAATTAAAGGGCGTTTACAAAGCACAGTGAAGATTGAACACTAGGAGATGCTAATAATGGGAGAAATTGATAGCTCATAAATGGTTTTTTGAAGTGAAAGCAAAACTTGCTGTGCTAGGTATTTATTTTAGGTAACTGTTCCAGAACAAATTTTCCAACCTACCTGACAGGTGAGAATACCATTGTTTGCTTGGTTGGATGGAGAATGACAATGAAAGCGTGCTAGTAGCCCATCATGAATGCGGCCCATGCCTTGAGTGCAACTCAAGCTTCACATACAGGATTTGGTAGTCCTGGAGATGCTAGTTTAGAAAGAACTGTTGATGTTCAGGAGCAGGTGGAAACTTGAGGAAAGGAGAGGAGGTGGAACTGTTATTAAAGATGACACGTTAGAGTGACAGGTGGGGATAGGAGGAGCAGAGAGTTGCTTAATTAATAAAAGGTCACTTCAGTATGGCAGAGAAAGAAGACGGAAAAAAAGTTATTTATGCCGCGTGTGTGTTCCGTACACAATCAGGGTGTTAAGATAATACTTCATTTAGCAACCAGATGGCACATATTGAACATCATATATGTATAGTTGTTCTGTTTGTGATTACACAGATCTCTCATAATGATAACAGTGATTTCTCAAACACAATAATGAAATGCAATGTAAGAAGATTCATTTTATTTTATTTTATTTCAGTTCAGTTTATTTCTGTAGCGCCAACTCACAACAAATACTGTCTCATGGCACCTCCCAAAAAAGTCTATTCAATGGATTCAAACAGATTACAACTCAAGTACATTTCAACTGATCCTAGTTATCAAACAATGCATCAAGTTCAGTTTATCATTCAGATTGGTTAAAAAACATTTTCTATCTGAGGAAACTCAGCTGATTGCATCCAGTCATTGACTTGCAGCATTCACTCCTCCTGGATGAACAGTAGACAGTCGCCTGCGTTGTGTCATTGACTTTACAGCAATCCCTCATACTGAGGAAGCATTTAGCGACAGTGGAGAAGAAAAACTCCCCTTTAACAGGAAAAAACCGCCAACAGAACCTGGCTCAGTGTTCTCCTAGTACTGTTAGGGGTCTTGATTTGGGTTAGTGTGGTGGTTCTGCATCTCCTCAAGTTCCGTAGGTTACACACAGGTGTCAAACTCTAGTCCTCAAGGCCGGTGTCCTGCAACCTTTAGACATGTCTCTGTTCAACAGACCTGAATCAAATCATTAGTTCATCAACAGGACCCTATAGAACCTAACTGCCAGCTGAGGAGGCAATTTAACCATTTGATGCAGGTGTGTTGGACCAGGAACACATCTAAAAGTTGCAGGACGCTGCCCTCAAGGACTGGAGTTAGATACCCCTGGTTCCTGCAGTTTCTCGTAGGTTGGTGGAGATCAGCTTTGGCACACCTCCAAATCATCTGATCATCAGCAGGAGGATAAGAGAAGCTGCAAAGTCACTCATCGTCTGACTGTTTGCCTTCGTGGTAACTTCAAGCCCTCTGAGTTTCCTTGTCTCGTTGCTTCCAGTTTGCTATTTAAAAGGAACTTACCCTTCACCCTTTCTCCCTTTAAAAGTTACCTTGTCTCAGTGATTCAACTCCTGAGTTTTTTGTTCCCTCCTATGTCAAAAACCTACCTGAAATAAACCTGCTTCCCTTCCATGACTGACTGCCAGCTTACTCCTCTTCATCATCTTCATCCTCCTGCTTCAGTTCCATCACCCATCAAGAGGTTAATCCATCAGATCTATAGACTCAACTTCACTAAGTCTATTCCTGGATCGTCATCCTCCTCTCCGCCCTCCAACAATAACCAGCAAGAAACGTTCTCATCTTCATTCTGCACCATCTACTGTCAAAGTATACTCATCTGTCAGTTAACACCCAGTTTCTCTGGATTCCGCCTCCTCTATTACCTGCGTGCTCAGTCCTCCTCCTGGATAACCACCACGCAGACCTCCTGCCCAGACTCCACTCATTCTTCCCTGGCGTTTCCACTCATCATCCCTGTAAGCAGTCTCCTCCTCAAACCCTCCCCATTTCTCCGACCTGATCTCACCATCTCAATTATCAATTGTCCAAGCGCTTTTTGTTTGCTTGTTTTTAGAAGCTCAATTACTGCTCTATGTAGAAGTTAGAACATAGAAAGTTACTCTGACTGGATAGGATTTGAGGGAACTACTGCCCCCTACAGGTTAGGCATGTCTATGAATGTGCTTAAAGTGTAACTGAACCCCATGAAAAATCATAACCCCGCCCCCAGACAACATTTGAAAAATTCTACAAAGTGGGCGGTGCGAGGAAGAACTGAGGGGTATGGCCAACTATGGAGGATGAGCGGAGGGGGGAACTGGGGATGTGTTCAGGAGGACAGTGACAGCTATCTTAATCTGACACTGAAACATGGACAGTGACCAAAGCGACGTTGGCAGTTTTGCGACTGATCGATCTGATCAACGTTCTTCTTTTTTGAACGTTAGCCTATGTTAGCATCACCACTCAGAGACTGGACTCCTTCTGTCTCCCTCTGCCTCGGCGGCGCCGGCGTTGGGCAGCGCTGACTCAGCGCCCTGAGCCAGCGGATCTCCTCCGTCGTCACCGGAGGAAGAGGGAGGCTTTATGGAGCTCAGCGGCTGTGAGCCGTATCAATTTGAGCCGCTGGCTCGGGGTGCTGAGTCAGCGCTGCCCGAGGCTGGCGCTGCTGCTGAGGGAGAGGGAGACAGGAGGAGACCAGTCTCTGAGTGGTAATGCTAACATAGGCTAATGTTCAAAATAGTATGTTAGCTATGCTAACTAAGTGCTAATGTGATAATAATGGTAACATGAAAAACGCAATCCAACTCCAAAATCGCCACGGGGGGGAGGGGGCGGTATGTCTGATAGTTTAATACCCAAACCCACGGGGCGTGTCTGTGAGACCATGGCTGCTGTGACACAGTCGATGCTGTGACGTAGAGATGTACCGCTCTCCACCAATCACAAAATTCAAATGCACTAGCCACAGTTCAACCCTAAGGGGGCAGCACTAAGACGTTTTTAGACCAAAAAGTGTAGAATTACACAAGTTTACACCAAAATGTAAAAAAATCCCCAGAAACTGAAAGACTCCATTGGTAAAGACCCATTTATAGTTTATAGGCAAAAAAAGTTGTTTTGGGGTTTAGTTACTCCTTAACAACGCATTTATGCGGTTAGGTGTGGACGGAAATATATTTTATTTTAAACGAGGTGGTGAGAATATTCGTTTTTTTTTTTTAAACCCGGCTACATGTGTACGTTGTCTGAAACTGAACAAAAAAAGTGGTTAATTACAGTTAATTTATTACTTAACAAAGGAAGCAATTATAGTTCTGCATATAGCTTTAACATATTTACTCACTTGGAAGATCATATATTGGCATCCATGAATGAGAATGCAGCCCCTAGCCAAGGAAATAGTATTATCCATACTTCCATTCTCCTGGTGCTCTGAATTTAAGGGATGAAGTAGAGAAAAATACAAAACAATTCAACTTCTCTGATTGGCTCTCCATGGCCAAACGTTTCCCAAATTCCAGAGACATGTGTTTTTTGCGGAAACCACCAGCAGCTGAGCTCTGAATGCTGAACCCAACTTAACCGCAGCACACATAGACGATGTCAAAAGCTTCATATTCATGTTATTTTCTGCCAACTGGAACCAGGCCTGATTAGTCAGGTCCTGTTCAGCTGTATAACTGTTTTTGTACACCATACGCTTTTTGTTTTCAACACATTTTTTGTATGGATCTCTTATTTTTCCTCTCCTGAATCTGCTGAACATCACTCTTCGTTTTTCGGGTCCAGTTTTGCTTCGGAGTGATTCAAAGCGGGGAATCATCCAGCAGCCTGAGCCAGATAAGCCAGCTGCCTTCTCCCTTCCAGAGTTAACATTAGGCAGGTTCCAACAGCTGTTGTGCATAGATTCCCCTCTCAGCAGAGTTAGGAAAAGCTGGTTAACTTCGATCATTTCTTCCTCCTTTCTGTCAAACTTTCAACCTCAAAATAACTCCAGATTAGGCCAAAGTCCGCTCTTCAATGATTTGGTTTCTGGTGGCTCAGAAAAGCTGGCAAAAGATGCTTAATCCAGTAGTCTTCCAAACATTCACAAGTTTCGAAAATGCTTGTTTTTCCTTTGTTTAAGCTTCGCTCTCTGGTGATTAATTTGAATGATTCATTGTACAAGACAATCCTTTTTTGATAAATATACAGGACCTCTTTAAATGATGTTCATATAAAGCATTCAGATTATGTGATGATCCATCCATGCACTGCCGCTTAACCCAGGATCGGGTTGGAAGGGCAGAAGCACAAGGCCTTGTTCACATGGAAAGATTTTAAAATAGTCCTAAGATTTCGAAACCTTTACAGACCATAGCGATGGCGATATAAAAAGAATCAAGGATTTCACCATTTTCGTCCTTCAGCTGCATGTAAACACCATCTCGTTCTTTCAGTCACTACCCAGAGCTCGTGACCATAGATGAGGGTAGGAACATAGGTCGAATGGTAAATCGAGAGCTTCGCCTTTCGACTTAGCTCTCTGTTCACCACGACAGACCGGTAAAAGGCTTGCTTCATGTCACCCCATCCGCCCATCAATCTCCTGCTCCATTTCCCCCAATTTTTATGAATTAAACAGAGAAACACAATGTTGCCGAATAGAAATGTAATCATTCCACACACCACCTTCCATGTTCCCTACACCTGACTTTTTTTTTTCTTCCTTGCACACCATTTCCTTTTGTTTTAATGTCTTGCATCTATTTTTTCCGCTGCTTGGTTTTCTCATGTTAGAAACGGCACGTTGACTTCCACGTGAAATCCTCTGTGTTGGCTGGGCCGCCCGCCTGTGTCCTGCGTCTGCATGGCCTCAGTGCCTGTCTCATCTTCTTCTTCCTTTCTCTTGTCTTTCCAACTCCTTGTCTCCTCCACATCAGCGTCATCGCTCTTCGGCTCAGTTGAAGGGGTCGAGAGAGAGAGAGACCAAGATATGGAGAGGCTCTGAGGCCGCTTCTGCCCTCCTTTCATTTAGCTTCGATTGATAACGCAGGGCTTGGCTCTAATCTGGTTGTGAGAGGAACCACAGGGAATTTCGGCGAGGCAATTGCACAGAGGAAAGCCAACAGCTGACCACTTATGTTGGGTTCTTCAATTATGTAAAAAGAGACAGCTTTCCGTTCTGCTGCCCTGCTGCATTATTGAAAACCCTCTGCAACGTCATTTTTGAATAGTAAAAGCCAGACCGTTTCCCCCGGCCGCGGCTATTTTTAGGTCCTCGTTTGGAAGCTCAAGACTGACACGTTGTCATCTCATCTCTGCTCTCATGGTGAAAACCTGCAGGGTGGAACTTCTGCTCACTAGAAGCTCAAGGAATTTAAATGCAAATGCTTTCTGTGTTCAATTTTAGGTTTCTTTTGCAAACAAAACTCTTTAAATCGACGACTCATGCCAGTCGACAGGCGTGATTACGTGTGTCGAAACAAGGTCCGAGCTTCTCTCAAGGCTAAGGTTGCCCTGGCAACAAGCTACGTAGCAGCAGCAGCTGCCAGGGTGTAGGTAGCCACCTCGGAGCTGGGGAGGAGGATGTCTGAGACTGGAGACAAAGGAAGATATTTAACCAAGAACGATAACTGGACGCCAGTTATGTGCAGCTGATGCATTATCACCACCGTGCAGAAAGCATTGTTCCATATTTAATGAGCAAGAGAGCAGAGCATCAGCGTCTAACTATCTCTGATTTGTTTCTGTGTCTTTGTCTGGAGGCGTAAGGGGTCTGGGTGCACAACAAACCTGCCATGCATATACATGCAAACACAGTACATAGTCCCCCTCAACAGGTTAGGGTTAAAATAAATAAGAAAAGTCTACATTTTTTGTGTAGAAATGAGACAACACTGGGCGTGTCCCATTCACCCCCTTCCCTGCCTATAGGGAGATAAAAGACATTAAGGAATGTCAACCAGACGCCTTCAAATTGTCATTTTAACTGGACTTTTTCAGAACCGCACCAAATCCATGCAAACCCTCTATTTATTTTTTTCCCCTCTCCAAAATTAGAGCCAAATTAGAACTTCAGCCATTTTCTTTGCTCCAGACATAGAAGAAATCCTCCCATCCTTGAGGAGACATTAGAGTCAGTTAGGATGCGGGGGAATGCCTCCATCTGCTGCATGGCAGCAGGAACTGCTGCGTTGCGTAAGAACAACGCAGATGCTGACAGATGAAGAGTGGTGGAGGCTATAATAACGCTCACCCGCTGTTTGACATTCAGTTGAGGGGGGGATAAAAGGCCGGTCTGGATTACCCCCACACACATTCCTCATCAGTGCTGTGTAAACTCTACAATTAAACTGGGTCTCCTCAGTCTGCCCTCTTTGTGTTCAGCAGCAGCAGCAGGAGTGGATGCTATGTGACGTTTTACAAGCCAATGTCCTCTGAAGGAGGAGATTTGCTTTAGTGCATTCTGAGGCAAAGGAGTAAAAGTGGTGGTGCTCTCTTTGTGGTACTGATGGAGGATAAAAAGGGTATGGTTGGAGGTTTTCCCAGAATGCACCTCGTCTGTTCTGTGATTCACACTTGTTTTAATTACTACAAATAACTATATCTGGACTGGCTACGGATACTAATGTCACTTGTAGAAATCACATTGACTGGGTAAGCAAAGAAATCCTAAAAACTGTTGGAATCTTCAAAAAAAAGTTGATTGTGTCATTTGAAACCACTTTTTGACGCATTAAAGGGAATTTATCTTTATCTTTTCTTACAGCTTTTCATAAACTTTTGGTCCATCTTTGTTAAAAATGGTATTTAGACTATAGATCCATATAATTATATTAATTTGTAGAATTATTATGCATTAATATAATAACTTGAACATTAAATATATATCTCTAAGATACGTTTTAATCTGGGAAATGTTCCTAAGCAGTTTGAGGTGTTTTTCACTGCAAATTATTATTCATTCCTATTCAACTTGTCAATATTGTCATAAATATCTCACAGGTATAGGCAAGTTTCCATAGAGACATAAGGGTCCTAATCTACGTTCTATTGAATGTTGCAAAAGATGAATGAAATCTTTAATAACTATGCTGTTTTCGTAAAACACGCCTGTGTTTAATACAACAGGCAGATAAGCCAAAACTTATTCATACCCCAGGCAGATTTGGAAATAAAAATTGCTTTTATTTACCCGAGAAATTTGTTTCCAATAGAAAATGAAATAAGTATCTCCTAAAATATAATAAAACAATTCAAAGGGAGCAATCTTATATGAAAAATGTAATTGAACGTTTTTTCTTGACCTTTCATGGGAAAAGGGCGTCATGTTTTTTTCCCCTTCTTATTAACCAATGGAAAAATCTTGAATTGCATTACAGCAATCAAACTCTTAATATAGTTGTAGACAAACCTTTTACATGTATCCACTGGTCTTTAGATTTGCTGATGAGCTCCCCTCCACACGTTCTGTATCAGATTAAAGCCGGGACTCGGAGCCGAGTACTTAAATGAAGATCTCTAGAACACTGGAGAGAAATTGGCTCCACACTCCCAGTGGAGTCCTAGAAAAAAACTAAACTTTCCCCAAGCAGGAACAGTGTATTTTACAATGTCAGTGAAAGAGAACAGAAACTAAATAGGTATAATCCATAATTTTACAAGAGTATCTTTATTTGAGTTTTCTGCCACCTCTGTAAAAATGGGTGGCCAGTGCCCCTGTGGAAATGGTCCTGGCTCATGTTATGCCCCCCCGCCGCCTTCTGAAGAGATAATACCAAATAAAATGCACTGGCACAGAAACCGTAACTAATTGGTCCCTTACACCAGTGGTCCCCAACCATTTTTTTACGCCACGGACCGGTTTAATATCAATTTTTTCACATCGCAACACGAGTACCATTCTCTCTGCTCCCTAACACTCTTTGGTCGCTATGATAACATTTAAACATGCCTTTAAAATAAGATTTACTACAAAAACAAATATAAGGTGCAAGAAAAAAACAGCACACCACCATTACGATTAATCAGTGGGAGCCCTGTGGCTGTTTCTCTGTAACAAGACGGCCCGTCTGGGGCAGTTTTAAAGGTTTCACTGGCTCATTAGAAAGCTGGTTGCCACATTTTATGCAGGATAGGGGTTTGGTATGTGGAAATCGCCTGTCGCCATGAATTTAATTTTAAGTGTTACTCCTGGTAGTGTCAGATAAATGCAGCTTTCTTTTTCTTGGAAGTTGTAGGCTCTTATTCTGTCTCGTCACAGGACCTTTCCCTTTTGGCAAAGAAACTTGTCAGAGACCTCTGTTTTTGATCATTTTGCGTTTTTTTTTTTTTTTTAGAGGTGACGTATCACGCAACAGAGGCAAGTGTCTTGACTAGGTCAGGAGTCATTTATATCTGGCTGTAATTAAGATAATCTGGTCATTTTTTTAAATAAAACAGTCGTTTAGACTCAGATAATAAATTAAACTGAACTACTGCAAGTCATTTATTCTTTCTGTGCAGCCTGGTACCAAATGACCCACGGACCGGTAACTTATCAGTCCAGGGCCCGGGGGTTGGGGATCTCTGCCTTAGACCAATTTCGTTTTTTTTTTATCTTCACACTTCTACTTTAACAATGAATAAAAACTTAAGGTGTTGCACTTCTAGCTTCAGCCATATTGAGATGGGATTTCAGTTTTCATCTTCTAGATCAGGGGTCTGCAACCACATAATATATTAAACAATGAAATATTGCTGGTTTTTTGTTCTGTGTTATCATAAAAAATAAAAAAAAACACAAAACAAACCACTGCCCCCAAGGAAAAGTTGGTCAAGAACTGCCACTAGAATACTTGGAGCAATAATGCTGCAGCATCTTACAGATACATCTAAAAAAAAATGTTATATCCTGAAAAAGTTCTAATATTTTTTGTCACTTATTTCAGAAGGTGAAACTCTTATAAAGATTCATGTCCTGGAGTGAAATATTTCACTTTATTGGTTTATATAGTTTCTTTTTCTGTCATACTTTTTTTCTGTCAGTTTTGAACGCCAGGTGGCGCCTGTTAAACGTCTACTGGCATTTTCTCAGCATGTAATGTAATGAAGCTGAACCAACGCCAGGTGACGCTTTGAGCAGCCTTTATTACATTTTAGGTGATTCTGGAAAGGACATGATTAATGATTAAACAGCTTTCCATAAAATAGAGCTCGGTGCATTAACCTGCAGGAAGCATCCTCCCAGAAGACGAGTACACTGTGCTCAGATAGGGTTTTGACATGGTTAGCAACAGTAGTGAGGGAGATCTTGGCATCAGTTGCCACCAGCATGGCAATTTTTGTTATGTTTTTGTTTTGTAGCACCGTTCTGTGTAAACCCAGGAGATGGCTGAGGTGAAAATCCCAGCTGTTTCTGAAGGTACTCAGACCGGCCCACCTGGCATCAAACGACCAGGCAACATTTAAGGTCACTTTAAGGGGACATATTATGCAAATGTCACTTTTTTTTCATCCTTTTGTGTTGACTTTCAGGTTTCTGCTGCCTCTATAAACACTCTTAACATGAATAAAAAACATCCATCCATTTTTCTGCCAATTTTAGCTGTCAAATCTTATGCTTATACAAACTGTTTGAAAAAGTGCCTTATTGTGATGTCACAATAAGCGGAAATAAGCAGAATTAACAGGTGATGGAAACTCCCATCACCTGTCAAGCTCCGCCCACCAATTCCAATTCCATGCTATTCTCATGTGTGGCAAACCAGCAGAACTACTAACAAGACCGGTGGGCGTGGTCTGTAACCGCTAATTTGCATAAAAGTGATCATCCTCTAAACAGCTCATTCTGAAAGAAACAGAAATAGTCAAGAATTGAGCTTGTGAGACTGCTTTATGGGAGTGATTTTGTGCAAATAACTTTACTAACATGTTTTGTGCAGCCCATAGACCTACTATAACCTCTTCCAAGAGGCATATGTCCCCTTTAAATAGCCCCCCCCCCCCCCCCCCCCCACCCCCTACCCAGCCCCTGTTGCTCACTTTGAACTTTTGTAAGTTATCTTCGCCACCTCTAGATGCCAAAACGCATCAATTAGCTGCCATGTGAATGGTTGATGCAAAATTTGCATTTAATTCAATTCAACCCTGTTTCTCTTATGCAAAGTCATATTTTGTAAAGACACTTTACAAGATAAACAAATCCAATTTTAACACAGAAATAAACCAATCATTAAATACATCAAAATTCAAGAGACAAGACTGCACACAGAAAGACAACCTCAGCCACTAACTATAAGCTTGATCAAAAAGGAAAGTTTTAAGCCTGGCCTTAAAAGTAAACAGAGTGTCTGCCTCACGGACTAAAGCTGGGAGCTGGTTCCACAGGAGAGGAGCCTGATAACTAAAAGATCTGCCTCCCATTCCACTTTAACAGCTTTTTAATCCGCTGATTTTATTTATTTTTTTTTACAGTGCAGAGCTTCCAATTTGAGCAGCCTCATCTTTAAAATTATATTTATTAGGGATGCACCGATATGAAATCGTGCATCCCTAATATTTATTACCATCCTCGCTGACGGAAGCAGAGAAGTAGCTAAACGTGTGACACACTGAGGAGGAGAGATGGGGGAAGAGACGTGGACGCCAGTGGCGTCCCCTGGCCTGGGCCTCTAGCCCCGAACATTTCTCATCAAGCCCCGAATGTTTTTTTCACCCTAGAAGGAATAAGTTTACATTAACTGAGCCGTCTTACGACATTAACGAAGAAGGTAGTTTTGTAATTTCCTGGCTTAGGTGAATGCAACAGAGGCACGACGGTATGACCGATCAGAGAGGAGTTGTGCGGGGAATCTTCCGTGTCTTATTGGCTGACAGCCCGGCCCTTAATGTAATCTCTAGAGCGGTCCTGACAAAAAATGGACATCAGACGATTTTTGAAAGAAATAAGAGGGACAATTGTTTAGTTGCGATGGCTGGCAGTGGACGGCAAAACTCTGGGCCAACATATAAAACAGGTAAACAAACAATTGATATGCTTTATGTCTTCAAATTATATGAACATTAGGCAGATTCACAGCAGTGTTTGCAAAAACACGTCGGTCGGACAAAATCTTCGGACATTTTGGACCGACATGCGTTGGTCTGCGTCTCCTCTTTGATCTGTGTCTCACTATGGCTCCTCATCGCCACAGAGTGCAGCTCATTGCAAGCTTTCTCCCGGCCCGCAACTGGCCGCTTGCTTTTAGCAGCACCAGAACTTTCTGCACAAAGCTCCAAAACAGAGACTTTTCTAACAGTTTGAATTAATAACAGTATTTATTAAGGTGGGTCAGACACGCTGTGTTTAACCCTAAAGTAAGTCTAATTCAGTACGTATTATTCAAAATGATTATAGGTAATAATGCTTAAATAACAATGTTTATATAATGTTTCTATAAGCCTAAAAATACTTCATTAAGGCTGGTGAGCAGGGGTGTATCTAGGAAGTTTTTAAAGAGGGCTAAATGGGGGCCAGTGATGATCCTGGGGTGTCACAGTAAAATAAAAGCAGGGCTGTAATACAAAGGGGGCGGGGCCTAGACTGAGTGACATATATCAGAATCACAACATGGGGGTTTAAAGATTGATGTAACTATAAATACTTAAAATCCATAAATAATTCTAACTAATTTAAGATGTTTCTCTGTCTTATCATTCATTAGACTTTTCTCTACACAAGAAGTGATAATGTAGGCATCTTCATAAATACAGAATAGAAGGAGCTGCTTTAGAAACCAGGGCAGGATTAGAATCGCTGACTAAACAAGGACTGATTTAACATTTTGACCGATGATTGTCTGGGAGGAAACAAATCAGAGTATACCACTAGAATAATCTAGACTACAGCACTGATTAAATTAACAGTTTTACTCTTGTTCTGAGTGCAAGCACCGCTGTCTTGACTGGGACTGAGCTGCCATGGCGGAGGTCTGCGCTGTCTGAGTGCTTTTCTAGTTAAAACTATATAATTGAGCCAATTTTCCCCAAAAAATGACACTTGAATTCTAATCATGTTGCAAAGGTCAGTTCCTTCTAGGATTACCTTTTGATAACATCTATTAACATAAAAGAAATCTGATGTCATACTTGGTTTACAGATGACCTATAGGACAGAGAATGAGGGAAAGAGCAGCAAACACAGAGGTCCACCATGAAACCTGACACAGAACTAACTTTTGTGCTTGTCAGAAAAAAAGAAAATAATTACCTTTTATTTATTTAATTTACCTTTTAATTTTATCATCCTGTTTTACCTAATATTAGTACTGATTTTAGAGATCTTTACATTGTCACGTTTAAGTTTGAAAATAAATACATTTTGAAGTACATATCGCTGTATTTGGCTTTAAACAATGTGCTACAATGCTCAAGAAAGCTTTAAAAAGCCTTTTTTACTGCGTAGGTTCCCCCAGATTCCTCTAAGAGGGTCTGGGCTCAGCCCCCAAGGTTCCCAGGTCCAGAAAACGCCGCTGGTGGATGCCATCTTGATGCCAAAGCTAATGCTAAGTCAGTGACCTTTAAAGGGGTCTTAGAATTCACAACCACATTTACCTCGTTTCATTTGGGCTGTTTGGGTCTCAAATGTACCGTACCAAAAAGTCTGTGCCGTCTCCGACTAGCTCCCCTTTGCAAAAACGGAATTGTGTAATTGCAGAGAAACGGGCAACTCTGGGCAAAGCTCTGATAACGCATCATAAGTCGCAGACACACCCGCTTAAGTTTACATTTAACATCTGGAGTATGTTACTGTTATAGAACCATCAATCCTATCGTCATAGAGCCATCGGGGTAAACCAGCCAATCAGCACGCAGCTCATTTAACACTCATGAGTGAGCGGAGAAAACCAGCCTTTATGGCTTTATTACCGGGTTGTATTTGGCCATTTATCAGGGCTATTGTGCCATTTTCAGCCCCAACAAAGATTCTGAAGCTATAGAGCCTCCAAGAACAGTTTCCAATAGTCAAAAACGTTGTTCTAGAACCTCTTTAAAGAATGAGAAAAGAAATACATGAGAAACAAGAAAGTGTTCCAAGCATGAAGCGCAGCAGCAGAGCAAGTAACCATGTTGATTTAAAGAGTGAAATATGGTCTCTGCTGCCCGGATATTGAGCTCTTAGCATCTCATGAAGGTCAAGAGGCTTTCATAATGCAACAGTCTTCAGTCAGAGGCTTCTTTTGAGTTGTTGCTAGACTGACTGCTACAGGAGATCCTTCCTGCCCCACAGCTTCACCGTCCACAACCCATTGAAGATACTTGGATGATGGGAGTTCTGACAACATTTAATTTCCATTTTTGGATAAAGTTTTTTCCCCAAATTTGAATTGAACCGAATGTGAATCAGCAAAAGCAAACAATCCCACATGTAGAAGTGACAACACACACAGAGGGATGCATAACGCTTGTGGGTTTAATATGGCAATTTTCACCACCAGACAGAATCAACATCATATGATTCAATCCAGCTAAATAAGACATATGCACCACTGAAGAGATCAGGACACTACAAAAAAAACAAAAAAAAACAACACCTGCGATTCATAGTGTAGGTCACACAGCATGATGGAAACCGTCTCGCTGGGACCACAGCCTCTGAAACGGAGCACAATTCGTGAGATAACATCCACACAGACACACAGCCACCGGCGACACGTGGTCCAATAGAGACAATTACAGAACAGCATTTCTTTGTGGGTACATTATGTGGGTACAGTCTGGTAACCGCGCACGCGCGCGTGGCAACGTACGACGCGTGTTATACTACAGTACCGTATATATACAGTGGCAACTGAGCAGCGAGCTGGTGAGGCGGGACTCTCTTCTGTTTGTTTGTAGCGCTCAGTTCACAGCTCGCCTTGCGTGTCGACGACCGCCAACAGACCTTCCTCTGGGTGGAGAGGCAGACGGCGAGCGCACCACCGCCCTTCCTCCTCCGACTCAAACGCACTGTTTGCATATGCTGTAGTCGAGACAAAGAACAGTTAACACCAAGCTGAGCGCTTTTACACTCCACCATCCAGGCATCCCCCACAGTAGGAAAGATTCACCTCCGCTTAAATCTGAGGAAATATCAGTAGCCCAAAGTTAGAAGATAACAGTACTTTACAGTTAAACTGCCACTAGGCACACATTTTTGAGACATTTGGAAAATCAGCAGCTTTCATCAAAATTCTGAAGAAATTTGAAATGACTATTGTAACATCAGCAATGCTATAAAACAGTATCATTGGCAGTGGAACACTGTTCTCTGGAGGAATGTCACAAGATGTGGAAACCACACTGGATCTTTTTCCAAGCAATTCAACGTACGGACAGCTAAGATGGCTGAATTTAAACAGTCGAACTGGTAGAAACTGTACAGCTGCAGCCCAGATACAGATCTGAATACATACAGCAGATAATCCACATTTAGAGTTAAAGTGTATCTGAGCAAGACAACGAGAACAGCTCAAGTTAGATCTGTATCAGTTTGCACTGATAGGGGTTAAAAAAGCTTCAAAGCTGGTAAACTCCCAACTCCTGTGAAAGGTGGAAAAAAAAACAAAAAAAACTACAGCAAATCAGGAGAAATTATAGTTCAGAGTTCCTTAGTTTTAAATAAATCATACAAAAATAGTCACATACAATGTGCAATCTTTTACTGTCACTGTGATTCTCTGGGTGATCTCGGTGGTTTCAGGCGCCACCTTTGCACAGATAAAAACACCAACAGATTCAGAGTGGAGCGCCGTCTGAACCTTTCCAGATAGCGCCAAGTGTTAAACAGTCCGAAGCTCCGGGCTTCAGTCCTCTCAGGAGTCCCTTTGTGGTTCTGCTGCTCCGCAACGAAAGACAGTTCAACTCTCTGCGGATCCTCGCTCGTTTCTCCCACGGGTCGCCCCCCTCCCCCCCAGCCTCCTCCTCCTCTCAGGTGATCTCTGCATCGTCTCCAGGGTAAATAAACAAGGGTCTACGATCCGTTCTTCTCCTCTGAGCTCTCCGGTGGCGGCGGAGGCTCCTCCGCCGTGGGGGACTGAGCTCCTCCCGGCCCATCTGCGAACAGATTGAAAGCTGGGTTTTATGATCAAAAACAGTCACTTGACACATTTTAGGGTTAATGTGACACTGAGGCTTAAAATTAGAGCTGGGCGATAAATCGATTTTATCGATTAATTTGAATTTGGCGTTTAAGAAGATTTATTTGTGGGAAACTCGAGATTTACCACCCCCTGCTGTGCTGCTCTCTACGAGATGCTCAAGCAAGCAGCAGCTCACAAAACACCGCCACCATAGGGGAATGATTTTCACACTATGTCCCTTATGATAAGACGAGTGTCCAGTGGAAATCAATCACAGATGCCATCACAATTTATATTGCCAAAGATCTGGTGCCTGTTTATACAGTGGAAAAGTCCGGCTTTATTTACCTACTGAAAACTTTGGACACCAGGTATGTGCTACCAACTTTGCACACAACTTTGAATTCAGGTAGACTCCCAAAGGAGATATTAAAATAAGAGTTTTTAAAAAATAGATTCTGTCATTTGTTATTTCTGTTTAAGAAAGTAAACGGAGAAAAAAAAAAATCGATTAAAATCGGAAATGGTGTGAAAAAAATCAGAGATTTCTTTTTTAGGCCATATCGCCCAGCCCTACTTAAAATACATTCATCTTTTATTGTATTAGCATAATCTCACACAGAAAGACTTAGAAAAAAGGGTCTTTTAACCTGAATATACCTTACTTTAGTGTGTGTGTGTGTGTGTGAGGGGGGGGGGGGGTTATTTAGTAAAAGACTGAACCTCAATTCCTTTCAAAAAATGTTACAAATGTAAAAAAAGAAATAGGAACTGTACTTCGTAAGTAAATGTAACTAAAGCAGTTTTTTTCAATTTATTGAGCTGATCAGGGTTACTAGGAACTTCTAATGAGCGAGTTTCTGTTTTCCTGGGGTATAAATATGACACGACACAGTTCCCATTCCTTTTAGCCACTTACCCCTAGGCTGGACTGAGACCCAGATTTATTTTGTCACCACCCACAGTGAGGACGATGGTAAGGGAGATTAAAAATCTCTCAAGCTCACAAACTACAGCAAAGATTAGTATCTCAGGGTCATCAGATCTCCATAACAACCATCAGACACTTTCAACTTGAGGTGTAACGGGACACAAAACTCATGGTTCGGTACGTATTTGGGGTTTTAAAGTCAGATTTCTTTTTTTACTTTGATCAGCATCAAAGAAAGAACCTTTTTTCCCAAAATTCCTTCTTTTTAATTCCTGAAATAATTAGATTTTCTTAAGTTCTATAACTTTGAAAGTATAGAACTGCCTAGAGATTTGATTGGATTTTTCTTTCCTTAAAAAAAAGAAAAGTAGTACAAGCAGACATAGCCAAATTGAAAACAGAACCACTTAAAAACAGTCAGTGGTAATGTTTAGAAATGTTTAAATAATACTTTGCCCATATTTTAAAAGTAAAACATCCTTAAATCACTTTGAAGTTGTTTTGTATATTTCGACAGCCTTGTCTTCCAGCTGAACTTGAATGCAGCATAGGCAGCTATTGGGCAAAACCCTTTTTTCATCAACAGGGATTCCGCCGACCTGCGTTTTATCCAGAATAAGTAGTTTGGTCTGATTGGATGCTACTGGTAGCCATGTGGACGTCAGCTGGTTTTTCTCTAGTATCAGTGATGTTTCCATTCAGCTTGACATCGTTTCAGGTGAGTCATTCAGTTCAGTGTAAATGGTGTTATGGACCTTATTGCTGTTGAAACGATGCGTTCGCTGACAAAGTTTTGGTTCGGTCCATCTTTCTTTTTCTACTGTAGCCTCATGATAAAGTATTAATGTTCTCAAATAGCAGAGTTTAGTGATAGCCGGGAGTCTTTTCTGGCTTGTTTTGGTGTCACTTTTTAAAGTTGCACTGCGGAATGTTGCACTGAGCTCTGAGTTCCGCACATAAACATTCTGCTTGTGTTCAGGGGAAAAACAGCTGGATTAGTTTGGTTTCAGAGACGCCCGACGTACTTCCAGTCATGAAGTACTTCATATTTTCACAACTAAATCTGCCAGAGATTTAAATAACATTGAGCTTAGCTGTAAATCGGTCAGGGGTATGTGGTCAAATCAAAACAGAAATGGTTAACTGGACACAAATCAACCTTCTTCCAGGGAGATCTCGGTCCCCAGACCTAAATCCTATAAAAACTTTTTTTAAATCTGTAGGATGACATCGAGAGTATAATGAGAGGAGCCAGGACGATCTAGAAAGGAATGGCCAACAATGCCTGTTTTTGTATGATCCAATCTAAAGAAATGTAATAGGAGAAGTCTGTGCTGTCCTGTTGGTAGCGTGGGTAGCAATAACTACAACTGCAGATTTTAGTGAAGATGATTATTTTAAAGCAGTATTAGTAATTAGGGGTTCCACTTCTGACCTAAGGACCCTAGCTGGATTGGGTTCCCCCTTTTCGCTTCTCCTTGCATGTCTTCATATTGTAAATGAAAGCCACTATTGCCAAACACAAAAACAAAAAAAACATTAAAAATAACATTTGAATTTTGTATATTTGCTGCCAATTCACATGAATCACTAGTATCATCAAGCAGGTAAAGATAAATAGATTTACTGCACCGGTGCTAGCCATTTAGTTACCCCAAGCACAAATGCTTTGTGGTGCCCCCTCCCCCAGGGAAATCAAGTGCTGGTAGAATAAGACTTGCTTTTGTGCATGTTGCATTTAATTTTCCTTTAAAAATGGATTTATTAATATAAAACATTATTTAATGGTGACATTTGTCTTAATGGCTTTCATTATTTAGCCATTTTTATTTAATTCCATCAGTTTTTATTCCAAAACGTCTTTTTCCCAAAGTCAGTTTATATATTCCCCAATGGCTCATTAATTTCAGAAGGACACTTTTCAAATCAAGAGTTCATCTGCCAATCGGGGACAGTGAGTGGGACAGTGGGATATTAATAAATGCATTTTTAAAAGAAAATGAAAAATATTTCATACTAAGGAGCTAAGAATTTCATATGAATTCAGTTCCCCCCCCCCCCCGACTATTTCACTGCCACATTATATACTTATCTATTACTTATTCATGTACACATTTATATCAATAAGTTTTGTTTATTTACCAAAAAGGTCATGACAACCTTATTAAAACCAAAAATCCTCAGTCTGCACAAATTCTACATATCATTATAGATTAACAGACAGTTTTACCATTTTTGAAGCAGGACAGTGGAAACAGAATCACTTCTCGTGTCTCCTTTCTAGTGAATAGCAGCATGTAAAATGATGCTTCGCTTAGTTTTTTTAGTGTGTTTACAACAGTAAAATAACGCTGTCTGTACTTCCTGTTTTTCTCCCTCCCAGCCGCTGCTGATATGAGTGGCGCTCACAGCTCCTCTTAGCTCCTCTCAAACACCATGATGGAGGAGGAGGAGGAGGACATGGATAGAAAGTGTAAGTGACACACAGACACACCTGCAGTCTCGGCCTTTCTTTCTCTTTTCTGCCCCTGACTCTTGATGCCTTTTTGAGGCCATGTCCAAACACAGGTGTCTTGGAGGTGGGGGAGGGGGGCACCGTGGGGGAGACTGAGGAGAGGGCAGCAGATTCCTGTTTTTCCCAAGCAAATATCTTACTTTTGTATTGCTTATATCTATTAATATGCTTCCCATACTTTTATTTTAAAAATGTCATTATTAGTAGTATACTTGTGATTTTTTTCACAAGCCCGATTTTGTTCGGTGCCCCTTGCGGTACTTGGTGCCTTACCTGATCCAGGTTGGCGGAGCGCTGGCATTGTAGATATAAATTTTGTTCTTGCACATCCAACCTCAGATTCAGACAATTTCCCGATTGACTACTACATTGTGCTAAAACACTTCGGATCATTATGGGAGGCATATGCATCGACCAAAATGTGTGTTATAATATATCCGTGCTAGCTTATTTAGACTGGAAAATGAATACAGCTAATTATAATGAATAATTATTTCTGGAAACTCGTCCAAAAGGGTTTAAATCTTCCCAAAACGTTCACCATGAAATCCATGCCAGAAACTAATGAATTATATCCCCAACTAGAAGTGTCGCGTCTGCACTTAAATCTGTTGTGATTTCAGGCTAACATTGAACATTTCAATTTCTAACTAGACCTGGTCTTGAAAATGCTTTTTTTCTTCTTCTTTTTTTTTAATAAAATGAACGAACTTGCAAAAATTGAAAGAACATTATAATGTATTTATATTGACTAATTATCAAAACTCTTTATAAGCTGTCCTGTACTTAAGTGTTTAATCTAAGAAAACAAACGGATGTTGTTGAACCTTCGAGAGACAGCTCGGCCAGCTTCAGAGGCAGGTCGCCAGGATTCACTCCTGCTGGAGATCCCAGGATGTCTGGGAGAGCATTTCTTCTCCCGGATCGCCCCGAGGAGGCGAAGTCCAGCACGGGCTCCACTTCCGTCATCACAGGGTCACTTTATGAGAAAAACACATACAAACATAACAAAGACGCTCATTTCAAAATCAAAGGAAGATTTTTTTTTCTCTACAAAGTAAAATCCAAACTAAAGGCAAAGAAGGGGCTTTAAATTGTAATCAAGAAAAAAAACAAAAACAAGTTGTGTGCATTTAAAAACAAATGAAAGTTATGATGTGAGGTATTAACATAAAGCTACTTTTCTGCTTGATGTCTAAGCACAATACCTCAAACTGTCAGTAAAATACCAAAGCTTTTTTTCTGTTCTCTCTTTTTACAGGCAACTGTTTTAACATCATTTCGATAACATGACAAATGCTCAGTTCATTAGCTGTCGTAAGTTGTTTGTTATTGTTAGCTAGCATTGCTAGCTAGTGTCTCGAGACCACAATATAGCTAAAAGTAAGACGCTGTGCAATCTGAAACACTTGACATCACAAATGATGTGAAGATTTGTTGTTTTTAGTTCATGTTTGTGAACAAGAACGCAATAATTAAACAGCTAATTCTCCATAACCCATAAGGATAAATAAAAAAACGGCCTGTTTTTACCAACTGTAAGGCGAAACGCATAATTGGCTACAAAAGGTAGGGCACAATTATTTTCTATTAGTACAGAACATGCTGGAGGAACTATGTTTTGATTTTAAACAAGGGAACATGCTGGGATCCCCCAGAATGAGATAGAGAGGGTCGCTGGGGAGAGGGAGGTCTGGGTTAACATTTTCAAACCCGTTACCCTAGTAACCTGATCTTGGATGGCGATGAATGAGTGGATGGAACACAAGTCAGCAACATCTGTTCAGGGGCCAATGCTCCAAGGGGCAGTGTACAGAGACTGTTTTGGAACCAGTACTATTCAGAGCCGTAGAGCATTCTAGAAAAGACTACCCACAGCTGAAGTCTAGTAACCTGTATTGTAAAGATGACTGGCATCAGTGTTCCCAATTGTCTCTGATAGAAAGTAACTGAAGGTGACCCAGAAAGTCGCCAAATGTTGCCAGATGACGACACACGCTAATTTGCATATTATTGATGTCATCACTCATGTAGTAGTCCTCATATTTTCCTCCAACATCCAATATGAATGAGACCAGTTTGCTATAAAATCGGTGTGCTCTGACATGTCAGAATAAAAGAACTCATAGAACAGAAAAGGTCGAGGAAAGATGGCAGAAACAATAGGAAGAAGAAAGAACTGGTAGGTGGATTTCATTCAAACGAAAGTTGGTATAATGAGGAAAACAGCAGAAAACAGAAAGGAGAACATAATTCTATTTAGATTAGGATTCATATAAACTTGTGTTATTTCCTACAGAGACTATTTTTTTTGTCTAAACAAAAATCATTTCAAATCTAAATCTGCCAGATGTGTGAATAATAGTTATTTGGTTTTATAGCACAAGTGACAGTTAGCTTTGTTTAACCGATGAGTGTCAGCAGCTAGAAGGTTAGTTCTTCTTTAACAGCATAAGACCTAACCGTGTTTAGTAATTACAATGGTTTGCTTCAGTCGGAGCCATAATAGGCTGACAGGCAGGGAAGGAGAAAAAATTAACTTGTCTACCATGTACCTATAAGTATGTAATGTAACAAAGAAAACAACTACGGATCATTATGACTAAAAAGTTTATTTCAAGTACATTTTACACAATCTAGTGGGCAGAACTCATTTCTGACTTGGACATGATCGGTAAGTTCAAACAGGGGTAATCAGCTCGAAATTTCCCAGACAATAAAATGTACCTGATATGTTTAGGGTTTCATGAATCCAGAGAAAAAAAGTGGTTAATCATTGAAGGTGGAGGAGGATGTGTCTGTCTGGTCTCTTGGTAACCAGCAGTTGAGGAGTCTGCTCTGGGCAGCTCTGGTGACAGGCAGAATTACATCCCCTGTCTCAAACACGCTCACATCGGAGCCCAGAGGAGCACACGCAAAATAGAATCTGCTGTTGCTATAGTAACGATACGGGGGGGTTAAAAAAAAGGGACAAACTGGCAGGTAAAGACATGACTCAAATCCATTTACCGCTATCACACTTTTCAGTCCCCGTCTCTGGTTGCATTCCCTTGCTTTAAATATCTATATCATTCTGGGGGAAGACAAATTGCACTTTCAAAACAAAGGAACAATATATAAGGAAAAGAGCTCACACACTTTCACACAAACAAAAGGGTCACATGCTGCCAGCCTAAAGCACAGTGAAACTACATCAACATGATTCTGTTCATATTAAAAGACTTCCTCCTGGATTTCTATTTAATCACAAATTAACAACTCAGATTGTAACTAAAGGCACCAACCACTTCCGCTAGAGATACAGTACTGTGCAAAAGTTTTAGGCAGGTGTGAAAAAAAAAATGCTGTATACCAAGAATGCTTTCATAAATATAAACAATGATTGTTCATTTTTATAAATGTACAAACTGCAAAGTGAGCAAACATCAGGAAAATCTAAATCAAATCAGTATTTGGCGTTACTACCTTTTGCCTTCAAACCAGCGTCAATTCTTATAGGTACACTTGCAAAGTCAGGGATTTTGTAGGATTATAGTCATGTGTATGATCAACCAATTATAGCAAACCGGTGCTAATGATCATCAATGTCACACGTAGGTTGAAACACAGTCATTAACTGAAACAGAAACAGCTGTGTAGGAGGCTTAAAACTGGGTGTGTAGCAGCCAAACTCTGCTACCAAGGTGAGGTTGTGGAAGATAGTGTCATGTCATGGAGAGATTGAGCACAGCAAGATGACATGAGGTAGTTCTACTGCATCAGCAAGGTCTCTCCTAGACAAAGATTTCAAAGCAAACTGGGGTTTCTAGATGTGCTGATCCAGCTCTTTGGAAGAAGCACAAAGAAACGGGCAATGTTGAGGATCGTAGACACAGTGGTCGGCCGAGGAAACTTAGTGCAGCAGAAGAAAGACACATCAAGCTTATTGCTAGGGATGTAAGAAAATATAAATACACAGATATATTGAGATGTTTTATTTCCCGATATTGTATCGATATTCAAAAGCAAAATATCGTTTTTTTGTTTTTAGGATTTGAATGGAACCATTAATGATGACAATCATTTTTGTAGTAAAATTAAAAGTATAACTGGCAGTTGGAGGCTGTTTTCATCTTCTTTGTTTCAGTGGCTCAACTAGATCTAGTGATAAAACTGGATGTGTTAAAGTATGAAACCGGTTGGAGTGTTTAGAATGCTGTGACAGTTTTTCTACAGTTAAATTCAGTTTTAAAAATCACAATATATTGTCTCACTCATAGTATCGCAATTTATCATATCGCCCCCAATACACATCCTTACTTATTACCCTTCGAAATCAGAAGATGTCCATCAGTGCCATCAGCTTAGAACTAGCAGAAACCAGTGGGACCCAGGTACACCCGTCTACTGTCTGGAGAAGTCTGACCAGAAGTGTTCATCATGGAAGAGTTGCAGCCAAAAAGCCAGACCTTCAACATGGAAACAAGGCCAAGCAAATCAAGTATGCATGAAAACATAGGAACTGGGGTACAGAACAATGGCAGCAGCTGCTATGGACGGAAGAGTCAAAGTTTGAAATATGTGGCTGTAGCAGAAGGCAGTTTGTCCATCGAAGGGCTGAAGAGCGGTACAAAACGAGTGTCTGCAGGCAACAGTGAAGCATGGTGGAAGTTCCTTGAATGTTTGCATTTCTGCAAATGGAGTTGGAGATTTGGTCAGGATTAATGGTGTTCCCATTGCTGAGAAATACAGACAGATACTTATCCATCATGTAATACCATCAGGGAGGGGTATGATTGGCCCCAAATTTATTCAGCAGCAGGACAACGACCCCAAACATACAGCCAAAAGCATTAGCGTAAAGAAGAACAAGAAGTCCTAGAAGTGATGGTATGACCCCCACAGAGCCATGATCTCCACATCATCCAGTGTGTCTGATTACATGAAGAAACAGAAGGATGTGAGGAAGCCTACATCCACAGAAGATCTGTGGTTAGTTCTCCAAGATGTTTGGAACAACCAGCCAGCAAAGTTCCTTTCAAAACTGTGTGCAAGTGTACCTAGAAGAATTTATGATCTTTTGAAGGAAAGGGTGGACACACCAAATATTGATTTGATTTAGATTGATCGTTTGTTCATTAACAGCTTTTTGTTGATTGATGAAAATAAATGATAAACACTTCTATTTTGGAAAGCATTCTTTGTTTACAGCATTTTTTTGCACAGTTCTGTATATCAATCTAAAACAATGTGATTAAACTGCTTCTTATGTGGGAGTTCATATTTAGGTAGTGAAATTAATGTTAACCTGGCTGTGTGCAAATTAATTCTGGGTGTTCCAGTCTTCTCTCTCAGCCCAAAAACAGGCAAACTGCCTTGGAAAAAGTATTTTTGATTGATTTTGACTTACCACCACAAATTTGGTTTAATTTATTGGGATTTGATATTATAGATCAGCACAAAGTAGTGATTAACTGTGAAGCAGAAGGAAAGGAGTACATCATTTCCACAATTTGGATATGAATACAACTAAATGCTTAAAAAATGCTTTTTATTTGCCCCCTTTTCCTCTGATACCCCAAAATAGATTCAAGTGCATCCAACAGCCTTCAGAAAGCCCTTAGTGACTTCTAGAGACTAGGTAAAAAACATCCGTTAGTACGTTTACATGCACATCAAAATTGAGCTTTGGCAATAATCAAGCTAATTGCTCAACCAGAATGGGAGCCTTTATCCCAGTTTACATGTCACTCAGAAAATCAAATTATTGAATGAAATGCGTTCGACGCTGCGACGTTAAGTGGCGACATGCGCCCTTTCACGTTGGCATTCTTCTGATTGGTGGCAGTGAAGTAGACAGAGCAAATAGAAGACAACAACGATGCAGCAAGTATTAGTAAGTAATGTATTGTTGGATTGTGTTACAGTCGTCGTTGCTGATGTGTTGTTGTCGCACCGGTGTTGTTATTCCCGCTTCTGGGGTCTAATAACTTCCGGAAGGGGCAGTGCCCAGGCTAGTAATAGCTCAACTAATCTAGGATACTGTTCACATGCAGGGAAATTCGGTTTTCTAACTGCATTATCTGGGTGTGTTAGCTCGATCAATACTAGTCTAGTTTGTTCGACTTCAGCGGGACTAAGGCAATAATTTGGTTTTCTCTTACTGCATCTAAACCCAATGAGTTAAGAAAAATAGTCATGAACATGGGTGTTTTGTCTTTTTTCCTTTTTAGTACTGTACTTTGAGATAATATTTGGTGTGAATTGGCGCTGTGTGAGTAAACTGAACTGAGCTGAATGAAGTGGATGGAACATAGAGAAATGTCAGAGATGAAGTTGTGGAACGGTTTAAAGCAGGGTTAGGGCTGATTCACATGGCACGATTTTAAAATGGTTCTACAATTTCCAAACCTTGAGAGACCACACACATGTTGATAAAAAAAGAAAATCACGGCTCTAACAGTGTTGCACCCTACAGTGTGTGGTGTGTGGCCACACGGCAATGATCAGACACCATACACGAACAGATTTCATTCACGAACATTCCCAGCTCAGATGGGAAATCTTGCAAATTGTCACAAGATAAAACAAGTAAATAAACATAGCGGCTGAGGAGGAGGCATTGGCGATAGTTTATGGACTAGTTTTAACGGAGAAAAAAAAAACACAGAAGAAGAGGCGTTGGATAAAGAAGTGGAGACAGCTGGAGTAGGGGCTCTACTTGCTACACAAAGACATGGAGGTAAGTTTATCCCTTTTTTTTCCCCACTCGGAACATTATCACACACTTTGCTCTGATTGATCTCTGTTCCTCAGCGTTTGTGGATTGCTGTCAAGTGAGCCGACACTTAGAAATAATAATAGGGGTATTTCCAAGGGGTATACCTACCCATTACCTCGCTTTCTTTTCTACATCTCACAATCAACATGATGCATGCCCGTTTTTCCTTGCAACACATCACACAAGCTGCTTTATCGGGCCAGAATGTTAAATATCCTTGATTTGTGATCGGAGGGGTCCCAACGTCCTTAGGATTATCTTAAGGGCCATCCCTATAATTGGGGATTGTCGGAAGAGGAGAATCGGGCCCGAAATCGGCTCAAAAATCCTGCCGTGTGAACCAGGCCTTAGGTTAACAAACAGCATTCACAGCCTGAATATTCTAAACATCAAATTTTAAATCTGCTCGATATGTCATCAAAAAATAGAAAGAAAATGGCACAGTTGCAAACCTACAAGGACATGGCTGACCTCCTAGATTGACAGGCAAGGCGAGGGGAGTGTAAATTAGAGAACCAAGCAGCCAACAAGCCCATGGCAACAAGCCCGTGGCAACTCTGGAGGAGCTGCACAAAACCACAGCTTTGGTGGAAGAATCTGTTACAATAGCCAAGACTACTAGCCTTCTTTAAATCTGACATTTTTTGTGAAGAGTAATTAGAACAAAGCTATTGTTAAAAGAAAGGCAAAAAAGTCCTATTTGCAGTTTATCACAAGCCATGTAGAGGACACAACGAAACAAAGAAAGTGCTCTGATCAAATGAGACCAAAATTGAACTTTTTGGTCTATATCCAGATGATTATGCTTGGTAGAAAATGTAGACTACACATTACGATCAAAACACCTGATGTTCAAGATGGTGAAACATGGTGGTGGTAGCATAATGCCGTGGGGATGCTTTCCTTTAACCGGGAATAAAAATCTTGCCAGTTCGGCATCAGAGATAAGCACCAGCCATCCAGCAACCATAAGTTGATATTAAAATAGAAGGACTGATATTAAACCCTGAACAGTATAATTTTGGTGAAGCTAATAAAATACTGCAGATTAGCAGTATTTTATCTGCAACTATTAAGACGGGTTCTAGTGAGATTAAGAAATCACATGTGGGGTACCCCTGGGCTCCATTTTGGGGCTCCTCCTATTTACCACCTACATGCTCCCACTAGCTCAGATTCTAAAAAGAACTAAGATTTGCCACCATAACTACACAGACGATACACAGCTCTACATTACAATGTCACCAGGTGACTATGAACCCATTCAAATTTTGAGCAGTGCATAGATCAAGTCAATGTGTGGATGTATCATGATATTCTTTAGCTGAATAGAAACAAAACTAATGTAACTATTTTTGGACCTAAAGAGGAACAATCATGGGTCAGCACACAGCTACAGACCACTGATCAGGCCTGAAATCTAGGTCTAGTAATGGACATAGACCTGAACCTTCAGGGTCACATTTTTAGGATTAAAGGACTGATGTCGCAATGGGATCTCGAAAAACTCATTCATGCGTTTATCTTTAGTCAGATTGATTACTTCAACAGTGTCCTCACAGGTCTGCCTAAAAAGTTAATCTGACAGCTGCAGCTGATCCAGAACGCTGCTGTTCGCGTTCTCTCTAGAACCAGGAAAGTAGAGCACATCACCCCAGTTCTAAATACCTTACACTGGCTCCCTGCAGCTCAGAGAATAGACTTCTAAATACTTTTACTAGTTTATAAATCAATGAATGGCTTAGCACCAAAATAGATTTAAGATCTGTTGTTGTATTAACCTTCCAGGCCACTTAAGTCTTCTAGTTCAAGTCTACTCAGCATCCCCAGAATCAGAACAAAGCATGGAAGAAGCAGAATTTAGTTTTTATGCTCCTCCAATCTGGGACAAACTTCCAGAAAACTCCAAAACTGCTGAAATGTAGTCCCTTTAATTCAAGGCTATAAAGCAATCTGTTCAGCGCTGCCTTTAATCAATAATCACTGGAACATCGTTAACTCTAGTCTGGATTGCAGCTTTTCACTACTTCTCTTTATGTTGTCACTGTAATGTCCTGGTTCTGTTTGCTTACTGTGTTATGTTTTAGTGATGTAAAGCTCTTTGAACTGCATTCTTGCTGAAATGTGCTATACTAATAAACTTGACTAAAATTGCAGTACAACATTCTCTGCTACAAGACAGAGGCATGTGACACCAGAATTGCGTTAATAGTATCAAACGGCAACTTGAGTGCTCATTTATGAGATCTATATGGACTCTAAATACTTAATGGAAACGGGATCAACTTTATTCAGACCCTCACCAGACAAAACCAGACGAAGTAAGATACTTTGTCATGTCTTTCCAAGACTCGATTTATCCGTTACGTCTTGTGCTTGATTTGCAAAAGAAGCTTTGCAAAAACAACGTAAAGACCAAATAAAGCTGGCTTTCCTCCAAAGCCCCATGGTTTGAAACAGTCACAAGTATGCATGGACTGGAAAGGTATATGGCTTACTAAACAAAGGTTAAAAGCACTGCTTTATAAACAATGATATGCAAAGACTGTTGTGGCATGTTATTTACTGCACTTAGCTGTTTTTTTTTCATAACTTCTCAATAGAACACACTTCTTTTTAGTTAACTTATAACTGTATTTAGCTGTGGTTCTCTATAACTTTTATAACATGTGCCTTATCTTACACATCTTCTTACAAACTCTTACCGCCTCACGACTGCCATCTACTCATAGGTCCACTGTATGGGAATGTGGTTGGAAGACTCTAGTAAATAATATCTGCCACCAGGTCACTCGGTTCCTTCAGTTTAAACGGAGCGGCAGGATCTTTTACCAAACTATGTAAACTAGACAAGGTTTAATTTATAATGTTTTCAGCTGTACTGCTTGTTCCTTTCTGCATGATTGTGATGCCTGGTGTCAGCATGGCCAGGTCTCCTGCCACCATGTTGCCTTTTTGAACTGAGCTTAGCCCCAGGAGACAAGGCTCAACCACCAGGCCCTTGCCCGCCAGCAACACCCCCATGCCTAGCTCCAGGAGGTTGTCCCAGTCTCTGGGTTTACATAATAATGTGGTCAAGAGTAATCGTGATCTTTGAATCACTCTGACCCCATCTGAGGCTAATTTAAATGGGACACCCTACTAGGAGCTGAAACTTCAGTCAATAGGCGTGTTTCCACTATCGGGACTTTGGGGTAATTTTACTAGATCTTCATCTGACTGGGTAAATCTGTTGGCCCGGTCCTCTCAGCTGTCATATCTCCATAAAAAACTGGCCCTTCAAGGAATTTGCTCAGATGTGAGTGGCATCACCTTATCAGGTGAAAAGAAAGTTGCCCACAGCAGCAGAAATAACAAGAGACAGACCTTTGTGTTTGCCATGTTGTTATACACTGCCTCACCGGCAACTCTTCTAATTTTACAAAGCCAAAGAACCTTGTAATAGAATGTCCCCTTTGATAAAGACAGCAATAACAACTTTAGAACCAATGATTCATATGTAAAAGTTGTATTTTGTGTTTTGGACGCCTGTGGCTAAGATGGTAGATTTTCCAACGGCATAGAATGTTTGCTATTCAATCCTAAACTCTTCCACAACATTTAGTAGAAGACAAAGAATTCATAACATGCCTTCTATCTCAAACCCGTAACCCTAACGCCTCTAACCCAGTCCTTTTATTTCTGATTTTGACTTAGTTGCCAAAAAATTTGATGCTTGTTTCTTTCGCCATTTACTGAAATGTTGATTAATACACTAGCTGTATTACTAATGCTGTGTTACTCAACAACATGAGTGCACAGACACATACAAAGGACATGCTCTCTCTTTGTTTACCACTCCAATCAGGTCTGAAATGAAGTGCTCTCCAGTCTCTGACAATAAATCTATTCTAGGCCCATCAGTAGTAAGTAGAGTGTGGTTGGTATCCAGGGATTTAATGTCATTTCAAATTGTGAAATAATTTGTGTTGAATCTGCTGTTTGTGCTGAATTAAAGGGTGTAATTCAGCAATTAAAAGGGTGTGAAATTGAGTTGGAGCCAATTTTCCTGCTTTGATTGGGCTGGTTCGTGCAACTGATTATCAGTGAAAAGCCCCGCTTATGTGTCTTAATCTGGATAAGGGAATGCTGACTTATGCTAGTAACAAGCATCAAGTCTATACAAAAAAAAGGTTGCGTAATTCCAGATACAGCGGACCCCCACCTATTCGCAGATTTTTCTGTGGATCGTGACTCCAAAATATTCCAGAGACATTTGTCTAATCGTATATTCTTCTCTTCTTCTAAAATTATAGAAAGAAAATGCAGCTTTGTAAGCGGAAAGACATAGGCACAATGCTACTTGACACAATTCAATTCAATTCAATTCAAAATTACTTTATTAATCCCAAAGGGAAATTAAATGTTGTAACTCATTATGCAAGTTCCTTCAAAGATTTGTTGTAGATGCTGATGGCAGTGGGTAGGGATGATCTCTTGTAGTGCTTTGCAGATCTGAAGAAGCCTCTGACTGAAGACGCTCTGTAGTTGTATGACAGTCTGATGTAGAGGATTCTCTGGATCTATGGCGTCTTCTTTTCAACTCATCAGGGTTTTGTGGCTGTAGTTGAGGTATTATTTGAGCTTTTGTGATGTTAATCAGCTGCTGCCAGTTGTAAACCACCTTGTTGCCATGGTTATGCATCATAACAAATGTCCAAAAATAAAAAGTATCAGCAAAAATCCTTCCAGCTGCACAGCATTCAAAACCAGAGAGAACAGTTGTCCACAAAAACAATGTTTCTACCAGAAATGGAAGAATTAAAATGTTTAAAAAAAGAAAAAAAATATGAACCAAAGTAACAGAGCTACTCCAACAATGCTGCCACCTTGAGCGGCGCAATTCCGGAATAGACACGCTATTGGTTTGGTTTCTCTACCCCCCAAGAATGGAGAGAAGTAAGACTGTAGATGTTAGCATCTAAGGTAGTGCCAAAAACGGTTTCTGCTATGCATATTAATGCATATTAAGGTGTTTTTGGTGTTTGAAATATTAAAATAGGAAGTTATAAACGCTTTTAAGAAGTATTTGTGGATATGACTTATTTGTGGGCAGCTGTGGTCCCTAAGCCCTGCTAGTGCGGGTGGTCGATTGTACTGAACAAAACTGCAAGGTGATGGAATTTTGCCACAGTTCAGCTTCAAGTTTGTAAACATGAAGTAATGACTGACAGATCAACTGTTTAACCTGCTGTAAGTCGTTCCCATATCCACTGAACTAGAGTACAATCTTAGTGGCCTCTGGTCTGGTATATTTAGCAGTACAAAGCCTCGGGTAAACCACTGCTAGTCTTGTTCTAATGCCAACATCTGGTAACTTTCATTAAGCTGGTGGATTAAACATTAAACAGGCACTGACCTATCATGTGAACAGGTTTATTTTAGATTGTAATCCAACAGCAGGTTACAGGGGATTATCTTGTCAAATAAACTCACCTACATACTACAGAATCGCAGTGACAAGCTGCAGGTGTGTTATGCAACAACGCAGTGCACTGAAAGCCTTTTATTGGTCTCCTACAAAGAAAAACTGTTTTTAATGAGAACTCACTGCATAAACAAATTCCTGGGTCACTGGGTTAGAGATATGTACACGCATAAAAGATGCCTTATTTTTATAGAAACAGCCAAAGTAACAATAGTCTTCATTGATATTACGATTTTGACCCAACCACTATCCCACATGCATTAGGGCCACAGTATTGAGCTCTCTGGTTTTGGTAGGTGACGGCTACTCAGGATTCCTATTAAGTTTACATTTCAACATTACATTGTTGAGACTCAAGACTTCTAGATTTTCAGCCATTTTTATCATATTTTGCATATTTCAATAGCAAACCTTTACCGGGTTGGGATTTATTATCTGTATTTTTCACAAATCATTAAAAAAAGAGAATATTGAAGTTGGTTTCTGAGTGAGTAGTGTAGTAATGACCTCTGAATAAACTTAGATCAGCTCCATTTAAAAAAAATGATACAATAAAATAAAATCTGACCAGGATCCTAAACTTTATTCAAACTGTGAATAAAAGCTTTGTTTAATTTTATGTTAGGGTTGGCCTCCCTTTCCCAGTTTAACTGCTCGGATCCTCCATATAACCTTTAACCTTATGTTTAGATAAAAATTTCAATAGCTGGTGATCGCTCTTAACCCAAAGCAAAGATAAAAGGCATCATCTGAATATAAATTAATGTAAAAGGTAGATTTTTTTCTCTCGATATAACTGAAAAAGGTGAAACACTTTTTTTCTCAGAGACTTGGAAAATGTTACAATCAAATTCCCTACATACCCAGACTTGAATGTGTTTCTCAGATAGAGAACCTTTATCCTAACTAACTGCAAAGCAGTTTAACTGGGACTGAGGCCAACTGTAACAATAAGTAAAATGGAGGAGGTCTTTTGCATACACACCCCCAGACCCATTAAAATGTTACAAGTCCAGCTTTGAGAACCAAGGATCTAGATACAAACTAGTCTGAGCGCTCTAAGCGAAGTGAGTTTTTGCAGCAGACGCCCTGCTGTGTTTCTCAAGATCAGGAAAACTTTTCGCAGTTTACACTTTTACTGACAGTGAATCAAAGATTTCAACATCACAGAAAAGAAATCAGGAACTGCAAAAACAAAGCTGCCTAGAGTTTTAAGTCTTCTGCATTTGGGCAACCATTCCGGACATCTTGTCACTTATGTTGTCTGGAGATGTGAGAACTTTCCAGTTCAAGTTTCCAGCAAGTAAATGTCCCTATAACAAAGAGAAAGCAACAGAACTGGTAAACAGCTTTCTTCACTGGTGTCTTCTTCGAAGAAGGAAGGTTTAGGATACTTTTTTGTTCCCCTTTTTATTATTTTTTTACAAATACTACAAAAATGTTATAAATACCACTGGTGTGCGGATGCCTTTTTTTTGGTTTTGTTCTTTTCAAACTGAAGCTGAAGTCCAGCGATCTGTTCTGTCTAGGAGCAGTTCACAGTGACCCCGTCCCAAATACACACTGCACTGAGCTGGTCTCCATGTTGCTTTTGCTTTAAATCTCCCGGGCAGCTGAACAGACCTATATTCACTACATCACACACTCGCGTTTACCCCATCTAACATGATCCATTAGGGTTATGGAAAGTGAAACTGACTACATTTTAAAGATCATCAGATATAAACCCTGCGTTATACGATTACAGTGAGGGATGTATAGGTTTAGGGTTTCACACCAGAGGATTTATGTATATATATTTTTTTAGAAGTCAGAAAGTATTTTCTTAGTCAAATAATATAAAGAACCTCAACGAGATGAATTCATATTGTATGTTGTCTAACAGGGATGTTCTACATGTTTTAACCTCAGGACCTGATCAGTGTCCCAAATGAAGCATTTTTTTAAATATGGTATCACAGTCCCCAGTTAAACTCTTCTCTAGATAACTATTGTTGGTGTGCCGCCTTAGAGATTGGGTTTTAGAGGTTTACAAACACTGGGAACAAAAACTGGGAAATACGAGCACATTACTCCATAAGGATGTGTATTGGCAAAAATCTGACGATACGATATGCATCACGATACAAGGGAGACGATACGATATATCGCGATACTATGAGTAAGACTATATATTGTGATTTCTAGAACTGAATTTAACTGTAGAAAAACTGTCAGCATTCTAAACACTCCAACCTGTTTCATACTTTAACACATCCAGTTTTATTTCTAGATCCAGCTGATCCACCAACTACCAGTTATATTTTATATACCTATACTTTTATATTTACTACAAAAATTACTGTCATCAATAATGGTTCCATTCAAATTCTAAAACAAAATAAAAATCGATACATTCTAGCAGATTTTAAGGTCCCGTTTCTCACCTACAAGGCTTTAAATGGTCTGGCACCTTCCTACCTTTCTGACCATCTGCCCCTGTGTGTTCCACCCCGTGCTCTGAGATCACAGGGTCTTGTAAAAGTTCCCCAAGCCAGGAGAAAAACTATTGGGGAGCATGCTTTCTCATTTCGTGACCCGTCATATACATATTAGCCAGACATGCTCTGTAGAGGTTCTTAAAGCTAAGTTAAAGGCCCACGTGTTCACCCTATCCAATGCGTCTTAATTCTGTTTAGTTTGATTAGTTTTTATCATTCCTTTTCGTTTTATCTCTTATTAAATTGCATGGTTCTATTCTATTTTGATTTGATTTAATTTTTTTAATTCTCTAATAGCTGTTCAGCACTTTGTTTGAAAGCGCTTTATAAATGATTATTATTATGTCTGAACATCTCCCAGCAAGCTGATATCATTAATTGTGTGGTTAATTCTAATAAAAATCAATATTCTGTGGATCTATTGAGTCTGGGTTTTCCATAACAAGTTTTTTTTTTTACACCCTTTCCAGAGACAGTTATAGTGAAAGTCTGTGTGACAGGTTTAGCACCAACGATAATCTTCTTTCCATTAATCTATCATCAGATTTTTCAATAAATCGTTAAAGATCTCATGACACGAAGCTGACATCATGTAAATGTATTATGACAAAGTATGTGGTTGTGTAAATTTATGAGCCGAACAGAATAGATTTTACGCGATAATTAGAGTTTCAAAAATATTAGCTTCAAAACTACGTCTCCATGCGACGTCAGCGACAGAACCGCTCAGGCTGAACAGTCCGAAAACTACCGCTGTCAGGCATGATGGAGGCGCTCATACATGAAGCGCCTCCTACTCCAGTTCTAGCCTGTAGGTGGTTATAGAGGTGGAAAATGCAGCCGGTTCTGGTGCTTCTAGAGGTGGTGGTGGCATAGAACCGTACAGGTACGAGTCGTACACAACGACTGAGACGGATAGAAGAAAGCGGGTCAGAGAAGCTAGCGGGAGAAGTGACGTCAGGGAAACACAGGTTGGTAAGGATTAGAAATAACTTTTAATCGTGGCTTCTTTTCTTTTCAAATAATTAACAAAATGATATAATTGAGCATAATAATATTAACGTGTAGTGATTTTTGTAGTGACCTGAAAAAGAAACATTAGCCTACATAATGTAAATATGGTAAATCAGTTTTAAAACTAAAAATAATAAACTAATCCAGACGTACTTATTTATAAAGGTCTGAGACTGATATCGGTAAAATAAAATCATAATGTAGGCAGACATTCAAGGCAAACGACAAAGCAAGTAGCCTAAGACTTCAGTACAATTCTTCTTTATGATTATCGTACCAATTTATAAGTTTCAGGTGAAACACGTTTGTTATTTAATTTCTTTGTCAGACTCACTAAATAGAGTTTGAATTATTCATAATTATAGCAAAACTGCTTTGAATATGTACCTGTCTCTTCTAGACAAGGGCGTCAGTTTGTTTTTAAAACTGCTGGGGACAATTATTGATTATTAATATAGCCTATAATTATTCAGCCGTTGGCGACATAGGCTATATGCGCAACAATAAAACGCGTTCCCTTTACAACCCTCGCCGTTCTGTGCGGGGAAACTTTAACAGTTCAGAGTCCTGCAATGGGGCGGATGGAATATTCCAAAGCAATAAAAGAGAAATAATTAATTCTACTATAATTTACATTTAATCTGGGATCCCGTTATTTTCTGTCTTTGACAGTTTTTCAAATTTTGAAAAAATCTGAAACATTCAATATTATTTAATTCTTCATTCATTTTAGATAATATTCAATCCGAACAATCTGAACAAAGAATCTCCATGGTGCCATCACACATGGTGCAGATGAAAACATGTACTAAATATGAACATTTTACCTGCAGTCTCACAACTTTCTCATGGTCTATAGATGTGAATTGTTCACCTGCTTGTTCGTTAAGGAGGCTGAATCCGCTCCGGTCGCACACTGCAGACTGGAATAACAAGCGCCTCTTCTTTCTCAACTTCTCAACTTATTGCCTCAGCAGGAGGAAATAGCGTTGCATTGAGTACGATGTCCAGGTCTGATGATGATGACGCTCAGATTCTCTCATTAGAATCTTTTTTGATTGATTCAGTTTCCTAAACTCTTTGTGTAAAGTTGAAAATGGTCAAGTGGTCAGTGTTGTGAATTGTAAACTTTCACAAGGAAGGACGGCTGTTAGTTTGGGTCCAAAGGTCTTTCTGATTATTGTACTAATGAATAGTGGTTGCATCATAATAAAGTGACGGCAAAAGCTCATCACACAAACACTATTCAGATGGTATTCCTATTCCTTTCTGTGAATGCACTCACTACCTGATGGAGTAGTGGAGAGGTTGAGCCGCCCGTCAGAAAGTGAACTTTTGTGTGAGGTCCTGCTTCATTTTCTCACTCGATTTTCCTGCCGCACCATAAGGAGCCCTGCTAACAACGGCCTTTACATTTTTCCATTAGGCTACAGTTTAAAAAAACCGATCAAAGACAGAAAATAACACAAACCCCAAAGGATTGTAAATTATATTACAATGAATCATGTCCCTTTTATTTCTTTGAAACATTGTACATCTGAAATTAATTTAATGCAGAGATCACTGAGCAGAAACAAAATATTGTCCACAATCCCTGGCTTTATCTGCGCTCTCCGTTCCTGAATCACAAATTCAATCGCAGATAAATCTCACTGGCAGCGCAGGATTGCAGGAACATTCTGCTGTCAACGCAAAGCAGGGGGAATATTCTGGCATGCTCTCTCCACAAACACAATATATCAACACCATTCTCTTTGGAAGTCGTAAACAAACAAAAGTATTAAATTAATATTTTTTTAACCTGCAGTAAAGAAACTTCAGCCAGAGCCATGAAATTTAATTTATGTATTTTTCCGTCTTCAAACGGGTACCAGCGGCACTGCAGGACTCTGCTCCGAACGTGTTTGCATACGGACTAGTACTTTTAAAACCTTGATGTATCCACTGCAAAGAACGCTGCAGCATCTGCGCAGAAACAAACCATGACTGTATGAGAAAGTGCAATGGAGTCATTTAAATAATAGTCCGTTCAGACACTGATTATGTGGAAATTGTGCTGGTAGCACAAGTAGATGTTAGATCTGCGCTGGTAAGAAATTCCGCATCAGGTTTAGAAAAGTGATGGAGGCATGTCCCCGGCTAAAATGAGCCTGTGCTTCTGGAAACAGGAGATCTAACTGGGCAGTCAGTGGGAGTCGAGCTTGTAGGAGTAGCGATGCCGACGCCGTCAGTGTCGCATCGCAGTCCATGAGCCCCACCACGGTACCGCCGCCACACGCTGTCTGTCACACTCCTGCGGAACACTGTAGGTACAGCTGCCTGCAGAAACACACGCTTGTGTTGAACTAAACAACTCAGGGATTCTTTTATCATAGTAATCATAACATTTCTGCTCAAAATGTTCCGTACAGAGGAGAGAGGAGGAGCGAGGAGGAGGAGGGAGCCCACTACTCACGGTGCGTCTAATCTGTTTCACCCACTTAAGACAGTAACTCTGGGTCTTTGGGAAACTTAAATAAACTGACACCGTCCTTGTGTGTATTTGAGCAAAATCCATCAACACAACGCGAAGGCATTGCGATCACTTTTCTTTGTCAAAAATAGAAAATGGCGGTCCAGTCACAGCTGAAAAGCCGCTGTCAAATGTGCCAACAAACTAGAATGCGTTCTCTCGCTAACGTCACTTCCGGCTTTCTGCTCGTTCAGTGCGCAGTGATACAGTAGTAAAATGCTAGTCACCGCAGCGTTTTTTTTGCTCTCAGTAGGATTATACAAGGCGTGTTTATGACTTTGACATAGTCCATTGGGTTCAGATTTCTTTATTTTATGTTATGTTTAAAAATGTCAACTTCGTGTCATGAGGTCTTTAAATCACAATGATAAATTCTCTTCCACAAGTGAAACTTTTTTATGGTTAAATTTTTTATTTTATTACCAGCCAACTAGACATTTATTACATGCCACAATTTTTTTAACCAAAGACAGTTTAAAGAACAAAATGGTCTATACTAGGGTTGTAATGGTGCATGTATTTGTATTCACATTTTTCGGTACGGCCCTTTCAGTTCGGTACACAAGTGTACCAAACTAATCAAGCTGTTTTTCACCTGAACACATCCAGAATGTTCATGTGCGGAACTCAGAGCACAGTGCAACTTTAAAAAGTGACACCAAAACAAACCAGACAGGGACTCCCAGCTATCACTAAACTCTGCTATTTGGGAACATTCATGGTTTCTCATGCAGCTACAGTAGAAACTGAAAGATGGACCGAACCAGAATTTTCTCAGTGAACGCATCTTTCAACAGCACAAAGGTCCATTACACGCTCTGCTCTGAACTGAATGACTCACCTGAAACAATGTCAAGCTGAATGTAAACATCACTGTTACTAGAGAAAAAACAGCTGATGTCCACATGGCTACCAGTAGCCTCCAATCAACACAAACTCCTTATTTTGAAAAAAACAGCCTGTGAAATCCCCGTTGATGAGAAGGGATTTTCTCAATAGCTGCCCATGCTGCGTTCAAGTACAGCTGGAAGACTAGGTTGTCGAAATATCAAAACAACTTCAAAAGGGATTTAAGCGTGTTTTACTTAAAAAATAATAATAATTTCTGAACATTAACGCTGGACGTTTTCAAGTGGGTATATTGTTTTCTACTCTGGCTATGTATGCTTGTACTATTTGTAAAAAAGAAAAAAATGAAAAATGAACAAATCAAACAGTCAAATCTACAGTCAGTTCTTAACTTTCAACTTTAATTTGTAAAACATAAAGTCAACTTAATCTCAAGAATTGAAAGGAAGGTATTCAGGAAAAAAAAAGTGTTTTGTTTGATGCTGATTGAAGCAAAAAAAAAAAAAAGTCATATGAACATTTGTATTTATTTATTTTACTTGATTAAAGTGTACCGAAAACATCACGAACCATGACTTTTGTGTACCGTTACACCCATACTCTATAGGTTAAGATAAACTGCCATTATTATAGCAGCTGTTAAGACTGTAGAACCATCACTGCTCCCGACAAACTCACTGTTAACATGCTGGCTGTTATTTGTCTCATTTCCAAGAACATTTCTGCTGTTATTCAGTTCAATTCTAAAATGCTTTATTGATCCCAAAGAGAAATTAAACCTTGTAGCTCATACTATACAAATTTCTTCTAGGAGTTATAAACACTGAAGACTGTGGGCAGGAAGAATCTCCTGTAGCAGTCTGTGTTACAGCGAAACTGTAGAAGCCTCTGACTGAAGACACTATTGTGAACAGTCTCACAAAGCGGATGCTGAGGGTTGTCCATTATTACACAGCTCTGTTGTTGGCACTGTTTTTTTTTAATTCTTTTTTTTTTCTCTTTTTTAAATAGCCTGAGTTTTAATGCACAAATAGACAACGTGTATTTTATAAATATTTTAAAATTATCCTGCTCAGTTGCACATTTCTTGAACCGGGGTAAGCTATTTTTAACAGTATTTTAGTGTTGTAATTTTGGCTTTTAGAGGTTGTAAAAGAAATGTGTTGGTGCTACAGCTGTTTTGTCTGTGCTCCAAAACCAGACACCTCCATAGCACCAGTGCTATAAGCTAAAAGAGTTACTGTACAGCCCTGTCTAATAATGAAAATTACTTCATTAAAAACTGTTCATAAATGTATTAACACCAACTGCACAAGTAAAATGCATTCCAAATGCATTAAGATTGTAGATTCATAAAAAAGATGGATTGATTAATATCATAGATTACGTTGACCATCTGTGGCAGGGCTACAGTGGGATCCAACCTGCTCTATGCCCAGACATATGTGTGTGAAAGAGCAGCTGAAACTCTAACCATTAAAGTTTATGATGTACAACAACGACAAAAAAAGAGCTAAAGTTAGGCTGCTGGAGAACAACTTTTTCTGCAAGTCTAATCTGCACACAATTAGGAGGAATAACGATGACATATAGTTTGAGTCAAATTGTGAAGAAAACATATTACAACAGCAAAGTGCTCCACATGAAATTATTATAAGCAGGAGCAAGATGGGGTTTATCAGACGGATCTGTTCCCAGTGTAGATCATGTAATGCTGATCAAATGTAGTGTGTTATTGTACCGCACTCTCATTTACAGACTTCTCAATGGTATACGCAGCATGGGTTTTAATGAAATATCGCATCCCTAGTCATCACTGTAGGATTTTTTTTTCTGCGTTGATCAATATTCTGTGATCAGAACCAAAATAAAATGTAAAACCAAACATATATGGTTCGTTGTTAACACGCTTTGGTTGGATTTAACCGGCTTGTAAATCGGATGCAGGCAGCAGGACCTTAGAAAATGTCATCTCCATTATACAATCAGTCATCATGTCAGAATAAATTCCATGTTTTCTTCAGTCTCATCTCCTCAAGTGATTGCAGAAGAAACAGGGCTGTGTTTAAGAATAAACCAAGACAAAAGGGCTGCAAAATCCATTTTGTAAATCAGTTAGCATAGCGGTAATTTGTTTTTTCTATAACAGCTAAATGGATTAAACAATATTCACATTTACTTCGGATTTTAAAAGTTAAAACAGTTGATCTTTACCTATTATTTTCATTATTGGACTGGTTTTAAACATTTGTGCCTTAGTGTAACATGATCACACAGTTTTGACCGGCTCACTGTACAACCATGGGGTATTTTTAAGGATTTTGGGAATGACCCCTATGGGTGACGCAGAATTGAGGAAAAAACACATTTATTTTATTTATCTAGTGATTAGAGGGCTTCACTTTGTCTCCGATCTGATGTTCACATAATTTGCACTGTATTACTGAGGTGAGATGTTCTCTTATAAGTTCATTAGATATTTATATCTTTCATAATTATCGCGTTTTAACTTCACACACATTTAAATTCTCCTTATGTTGAGAGGATAATAATATGAGTCACGTATACATCAGCTTGGGTGATTTTCATTAAAAGATGAAGACTTCCCAATGACTTCAGTTAGTTTTGATGGGATTTGTGATCACAACAGCAGGTTCTCGCTCTGCTGAAGAGAATTGTACCTGAGTCAATTAACTCATTATTTGCTCTTTGATAACTATGAAGGTAATTATTAGGGGTGCAAGTTATCCCACTTAGAAATTATGGAGGGGCTGAAATTCACATTGTTAGGCGCATTTCCACTGTGAGAGACAGCATTTTAAAAAGAAAAAAAGAAATTCAGGAAATCACACTGTCTGATTTATAAAGAATTTATTTGTATTTTATTGCTGCACATACGTATTTGAACACCTGAGAAAATCGATGTTAATATTTGGTACAGAAGCCTTTGTTTGCAATTACAGAGGTCAAATGTTTCCTGTAGTTCTAGATCTGTCAGGTTTCAGAGCTGTCGCTAAGCAACGCAGAGTTTCAGCTCCCTCCAAAGATTTTCTATTGGATTAAGGTCTGGAGACCTGCTAGGCCACTCCAGAATCTTGATACGCTTCTTATGGAGCCACTCCTTGGTTATCTTGGCTGTGTGCTTTGTGTCATTGTCATGTTGTAAGACCCAGCTACGACCCATCTTCAATGCTCTGACTGAGGGAAGGAGGTTGTTGCTCAAAATCTCACAATAAATGGCCCCATTCACCCTCTCCTTAATACAGTGCAGTCGTCCTGTCCCCTTTGCAGAAAGGCACCCCCAAAGCATGATGTTTCCACCCCCATGCTTCACAGTAGGGATAGTGTTCTTGGGATGCAACTCATCCTTCTTATTCCTCCAAACACGGCGAGTGAAGTTTAGACCAAAAAGTTCTGTTTTGGTCTCATCTGACCACATGACTTTCTCCCATGCCTCCTCTGGATCATCTAGATGGTCACTGGCAAACTTCAGATGGCGTTGACATGTGATGACTTGAGCAGGGGAACCTTCAGTGCAATACATGATCTTAAACCATGACGGCGTGGTGTTCTACCAACAGTAACCTTTAAAACTGTGGTCCCAGCTCTCTTCATGTCATTGATCAGCTCCTCCCCTGTAGTTCTGGACTGATTCCTCACCTTTCTTATCATCAGTGATACCCCACCAGGCGAGATCTTACATGGAGCCCCAGTCCAAGGGAGACTGACAGTCATCTTTAGCCTCTTCCAATTTCTACCAATTGCTCAAACAGTTGATCTATTTTCACCAAGCTGCTTGGCAATTGCCCTGTAGCCCTTTCCAACTTGTGAAGGTCTACAATTCTGTCTCTGGTGTCTTTTGACAGCTCGTTGGTTTCGCCCGTGGTAGGAGTTGGAGTCTGACTGACTGTGGGGTGGACAGGTGTCTTTAACGAGCTCAGACAGGTGCTACTAATTTTGATTAATAAGTAGAGGTGGACTTTTTAAAGGCAGAGTAACAGGTCTTTGAGAGCCAGAATTCTTGCTGATTACCAGGTGTTCAAAAACTTATGTGCAGCAATAACATACAAATAAATTAAATGTGATTTCCTGAATAAAAAAAAAAAGCTTTCTCTCAGTGGAAAAGCACCAACAATGTGAATTTCAGACTCCTTACTTTCTAAGTGGGAGAACTTGCAAAATCGCAGGGTGTTCAAATACATTTTTCGTCATTATATGTTGGTGTAAGTCCTCCAGAGCTACTCCCCTGCAACTTTTAGATACATTCCCTGCTCCAACACAGCTGGATCAAATGACTGAATTACCTCTTCAAGTTTGGCAAAGGCCTGGAAATGAGCCATTCATTTGATTCAGGTGTGTTGGATCAAGGATGCATTTATTAAATATGATGTATGTGTAAGGGTTGTGACATTACATATATTACATGTTAATGGCCAAAAGCGTGACAGAAGAACAGAATTAGTTCATTATTGTTGTGGAGTAATTAGGCGCGTTTCCACTATCGGAACTTACAGGCTAATTTTACGGGGCCTTCATCTGATGGGGTAAATCAGCTAGCCCGGTCCTCTCAGCCGTCGGGTCTCCATACAAAATAGGCTCTTTTAGGAATTTGCTAAAATGTCAGCATAACTGATCCTCGTTCAGTCTCGTCAGTCCCGTTAAGTGAAGGTCGAGCGCATCATACAAGCGTAAAAGGACCAGAGAGAAAGTAGCTGTGGTTAAATTGCTTTTTGATTTAACAAGTTAAACAGGCATTTCGTTAAAGATATTGATGAGCAGGGCTCACGATTGTATTTTTAAGTAATTGGCCGTAGCCATTGACTGGTGAGGCCGTAGCTAGGGTGGCCAACCGTCCCGTAAAAAACGGAATCGTCCCGTATTCAGAGAAAATATTGCGCGTTCCGTATTGAGGTGAAAAGGAACTCGGTTTGTCCCGTACTTCAGCTACAATGAAAACAAGACACAAAGGTGGAGCTATTCTGTGTCTTTAAGCTGCGCAGCTGCCCTTTCTTCTCTCATTTTCTCATCCTCCCTCTCCTGTTGCTCCTTCAATCATGAAACTGATCAATGATCAGCTGATCGGCTTTTCTGTCAGAAGTCCCGTCTCTCTCGCTCTCGTTAGTTTATCGCCCACTTTGCGCAGCAAGAGGAAACCAGCGGATGTTGCACTAAACAACAGCAGCAGGTTTAATAATCTGTTGGAACTGATTTAATATGACTTTCTAGTATCAGCTGATGTTTGCTGGAGCCACAGCCGTAAAAGCTGCCGGTCATGATATCGGTTACATAGCTGACAGCTGGTAACTGTGCAGGGGCGGCTCTAGCAAAGTTTTGCAAGGGGGCCAGTTAGGGCATTAACAGGGAAAGGGGGGAACAAATACATACTTTTCTTTCTTATTCTCATTTAAAATGTCTAGCTTTTAATAAAACAATATCTGAATCTGCAGCCTCGGTCGGCATCAACCCCCCTCAACCCAGTTCCCTTCAGAACTCACCACAGCGAATCATTCGTCTCCATTTCGTCCAATCCTCTACCCTTAAATGCTCACTAGATAGTTTTGGTGTGCTTTTGGGACCCCCTAGTGTCCATTTTAAATCACTGTCATTAAAACGAACTATTTTCCCCTCCCCCGTCTGTGTTCAAACCAGCAGACCACAGAAACAAATACCTGGCGAATGTAAAAGCAGTCATGTCAACTTAGGTAACCTTTTTAGGTAACATTTCCTTCCAAATTATGTCCATCAAGTCTACTTTATCAACTGGTTTAAGAAAATGATTAAAAAGAATGACAAAGTTCCTTTGTGTAACTTTAAAACCAACTAACTGAGTTTTGTAACCTTGTAAAATAAAATAGCTGAGAATTTCTGCTTTGTGCATGGGAAAATAAGTTTTTGTTTATGAGTTTCGGCCGACTGGAATTTGTTGATGGTTCCTAAACGAACCAACCTTTCTGTAGCGAGTCCAGAGCAGACTCGCCAAGCGCCGTCTCTCTGACAGCAGCTGGCATGAAAATACATCACTGCCTCTGGTGAATCACGGAGAGAATTTCTGTCAAATATCCAACTTAAAACTAACTTTACTGCGGGAATAAAACCGGACATTTGAAGAAAGGGGGATGGACCTGAGGGCGGAGTCGGACGTACGAATCCTATGGCCACAAACCTGGGACAGCCAAACCCATCTGTAATCTGATTGGATTCTTACATTTGTGATTGAGATGACATTCACCGACCAGCTGAAAGGAAGAACAATCAGGCCAAAATTGATACTTGCAAGTTGAAACTCACATACAAGTGAGGGAACTTAAGTGCATGTAGTTTTAGAAGTAGTTTTTTGCTTTGTATCTTAAAACAGACCTTAATTTTTTTTTAAATGTTCCAACTTGGGTGATTAGTTTTTACAAATACAAATCATATTTACACATGCACAAAGCAGAAATTCTCAGCCATCTTATTTTACAAGGTTACAACACTCAGTTCAAAACCTGTCTGTTTTACAAGTGCAAAATATTTATGAGCCTAATTTGAGCCAATAGCCTTCTTTCACTCCAAATTACAGGAGATGAAGCTTTTATACGAGAATCAAGTCTCAGATTTCGAGTCCAAGTCAAGTCTCCAGTCTTTAGAACAGAAATATTTTATTAAAGCTCTGTTTCTTCATTTACCCTAGTCCTCGAGAGCTACTGTCCTGCAGGTTTTACATGCAGCCCTGCGCCATCATGGCTGAATCAAATGATTGACTCTTTAGCAAGTCTTTGCCAAACGTGATTCAATCATTCGATTCAGCTGTGTTGGAGCAAGACAGTCTCTCCTGAGGTACAGAGTTGAAGGCAGCTTGGTCTAGAAACCCCAGGCAGATACACAATAGTGTGATGGGACTACAAGGCATTCAGTTTGAACTTTTTTTTTTTTTTTTTTTTTGAAACTTCAAGTTCACCTTACTGGGTACTAGCAGTGCTTTGCTATACTTAATTCTGAATGGGTTTCTTAAATACCTGTGTATTTTATTTTGTGTAGTTTATTTAACCAGGCAGAAGAGATTAGGAATAATTTCTGATTTAAAGGGGGCACATGATGCACATTTCACTTTTTTTCATCATCATTTTTTTGTCAAAACCTGCTGCCTTTATAGACACTCAATAAAAATCATCCATCCATTTTTTTTGGGTGTGAAAATTAATGAGAAATCTTGCGCTTCTACGAGACGTTTTAAAAAGGTGCCTTATTATGACGTGACATTAAGTGGAATTTGCATATGACCGCCCCTCACCTGTTTAACCCCGCCCACTAGTTCCAATTGTGCAACTAATTTGCATAAAAGTGACAGAGCCCTCTAAACAGCTCATTCTGAAAGGGACTGAAATGATGAAGAATTGAGCTGCTGAGCTTGTTTTATTTGAGAGGGATTTTGTTCAAAGAACTTCATTAACATGTTTTTTTTGTTGTTGTTTTTTACTGACCAAAGACCTGTTATGACTTGTCTAAAGAGAGACATACTATGTCCCCTTTAAAGCTGCAGCCTGGCAGATGTATGAGAAATCTCCGCTGGTTCTTGGCTCTGGTAATGAACTCTAACCGTAAGCGGCGTTCCAGTCAAACCAGGAACAACGATGGCCATCAGTTCTAGGAATCAAACAGAGCCCAGCTCCGCCTGCTGCCCGAGGCTGACCTCTGTTCTGCTTCTCATCAGTCCAACACCCACGGAGTGATAGTTACACACCACTGAGTCTACAGTAGCCCGCACCGCTCAAGTCAGACTTGTTCACATTTTCTGTGGCCTGGTTTAAGGAGCCGCTTAACTACACAGCGGATGTATTCTCAGACGAATCCCAAAAAAAAAAAAAACTTTATAGAAGCAGCTGCTCATTTCTGCTAAGGAATACATCCAAAGGTGGAATCATTTAGCAGAGAGCCCCCAGAAACCCATGTCCTTCCGAGGGGTCTGCTCTGTGTGCAGCGGTGCGCTCCTTTCCTGTAGCCAGGGGTGTTAGTCGGTAAGACTGTGGGGACTGTGGTTAGAAAAACCGTCAACTCACTCAACAAAAAACTGCACAACGGCGCAGACGTGAGAAAGTTTAGGATGAATAAATAATGCCATGGATTAGGTGCTTCACTATTTTTAGTCCCTCTTAGCCAGTGATCATTCCCCATCCTTCTCCCTACTTTTCTACTTTTTTTTTTCTCACTGTTATCCTAAAGCTCAACACGATCTAGCTGCCATGGAAACGGCACCGTTGGTACAAAGACAGTTAAATAGTGGAGGAGGGGAGCCAACATTGGAAGAAGACCGTTTTCAGTGGCATTTATGTTGTTCTTTCCTCTGCTCGTCCTTTCTTAGTGTGTGTCGTTTTATGTTTGGGGAGAAAAGGGGTCGGCAGTAAACGCCAGGAACAATACAGAAAATTATCAAGGGTTGACACCTGATCTGTTTCAGAAACGATGTTAGGATCAGTTTTGATCAGTTCTAAACAGAATTATATGCCCTTACTGCAATGGACCTTTCAGCAAATGAGAAAGAAAAGAAAGGCTCACTCACTGGTCTTACTGAGAATCCTGCATGTGTGTGCAAGGTAAAGCTCACCAAAATATTAGTGAGTGGATTTATAAGAATTAAAAAGACATGTTAAAAATCCTTTTTATTTGAGCAGTGGTACAGCACTCTAAAGTGTGACGAAGAAACGGAGAGGTGGGTGTGATCTAATGAGATCTCAGGCTTTCCCCAGATCTCGGGCAGACCCTCTGCTCTAACTGCCTGCTTTCATGTTTGAGGAGCCAGGCTAACAGGCTAACATGCCAACCTTCTGGATCTTTTTAGCTCTGAGGTCTGCTGCTTCAAGCGTGACACAGAACAGATTAAAACAATAACCGCTGCTCTACGCCTGGCAAAAGGAAAGACGTTTGCAGGAGCTGGGTAACGAGACGGCACCTCTTATCCCCACGCTTCAATTAGACAAGGATCATTTAGGTCCACTCAACGTCATAAACACAAGCAGTCTTCTTGCAATATCGTGCTGGGAAGAAATGGATCCGAGCATTCATAAATTAGAAGATCTAAAAAGGTCATTTCCATTAAAAAGGTTCAAAAAGTAAAAGTCGTGTTTTAAATATATCGATTCGTTGCACCGTGAGTTACATAAATGAAGTGCTTCTTTATTTTAATTTCGATGATTAGTGCCTACAGACCATGAAAACCCACATTTCAGCCTTTAGAAATCACAAAGTTACGTAGGACCAGTCAATATAAATCCTATTTTATAACAGGAGCCCAACAGACACACAAGGAAAGCAAGCCACAAAAGGTTACTAAAGAAGCTGCCTGTTGACACAAAGCTGCATCCAAGCTTATTGATGGAAAGTTGAGTGGAAGGAGAAAGTACGGTAGAAATTGCAGTTTTTGCAATATTTGTTCCGCCAAAAACCATAGCGCATTTTATGACTGAAATATTGCAAGCATCATGAGTTCCCACTTTTGATATTTTATTGTGTAATATTCAGCTGGATGGATGAAGTCTCACAGCAGTAAATGCCCACACCTGACACAGAACACAACATCCAAACTGATAAACATAACAGGAAGATGGAAGCCAGATGAGTAACAGAGGAGTGGGGAAAATAATCGTATTGCTTTATTTATCAATATTATTGCCACCACATGATTTTTTTATTATTATTATTATTATTATTATTATAATACAGCCATAATATAATGTAAAATTAAATTTTTATGAGAAACTGAACACATTAGCTTGAAGCAAGAATCGTCAAAATAAACAGAAATGAAAGCATTAAATAATAATAATAATAATCGGAACGCAGTTAGTCTCTATTTGAGTTTTTCTATTTCAGATAAGGAAATAAAGTAATTTCATATCTGAATGTTGATCGTTTACCTACTGACCCCCTACAAACCAATCCTTTATCCCAACTATAAGAAAAGAATCTCAAAGTTGTCAGAAACACACAAGCACTGTTTTCAACATATGTTCTCCTAAACTTAGAACATGACAGTTGGCAAACAGCCTTATTCATATATTTGCCACTTTGTGGAAGCGTTACTAACAGCGTGTTAGCAGTCAAGTGTTAGTGGAATAAAATAAACCCACTTCTAAAGATACACTACACAAGAATTAAAATACGACGTCCTAAAATAACGATCTGTCACCAATGTAATAATACAAACCACATGCCTTGGCTAGCACTGTGTGGCCCCATAGTTCAAACACCAAATATACCTTAATACACAAAGTGGAAGACATCTTAACGCTAGCGCAGAAGTTAATATCTAGTCCTCCTTACTTCCACTCTTTGGGGTACAAACAATCAGTGCCAAAGACAATAAATGTCGCTCCTGAATTGGTTGCTTTCTAAGTGCAAAGCAGCATTGTGTCTTAGTAGTTCAGCTTCCCAAGCTGCATTTTCTTTGGAATATTTCAGAAAAAAGAACTAGAAATCTGTGAATTTATTAGTCACGGTCCACCACAAAGAAAATACTGAACCGCGAATACGTGTGGGTCTACTGTATTGTTGAGCAGGTAAAACAAGCACAAAAATCTCAAAACTTCTTTGTGTGTTTAACTGGAAATTTTTTTTCTTTTAAATAATCATCCCCAGCTATTACGTTCAACCAGTTTGGACACCACAGGTCTATCTCATAAAATCCCAGTAAATGACATTGTTCTTACAGCTTGTGGACTAGAAAGCCAGCGTATCAGCAGGAGAAGTGGGCTGATGTCCAATGAGTTGTTTCAATGATTGACCTAAAACTTTGCACTCCTGGTTTGATCTTAACTCTACCATCAACTAGATTTGTGGCTCGTTTTGGATAGAATATTGAGTTGGAGAGCATCTCGTAAATCACACATTTGACATTTATTGTGCCTCACTCCGACAGGTCATCCAGAATCCCTGTACCAGAACAGAACATCAAGCTCAAACTTGCTTTTTTTCAGTTCCAAAAATGAAGAAAAGAATAAATCCTAATAAGGATTTTTTAATTCATTTTCACCCCATAATCCCTCCATTAGAGCCTAAAAGCTAGCTGCCCTCCCAGTAATGAGTTTAACGGGCAATTATAGCAAGAAGCCATTAAACGAGAAGAGGCATACGAACGGCCAGACCCCGTCAAACACGAAGCAGGTTGAACAGCTTTTCATAAGGGTCAATCCCTAAACAACGGAGCACTCAGCTGTTTACAGCAATTAGCACACTTGACAGAAAGCTGTAAAGAATGGCGGGTAAGCAGCGCTGGCACAGGCCCCGGCATGATGACATGAACATAAATGGAACAGGACAGGACAGGACAGGCAAGAAAAGAACTTTTAAGAAGATCTAATGATTTTATTTTTTTTCAAGCATCACGTTCTAAATGAGCTCAGGTTATCAATTACTTTACAGATACTGCTCCTGCATGGTAAAGGTCAAACGAGAAAATTAGAGACCCGTCCTAACCTCACAGAGTTCCCTGCTTTGCGTCGAGAGTGGAGGTATTGATTACTTGGTCTAATTAGAGTGAGGAAAAGCAAATATGGATGGTGGCCTTTAATGCCAATCGCTACCTGTTGCGTTTGATCAGTCTGTGGACCTTTACAGTTTAGACCCCCAAATGTTTTATGTAGCAAAAGACAAAGAAGCCTGGTGGTGATGGTGCACCGGTTTTGCTAAATCTGCTCCACAAGACAAGCTTTCTAAACACAATCAAACACCTCTATATGGAATTTGATGATTTATTTGGACTTTTAGTCTGCCGAGGTATTTTCAGAATTCTTCCTTCTAGACAAATGAAGACAATAATACCATGAGAACTGCTAAGAAAATTTGGCAGGAAGCATTGCATTACATCATTTCTTCTTTTTACATGCGCTTTTTGAGAATTTGGGAACTGAGAATACTAACTGGCAGTTTTACAACAGCTAGTCTTCCTTTGTCAGCAAACATTGTGGGTAACATATGGCCTTCGTTATCTTTGACACACTACCCAGTGTCCTGTTTTCCCAAAAGCCACCTGAAATATGGACTAATGAGTAAAACACATTTAAAGGGGTTCTAGAACCACATTTTTAGGAAACCTGGAAACTGTTCTGTGAGCCTCTATATACCATATGACAGTTTGTTGGGGCTGAACATGGCCCAGGGGCCCTGATAAATGGCCAAATGCAACCCCATATAAAGCCCTACAATGTGGAAAGACTGCTTTTTCCCGCCCACTCATGAATATTAAATTAGCTATTAAATTAAGTTTACCCTGATGGCTCCATGACAATAGGGTTAATAGTTCTATAACCAGCAGTTCCATACTGCTGACGTAGGAGTAGGGCTTGGCAATAAATCGATTAATTTATTTTTCTGTTTATGAAGATAGAATTTTTGGATGATGGAGAAAAAAAATTATCATCTCATCTCTTGAGTTTCCATAGTTCAAAGTGATTCAAATTCAAAAATACTTTATTGATCCCCGAGGGAAATTAAGTGTTGGTATAGCTCATCTAATTAATTATTTAAGGGGTTGTTGTAGATGATGATAGCTGTGGGCAGGAAGGATTTCCTGTAGCGGTCTGTGTTGCAGCGAAACTGAAGAAGCCTCCGACTGAAAACGCTCTGTTGTTGTATGACTGTCTCATAAAGAGGATGCTCAGGGTTGTCCATAATTTTTTTGATTTTATGAAGAATCCTTCTTTGCATTATCATCTCCAGATGTTCCACAGTCGTCCCAAGAACAGAACCAGCCTTCTTTATCAGGTTATTGAGCCTTTTTAAGTCCCTGGCTCTGATGCTGCTACCCCAACAGATGACGGCTGAAGAGATTACACTCTCCACAGACTCGAAAATATGCAGCATCTTGCTGCAAACCTTGAAGGACCTAAGCTTCCTCAAGAAGTACAGTCTGCTCTGTCCCTTCTTATAGACGGCTTCACTGTTCAGTCTCCAGTCCAGTCTGTTGTCAAGGTGAACTCCGAGGTATTTATACTCCTCAACCACCTCCACTTCTTCTCCCATGATGGAAACAGTGTTTGACTTATCCCTGTTTCTTCTGAAATCTACAATCATCTCCTTTGTTTTGTTCACATTCAAGGTGAGACGATTGTTTCCACATCATGTCACAAAACGGTCCACCAGCTCTCTGTATTCAGCTTCTTGTCAATCTCTGATACACCCGACAATTGTAGAGTCATCTGAGTATTTCTGCAGGTGACAGGTCTCTGATTTGTACTGGAAGTCTGAGGTGTACAGAGTGAAAAGGAATGGTGAGAGTACGGTCCCCTGTGGTGCTCCTGTGCTGCTGACCACCTGGTTTGACACACAATTCTTTAGTCTCACAAATTGTGGTCTGTTGGTCAGGTAGTCATTGATCCAGGCGATTGTTGAAGGCTCCACCTGTGTCTTCAGGAGTTTCTGACAAACCAAATCAGGCTGAATTGTGTTAAATGCACTGGAGAAATCAAAGAAGATGATCCTCACAGTGCTGCCTGCTTTGTCCAGATGACAGTGGGTTGGTTGAAGCAGGCGTATGATGGCATCTTCAACTCCAACTCCACAGCGATAAGCAAACTGCAGTGGGTCCTGATACGTTCTTGTTTGCTTACTCAGGGGTGCCAACAGGAGTCTCTCCAGGACCTTCATGATGTGGGATGTCAGGGCAACGGGTCTATAGTCATTGATGACTGATGGGGGAGTTCTTTTTGGTACTGGAACAAGGCAGGATGTCTTCCACAACACTGGAACCTTCTCCTGAGTTAGGCTAAGGTTGAAGATGTGCTGCAGAATCCCACAGAGCTGCTCTGCACAGGCCTTCAGGACTCTGGGGTTGACACAATCTGGACCTGCAGCCTTGTTCCGGTTCAGTTTCTCCAGCTGCCTCTTCACCTGACTTTCGGAGACCGAGAAGTAGGAGGGGGAGGCAAAGGGGGTAGCAGTGTTTCCTGACTTGGTTGAAGTCAAACTTGTGGAATCAGAAGAGTCCGTGGCTGAGGTGAAGGATAAAACATCTGAGGTGTAACAGGAAAGCTGTTGATCAGAGGAGAGTGGGATATCTGTTTGGCTGGGAACAGGAGAGGAGGATGCTGAGCTAGTTCCTGAACTGAACCTGTTGAAGAATATGTTCAGTTCATTGGCTATGTCCAGACTTCCATCTATCCAATCGTTCCTGTCCTTAAAGCCCGTGATCTTTCTCATTCCTGACCAGACATCTCGAATATTGTCCCTCTGTAGTTTGTTCTCCAGCTTCTTCCTGTATGCCTCCTTGCTGTCTCTGATCTTGACCTTAAGTTGCTTCTGTATACTCCTCAGTAATTCCCTGTCTCCCTCCCTGAAGGCTCTTTTTTTCTTTTTTAGCAGTTCCTTCAGGTCACTGGTGATCCAGGGTTTATTATTAGGGAAACATCTCACTGTTCTGGTGGGGATGATGTTGTCCACACAGAAGTTTATATAGTCAGTCACACACTCAGTCATGGCATTGATGTCCTCTCCATGTGCTTGGCAAAGAGTCATCCAGTCTGTGGTTGCAAAACAACCCTGCAGGGCTTCTTCAGCTTCCTGTGATGTCAGCCCACCCAGGGTTTTCCATCTTGTTTTACAAACATGTTTTACAGTGTGTATTTATTTGGACTATGAACTCAGATCAACTTAAGAAGGGATGATTTAAATAAAATCAAGTACTTTCTGTCATTTGTTATTTCTAAAGAATCGAAAGGGAGAAATTGTTTTTTTTGTGACTAGTATCAAAAATCTAATTTGGCATGAAAAACAAATCTACAATTTCATTTTCATCCCATACCGCCCAGGCTTAACCTCCTTTCATTTTTCCCAAACAGTTGTAAAATTTTCGATGACTAGTTAAACTTTTGGAAAGAAATCTTTAAATCAAAAATAACTTTGTGACATCTTCAAATAGCACCAGGTAATGTTAAATATTGACTTGTTTTTATATCGTAATATATCAATAGACTGATATGAAACATATTATCGAAATATAAGTTTTTTTTCATATCGGCCAGCATTACGTTGAAGTGGGCGGGGACATGTTAATTTAAGAGGGTGTGTCTACAGCTTATAATGTTTTATCAGAGCTTTGCCCAGACTCGCCCGTTTTTCCGCGGCAATTGCAAAATTATGAATTTGCAAAGAAAAGCAGGTCGCAGATGGTACAGACTTTTTGGTACGGTACATTTGACACACCAAAGTGCTTAAATTAAACAACAAGGTAAATGTGGTTTTGAATTCGAAGACACCTTTAAAAGTAACCCTGTTTTGGCTCGAAAATGTTATGTGGTCGTGTATCTATAAACTGTTTTTACATGAAACTAAACAAAAGGAAATAAAATGCATTTTGTGTAACATCAACTCCTGTTGTGTCACTTATGATGTTCTTCTATATTGTATAGTGCATGTGTACTGGGATGAGGGGTGTAGAATTCGCAGACTTTACCATTCCTCCTGCATCATTGACTCTTTTCAAAAATATTCCAGTCTATGCTCCAATGTGCATAAAAACCTCTTACTTTAAAAGTAAGAGGTTGGTGATTGCTGTGCTTTAGTGCACAAGTGATTGTTTGTGTGAGGTAAACAGGGCTTTGCATACATACACTCACTGGCCACTTTATTAGGCACACTTGTCCAACTGCTCGTTGACGCAAATTTCTAATCAGCCAATCACATGGCGGCCACTCAATGCATTTAGGCATGTAGACATGGTCAAGACGATCTGCTGCAGTTTAAACTGAGTATCAGAATGGGGAAGAAAGGTGATTTAAGCGACTTTGAACGTGGCATGGTTGTTGGTGCCAAATGGGCTGGTCTGAGTATTTCAGAAACTACTGATCTACTGGGATTTTCACACAAAACCATCTCCAGGGTTTACAGAGAATGGTGCGAAAAAGGGAAAATATCCAGTGAGCGGCAGTTCTGTGAGCGTAAATGCCTTGTTGATGCCAGTGGTCAGAGGAGAATGGCCAGACTGGTTCGAGCTGATAGAAAGGCAACAGTAACTCAAATAACCACTCGTTACAACCAAGGTATGCAGAAGAGACTCTCTGAACGCACAACACGTTGAACCTTGAGGCAGATGGGCTACAGCAGCAGAAGACCACACTGGGTGCCACTCCTGTCAGCTAAGAACAGGAAACCGAGGCTACAATTTGCACAGGCTCACCAACATTGGACAATAGAAGATTGGAAAAATGTTGCCTGGTCTGATGAGTCTCGATTTCTGCTTTGACATTCGGATGGTAGGGTCAGAATTTGGCGTCAACAACATGAAAGCACGGATCCATCCTGCCTTGTATCAACGGTTCAGGCTGGTGCTGGTGGTGTAATGGTGTGGGGGACATTTTCTTGGCACACTTTTGGCCAATTAGCTTCGTTGCAATGCCACAGCCTACCTGGGTATTGTTGCTGACCATGTCCATCCCTTTATGACCACAGTGTACCCATCTTCTGATGGCTACTTCCAGCAGGATAATGCACCGTGTCATAAAGCTCCAATCATCTCAGACTAGTTTCTTGAACATGACAATGAGTTCACTGTACTCAAATGGCCTCCACAGTCACCAGATCTCAATCCAATAGAGCACCTATAGGATGTGATGGAATGGCAGATTCGCATCATGGATGTGCAGCCGACAAATCTTTAGCAACTGCGTGATGCTATCATGTCAATATGGACCAAAATCTTGGAGGAATGTTTCCAGGACCTTGTTGAATCTATGCCACGAAGGATTATGGGAGTTCTGAAGGCAAAAGGGGGTCCAACCCGGTACTAGCAAGGTGTGCCTAATAAAGTGGCTAGTGAGTGTATATCTGTCTCTGTAGGGCCCCGTTATTGATAATGTATAACTCTCCCCTCATTTTAAATATTTCTATATGCCTACTTCTTCACTTCAAATCTAAACAGTATTAACTGAAGGTTTATGCTCTTACTATCTAAACTTCTGGAACAGGCTACAGGGAGTGAGACGTCAGGTCTATCTTTGCTCTCTGACCGCCATAGCATTAAGTAAAGCAGAACTAAAAACACAGATGTTCTCTTTAAATTATGTGAGTGACACCTTTATCAGCTGAGGTGTTAAACAGAATCACAATTTTATCAAACAGGAAGACCAACCTAAAAGGGAAATTAAAAACTTCACTCTTGTTTTGCTTTCTGGCAACTGAAACATATTAAAAATATTTAAACACTTAAAGCTTTACAGAGAGCTGTTCTACAACAAAATACAGTATACATGAACCAAGAGAGCAGGACGCAACTAAACTGTTATAAATAAGTTGATAAAGTCCAGGCTATATATACTAGGTGATGTAAGCAATTGTCAACATAAAAAAAAATCATAATTTTAGTATTATGGACTTTAATTCCTTCAATTGATAAAATAACAAAACTAGCTCATATTGGGGCTGCACACTGACACAGTTGGTAGCACTGCTGCCTTACAGCAAAAAGCTCCTGGGTTCAAATACCAGCCTGGGGTCTTTCTGCATGGAGTTTGCATATTCTCCCTGTGAATGTGTGGGTTCTCTCCAGGTACTCCAACTTCCCCCCAGAGTCCAAAAACATGACTGTTAGGTTAATTGGTGTCTAGCCCTGTGTGTTTCAGTGATGCCCAATGATGTAAAATTCCATCACTGGGATTATGAAATAAATCTGTTTTAATGGTGTGAACACCACAACACTGCAGATAACACATCAAACCAGAAACAAAAACTGTTCAAACTTAATGTAAAAGAAAAAAGAAATGGAATGAGATCGTGTAATCTTTTAGATTCTTGAAGTGTTTTTTGAGCTGATTGCAGAGAACTCAACATTTGCTCTGTGCAGTGAATTTGCCAGGGTTGCTCAACATGGGCAATGAAAATAAACAAAATTAGCAAATAGTAGGGCTACATGTTATCTGTCAATCATTTAGTCTGTAGCTTTGATTTTAAAATCCCTGAAAGAACGACATGTAAAATGGGAAAAATGAGACTTTGCTGCACAGGATACTCCAGTAAAGGTTTGCTAAATTGCATCCAAATGTTTTCACCAACAATGAATTTTCATTTATGTTTATTTAATGTTGACAAAAAAGACATTAATTAAGGCCAGTATGAATTGTAGATCCCTAGAGTATTGTGACCTGACCTCAGTTAACCTCATCAGTCAGCAGCAACACCTGTGAATAGCTAATGCAGCGAACATGCTGATGATCCCACTGTTCAGTCCAAGGTGACATCTCTTGTTCTCTTCCTGAACACAGCTGGTATTAAAATTCAAGGTAATAATTTCAACGACAGAAAAGAAAAAGAAACACACAAGATTTCTTGCAGCAATGCCATATACAAAATAATACGCTGGACATTTCTTTCAGTGCATAGTGAGCCCAAGCTACTATCATCAGCTTCCTTAGGCTATCTATCACAGGATCCTTGTAACAGCAGTAGGACCCTGACAATAAATCTGCCGTATCTAATGCATGGATGACAATGGCAGCATAATATGCCCCTCTGTCACATCCATATTTCAGCATGTAGGCGGTTTGTTTGGACAAGCACAGCCAAGGCCATCGTGTACCTCGGGCGCTTTCCGAAGTAGACCATCGTCTACAGACAAGGCAGGCTGGGCTTCTGCAGCTGCGCGTGCTGCTCCGACACACACAATCCCCGACAATCGGGGCAAACGGGGCATCGGTTGACACAGTTGATTCTGTGTGGACACACACACACACCCACACACGCACACACACACACACACACACACAGCCGGCCTTCATTGACAGCAGAGGAGTTTAGGTCTTGGGCTTAATTTATGAGTATCTGACTTAAAGCTGTGGGATAAACTTCTGATATTGGAGACATTAATAAATAATTCTCTGACATATTCTCCGGGTTAGGGTTAAAACTACAGTTTTCGGTGTAAATAAAGGACAAAACTGGATGCTGTTGCTCTTTTAAAAAAAAAAAAGGAAATGCAGTACCTTGGTGTTGAAAGTCAGCTATACAAATAAAATTGCCTAGTAGAGATCCATAGAACTTTATCACATTTACTCTTGGCTTTTTTTAGCCTATTTACCGTTGCTAAGGCAAACTTACTGGTTAACCTTTTCTCAATGTAATAATGACCGTTTCTTATTAATATTGGACAACCCTGAGCACACTCTTCATGGGACTATCCTACAACAACAGAGTATTTTCAGTCAGAGGCATCAACAGTTTCACTGCAACACAGACTGCTACAGGAGATCCTTCCTGCCCACAGCCATCAGGATCTACAACATCTCCTTGAAGACTTAAATATGATGCACTACAGCAACACTTATTTTCCCTCTGGGATCAATAAAGCATTTTTGAACTGTATTCTTCTGAACAGTAGAGCTATTATTTGCTATAAACATGAGCCTCAAATGGTGTGGAACCCGACCTTTACATAACTCCAATAACATTATTATTTGTAGCTGCAGTGTTGGTTAGCTATATTAGCTTGTTTGTTAGCCAAGGCTTACCTGATATGAAGTGATAGCTGCAGATTGTTGCATTTTTAATCATCTGCTTATTCCAAACGCTTCTTCTGATAGTTTACAACACCTCTCTTTCTGCAGACTAAACACGTGGTAGAACAGGGAGTGACATAGACAGATAATCCCTCTATCTTGCCTGCGACCGAGAAGAGACGTTCACATGGAACTGTGGATGCAGTTTGGATCTGCCATGCTGTTTACGTGAGAAGCACTGGACGGAGTGCGGGCTGAATTGTAGGATAAACAGGGCGGCTCATCCTGTGCATGTGTTAACTGCATTTTTGAGTTTTTTTATCGCGCTAATTCTACAAATTAATCTACCTGCACTGCGCCCGGTAGAAAACAGCCAATCAGAGCCAGAGCAGCGTCTGATGGAGTGTCTGACATCTGTCTATCACTCCTCACACACACACCGCGACCCGCCCCTCGCTCCGGTACGCAACTGTCTGCCCGTACCGCCGCCGCTGACCGAGCCCGAGATAAAACGAGGGTAAATATTGGTGTAGCCTTTGAGAGGTGGAGGGAGCAACGGGAACTGAAAGCGTTTAAAACCGATTCCGAGTTGGCAATGTTTCTGCTTGACAGGTAATTACCCTTGCTTGATTAATATTTGGTTTTTTTTTTTGGTGGTGGTATTACAGTAAACCTCCGCAGCGCGTGCGATCATCCGTGCACTCACAGCTAATTTTGTCATATGTGGTTTACTGTTAGAAAACAAACTTTCGTGAATATTTCCTAAGTCGCTTCAGCTGATTACCTTTGGCAGTTGCTACGCCAGTAGCGCAGCCGAAGGAGGGAGGAGGGCATTGGAGGCGGGGCTTGAGTGCATCGGAGAGGGAGGGGCAGTGACGTGAAGCTTGTTTGGGTTTAAATTTTCAAGCTAAGTCTGCTCTCCTCTCAGACTTACCTACTGCAGCTTTAAGTGCACCAATGACCACTCTTGGTTATACATCTACAGTGTGTAAAATAAATTTTGAACACATCAATGTTTTTCTCAGTTAAACTATATCTAAGGGCTTTTTTTTAAGTGAAATTCACACCAGACGTCGGCAACAACATCTGTAATTCAGACAAAGAAATCGAAGCAAATTAGTCCACAAATGAAGCTATTATTAAGTTATATATACACAGAACCTCTACGGCTAAATGTGGAGGAGCAGGCATTTAAAACTACTTCTAAATCAGCGCTGTCAACCACAAGCAGTCCAGATTCAAAACTGATTTTGTTTCAACCTATGAAAGCCAAAGTGTATCGTTTCCTTCAGAGAAAGCACTACAGGCTGGTGTTCTATTTCGATTTTTGGTAGGGTTTTTTCTGCTTAGAAGACAGCTGCCTGTTGCAAGTAACAGTTATTAAAGCTATCAACTAAATATGGAGGAATGAAGCAAATCAAGCTAGAATTCAAAATGCAACAGCTAAAACAGCTGGAATCAGATCCAGTGGACCTTATAACTGTCTATTTTAATAGGAAGAACCCGCCTTAGCACTACAGGAGAAGCTAACATCTGAAAACCTCCTTATCTCTACTTTTCGGGTTACAGCCAATCAAAGCCCAGGAAAATAAATTCCGCTCCTTGATTGGTTGCTATGAAAACCCCAGGCAATAGCATGTCAACTAGCATGGTGCCTAGGTATTTCAGCTTCCCAAGCTGCATTTTCTTGTGAATATTTTAGATAGATGTTGCAGGGATCAAAGGAACAGCACTAGGCTGGTTTAAATCATATTTGTCTGATAGATTCCAGTTTGTTCATCTAAATGATAAATCATCTTCACTCTCAAGGGTTACTTGTGGAGTTCCACAGGGTTCTGTCCTTGGACCAATTCTTTTCACCATATATATGCTTCCAATTGGTAGAATCATTAGACAGCATGGGATAAATTTCCACAGCTATGCCGATGATACACAACTATATTTATCCATAAATCCTGATGAACCCAGTCAGTTAGGTAGATTACAGGCATGTCTGGAAGACATAAAAACATGGATGACCCTAAACTTTTTGCTTTTAAATTCTGACAAGACAGAAGTTGCTGTCTTTGGACCAGAAGTTCTTAAACAGAAACTGATTAGTCAATCACTTCATCTGGATGGCATTAAATTGTCCCCCAGTAATAACGTAAAGAACCTCGGCGTTATTTTTGACCGAGACTTGACATTTAAATCCCATATTAAACAGGTTTCTAGGATTTCCTTCTTTCACCTCAGGAATATTGCTAAAATTAGAAACATCCTGTCCAGGAGTGATGCTGAGAAACTAGTCCATGCATTTGTTACCTCAAGGCTGGACTACTGTAATTCTTTACTATCAGGAAGTCCACAAAATGCCATTAAAAGCCTTCAGTTGATCCAAAATGCGGCAGCAAGAGTTCTGATGAATATTAAAAAGAGAGATCACATTTCTCCTGTTTTAGCTTCCCTTCATTGGCTCCCTTTTAAATCCAGAATAGAATTTAAGATCCTTCTTCTTACATACAAAGCCCTTAATAATCAAGCTCCATCATACATCAGAGATCTAATTGTTCCATATGTTCCTAAAAGAGCACTTCGCTCTCAGACTGCAGGTTTACTTGTAGTTCCTAGGATCTCTAAAAGTAGAATGGGAGGCAGATCTTTTAGTTATCAGGCTCCTCTCCTGTGGAACCAGCTCCCAGCTTTAGTCTGTGAGGCAGACACTCTGTTTACTTTTAAGGCCAGGCTTAAAACTTTCCTTTTTGATAAAACTTATAGTTAGAGTGGCTTAGGTCATCCTGAGCTATCTCTGTAGTTATGCTGCTATAGGCTTAGACTGCTGGAGGACAGACTTACCAATTTTCTTCACTCTGCTACTTCCTTTTCTCCTACGACTCTCCAGTTGTATTACAGTACATTCTGTTATTTCGACTGTTAACTTTGTTTTCTCTCAGTGTTTTTCTCCCCATCGAAGATACACCTGGTCTGGTATCCTGCTTGGCTGCAATGCCCTGTTGGACGGGGGTCATCGACTGGGATGATCCTCTCAGTAACTGAAGATCCACTGTGTCCTGTTATCAACTTTTTACTTTCTGTAACATAGAAAGTTCTCTTATATCGGATCTTCTGTTCCTTCTATGTTCTGCTCTGTCTTCTCAAACCCCCAGACGGTCGTGGCAGATGGCCGCTCCTACTGAGCCTGGTTCTGTTGGAGGTTTCTTCCTGTTAAAGGGGAGTTTTTCCTCTCTACTGTCGCTACATGCTTGCTCAGTATGAGGGATTGCTGAAGGATTGCTGTGGTTGGAAATCTGCCCAACCTCACGCCAATGACTGACGCAATCTGCTGGGATTCCTTAAATAGGAAACTTTTTAACTGATTGGAATGTTTGTATAATTGTATTGAAATGACTTCTTGTTAAGTGCCTTAAGATGACATCTGTTGTGAATTGGCGCTATATAAATAAACTGAATTGAATTGAATAGGCTCTACAGGAAAAAGGTCAGTAAATAGGCAAATTTTCTGCGAATAATTGGAATTCCGTTCCACAGAAAATTCTTCGGATCCTGAACCGCGAATAGGCAGGAGTCCACTGCACTTGTCATCTTGGTTGACCTGGGTTAGTGAACAGTTATTTGGACAAATTAAAAGCTCGGATCTGTTTTCCAGTCGGCAAATGTAGCATGTCTTAGAGGCAACGGGCCAATGTAGCCGCAAAACCCATCGGTGTGGACGTTGTTACTAAGAGAAGACTCAATGTTAGCTAAATTCAGTATGAGCAAGAGGAAAAGGAAGCACAGAAACGTAAGAATCTATTGAAAATGAAAGTTCTCTACAAAGAGTGAGTGTGTGTGCATGGTTGTTTGCCTTGTGTCGCTCTGTGTTCAGATAGGCACCAACCCCACCTTCTACTTATACTAATAAGTTGACTCACCCGTACAAAGCGCTTTTCTTTAAAATTTTGCCAGATCTACTTTGACAAGGAATGAGGGTGAAATGACTTTGATTTCTAAGATGAAAAACCTGCCGACGTTTAGCTTGAATAAAACCCCATTGCTTGATAACGCCTACTCAAATGCAGTTTCAACAGCAAGTGCCCCTCATCCTACCTCTCCACCTGCCAATCAGCAGAAGGAGTCCTTTACATGGTTGAACAACAAACTCTTTACCTTAGTCAAAAATCAAAAAATGCTGTCACCTACTATTCCTTTCCATCTAATCAGTATCTGGAAGCTGGCAGCAGGATGATGACTTTGACAAACCACAATCTTTTCACATTGAGTGTGGGGGGACAGTCTATTGTGCGACAAAGGAACCACACTGACTATCGTCAAGTTGAGCTGCTGGGAAAATTGGCACAACAAGGTCTGGGTCAGAACAGTCTAACACAATTTCGTAGAGGAAAAAAAGGTCTCCTCTGTTCCAGTTATTGTCCCTCACTGCCCCCTGAGTCTCTGTGCAACACACCTACGGTCTCTCATGTCTCTCCGAGCCAGGTGGGGAAAGGATTTACTGACACGTTTTAATGGCCGAGAGATAAAAGCAGCTGTAGCCAAATGGCAGCCAGCCCACCGGTCACCTTAAAAGGGGAACGGGCTTTAGAGAAGCAGAAGCTTTGGCCTACATTCTCAGAGGTCACTCGTCAATACGGACAAATAACCAGCGATTAGCATTTAGACACTCAGGTGACTGTTTCTATCGTCAAAGTGGTAAAGCTCACAGTCAATAGGAATTCAGTTCAGATCATTGCTTCACAATTCTGAGTTTTTCCTGTTTCAGCTCAGACTTAATAAAACGCTCACTTTGATCACCTTAGGAGATACAGACGTGAGAAAAGTGATAATAAAACCACTTGTTCATCTTTTTGTCCTCGTCATGATGCAGGATATACTTTAGCTTTAATTTTTTCAAAGAGGGCCTCACCTTTTCCTCAGCCCCTTCTCCCACAAGTTCTCTCTGGCCAACTTCATGTTTTTATTTAAAGGAGTCATAACCTAGTATTATCTTGGATACCCACGCTCTATTATAGTCTTTCAAGCCCTTCTAAAAAAAAAAGTTTAAAAAATAAACACAGAGCTCCTTTGACCCTTATATCTGAAGGCATTATTGTCTCGCGAGATCTGATGCGATACTATGGCTGTCGTGGACGGGCATTGTAATAAAGCAAATGAGGGGCGCGTTGATTGGTGGCAGGAAGGAGGGGGTTGACACCGCAGGTAACGCTTCAGCATATCTAACCCATATCTACTACTCCCGCTAGCATACAATAGCCACATTAGCAGTTAGCTGCTGTTTGTTACACACAGCAGAGCAATAAAAACACAGCCTTACCGTTTCAATTGCAGGCAAGTCTCTGAATGTTGGAATGCCCCCTTTTTCCAAATGGCGCTTCGATGCCAACTTCGCCTGATATTGTCCCAAATTCGTAAAGGATTCCGGCGAAGAAAAAATAGAAAAAAATATTTCCATGTTGATTCTGGCAGTCAACAACAGAGCAACTCACGTGTGCACTACGTTTCTGGTAGAAATGGTTTTAGCTGATTTAGCTGAATAAAATAAAAGGCTGACACGAGTATGTCTTCTTTATGCATCATTGCGTGAAGAAACTTTCTGCCTCTATCACGGTGGAGTTTGTACTTCTAATCGGTGATGTGTCGGTCGCGAACGAACCGGCTCTAAGAGCTAACTCTTTGAAGTGAACGATGGGAGCCGGCTCGTCATTGGGAGCCGTTTTTGTTTTTTTTCATTCCCCCCCTGCTTGTTTTGGTACATTTGGTAAACATCGTTTTGCATTAATTTTGGTAATAAATACACTTTAAGCAACAGAAAATCTGAGAAGCCAAAAGAGCTAGCTCTTTATGGTGAGTCAAGCCAAAAGAACTGGCTCTCCAAAAAGAGCTGGAATTCCCATCACTAGAATTCAGTAATGGCGGCGCTCAACTGAATATGAGGGGAGAGGAGCGAGGGGGAGAAGGGGAGAGAGGGGAGAGAGGGAGGGCGGGCTTCCCACAGCATAGGTAGGTCTGCGATGTCTATATATGGTATATCCTGCGTCGACTTGACGTCAAGTCGGCCAGAAATTAAAACCACGTATTTGAGTGCGCGTGCACGTGGGCCGGTTGACGAACCCAGGGGTAAACAAACGCTTCACTTTTAAATATCGACTTCCCAGGCAGTGCATAATCGTTAGGCAATCATAACATACCTTTTTTCTCATGGAAAAGTGAAAATTACAGGTCATGACTCCTTTAAAGAGAAAACTTTTCTCCTTACCAGGGGTCGCATTAACCAAATATTTCTGCATTTGACCATTTTTTATTTTATTTTGTAAAACGGTGACAGAAATCTTAAGGCAATCGGTCATTTTGATGGATTGCAATTCATTTCCCTGACCACTTAGTGTAAACATTTTCGACTTTACCCACAGAGTGCAGGTAACTGAATCAATCAAAAACAGATTCCCATGAGAACATCTGAGCATCATCTCAGACCTGGACACCGTACCCAATGCAGCTCGTGCAATGCGCATGCTGTGGGATTTCCACCCACTGAAGCGACCACAAAAGCCCCTGATCAGAGAGTCTTGCCGAATTCTGATCACTTCAATTGGGAGAAACATTCCCGGATTTCAAAATGTTGGTTGAAGTGGCACTCGTAGTTCCAGTCTAAAGTGTGGCAGCAGAGCGCGGATTCAGCCTCCATTACACACAAGTTGGAGCGCAGTTCAGCTCCATGTGGAGTCTTCAGGCCACAGCAGGTGAAATGTTCATCATTAATACATCTAGCCTATTAATCTGCTCGATGGGTGATGGCACGATGTGGATTCTCTGTTCAGTTTGTTCAGATTGAATATTCATCCAAATGAATGAAAATTACATACTACTGAATATGTCATTAATATCACTTTAAAATTTGATTGGTAAAAATAAATTATGACCAGTTTTATTGACCATGTCAGTCAAAATGACCAGGAGCAAATAATTATAGCGAGACCTCTGCTCCATACAGACCTTTAATAAAAAAATAAACTTATACAGTCACTTCCTTATTGTCCAGGCACACACTTTCCCATCAACAGTCAGAGTCCTCTAGGTTTTGTGAAGCCCTTGCAGTCTAAACTCAGGGTAAATTTGCGTGGACGGCCAGACCTAGGCATGCAGGACATGGTTTTCCGTAGAGCATCATGGGTGTTTTCAAATTTGTTTGAGATGTCTTTAAATCTCTCACCAGAATTATAAGATCCTACAAACTTGTATCTGAAGGCCTCAAATGGCTCATACCATGGTGTTTGCACTTACTTTAATAGTTAGGAGCACAGTAGATTAAATGCCTGAGGCTTAAACAGGGGAAACATCCCTTAAAATATCTAAGTAACAATGTTCTAATCATTCTCCTGATGAGATTCTGTGTGGTTTTGGTAATAGTGATATTAACTATAGGGGTGTCCTAATTTATTTCTGCCCAAAAACTGTATTTTTTAACAATGCCATTTTACAAACAGTTTTAGAAATTATTATAAGTTGCAGTTGTTAATTATATTACCTAAATGTTTCAGTATAGTTGAAATTGATGTGAAATATCAATAGTTTGCCCAAATATGTAATAAAAACACAGACTGTCCTAGGGACTTCTTTTTGTTTGATAAAAAAACTTTTCAAATATATTCTAATTTATTGAGATTCCCTAGTATGATTTGAAGCAGAAACAGGAATAATGTGTAATTCCTTAATTTTCTGTTGGATTCAAAACTGCTACTTCTATCAAGGAACCAGCAGTATACATATATTTTTCATCTTTATTGCCTTATAGCAAAACAAAAAATAGGTATTTGTCAGGAAAAGCCTGATACAATGGGACCTAAAGACCTTCCCGAATACTTGGCCCCCCTCTTAGAAACAATGTCATTAATCTATCCGTCATTATCCTGAGGGTTTCTTTCCAAATAAAACCACCAACACTACAGTGACCTGGGAACAGCCTGGGAAATATGAGTGCTTACATGGATATACAGCCTCCACCCCTTGTAGAACATAGTCTCACACTTTGAAGGTCTTTTTATGTTCCTTGCCATCCTGCTCACAGTATCTCATGGTGACAAGAAAGACATAGGTCCTCTGCCAGACTCGTTTATAACAGTTCTAGTCATTTAAAAAAAAAATTGTTATTGATCTGATTGTAAAGAGATGGCAAATGTAGGTGAGAATCTGGTTCCCTGCAGTTGTTTCCTGAATTATGAAGATCAACACACGCATCTGCTGAACTTACATTTCACACTGGCCTATCTCTCCCATTTTGAAGAGTAGCTAACCCCTCCAGGTCATATCAAATTTATACTTCTGGGAAAAATAAACTCATGGATTATAATTCAAAGCTCCTCAATATAAATGACAAAAATGATTCAATTTTGTGTATTTCATACAATGCATTAGGGGTAAAAAAAATTCTGTGTGAGATCATGCTACTGTAATAAAGGACAAACTTACTATAAAGGCACTGTTTTCACCCTAGGGGCCACTAAATGATAGAAATATGCAAGGAACTGTATGTTGCCAGAGAATAGTGACCCATTAACTCCATCAGGTTTGTTGACACAAAGCTATAAAAATGTCCACATAAACAACGCTGATCGGCTGTAAACAAATCAGACCATGAAATCCCCCCATATCACAAGATTAATAATCAACAGTTTATCTCAGTCTCTGACGTTCAGTCTACAAATAACACATCTACAATATATCCTGGTCAGATATGAATAACCAACCTTTGCCCCTTGTACACAGAGGAAGTATGAGTGGGACTGTTGAGGTGTTGGGTGATAAAGAGCTGAGCAGCCAGCCGCTGAGGAGGTTCATGCAAGGCGAGGCGGTCGTCTGTCGCTCCTCATCTGTGTTAACACATGGTGACATGTGGTCGGATTTCCCAGAAAGAGGAGGACGCGGGGCGGGAGGAAGCCACATGATTCACCCAGAGAGTGACAGAACACAGCGCGCTGCCTGGAGGACGCCTGTGTGGGCAATAGGGTTTGGCGATGTCCCCCAAATTGGCAGCTGACGATGTTTACGGTAAAATATCGCGATGGACGATGATATCGTCGCCTCGCGGGGGGGGGGTGGCCTTTTTTTTTTTTACTATATCTTTACATAGGCCTAAAAAAAATGTATTTATAAAGTAGGAAAAACCTTAATTTCGTAAACTGTACTTTCGTTATTTTACTACACTAATACAAGTTGTAATACGTTGTAGGTTTCAACTTGTAATACAATAAGGAAGGTACGGTGGCTGGGAAGTGCAAAACAAAATTACATTAACCTGAAACACTTTTAGATTTTTACCGAAACACATTTACAAATTTACCAAAACACTTTTACAAGTTAAAAAAAACACTTTTACAAGTAAAAAAAAATAATTTTACAAGTAAAAAAAAAACACTTTTACAAATTTAACAAAACACATTTACAATCTTACCGAAAAAACATTTACAAGTAAAAAAAACAAAACAATTTTACAAATTTACCGAAACACTTTTACAAAGACTGCAGGGACGAGGTTAGGGTCAGGACAAGACCAAAGTGGTAACAGTAATGGAATCGATCCTGCCAGCAGCTCAATCTGCAGAGATGTTTTGCTAGTTTTGTGGAATCTATTTTCAAGTTTTAGGGACATTTGGTGGTGATTGTGGACATAGTTTGGACTTTCTCGCTGATGCAGAGGAAGAAGAGGTCGGTTTTATGGACTGCCTCGTAAAGTATTTCAACGAAGGCCACTCATACAGTGTGATTGTTGACATGATGGAACCGCTTCACAGTGTCCACCTGTCTTTGCGGACCGTGAAAACCAAATTAAATAATGCCGCATTCTACCACAGAAAAAACTATTGACCTGAAGTAGATATCAGAAACGCCATCAGACTGGAACTTCGTGGACCAGGACAGCTGTTTGGCTACAGGGCAATGTAGTTGTAGGCAATGTAATTCTGCGTTAACTTCTTTCTTCTTCTTCTTTAACGGCGATTGGCAACTGATTGCGTTCCCCTCAGTCTCACTTCCGGGTCATGTCTTTGTAAAAGTGTTTTGGTAAATTTGTAAAAGTGTTTTTTTAAAACTTGTATTAGTGTTTCGGGAAACTTGTAAAAGTGTTTTGGTAAACTTATAAAAGTGTTTTGGTAAATTTGTAAAAGTGTTTATTTTAAAACTTGTAAAAGTGTTTCGGTAAAAATGTAAAAGTGTTTCAGGTTAATGTAATTTTGTTTTGCACTTCCCGGCCACCGTAGGAAGGCGATCAGGATCCACCTACTACTCTAGGTCGTTCTCCTCCCAGATCCTTGCTCGCTTCTCAAAACAGAGGTGAAAGAAATTTAATTCCATAGAGACAGCGAGCTCGCAGACAGTGACCGCGAGCGCAGACAGAGACTGCGAGCATGCAGAGAGTGGTCTTTGTGCTCGCTGATTATGTTTTTTATGCGCGCAGATTTTGGCACTAATACAACACGATACCGTGTGCGCAAGTCATCGCTCGCGGTGTTCCGGCCAGTGGGTTTTGCTGTCCTGCCTCAGCTCCTTTCATGTGCAGCCTAACAAGTTTTTGCGCACCTGTAACAAAGCGGTTGATTGCTGCGCTCCTCCTCCCGACTAATCCAGATAAATTCAGTTTTTCTCTCGGAGCTTCACAGAGGGAAAACAAATGCGAACAAAACACACCAAATCCACACAAACAAACCATGCAAAATAAATACAAAAATATACAAATATTTCCCATTGTGCAACACATACGCATTAGTTAGCCTATATTCTCAATGTTTACAGAGCAGTCCCTGCAAAGTTTTTAGTTAAACTATAGAAGAGACTATGATTAGTGTGTGTCTGACAGGGTGGGGGGCGTGGCATCACGATGGTGGCTCTCTAGGGTTGTACCGATGGACGATAACATCGTCCATCGGTACAACCCTAGTGGGCAACGTGGTTCTAATCTGTAGATGCAAATATTAACCTGGGTCTGGATAGGACCAGAGAGCTGACTGTACTCCCACAAACATTTAGATCCATCAGCTCTTTCATGTTTCCGGGTTTTTGTTTGCCAGCTTTGGTCATATTTAGATCACCATTGATCTCAACCCATTTGCTTACACAGATGTGACTCTTTCTGACAGCTGCACCTCCACTATGCAGCAAATTCCATTAGTTGTTTTTGTTGTTGTTGTTGCAGATGTTGAAGATCTGTTGTCACTATACCAACCCCCCAGACCACTCAGGTCTTCCAACTCTAGTCACTAATCATCCCTAGAATTAGAACCAAACATGGACAGGCAGCATCCAGTTTCTATGCTCCCCTTATCTGGAACAGACTTCCTGACGAGTGTAGAGCTGCTGAAACTCTGAACTGCTTTAAATCGAGACTAAAAACCAATCTGTTTAGAATTGCCTTCGATTAAATGATTGATGTCATATGTATGAAATGTGTTTATGCTATCTTGCTTTATTGATCTCTTACTTTATTGTGTATCATGTGTAATGTGTGTATCTTTTACTTTTAATTTCCATTGTTTTTTAATTCACCAAATCATGTAAAGCACCTTGAATTGCCCTGCTGTTGAAAGTGTGCTATACAAATAATATTGCCTTGCCTGGAATTTGCAGGGTGACGGACCACAGCTGCAAGGGCTTCTCAATATATCGTGAATACATTGTCATCGCAATATCAGTGTGTGCAGTATTCTCAACCCAAAGGACAGCTTTGTGTCAGTGCAATAATTGTTGGCTTATACATTCCAAGGGTAATAAACTTGCATTGTTCATGCTAGTGTAATATTCAGCCAGCTGGACAGAGTCTCACACCGGGCACCAATTGGACGTTGCCCAAAAATGCTACAGGTGACAGAGAGCTGGAAGCACAGATGAGAAGCAAAAGACATAGACCCTACAAGCAACATTCACAAAATGAGTGTGAATATATATATATATATATATATATATATATGTTAGAATTGATTATCACAATCCTATTTTAAAACTGTTCCGATTCTTTATTGATATGGGTTAGTTTTATAAAAACTATTAATTACATGACAATAATTCAATGACGCAACACTGGGTGGGGTTACAGTTCACCGGGGGAAACTGGATTAAGTTTTTCAGACCCAAGCCTTAAAATGCCTGTCTGGACTTTTCCCTCCTATCTTGTCTGTAAAAAGGGCAAACAATGTTAAACGATTAAATACATTTTTGGACGTATGAATCAATATTTTGGAATTTTTTTAAAGAACGATTCAGAATCGGAGAATCAATTTTTTTCAACACAGCACTAATCGCAGGGTTAGAAAAAATATTGTCACACCAGTTATTCCCCATGTCGGGCAGCCCTGACAGCTACCCTTAAATAGTTACAATCTGTGAATAATTAAGACCGCTTTCTAAAAACGCTTATAACTGCCTATTTTAATAAGTCAAACACCAAGCAGACCTTAATATGCATTAATATGCACAGTGGAAGCCATATCGGCTTCCTTATCTCCGCTCTTGGAGGTACAGCTAATCAGTGGCAAGGAAAATGAATCTCCCTCATGGACTGGTTTCTCTGCTAAAGCCAGCCAAGTAGCATTGCTTCCATGTTTATTTTAGCTTTCCAAGCTGCATTTTCATCTGAATATTTTAAAATAATTTGCAGTTACGTTCCACGAAAAACATAGAAATACTCAATACCCACTGTAATGGGAACATTTAATTGATGACTAAATCTCCTGCGTTAGTGTGAGTAACAACAAGGGCAGTGGAGCAAGTTAAAGAAAACAAGCATGTTGTTCAAGCATGAATGTACTGAGATTGCAAGGAAGACAGACGTCAGCATGCTATCTGTAAGTACACAACATACTCCACACTCCCAGTATCTGATGTCTGACCAGTAGGAAGCGGTTCTCCTGGATGACCGGCGAGGATGGCCAGTCTAAGGAAGGGGGTAGCTAATGTAGATAAGAGATGACAGCTTTATGCTATATAAGGTTTTATCATTGATGTGTTGGCAGATTCGAGTGATGCCAACTCTGTGCACACTGTTCCTCCATGTTGATCATGATGTATTAAAGAAAAATCAGCCTCATGCTAGGGCTGGGCGATATGCTAAAAATAATCTATCACGATAATATTTTTCATGACAAATAAAATAAAAAGAGATTATAAATGAAAATATTGTTAAAAACTTCCTTTTATTTCAATCATACCTTCTTGGTGTTGACCAGAATTTAAAGTCCAAATAAATACATGCTGTAAACCATACTTGTTAAACAAGATAGTAGGTCCTGGGTGGGCTGAACAATGGAAACCCAACAGATGCATTGGTGGAACTGTTTTTCTCGATATTCCAACAATTCAATCTTCCTAAATAGAAAAATCCAATAAATCCAATAAATCCATATAATCGATATAGTGCCCTGCTCTACCTCATCCTTGGTTTTCTTGTCAACAAATAGTTGTTTCAGATAATTTAAGAACTGTTGTCAAGCGTTTGCAAAACCTGGCGACAGAACTTCGTAGATGAGGGGGAATTCTGGCTCGCTTACTTTGCCGAATAAGGTTTATTTAGCCACACTGAAGTTTTTGAGCATGAACCGCTTTTTTAAAGGCCCCGCCGCAGCATGTTAATCAGATTTAAATCTGGACTTTGAATAGGCCACTCTACACTATTCATTTTGCCCATTTAGAAGTGTGCTTCGGATCATCACCCTGCTGCATATCCCAAATGGGATTTAGCTTAAGCGGACGGACTGAAGGGAGGATATTCTCCACCTGGCTTGTCCACTAGAAAGCAGAATTCCTTGTTCTTTCAAAAACAGCGAGTTGTTAGGGGCCTTTAGCAGCAAAGCGGCCCCACATTATCAAACTACAAACACAAGGTTGGACTCATCTTTTTCTGAATTGTTCCTTTAGTTTTAAAACAAGTATACTCTTTTAGGCTAGGGTTGGGAGTAGCAGTGGTTTTGGCCCGGTAACACACCAATAGACTACATAAACATATTGTCCCACCCTGTGTCTCATTGTTTGATCATGAACACCAACACTAACTGAAGCTGGCGAGGTCTACAGTGCTTTAGAAGGTGTTATGGCTTCTTCTATGATCCAGTGTTGCTCTTGGAGTAATTTTGGTAAGCCAGCCACCCCTGCAGACCTTCAACACTGTCCCATCTTTTCGCTGCCTTATTTTTGAATAATTCATTCTCTGTAGTTTGTTGGAACCCAAAGCCTTACCAAATGATTTGTATGTTGTTTTTTTATCAGTTCTTGAATTTCATTAGATCTTTTTGCCTGCTGTTTAAATGACTTAAAGAATGCGGTTCATCAAAGGTAATTCTCGATTCAACAAGCGAGGTGATTACTTATTAACACAGGGCCAGGTTGATTTGGATAGCCTTTTTTCCCCTTAATAAATGAATAATTTAAAACTGCATTTTGTATTTATTCTTGTTTTCTTTGACAAAAAGAATAGGTTTTTTAGGTTTTTGTGGCCACAGTGGCCTTTATTAGCAATGGATAGGATACAGAAATGGGAGAGAAGTGGGGGAAGAGACACTCCGGAGTTGAACCCGGGACGACCGCTTCAAGGACTAAGGCCTCTGAACATGGGGTGCCCATCTTAACCACTGCGTTACGCAACGCTCCATTTAAAAATGATAGTTTGACCAAAAAAACAAGAGAAATTTATGAGGTAGAAATTATATTTGCACTACATACTGTTCAGTTTTCTACGGCAGGAGAGGTAACAAACTTTCTCAACCGATGCTTACAGTTGATAAAGAACTCCAATAAGACTTTTTTGCCTGTATTCAAATGTTTTCTATAACTTTTTGACTTGCTGATATAAGTTAGTCACCTGCAGTTTAGGTGCACAAGAGTCCACCAAAGGAGGTCACCAATAAAGAGCAGAAAGAAGCAGATCCGCTGAATCACCAACTTTATTTTCAAAGTAGAGAAAACGTTTTCAGGAACCTTAAATTCTCTGAACACTTTCCACTCACTCTTCTTTGTCTGTGCTGTAAACTAATGTGTCATTAAGATCGTGTGTTCCTGGAGGTGTACTTGCATGGGTGTGTCTAACTTTACATACGTCAATCAGCATCATGACCACTGATAGATAAACCGAACAACACTGATTATAATGTTTCAACAAATTGTGGTCAAGGACAAACCCAGATGGGCTTTCCCCAAAGCAATTCCAGACAGCAGGAACCACCGCAAGGTTAACTGAAGCAAGAGGCACTAGAACCAGAGCAGACCATCCTCTTATCAAACAATCAAAGCCATTTACATTGCATATGACAGGATTTAATGTTGAGTCCAAACTGTCTTTACAAATGTACAAATGTAACTTTTTGGAACATTGAGAGATGAATAGTAAATAAACAACATCAATCTTCTGAAGCACTCCAAACCAAAATAATGCAAGAATGGCTGCTACAGCACCTGCCTGAAAAAACAACGGCGTGTTCGTAATCAGAATTGTGAAAATTGGCTGTTTATCATCTGGTGGGTATATGGAAAGACAAATAGGTCAAAATGTATGTATTTTGCAAGCGTCACCTGGCTTTATAAAAACTGGTGTCATAAAAAGTGACTGTTGTATGTTGAACATTTTGTTTATTTAGCATTTTCATACCGTGAAATGTTATTCAGTTCTGAGATTTTTTTTATTTTGCATTAGATTATAATACATACTATACTTTTTTTGTTAAATGTAATGAACTATCTATTGTGACAAATTGTTTGGTTCACCAGAAGGGTCAACAAAAAAAATCCAAAAGGCACAACAGGGTCTTGGGCTATAACAGGATCTTGGGCTATAACAGGATCTTGGGCTATAACGGGGTCTTGGGCTATAACGGGGTCTTGGGCTATAACGGGGTCTTGGGCTATAACGGGGTCTTGGGCTATAACGGGGTCTTGGGCTATAACGGGATCTTGGGCTATAACGGGGTCTTGGGCTATAACGGGGTCTTGGGCTATAACGGGATCTTGGGCTATAACGGGGTCTTGGGCTATAACGGGGTCTTGGGCTATAACGGGGTCTTGGGCTATAACGGGGTCTTGGGCTATAACGGGGTCTTGGGCTATAACGGGGTCTTGGGCTATAACGGGGTCTTAGGGGCTGTTTACACTACGTTTTTCAGCAACACGGAGGTTTTTCTCTCCGATTTGGCCTTTCGTTTACACGGCAACGGGAAAACGGGGGGTGAAAACGCATCTTTTGGGAAACGGCTTCCAGAGTGGAGAGTTTTGAAAACGCTGGGGGATTCGTTGTTGTGAACGCAAGCCGGAGACTTTTGAAAACGATGACGTCACTGCCAGCCACCTACGGACGTGTTGCACTTGCGCACTCCGCCTTTCTACAGAAAAACAACAATGGCGGATCCAGGTATGCTGTTACTACTGATGCAGCTTCTGAAGGTATTTGGTTTCTGTAAGCAAAACTTAGAGATCATCAGGCTTCTATGCGATCGCCAACGGAAACGCATAAAATACGTGCATCAAATAATTAATACGCCTTTATTTAAGAGGAGAACTACAAGAAGACCGCCATTGTTACTTATCATGAAATGTTTCTTTTCCGGGTTGTGTGGGGGAAACCTTGGAACACTGCATACATGGGGCACACTGCCATCTAAAGGCCGGGCATATGTACTACATCGTTTTCCATCGCGCGCCCTGTCGTGTAAACGCAGTGCGTTTTCACCCGCGTATTCAAACAAAAACGGCAACGTTGTCGTGTAAACAGCCCCTTAGGCTATAACGGGGTCTTGGGCTATAACGGGGTCTTGGGCTATAACGGGGTCTTGGGTTAAAACAGAACTCATGACAAACTTCCTAGCAAACCTTCTGTCTAAACATACCTTCCGTTTTAGCGCATCTCCCATTTTAGCGTACCTTCCGTTGTGGCTTTTGCATTCTATTAACCCTTCCGGGCCACCATGAGAACATTGATGTTTCTAAAATCCAGTTTTACATATTTTAGCATAATCTCTGGGAGTGATGTGTCTTAGGACTCAGGTTTTGATTCTGCAAATATTGATAACGAGAAAAAGAAAAAACAACCAAGCCTTCCCACTTAATCAGAACTATAAACAAAGATGGATTATGTTTGTTTTTGTTGCTGTTTTTTTTTTTAAGATTCAACCTTCTGTAGGATCAATTAACAAAGACTCAAAGCACAAAATTAAAGCAACTGGCCTGGAGCTAAAATGAATATTAAAATCTGGAAGGACTGCCCCAAGTTCATTTCTCTACACCTGGCGTTGCACAACTCATGATCTGCTAAGCAGCTCAGACGAGGAGACAAGACAAAGGCAGAAAGCCTGACTGGGTGCAAAATTCTGAGGGGAATATTTTTAGCTCCACATTCGCCAAAAGCAGAAAGACTCAGGCTTGTTTGTGGCTCTTTGCACAGTGTGCATGCATGCTGAGCCAGGAATGAGGACATGAAGATAAAACCTAGGAGAATAAAGAGGTTAAGACCTCATATGAAAGCATTCACTTTGACTTAAGAGCATCGAATGTTTTCATCACACCTTTTGATTTCTCCACATTCCAACATGGTGCAAGTTGCTGACTAAATTATTTTTTTCCCAGCTGCAGCCCTTTTACATTTAAGCCGTACTGAAATATATTTTCTTATCGTGAAAAATTGAATTCTGACATGATTTTTCTTTTCTTTTCTGTGTGTGATGAAGGTCACGCTCAGCACACATGTGAAACAAACCAAAGCAGATAATCCGACTGCCCCAGGGTTCACTGTTGGACGCCGGGTGGCATTTTAACGGGAACAGCTGATGCACACAATACTTAGCGGCTCGTATGAAGGTGACGGGTTAGTCGCTAGAATTAACATTTCGACACACACCTCTAACTAATATCGGCGAACGTGTTGACCAAATAAGAAGTTCTTCTTTCAGCTTCTATTCGGCTGTTGTTCGGTTTTAATAAATACGCTACACTTTCGGTGCAGTTAACAGCTCCAAGTCGCTTTCCTGATGCAACCCTACGTGTCTGTAATGTAATGCAACGTAGCAGCAGAGCAGCCGCATCTCTGGCTGAGACCGGCTCGTCCTACCTGTGGAGCAGAACAGGTGACCGTGTATACGTGCGCCAGACGCCAACACTCACCGATGAGGTGCGCTTCGCAGAAGGGAAAGACAAAGCAGTCCGAAGTTGGAATTAGCCGGTTGCCACCATCTTTAGCATGACATATATCGGAGGGAGGGAGGAAGAAAAAGCGAGCTGTGTCAGCGAGTCCGTCCAGTACGGCACATCACCGCCGCCTTAAAGCCTTCTGTGATGGGCCTGCGCGCGGTGTAAAAGAGGCGACGGAGAGCGCCTTATCTGAGCGCTCAGCAGCGCACGCGCTAGGCAACAGAGGAGCTTTAGGATGCGCGCGCTCAATGCGCGGACGCGAGGAAGGGGGGAAGGGGGAGGAGTCTTCAAAATAAAAGCAACGGGAGGTGGGGGAAATAAAGGGGGGGTGCTAAAATTGTGTCTTTTGATGCGACTCAGACCAATGTTCACGCTGAGGCCAGCTGCTCAGCATGGCCCCCCCCTAAAACGTTGGGAGGGCACATTCATTAGGCAAGGCAAGGCGATATTATTTCTATAGCACATTTTCTTCAACAAGGTAATTCAAGGTGCTTTACATGATTAGGGGATCAAATAAAAATAGCAATAAAACACAGATGAAGTATATAAAGTAAAAACAACAAAAAAGCATGAAGCACACACAAAACATAGGATATATGAAAACATTACTCAAAGGCAGCTCCAAAGAAAAATAAGAAACAAAATAACACGACAAACATTTCCTCTAAATATTTGAAATTTTGGTGCATAATTCCAGCAACATCATAACAGCAGTTTCTGTTGTTTTAGATACAATACTTTGTCAATATATAATTATTTTCCCAAAAAAAAAAAAAAGGTCTCTAAGTTAGCCATTTCATTAACATGAAACAGTATTTCTCTCAGCAACCCTGTTCAACTTCAGATAAATGCATTTACATGGTAAATAAATCAGTTGGCAAAAAAAAATTAAAGACTCATGCTTTAATCGTTGTGTGTGTGGGGTATTCCAGCTTGTTGTCAGGGTGGAACTGGCCCACCCTGGAATCCCCCCTCTATAGAACCACCCCTGTCTAATGGATCACATGTGCATCTCAATAAATTAGAATATCATTTTGAAGTTAATCTATTTCAGTAACTTATATCGAAAGGAGACAGCTCTATGCTATTTGAGTTGTTTTTTTTTTTTTTTTGGAAGCAGACTGATGTGTTCTGTTAATTCTAATGACTATAGCTTGCAGGTTACATAAACAAAAGGAGTGTTTCTAGTCTCTTAGTCCCTAGTATTAATGTTTTCAACAGCATATGTGGTCGGGGCTCCTTTTGCATCAGTTACTGCTTCTAATGAAGCCCAAGTTGCCAAAAGGCACATGGTGAGACGTGGTGCACTGAGCTCCACACCCCCATCCCCCGCCCCATGTCTAACAGTTTTAGCTGTCTGCTCCCGCTCAACTCCTGGCTTCCTTTTTTCATGGAGCTCCCTTGACATCAGGATGTCACCAGAAAGCCTGTTCACTTATTTTACACGGGGAAAATAAGTATTGTTGTAACTCATATTATTTATGCTGCTATATAGAAGTGTAAATGCTGATGGCTATGAGCAGGACGGATCTCCTGTAGCAGTCTGTATTACAGCAAGTCTGAAGAAGCCTCTGACTGAAGACAATGTTGTTGTATGACAGTCTCGTGAAGAGGATGCTCAGGGTTGTCCATAATGTTTTTGATTTCATGAAGAATCCTTCTTTGCATCATCATCTCCAGATGTTCCACAGAACCAGCCTTCCTTACCAGGTTCCTGACTCTTTTTAAATCCCTGGCTCTGATGCTGCTACCCCAACAGATGATGGCTGAAGAGATTACACTCTCCACAACAGACTAGTGGAAGATCTGCAGCATCTTGCTGAAAACCTTGAAGGACCTAAGCTTCCTCAAGAAGTATAGTCTGCTCTGTCCCTTCTTCACTGTTCAGTCTCCATTCCAGTCTGTTGTCCAGGTGAACTCCGAGGTATTTATAATCCTCAACCACCTCCACTTCTTCTCCCACCATACAAACAGTGTTTCACTCAAGCCAGTTTCTTTTGAAATCTACAATCATCTCCTTTGATTTGTTCACATTCAACTCAAGGTAAGACGATTGTTTCCACACCATGTCACAAAGCGGTCCACCAGCTCTCTGTATTCAGCTTCATGTCCATCTCTGATACACCCGACAATTGCAGAGTCATCTGAGTATTTCTGCAGATGACAGGTCTCTGATTTGTACTGGAAGTCTGAGGTGTACAGAGTGAAAAGGAATGGTGAGAGTACAGTCCCCTGTGGTGCTCCTGTGCTGCTGACCACCTGGTTTGACACACAATTCTTCAGTCTCACAAATTGTGGTCTGTTGGTCAGGTAGTCATTGATCCAGGCGATTGTTGAGGGCTCCACCTGTGTCTTCAGGAGTTTCTGACGGAGCAAATCAGGCTGAATTGTGTTAAATGCACTGGAGAAATCAAAGAACATGATCCTCACAGTGCTGCCTGCTTTGTCCAGACGACAGTGGGTTGGTTGAAGCAGCTGGATGATGGTGAACGACGATGGCAAACTGCAGCAGGTCCTGATACGTTCTTGTTTGCTTACTCAGGTGGGCCAACAGGGGTCTTTCCAGGACCTTCATGATGTGGGATGTCAGGGCAACAGGTCTATAGTTGCTGATGACTGATTGGTGATTTTTCTTTGGTACTGGAACAAGGCAAGACGTCTTCTTCTATCCTTTAATCAGAAGTGCTGCTGTAATGTAGATATAGTGGCACCAGTGAAAACAGAGCCATGTTTATCACCAAAGAATAAATGATAGTATTTATAGTTTCAGCAAAACATGTAATAAAGCTGAAAGGCATTAGAAAAAAACTAGTTTAGAGGTTGCATTTTAAGGAATCTATAAAATCTTTAAAGGAGTCATGACCTGTAATTTTCACTTTTCCATGAGAAAAAAGGTATGTTATGATTGCCTAACGATTATGCACTGACCGGGAAGCCGATATTTAAAAGTGAAGCGTTTGTTTACCCCTGGGTTCGTCAACCAGCCCACATGCACGCGCACTCAAATACGTGATTTTAATTTCTGGCCGACTTGACGTCAAGTCGGCGCAGGATATACCATATATAGACATCGCAGACCTACCTATTCTACCTATGCTGTGTGTAATAAACAGCAGCTAACTGCTAATGTGACTATTGTATGCCAGCGGGAGTAGTAGATATGGGTTAGATATGCTGAAGCGTTGTCAACCATAGACATACCGTGTCAACCCCCCTCCTTCCTGCCACCAATCAACGCGCCCCTCATTTGCATTATAACAATGCCTGACCACGACAGCCAAAGTATCGCATCAGATCTCGCGAGACAATAATGCCTTCAGAAATAAGGGTCAGAGGAGCTCTGTGTTTATTTTTTTCAACTTTTTTTTTTAGAAGGGCCTGAAAGACTATAATAGAGCGTGGGTATCCAAGATAATACTAGGTTATGACTCCTTTAAATTGGATGATGACAAAAACTCTACAACTGCTTACTTTACCCAAACAAAATCAATTCAATTGATACAGCATAAGAAATGATCCACTAAATGTGCTTTTTTTGCATACTGGAGTGCAAATTTCTGACATTCTTTGAGAATAAATTTGGGAATATTCTACACATTTTTCTCTTCCTTCAATTCTTCCATTTATCCATCTTCCTCCCATTCAGGATTCTTTTTCAAACTTCACAATATCAGTGAGATTCTGAAAAACAAAACATGAACCCTCTCCAAGCTCTCTTGATATTCTCCCAGCCACTTTGACATTCAAGCGTTTTTGACCTGGTTGGCCTCTGCAAAGTGGGAATTATTAATCTGTCCCTTCAAGACCAGGTCTATCCCCTCAACGTTTAGACGTGCAAGTGCCAAATCTGTTTTTAAGAAACCCTCGAAGAGACTCCTCGAAGAGAAAATAATTACCAGTTACCTTTATAATTATCTCTTGCTTATGTAATCTTTTTCAAAAAAGTTCTGGCCGACCACCTTATTTCTTTCCTGACACAACACAACATTTTTGATGAATACCAATCTGTTTTTGTTTTTTTATGGGTTGAACACAAACAGTTTTGCTTAAGGTGTCCATTGTAGTCAAGATGGCTATAGACAGTTGGGAATTTGCTTCTTTTGACATTGTTGATCACACCTTAACTAGTAGACTATGGTTTGGTGGGTATATGTGGGGTACCCCAAGGTTCTGCTTTGGCACCACTCCTGTTTTGCTAGGTAGACACTTCATTGGACAGATTATTGATAAATTTCATAGTATCTCCTATCAGTGTAATGTAGAAGGCATTCAGTTGTACACTACTCCAAGAAGAGTTCAGAGTACTTCCGTGCCTAAAGAAAATTACAAGATATCTAAAAATACCTCTATTAGATTTTTAATTTTAGGTTTTATAATAAAGAAAAACTTTTGCAAAAAATGAATAGATACATTTTATTTTATGGGATGTTGATATTTGTGGAAAATGAAATAAAATAAAAAATAAAAACGCAACAATTATTCAATTAAACAACTGAAAAAATTGCTAACACTTGCATTTTTTTAAGCTATGTCCACATCTAAAAACATCAGTTGGTTCTTTATCATTTGTATCCAGGTATTAAAGAGCCACTTGTTGATGCTTCTTTTTCCAAAATTATTACTGGGTTCTCTCGTTTTTGACATTGTTTCAACACACGCCGGTAGTCTATCCGCCAGATCAAACTGCCCCAATGGAAAACTCCTGCTTTCTAAGAGATAGTTACGCCACCTGCTGTTAGCCAGTGGTTGCCACTTTCCCTTATAAGTAATAAGCCTTCTGTGGCGTCTGATTGCAGGTATCAGTAACATATCTAAGCTAAATGCCTTTATTGTTGTTTGCAAACGGCCATAAAACAACAAAGAAGAAGCTAAGAGCCGTTATGCTTGGAATGAGCTCACTACTCAAGCGTAGCTCCTGAAATATTGTGACAGTGTAGAATCTGGTGTCAGCTGATTTTGTACATTAGAATTGAATAATTTCAAAGCCCTTTAAAACACCCATTTGTATGGCTTTGCGTTTAACGTATGGTGGACAGCTTAAACTTAACGCTAGGGATATAATACTTATCGTCTTGAAATGCGTGAATAAACCAATAATGACCGCACTTTAATAAATTCGAAAAGGAAAATGGTTGACAAGCTTCACAAATAGGAGCAGAGCGCGGCTAATGAGGTCATGGACGGGTGTGTTTTTTTGTTTGTTACCAGTGACAGTGACACCCAGAGAAGTGAACTCGTGAGCTGATATTTGGATGAATAAGCGAACACTACCGGAAAACGAACGAGTAACAAAATAAAACATCGAACCGTAACCCGCGAGCAGTTCACGGACGGCTCGGCCACGCGCCTTTACTTTGAAAGAGACCGACGGTTTTCCTTTTGCTCTACACTAACTTGACGCCGCCATTTTCTTTCGGTTTCTTCCTGAACTTTTCGAGCTGTTCGGTTCCAGACCAAGCGGAGAGATAAACCGAAATGGGAGCTTGTTTGGCTCTTGGTTCCCTCGCCAGCTGTGTGAGTGCTAATTCTGCTTTCCTTGTAGAATGGAAAGGTTTCGGTTTTGGCAACTTTCTGAGTTTTCTGGGCTGTTTAGCCAGGCACGCCTATCTGGACAGCAACACACTTTCACGTGAAACTACGCCACAAAAAGAAAAATTAGCGCACGATATATGTTTTAAAAACACAACTATTGCGCTAAACTGGAGTTTACGTAGTTCAAATTGTGTTTGAATAGTTTTCTTTGAGCTTGACATATATTACGTGTGATTTATTAAAAACGTTAGTTCAGGTCTTATCGAAACCAGCTGGAATTCTGAAGTTGTGGTGTACTTTAACTTTATTTACTGTCAACAGAATAACCCGGTGCCTGTCAGTAACAGCTAGTTAAAAGGGTTAAAGGTTGCAACATCATTTCCGTGTTTTGTTTGGATCATGACGTCACGGCGTATGTTTTTTTTGTATTTACGTTATGCCCCAAACTCCCAGGGCAGGGCAGGGCAGGAGGAAATTCTTCAGTGGCAGCCAAAGCTTCTTCCGTTTCTCAGAACTGCGGCCGCATTCAATGTCTTAATACAAAAGGGTTGAGTAGAACTGAATGATATAATCACGTTTCTGCTCCTTTGTGGGGAAATTCACGTGTATCTGCAGCAAAGCAATAGGAACATGGAAGCACCCAGCATACTCACAATAACAACCCTAACAGTAAAAATAGGAACATTCTGGGGCATTCGTAGAACATTTACATTTGATTCTCATGGTGGACAAAATGTAAGAGGGTGATGTACTGACCCAGTCCCGACTTTGTTGATCACTGCAGATTCCACACCGTTGATGCCAGTACACACCCACTATTCAAATTGGGAGGACATTAGCAAGCGGCAGGCTTATAGTGTAACCGGATAGTATTCCCACATTTTGTTATCATCTTATTCCACTATGGCTCACCTTCCGGTCGGTCCATGGGTCCCCTGACCGAAAAAACAATTTTAAAAAATTGAATGAAAGTCAATATAGGAATACGTTATTTTCTGGCCCGCTTTGCCTTGCGCCCTGAATCACACATATGATGTACCTCTGTTTAAATGATAACTAATGATGTGCGTATCGACTGTTTGTCATGTGATTTGTGATTTGCTTGTCAAAAATTTTTAATTAAAGTGACTACAAATCAGAAGTCGCAAATATGACATCAAGTTAACTAGCACTTGAAATACTCACAGAGACCTCGTAGAGCTCGTCCGCCATGCTGGTTCTCACTCCACTGACTATTTCTCCCCCAGCATAGCTGCCACTTTCTACATGGCCAAATTTAGAGAGGTTTTCTCCACGTTTAATGCTCCTTCTTTCGTCCTGGAAGAAGGATGCGAGGCTCGCTAACCTCACGGCCATTTTTCTTCTTCTTCTTCGGTTGTAGTCCACTACGTGTTTTCACATGAAACCTAAAGTAACTTTTTCCTCCTGTCGAAAATTAGCGCTTTCTTGGCATTAAAATGTGTCTTTATAACTTTTATCGCTCCATTGACTCTTATAAAAAATATATATATATATATATATATATATATATATATATATATATATATATATATATATATATTGACAGTAGGGGACCCATGGACCAGCAGTAGAAGGATGTCACTTCGGCTCCCCATGTGTTCTAAAGAAAAAAATCAGCAAATAAGCAGATCTTCGAGGAATAAGTGGGAGTTGTATTCGACAGAAAAATCAGTGCATACTGATCTGCGATTAGACAAGATTCCACTGTATGTTAAAATAAATAAAGTGTTCACAGCTTTTACTCAGTACCTTTTTGTTGCCCATTTGGCAACAATAACAAACCCTAAGTTCCTGGATATCACGCCACCAGCTTGGTGCACCTTTTCTTGGGTAGTTTGGTCCCTTACTCTTCACAGAGGCTTTCTGGCTCCGTCAGGTTGGATGGGAAATGTTTATGTTATCAACTGACAGCAGGTGCTACCTGAGCAGACAGCCCCACTAATTAAGCAAAAAAGCCATATTGATCGTACTTTATGCAAGGGACACTTTAAAAACTTCAAGAAAACGAAGACATTTATTTAAGTTTTCTCCAAAATCAAAACGGTAAAGAAATGCTTATAGTAAAATGAATCTAAGTGCAGTAATAATCAATGTGTTGTTTTAACAGAATATGACTCATCACTGTTGTAGATAGAAGCAGGTTCTGTTCTAGATGTTATACCATGATCTAGATTATACCATAAGAGTCACATAATGGTCTAGTTTGGAGTCTTCAGCCATGTTCTGAATCATGTTGGTGACCAATGTCCAATAAAAACTCTGAGCAGAATCTTCTGCTGTTATTCCTCACCTTAGCTGATGGTTCTGATGCAGCACAACTTGATCTATGGATCGGACTTTAATCTAACTTTTATTCATTTGAAGTCAAGTAGGCACCAACCATAAAAAGGGGAGGAAGCATTCATTGTGTTGCCAGGCATGCCAGAGACACTGCTTTCTCTCACTCTCACAACATCTTTATACCCCCCCCCCCCCTCAGGCGTCCTGTTTGTGCGGCTCGGCCTCCTGCCTTCTGTCATCATGCTGCCCTTCCACAAACAACTCCACCATCAGCCGGCTGGCTTTCTCCTTCCTGCTGCTGCTGGGAACGCTGGTGTCCATCATCATGATTCTTCCAGGCATGGAGGAACATCTCAAAAAGGTATTCCGTTTCGTTTCCCAATCTGATCGGGTGACAGGGGTGTGTTAGAGCAGCTGAAGGAGATGCTGGGAACGTGTGCTTTTGAGTTTTCAGGACAATCAATGATGTTCATCCAGTCGCATGTTTTTTTTTTTATTTTAAAATTTTATGGCCATGCTGTGACGTTGTCAGATTCCAGGATTCTGCAAGGGCGGCACAAGTATACCCAGCATAGAGAGCCATGTGAACTGTGACATCATCGTGGGCTACAAGTCTGTGTACCGCATGTGCTTCGCCATGGCCTGCTTCTTCTTCCTCTTCTCCATCATCATGATCCGAGTGAGCAGCAGCAAGGACCCCCGAGCTCGCATCCAAAACGGGTCGGTGAAAGTTTAACGGCGCCACACTGATCTCTGGTGGCCAAATGTGTACACTGCACGTTGACTGTTGGCATTCTCCCTACGTGTTGTCATGTTACAGCCACAAACTAACACTGATCTTTATGTGATGGGTGAGCAGAAAGTAGTAAACAGTTCTGAAGGGCAAAGAAAAGGGAAAATCCTTTTCCCAGTGTTTAAGTGGGGCAGATGATTGTATTGATCCCTTGTAGCAGCAACAAGTCTTTGGGGTTTGTCTCCAGTTATGTCGTCTGCCATCTGGAGACTGAAATCTGCTCTCGTTCTGAAGTCTCGCCTCAGATTCCGAATTAAATTTAGGTCTGGACTTTGACTGAGCCCTTCTAATATACAAGTATGCTTTAATCTGAATCATGCCATTGTTGCTCTGGATCTATATTTGGGTCAGTGTCGTCCAGTCTCAAGTCTTTCCCAGTTTTCTTACACAGTTTCACTGAATTTAGTTCGACCTACCTTCATCAACTGTGAAAGGTTTCCATGTCTGTCCTGAAGAGAAACACCCCCACAACATGACACTGCCCTCTCCGTGCTTTCACCAAGTGGATGGTGTGTTTAGGGTTTTCTGTCCCATCTGCTAACATTTTGCATCCTACCGTGAAATATCATCTAAATGTTGTTTATTCTCCACATCTTTATCCTTGAATTGTTTGCTGTCTTCATGAAGCCGTTTGTTTACTAATGTTTTCTTCCAAACCTCTGAAGCTTTCACAGAGCGCCTGGATTTATGCTGACATTAAATTACAAACAAGGTACACTAGTCAAGTCAAGTTTGTTAGTATAGCTCATTTCAGCAACACGCCACTTCATAGTGCTTTACATGATAAAAGCATTACACAATAAACAAACAATAAATGAAACCATATATTATAGTGGTAAGTAATTGTAAGATGCAATCCAGACTAGAATGAATGATGTTCCAGTGCTTATTAATCAAAGGCAGCTCTAAATAGATGGGGTTTAGCCCAGATTTAAAGGAGTTCCGTGTTTCAGCAGTTTTGCAGTGTCTGGAAGTTTGTTTCAGATTAGAGGAGCATAAAAAGTGAAAGCTGCTTCTCCATGTTTGGTTCTGATTCTGGGGGTGCAGAGAAGACGAACCAGAAGACTTGAGTGGTCTGGAAGGTTGATAGGACAACAGATCTTTAATGTATTTTGGTGCTAAGCCATTCATTGATTTATAAACTAGTAAAAGTATTTAGAAGTCTATTCTCTGAGCTACAGGGAGCCAGTGTAAGGACTTTAGAACTGGGGTGATGTGCTCTACTTTCCTGGTTCTAGTGAGGAACACGAGCAGCAGCGTTCTGGATCAGCTGCAGCTGTCTGATTGACTTTTTAGGCAGACCTGTGAAGATGCTGTTGCAGTAATCAATCCGACTAAAGATAAACACATGGATGAGTTTTTCTAGGTCCTGTTGCAACATCAGTCCTTTAATCCTAGAAATGTTCTTCAGGTGATAGAACGCTGATCTTGTTATTGCCTTTATGTGACCCTGGAGGTTCAGGTCTGAGTCCATTACTACACCTAGATTTAGGGGCTGATCGGTATTTCGTAGCTGTATTAAATGAAGTTGTGTGCTGACTGTTGAAATGTGTCAGAGTAAAGGATGCTGAATAGAAATGCATGCCGAACGTTTGACCATTGCTCAGTACCTTTTATAAAATTAAAGAAGAAATAAAAAAAACGTATGAATGCGCTTCTGTTCAAAAGTAGAAAAGCAGACTGTGTAAGGTCATCAGAAAAGTAGAGTTGCTCATTTCCGTCACAGGTCTAAGGTACGACAACAGTTTTAGTTTCAATTAAAGAGCTACCAACTATAATCTGGTTTATTTTTTTAACAATCAAGATGGTGGCTGAATACAGCTGCATGCCACACATTTTAATTTGCAGCTATTGTACCTATTATTTTCCTTCCACTTCTTTCATCAATTATCCACTACTCTGTGTTGATTTATCACATAAAGCCTCAATAAAACACAATAAAGTTTGTGTTTGTATAATGACACCATGTGAGGAGGATCAAGGGGTAGGGATATTTCTTTGCTAGGCACTGTGTATGATGAAGCCGTTTACCTTTTTGGTAACAATGTTACCATTTGATCCTCTCAGGTTCTGGTTCTTCAAGTTTCTGGCCCTGGTGGGCCTAATGGTGGGTGCCTTCTTCATCCCTGATGGCACCTTCACCAATGGTAGGAAGCCTGTCGCACACAATGATGCAGGATTTAGCTGGACTTAATAACTCACCCCCGCCTGCCTTCCTCTGTGTCATCAGTGTGGTATTACTTTGGCGTGGTGGGCTCCTTCATCTTCATCATCATCCAGCTCATCCTGCTGGTGGACTTTGCTCATTCCTGGAACCAGTCGTGGCTGGAGAGGGCAGAGAACGGAAACTCAAAGTGCTGGTATGCAGGTAGGAAGCGCTTTAGTGTACGCGTGTAACGTAAGCAGGCGAGTGTCTGACTTCCCTGCCGTCCGCTGATGTCGTGTTTTCTCTCTCAGCTCTCCTGTCCTTCACCTTCGTCCTCTACGGCCTGGCTTTTTCCGCCATCGTCCTCTTTTACGTGTTTTACACCCAACCGGCCAACTGCACCGAGCACAAGGTCTTTATCAGCCTCAACCTCATCTTCTGCATCGCCGTGTCTGTCGTGTCCATCCTGCCCAAGGTTCAGGTAATGTTGATGTGTCAGAAATAAATCAGGATCCTCCCATAATTCCTTTTTTCTGTTTTTCCAATACATTCAGGATCTAAAGTCTGCTGTTGCTGAGTCTCATTCTGATCATTGTTTTCCTACAGAATACATACATACATACATACATAAACTACAGAACTTTATACATAATTTATTTATTTTATATTTTACTATGTACATTTATATGTTATCCGATATGAGTCTTTTGGGGGAAATTTGCTGTAAGCACAGTTTGATTTTAAATGTCATTACACAAAAACTTTATGCCGTAATTTTCGGACTATTGAGCGGACCTAAACATAAGCCGCACGTTTTCGTGTTGTTAACATGAGATATTTACACAGAAAGACGGCACACGGAAGATTCATGCCCGTCTGTCTGTTAGCAACATAACTCAAAACGTTATGGATGGATTTCAATGACATTTTCAGGAAATATCCTTAGTGGGACCAGGAAAGACTGATTAAATTTTGGGGTTGATCCAACATGAAGCTCGTATCCACCCACCGAGCAGTTGTGCTAACCTCCACTCCTTTCTCGTGTCACAGAGCTCATTAGTGGCTCCCCTTGCGCAGCAGGGGCCGTGGCCCTGGTGGAGGTCTGAGTGCTTTTCTAGTTTTAATTTAAGACATGCTTCTTTTTTTTATACTCTGCCTGAAAATCAGCAGTACAGCACCAAAACAACACAACAGTAACACGCCTGGTTAGAAAATAAAACATACTTTAGCCAACCAGAAAAGTAATTGGTCGCTATCTTCATCTTCCTCACTTAAGCCACTGAAGTCGTCTTCTTCAGTGTCTTTATGTCCTCGGAAAGCTTTTGTCGTCTTTTTACACTGACTCAGTTCTTTCCGTGGCCGCCTCCTCCTCCGTCTCACCATTGATTCATTGATGCCAAGCTTACCAGCAGTAGCTCTATTTCGTTCTTTGACGTCCATCTCGATGCCTTAAACTTAAAAGCTGCATTTCTTTGTGTGTTTTCTACGATGACGGTGTGTGCATGAAAACTACCGGTAGTGTCTTCTAAGGCGCATAATGTCTGTCTCACTTTTGTGCTTCCTGCTATAGTGCCCCCCGGAGGCCGTTAGCCAGTAAAAAAAAAAATCTATAAATTAGCTGCGTTGTTTTACAGGACACAAGGTCCAAAAGTAGCGGCTTATACTCCGAAATTTACGGTATATATTTTTTCACTGTGTTCTCTGACTGTACGAAAAATGAACCGCACTGTGTAATTGAAATCAAGGTAGATAGCGAACTGGGATTTTTGACGTACTGTTGCGCCCCCTAGTGTCCAGGCCGCTATCTGTCTCCAGTCAGCTCTGCTGTGTTAAAGCGTCTAACTGTTCCGTTTCCTCACAGGAGGCTCAGCCCACTTCAGGCTTGCTCCAGGCTTCCCTCATCTCTCTTTACACCATGTATCTGACCTGGTCAGCCATGACCAACAACCCCAGTAAGTCCAAACTGAAAAGCAAGAAAACACGTCGATCATCCTGCTTCATCTGTGCTTAATAGTTGCTTTGATGAATAAATGTGCCTTCTTGCCCTAGACAAGCAGTGTAACCCCAGTCTGTTGAGTTTGGTCCAGCCCAGCAGTGCCACTCCACCACCTCTGGTTCCCACTCCAGCTCCAGGAAACGTGCAGTGGTGGGACGCGCAGAGCATTGTGGGACTCCTTATCTTCTTGTTTTGCACACTTTACGCCAGGTATTTTATTGCTACTGCCACAGTTGGATCCAAAAACCCACCATGACATGTTAGGCTGCAAAAAGAGAGGTATTGCTGAAATGTTCTTGCTAAAACCAGGAGACAAGCGTCAGTTAAATAGATTTCTCAAAACTTGGAAGTGAGCCTCAACACAACGGTGAAAGTTTTTACAAAAAAAAAGAACGAAAACGTATCACTTTTTTGGGGAAATTCTGTATTTTCATAATGGAGAGGCAAGGTGTTTACCTTCACAAGGAATCTGGCTCCCTCTTGTGGTGTATTTCAGGTGGTACAAAACAGAAAGTAAGAACAAAAAACCCCCACAACAGAATCTTATTTACAGAGCAATAAATATAAAAGATTTACAGACGATATATGAGAAAATAGTATAAACAGGAGCAGACATAAGAACATAATACAGTGCTTTGCATTAGTCTTCACACTTGAATATTTTTTTTAAACATTTTCTCACAAAACCAACAAAACAACGTTCATTGTATGTAGTGCATGAATGTAGAGTGGAAGGAAAATGATGAATAGTTTTAATAGTTTTAAACAAAAATCTGCAATGGGCGGAGTTAATTTGTATTCAGCTTCCATCTGTCTTGTCTACTGTCGCCTCACCTTGCAGGGTCATGGTGGGGTGAGGGGGGGCTGTACACTTAGGACGTGTCACAGCACGGGCAGACACACAAAATAAAACAGCCTTGTGTATATGCACGCACACACACACACATGCACATGCGACCAGTAAAGCTAACACGCATGTTTTTGGACTCAGGACGCTGCAGCGCGCACACAGAACCTACAAATGGAACCAAATCCACAACCCTCTTGGTGTAAGCTAGCAGGGCTAACAGCAGGGCCACCATGCGTCCTTTAGGGGAGAACAGGGCTGGTTGTCCCATGGGTTGGTCGTCACGTTGTTCATTACAGCCACACTAGAGGGCACTGTGGTTTGGTTTCGATATCAAACATTTGGCTTATTATAATCTGCCCATTTTTCACTATTCATATTTTGATTTGAACATACAACACTGAGGTGTGGATACAATTAGTATTTTTAGGAGTCATTTTTCATCTTTGTGTTATTTTTGCATTAAAAGCTTGTAAGTTATTAGCTTTAAAAAAACACAATAATGAACAAAAAGTCAAAGATGAGAGCTTTGATTTGAGCTGACATTTATTAAGCTAGGTAAAGTCATGTGTTAGCTAGCTACAATTTGTTTCGTCAAAGTGTCACTTGGGGCTGGTTGTCTCACTGCTCCACAACCCCATATCAAAGATTTGTATCAGCTCTGTTAAAACAGTAATTTTTTTTTTCTTCAGCTGGCCGAACGATCAAGTGAAATGTTGTCTGGGAAGGTTTCTCTTATCTTGGCTTTTTGTACTTTGACATAAGGCTAAATAGCCTAGTTGAAATAATAGTTCAGGAAAATCAACTGGGGGAAAATCTGAAAGACCAAATCAATACATTTACATGCATTTTGAGCATTAAGAACAAAGTTTGGTTAACTTCTGTTTATATTTAAAATGAAAAATTAATATATTTAAAAAAAATCTTTTTACATTCCTTCACATTACCATTCACCAGAAAAAGACATAATTTTTCTAAATTTTAGGGATTGAACACAAGGAACATTGAATAATACACCTAAACCAAATCTAAATTGTTGTCTTTTTTTTTTTTTTTTAAACAAAGTTGCACAATTTCATAAAATCCGAATTTTTAACCAAAATCCCCTTTGAAAGTAATAGGGACAACTCACCCCAACATGGCCAGGTTGTCACAGTGAGTGAGTGTCTGACAGATAACTTTTGGTCGCAATTAGGGATGGGCATAATTAATCGACCATCGATTAATTGATCATTAAGAATTTCATCGATGACATTTCTTTACCGATTAATTAACGCATGTTCTGTTGCGTAGTGAGTTTTGAAGGAATGCAATTCATTTTGCTCTGTGGCAGTAATTCAACACTTTACCACACGAGGGCGATGACTGAAAATAAAACCCACAGGCCGACTCCGTTTCTTCCCAGTTTCTGTGTATTTCAAAAGTTACATTGTCATGGAAGAGGTCGCAGCAAAGTGTGGCATGGGACGACTTTGACTAAATAAACAAACAAAGAAATGTCTCGGTTCACTGCCAACACTGTGAAGCTGTGTATAAGTACTTGAACGCACTTCCAACCCTGATTAGAAGCGGAGCATCCTGCTCTTGGTCTCAACCTAGCATCAAGTCTGTGTTAGTACGGAGGAGCCGAGATGCACAACGAGCAGAGAAACTTCCTCACGATTACTTTCTGAGGGAGGCTCCACCACCCCTGGATTGCTCCCCTACAGACTGGTGGAAAATGAATGAAACAAGATTCCAGAGGCTTGCCAAGTTAGTACGGAGGTATGTGTATCACAGCGACGTCTGTCTCCTCACAGCAGGTGATCTCAGCGCTGCAGGTCAGACAAGACAGCAGCCTGGTGACCGTCAGTCTGGTCACCAGGCTGCTGTCGCTTCTGACCCCAGCGCATGTTAACATGCTCGTCTTTCTCAACAAAAATCAGTAGACTGCTGCTAAAGTTGTGTATAAGTTACGGTTTCTTTTGTTTTTGGTCTTTTTTACTCTGTTAATGAGCCTAATTCATTGTTAGGTACGCTGATCTCTCTCATCCTCTTTCTCGACTCTGCCAAATGTAACACAAAAATATCAGACCTATAAGTAAGTGTGTGTGTGTGTATATATATATATATATATATATATATATATATATCAATCAGTTAAGTTATTGTTTAACATGACTTTTTTGTTTTGTTTTACTGTTTTGGAGAAGAAAAGAATATGAGTGTCAGTTGTGTTAATGAGTACCGTCTTTTAGCTGCTTATAGCGCATATTTTCTATGTGCAACTACCGTGAATTAATTCCGTTTAGCTGCCACAAGAGGTGTCTCACTTGTAATAAAGATCTCAATGAGAAAACACGCTATTTTTCTACTCTCACTGCATTTTAATATAGCCTATGAACACTGAATTTTAATATAAAAATATCATTGATTAATCAAAAATCAATCGTTAATTCGCCCAATGATCGATGAAAACGAATGCCCATCCCTAGTCGCAATAAATTGTAAAAAGTAAAGTTGGGTTCAATTCAAGTCAAGATCTTAGGCCTTCATTTAATCTAAAAATGTCTCCTGAAATATGTGGATGATGAGCAATATTCACTAGAGTAAAAAGCGAGACAACCAGCCCCGGTCTCCCATACTTCATACCCCTTAATGCTTCTTCTTTACACATTTTGAAAACAATCTGTCATTCTCCTTTTGCTGACCAATTACTGACTACTTAGTGTCGGTCTGTCATATAAAACGGTGATTTTGACTTAACGTGACATGTGGGAAAGCTCAGGGTGTTCTGACACTTTTTCAAGGCGCTGTTGTAGTTTTCTGCTCTTAGATGAGACGAGTTGCCTCTTCCCTGCAGCATCCGCTCCTCCAACAACTCCCAAGTGAACAAGCTGATGCAGACAGAGGAAGGCCAGGGTCTGACCACCTACCAGGAGGTTCCAGTGGGGGAGGACGGAGTCCACCGTGCCGTGGACAACGAAGAGGAGGGCGTGACCTACAGCTACTCCTTCTTCCACTTCAGCCTCTTCCTGGCTTCTCTCTACATCATGATGACCCTCACTAACTGGTACAAGTAAGTATCCCATCACTGCGCTCTCTCCAACTCCCCACAGGTGAGCTGCTTGTCCTCTAACGCAGACTCCTCCTCTGACCTCAGACCGGACACCGACTACGAGACCATGCAGACCGCCATGCCGGCCGTCTGGGTGAAGATCAGCTCCAGCTGGATCGGTTTGGCCCTCTACCTTTGGACCCTGGTGGCTCCGCTGGTGCTTCCTGATCGAGACTTCAGCTAAATGCGGCTCCTGATGCTCCGTTTTCATCTGGCTGTCTAATCCAGCACTAATATGCTTTACTGACTGCAGGGTGTTGTATGTTTCTAGTTATGGGATGTTAAATGTAGAAGTGCCAGGTAACTTTACAGCAGCTAGATTGAGTTTGAGCTTTAATCACATTCCAATTTCCACCTCAGGTCTTTGTTCTTTTGTCACTTAGAAATAGTTACTGAGAGCATATTATGCTAATAAATCAGAAAAGTATGTTGTGGTTTTTTACAGATATTCTTAAATATGTATGCTGTTTTTTGTTGTCCCCAATATCAACAGAAGTGCCTTATTGTATTCTTGACCTTCTGGTTTTAATGATTAAAGAAGTTGCCTTTTTTTTCTTCACAATGTTCACTTTTCACAATAAAAGACAGTTCCCGTTCAGATTGAAGATCAAACACTGTCCTGTAGTTGATGCTGTTCATTTGATTCCCTTTTTATTTCTGATTGCTTTTTGTTTTTAGGCTGGTAGGGATTCCCAGAAGCCTTGCTGCACTTTCTGATTCTGCTAAAATCTGACTTAATGTAGTTTTTTTTTTATATAAACACATAATTCCTCTGCTGAAACACGCATAAACCGTATGCAATCACAAGATCAGCAGGAACTGGATGCGTCTTGAAACACATTGTCTACAGGTTTTGGTTGCTGTCAGAGGAGCAGTGACCGCCCTGGGAAGTCATGCTTGGACGTCTGGTGGTCAATCCCAGACGCCATAGCTGCAGATCTTTTTACAGCACATTGAGGGTCAAGTCTTTGACTTCGTCGGCCTGTTTTTCTTCCTCTTTAGCATCTCGTTTAACAGATTTCTGGATGACAACCAAATTGAAGCTCTTCAGTTTAATAACTATCTGCACGCTGCACTTCTTTATATGTCAGCCAAATATATTTTCCTAGAATAACAGTGAATGTAATAAAAATAAATGTAACATTCTCTTGTTTTGTTTCGCTGATACAAAACAATTGCTTTTGTTGACGGGAATCAAATCTGAAACGCTTTGTTGTCTTTTTAAGCTTTTATTAAACTATTTTAAAAAAAACCCGCCTCAGCGTTCTCTTTAATGAAATAGTTTTTGTCTTTAAGACTTCTATTAAATCAACTGGGTTTTAACAGCAGGCCTGTTTGCTTTGTGGAAACGGATTCAAATTGTAAATGAAATGAGTTGTAGAGTAGTGGTTTTCTAATCATACCAACCACTCAAAGCATCTTTACATTAATCACATTCATACACTAAGCTGCAGATTGCTGGACAACTTGGGACTAAGTGCCTTGCCAAAAGGTGCATTCACGTGTTTCTGGGATTAATATGGAACCCAACCCACAACTTCCTGATTGGAAGAGGACTACTCTTCCCACCAGAGTTCGCACTAGATATTTTTGAGTCCATCATTTTTGACCATCAGCTAAAACAAAACAAAAAGAAAATCTGCTCATGATCTATTTCTACCCGTCGATTTCTAAAATTACATGTTCAATAGTGTTTTTTTTTATTTATTCATTTGAAATAATATTCAACCCAAACAGAGAACTACATATAAAAAAATTTGATTAAACAATTGCACTTAAAATATAAACGCTTCACCTGCTGTGACCTGAACAGAGTCTCACAAGCTCCCCCCGCTCCGCATTGGAACTGAAATGCGTAGGCTACCCGTTAGAGCGTAATCAGCGTAGTGGGATTACTACAGAGGTTATTGTCATGGAGGTTTCGGATTTTTGACTCGGTGTGTGACCAAGCTGATGACCATGCCTGAGAAGGAGGGGCCAGGCTGGTTTGGTTTTTGTACGTTAGTGAGGCCGCTGTTTGTTTAAAGCAGCCATTTTTAGATGACCAATATGTGTTCATTCTTCTAAAGTCCGTGTTCAAATCCAATAAGCGACATCAAACGAGAGTCAATCGCAGAATAAGCTGTTTGCCGTTGGCTGAGAAGATTTGGCAAGTTTTTCATGGGTGACATCACATACTCAACTCTGCTGCTCAACCAACAAATGCATTTTCCTTACAAACCAGTTAAAGCGAAATAATCAGGCTTTTTCAACTGTACAAGGTTTTATTGCAAAGAAGCATTGTTGCAACAAAGAAGTAATCTACAAACACTGATGTCCTTTCATTTAGATATACTTATAGATGTAATAGGTGCTAATGTAAAGAGCTTACTCTGCTTGATATCAACACTATGCATATTGGCATTTATTTAATCTGGTTTTCTTTGATCATGACACTTTACATTAGCATAAGAAACATCGTTTTTACCACCAAATTTATAGATTTATATTTATTCATTGCTTGTGCACACGTATAAAGCGGATTCTGATTCGGATCAAGATGCGGTCATCAGAGACTCTGAGGAAGTTAATGCTATCGTCTTTATGAAGATGCTCAGGGGTGTATACTCACTTCGGTATTGTCTCTAGCTGTTTGCCAAGGTTCGACAACCAATGCCAAAACCACCCGGAGGAATCAGACATTTATAGACCCACATCTTGAGCGATCTGCAGCAGTCAGTAACCCTTAATAAAGGGAAGAACTTATAGTTTTCCATTTTGAAGCCTGTTTAGTGTAACACAAAGATGGTAAACAATTTGATTTTAAAGCTACTGGCATGTCTAGAAAAGTCTCAGAGGATTAAGTGGTGTCAACATAAGTGGGGGGAATGTGTGTTACAAGCAGTCGCTGAAGGTTCTGTCCATCCATCTATCTTCTTTTTCTGCTTGTCCTTCCAGGATATGGTGGGGAGGTGTGTGCTGGATCCTATCTCCGGCGGTCATTGGGCAAGAGACCAGTTAACCCAACATTCATGTATCCTGCATGGAGACAACAAACCCCTGCATGGGGAGAACCTGCAAACTCCATGTAGGAAGACTCAGGGCTGGGATGTGATACCCAGGACCTTCTTGCTGCAAGGCAATAGTTGCGCCACTGTGCAGTCCGGGTAAGCTTTTGCTGACAGTCAAATCAATTCCAGTTCCACCGATTACTAGACGGACAATGTTCATGAACTCAACTGCCCAGCATGTGTGGGAGGAGCTGGTCCAGATATCACAGTAGTCTGTGTCTGGAACCAGTTTTGCCTTTGCACAATGGGACCACCCGACCTCATACCGAGTCGGCCCTGACTGCAAATACCGCTGCCTAAACTGTAAAAATGGTACATGGCTTGCACTTGCATAGTGCAGGACGAAGCCCTACCTCCTGAGCCACTCCAGCCCCATGGGAGGTCTATGAGGGATCCTTTGTGTCTGGTGACTTTCATCGAAAATCTTGACTTATGTTCAAACTTTTCATGAACTACCTGATAACGCAATCTATCCATACTTTATTTTGCCACTTATATCCTCGTGTCCCTGCTGTAGATGTGCCAGCTCCATCTAAACCCCACAGTTTACAGCCCCCTTTGCTGGTCCACTTAGAGTTCCAAGCCCCATCTCAGTCAGACCATTCCGTCTGGGAGCTCAACTCAGTGTTGAGCTGTTTTTCTCTGTGAGCGTATCTGTTTGAAGACATCACCGTAGTTACTCAAGAATCCTTTCCCCATCATCGCTATCACTACACAGGATGCACTGGGAATTATTAGCACATGTACCATATCTACGTTTTTTCCGACCCACATTGCGGTGGAATGGAGTAACATTGGAAGCCCCCTGGCCCAGCTGTGAGCAGCAGGCCAACCTCATGTTGTTACATAAGCTGGATGAGGCTCTGATCAGTTGCATAAGCCAGTTATAGAATCAGGCTCCACTGGGGGACTCTCCTCTGCCTATCATGGTTTCATATATTCAGCGCTTCCCAAGAGGATCATCTTTATGGCTGCTGTCAACCGCACCCAACCTCCTGGAGGAATCTGAGCGCCAGGCAACCCAGGTGGAGAAAACACACGTTGGAGCCAAGTGGGGGTTTTACTTTTTTCTTTCTCTTTTCTTTTTTTAAATAGCTGGCCCCAGTGGTATTCATAAAATAGCTGTGTGCTGCTCATTTTTAAACTTGCTGTCACTGGGCAAGGTTGGATGAGAACAAAATATTATCAGGGTATATGACACATCCCCGAATAAAGGATGGTTAAATTAGATAGGAGAGTTACGACTGCGGGGGAATCCAATGAGACTTTAGGTTGCCCATCAACCATCAATTGCCTGTACCTTCTTATTGTTGGAGGGTCACTGGTGTCTATTTCCAGAGGTCATTGGATGGGAGATGGGGTACACCATGGACAGATTGCCAGTCTATCACAGGGCAACACTTAAGGCCAACAAGGGAGAGACCAATTCACCTAACGGTCATGTTTTTGGACTGTGGGAAAAAGCTAGAATACCTGGAGAGGACCCATGCAAGCAGACGGAGAACATGCAAACTCCATGCAGAAAGACTCCAGGACAGGATTCGAACCCATGACCTTCTTGCTGCAAAGCAAGAGTGCTACCAACTACCCCAGTAGTGTTTCACTTACATATTTCCGTAAAATAACACTGTAATTCTATTCAATTGAGAAAAACTTTATTTATCGCAAAGGGAATTTAGACAAGTCAAGTGAAAGTAAGTGGAAGTGGAATTTACAGGATAAAACAGATGATGAAATTGTTAGAAGTAGCTTCTGCCACTGATGACAATATCACGTAACGTAAACAGTATCTTGAAAAATTCAGTTTCAAATGCTTTATATGGCATAATTCATAAGGTTTTAAGTCTTGATGAAGCGGGTAGAAAAATAACAATCACCTTAATACATTTTCTGGTCATCAATCCTTTGTTTTCTGCAACAACTTTATGGCAGTTGCGGCAATAGAGTCGCAATTGGGTTTGACCTTTTTGTAGCAAAGCAATATGAAATGGGTAGAGAAGCCCGAGTCGGGCTGAAGACCCCACATAATAAGACTTGTCGGTCACGGATTGGCTAGGGAATGAAGACACTGGTTGTACCACTAGAGCAACTCCCTTGCAATAATCCTACCTGCCATTTGTAGAAACTCACACCAGTGACTAAGCCTGACAAAAATCCACACACTGAGGAGGATGTTCCACATAGTTTCCATGCCCTCCATTGTTGCTTCCCGTTTGTGTCGTGTCCAGATCAAGTCGCTCTACTTTTCAGAGTCCGGAGCCATTCCACCATAGAGGGATTATCGGCCTACGTCACTCCCTGCTCTACTGCGCATGCCTGGTGCAGAAAGAAATGCGATCATGTCTTTTTTGGTGCTGTTGGTTGCATAAATCGCTTAGATAAAAACAACAAGACGTCCAAGCTCTATAGGATTCCATCGTCTCGCACCCCTTTCAAGGCAAACAAGAGACATCTTTGGTAGCACGCGATTGGAATGAGGAGATGATTAAAAATGCACCAACCTGTGGCAATAACTTCACATCAGGTAAACCTTGGCCAGCTGGTCGCCCGACAAGTTTTTGTAGTCATTTTGGGTGACGGGCTCAAAACAATCTGGTCATAATCTATTATTACCCGTCAATCTTTAAAATAATAATAATCTCATATGCAGTACTATTTAACTGTCATTCATTTTGAATGATATTCCAGCTTTACAAACAATAAAATAGAATAGAAAATTTACATTTTTTGAATTCTTGTTTTCGTGGGTTTTATGAGCTGGAAGCCCAAATTATGTACAAATAAACGACTAAAAACTTGAAATCATTTAAGTTGTGGGCCCTGAATCTATAATCTATGGAAGTTTAACGTTTTGAATGGCATTATGGAAATTAATAAACTTTTCCATGATATTCAAATGTTTTGGAAAGAGTCTGTACAACACCTGCTGATGTTCTACAGTCTGTCTAATATGTTTAACAAATGCGTGTGAAATATTTAGTCTTTCTGGTTGGCCTGTTCTAGGATGTCCCCTGGATCCAGTGCAGGTGGTGGGAGACAGAAGGACTAAAATAACATCACTGATGGACAGAGTCTCCCACCCCATGTATAAAGCTGTTGCTGAGCCGAAGAGCTCCTTCAGTGACAGACTGCTACATCCTCGGTGCATAAAGGAGCGTTTTCGCAGGCCCTTCCTCCCTGCAGCTGTTAGACTCTACAACCATCACTGCTCCCAACAAACTCAATGTTTACACCCCTGCTGTAAATTGCACTATTTAACTCACTTCAAGTAATATTTCTGCTGCTGTTATTTGCATATCTGTTTTCTCAGTTTATATTATGTTAACTTCTTGCCAATAATAAGTTTACTTTTTAATGCACAACTACACATACACATTCTGTAAACATTTTGTGTTTTTAAATTATCCTACTCAGTTGCACATTCAAATAACTTCACAGTACTATGCTTTTTGTAATTTTGTCCTTGATGTACATGTGTTATTCTTAATTCTGTTTTTATACTTTTTATTGTTTTCTTGTGTGAATCTAAATGCTTGTATCATCTGTCACTTTGGTGCTGTTAAAGCTGAATTTCCGCTCTGTGGGACAATAATGGATTATTCTATTCTATTCTTTCATGTGCAGTCAAAATGTAGAGGGTGAGGCAGAAAATAGAGTGCCTCAATGATAAGGGGCAGTGCTGAGCCCCATATGCATCATGGGAAACAGGCGCTCTTCTTCTACGCATTGAACAAACTGTTAACAGCCGTAAAATATACAAAGTGGAATAAGAGATCCAGGACAACGCTCCTCCTCATGCATCATCTCCCAATGAAGCAGGCAGATATTTAAAAGTAAAGGCAAACAAATATGATTTTTACATGAGTGTGATGGAGATATTTGTGGAGCAGCATAGGTGCAGGCACTTCATATACAAACAAAGGTAAGATCATACATGATTTTCAATTTTATTGAAAATAAGATAAGCCAAAAATGTTTTTTTGTGTGTTTGTTTTTTACAGATTATTAAATATACTATTAGTAGTGTTATTATTATTAGTATATATATATATATATATATATATATGTATATATATACATATATACATATATATATTGCTGTCATATTGTTAAATATGATGGAATTGATTAAAGTATAATTAAAAGTTGTTAAAACAAGATATTCAAATTAAGTTAAAAACTAAAAAAGAAGCTTTTAATTCGGGTTTAATATCTTTGATTCCAGAGGAGTCAATCAGTGCATCACAGTCGTGAACGTCACCACGAGTCACTGGTCATACGGAGTCCAGGTCTGAGATGATGCTCTTATGGGGATTCTTTTTTTGAATGATTAGTTACATGAACTCTGTGCATAAAGTTAAAGGCCCACTACACAGTGTGCCATCCATCCATCCATCCATCCATCCATCCATCCATCCATCCGTCCGTCCGTCCGTCCGTCCGTCCGTCAGTCCATCGTCTTCTGCCTATCCGAGATCCAGTTGCTGGGTAACAGGTCCAGAAGGGAAACCCAGACATTTCTCTGCCCATTGACACTCTCCAGCTCACTCTGGGGAATCCCAAGATATGCCCAGGCCAGAGGGGATATATATAGTTGATAGCTTTTCCCCTATTTTCACCTGAGTATCCAAAACATAATGATGCAGGTCTGATGATACTTAAGAAAACCAATCTTTGGGACAAACAGATACCAAGTGCTAAGTCTATTAGAACACAAAAGCAAGCACTCAGATTTGGATTGGAGAGGCTGTTCTTCCCAAAAACACGACTCCAGGTAACACCATCCTTGCCAACTTGGCCGAGTTCCCCTGGAGCACCACAGAATCCCCACATGGCTCCCCTTCCATGACAACATCTAGAGACTCCAAGAAGGCCGGATAATCTGAACTGGTGTTCTAGGTCCTTACCCACCAAAGAGGTAACATCTCGTGTACCCAAAGCCCAAAGGGGCATAACCAGCCCCTAGGAGAAAAAAAAAAACGCCAGGCACCTCCCCTTAGCTGCTACTCAGCATGCATGGCGCCAAATCCTGACATCCCTCACTGTAGGTGGAAGGTCCATGTAGAGGGGGCTTCTTGTAACTTCCTGGACAGCAGTGACTCAGGAGGTTGGTCTGTCTGAAGGCCCGATGGCGCTGATTGGATAGCAGTCTCTCTTCTGTCAGTCTGCCCCAGGGAAGCTGTGACTACAGTGTAGCTTACCACCATCTGCACCTTAATGGGTGAATGCTGATTGTAATGTAAAGTACTTTGGAGTCCTCAAACTTGATAAGGCACCGTACAAGTGCAGACCATTTACCATTTACTAAGGCTGATTCCCAGGAGCCAAGGATTGACGCCTGGGTGCTTTCTGGTGAGTGCCGACCCGCAGGCTGGGCTCCAAGACCTGATGCCTGGTCCTGTCTAATCTGGGAAGGGTCTGCCTCTTTGTGGTCTGTCATATCATTAACATTACATCATATCATGCCAAACAGAAACTTGTGTTTGAACACATTCCCTTTGCATATATTTGTTTTGAACTCTTTCAGGAGTCTTGCCCCTCCCTACCTCTGTGAAGCTACTGCACCTGCACTCCCAAGAGTGGCAAGATCACATGTTAAGTCTATGGTAGAGGGCGTCAGAAGGCCGTCAGAGTCTCAGCGGCACCTTATGCGCTTTGGCCGCATCAACTTTTCCCGCTTTTGCCACTTTTCAAGCTTCAAAGCGGCAAAAGCGAGAAACGCAGAAGTTCAGCTAGAAGTTCAGGCGTCGTCCGCTGAGCGTCAACCAATCAGAGCGTCTCACTGTAGTGACGTCGCTACAGTGAGATACTTTAGAAGCGTCAGGCTTCGCAAGCTTTGCAAGCGTAAGGCTTAATAATGTTCAGGCATCAAACTACTCGTTTTGTGAGCGTTGTTTGACACTCATAAAGCGTGCGGTGTGAACGCGGTATACTCTTTAAAAAAAGAAAGAAAGAAACATTCTATCGAAGCACTTTGGTCTGTGCATGCTGTTTTGAAAGTGCTTTATAAATAAGGTTGTTTAGCTAAGAAATGAAATAATCTTTTGGAAAGTGCATTGTGTATTTACCTTTGTCTGATTTTTAAATTTGCTAGATTTTCTGAAACATTTAAATGTGACAAAAAACAAAAAAAACCTGAAGAATCCTTTAAGGGGGCAAACATTTTTTCACCACACTGCAAAATAGAATACTATCAAATAATCCAAATTTGTAGGCTTTTTGTCATCGGGTTACTAATAATTTACCCTTTATGCCATCTGTTTTATTATTATTATTATAATTTTTTTTAAAGGAGTGCAAGCCCTGGAATGTCTGATATAGATTAACAGGACCTTTTGCCATGTTGTTGCATCACATTTCATAGAAGGTACCCCCCTACACCCTGCCTACTCAGGCATCTCAACAACACCACCAACAACAACAACAACAACAACAACAGGCGTCTTCGACAGGTTGGAGAGCCAGAGCACAACAGAAGGAGGTGTTAACACCGAATCACTGTCACACTTACCAGCTGTAGCAAAGCAAGGAGAAATCAACAGCGCTTTCGGTTGGGAAAAAGTAAAATTACAGTCAAACCCTGAAGTTGATTTTTGTGTATTTAAAACAAAGACTGGCGTTTATTTCGGTTTTAAATTCTCAAACTGTTCTCAAACACGCCACCAGGGTCTCCCAGCAGGAGCCATTTTTGCGGACCTGCGAACACGTTTTATTTTGAAGGTTCTTTCGAATCGTTTCCGGCTTCGTCCGAGTCGACGCCGTGCGGCTTGACGGAATCCCGTGAAGCCGTGGCCGCGCCGCGCCGTGCCGTGCCGCGCCGCAGAGAAGTGAACTTCAGCATCCAGCAGGTAAGCTACTAATGAGCGCTGTACGCGAAGAGGTCAGCGAGGCACGGGGGTAGAAATGCTTCCACGTACTGCGTAGCCTAAATAACTGTAATATAATACATGCTGTGTTTTTTTTTAAATAATTTGGACGAATATGATAAGTGAGCATTCTTTTCATTATCTTGCTTCAAATGGTGGGGGGGGGGGGGAATAAAACGTAGCTAAGCAGTTGTTGCAGGAAGAGGCTGGCATGTACCTCAGTGTGCTCCTTTGTTGCGTTTGCCTCTTTTCTTTTTTTAAATGCCTTGTTTGAACCTGAGCTGGACTTGGGCTTGACCGTTCCCCCCCCTCCCTAAAAAAAAAAGAAAAAAAAAAAAGAGCCTGATTTCATTCATTGTCTGCTGAGGAGGAGGAGAAGGAGGAGGCTGCGGCACGGACAGACGTGAACGGAAAGCTGTTGGGCTTCAAAACAAACGCTTCCATCTTTGTTTTTAATGCATTTATTATTATTTTCTTTTTAAAGCAAGAATTAACGAGGCATTCAATGTTGATTTTTTTTTTTTTGTAAAAAACAAAACAAAAACAAGGTTGTGCTTTTATCAGCTGCTGGGAAGGTGACCGAGTTGGGACGCTCGCTTCAGTGATAGACTCTTATTTTGAAAAGCACTTTTGTCTTCTTGTAAATTCTTCGGACTTGATAGTGATGGGGCTCAACGCAGTTCAGGCTTTGGTAGAATGCCCATTTCATTTAGGTTACATATAAATACGCAAGCTAGAGTGTTGCAAATAGATGTATTCAAAATCTAAATATGTTTTTACCCTTTTAATAATAATAATAATAAAAAAGCTGTCAACATAAAGGGAAAAAAATAATTCCTAAAAAAAAAAAGAGGTTGTTGGACACAGGTGTGTCATCGGTCACGGCTCGCGGTTATTGGCCGGTGTTTAGTCCGCCTCACGCGGCGTTGCTGTTGGCTACAGGAGCGCTCTGCGCATCGTCTGTAGCGAACGAGCCTCCATTCAAAAAAAAAAAAAAAAAAGAAAGTCTGCAAAGTTACCATTTATTAAAACGGCTGTATGTGCGCATGCCCGATGAGAGCGCGCTGGAGTCGAAGATGCTTCAAATACTCTATTTATTTATTTATTGGAGGTTACATTGCTGAAGGTTTATTTACTCACATATTCTAGGTTTGCTTGAGATAAAATGCATTCTTTATTATTAGGCTATTATTATTATTATTATTATTATTATTATTATTATTATTATTATTATTATTATTATTATTATTATTATTATTGTGCCTTTCTAGTGTACTCCTGCACATCAGGCTTGCAAGGAATCCAACATGACATCATGCATGAGAAAGAGTCCCGCTCGGGCATCAAATCGCCGATAATGTTACATAATCAGTGCTCAGCTTAAAACGCTGCACTGATTTGGATGTCAGTGCGAGGCGCAAGTGGATAAGCTTCTGCTTGATCGTTTTTTTTTTTGTTTGTTTGTTTTTTTTTGGGGGGGGGGGGGCAACATTAAAATGTTCTCTTCTGTATTCTAAGGAATATAACATTTAGTAGTGCAAGGAAATAATCTGCTGCACAGGTAAATGCCTGTGTTTATGCGTGCTGGATTAAAGGGCAGCTGAGGACACCTGTATTTTAAAACTGCTGAAGATAAAAGGATAAATAAAAAAATAGGCAGGTATATTAAAAATGGGAGAGGAAAAAAAAACATATAAAGATTTCAGTGATGCCAGCATCTGTCTTGATGTGGAGACTACAGAGGGTTCATGCATACACCTTCTCAAGCGCACAAACGTGTGTGAAAATAAAAGGCTTTTTTCATAACATTAAAATATGCATCGCTGTTTTATCGTATACACATTTAAAGTATTTGAAAATTCTTCTTATTACTATAATTGATGCATGTGTTTGCACATTTTTTCTTGATTTGAAAATTGAAAAAAACCATTTTGCCCATGCTATTCATTCTATTCAAAATAAGCGTGACACGTCCCAAATATCAACACCCAGAGAAGATATATGACATAAATTTTCCTATTCACGTGAATATGTACGGAGCCCTTAAGGAGACGTGGTTTATTGTAAAAAAAAAGATGTTGGTTTCTCGTCCGCACCAGATAGTCTTAGTAGTCAACCAAACAATGCCCAAAAACTCAGACTGCTATAGAGAACGGCTGCAAAAGAATACGTATCCAACTTCTAGAAAACGTGAAATATATCTGATATTGTCATCCAAAAACTAAATTTAATCTGTCATCTAATTTTACATTATTCGCTCAGGCGCACAAGAAGATGTTCATGAGAAATTATCCGTTGTGCATGGGAAACCTAACCTTTTTTTGTTTTGTTTGTTTCACCATGTCCCCTTAAAGGCTCCTTACATTTCACTTTAAACTTCAGCGTCTCAGCCTCAGCTTTCCACCACTCCCGTCTTCCCATCTCGGATGAACATTGTGGAAGGGATGTGGCGATCGGAATTAGATGATACGGATCCAAGCCTTTTAACTTTAGGCCTTTTCTGACCCCAGGTGCGAATCCGAAAATGCCTGGAAAATAGCTTGCAAACTCTGTAGTGCAGTAAAATAACACACAAATCAGTATTGCACTAACCTGCTCAACAATAATCTGTCTTTTCTGTCCATTTCTTCTCAGCGGACAGTTATTTTGCCCAAACTGGGGTTCCTACACATCAGTCTTAAAGAGCATATTGCAGGTTAAATATTTTCTAAAACACATATAACATGTCGTCCAAAGATTACTACTTGAGACGTTTATTGAGGGTATTTTAAATTTCACAATGCATAATGGCACACATTCTAATGAAAAAGCGTTATAATCTTGACCTGTGACGTAAGGGGGAGTCCTCTTCAAGCTCATGGCTGTATGGTTGTGCTCCATCATATGTATAGTTGTATACGTCTAAAGTTTTTCCTGTGTCAGAGTCGACATTAAAATCCAAAGTTTTCTATTCATTGAGCTGACAGGACTCCCTCAAGCTACGTATATATGCAGATTGGGAAGAACTTGGGGTCAAGTGCCTTGCCCATTGGCACATCGACATGTGATTGGCAGAAGCTGGAATCGAACCTACAACCCTCCAGTTGCAAGCCAACTACTCTATCTAGCGAGCCACAGTTGCCCAGTGTAAGTTTTTTCTGTTCAGAAAAAACTCAGAGAATATGTTCTCCCGTTTTCTAAACATACCGATTTGATCTGAACATCGTAAGAATGAAAAACTAGTGTTTCAGCTGCTCTCTACTGCAGTCCTGGAACAACTGTGGATGTCTGAGCAGTTCATATGACACAGACAGCACAGGAGCCACAGAATCTATTTCAGTTTCTCATAAGCCCCTTTCAAACAGGCCATGAAAAACTGTAATTTTCCGCACTTCGTCTGTTTTGCTTTTGAGTCTGAAAGCAATCTTCCGGACTTTGTCCAGATACCCTTTACCGGCAATTTTACGGATGAAGACCTAGTAACAAGAGCAGACTTTTTGTGGTATGGTGTTTGCATTCAGATTATCAGGTAATGTTCCCGAAAAGCTGGAGGGGTGTGGGGAAAAGGGGAGAGGGGCAGGGAACGCTGTGAGCGCACTCATTGATGACTTATAAATGTCATTATTTTCCTTTCAGCTTTTTCATCGATGTCTCCTAAGCGTTTCCATGTGCCCAAAATTGCACACATCACAAAGACGAGCACTGCGAGTAGATCTGCTTTTTCGTCGACCATCTTTGCTATAATCCCTTTGTTTGGGGAAATAACATGTACGCCCGGCGCACTAAATTTACGTCATATCCACATACAACCCCCCCACCCCACCCCCCAGACATTCATCAGGAACGTCCGGTACATTTCTTGCTGTGTGAAAGCAGCCGAAAGGCAATGTTCTGGAAAAAAGTAGTGTATTTGAAAACACAACTCCGGTTAAAGACCGGATGGAACTGTCTGCAGATATTCCAGAAATTCTGTCTGAAAACGGCTTTACTGTCTCAGTTTATTTGTAAAGGGGCAGCACTGGTTAGATTGAAAACAGTCAAACCCTTATGTATTTTATTGCGATCCTTTTGAAACATGGTGGTGGTAGCATCGTTTTGTGGGGATGCTTTTTTCAGCACATACAGGGAAGCTGGTCGGAGACAATGACTTTAAACATAAATCCGAAATTATAATGTTTTACAGTAAATGGTTTAGAACAAAGCATATTCATGTGCTTGAATGGCCCAGTTAAAGTCCAGAGGTTTTCAGTCTGTAATTGGAACTGTAAATGTAGCAAGTAACTTGTAATTATAATGTGGCAATTTGTAAAAAGGGAGGTGAATACTTTTTCAAAGCACTGCATACAATATCTGAGCCCATGCATGTTGTACTGCCAGGTACAAGTGGAACGTGTTGCCAGGAAAAAATTCTGATTCAGGCCAAACTGAGCTGTTTCCTGTATTATCGTTGTTTTACAGTCGACACAACTGTGTTAACATTTTTTATTTATTGACCTGCTGCCTCTGAGTATGTCATATTGTGCTGCTGATAAACCACTGCTAACGAAGAAAAATCTGGACAACACGTTAATGCAGAACTACAGGCCAATCTCTAATCTTCCATTCATCAGTAAGATTATTGAAAAAGCTGTGTTTCAGCAGTTAAATGGCTTCATAACAATGACAAACCGTTTTGATGCTTTTCAGTCTGGTTTCCGTGCTCACCACAGCACCGAGACTGCCCTCGTCAAAGTATTTAATGACATCCGCATAAATACAGACTGTCGAAGAACCACAGTGCTGGTTCTGTTGGACCTCAGTGCAGCATTTGACACTGTTGATCATGATATTTTATTGGAACGACTGGAAAGCTAGGTCTGTCTCTCTGGTACAGTACTTGGGTGGTTCGAGTCTTACCTAAAGAACAGGGACTTCTATGTTTCAATAGGAAACTTTTCATCAGAACGAACAGAAATCACATGTGGGGTGCTCCAGGGCTCCATCCTGGGGCCCCTCTTATTTAATATGTACATGCTCCCACGAGGCAAGATTATAGCAACCAATAACATAAGCTACCATAACTACGTGGATGATAGTCAGCTCTACATTACAATGTCACCAGGTGACTCTGAACCCATTCAAACCTTAAATCAATGCATGGACCAAATACATGGATGGATGTGCCATAACTTTCTCCAGCTGAATAGAAACAAAACTAAAGTAATTACTTTTGGACCTAAAGAGGAACAATCAAGAGTCAGCACACAGCTTCAATTAATACAGCTAGAAACTACTGATCGGGCTCGAAACCTAGGTGTAGTAATGGACTCAGACTGAACCTCCAGGGTCACATAAAGGCAATAACAAGGTCAGCGTTCTATCACCTGAAGAACATTTCTAGGATTAAACGACTGATGTCGCAACAGGACCTAGAAAAACTCATCCATGTGTTTATCTTTAGTTGGATTGATTACTGCAACAGCATCTTCACAGGTCTGCCTAAAAAGTCAATCAGACAGCTGCAGCTGATCCAGAACGCTGCTGCTCGCGTCCTCACTAGAACCAGGAAAGTAGAATCACCCCAGTTCTAAAGTCCTTACACTGGCTCCCTGTAGCTCAGAGAATAGACTTCTAAATACTCCTACTAGTTTATAAATCATTGAATGGCTTAGCACCAAAATATGTTGAAGAACTGTTGTCACAGTACCAACCACCAAGACCACTCAGGTCCTCCAATTCTAGCCTACTAAACATCCCTAGACTCAGAACTAAACATGGAGAAGCAGCTTTCAGTTTCTATGCTCCCCTTATCTGGAACAGACTTCCTGACGGGTGTAGAGCTGCTGAAACTCTGAACTGCTTTAAATCGAGACTAAAAACCCATCTGTTTAGAATTGCCTTCGAGTAAATGCTTGATGTCATATGTATGAAATGTGTTCATGCTCTCTTGCTTTTTTGATTTGTGTATCATGTGTAATGTGTGTAGTTTTAATTTCCAATGTTATATTCCATGTGTTTTTTTGTTTGTTTGTTTTTTAAATCACCAAATCATGTAAAGCACCTTGAATTACCCTGCTGTTGAAAGTGTTGAAATAAAATTGCCTTGCCTTTCAGATATCTATCTATCTATCTATCTATCTATCTATCTATCTATCTATCTATCTATCTATCTATCTATCTATCTATCTATCTATCTATCTATCTATCTATCTATCTATCTATCTATCTATCTATCTATCTATCTATCTATCTATCTATCTATCTATCTATCTATAGGCAGCTTTTTTAACCCCTTTACATTTGTTACGTCCAGTTGACAGTGTGTTGTGTAGTTCTGGGTCAAATCTGCCCTTTCTGACAACCTAAAGCTGAGATTCTTTCAGGGGCGAGCTGGCCAGAGGTAGGTTCGGGAGTGTTCCCGAATGACCGGTCTGTTCTAGATGTTGCCAGAACGTTTGTTTTTGTATTCTTAAAGCAGCCGTGGTTGAAGCACTGTCACGATCCTGCTGTTTGTGTGCTTATGTACGTGAGTGAGGCATCTTTCTTTATAGAATATCTTTGTAAGCGCTACTGGTGGTGCTACAGCTGTGAGTGATTAGTACTGCTTGCTGCTGCGCTGGACTCCTGTCAACTATTTTGATATTGTTTGCTAGCTGCTACCAGAGGTCAGTAGCTCTATTCTGCTTTAAAAGAAAGCCCGTCTAACCTCGCAGTGCTGCCAAATATAGGTCTCCTCAGCGCCAGAAAATTTTAGATATTCACAGAAAATTTTGTAAAAATTCTGATCCTCGACCCACCTGAGGTGAATAAACTTCCAAGCTCCCGGGCTGAATTTAAACACCGTCCTATCCCTCCTTGTGATTGAAATGATGTATGCTAATCAATGATATAATCATAACTGTAGACACAGTACACGAAATCCAACATCATCTGCCGCTTAAAACCTTGATAATTCCCTTCCTTGTGTATTTCTTACAAAGTTTCATCAGAACTATCAGTTAGCATGCAAGTTAGCCTAACAATAACACACCACACTTCTTCTTCTTCTTCTTCTTCTTCTTCTTCTTCTTCTTCTTCTTCTTCTTCTTCTTCTTCTTCTTCTTCTTCTTCTTCTTCTTCTTCTTCTTCTTCTTCTTCTTCTTCTTCTTCTTCTTCTTCTTCTTCTTCTTCTTCTTCTTCTTCTTCTTCTTCTTCTTCTTCTTCTTCTTCTTCTTCTTCTTCTTCTTCTTCTTCTTTCTTGTGTTTCTGAACAGCCTCCAAACAACAAACTGGTGCAATACCACCACCGACTGGTATGGAGTGTGGACCAGAGTCGATACAATGCATGGTTAGAACTTGCGTTGTATTCTGTCTTGGGCGGGCCCGATACCTGAATGGGCGGGCCCGACTGGCAAGTTGCATGCAATATGAAGTTTTAAGTTTACCCGCAAGTTCAATGCAAGTTGCATTGAGAGAACCAATAGATAAGGTATCTATATAATCAAATCAACAACCTTTCTAAATCAAGGTTAGTTTGGCTTACAAGCTTATAAGTTGCAACTTCAGTAAGTATGATACAGAGGGGGAAAATAAATATTTAATACATTGCCGATTTTACAAGTTTCCCCACTTCCAAAGAACAGAGAGGTGTTGAATTTTCCCACCTCAACTATGAGAGACAGGCTTTTTTTCAAATCCAGAAAATCACATTGTAGGATTTTTAAATAATTAATCAGCATTTTATTGTATGAAATGAGTATTTGATCCCCTACCAACCAGCAAGAATTCTGGTTCTCACAGACCTGTTAGTTCAACTTTAAGAAGGTCTACTATCCTCCACTCATTGCCAGTATTAATTGTCCCTGTTTGAACTCTTTAGCTGTATAAAAGACACCTGTCTACCCAATCAATTAGTCTCCAAACTCTCTACCATGGGCCAGAAGAAAGATCTATCTAAGGACACCATGGACAACATTTTGGACAAGGCATGTATGGGCTACAGGATAACAGGCAAACAACTGTTGGTTCAATTATTAGAAAATTAAATAAACTAAAGATGACTGTCAGTCTCCCTTGGATTGGAACACCATGCACAATCTGGAGAGTATCGATAATCTTGAGAAAGGGGAGGGATCAGCCCAGAACTACATGAGAGGACCAGGTCAAAGACCTGAAGAGAGCTGGGACCTCAGCCTCAAAGGTTACCATAGTAACACAGAACGCTAATTAATAAAATCCTGCAGTACACGCAAGGTCCCCCTGCTCAAGTCAGCACATGTTCAGGCCTGTCTGAAGTTTACGAATGACCATCTTAATGATCCAGGGGAGGTTTGGGAGATGGCCAGGTGGTCAGATGAGACCAAAATAGAACTTTTTGGTTTAAACTCGACTCACCGTGTTTGGAGGAAGAAAGATGATTACAATCCCAAGAACACCATCCCAAGCGTGAAGCAAGGGGGTGGAAATATCAAGGTGCTTTTCTGCTAAGGGGACAGGACAACTTTAAGGTATTGAGGAGGGGATGGATTGCGCCATGTATTACCAGATTTTGGGCAACACCTCCTTTCTTCATTGTGAGCATTGAAGATGTGTCGTGGCTGGGCTTTCCATTGTGACAACGACTCAAAACACCCAGCCAGGGTAACTAAGAAGTGGGTACCTTAGAAGCATTTTAAGGTTCTGGAGTTGCCTAGCCAGTCTCCAGACCTAAACCAAATAGAAAATCTTTGGAGGGAGCTGAAACTCTGTGTTGGCCATCGGCAACCAGAAAACCTGAAAGGTCTGGAGAAGATCTGTATTGAGAAGTGGGCCAAAATCCGTTCAAAGCTCTCATCTCTTTTAGTTGATTATTGTTTTTTTAACTAACAACTTAAAAACTTGTATTACAAAAATAACACAAACAACAAAAATTACTTTGACCCATAAAAGTTACAAAATGTATTCTCACCTCAGTGTTGTGTGTGTGCAAATAAAAAAAGAATAGTGCAATATCACCACATTGATATGCTAAATATTTGATATCAAAATCAAACCAAAGCGCCTTCTAGTTTGGCTGTAGTGAGTAATGTGACAACCAACCCATGGGACAACCTGCCTGGCATAATTATTTATACCCTTTGAACTTTTCCCATTCTGTTACGTTACAACTAGCACTGCAAGATATTAGAAACTATTGCAATAACAGTATCAGTTCCGATATCTGCCTATGTTCTTCTTTCATCTGTGCTTCCATAACTCTGATCTTTCGCATCTTCGGTAATTCCATTAGTGTCCAGTGTGAGTGTCTGCTACCATTACTCTGTCCAACTGATTATATGTATGCAAAAAAATATCTGTATGCAGTGTCATACCTACAGTCATAGGACTGCACTGCATTCCTACGAATGTAAGGACACACAGCACATTACCCTAAACACACCATCCTCACTCTAAAATACGGTTTTTCCACCATCATGCTGTTGGGATGCAGGGACAGGGAAGCTGTCCATACTAATCAAGAACTGATGGACAGATGGATGTAGCTAAATAGACTGTTCAGAGCAAAGACTAAACGTTGATACCTTTATAAGTATTTACCTTTCCACCACATCCCCCTCATCTCCCAACTCCAACTCAGTAAATAAGCTGGTAGATAATGTCCTCGTGAAAATCTCAGACATCATTGGTTCAATTGCTCCAACTAAAGTGAAAATAGTCTCAGGTAGAAAGAAGTCCCTGTGGACAAGCAATCCACTGGTACGTAGTGAAAAAAGGGAGTGTCGACGAGCCAAGAGAAAATGGCGGAAAACTCGACTCCAGGTTCTGTGAGATCTACAAAGAGAGACTGAACAGATATCAGTAAACTTTAAAAGATGCTAGGGAATCTTTCTTCTCTGAAATCTTTAACAGAGACATTAATAATGCACGGACCCTGTTTGCAACAGTGGAAAGACTAACTAATCCTTTAGTGACAGTAGCCCCTGAACTAAACTCTACCAGGGCCTGCAATGAATTTTCCAGCTTTTTTACTGAAAAGATTCTAGCAATTAGACGGTCGGTCTGTACCGCAGCACCGAGCCGACTACCAATGTTATACCCAACTAACACCAATTTAGAAACAGTGTCAGAATTCCATGAACTAAACCAATAAAACCTAGAAGAAATCATTAACCAATTAAGCTCCTCCTCCTCCTCCTGTCTTGATATCCTACCCAAATCTTTCCTTAAGAAAGTTTTCCCTGTCGTTGGGTCTGATCTGATTAAAATAGTGAACTCATCCCTCCTGTCAGGTGTCTTCCCCCAGGCATTAAAAACAGCAATTATTGAACCACTGCTAAAGAAGAATAACCTGGACAACATGTTAATGCAGAACTACAAGCCGATCTCTAATCTTCCATTCATCAGTAAAATGATTGAAAAAGCTGTGTTTCAGCAGTTAAATAGCTTCATAACAATGACCAACTGCTTTGATGTTTTTCAGTCTGGTGTCCGTGCTCACCACAGCGCTGAGACTGCCCTCGTCACAGTATTCAGTGACATCTGCATAAATACAAACGGTGGTAGAACCACAGTGCTGGTTCTGTTGGACCTCAGTGCAGCATTTGACACTGTTGATCATGATACATTATTGGAACGACTGGAGAGCTGGGTCGGACTCTCTAGTACAGTACTTGGCTGGTTTGAGTCTTACCTAAAGAGCAGGGACGTTTTTGTTTCGATAGGAAACTTTTCATCAGAACGAACAGAAATCACATGTGGGGTGCCCCAGGGCTCCATCCTGGGGCCCCTCCTATTTAATATCTACATGCTCCCACTAGCCCAGATTGTAACAACCAATAAGATTAGCTACCATAACTATGCAGATGATACTCAGCTCTACATTGCGATGTCACCAGGTGACTTTGAACCCTTCCAAACTCTAAGTAAATGCATCGAGCAAATCAATGGATGGATGTTCTATAACTTTCTCCAGCTGAACAGAAACAAAACAGAAGTAATTATTTTTGGATCTAAAGAGGAACGATCGAGAGTCAGCACACAGTTTCAATTAATACAGCTTCAAACTACTGATCAGGCCCGAAATCTAGGTGTAGTAAAGGACTCGGACCTGAACCTCCAGGGTCACATAAAGGCAATAACAAGGTCAGCCTTCTATCACCTGAAGAACCTTTCTAGGATTAAAGGACTGATGTTGCAACAGGACCTAGAAAAACTCCTCCACCCGTTTATCTTTAGTCAGATTGATTACTGCAACAGCATCTTCACAGGTCTGCCTAAAAAGTCAATCAGACAGCTGCAGCTGATCCAGAATGCTGCTGCTCGTGTTCCTCACTAGAACCAGGAATGTAGAGCACATCACCCCAGTTCTAAAGTCCTTACACTGGCTCCCTGTAGCTCAGAGAATAAACTTCAAAATACTTTTACTAGTTTATAAATAATTGAATGGCTTAGCACCAAAGTATGTTGAAGATCTACTTTTACTATACCAACCCCCACCAGACCACTCAGGTCCTCTAATTCCAGTCTACTCACCATCCCTAGAATTAGAACCAAACACGGAGAAGCAACTTTCAGTTTCTATGCTCCTCTAATCTGGAACAAACTTCCAGACAACTGCAAACCTGCTGAAACACTGAGTTCTTTTAAATCACAACAAAAAACGTGTCTGCTTTAGAGCTGCCTTTGAGTAATGTTTTGATGTATCATGTTTTGTGTATTCTTCTTGTTTTACTGCTGTTTTTACTTTATATGCTTTGTCTGTGTTTTACTGCTACTTTTATTTTACCTCTTAATCATGTAAAGCACCTTGAATCACCTTATTGGTAAAAGTGTGCTGTACAAATAAAATTGCCTTGCCTTAACAGCCTCCCTGTGGGTGGTTGCAAGCCAAGGTAGGAAAGACCATGAATACTAATTTTCTCTGTGACGTAGAAGAGACTGGCTTTTTCTGACTAGCTTGTTTTTACCGTCTATTTCCTTTCTGTAGCTAATACAGGCAATGGGGGTTGGGGGAAAATGTTCACGTGCAGCATTCATTTGCAACTCGGAGAGACCTATCGTATTTCAAAAAGTAGAAGTATTACATGGTATCTCAATGAACGAGACCTTTAAGTGTCTTAGTCCATCAAGCACTTCGTCACCTTAGACAGCAATTTGTGGATCCCTGTAGTTTAGAGTTCTTTCATCAAGCTTGATGTTTTTGGGAAGTTTAATAACTGTTGTTGCAATGATATGCTAAAATCAAATTGCTCTCGCTGCATGGCCGAGGGTTTCTTGATATGGGGCATGAGGAGATACTCAAAAAGCACTGGCCTCACCCCTCTCCTCACACATTCAGTGGTGGTATGGTAAACATTTCTGATACGCACAGAGACTCTTGAGTGTGTCTTGAAATCTGCTGGCCGGGCAGCTGATTTATGAAATGGCACAGCCTGAGTTTTTCCTATGGCTCCATCAAAGGTCTCTCTGTCGAGCTGAGCACAGCAGAGCCGGAGAGGACAACATTGATATTCATGTGAATCGGTCTTATGGAGCAAACCATCGGGGGTCTCATACCTCAGCTGTCATTCGTTACAGTGCCCTTGGTAGCAGATGAAATGCGAGGGCGCATCTGTCTCGTGGCTGCACTTAGGTTGTCCACATCGCTTATCCAGCTGCCTGTCTATTCAGTTCAATTCAGTTTATTTAAATGGCGCCGATTCACAACAGATGTCATCTGAAGGCACTTTACAAGAAAAGTCATTTTAATACAATCATACAAACATTCCAATCAGTTTAAAAGTTTTCTATTTAAGGAATCCCAGTAGATTGCATCAAGTCATTGACTTGAGGTTTTGCCCCCGTTCATGCAGACTCCAACCACAGCAATCCCTCAGCAATCCCTCATACTGAGCAAGCATGTTGTGACAGTGGAGAGGAAAAACTCCCCTTTAACAGGAAGAAACCTGTAGCAGAACCTGGCTCAGTACGACAGCAATCTGCCATGGTTTGATAAGACAGAGCAGAGATACAGAACAAAAAGAAATGATGTAAGTACTTTCTATATTAAAGAAATTAAAAAGTTGATAACAGGACGCGGGGGATGCTCAGTTACTGGGATGCCCCCCGTCCAACACGGCATTGTAGCCAAGCAGGATACCAGACCAGGTGTAACTTATGTGGAGGGAAAAACAAAGTTAACAGTCGAAATAACATAAAAAAATACAACTGGAGAGTAGTAGAAGAGAAAAGTAGAGTGAAGAAAAGTGTAGCTTGCTAACTTTGGTTTTAAAAGAGTTTCTTTCAGCTTTCTCTGGAATAAGTCAGCTCTCTCCGGAATTTCATTAAAATTACTTTAAACCAAAGGATTGAAAACTTTAGCGGTTTACCTTAGGGGTGTAACAGTAAATGTATGAATACAAAAAATCAGAATACGAATTTGTATTCTGATTTTGTTGGTACGGCCCTGTCTGTTCGGTACACGTGTGCAAACGAATCCAGCAGTGCAACATTCCGCAGCGCAACTTTAAAAAGTGACACCAAAACAAAACAGAAAAGACTCCCGGCTATCACTGAACTCTTCTCTTTGGGAACATCAATGGTTTCTCATGCAGCTACAGTAGAAAAAGAAAGATGGACCGAACCAGAACGTTGTCAGCAAACGCATCTTTCAACAGCGATAAGGTCCATAATACGCTCTGCACTGAACTGAATGACTCACCTGAAACAATGTCAGGTTAAATGGAAACATCAGTGATACTAGAGAAAAACCAGCTGACGTCCAACATGGCTACCAGTAGCATCCAATCAGACCAAACTCAAGTCTACAGAGTCCCTGTTGATGAAAAGGGATTTTCCCAACAGCTGCTTATGCTGCATTCAAGTACAGCTGGAAGACTAGGCTGTCGGAATAACAAAACTCCAAACTGATTTAAACATGTTTTATTCTCAAATATAGGCAAAGTATCATTTAAACATTTCTAAACATTGACACTGACAGTTTCAAGCTGGTATATTGTTTTCTAGTTTGGCTATGTCTGCTTGTACAAATTTTTTTTTAATCCAATCAAATCTCCAGTCAGTTCTATACTTTCAATATTTTGAAGTTATAGAACATAAATAATAAAATAAAATACATTTCAGGAAATAAAATGAAGAAATTCAGAAAAAAGGTTCTTTGTTTAATGCTGATGAAAGTAAAAAAAAAAATTAATATGCACATTTGTATTTTTCATTGAGTAAAGTGTACCAAAAACATACCGAACCGTGATTTTTGTGTATAACAACTAGTATACCTTGATACCTCCGTTGCAGCAATAGTTAAAGACATAATTCGCCATCATCAGTTTTCATAGTCGTATTGAATAAGCTCAGTACATCAGTGAAATACTTCAGAACCGGGGTTCTAGCATAAGTACAGGAACAATGAAATAGATTTTCAGCTATCTTGCCTGCGATGAAGACCGCTGAACTTGCATTCTGCTTGCAAGGGAGAAATAAATTTCCTTGTGATATTCTCTAGGGTTAAACAAATCCCTTATAATGTGTGACGCATTTATCATGCATACCCATGACTGAACATGCACCATAAATAGTTGGCACTAAGGTGTGTGGGGGTATCCAGTGCAAGCACAGCTCTGTGTGTAGATGGAGGTGACCCCGGTCATTTATCAGGAGGTCTTCCCCCAGCCGCAGAGCCACACGCTCACGAGTCTGCAAACAGATTCCCTCCTCGCTGGCAGGCAGCCGTAACGCAACGGGAGCGGAAATTGACTCTCTTCACTGTTAACGAAAGGACACACTCACTTGTGCATCCGTGTTTGAGCGTGTTTGCATCGTTTGCCCACACATGTGCAAGCACACTTCACAGAAAGCTTCCACCTACCTGTGCATCGTGAACACAGTATGCTCCAGTGTTATGTTGAGTTGAATTGAATTCTTTATTGTCATCATGCCAAAGGCATGACGAGATAAAAAAAGGACAGCTGCCACAGTGAGGTGCATTTACATTTAAAACAAGTCATTTGTTGGGGGGGAAAAAATAAAAATATATATATTTAAAAAATATATATATTAAAAAAATCAAAATATATATATTTATAAATATATATATATATATAAACTCAGCAAAAAAAGAAACATCCTCTGACTTTCAACTGTTTTTACTTTCAGTAAACTTAATGTGTGTAAATATTTGTATGAACCCTAAAAGAGTCAACACCATAAGACATAAACTAAAACTGTTTCACAGACATGTGACTAACAGAAATAGAATAATGTGTCCTTGAATGAAGGGAGGCTCAAAATCAAAAGTACCAGTCAGTATCTGGTGTGGCCACCAGCTGCTTGAAGTACTGCAGTGCATCTCCTCCTCATGGACTGGACCAGATTTGTCAGTTCTTGCTGTGAGATGTTACCCCACTCTTCCACCAAGGCACTTGCAAGTTCCTGGACATTGGCACGATGCCAGCTGCGCCGACGCGCGCGACTTGCTGCTTGGCAGTTTGACGCCCACTAGATGCGTAGATACCATAGACTTGCATGTAATCTAGCTGCCCTGCTGCCTGGACGCGCTGACCGGTGTGAACGCGGCTTAAAGGGTAACACATGAGGGAGGAGGATGTCTTCCCTGTACCGCAATGCATTGAGATTGCCTGCAATGACAACAAGCTCAGTCCGATGGTGATGTGATATACCGCCCCAGACCATGACGCACCCCCCACCTCCAAATCGATCCTGCTCCAGGGTACAGGCCTCGGTGTAACGCTCATTCGTTCGACGATAAACACGAATCCGTCCATCATCCCTGGTGAGTCAAAACCGTGACTCATCAGTGAAGAGCACTTTTTGCCACTCCTGTCTGGTCCAGTGAAGGTGGGTTTGTGCCCATAGGCGGCGTTGTTGCTGGTGATGTCTGGTAAGGACCTGCCTTACAACAGGCCTACAAGCCCTCAGTCCAGCCTCTCTCAGCCTATAGCGGACAGTCTGAGCACTGATGGAGGGATTGTGTGTTCCTGGTGTGACTCGGGCAGTTGTTGTGGCCATCCTGTACCTGTTACGCAGGTGGAATATTCGGATGTACCGATCCTGTGCAGGTGTTGTTACACGTGGTCTTCCACTGTTAGGATGATCAGCTGTCCTTCCTATCTCCCTGTAGCGCTGTCTTAGGCATCTCACAGTGAGGACATAGCAATTTATTGCCCTAGCCACATCAGCAGTCCTCATGCCTCCCTGCAGCATGCCTAATGCACGTTCACGCAGATGAGCAGGGACCCTGGGCATCTTTCTTTGGGTGTTTTTCACAGTCGGTAGACAAGTCTCTTTAGTGTCCCACTAAAGAGAGTAGGGTAACATCTCACAGCAAGAACTGACAAATCTGGTCCAGTCCATGAGGAGGAGATGCACTGCAGTACTTCAAGCAGCTGGTGGCCACACCAGATACTGACTGGTACTTTTGATTTTGAGCCTCCCTTCATTCAAGGACACATTATTCTATTCCTGTTAGTCACATGTCTGTGAAACATTTTTAGTTTATGTCTTATGGTGTTGACTCTTTTAGTGTTCATACAAATATTTACACACATTAAGTTTACTGAAAGTAAAAACAGTTGAAAGTCAGAGGACGTTTCTTTTTTTGCTGAGTTTATATCCATATATATATATATATATATATATATATATATACATACATACATACTCTAAAATAAAAAGTCCTCAGATTTAAAACACTAAATTCATAATACGGAGTTTAGCGCTCTAACTGCCCAGGGATGAAAGCTATATCTAAATCTGGTAGTCCTGCATCTGAGGGACCGAAGCCTCCTCCCTGATGGCAACCAGGTAAACCGGCTCTGACCAGGGTGGGAAGGGTCAGCAAAGATCCTCTGTGCTCTGCTGAGACTGCGGGATCGAGCAACAACCACCAGGGGGGGGCAGAGGGCATCAAATTATCTTTTCTGCCGTCCTGGTTACCCTCTGCAGAGCTTTATGTCTACCCTAGACCGAGTGTGTGAAGAGATGCATGGGAATCGGAGCATGTGTCCGCTCACCGGGAGTTGCTGGGGCCTTGGCTGAGCAGCAGTCCACTGCTGGAAGGAGGAGGATGCCATCAGTGACCCTGGAGGTGAGCGTATGGACTCAGCTTGGGTTGCTCTGCGAGGTGGAAGGGCCTCGGGTTTCTGAGCCCACCTCCCCTGCGGAGAAGAGCAGCCTGTTAGGCAGAAGGTCCATCAGCTGCACCTCTCATTCACAAATCACCTAGTGAACTCACTGAGATAAGCCACCAAATGTACCCACATTCATGCCTGGTGTCAGCTGTGCTCCTTGCAAACCCTGGTATCAAAGATCCAAGGTTTCATTGAGATTATCCTCTGGCCCTGTTCCCCGTCCTTTCGACATTTTTAACGGTCACAGATTTTCAAACTACATTGCACCCCATTTTTAACCCTGCCAAGCACTATATATTGTATGTAAATATTTATAACAGTTCCTGTTGGGATCATCGATAAAACATAACACATCTTTTCTAATACTGCTCTTTCACACATGGGCTTTGGAAAGAGTTTAACAGGTTGTTATTAACCATATTAAGATGGAAAAACGCTTTGTTTTGTTTGTTTATTTAGAATACCCCAAAAAAGATAAATGTGTAACTACACATAAAATCAATATCAGACTATCAACAAAAAGGCTCTCAAAACTATTTATATATGTACATTATTGGCATGTACTGACATCTGTTGAATTATTCTGTATACTTCATTTATTTGTATACTTACTATTTGTTCAATAAAGTTCTTTAAAAAAACAAAACTGCGCAGTACGTCGAGGTGCTAACGTCCAGCCAATCATGTACGTAATACGACGTCATAGGCATGTCAGATCTGGTACCTACACCGGACAAAACGTAACCATCAGCGAGGCTTTGTGTAACAGAAATAAGTATCCGAGCGAATGAGCGGTGTAGTGATATTAAATACCCGGGGCAAAAAATTTGCCTCCAGTTATTTTAGTACTCGAGTTACACTTGGAATCGTTTCAGTACTATTATGAACCCCCTAATGAAATGTTTGGCTCAAAAGAGAAACGGCCACAGCTAACTGAAACAGTGCGTTTACATGTGCTTATAAATCAAGCTATAAAGCTAATATCCTAACCAGAATGGCTTTGTCCCGCTAGGGAATATTCTGTCTGACGTAGTGATCAGTGGCACAGGAGCCCCTCAGGGGACGGTCTTGTCCCCATTCCTATTTTACGCTGTTCACCTCTGATTTTAAAATCCTCTCCGACTCCTGCCACCTGCAGAAATACTCAGACGACTCTGCTGTGGTTGGGTTGTATCCGGCGTGGACAGGATGATGAATACGTGGAGCTGGGGAGCAACTTTGTGGGCTGGAGCAGCAGGAACCATCTTCTGAATGTGAATTTCAATTCAATTTTCAATTTAGTTGATTTAAATAGCACCGATTCACAACAGATGTTATTTCAAGGCACTTTACAAGGAAAGTCATTTCAATACAAACATTCCAATCAGTTGAATGCAGTTAATGCAGACTCCAACCACAGCAAGAATTGGTACAAGGACAAAACCCTGTGGTACTCCACAAGCAACCATTGAGTATGAAGAAGATTTATCATTTACATGAACAAACTGCAATCTGTCTGATTTAGACCAGCCTAGTGCTGTTTCTCTGATTCCTGCAGCATGTTCGAGTCTTTCTAAGATAATTTTATGATCGACTGTGTCAAAAGTAGCACTGAGATCTAACAAAACCAGAACAGTCAGAAGACTGTTGGAAGAGTGCACGGACTACGCCACATACTTGAGGGACAGTGGAGCTCGTTTTTACATCAGACTGCGGCAGCTCTGCTGTCATAGAGAGAGGTTCAGGAAATCATTCCTTCCATTTCCAATAACATTATACAATAACTCCTCATTGTGTGGGAGGTGATCATCAATATCCTCACTAGTCATAACTGTTAAAGGAGTCATGACCTGTAATTTTCACTTTTCCATGAGAAAAAAGGTATATTATGATTGCCTAACGATTATACACTGCCCGGGAAGCCGATATTTAAAAGTGAAGCGTTTGTTTACCCCTGGGTTCGTCAACCAGCCCACGTGCACGCGCACTCAAATACGTGGTTTGAATTTCTGGCCGACTTGACGTCAAGTCGGCGCAGGATATACCATATATAGACATCGCAGACCTACCTATGCTGTGGGAAGCCCGCCCTCCCTCTCTCCCTTCTCCCCCTCCCTCCTCTCCCTCTCATATTCAGTCGAGCGCCGCCATTACTGAATTCTAGTGATGGGAATTCCAGCTCTTTTTGGAGAGCCAGTTCTTTTGGCTTAACTCACCATAAAGAGCTGGCTCTTTTGGCTCCTCAGATTTTCTGTTGCTTAAAGTGTATTTATTACCAAAATTAATGCAAAATGATGTGTACCAAATGTACCAAAACAAGCAGGGGGGGAATGAAAAAAACAAACAAAACGGCTCCCAATGACGAGCCGGCTCCCATCGTTCACTTCAAAGAGTTAGCTCTTAGAGCCGGTTCGTTCGCGACCAACACATCACCGATTAGAAGTACGAACTCCACCGTGAAAGATGCAGAAAGTTTCTTCACGCAATGATGCATTAAGAAGACATACTCGTGTCAGCCTTTTATTTTAATCAGCTAAATCAGCTAAAACCATTTCTACCAGAAACGTAGTGCACACGTGAGTTGCTCTGTTGTTGACTGCCAGAATCAACATGGAAATATTCTTTAAATTTTTTTTGTGCCGGAATCTTTTACGAATTTGGGACAATATCAGGCGAAGTTGGCATCGAAGCTCCGTTTGGAAAAAGGGGCCATTCCAACATTCAGAGACTTGCCTGCAATTGAAACGGTAAGGCTGTGTTTTTATTGCTCTGCTGTGTGTAACAAACAGCAGCTAACTGCTAATGTGGCTATTGTATGCTAGCGGGAGTAGTAGATATGGGTTAGATATGCTGAAGCGTTACCTGCAGTGTCAACCCCCTCCTTCCTGCCACCAATCAACGTGACCCTCATTTGCATTATTACAATGCCCGTCCACGACAGCCAAAGTATCGCATCAGATCTCGCGAGACAATAATGCCTTCAGAAATAAGGGTCAGAGGAGCTTTGTGTTTATTTTTTTCACTTTTTTTTCTTAGAAGGGCCTGAAAGACTATAATAGAGCGTGGGTATCCAAGATAATACTAGGTTCTGACTCCTTTAATAATAACTGTACTTTTCTGTATACATTGCCATATTCATCTTGTTTATATTTATATTTTGTTCTTGTTTATTATGGTGTTTCTTGTCTTACATATATGAATATATTGTTTATAGAGTTTTTTTTAATTTAACTTGTTTTAAACGGTGTTCTGAGTGCTGCTGTAACAAAGAAGTTATCTTGCTGGATCAATAAAGTATCTAGCTAGCTAGCTAGATACAGGTGTAGCTAGTTAGGGCTAGCTAGCTACACGTGTTGTTGCTGCTGTGTTGCTGCAACTGAGTATATTTTGTACGTACTATATGATTGTGCTATACTTGTTGTTGCTGCTGTGTTGTTGTCGTGCCCAGGTTAGTCATAGCCCGACTAACCTGGGATGTCGTTTACATGCTGAGGAATTCAGTTCTTTAACTTCATTATCTGGGTGTGTTAGCTCGATTAAGAGTAGGCCAGTTCGGTTTGACTTCAGTCTGACTAATGTGTATACATGCGTTTCAAAAGTCTGAATTCAGTCGGACTAAGACAGTAATTCTCTTTTCTCTTACTGAATGTAAACACACTGCCTCTCATGGGATTTTAGGAACGATGTGCAGGAAAACAAAGGTCTCCAAAACCTTAAAGAACTGAAGCAATAATGTTTTCAAAGGAGACCAAAATCCTTCCTCAATGTTATGAGAAACTGATTTAGCCAGACGGAACAGTTTTAGAGCTCCTTGTATTGCCCCAATAACGTACTGGAAAAATGTGCTAGCTTCTTTATGCATTCAGAACAATCTGATCCAGTATATGACAGCAATAGCTGCTTTGTTGTTGCTATTATCTTTGATCTATTGGTTTTCATCTAAATGTTTACTCTTATCACTGTTGATAAAGGTTGGGAGTATTCCAGAGTGCAGGAAGCACTGTGGTAGCAGACTGCAGGATTTCTGTGTTATGTAACAGCAGCTGTGGGTTTGTGTGGATTCGTCCGTTAGTGGGTCTGTGGTCCATGATCTCCGTGTGATGGAGACTGCAGTGCTAGTAGCCTGATTTCACAGGGAGCCGCTGCTGCTGCTGACTCAGCTGCAGCAGCACCTACAGGTAGACCATAGTGTCTTCGCAGGCATGTCCCAATTGCTGCTTCGCATTGTAGGTGAATGTCAAATTACATTAGCTCTGTCTACAACTACGGCACCCATATGTGTTTGTGTGCGGACGATGTATGGATTCCTGAACAGGCAGGCTTCTCTGGCAGGCTGCCCCATCCCTGTCTGTTGATTCTCTGTTGGCGAAATAAGAGAACATATGGCTCGCTCGCTCTATCTCTCTCTATTTCTCTCCGTCTCTCTCTGCATTACATCACCTTGAAATCTAAGTAAGCTGGTTTGCATTTACAGCCAAGCTCAAGAAAAAAATTTAATAAAAGACGTGTATTTGTGTGACTTTGTCAGTTCAGGGTATAGACTTCTGCTAAACTTGGCGTGTTGCGCTCTAAATAAACTGCTTCTTAATGAAGTAGGGGCACGAAAGGTCAACAACCTTTTCTTTCTTTTTGAAAAACAGCCCCAGCAGCCTGTGATGCACTTTTTTTTTCCTACTCTGCAATCTGCTTAAACCAAGCACATAGCCCAGCTAGATGCATGAGGCCCAACTGTATTAGTATTGATCCATGTGAGTTATATCACATCATGCAGACCTACCGCCGGCTGCGAGCAGCCTGGCGTTGCATGCGGTTTTTATCAACTATTCACTGGTTTCCATTAGCTCTCTAATTTAGCTTTTAGCTTCATCTTCCTTTTAATGCAGTGAAGGACTGAGTTTTTTCACTACTCCTACACTGGCTGTGGAAATAACACTCTGATTAGTATTTATTTAGATTTGGAAATCAAGAACATTTAGTCCTTTTAGGACTAATTACTTTGATATGACCTAAAAAAAAACAATGCCAAATGAATACTTTCCAAAACTACAGAACTTTTCAGCATTTTGAACAAAGACCGAAGTCTCTGTCAGACTGAAGGCACAAATTAGGATTGTGACACAACTAACACAGAAACTTGGGCTACATCAGGCCCATGGGACTACAACTAAATGTACTTCGCCTACTCTTACCAATTGGTAATAACAGATATCTGATATAGAAGGGGATATAGAAGGGAAACACAGACGAAGTGAAGGCGTAGCCACAATTTTTCATAACTCAATGAACTTTAAAAAGGTATTCCTGGACACATTTGACTCTTTTGAATACATAGCTACCTAGATAAAGGATCCTAACAAAGCTTTCTAAGTTAATATAAACCTCCAAAACTTAACTCTTACTACTTCAATGATTTCAGCGACCTACTTTCCATAACTTGTGTCAATTATGACCAACTAATCATTGTGGGGGACTTCAACATCCATACCGAAAACCCCCAGTCCACTCTGGACTTATTTATCAGCAAAGGTTTAAATATCTCCAATATTTCGGTATCTGACCATTTCAGTTTTTTTCTTTGAAAGTACTATTCCTGCTAAACTATCCAGCCACAGTGATACTGTAAAATAACTTTTTCTCGGGGACAGTTCAGTTGAAAGCTTTAAAGGGGGGGTATAATGCTTCTTCCAGGCACATATTACCCTTCTACAGCACACTCTAATAAAATTTAAGTGTTTCTTTGCATCGTATTGGAAAAGCATGAAGACTTCTATATAGCCTACAGTGTGATCCAATCTGGTATCAAATATTCTACATTGAGTATATATTCTTATATATATATATATATATATATATATATATATATATATATATATATATATATATATATAACTACACAGTTAGTGGTATGCGAAACCTTTTCAATGTTTGAAAAAACAAATTCTTAATTCTTACTTTTCCGAAAATTTTGCTGAAATCTCATCTCCTTGTGAACCCAGTGTCACGTATAAGTTGGTTGAATGTTAAAGGCTTATTCGTACACTAAGAAAACAAACAGTAAGGATTAAAAGAAGATTTTGGGGAAACATTAAAAATAAATAAAGTGAAATACGGTGTTAGTGTACAGCTGCAACTTCATGGAATGGTCCTTCTGCACCACCGTCTCCCTCTCTTAATCTATACACAATAAATCAATACAAGACTGTACAAGAGGAAGGCTGGTCAAATTACAATGTTGCCAACAGAGTGTTCTCTCTAACGACCCCCCAACAAAGCACTAAGCAAACTAACGGGAAACTTTTTTAACCATCCATAGCCACTGATGGTGGGGCTAATTAGCTTGATGTGACAGCTGACTTGAGAATATTGTGTTCGGTGAGGGACAGAACGAAAACAATTGGCTTTGCTACTTATTGATGACTTCATTGTGTGTGATAGAGGCATCTGATCCTTCCAACTTCATTAATGCGCCGTAATATAGTTCCTTGCTAAAATACCTGTAACACATTTCTACTACAAACTTCAATGTATTTTATTGAGATTATGTGTGAATGAGCATAATGTGGCACGTAATTGTGAAGTGGAAAGAAAACTACACAGTTTTCAGAATTTCCATATAAAACATTCTTAAGAGGTTGGTGTGCATCTGCATTCTGCTCCCCTTTAATCTTGCAACCCTAAATAAAATCCAGTGCAACCAGTTGGCTTAAGAGGCAACCAAGATTACTAACTTAATCTCTTTGTAATTCAAGTGGTTCTGTAATAGCCTCAGAGGTTTGTTAAAGGTCTCATTCACTCTCTTTTATTTCTTTAATAAATTTCTGTGGTCTCTAGTTTGAATGAATGCCTTGTGAGTTGTTTTCAGTAGAAAGAAATGCCCCATCGCTCCTGTTTCAAGAGGTGGATGTTTGTCGGAGCGGTGGGTGGGGGGAAGTATCAGGATTATGAGTCTTAATCAATAATATTCATGATACTCTCCTCTGATTGACTAACAGCAATGCGATTCTTATCCTGCCTTCGAACAAATAACCAACATAACTTCACTGGTGATGTTCCAAGACAAGTTCCTTCTTCAGCTCCTCTTTCTTGGGTAAAAAAAGAAACGCAGATGTGCTATGTCCACAAATAACACAAGCCCAAACGTGTTGCGCTATGTTGTAGAGTTGCTAACGGTTAGCTTCTACTAGCAGAGTTGCTAACGGTTAGCTTCTACTAGCAGAGTTGCTAGCGGTTAGCTTCTACTAGCAGAGTTGTTAACGGTTAGCTTCTACTAGCAGAGTTGCTAATGGTTAGCTTCTACTAGCAGAGTTGTTAACGGTTAGCTTCTACTTGCAGAGTTGTTAACGGTTAGCTTCTACTAGCAGAGTTGTTAACGGTTAGCTTCTACTAGCAGAGTTGTTAACGGTTAGCTTCTACTAGCAGAGTTGCTAATGGTTAGCTTCTACTTGCAGAGACGTGCTCTGCTCTCTCCTTGCTACAAAATCAGTACTGCCTTCTCGTTGGCGGTCGCAAGCCAAGGTAGGCAAGGCCATGAATACTAATAACCAATGTGACATAGAAGGGACTGGGTTTTTCTGACTTGCACGTTTTGCCGTCTATTTCCTTTCTATAAGATAGGATTAGCTACCATAACTATGCAGATGATACTCAACTGTAGATTACAATTTCACCAGGTGACTTTGAACCTATCCAAATGCTAAGTAAATGCATCTAAGTAACTGCATTGAACAACTCAAGGGATGGATGTGCCATAATTTTCTCCAGCTGAACAGAAACAAAACTGAAATATTTATCTTTGGTCCTAAAGAGGAATGATCAAGTATCAGTATACAGCTTCAGTCAAAACGGCTAGAAACTACAGATCAGGCCCTAAATCTAGGTGTAATAATGGACTCAGAGATGAACCTCCAGGGTCACATAAAGGCAATAACAAGGTCAGCCTTCTATCACCTGAAGAACATTTCTAGGATTAAAGGACTGATGTCGCAACCTCGATGCATTTATCTTTTGTTTGATTGATCAAAACAATAGTGACCTTATAGGTCTGCCTAAAAAGTCAACCAGACAGCTGCAGCTGATCCAGAACCTTGCTGGTCAGGTCCTTACTAGAACCAGGAAAGTAGAGCATATCACCCCAGTTCTAAAGTCCTTACACTGACTTTCTGTAGCTCAGAGAATAGGCTTCAAAATACTCATACTAGTTTCCAATCCCCCAGACCACTCAGGTCCTCTAATTCCAGTCTACTCAGCATCCCTAGAATTAGAACCAAACACGGAGAAGCACCTTTCAGTTTCTATGCTCCTCTAATCTGAAACAAACTTCCAGAAAACTGCAAAGCTGCTGAAACACTGAGCTGTTTTAAATCAAGGCTAAAGCCCCATCTGTTTAGAGCTGCCTTTGAGTAATTTTTATGTTTTCAATGTTTCGTGTATGTTTTATGCTTTATCACTTTTTTATGTAAAGCACCTTGAATTGCCTTGTTGAAAGTGTGCTATACAAATAAAATTGCCCTGCCTTGCTCTACCTTTCCGTGTCTAATTCAGGCAAAACGGATTGGAGAAAATGTTTATGTGCAGCAAGCATATCCAACACAGAGAGACCTATCATATTTCAAAAACAAGTATTACAGGGTTTCTCAGTGAATGAGACCTTTAAACGTGATGTTTCCTGGATCTCCCTGAACCTTTGTAATCTGCGGGACTATTTTTCTTGAGTGTTTTCACTGATCTACTGTAGATTACCTCCCCTGATTACCATTCCAAACTGTGTGTACGTAGATTTTAAACATGAGCATGAACTGTGACCATCCTGACTCCCAACTTCAGGTGGAGGGAAAAAGTACAGCTCCAATTGGCATTCTAAACCGCTATCTAAAGACATAATTTAAGAAAATTTCATAGCAGTTAAACTCTAGAATTGAATTCAAATAACTTTTAACCCAGAAGAAGTTTGTATCCTGGCTAGTTGTGATTGCTTTAGCTTGTATTTCTGAACTTAATATTATACTTTCACTGTTTAAAATCCAATAAAAAGACTTTGATGAGATTACTTTCTCTCTGCATCTCTGGGGACCCAGAAAGTGGAAGTCCACCCCTCCTTTAAATCAAAACTTCCTTTAGGTTAGCGGATTTTATCAATGTATTTTAATATAAAATACCATGATGCTCAGCATGGGTGGCTATGTTTTTTTTTTCTTTCCACATATCCTGTCTTAACATTTCAGGCATCCCATATGGAGAAGCTGATTGTCTAAATATGCCAGGGCAGTTTCTCTCTGCAGTCTCCAAGCCAAAGAGGCACAAGGAAAGACGTAGGATACCAGACTCCACACCCCAGCACCAGTGCCATATCCTCCATTGCAGGCCAAGTCAGGCCCACCTGATTTGTAGGATCTGGTGAACTAGCTCTAGGGAAACCCAGAGGAAGGGATCCCAACCAGAATAAATCCGAGTTTCCGCTGCCATCATTTAGCTTGAAACATCCCTGCGACCCAAAGGCTGTCAGTGTGTGCAAATCTATTGACAGGGAAACATATAGTTGTGCACTCCGCAAATCTGGCCTTTAAAGAAGACATAAATTGAAATGGATAGAAGGAAGTCATCACTAAAATAAAGACATACGAAGAACCATTATAAGTTAGCCAAAAACGATGTAGGAGGCACAGCAAACGTGTGGAAGAAAGTGCTTTCATCAGACGAGATCAAAATAGTACTTTACTTTCAAACAAAACGTTGCATATGGTGGAAAGCAAAAACTGTACTTGACCCTTAAAATACAATTCCCATGGTAAAACATGGTGGTGGCAGAATCATCCTGTGGGGATGCATTTCTTTAGCAAACACTGGGAAACTTTCAGCTGAGCCAGCGGTTTACCTTCCAGCAAGACCGCAACCCAAACGGTATAGCTAGAGCTACATCAGATTGCTTTAGATCGAGCCATGTTCATGTTAGAATGGACCAGTCAAGGTCAGACCTAAATCCAACTGAGCATTTGTTGCAAAAAAATTCTGCTTCTCATACAAAGAGATTCAAAGGCCAAAGATCCCAGTCTCCAGATGTATAAAACTAATATACATGCCTCAAAAGACTTGCAGATGTAACTGCAGTGAAAGGGGGTTTTATAGCGTTGATTCAGGGGAGCTAAATATAAATGCACTCCCACTTATTGTTTATTATTCCACTTGTTATTTTTCCTTTTCCCTTTCACTTGTACTGCTTAGTGTTTGACAATCACGCCATCTTGTTAAAATACATTCAGTTTTGTTGTTTTAATGTGACAAAATGTGTGTAAAACTGTATAAAAATGAGTGATTATAGAGAAGTAAAGACGTTATGTCAAGACATTTTCTGATATTTTGATTCTCAGTCCTTACAGAAATGGTCTACCTCTTAAGAAGAAAGCCTTGGTTTCAGCAGTATGTATTGTCATCATTGTGGTTATATTGTTACCCAGTTTGTGTTGGAGGTTAAGCAGGAACCCACACTCCGAGAAACCACAAACACTGACATAGATGGCCTAAATTAGATGTGGAGACAAATATAGCTAACTGCTGGTCATTTTTTCTGTAATGAGGATTCCCCCCTCTGAACTTGCACATAGCCCCCGTTCTTTAGCCTTCTTTACATGCTCCTGATTCAGTTTACAGCTACCGCGAATACAACATCACACTTTTTTTTTTTGAATGAACATGTCAGTGAGTCTCTGTAAATATTAAGATGACATGATTATTTGTTACATAGAGGAGTTCAATAGCTCATGAGCTTGTACAGTATATGGCAAGCTCTGCTGCTCTGTAATTTAAGACCGTAAAGTATTGACAGTTTTACAGTGTGTTGCCGTCCAACGAACTGCGGCAACATTGGGCAGTGTCTGTTACAGCTGTGGTGGACCACAGAAATACTGAAACTGTTGAGGATGAATTTGAGCTTTCTTAAATAAGAAAACATCTTTAGGTCCAAACTGATTTAAAAAAAATAAAAAATGTAATCACCAGTTTGAAAAGCATCAGTAAAAACGAAGAGAAGGAGATTTGAACTGATCTGTGACATCATGTTTAATTCCTAGAAATAAAAAAAAGGATACATGAAGTTAGTTATTTAGCATGACGGGTAAAACAGCAGCAAAGAAGCAAACCCCATAACGTTACAGAAGGAATTGATCTACTTGAAAGATCTGTGTTAAGCTCATCAAGTGGCACAAGAACTGCTCACTGAATGACTGATATGACTGATTTGCAAAACGGAGGAGAAAAATGTAATGATTATATTTATGTCTAATTAGCCTTTTGTCTCATTCCAAGCATAAACTTAAACGTATGTTACTGGAATTTTATGGGATAAACCAACACAAACTAATTCATAATGGTGAAGTTGAAGGAAAACAGTTTTCAAACATTTTCACAATTAGAAAAATCTCATTCTTCTGAAATTCAACCTTTTCACACCTTAGAATCAAATCATGATTGGGATGACTTCTTCAGAAAGACGTTTGCGAGACATCATAACATAGTTCAATTCATTAGCCGCTTCAGGCGGCTAATAATTCTAATTGAAGCCCACAATCTCCTCAGTTATTTTGACAGAACGTACAGAATTGGCTGGTAGTTGTAGTGTTTACTTGAGTTTCACCTGTTGTGGCCCGGTGGACGGCTCGGACATGAGTTATTGGTGATGTGCGACATAACCAATAACTCATGTCCGAGCCGTACGACCAAATTCAAGAACCACATGCTGCGAGCATGTGGCTCTTGAATTTGGTCGTAATTCAGCAATACTTCACCTCCATTTGGCAAACCTTTCAAATTACCTTGCTTCTGTCAAGCTCATCTTTCTGTTTGTCTGTTCTGAACCCGAAATGGTGCCAGACAGCAGCCTAGCCCAAGCGCTCTCAAAGCCGGCGCTAGGCTAACAGTGCCACTAGTGTTCGACGCCATGTTGTTTACATTTTTAACAGCTAGCACTCATGCCTGAATTTAATGACGAAACAGTAGGTGGGGTTAAGAGTTCACTGGGAGAAACTGTATTAAAGGTTTAAATCGATCTTTGGACGGACAAATCGATCTCTTATCTCTGTATGGTTTTCCTAAAATTCTTTCATAATGGCTAGATTTGCTGAGGGCATGTTAAACGGTTGTCCTGTTTAAAGATTTTCTCGCCAGATGTATGGATCTCTTCAGCTCCTCCCGAGTTACCATAGGCCTCTCGGTTTCTTCTCTGATGAATGCCCTCCTTATCCGGTCAGTTTAGGTGGACAACCATGTCTTGGTTGGTTTGCTGTTGTGCTTTACTTACATTTTCAGATGATTGATTTTATTAGTGAAAGAAGGATTAAAACCTTGGATAACTTTGACTACATACATATTGGTTAATTCACTGGAAGAATAGCTACTTTATGGATCAAGGGTTAGAAACTGTATTGGTATAATTTACATTTTTCACTTGATTAGTTACATGTTTCTGTTGCAAAACTCAGTCATGAGTACATTCAGTAGCAAGTACGACATAAAAGCTAGCTGAACACAACACTGCTTCTATAAAGCTACAATTTTACAAACATGGAATTGAGTTGGAGAATCTAAACCAGCACTATCCACCATAGTTGAGTTCTGTTAAACATCTGTCAACACAGAACACATTTGCAAAGCTGGGCCTTTTCTGTAATTTAGGCAACTATTTGTCCCTGTGGACTTTTTAAACTGAGGTAGAATAGCCCTACCTGGTTTGGTCACTTTGCTGTTTTCTGTGGCTATGAAGGCAGGCTAAGGTTGAGACATACATCTGTTCTGTTCTGGCTTGTGGTTGGGCAATGAAGGGTGGAGGTCTTTGGTCCATCTGTGGCTTGGTGTCTGCAGAAAGGCAACAGGACCTTGTGGTTGTGGTTATAATGCTCGATTTATTGGTTGGGTTTACACCTATGCACACACAAACTCTAGAAAAAGGCACACTCCTGCTGTCTAGATCCAGTTTTATTTATTGCTGGGAATGCTTGACCAGGAAAATACTTTCTTTTTCCTCGGTTTTTATGTTGAGCTCAATCTGAACAGTATGAACAACAGTTCACTTCAGACATGCCATGGGTGATTCTAAACAGTGAGCGTTAATGCGCTTCAGAGGTCAATCAATCAATCAATCAATCAATCAATCAATCAATCAATCAATCAATCAATCAATCAATCAATCAATCAATCAATCAGTCAGCCAGTCAGTCAGTCAGTCAGTCAATCAAACTTTATTTATAAAGCGCTTTTCATACAAACATTGCAACTAAAAGTGCTTTACAGATTAAAGTGACCCCACATAAACCACATTCCTATCCCTCCCCCACAGATTTGAAAGCATGATCACAATTATACCCCCCACCTCCCAACCCAACCCCTATGCACACACACACTCAAGATCAACAATAAAAAGGACATTGGGCCGAGTACAGATAAGCCAAGTAAGGTAAAGAAAAGTCATCTGCACCAGTAGCAGCACATCAACAGCAGCAGCCAAGGCACTGACACAGGGTGTCCAGAGGAGGCAACGCTGAGACCCCCACCTCCGCCCAAGCACTACCTTGAGAGCACCTACACAGCCACAGTTGACCACCGCTCCCGAGGCAGAGGGCTCGCCCTGAGGTCCCCTGGCAGCCTGTTTCAGGGGTGAGGGCGATAGTATTGGAACGACGCCTCACCATGAGTGTGTATCCTGGCTTTTGGGATGACAAGGAGACGGCTGCCAGAGGGGCGCAGAGACCGTGAAGGTTCATATGGTAAAAACCGTTCTGAAAGATAAGAAGGCCCAAGACCATTAAGACACTTAAAAACCATTAAAAGAAAAGTAAAATCGATCCTAAAACATACAGGGAGCCAATGCAATGTATTTAAGATGGTTGTAATGTGTTCCTGCCTCCTGGCCTTCGTCAGGACACGTGCTGCTAAATTAGATTAAAAGACAGGGATTGTAGTTTTGGTAAAAGTTTCTCTCTCTGAACCTCAGGACCAATGACTAAAACTTCAGTTTTGTCCTGGTTGAGCTGGAGAAACTTTTCTGCCATCCAGGATTTAATGTCTAAAATGCAGTTAAGAAGTGCATCCATTGGCCGTGTGTCATCAGGAGACAAGGAGATGTACAACTGTGTATCATCAGCATAACTGTGAAAGGTAATTCCATGTCTTCTGATGACACTGCCAAGAGGGAGCATATAAAGGTTAAAAAGCACTGGGCCTAAAATAAAACCCTGGGGCACACCATATGTAATCTTGTGGACCTTAGAGGAGCAGGTATCTAAACTTACCATAAAAGTCCTGTCTGTGAGATAGGATGTGAACCATTTGTGAACAGCACCAGAGAGGCCAATCTGTTTTAAACGGGTTAAAAGAATAGTGTGGTCTACTGTATCAAAGGCAGCGCTTAGATCCAGTAGAACCAACACTGTCACCCTCTGTGCATCATAGTTTAATCTGAAATCATTTAAAATCTTCAAAAGGGCCGTCTCTGTGCTGTGGCTCACCCTAAAACCAGATGGAAATTTCTCCAGGACATTATGTACATTAATAAAATCCTTAAGTTGAATTAAAACAAGCTTTTTTAAAACTTTGCTTAAAAACAGTAAGTTAGTCATTAAAATCTAAGTTGCTCTTCTATCACAGGGGCCTCACCACCGCCCCTTTAATGGCAGCAGGAAAGGCCCCCGTCTGAAGGGAGCAATTAATCATGGTTAAAATCGCATCTTTGAAAAATCCATAAGATGACTTAAAAAATGAAGTAGGAATTGGGTCCAAAAGACGTGGTGGAGAAAACATTATGAAGATTATTAACATTATCTCAGCTTCTACCAGGACGAAACTGTCCAACGTTTCCTCTGGTAAAGACACACGCTCAGACTTGTCTAAAACCATGTAACTTTGAGAAGATAAAATTTTACATCTGATAGTGTCTACCTTCCCTTTGAAGTGGTCTGAAAATTTCTCACAGAGAGCATTTGACGAGGTTTTCTGAAACTAAAATTGGGCGGCTGTAGCTCAGTGGTAGAGTTGTCAGCCTGCAACCCAGAAATTGTGGGTTCAATTCCAGCTTCCAACCTGCTACATGTCGTTGTGTCCTTGGGCAAGACACTTCACCCACCTTGCCTACTGTGGCTATAATCATAGCTTGCTTCCACCAGTGTGTGAGTGAATGAATAATGGAGTTGTAAAGTGCTTTGAGAGTCTTGAAAACCGCTATATAAATGCAAGCCATTATTTATTATCAGAAAGAATTTTGGGATTATTTTTATGATCTGAAATTATTTTGGAAAAGTATGCATTTCTTACATTTCTTACTGCGTAATTGTATGATTTGAGAAGTTCTGTGTATATTTGATGGTTTATCGTGATTTTACTTTTCCTCCATTTTCTCTCTGCCACTCTGCAATTTCTCTTGTTTTTTGAGGTCTTCATTTCTCCACGGCGATTCAAGTTTTGAGTGTGCACTTTTAACTTTTAGTGGAGCACAGCAGCACAGACCAACCTGGAGAGGAGCAAATAGTGTCCAAGGGACAGCATGTTGTCAGTGGTGTTTAATGGCCCATTAAGATGCCTTGGACTTCTGAGACGGTTTGTGGTTGCTCTCTCTCTGCTTCTTAGCTGAATGTTGCTAATGACGGAGCAATAAGTACATAACACATTCTGCTGCCACTAACTGACAAAACAAACAAGTGAACAATAATAGAATAAAAATGTTCTTGGTCCTCTTTCATTTTTGATCACAGAATACATTTTCTTACCTTTGTGTTTCGGTGGATGCCTGCCTATTCACGGTTCAGTATTCGCAGATTTTTATGTGGAGCGTAACTCCAGGTTCGTTCCACCTTTTCACAAATTTTTCATTAAGGATATCGAGGATATTCAAAACCATATCCAGCTTGCGAAGCTGAAATCCCCAATTGCAAACTACTTGACACACTTTTAGCTGGCATTTGCAAAGCAGCCAATCCATTAGTTCCATTTATTGTCCTTGACGTTGATTGGCTGTACCCCCAAGAGCGGAGATAAGGAAGACTGCAGATATTAGCTTCTGCGATAGTACAATGACGGATTAGATTGTGCATATAAATGCATATTAAAGTGTGCTGGTGTTTTAACTATTACATTAGACATTTATAAACGTTTGTAGACAGGATCTTATGTATTCGGCGCTCTGGATCTTAACCTTTGTGATTGTATATCGATAAGCTGATGTCAGAACATATTTGTTTTTGTCTAGAATTTGCGTGCGATGCATCTGAAACATTTATAATAACCTAAAAATTCATTGATCCATTTAGCCATCCATTCCATCCATTGTCTTTTACTATCCAAGATCTAGTTCTGGAGGTACCAGGTAGACCCAGACATCCCTGTCCCATATATTTAAAAGTATTCCCAATCCAGAAGGGGTGTATAGTCTTTTCAGAGAGTGCACCGAAAACTTTCAAAGAAGATAACCATACACCATCCCCTGCAGGCAACATTTGACATTGATTTCAGAGTAGAAACTTTGTTCCTTACAGCCTAAAATTTTAATTACAGGTAATGGAATTTGCGGAACATATTCTTCATGATGGAAACTTGGGACAACATGAATTACATTTTAGCCACATAATCTCGGGAAACTATCAAAATCCAAAACCTTTCAGGTGCTTAAAAAACAATGTTTCTTATTCTAATGATTTTCACAGGAAATTATTGATATTCATCTTTGAGTCGTTGATGATATGCCCACTTCAACGGGGTTGTCACAACAACAATGAAAAGAAAAACCTAATAATTTTACAATTTTAAACCGGACTGTAGCCAACACCATCTCCTTTTGTAACCACGAGCGAGTGGTAAGTGTGAGGATAAATCAATGGTGTTTCACCTACAATACGTGAGTACATTGTTGACACACACGTTAGTGGCAACCATACTAAGATTCCATTCCAATGGTGGCCTCCAAGCTAAACTAAAACCAGACGTGTTTCACTTTTGAAAATGAAGTTGAAGATTTAAATGTGATAAGATTTGCTCCTTTGCAGGTCCATACCTTTGCAGTTTTGTTCGGTTTGCATCTGACTTTATTGGGTACAAAAAGCAGTCGTCTACAATTTTTGGGAAGCTCCACAAACTGATGAAGAATCAAACTGACCTAGAGCCAAGTAGTAGATGCCAGGCTATGGTGGCACAGTTGGTGGTACTGTTGCCCTGCAGCAAGAAGGCTCGGGGTTCAAATTGTGGCCTGGGGTCTTTCTGCATGGAGTTTGCATGTTTTCCCTGTGCATGCGTGGGTTCTCCGGTTGCTCCAGCTTCCTCCCACATTTCAAAACAACAGTTCAGGTAATTGGTCTCTCTAATTTGTCCTTAGGCTTGAATGTGTTTGCATGGTTGTTAGTCCTCTGTGTTGCCCTGTTGAGGGTGTACCTTCCTCTTGCCCACGGACTGCTGAAGATAGGCACCAACGTGGAAGTAACATAAATTGCAGTTCCCCCCTCTTCTGCTAGGGGCTGGCTCCAGAGAGGAACAAGTTCCCTTTGACTCCAACTGAAATGCCAACTTTACAGCAGAAATAAACATGTTTACAGCCGGGTTTAAAAAAACATTTTGGGTTTAATTGGTCAAGTTTACCGTCATGACAACTCTGAAGGGGATTGATTTTTAAAATCTATTTTATAACTCATCCATTTAGATGTAATTTAACCTTAAAAATATGAATAATAAGGGGCGTGTCATTTTGATTGACAGATGAGCCGTCATCGCTAGCACTAGTGGCTGGCGGCTTGCTCCCACCTGCTTGCTCCAGGGAAGGACGCAGCCTCAGCCTCACGTTAAAAGTATAGGTCGTTTCGTTTCTCTGAACTTGACTGTCAGTTGCGTCCGCAATGTTTATTTGTGTTCGCATGGTAATCGTGCACTTATTAGACAAAGATGGCTTACTGTGGTAATGATTGCATCAATCACCAAAAAGTCTATGCTCCTTTTTTTTTTTTCATTAAGTAAAATCATATATACTGCGCTGGCTGAGCTCATTAATTAGCAAAGTAGCTACCATTTTCCCAATTTAATATCCTTCCTAGAAGGCTAAAAGGGGCCAGAGTCGCTCAGCTGCGGTTTGCTGGCTAAAAGCACCCGCTAACCTCCGTTAGCTTTGGTTAGCTCCACGTTAGCTCCGAGTTCGCTCGTAGCTACATCGGCTCAGAGTTCAATGGGTGTCATTCCTCCGCCCGCACCCTCACAGCCCCACTCGTAGCTCCACCTCTTTGCCCATTTTTGTATTTTCAGGGAGTGACAAGATGGGTGACGTGGCTGAGATGGCGGTGGTGGGAACCGCTTCAGTTCAGCTCTTTAGAAACTTACCGGTGACGTCACGGAGGTTCCGTCCCTCTTATATATACAGTCTATGAGAAGGACTCGCAACACTAGCAACCTTAAGAAGTAGCCTTTTTTCTCTTTTCTTTTTAGCGACAGCTAAACGTCAACGTATATTACAGGTTTGGGTACAAAATACATTCAAGCATTTAGCTGAGTGGATCATTGTTGTTTTGTTTCTAACCCTTTTCCCATCCTACAATGCTAAAAAATGAGAAATAAATGGGTTGTGGAAATGTTTTGTAGCAGGACGTTCACACTGTGACAAGGCCAAGCAGATAACCCCCAGCTGCACAGTCTGAGCCATCATCCATGGTAAAGTCAAACACTGTCAGCTCTGTCACCCCCGAGAAGGCAGACATGCAGATTTAGAACCAATATTGGTTTTTGTGTCATACTCAAATAATATAGGAACAAACAAACCCAAATATTGAAGGCAGCAATCACTTTTATTTTCAGCAGATTCTAACCTCGGTAAACATTTGTCAAAAAGGCCGTGGCAAGTGTCGGCTATGTCTGGCTGTAAACTTAGAATAACCAAAATGCCTTTAGCCTTGCGGTAGAACTTAAATACTTAGGATTTGATCTACAGTTTCATTTCCTGGAAACAACCTGGAACATCTTAAGTGTTCACTGCTGTTTGCATCCGCAACTGCTTGCAATGGATTATGGGTACCACAAGGTGGTGGAAATGCACTAGTTGACAGTGAGACCTTAAAGCACACAAAGAAGACAGCTGTGTGTTTGAATCTGACTTTTTAATTCTTTTTGATGTGTTCAGTTGAATCAAAGAAAATCTTTATGGCTGGAATTGAACCCACAATTTCTGGGTTGCAGGCTGTATCTTTACTTGCTTAAACAATAGGTTTTAGTTTGGCAGAAGAACATTTGACTTGGGGAAGCAAAGTCAATCAAGACCTGAAGGTGTAGTGGGTGAGAGGAGGGGGACTGGTTTGGGAGCCTCACTGTCTCATCTTTGCCTTTGTGCTTCTGTTGGCATCTTGTAGCCATGACCTTCAGTCAGTAGGTTTACATGCAGTAAGAGAAACCCGAATTATTACCTTAGTACAACTAAGTTTGGACTTTTGAAATGTATATATACTCCTTGGTCCGGCCGAAGACGAAGCGATTTGGCCTACTCCTAATCGAGCTAAGACACCCAGAAAGTGCAGTTAGAAAACCGAATCCATATGCAAGTAAACAACATCCCAAGTAAGTGGAGCTATGTCTGGTCTGGGCTTCTCCCCATTCTGGAAAATAAGTTGCCTCGGAAGCTGGAACATTTTTTTCTCTATGACTGAATATAAACATTTCACTTAGTACCCAAAGCTTTAGCTATAAGCCTGGACAGATTTGTGCCCCTCTCCAATTTGATTCACAAGGACTCTTTGCCTGCTAAAGGAAGGACATGTCTGGTTGTCATCCCTTTTTCGCTTTCCCTTTTAATGGCTAGCCAGATTAACTCATTGGCTGCCTTTATCTGAGCGTTTGCTGGTGCCCCACATGTGGATGAACATTTAGTCATTAAGCTGTGCAGACCGAGGCGACTGCCAAAACAGACACGAGCTTACGTCAACTTCCATATAAGAAGCTCCTGCTTCACTTTGACCCAAATGAGGGGGGTGGGGGGGTGAGTGTCCCCTCCTCCTCATTCATACGCGTAATATACTCAGCTACCTGTTTGTCAGTGCAGCACACGTAGGGCTGAGGCTCGCTTACCTCTCGTCGCCGTCACTCTCATTCATCCTTTTCCTGCCTCTCCTTCCTCCTCTCCTCCTTTCTGCTTCCAGTCATTCACAAGCGGAGGACATCCCCACCTGCAGCCAGGTAAACGAGCGCTCGCGCTCACCCTTTTTTTGTCATCCACAGTCATATTGACTATCTGAAGTGGGTGACGTGACTGTGTGGATTGGCTCCATTCACGTCTTTGTTACTGCGAACGGGCACCGCATCAGTGTGCTGGTGAACGAAGGAAAAACACAAGGATCATTGTGCTGATGTACTCCGAGGGACTCGGGAGGAGCTGAACATTTTATAGGTGTGCAGACGGCGCATCTTCTATAACGAGAGTGTAAGCCAGTGTGTGTGTGTGTGTGTGAATGAAGCAGAGGATGATGCATGCAGTGAGCGGTCTGTGGGCTGTATGTGTATTACAGCTTGCAGCTCACGCTGAGAGTGAATGAGCTGCCTGTGTTGTGCACCCAGTCTCCTCGTGTGGACCTGTGGGAGCAGTCCTGAACTGTGTGTACTCTCTCACACACAAAGGGAAGGTGGTGTACAATACAGCTGGGAGGGCTCTCTTCTTACACCTGTAAAGGTGCTGGCAAACCCCTCAGCTGACATCGTAGTGGTAACGAAGATGGTGTTAAAATGTAAAAAAAAAAAAAGTCCAGTTTTAAATCCTTGAATACCCCCCCCCCCCGCCAAAACAAAAAAAACATGCGTCAGTCATGTCTAATGGAATCTTTTTTTTTAGGAAAGGATGGTTCCAGTTTATTTCTCATTGGAGAGGTCACTGGTTCAGTGCTAGTCATTACATTTGAGATATCCTTCGTCCTAAGACCATCTAAGAGGATACAGTATCATAGCTGTACAAATTCAAGGCTCCTAAACTATTGATTTTTAGCAGTGTGCTCTCTCCAAAAAAGAAGCAGCTCCTGAGGGGGAGGCACCTTAGCCTCTCTCGCTCTCTCTCGCTCTCTCTCGCTCTCTCTCGCTCTCTCTCGCTCTCTCTCTCTCGCTCTCTCTCGCTCTCTCTCGCTCTCTCTCTCTCGCTCTCTCTCTCGCTCTCTCTCGCTCTCTCTCGCTCTCTCTCGCTCTCTCTCTCTCGCTCTCTCTCTCGCTCTCCCTCTCTCTCTCTCTCTCTCTCTCTCTCTCTCTCTCTCTCCCCCTCTCTCTCTCCCTCCGTCTTTTGTCCGTGAGGATGCTAGAAGATAAATTTAGCCCTCCAGCTCTCCTTCCATCTGCTACCACATGGTTTAGGGCCGTTACCATAGGAACCACCGCTGGGTTCCCATTAGAGTGAGAAAAGGAATTTTTTTTTTTTTTAAAGATTTTTTTTAATGCACTTCTGCATGTGTGTGTTCTGGATTTTTAATATGATGTTTTTCTTTTTGCCGTTTTGTCGAACATTACATTTAGTACCTGCCTTTACTTTGCTGCGTGGTAACTTTAGTTGTTTTCTCCACTCAACATTCAAGCTGTTAAACAAAAAGAAGAGAGGCATTTTTCAGGATTTACCGATGCAGGCGGTGGGCGAGACAATCAAGGTCTTGGGTTTGGATCAGGAGAATGCTTAGTTTTCAATAAACATAAGTATGCACAATTGCTGTTAAACTATATTTAAAAAAAATCTGCATTCAATGTAGAAATATTCTGTCTAGGCCTAACCAGTCTTTGTATTGCAGTTGTATGATTCCTCTATCTCAGCTGGTGCTGAAAGCCAAAGAAAGTTTTTTTGTCAAACAGAATGAAGGTTTTATAAATTCCAAACAGTGTTCTAAGGAATTTCTGTTCAGCGCTAAAATATTTTGTTCAGCTTTGTTCAGTCTAAGATTTTTGACCTAGAGATGATCAAATGCTGCCCCGATTCCTTTAAAAATGTGGAAGTAATTCATATCCTCATCCTTTAGTATTGTGCAGATAGGAAACTCGGATGCAGATGCCAAAAGTTTTCAAGTTGTTGTATTCCAACAGTGCTTACAAATCATTCATATCTGGTAGAACTTTATGTCATGGAAGTTGATCCCATAAGAACAACTTTAAGAGCATTAAAGGGGTGAACAGTTGGAGTAGCTCTGTCACATTAGTTCTGATTTGTTCTTTTTCTAGACTTTTGTTTATCATTTTCTGGTTGAGGCGGATGGTTTGGATAATTCTTCCCTCTGGTTTTGGATGCTGGAAGAATTTTTGCTCCCTTTTTTTGTACCTTTGGATAGTTTTACCATGGCAACAAGGTGTTGTTTTTTCAACTGGAAGCACATGACTACAATCTCGGAAGCTCAAGTAATGCCTGAACTGCAACCCAATATCCCAGAGGAGTTGGAAAAGGAAGCTTCATGGATGCAGAGCAGGACCAAAGAGCAGAGAGAGAAGGAGGAAGTTTAAATCCTATCTTCCATCATAATGGGCGAAGAACTGATGGTGTCATCCAGGACACGTTACTCTGGAATATTGTCTTTGCGTCCTGGATATTGAGCTGTTGTCAGGTCATTAGCTTGTCATACAGCAACAGTCTCTTCTGTCAGAGGCCTCATCAGATTTATTGCAAGTCTGACCACTAGCCGAGATCCCTTTTGCTCACAGCATCACCATCTTTGAGGATACTTGGATGATATGATACATTTAGTTTTTCCTTGGGATATATGAAGTATTAATGACTTGAATATCTCAATCTGCCTTTTGGGCATCATCCATCCGTCTGTCTGTCCGTCCGATCGACCGAAGCCACCCAGCTACCATTGCAGCAGTCTCTCTGTGTGCATGTTCCTGACATACACTGATACCTTACCTTTACTTTGAAATTGCCAAATAGCTGCCAATAACTTCAAATCTATAATTTTCCATGACGGAGAGAGGTTGAAAGCATACAATATTAAAACAGTCATTTTTACTGCACTCCATTTAGCCTTTCTGTGATCTGTGCACACTCTCTAGAGCTGTGATGTTTTGGGGCTGTCGCTGGGCATCACTGACTTTCAACTCCCTCCACAGATTCTCGATTGGATTGAGGTCTGGAGACTGTCTAGGCCACTCCAGAACCTTGAAATGCCTTTTACGTAGCCACTTCTTCATTGCCCGGGTAGCAATGAAGAGTTTGGGATGTGTTTGGGATCATTGTCATGCTGGAAGATCAAGCCATGTTTCATCTTCAATGCTCTCACTGATGGATGGAGATTTTTGCCTAGAATCTCACAATACATGGCCCCATTCATCCTTCCTTAATACAGATCAGTCGTCCTGTCCCCTTTAAAGAAAAGCAGCCCCAAAGCATAATGTTTCCACCCCCATGCTTCACAGTGGGTATGGTGTTTTTGGGATGCAGTCTTCCCCCTCCAAACATGGCGAGTGGCATTTACACCAAAGAGTTCTATTTTGGTCTCATCTGACGACATGACATTCTCCCAATCCTCCTCTGGATCATCCAGATGATCTCTGTCAAACTTAAGACGGGCCTGGACATGTGCTGGTTTAAGCAGGGAGAATGCAGGATTAATCCATGATGATGTAGTGTGTTACTAATAGTAACATTTGTTACTGTGGTCCCAGCTCTCTTCGGGTCATTGACCAGTTCCCTCCTTTTTGATGTGGGCTTTTTCCTCACCGTACAGAACATCATGCGTACCCCACAAGGTGAGATCTTGCATGGAGCCCCAGATTGAGGGAGATTGTCAGTAATCTTTTATTTATTGCATTTTCTAATAATTGCTCCAACAGTTGATGTCTTCTCACCAAGCTGCTTGCCTATTGTAGTTTGGCTCATCCCAGTCTTCTGTAGGTGTACAATCTTGTCCCTGGTGTCCTTGGACAGCTTTCTGGTCTTGGTCATGGTGGAGGTTGGAGTCTGACTGTTTGAAGGTGTGGACAGGTCTCTTTTATACATGCAACGAGTTCTAACAGGTGCCATTAATACAGGTAAAGAATGGAAGATAGAAGAGCTTCTTAAAGAAAGAGTAACAGGTCTGTGAGGGCCAGAATTCTTGCTTGTTTGTAGGTGCTAAATACTTATTTTCTGCACCATTATAGAAATAAATTCTTTAAAAATTATGCGATGTGATTTTCTTTTTCTTTTTTTACATTCTGTCTCTTACAGTTGAAGTGTTTATATGATAAAAAATGGAGACCTCTCTCATCTTTTTAAGTGGGACAAGTTGCACAATTGGTGGCTGCCAAATACTTTTTTTGCCCCACTGTATATGTTCATTATATACATAATGAATCATGGTGAACTTAGATCAATTTAGGATACAAAGAAATATTGACTTTACAAGCACATGGTTGTGGTAATAGAAAAGTGTCTTTAAAATCTTATAACTGGACTGTCAATTAAAAAGGACTATATTATGTAGTACAAACTAAATATGTAATGATTAATTTTGACAGCTCATTTGCTGATGTCACATCAATTACTTACAGATGTGTCTGTTACTTGCAGTATACGAGATGTAAATTATCAAATGATATTACATGAGGCACTCTCTTATGGGCAGAACCCTATTAAAAATGTGTTTACTGTTTTTTTAATTTTATTTCAGCATTTAGGTGCCATTAACATCCTCAAAACTGAAAGTAGCCTCAGAGCTTACCATCCTGCAGTTAATATTTCTATATTCTCAGTAAGAAAGGATGTTATATGGTTTTAAATGTTGTTTGATGACTTGCTTAAATTCTATACAAAGAGCCTGTTACACAATAAATGTTTTGTCGAAGGTTCGAATTTTGCATGTATAATTCTCCCACAACTTATTTCAAAGATGCTTCTCAACCTGTTATCAGCCATTTGGATAATATCCAGCAGCTTTGCTGTCTTCCACCAGAATGTGGGTGTAGAAACCAGCTGGTCTGTGCGTGGGATGCCTTGTTTACTGTTTCAGTGTGCTGGCACAAAATACCACTGGGAAATTTATCCATGGAGGAACTGATAGCTAATGGCCATTCATCCACTACATTTGGTGTGATCATTTTTAATGAATATAGAATCGTGGTTAATAAGATGAAAAATATAAACACATTTAACAAATATTAGATCTGATGTGACTCTTCAAGGTTCACATCATCATGGAAGAGAGAAACTGTTAGAACCCAAAGTTCGAGAGTATAGTACACAAATATAAAGCTGAAATGTAAAAGCCTTGTACACCATTTATTAGCTTCTACAGTCATCCTAGCGAGCAAAACCTTTAATTATGCTTTAATTATTTTATGTATGACTTGGAGAGGAATTTTGTTTTCCTTCATACAACATTGCTTCATTGTTTTGTACCACCCATTTCTGGCCCAGTTCCACCTGTCACATATTGTATCTCATATTTTGGTCTACAGAGGAGTTCAGACTTAAAGGTTGAATATGGAACATTGTCATAAAAAGCTATTTAAAAAAAATAATAATAATAATACCTCCACGGGTGTTTCAAATGGTGCAAAAATAAATCATTTTAATTTAAATATAATAAAATAGTATTAAAATATAAATTTTAACGGGCACGACAATGACGTAATGTTTACACCTACCGCCAGTAGTGGCCGCGGGGTGCCAGATACGGTCTCTATGATCCAACTATGTGGTTGGTACAACTTGGCTGGTATTGGGAAAAAATGGCAGAGTATGCAAGTCAAGCAGCATCTTCAGAGCCCTAGAGGAGATATCGTTGGCTGTCTCAGGAGAGGAGTGACCGGAGAACAACAGAAACTAGAGTAGTTTTAGGAGAAGCCTACACTAGATGCACCCACATAAAACATGTCCACGGCGTCAAACACACGCAGAAACGGCGACTTTCCTCCTGGATCGGTAAGCTAAGTCACTTGCTAACTTTAGCTGTCAGTTAAACTGCTCTTAAATACATTCCTCACTGGACACAGTTCAGGCTGGTAACTGGGCGTATCGGCAGCGAACCAGGCAACCCAACAGCTGGAATTATTTTTCCATTGTTGTAGCTACAACTTAGACCCACTAGATGTCGCTATAGTGTTCAAGTTCCATATCCAACCTTTAAGTCAGTGAGTGAAAGAAATCCAGGTTCTGTGGAAGCTAAATGAGCTCCAATCATTGCCACTCCACCACCATGCTTTGACAGTTGATGTGGTTGATTTTACATTATGGTCAAACATCTACTTTTGTCTTGTCTATTTATGGGTTTTATTCAGTTTATTTGTGTTCACTATATTCAGACGGAACCTTGCAAACATATAAATTATTGCCATATTTTGTTTTTTATAAGAATTTATTTGCAGCAGATTTTATTAGCTGACCATGTGGTGAATTTGCTCAGGTTTCCAATCCTAGAAAATGTGGGTACTACGTTAAAGGTTTTTCACTTATGAATAATCATTCTTAGTCTAACAACATGGACTTCTGATTTTTGGGAGATGGAGCAACAAGTAGTTATGTAACAATATTACTGATATGTTTTCTTAGACGTGTGGTCCAGAACAGCAGAATGCAGAGACCCCTGCTTTTTATCCTGGTAGTAACACCTCCTGGGTAATTTTGATTTGGTGGATTTGACTGAAGTTTGATTGTACAGTGAACCCCTGCCCATTTGCGGTTCATTATTCGTGGATTCACCCACTCGCAGATTTTTATGTTGAACTTGACTCCAAATTATTTGCAGAAAATATGCCTTTTCATAGATCTTTTTATAGAGCATATCTAAAATATATGAAAGAATATCCAGCTTGGGAAGCTGAGATACCTAGGTTCTATGCATCCTGACCTGCTATTGGCTGGCATTTACAAAGCAGCCAATCCAGCAACGCTGAGTGTCAATGAGTATTAAGGTATATTTGGGGCTTGAACTATTAAAATAGTAGTTATAAGCATTTTTAGAGGGGATCTCAAGCATTCGCAAATTTCAGGTATTCGCAGCTGACTGCTAACCTCTGCAAATTTTTGGGGTCCGCAGTACCTGAAAGCTATTTACCCTATTTAAATCCAGTGGACGCAGCAAGGATGCATTTAGTTGCCCTATACACAGCTTCTCCATTTTTGCTTTTGTTTAATAAATAATAAACAGCTTGACCTTAGGGTACATTGGGCAAAATAACTTTTGTTTCTAGCACTACCAGTTTTAAGGTAGAGGGATGGACATGTAAGGCAGTGCCATCTCAAACACATTAGGACACAATATTTCCTACTTAGTAATTGATGTCTAATAAGAAATAACTTGATTAGACACTAGAAATGACACCTGTATGACATGGAGTTCATTTGAAATAGACAGTATGTTAATAATTGTCTATCAATGACTATTTCTCTTTTTTTGTATTCACAGATCTTAATGCTTAGAAGACGGGAATCATACATTCAAATGAGTTTGAAGACTGGATAAGTGCTCCATGTTACTACTTTTAGATCAGTCTACTTAGGAATTCCTTTCCCAAACTAAAATCTTTAAGGCTGGATTATTTGATGTCACTGCTCTAAATTTGATATCCCTTTGTTTTGAAGCAATACAGACTAAGTAAAAAAATCAATCATGAAGCCTGCCACTTAAAAAAGGTAGAGAATTTACCAAAGCCCCCTTATGTGAAATCCAGTTAATGATTCATCTTTGATTCTGTGGCCTGGTTGAGGCAGACGCAAATCAAGTGTCTACCTAGGGATTTCCTTCTTGTTTATGGAGGCCTTGCATTGCCAAAAAACAACTGGGGAGCAGACTGGAGGTCAAGAACAACATCAATCAGAATCTCTTCAGCAAGGTCTGCGGCGCAAGTCTTCTTCCCAGAACTCTCGACAACAGGTCACTGCTTGCCCAAGGTCTCATGGTACAGCACAGGTGCCCAAACTGTCCAGAAGAAATAACCCTGAACGTAAACGTTTTAGGCACCAGCGGCAGAGTGCTGTCTCCGGTACAGTGCTGGAACACAATCAAGAAGCAGCAACAGAAGAAGCTACAGTTTATAGTTCATCTTTAGGAGCGCTACCTTGCACTGAAGACCCTACTATCCAGTCTGCATCAGAAACCCAAGAGGACAACCCCAAACAGAAGCGTGAGCGTAAGCCTCAGAAACCAGGCAAATATGTTTGCACTTACTGTGGCCGTGCATGTGCAAAGCCCAGTGTTCTACAGAAACACATTCGCTCGCATACAGGTGAAAGACCCTATCCTTGTGCCCCATGCGGCTTCTCTTTTAAGACAAAGAGTAACCTGTACAAACACCGCAAATCACATACCCACAAGGTAAAGGCAGGCTTGGCACTTGGGGAGCCAAAATCTTTAGAAGACCAAGTCACTGAGTCAGAGGATGAAACACGACAACTGTCCACTGCTTTAGCGCTAACAAATAGACAAAACAGTGTAGCCTCAGTTAGGAGTCCAGAAGCTGATGTGGCAAAAGATAGCACTGGACCCAGCAATGACTCCTTTGCAGTGAAAAAGAGACTGGCCCTTCGTCTAAGTAGAGGGAAGCATGGTTCTCAAGACTCTTCTGATGAAAAGACCTCATCTCTCACATTAGGAAGTAGAGGCAGTACAGAATCGGGCTACTTCTCCCGCTCTGAAAGTACAGAGCAATTACAAGACAGTCCCCCAAACACGAGTGCCAAAAGCTATGCGGAGATCATCCTTGGTAAATATGGACGCCTTGGACAACTACAGAGAATGTCCCGTCATCATAACCAGCATCTCCCCTGTCAGGAGGAAAAAAACATATCATTTACTGTACCTAAGAAGCAGGTTATTGATCATATCACGAAGCTCATCACCATCAATGAGGCAGTGGTGGATACCAGTAAAATTGACAGTGTAAAACCGAGGAGATTCTCACTGACAAGAAAGAATAGTTCAGAGGCTCAGAAGAGTTCAAGCATCAAAGAACCTCTTATTCACAGCCCTAAATCTGGAAATCTGGGGTATAAAACTACAGGCTCCATTAGTATGGGAGTTCCCTGTGAAAAATTTCATCATGCATCCCTAAAGGTCGAGCAAACCTCTTGCCAAATTTCTACTGCCTCCATGGTGAGAAGTCTCTCAATGCCATCAGCATCAACTTCATTAGATGCTTCAAGTGCTGCTCCCTGCAAATTTCGCCAAACTCAGTCCTTTGATGAACAGTCTTCTGAAACTCAAATGTCCCGTCGTTTCAGAACACTAAGAAGGCAACCAGCCATTGAAATCCCTGTAGGTGCCGAGCCAACAAAAGAAGAGCAAGAAGCATCTCATACATTTTCCTGCAACAGTGTAACCACAGTATCTGACCAAAAGCAACAGCATCCACAGCCTTATGAATGTGAGGCCTGTGGCACTGGGTGCAAAAATTGGGAAGGTTATAAGAAACACAAACAAAACCTATGCCATGCACATTATCCTCAAAATGAAATTGTAATGAGTCCAATGGAGAGCTCACAGTTAAGTAACCATGCTGTCAGAGCTGAAGTTTCAACAATGCGTAAGAGAAGGAAAGAGGAGAGTTTTGATTCTGATTATCTTTCTTATCCTCCAATTTCCTCTTCGGCCCTCTCATCAGGACAGTATAAAGATGAAGGTATTGTAACTGTTGAGAGTCCTAGAAGGCCAGCACTTCAAACCTGCTCAGTGATTCAGCACACTAGTTTATTTGAAAAACAAGAATCTCCATGTTATGAAAATCAAAGCCTGAAAATAACAAACAACTCTCCACCTCATAAAGAAAATTGGCCCATCTCTAATACTCAACATCAGTCAGTTAAACTTGCAGGCCGAAAGCTGGTTCGTCAAAATAATGTTCAGGTTCCAGAAATACTTGTAACAGAGGACTTGAACATTAGTACAGAGAACTCAAAAGAGCCAAACTTTGCAGATAAAAAACTGGAGAAACTTGATTATTTTCATTGGCCACAAAGGAGCCCCTCTTTAGCACAGCTTCCCATTGAAAAGCTTCCTCCAAAGAAGAAACGCTTACGTTTAGCTGAGGCTGCCCAGTCCTCAGGTGACTCCAGCTTTGATTCCATGTCTCTGCCCCGTAGCCCTAGTCAGGACAGTAGTGCATCATATGCGTCCAGCCGCTCTACATCTTTTGAGGAACCAACTAGACCAGACATGGAGATAACGATATCAACAGCCCTGAGGAGATCGAGAGCCCCTCACATGTTGACTGTGCCTGGGGTGCATCATCAAAGAGAGATGAGGCGCTCAGCATCTGAGCAAGCCCCTCATGACCCACAACCTAGTGTTGAAATGGCTGAGACCCGTAGTAAATCGTTTGACTACAGTTGTCTTTCTCCTGAGCGCTCTGCAGTTGGCTGGAAAGAAAGACGAAAATGTCTCCTTATGAGACACGCAGTAATCCGAGATCAAGATAATGAGGAAGGGCACAGTACTGTCCTGAGCCGTAGTCCAGAACATGTAAGCTCGGATAGATTTTCTCAAGGAAGTCAAACTTCTGTTTATGGCAGCAGGTCCTCCTCTCCCCCTTTATCGAGTGTCAGAGTGTTGGGTATTCCAGAGGGATCGCAGTGCAAAGAGATTCTCACGAAGTGGAAACTCAGTCAAGACATTCACTCGAAAGGAAGCATAGAACTGTCAAAAAGCTATGAGCCTTCAGTGGATGTGATAAAGGAGGCCTCGTACATCCATCCAGAACAGGTTCCTCCTCAAGCTCCACAGATTATTCCCTCACATGGACCCTCGGGGGCAGCCCGAGCCCACTATCTCCCTATGCCTACTGGGCTAAAACTAGAGATTCCCCCACAGCATCAAACGTACACAGAGGTTGCCACCAGTAACTCTCACATTCAGCAACGTCTCCCTCACATAACTTACAGTTTAGAAGAACTGAGGCCATTTACATCTCCAGCAGTAGCAGTTCGTCTCCAAACTGACACTCTCACACCAGCATGTGCTATATACACTACTCTATCTCAGTCCATCTCCCAGAGGCCACATGAGGCATTTGACAGCATCTCACCCAATGCAAGCCTATCAATAGCTAAATTCAGAAACCCCCAAAACATAAGTTTAGACTTGCAACCATGGTCTGATGATGGCCCAAGGTTTCCAGGATCCAGTGGCAACAAACGCATGCTTTCCCCTTCAAACAGCATAGAGCTCAACCCTGAGTCACAACAGCAGCAGAAAAGAGTAAAAGAAGAGGAAGAGAATGAGGTTGGATGTGTCAACACAGCCCCACTTGACACACCAAGTCAAGAGCTCAAACAAGAAACCTTGTCCTGTTTGCCAGATGTTTCTTCTCCCACCTCACGTGCCGGACCTTCTTTCCCCAGCCTGCTCTCAAGCACCTCTAACAGCTGGTGCTATTTGAACTACATAAAGCCCAATCCATCTACTCTGGATGAACAGAAGCCCTCAGTGTATTCATCATGGTCTACTAATGGCTATGACCCCAACCCACCTGGGCTCTGCAGTAAGAAAGTACTCTCTCTACTGAACTGTAAGCAGAGGCTCACTTCCTCCATTTATACCACATCATCCATGACTGTTAGGATAACTGAATCCTTGGAGGATGAGGACAGCAAACGTCTCTGCTCTACTAAGGTAATGACTGTGCTGACCTTTGATTTTTGTCTGTCTCTAAATCTGTAATTAGTTATGCCTTAATTAAACATACAAGAAATGTTCTATTTGAGAAGACAGAAAAATACCTAAAATGGACCTTGAACTCTGGGAACATCAAAAGTCTGATGATCATTGTGGTTCTCAAGAAATATTTCACAACATATAAAAAGATTTGGATTTATGGCCCTCAAGGACAAAACTTTCTGGACCTGTAATACTATAACAGATGGTATATAACACTTTTTTCATTGTGAATTCATAGGTTTTGTTTCCAATCACATGCAAGGGTCAGAATTGGTTAATTTGCTCTATTTCTTTTTCTGAGTTTAGGTCTACTGCAGCCCACCCTTTTGCATAGACCATGAGCGGATGACAAAGGTAAAGCTGCCAACAGATGGCATTGTGTCAAGTAAAACCAGCGAGCAGAAAGAGAAGAGAGAAGAAGAGGAAGTCCATGTATGTTTCCGAAATAAACAACCTCTTGAGGGGTGGATATCTGAGAGAAGGTGAGCATAACAGTCCTCACAAAGAACTCTGCCAGAAACACTAGTTGACCTATTGTATTAATATTGGTGGAACTTATTTTTTACTGTGTTCAAAGCTTTCATCACCCAGTTTTCCATGTTTCTTTCCTCCATGTTGGAGAGGCTAAGGGTTGTCTGTGTGCACCAACAGAGTCCGTCTGTTCAAGGACTGAAGCCAGAAAACTACCTAAGCTTCCTCTGCTCCTGCAGAGATTCATTTTCACCAACAATCACTGCCATTCTCTTTGAGTAGCAAAACAGTATGTGTGCGTGTGTGCGCGCCTGTATCTGAGTCTTGGTAGTGTCACACTGACTAAGTGAATGAATAGAAAAATATGGCAGGATCTCCAAACTGTAATTGGTCACACATGCGACCAAAAATCTCTTTAGGGTGGCCATAAAAAATCTTGGTTCCACCTAAAATTTCATTTACTCTCCTGTGCCTTTCTGTTAATTATTTCTGCTCATGTTCAAAAGAGAACAAGGCCAGAAGGGGGGATGTTTTCCTCTGGTCCGTGCTGACCCTTTAGACTGAACCACGAAACTATGCCAGAACTTTTAAGACCAAGCGAAAGATTTACTTTTTATTATTGTTGTGCTGGAGCTGCGCAAAAGACCCAGGTTCGAATCCCGACCTGGGGTCTTTCTGCATGGAGTTTGCATGTTCTCCCTGTGCATGCGTGGGTTCCCTCCGGTTATTCCGGCTTCCTCCCACAGTCCCAAGACATGGCTGTTAGGTTAACTGGTCTATCTAAATTGCTCTGAGTGTGTGCCTGCATGGTTGTTTGTCCTGTGTGTCTCTGTGTTGCCCTGCGATGGACTGGCAACCTGTCCAGGGTGTAACACTAATGGTGTTTTCTCTTTGCACTTGGAAGTCAGATTTTTCGAGTTCCAAGTCAGAAAAGCAAGAACACAATCTGAAGTCTGACTTCCAACAGGGAACATTGAGCTCGTCAAGAAACCCTGAGTTTTTATTTAATACGGCTGAATTTAGGGAAATTACAGACTAGTGAAATTTGCCGGTCTAAACTATTTATAATGCCACAAACTGTCTACTGGGGGACATGTCTATTTTGTGTTTCAGTACACAAAATGGGGAGTAATATATTGTTTTGGCTTGTATTGCTAATAGGGTTGTCAAGATATGAAAATATTAAAGCCAACACTACAGCAACTTTCTTTTGCAAGGTTCTTTCTAGATCATGAAAATATAACCAGATACTATTGTGACAATGTTTTCTTTGTATACATTACATAATTATAAATTTCTATAAATTCTTTATAAAACTATATAAAATAGTGGTAATTCAGCCAACCGTTTAAATAAAGCCAAACTTAAACAAGTGTAAACAAGGATCTGATCCACATCATCATTCCTTTGGTAAACAACTACAGTCAGCAAGGTCTTTTGAAGCAGGGTCTGACTATCTGCTGCTATCTGCTGCTCGAATGATTGGCTTCAGTTTGACTTGAGCGTTTGTAAGCGTTTACTCATTCTATTATTAGCCACATTAGCCACTAATTGCATTCCAACTGAACAGAAGAATAATGGACGAGAGGATGCGCTGGTGGTTTTGTCGCTTCCCCATTTCGTACCTAATGCGGTCGTCTTCTGTTGGACGTTTCCCTGTTGTATTTTGTACTCGCACTGGCTTCATGGGAAACACTTCTGACTATCACTTTAGTGGGGGCAGGAGTCCCGTTAACCGAATACTTTCAGTATTTGACCTTTTTTTTTTAAACCTTAAATGGTGATGGAAAAAGCAGAATGCCATCGGTCATTTTGACAGATTGCAATTCCCACCCCTGACCACTTGGTGCAGAAGCGTGGACATTTTCATTTTCTTTACGCACAAAGACTCCCATGAGTGCATCTGAGCATCATCTCATACCTAGAAAGTATACCCAATGCATCTCGCCAACCGCGAGCGGACAGCACGTTGAAGAGCTACGGAAATGTCTTTCAAAAGCTACAGAGAGCGTGTGACTTCGCCGCACATTGAAGGCGGTGACAGATCGCTGCAGCTTAACCAGGGATGCAAAAAGAGCGCATGCTGTGGGATTTCATCCCACTGAAGCAAACAGAAAAGCCTACAGCAAGGTCAGAGTGTCTTGCCGAGTTCTGATCACTTCAACTGGAGAAACTTTCCCTGATTTCAAAACTTTGTCTAAAGTGGCGCTCGTAGTTCCAGTCTCCAGTGTGGCAACAGAGCACAGATTCAGCCTCCATTACGCACAAGCTGGAAAGCAGTTCAGCTCCATGTGGAGCGTTCAGGCAGGGCCGCTGCTAGGCTTTTGGAGGCCCTAAGCGTAATTGGTCAGGGAGGCCCCCCTCCACACATAAACACAGACAAAACTTGAGTTTCTACTTAACCTGTTACTATTTATTTTCAAATTGGCTTTAAATAAACATATGAACTAATAAATAGAAGCTTAGTAATAAACAGCATAAAACCATAACAAAATAAACTGAAACAACAGCAGTAATATATAAATAATATGTAAGTAATGTACAAAACTTTCTTTAGAGCACCATTACAAAACAATAACACAACTGTAGTCTCCAAGATTGAACGAAAATATTTATGCACACAAAAAAAACATATAGAAGGAAGTAGCATCTGAATCTTCCTGGCTGCGTGTTGCTCCTTGTATATATTTAAGCATAAGTATATTTTAGCAAAAGCTAAATAAAAGTAACAACACAGATTTTCTGATGACTTTTTTTTTTACAACGGGATAAAAAGTTACATTATGATGCATCATCAGTCTGCTGTTTATCTGTAGCACTTTATTCCATGGCTATCTAGTTGCTAAGAAAGTATATTAAACTATATTATATTAATATAATGGAACATAGACAAAAGGTCACATATTTATACTTCAATTATACACATGAAACAAAACAATTAGGCCTTGACATAGGGTGGCCAAAAAGGAGGACATTTTTCAAGACTCAACAAGTCTAGGATAAAAACTTATTGTTGCACTTACATCACTGTAATACAGAGAATTAGGAACTACTGGACCAGTTCTCGGTTCGGAGGAGTGGTAGTGCAATTAAAATCAGAGATCAGAGTCAGGATCTTCACATTCATTTGAAAATCCTGCTCAGTAAATTATCAGGCGGCAATTTACTGAACATATAAACACATAACATACAGTTCACATTCATGGAAAAACTTGAGTTTGTTACTCACGACACCTTTCTTTGTAACCTTCAGGTTAAACTTGTTTCTGTTCTTTCAACCAAATTATTGTTTAAAAAAACTGGCCTGCATGACAGACCATGCAGAAAAGTTTGTTTAACGCAAATGCATTTACATAAAATTGTCAAACAAAAGAAGAAAAATAAAATCTCCAACACTGGTCAACTCAACGAGGCGGCAGCTTCCATGTCTGCCGTTAAACTTCACAAACAAAAACAGCTGATTGACGCCAAATACAGGCTTATAATGTCAGGAAAATCAAACACAAGGGGTCTAACACAGATATATTCAGTAAAGTAAAGTTATTCACTCAAGTAATCAAGTCTTTTCCTGTTTTACAGACGGAGTTTGAGGCTTAATTAGCTTGTAAACTCGTCACATACATTTCCGAAAATAAGATACAGCCTAACTACAAGAAATCTCACCAAAACCATCCTAGGTTAGATGTTTAAAGTCCTGGCAGTACCAGGGGATCAATGCTGACTGGAAAAGTTTTGTTTTTACCCGCAGAAGTCAAGTTTAAACTCTGTTTAGCTTTAGCTTCAAACCGCTTCTCCTCCCGTTTGTCTCTGACCCTGCGGAGGGGGGGGGGGGGGTGCTTCACGTACTTCTTTCTTTTTTCAGCTCCAGATTCGTGTTGTCTCTTCTTACCTGACATCATTAGCCATTCAACAACAGAGTAGCCTGGAAAACCTTTGAATGGGAAACATTTTGAGGGCTGTACCATTAGGGTCATGGAGGCGGGGTGGGGGTGGGGGGCTCTTTATATAAATTATATAAATACCCCCCCCCTTTATTTAAATTAGATAAAAACATTTAATTTGCCCGAATTGTGACTGATAGGTTACACAGTTAAGAAAAAACAACGGTGGGCCTGTTATAACTAATTTATGTATTATATGCAATAGGCTAATATAATAATTTTCATGACACTTCTTTGGAAACCCTTTTTGGAGGCGCCCGCCAGGTACTTGGGGCCCTACGGGCTCTGCGTACTTTGCGTATGGACAGCGGCGGCCCTGGGTTCAGGCCACAGCAGGTGAAATATTCATTATTAATAAACGTAGCCCATTAATCTGCTCGATGTGATGAAGGTCTTTATGCACATTCATGTTGTCCCAGAAGTCAAAGCTCGGAGCTGTGAATGACCTTTAAACCAGATTTGAGTTGCCTTGATGTTGGTGTGTCTGCAGCACTGCTGATGGAATAGTGTGTGCCAACTTGGGAAGGAAAACTGGCATAGTTTTCTATACATTTTAAAACAAATTAGTATCTTTAAAGAATTTAGTATTGATTATATTGAAGTATTTGTTATTTTGAGAACCCTACTTGCTAGCAGTACTTAGCAACAAAACCCAAATCTCAATGTTTTCTAAAACTCAAATCTGGTTTAAAGTCGTTCACAGCTCCGAGCTTTGACTTCTGGGACAACATGAATGTGCATAAAGACCTTCAGTGGAGGTAATGCATCCATCCGTCTCTCCAGCCTCACCGTATCTTTTTGAGATGAATCGGTCCAGTATGATTCATTGATCAGACGCATGTATGATGTGAGTGCATCTGTTTAGCAGCTGTGTAACACACAGTTTTTAAATGAAATCTAGATCTTCCAGTTTTTATATGTTTGCAACGGTAAAACTGATGTAAATGGCAGCAAGTTGACATTTTTGCAATTATGTAGAGTTATGAAGACCCCCTTAAACACCCACTTATTTTGTATTGTTCATAATCTAAAAATACACCTCCTGCTTACTGACTTACTGGAAGACCTCAGAGCACATCTGTTGCACGGTCGATTGTTCCCTTACTGTTTCATCTTTAGAGCAGATGAAGTGTATTGCAATGCTGCTCTAAGCCCTTCCTGATAAAGGGTTTATTCTAATAATATGAACATTTCTTATCATCACTTTTGTTTTATTCTAATCTATTAAATCACATCAAACATGACATTACAGTTCTTTAGATTAACATCGATCTGCACAAGAATTGACAAAAATCAAACTTTCAAAATATAATTTTCTGGAGGGGAAGGTGCTAAGAAGGCTTTGGATGCACCTTAATTGTAGTGTAACTTACTGGAAAAAGTAAGCAATGGGTTTTCGCTGGTGCACAACTCATGAAAGAAATAATAACAAACACTAATATATTCATGCTGAAACAACATTAAGGGGATGATCTATAAATGCTCTCTTTTGTTAGAGGGGGAACTGTTATAAACATTTAAATACTCAGGAAACGGCTGCAGATGTATACGCATATGCTAGTATCCGCCTCCTGTGGTTTTCTGAGTAATCATGTAAAATATTTTCTTAATACTTCAGTTTTACCCCAGGGTCTATACACATTTAATAATAATATTGGGTTGTAGATAACATGTCATTTATACAAGGATACAGTTGAAACCAGAAATGTACCAAAGAGACGTCCACCTTTTTTCTCCCAGTCTTAGGTTAAAGTAGACCAAACTTTTCCTGTTTTAGGTCAGTTAGAATTGCCTAAATTATTTCTATTCGCTAAATAATACAGTCATGTGAGAGAGAATTTGTCAGAGATTTATTTATTCATGTCTTCAAGATTAGAAGTTTACATAAGGAAGGGTTACTATGTCTTTAAACAAACAAACAATGAGGAAAAGGCCAGATGATGATGTCATGGTTTTGGAAACTTCTGATGGGTTAACTGGCTTGTTTGGGTTTAAATTTTCAAGCAAAGTCTGCTCTCCCCTCTGAGTTACCTACTGCAGCTTTAATGGTGTCACGTTCTTTTCGTAAATCAAGAACCACAGCCCTGACAGTCCCAGCTTATCCAGAAAAGATTTTCTATGCGGATGTTTTTAGCAGAAACTTCAAAGTCGACCTGTAATTTCATAAGCAACAAGTTTTTCCATCACCTTTTATGTTATCAGCAAGACATGAACTGGTCATTTTTGTGAATGACCTTAGCAATAACAGATGTCTTTAATTTTCTAGTCCCGGGGAAGAACCACAACAGGAATGAGTTTTACCGCAGTACTTGTACTCCACCCCATACCCTCCTTCTTGAGCCTAAATCTTGTTTTTAATGACTTATAATACCTATCCTGAGTGCAGAGAGATGCCATCTGCACATCTTTGGTTCTGATGTGAACGCTTGTGCATGAAGCCATGTAGTGACTCATGTTGCCACTCAGTGCAGCCTTCCTAAAGACTTGACTCATCTGCATACCCGCTTGCTTTATCTTTTCTCCGTCTGTTCAGTCTGTCTGAAGTGCAAAAAGACAAAACGGAGGGAGCAAGGCTGCCAAATGTCACTGTTTTTGTTTTTTCCCCACCCGTTATGGGGAAAGATAAGGGCATCTAGTTGGTTGTGTTAAGGGTGAACGTTCTATTCGAATGGGTTTCCTTTCAGTGAAGGAGTATGGGGTACAAGTATGAAGATATAAGGTGTATTTTCTTAACTTAAAGGTTTTCTAAGACTGCAAAAGCCACATTCTACGATACCTGCTGATTCTGTCCAGCCCAACAACCTGGAGTGAAAATAGCTCAATAAAAAAAGACGCTTATAACCAGAACCATTGTTTGTTGTGGGAAGTTGTTTTTAGTTTGAGTTTTTTCATCATTCTTTGGAGCAGCAGGTCTGGTCTGGAGCAGGGTTTCTGTCCCTGGTTGGGCTGTTTTTATTGGCTGCTTCCAACAAACCCCCGGACCTTGAGCTGTATCATACATCCTCATGTTTGGCCTCGGAGGTGGCGTGAGCCGTGAATGGCCTTTAGGTTGGTGGATGGGTGGGTGGGGCTCTGATTGGGGCTTATGAAGGCTGGTCTGTTGAAGCTAAAGTGGGTGCCTCACTGAGGGAGCCTTAGTGTACACAGAGGGGGTGGACCCGCTGCCACAGTGTGAGATCCATGTGTTGCGAAGGCCAAACGGATAATACCATGCTAACAGTTAACCGATACAGAAATTAAATCCCCGCTTACAGTTGCTGAAGTGCCTGTCGGCGCTGCCTCGATCACCAACTCTGAAGAACAAACTAAACCTTCTTGATCTCCCACACTTACAGATCATCGACCCAGTCAGGAGTTGTGTGTGGTGAATGTGACAGAAAATTGCCGAGTGAATCCAGGAATCCCACTGCGCTCCCAGAAGAATCCCAAACATCCATCTGTAATCTGTGTAGCAGCACTCTGAAAGCTCCAGGTAAGAGAAGAATCAGGGAAACTTCTGCTTTTCTTGTCTTATTTCCCACTACATTTACAAAGAGCTGCTCTTTGGTACCTTCAGTGAGGTTTGGTGAACACCTGATACCTGAGGCATGTGAAGAAGAAGAAGGGAGAAGTCACCATGAGAAAACACATGGAGGTTTGTTGTGTTCTTTTGTGTTAATGATAAGGATGTAAGAGTACATGTAATCAGACTTTTCAGTACAGTCCTGTCGAATCCAGATGTTTTCTACCTGAACACATGCAGAATGTTCATGTTCAGAACCCAGAGCGCAGCGCATCTTTAAAAAGTGACACCAAAACAAAACAGCAAGGTTTCTCTTCTTAATGGTTTCTCATGCAGCTACAGTAGAAAGAGAAAGATGGACCGAACCAAAACTTTGTCAGCGAACGCATCTTTCAACAGCTATTAGGTTCATAACACACTCTGCACTGAACTGAATGACTCACCTGAAACAATGTCAAACTGAATGGAAACATCACGGATACTAGAGAAAAACCAGCTGACGTCCACATGGCTACCAGTAGCCTCCAATCAGCCCAAACTCCTTACTTACGGTTCGTTCACTCCGAACGCGTTTGAAACGTCAAGGGCGTCAGGTTTACATGTAAAGTCAATGCAGAAGCGCGCTGGTGAGCGTCAGGGTTTCTGCGTCGCATCACACGCTTTTCTGCCTCATTCGCGCCTCAGGTTCGCGCGAATGAAGCGTTTGATGCGCGTCATTTTATGTGGTACATTTTGTGCATTCGCGCGTCACGAGCGTTTTTGCATCTGCCGCTGAAGTTGAAAAATCTGAACTTCCGCGTCAACAGAGGGGCAAGGAAAACCGATCTGCATCTGTGTTTTCCTAAACAGGCATACACTGGCATGACGTAGGGGGGGGGGGGCGCCACGCTCCCGGAAAAACAAATAAATAAAGTACAAATAGTTTGGTTTTTTTACTTTTTTTTTAACCCATTTTGGCACTCCCCCTCGTAATGGCACCCTGGGCAAACCCCAAGGTTGCCTATATCAAGAATGGCTACTGGTCTGGGCTCTGCCTTAGATAGGCTGAGAAGCTCTCCCTGAAAGCAAAAATAATTTGGAACGGATCTGGCCCAGATCCACATAACGAATACGGACCATTGCCCTTTAGCACAAACTGGCCAACACTGGTGTGGTTCCGTTTCTGAATCAGGGCCAAAACTGGACCAGCCCTGGGCCAGATGTGGATTCTGAAATTGTGATCTGACCCAGATCCGGAAAACTGACATGTTCCCACCTCCTGAAACTAACATTCTCAGCTCAAAGTAGAGCTGTTGCGGAGGTCTGTGGGGGGAACAAAGGACCTGGAGATCTATGTGGGAATGAAGACCTGGAGGTCTGGCACACGAAGGTGATGCATTAAAGATGGTCCTCAGCCTGCAGGTCTGGCATCACCTGGATGGGGGTGTCTTCTTCAGAAGTCACTGGGTAGAGGCAGACCCACCTGGAGTGGGTGACCTGAAATCAGCAGCACTTCCTGCTTGTGACAACACTCTACCAACTCTCAAAGAGGCTACCAAAGATTCCTTGAAAACAAACATGGCTGCTCTAACTGACCTCTGACGCTCTCTCCATGACAGGGTTGGTAAGGGACAAAGATATCCCTGACGAACCCCTACTTATGTTATGACCCTGGCTCAGCTAGGTAACAGGGAAGTAACATAAAACCTTTAGTCAAGGTGTTAAAATGGATGAACAAGACAATTTATTCAGAAAGAGCTACAAAATGAATACAGAACAGAAATTGTCTCAAAATTGAACAAATAGGCTAAAGTGCTTAGAGCTTTTCAACAAAACGGTGCCCAAAAACACAGGCTTAGAGAAGACACAAATAAAATAGGGAACAAAACAAAGAACAAACTTAAAGCACTGTCTCTTTAACTGAAGAAAAGCAGATGGTGTTATCCAAACTATCACTCAAATGTATACTCTAAAGGATAACTTAAACTAACAAGAGTACAACACCAAACAAATGTCCTAACAAAAACAAAGCAAAAGCTAAGCAGAAACAAATAGCAGAAAAATCAAAGAGCAGACGGTGCACGGTTACAAGCTGCTCCCCCAACTGCAGTTGAGACTGAGATTATTTTAAAGGCAAGGGAGCCAATCAGGTGCTCCCATCTGCTTAATCACCCACAGCGGGTCCTGATCGCTTGCAGGAGGAAGAGGAGCGAGGAACGGAGTCTGCCGGGGTGCCCACACCTTGATTGTAGGATGTAGATGAGGGAGGGGCTTAACATGCAGACAGAAGAGAGAAAACACAAACTTAGTTAAACAAACACTACAAGGCCCCTGTAAAATCAGGCGACTGTAACAGCCTACATGGTAAGCTGCATTTCTTTGTGTGTTTTCTATGAGGGTGTGTGCATGAAAACTACCAGTAGTGTCTTCATAGTAGTGATGTATGTCTCGAGACCACGTCTTGTCATGGCCTTGACGGTCTTTGGTCTTGTCTTGGTCTCGATACCCTCTGGTCTTGGTAGTGTCTTGGTCTCGGTTTAGGTGGTCTTGACTACAAGTCTAGTGCAGTAACAGCCATCATACAATTGCTACACATAGTTGTTCCCACCCAGTCTGGAAAAACATTTACAGTGAGCTCAGTCACACACATGACATGGTCTGTCTCTGTATTGCCTGTAGTTGAAGTAATACCGACTGTGGCTGAACCCTAGTATGCTGCTGTTCATACAAGTTATTGCGTAGCTTCAACACTAGTCTGTTTTTTTTTCTCCGGTCTCGACTTGGTATCAGTCTTGGTCTCGACTTGGTCTTGGTCTTGTCTTGGTCTCGATGCTCTCAGGTCTTAGTAGTGTCTTGGTCTCGGTTTAGGCGGTCTTCATAGGCGTATAATCTTTCCCCACATGTCTGTCTCACTTTTGTGTTTCCTTCTATAGTGACTTCCAGTTTCAATATGGCCTCGCCTTACATCACCAACAGTAGCTGTGGTGGAAACAAGTTTATTTTACAAGACACATTAGTAAGAGTGTGTCTAAAATTTATTTTACATGTAGAGCAGTGGTCCCCAACCCCCGGGCCGCGGACCAGTACCGGTCCGTGGGTCATGTGGTACCGGGCCACGGGCCACACATAAAGAATAAATAACTTCCAGTATTTCCGTTTTATTTATTATCTGAGTGTGACCGCTGTTTTATTTTGAAAAATGACTGGATATCCCCATTACATAGCTCAGTCTTGACACGTCAAGAGGCTGTATTGGTCACGTGATAGTTACCGCTAATATTAATCCTACAACCTAGCAAGATGGATAAAAAACAAATGTCTCTCGATCTTTTCTCTGGAAAGGGGAAAAGGCCCAAGGCTCTCACTGATTCAGCGTGGTGGTTAGTTAGATTTTTCATGCACTTTGTATTTGTTTTTGTGATAAATCTTGAATTATTAAAGGTATGTTTGCATGTTACCATGGCGACCAGAGAGCGTTAGGAGACTGAGTGTTACTCGTGTTATGTTGTCTGCTCGATGTTAGGAGGGCGCTGTTAATTAAGCTGGGAATACACATTGGATTTACGTCCATTGTTATCATTTTAAAAATAACCTGTTTTTATACCGTCCGTTATCATTTATTCGCCATACCTTAAAGGCCGGTCCGTGAAAATATTGTCTGATATTAAACCGGTCCGTGGCGAAAAAAAGGTTGCGGACCTCTGATGTAGAGCATGCAACTCTAAACTTAACAAAATAAATGTGTTTTTTGTATATAGAAAATAAGGCTCAAAACGATGTTTGGAAGAGGTTCTAGCAACAATGTCGACCTAGGTCTCGCCATATTGGAATCCCGACTCCTCTGACTACATTAACTGGAACGCTGTTTACTCTAGTGTGACAGCTCACCAGCTCCAAGTTCGGACTTCCAAAGGAAATAGAACTAGGGATGTGTATTGGTAAGAAATCTGGCGATAAGATATGTATCACAATACAGGGGAGACGATACAATATATTGCAATACTATGAGTAAGACTATATCATTTATATATATATATATATATATATATATATATATATATATATATATATATATATATATATATATATATATATATAATGAGTAACACTATATAGATTTTAAAACTTAATTAACTGTAGAAAAACTGTTACAACATTCTAAACACTCCAACCTGTTTCATACTTTAACATATCCAGTTTTATTACTAGATCTAGTTGATCCACTGGAATGAAGAAGGTGAAAACAGCCACCAACTACCAGTCATACTTTAAATTTTTCTTCAATAATTACTGTCATCAATAATGGTTCCATTAAAATTCTTTGAAAAAAAACTTTATATATTGCTTTTGAATATTGATAGAATATTGTGACAAAATATCGCAATATATCGGTGTATCGATATTTTCTCACGTCCCTTTAAATCAAGGCATCTTCATTTGTTAAAATGGGCTAGGACTGAATTTCAAACGAGAATCTGTGAAAGCACTTTGGCAGATTCTATGGAGAACATATTCAAAGATTTCACTCTCCAGATGTGCAAAGCTGGTAAACACATGACCCCATGGACCTGCAGCTGTAACTACAGTAAAAGGTGGTTTTGATTGTGGGTTGAAGGAGATGCATGTGAACTTTTTCAGATTATTTTTAAAAATTTGAGATTTTCTTAGTTTCCTTCCATTTCACCATAACAAACAACTTTGTTATGATTGAAAAAAAAATACAATGAATTTAATGGTTTTATTGTGACAAAATGAGAACGGTCTCAGTACTGTATAAACGTAAATAACTTTTGCAGAAAAATATCTAGTTGCAGTATTGCGGTGAAGCAAATTGAACACATGAACACACTGTACATACATAAAACTTTAGTTTTGATTGGTGTGTAAAAAGAAAACTAGAGTGGAGTGTGGTGTAGAGGTAAAGCAGACAACCCATATAAGGACGCTATCAGTTCTCGAAGCAGCCGTCTGGGATTCAATTCCTTACCCTGGGACCTTTATTACACATCTTCCTCTCTTCTCTCTCTTCACATTTCCTAAATAAAAACTGCAGTTAAAGGCCACTAGTGCCAAAAAACCTTTAGAACAGTAATCCGAAGACTAAACGGTGTAAAAGATTTTCTCTTTTCTGCTCTAGGAGTCTTGAACGACCAACCAGCTAATCCAGACCAACAAAAGGACTTCCAGTGCTGTGATCAGGGCAAAGATGCTGCTCACGAGGATGATGATGGCACAGACAAGCATGGCAGACATGACGGAGGCAGCAGGTCCACAGTAGCGGAAAGTTCCCACGCCAACAGAGAGGGAGCTCAAGCAGCAGGCCGCCCGATGGAGTACACCTGCAGCTCATCCCTACCACTTCCCACCAAGAAGAGCTCAGCCAGTGCCAGGAGGGCTCTGTTCGCCCGCAGACGCCTCAATGCCTCCGCGTCGACATCCTCCGGAGCCTCCCACTCCCCACGTACAAGGTCTCCAGATTCAGGAAGGGAGCTGTCTCCTCCTCGCAGCCCACCACCCGGGCCACACCAGTCCCCCGCGCCTCCTTCAACCCTCTCTCCGTCCGCTTGCCCCGTCTCCTCGGTGCTCAGCACAGCAGCGTCTCCGGTCAAAGGCCAGACCGAGGGGTCGGACTTCACTGGGCTTCCTAGCTCCACAGCTGGTCAAACCTGTTCTCCGCCAAAGGACCTACGGCCTGCTGCAACACCGGTGAGTCACTTCTTCCTCAAATAATCCCCTCTTGCAACAAGAACACGCTGGGATTGTTGGGTTTTTGTCTTCACATCTTTAGATCGGTTTATAATTATGCAAACCTCAGCCTTCTTTCACCTGTGACTCCGTCCATCTGTTAGTTTAGCTGAGCCTTAAATAATTCTGGCTCATACAGCCGATGTTGTGTGGCTCGGTTTCATCCCAGTAAGTCAACATGTAGAGCAAATATAGATAGGCTGATACATCTGAGGTTGTTTAAAGTCACATTTATTGGAAAAGGAAGTGAAGGTAACTCTCATGTTTTATATCAGTCAAACCAAAACCTGCAGCTCCAGGTCTCAAAATAAAGCAGGAGAGTTTAGAAATAGACCCAGCATGTTTTCTTTGGGCAGCTGACTGGAAAAATGGGAAGCAGGTGAAAGATCGGAACCACAGGGAGGAGAAGAAAACAATGAAGCAGGGATATTATGAAAATGTCATGGTGAACACTCCTTAATTCCTCCTCAAACTGATATATAGTGCACCTAAAAAAAGTCTTCATACCCCTTTAAGTTTTTCCAAATGTTGGCAAACGCTTCAATCCCGAACTAATGCGACAATGAATGTGGGACGGTAGCGCTTAGTTTTGAAGGTAGCGCTTAGTTTTGAAGTGAAAGGGACAGGATACATCGTTTTCAAATTCAGAATTTACTCTGATACCCCTAAATAAAACAGCTGCGTACTTTCTGTTGATTTAGTTTGTGGTTGTTTTGTGTCAACTTTATTCCTTTTAAATATTGTCTTTTCTGAACCTTCCTTGCTGAATCTCTTGCTGATGCTGGGCTTTTCTCATCACAATCATTCAGCTTTGATTCCACATCTTTGTTTTTGTAGTTGGGGGAAGAGACCAGCCTGATCCCCATCATCTGCCCACATCCCACACGGCCTCGAGGAACCAACAAACTCTTGAGCCACCTCCCCCTGCACTCCCAGCAGCCCAGCAGAACTCCGAGCCTCTTGATCCCCATCGGGGGGATCCACATGGTCCAGCCCAGGTCCACCCTCCCTCTGTACAGCCTGGCCGCCAGTCGAACAGCATCCAGTATCCCGGGCGAACCTCCAGGGGGAAAGCCTGCTGTTCCGTGGCAACAGGAGACCCAGAAAGAGTCGCCGGCCAGCAGCCGTGGTGGTCCACCGAGCCCCCAAGCTGCAGAGCAAACACCTGCAGGAGACAAAAGCCTCACCGTCCAGCAGCCATCAACTGCCAGGACAGACACAGAACGTACAAAGAGGCATGTTTACACTAAAGGACAGAACACGTCTTCCTCCTCTCAGAAACCTCTCTGATAGGAGAGAGAGTTTAAAGGGACAGTGCAAAAAAAAAAAAAAAAAATATATATATATATATATAAGGAAATGGAGTCCAGGTGACAGTGAAATATTCCAAAGCTCTCTGGTTTAGAGTCAACAAGACAAAAGCACTTGAGCACCGCTTCTGAATGACGATGTTATGTAATTATCTGAATAATATATATAAATATATAAATAAGCACTATGTTAGATATGCAGTATGTTTTGTAAATCTTTTTTACTCTTTTGTTTGATGTCATCTGTGTTAATTTATTTTTGTGCTATTATGCAAAATCTGTACGTTATGCAACAGCAGATGGAATGAATTGAGTTTTCCTGTTAACCTCATTAAGACAACTCTAATACACTATTGCTATGTTATTGTACTGTATTATCAAAACAGATATTTATTTACTCAGACCAGTATTTAAAGTGCAATTTGATGTCAGGATTGTGGTTTTGAAGCGTCATTCTTGAAAGCTGGGATTCTTCTTATTTGTCTGATTTTTATTGTTCGTGTTGTTGGGTTTTTAAGACGCAGGGTTCTGATCAGCTTTTCTGTGTAGGAAACGAGCTTCAGGTTGTAATATTTGGAGTGCACTGACAGATGATCTGATATCCGCTGTTTCATGTATGCAGTGACTATGGTACTGTTGGCTTTCACTTGTCATAAACCGATGTGTGTATTTGTTGTTTTTTTGGGCCTTTTTCTAATTGATACAATCACTCATTTTCATGTTTGCCATTAAACTTCTAATTTTTACAGATTTATATTAAAACTGTGACACATTGCCTATTGTCTAAGTCCATTATTTACATTTTAATCCAGGTTAAACAAACCTTACTGTTTAAAAGACAGCTGATTTGCATTTTAATAATAGTTGAGCATCCTGTAAGCCCTACCTTTTTTAGCCCTTTTTTTAGCCGCTCTAGTAACACACAACTAAACTAAGTAAAAGAATTAATAATAATGCTAACTACCAAAAGTTGAATCTGTAAAAATGTACCAATATGCATAAAAGTAGGAACAATAACCAGTAAATTGATAGTGATGTCACAGTCCAGTATGAATATGTATGCTTAAAAACAAAAGCTTGTATGGTTTAGAATTAAAGCTAAGTTAGTTTTAAACTAATTATGATTATTTTAAGACTAATTAGCACCATTTGGTTTGTGTTTAAACAACCAATTCGCAATCCAAAGCAGATGTCAAGACAAAACATTATTTGGAGGAAGTAATGCTTCATTAAATCTTTTGCTGAATTAAAAATGTAATAACATTTGGAGAATTGATTCTATTTTACTGTATGGATCGGTCACTAAGAATGCAGTTAAAAAAAGACGACTTATACGTTTAGTTTTCGGTTTAAACAATTTTAAAGCCGATCTGTATTTTGAATACCGTAGGTAGCAATCTTGATTGTTTATGAAGTGCTGGCATTTTGCAAAAGCAGGCCAAACCAATCAGATCGAGCGGGCTACAGTACGTGTATGTAGCGCAACTTAGAGCCACTCTGTTTTAACTTGGCACCAAAGAACAACTTCGGTCGTACGGAGTACCTCATGTTGCATGATTTAAAATGACTGTTTAGTTCAGTCAGAAAGCTTTGAAAACACTGTTTATATCCAAACCAATGAATAATGAAATCTTACAAATGCATCAAAAACACAATAAAATAGACAATCAAACAAACCTTAATTTGTTTATCTTAAAGCTACAGTCCAGAGAATATATTTGTGTATCAAATTATTATAAATCTTTAAAATGATAGTGGGGTTCCATTCTATGATAAAAGGCTAGTGCTCCACAGCACTTGTTATTTTTCTTAATCCCACCTTCGTCCCGTAGACCCCTATGTGTTTTGGGAGGGGCTTTGGTACATCGGATTCAGAAAATCTCTCTCCCTCCAATTTCTCCGGACTGCAGCTTAAATGCTAATTTATCTCTGCCCAGACACAACCTTACTTGAACGTTTCTTAGACATCCAGGGAAGGGTGGCTCCGTCTGAAAAGACCTGCGACAAAGCAGAGAAACCAGCTGTTATAGCTGGTCAGTTAGCAGTAGCTCCGTGGGGTGCTAACAGTGGGGCTTTCGACTGCGGCTGCTAGCCAGCGTTCGCCAGAACTCGGGTCCTCGTGGGTTCCCGAGCCACCTTTAGCTCCGAACGTCGTTCTCCCACGGATCATTCCCTTTTCTCCTGTAGCGTGCAGCAGTGTGTCCTCCACGCTCCTTCTCCCTCTCTGGTAGAATCTGTAATTCAAAAGTTCATTTTGCAGGGTTTCGAAGAAGTCAGGTTCAGAACTTAGTTCATCGGCCAGATACAGTTCACCTGATCAACGATCAGCAAGCTGTTTTTTTCTTTGGGTTGCTCCTCCCCTTGCAAGAGAGAATGGAAGCCCAACGCGCCGATTTCTCTCCCAATGTGAGTCCAGTGGCTCACGGGCAAAGGAGGCCAAATTTCCGGGCGGCAGCTGGTTTGTTTAGGGTTCACAACTTCTCTTCCTGTTGAAACTAGTGCAATGTGTGATTTAGCACTCCTACAGGCGGGAAGGTCTGTGTTCTGGTCCAGTAACCATGGCGGTGTTTCCAACAGTGGGGTGTCTGTTTGGCTGGGGACAGAGGAGGAGGATGCTGAGCTTGTTCCTGAACTGAACCTATTGAAGAATGTGTTCAGTTCATTGGTTCTGTCCAGACTTCCATCTATCCAATCTTTCCTGTGCTTAAAGCTTGTGATATTCTAATTCCAGACCAGACATCTCTGTTTTTCTTCTGTAGTTTGTTCTCCAGCTTCTTCCTGTATGCCTCCTTGCTGTCTCTGATCTTGACTTTAAGTTGCTTCTGTATACTCCTCAATAATTCCCAGTCTCCCTCCCTGAAGGCTCTTTTTTCTTGTTTAGCAGTTCCTTCAGGTCACTGGTGATCCAGGGTTTGTTATTAGGGAAGCATTTCACTGTTTTGGTGGGGATGATGTTGTCCACACAGAAGTTTATATAGTCAGTCAAACACTCAGTCATGGCATTGATGTCCTTTCCATGTGCTTGGCAAAGACTCATCCCGTTTGTAGTCTCAAACAACCCTGCAGAACTTCTTCAGCTTCATGTGACGATTTTCTCAAAGTTCTCTTTGTCACAGATTGCCTCTGAACAAGAAGTTCATATTTTGTGCAGAGAAAAGTAGCATGTCCAAACCAAGGAGGTCTTGGTTTGGACATGTATGCATCCTTTACATTTACATAAAACAAATCCAAGGTCCTGTTTTCTCTTGTGGAGCAGCTGACAAATTGTTGAAATGTTGGAAGTGTAGACAAGACTGATGCATGATTAAAATCACCAGATATTGCCACAAAAGCATTGGGGTGCTGGGTCTATAGCTTAGCCACAACAGAACTGATGACATCACATGCATTGTCGGCAACGGCTAAAGGTGAAATGTAAACGACTGCCAAAATAACACTAGTGAACTCTCTTGGTAAATAATATGGACAAAAACTTACTGCCAAGAGTTCGATATCTGGGTTGCAGAGACGACACTTCACAGTAACATGTCCTGGATGACAACATCTGTTGTTGACAAGTACTGCTACTCCACCTTCTTTTCTTTTCCTGCTCATCTTTAGATCTCTGTCTGCTCGTATAGTCATTAAGCCTGGCAGAGAGACGTTAGAGTCGGGGATATGATCCAGCAGCCACATCTGAGTGAAACACATTACACTGCATTCCCCATATTCTGGCTGAGTCCTTGTAAGGGCTTGGAGTTCATCCATTTTCTTAGCCAGTGATCTCACGTTGCCCACTATGATCGTTAGAAGAGATGGTTTGAACTTCCTCCTCATGTGTCTCCTTTTTGCTCCTGCTCTGCATCAACGCCTCCTCCTTCTCAACTCATCAGGGATTTGATCTGATCAAATGATCTGCTGCCCAAGTAAAGTAATCTCAAAGTCATTACAATGGAAACAATAGTAAGAAAGATGTGGAAGAAAACAGAAACAGATCAGTTCAATGGTGATCAAAGAAGGTCTATAGTGACCTGTGAGCACTAACAATTGGGTCAACTTCACAGAGACATCTTGAATTGGCAAAAAGATTCTGTCCTAAAAGAATGGGCCGAAGAGGTTCCAGTTTACCAAGGAAAACTATTTGTTTCCTTAAGAGAACTAGTGTAATATTTGATGGACTGGTGAAACCAAAATTCTAATGCTGATCAAGCCCAAAATCTAGGGGTAGTAATGGACTCAAACCTGAACCTCCAGGGTAAAACAAAAGCAAAAAGAAGGTCGGTCAGTCTTCTATCACCTGAAGAACATTTCTAGGATTAAAGGACTAATGTCACAATGGTACCTTGAAAAACTCATCCATGCTTTAGGGCAAAGCAATTTTATTTGTATAGCACACTTTCAACAGGGTAATTCAATGTGCTTTACATGATTTGCTGATTAAAAAACAAAACAAACAAACAGAATATAAAACTGGAAATTTAAAAGTAAAAGTTGCAAATTAGCATGAAACACACATTTCACACGATGCACAATAAACATACACAACACATGATACACAATAAAGAAATAGAAAGATCAATAAAGCAAGAGAGCATGAATGCATTTGATACATATGACAGTAATCATTTACTCGAAGGCAGTTTTAAACAGATTTAAAGCAGTTCAGGGTTTCAGCAGCTCTGCACCCGTCAGGAACTTTGTTCCAGATAAGAGGAGCATAGAAACTGAAAGCTGCTTCTCCATGTTTAGTTCTGAGTCTATGGATGTTTAGTAGGCTAGAGTTGGAGGACCTGAGTGGTCTTGGTGGTTTTTAGACAGATTGATTACTGCAACAGCATCTTCATGGGCTTCCTAAAAAGTCAACCAGACAGCTGCAGCTGATCCAGAACCAGGAAAGTAGAGCACATCACCCCAGTTCTAAAGTCCTTACACTGGTCCCCTTTAGCTCAGAGAATAGTTAAAAATACTTATACTAATTTATAAATTATTGAATGGCTTAGCACCAAAGTATGTGGAAGATATGTTGTCACTATACCAACCCCCCAGACCACGCAGGTCTTCCAACTCTAGTCTACTAATCATCCCTGGACTCAGAACTAAACATGAAGAAGCAGCTTTCAGTTTTTATGATCCTCTTATCTGGAACAGACTTCCAAACCACTGTAAAGCTGCTGAAACACTGAGTTTATTTAAATCAAAGCTAAAAACCCATCTGTTTAGACCTACCTTTGAGTAAGCGACCAATATTAGCTGGAATGTCATATGTTTTAAATGTGTCATAAGTTCTTCTACTTAAAGAGTGCCCTGGGTGGTAAGCAACATTTCTTATAGGTTTCCAATAGGTAGTGCATGGATGCAAACATTTGAATTTATTATTTCACAGCTCAGAAGTGTACTGCTTTCCAGAGACCACTACACTCACTCCATGCTAATGTGGCTCCCCCCTGTGGTAAGCACTGGTTTAGTGTTCTTAACTTATACATTTATCATGCTTAATTTATTTCAGATATAAATTTATGATTGCATTATTTTTTCTCTCTCTTTATGTGATGTTTTTTAGGACGTGCATCCTCTCTACTGGGAAATGGGAGCTGATGCCCATTGTGTTCTTAGAGGAGCAAGAGCCTCATGTATCCACTGGGTGGCAGCATGGAGTTGCCTGACTGCTTCCGCCTCTCAGAGACATGACATCATCCTCAGAGTTGAATCATACTAAAAGCTTGAAGGAGATGCAGGGGTTCAGTGTTGTTTTTTCTAATATTGCCCATATTTTGTTGAAAGTGACAAGAGAAAGAGCGGATTCAACAAAGAAGTACATGCTGGACTATGATTGAGGTGTCCTGTCTGTGTTGTTCCTCTTTATATAATGAAGCAATCAACTGATAAGGTTCCCTGGAAAACAATTTGAGTTTCTATAGTGACAGGAATAACACATACCCATGTTTCCTGGAGCTAGCTGTGATATCTAATCCGGGATAATTCTCCTTTATAAAAGGATACATTCGAAGATGTAATGGTGAGAGACAGAGTTCATAAATAAATTGTTTCTTCCTCTAAATTTCATATGAAACATGAGTAACTGGTGGGGGAATGGGGGAGTTCTGATCCAGACATGGCAAACCAGACTAAACTGAAATTGTGGCTGTAATTAGAATTTACAGTATTTACAGTACTTGCAAAAGTATTTGGCCCCCTTTTCCACATTTTGTCACATTACAGCCACAAACATGAATCAGTTTTATTGGAATTCCAGGTGAAAGACCAATACAAAGTGGTGTACACGTGAGAAGTGGAACGAAAATCATACATGATTCCAAACATTTTTTACAAATAAAAAACTGAAAAGTGGGGTGTGCGTAATTATTCAGCCCCCTGAGTCAATACTTTGCAGAACCACCGTCTGCTGCACTTACAGCTGCCAGTCTTTTAGGGTATGTCTCTACCAGCTTTGCACATCTACAGACTGAAATTCTTGCCCATTCTTCTTTGCAAAACAGCTCCAGCTCAGTCAGATTAGATGGACATCATTTGTGAACAGCAGCTTTCAGATCTTGCCACAGATTCTCGATTGGATTTAGATCTGGACTTTGACTGGGCCATTCTAACACATGGATATGTTTTGTTTTAAACCATTCCATTGCTGCCCTGGCTTTATGTTTAGGGTCGTTGTCCTGCTGGAAGGTGAACCTCCGCCCCAGTCTCAAGTCTTTTGCAGACTCCAAGAGGTTTTCTTCCAAGATTGCCCTGTATTTGGCTCCATCCATCTTCCCATCAACTCTGACCAGCTTCCCTGTCCCTGCTGAAGAGAAGCACCTCCAGAGCATGATGCTACCACCACCATATTTGACAGTGGGGATGGTGTGTTCAGAGTGATGTGCAGTGTTAGTTTTCCGCCACACATAGCGTTTTGGATTTTGGCCAAAAAGTTCCATTTTGGTCTCATCTGACCAGAGCACCTTCTTCCACATGTTTGCTGTGTCCCCCACATGGCTTGTGGCAAACTGCAAACGGGACTTCTTATGGTTTTCTTCTAACAATAGCTTTCTTCTTGCCACTCTTTTATAAAGGCCAACTTTGTGCAGTGCACCACTAATAGTTGTCCTATGGACAGATTCCCCCACCTGAGCTGTAGATCTCTGCAGCTCGTCCAGAGTCACCATGGGCCTCTTGGCTGCATTTCTGATCAGCGCTCTCCTTGTTCGGCCTGTGAGTTTAGGTGGTCGGCCTTGTCTTGGTAGGTTTACAGTTGTGCCATACTCCTTCCAATTCCAAACACTGAAACAGAGCAAGGGGTCTTAAGAAATCATCAAATAATCTGAATGTATTTAAAAGAATATAAAAGATTTAAAATCCCCAGAAGCAGAAAACACACATAAAGAGAGGATGAAATGCTACAGCAAAATAGCAACAAACAGCCTCGTCATACTGTTGGAACAGGTGACTAGATCCAGAAGAAAACACAGATAAAGAAAAAAGTGAGCAGCAGTTGTAAAGCTGTTTGTTCAGAATGTTTTACAAACTAAAGTATAGACTCACTGAAAAAATATGTTGATCACCCAGAAAAAATAGTCCATCTCATACACAATCAGGTACACATGCAGAACAGAGATGGGCATGTCAACGATTTGATTTACAAGGAGCTGACACATCTGAATCGTCACCAAGAGGCCTTAAGTTATATATCAGGAATGAAGCATAATGTTATCAATCAGAAACTGTCATCTTACACAGAGGTTGCCTTGAAGACACATTCATCCCAGCACCTAATAGAGTTAGATAGCTGGTTTTATTGGGAAATGAATCGTCTTTCATGTAGGGCATACAGAACATTTTGTTCAGAACATAGAGGATGTTTTAATATCTCTGACCGGATGCCACAAAGGTTAAGCTTTGGTTGTGTTTCCTGCTGCTCAAAATACCAATCGTTCCTTGGTTCGGTATGCAAGTGCTATCAGCCATGATGACAGAACTGGACAACACAGACCTCCTGCTGTAAAAACTAATAATCCCAAAATGTACTGGATTAAACTCATCTTCAGTTTCTTCACCGTGGTCAGCGCCAGCAACAAAGGGGACACTGCAACCTCCATCCTTCACGGGCGAGATGGGAACAAGCCTCTGGAAAAAGCTTCTTGGATCCAAAATATATTTACAGTCTACTGATCGTGCATCAGGTAACTGTATTCCAGCCTGACTGAATAAGTCTTGAAATCGACATATTGAAAACTCCGCAGAAGGAATCTTTGAATTACAGATTCCACCAAAGAGAGGCGTCCTGTCTGTCGCCCTGCATTAGGAGAAGAAAGCTGCTGAGCCGAAAGCTTCCAATTAGCCCAGCGCCGGCGCTCAGAGGACAACCAGACGTTCTGAGCCAACGTGGCCAAGCCACAACCGGCACTAGCTGCATATCCACGAGCTGATGCTAGCCAATCAGCTAACCAAAGCTGGATCTCCAACAGTTAAGAGAATCCAGACCAGACAACAGATTTACCCTTCTACGGGGGTCTAAGAATCGTTTAAGTAAGGTTGTGTCTGGGCAGAAATAAATTAGTTTAGGATAAACAATTTAAAGATTGTTGTGATTTTCTATTTCACTATGTTTTTGCTGCATTTGTAAGATTTCATTCTTCAACTGCTTGGGTACAAACAGGTCCTTTGGCCTCTAATATAAACAGTGTTATTGACTGGTAGAAAAGAGTCCTTTTATTCAACACACTCATGTGTTTCCTTTGTTTTCCGCTTCGCTAAGCTACACAGAGTGATCCATCAGCCTGTGCTTGATGCTAAAAATAGCTTCATGCGTTAGTGCTGATAAACATTGTTTAAGTAGCTGCCTCAGCAGACCGCTGGGGCTTATGTACAATTAGGATTGTTATTTCGGCTTTCAAATAGGTAGTTTCAACGCCTAAAACTAGCCTGATAAGATCTGGTTTAGCCACCATCTTGCAACTTGCAGCCATTTTGAAACAGCCATCTTAGTATGCCAAAATACTAAAATTAGATCCATATGTGATGGATGTGATGACCGATCCATAAAATAGAATCAATTGTCCAAAATGTTATTGATTTCTAATTAAACAAATGATTAAATGAAACATTACTTTCTCCAAATAATGTTTTAGCTTCACTTCTGCTTTGCATTGTGAATCGGTTGAACACAAACCAAATGGTGCTAATTAGTTTTAAACTAATCATAATTAGTTTAAGACTAAGCCTCACTTCCAAAACTCTTCATTACAAGCCTTGGTCTTTAAGAATGCATATTCATACTGGACTATGACATCACAATCAATTTACAGGTTATTGTTCCTACTTCTTTGCGTATGGGTAAATTTTTTTGTTTTACCTTTTGTAGTTTCGTTGTGTGTTACTGGCATAGTGAGTTTGTTGATTAAAGTATTTTGACAGAAAGTGGAATTCTTTTTGTTGACATACTCTTGTATTTTGGAAAGTTGTTGTTTGTTATTATTCCATATACACGTGTAGTAACTTGCTGTTCGAAGAATGGCAGTGCTGAACTTACTCCATCACCTGTTACTATTGTAATACTAAAGCAACACTTAATACGTTTTCCATTTCTCCTCCCTACTAGTTGAAAGCGGAATAACAACAATCGTAAACATCCCCGCCACAACCTGCTATTGCTCGCACTGACTTTGCAGTTAACGATGTCGTCAGACAAGGTGGTGTATTTTGCCTGTTTTCATGAATGAATGATTATTGGATGTTCAGTTTCAGTAACAAAGAAAAAAAATAGGACTTTGCTTGCAACTTTTTTAAAATAGTTAAAATGACTAAACTAACTGTTAAAATGACCTTGCTCCACCTATCAGCTGTTGCTGTAAAACAGGTAGATACCTCCCACTATACCTGAAGACCACCACTTGTACCTTCTGGTGCCCAGTCTGTCCAATCTTCCAAACGGATTTAGTCACATACCCTGAACTGAACTATATCTGTGCCAGATGTCATTTGTCCTGGCAAACAGAGAATTTGATAAAAAATGTATCAACTTTCTAGTATGTGACTTTTTTTGTAAAAAGTGTTGGACTTCTTATAAATATCCTGTATTGTCTCTCTGTCTGGACCGAGGTGGAGGGGTGGAAGACAGAAATCTTTTCTTCTAATGAAAACATTCAGACCTGCCTAAAATATGTCAGAGAATAGGTCATAGTCTGAAGGAACCAATCTCGAACTCTTAGAACCTACATCCAAATGGTGTGTCTGGTACAAAAGCAACAGCGCACACCACCAAAAGAACACTTAGTGTGTGTCCATGCACATCTAAATTAGCCATAATTGAGCTAATACCTTCACCAGAATGAGAGTCTTTCTCCGAGTTTATATGCTTTGCAAGTAAATCGAAAAATTGAATGAGGTGTGTTTGACTCCGGTACGGTAGGTGGCGACATGCATACTTCATTCAGTCGACTAAGGCAATCATTTGGTTTTTTTCTTACTGCATGTAAACCCACTGACTGTATCAATGCTGAGTCAGTTCTAAACTGTCATCCCAGCATGGAACTGTTTTTATTAGAGGAAATGAATAACATTTCCATGGGTTAGCGTCACTTGTCTCCTGTCTCCCCCGCCTGCCCCCATCCTCACGTAGCTGCTGCAGACACCCGCATCATTTAGGACAGACCGAACACCTAAAAGACTGGTTTGAATACTTGTTTACACGGTGCCACGATAAAGTGAATTTACTGACATAAACCAGTTTCTACAACGTGTTTTCAAAGGGATGTCTCCCTATGGATGATGTCCAAACAATTGGTTAACATCGTTCATAATGGGAAAGATTTGTGAAAAGTTTTTGGGGGGGGTTTCTTTTCGTCGAAACACCAGTGGATTACTGATTGTGAAGGACGCCAAACACATTGATCAAGCAGTTAACATGGCAGTAACAAGTATCCCTGCTTTCCACTTAGAATCTACAAAATCTGGTGGATTAAAGAGAAGAGGGTGGGAATTGCTCTTGATATGGCAATTGGTATGAATGCCAAGGTTTAAGCAATTATCTTTTCTACTAAGCACAATCTACAGTGTGAGAAAAAAATAGCATTTGCCCCCCATTTATGAATTGCTTAAAAAGTTGCAGATCATCAAAATAACTGTAAAAACAGAATTGCCCCACCTACTGAGTCGTGAATGAATAGGGATTAACCTCGTTGAAGGTCATTATACCCCCCCCCAGACCACTCAGATCCTCTAATTCCAGTTTACTCAACATCCCTAGAATTAGACCGAAACATGGAGAAGCAGCTTTCAGTTTCTATCCTCCACTAATTTGAAACAAACTTCCAGACCACTGCAGAGCTGCGGAAACACTGAGTTCCTTTAAATCAAGGCTAAATACCCATCTGTTTGAGCTGACTTTAAATAGTTGATTGACAGTAGCTGGAATATAACAGTTTAATGTTTAATAATTGTTTTAATGTCCTTTTTGTTTCTGATGTTGTGTTTTCTGTTTTTATTGCTGCTTTTATTTTTTCCCTAATCACCCCAAAAGCATCTAGAATTGTCTTTTTGCTAAAAGTGTACTATACAAATTAATTTGTCTTGCTTTGCCTAAAAGATCTTAGAAAAAATAGGATGTACTTTATGTGTTGTGTTTTTGTTTCCTAGATTATGCATTAGATTGAGGAGAACTCTGGAAAATGTCCTTGTCACCAAATGGTCCTGTCCTTCTAGGCCAGTGTTTCTCAAACGTTTTTTATCATTCCCCACTTTGGACAAAGGCGCATACACAAGCCCCCCCCCCCCCCCCATGCTTTTATCGCCCCAACAGAATGGTGACCACGCCTGATTTTTAAAGTGTTTTATTTATTTAAATAGCCGAGTTAGTCTACAAGAGAGAAAGTATAGACCACTAGCTGTCAAAATGCAAATGAGACCACGCCCCTTCCGACCACGCCCCTGACCACGCCCACTTCCGGGTACACCCACTTCCGGGTACGCCCCTTCAGGTCACGCCCACTTCCGGATACGCCCACTTCCGGGTACACCCACTTCCGGGTACGCCCCTTCCGGTCACGCCCCTTCCGGTTACGCCCACTTTTGCAGGCTCCCTGACTGCCGTGACAAGCTCCGCCCTGTCACAATAAGCTCCGCCCCCTGATGACCACGTCCGCCTGTCACAATAAGCCCCGCCCCCTGATGGCCCCGCCCATCTGTCAAAACGGGATACGCCCCCTGGTGGGCACGCCCACCTGTCAAGATAGGACACACCCACCTGTCAAAATGGGGTACGCCCCCTGGTGGCCACGCCCACCTGTCAAAATAGGACACGCCCACCTGTCAAAATAGGGTACGCCCCCTGGTGACCACGCCCACCTGTCAAAATAGGACACGCCCACCTGTCGAAGTAGGGTACGCCCCCTGAGGGTCACGCCCACCTGTCAAAATATGGCACTAAATGGCTCCCTCTAGTGGTTCTACAATTAAACTAAATGCAAAAAATGAAAATACCTCCCCCTAGCGGCCCAATAAATACTATTACACCAAAACTTATAAATGCCTCCCTCTAGTGGTTCAAAATTAATATAACAGCCTATTGTATAATTGGCCCCCTCTAGTGGATCAAAGTAACATTACATGCAAATATGAAAATACCTCCCTCTAGTGGTTCTACAATTAAACTAAATGCAAAAAATGAAAATACCTCCCCCTAGTGGCCCAATAAATAGTATTACACCCAAATGTGAAAATACCTCCCTCTAGTGGTTCAAAATTAATATAACACCCTATTGTATAATTGGCCCCCTCTAGTGGATCAAAGTAACATTACACCCAAATGTGAAAATACCTCCCCCTAGTGGCTCAAAAATTAAATTACAGCCTATAGTATATATAGCGCCCCCAATGGTTTGAATCTAACTCCTCAGTGTCATCAGAACATGTCCGAACAAGTCCCTTTAATATTATACGGTCTGGGCTCTGTCTCAACATGACTCCTTGAGCATTCCATTTTATTTTAAACAGTTAAAAGGTGCTTTTTAGCTTCCTGACTTTAATTTAAAACCACATTAGCTCCAACACTCTAGAGACACCATTACATCTGATTCTAACAATTCAACCATGATAAATTAAACTTGTAAGAGCACTAAAAAGAGAATTTATTCACCCACAGCTATGTTGAAGCAGATGCTCATCCTTTTGTTGATTTTAAAAATGCACCATTACACAGTCTTTAAAAACAGATAAGGATTTTAAAAAACATCACTTTAAACCTGGGTGCTTTAAGCTGGAAATAAGAAATCTATCAAACTACTAAAGTTACTGATAAAAAACAGTCCACCAATCAGCGTTTGACACGCCCCTGCTCTGCTTTGTATTCGCTGTATTTATCACGCCCCTGACTTCACCTACGTCCGCAAGTCGGGTAAACCGGTTTGGGCGGTGCTCACCGGGCGGCATTTACCTGTATAAAAGGCTGTCGGAAAACGGTTAATCTCTACAGCATGCTGGAAGGACCTCATTCAACAATCCGACCTTAAGGACACGGAGCGCGGTGCTGCGACGAACAAAGAAAACAGCGGTTTCACGAAGACTGTATCACCGGCTTCATTCGAGGGGAATCCCAGAAGCCCGCGTCATTGTCAGACCGCGTCAGAGCTGAGTCCTGGCGGGATTCCCGAGCTTCCCCTGCTAAGAGCTGGAGTTACGGGTTCAGCGGTGAAATCAACTTCACAGCGACTTCAGGAAATCTTCACATCGGCGACCTGTATTATCGGTTTGGAGCGAGGTGAGTAAATGTTTTTTTTTTAGCTCACAATTGTGCGATCGTCTATGGATGTTTCATAGCACCAAGATGGATTCGCTGCTGGCTTATCGATAGATTCACCATAGCATACATACTCTGTTACAGCTAGAAGTATCGCTCAACTCCAGTTGCTGCTCTGAGCTGGTTTTGGGCTGGAGCGGGAAAAAGGCGCTGGAGATTGTTACAAAGCGAAACTTCGCTCTGAGGTGAGTTTACTGTTTGTTAAATTATGTTGACTGTTTAGACACTGGTAATACCGTATTTTTATTTATTTTATTATATTCCTGACTTTTACCTGCGCTTTATCATAGACCGCGCTTCGATCACGATCTATGATAAAGCGCAGGTAAAAGTCAGGAATATAATGACAGGCGGGCGTGACCATCAGGGGGCGTACCCTACTTCGACAGGTGGGCGTGTCCTATTTTGACAGGTGGGCGTGGTCACCAGGGGGCGTACCCTATTTTGACAGGTGGGCGTGTCCTATTTTGTCCTATTGTGTCCTATTCAGGGGGCGTACCCCATTTTGACAGGTGGGTGTGTCCTATCTTGACAGGTGGGCGTGCCCACCAGGGGGCGTATCCCGTTTTGACAGATGGGCGGGGCCATCAGGGGGCGGGGCTTATTGTGACAGGCGGGCGTGGTCATCAGGGGGCGGAGCTTATTGTGACAGGGCGGAGCTTGTCACGGCAGTCAGGGAGCCTGCAAAAGTGGGCGTAACCGGAAGGGGCGTGACCGAAAGGGGCGTATCCGGAAGTGGGCGTACTCGGAAGTGGGCGTGACCGGAAGTGGGCGTGACCGGAAGGGGCGTGACTGGAAGTGGGCGTGGTCAGGGGGCGTGGTCGGAAGGGGCGTGGTCTCATTTGCATTTTGACAGCTAGTGGTCTATACTTTCTCTTACAAGTTTTTAAGGGTATAAATTAATTGGAACAAAGGGGTTGCTCACTGTTATAAAACCGGCTCAGAAATATATGCTCTCAGTAGTTGCTACATGTAGAACTTCAGCTCACAGTTGGAGAAAATTAAAGTTGTAGTTTTATCACATTTACAAAGCTTTCAAAAGTACAAAAAAAAAAAAAAATAAATAAATAAATAAAGAGCAAGATACTCATCCCTGTATTTCCTCCGTGGTTGACTGTGTGACTTCTCTTACTCTGAAACGTTCCCTGATCTTTTTAGATATTTGTCCATTTTGTAGATGGAATCTCTGATAATGCTGCTACTTCAGCTTGTTTTGTTCTGCTGCGATATATTCCAACGTCAAACTCCCAGCCCGATGTTCCAGGTCCCGGTTCTGTTTACAATGACGATCACAATTGCTAATTTATTTGAGTGTGTTTAATTTTGTGAGAGGGGGGAGCTGGTTGATTTAATTTACAGTGCAGTGAAACATTCACAACGACAGAATCTAGGGGGGGGAAAACTATTTAAATCCTGTTGATTTCACGCCCTACCTGCAATACCTCTGCGCCCCACTAGTGGGGCTCGCCCCATAGTTTGAGAAACACTGTTCTCAGTCAGGGCTTAAGGACTGGTGTCCTACATTTTTTAGATGTTACGTTGGATCAACACACCGGAATAAAATGACTGGTTCATTACCAGGCCTCTGAAGAAGTTGAAGACATGCTGTGGAGGTAATTTAGCCATTTAAATCAGCTGCGTTGGATCAGAGACATTTCTAAAACCTGCAGAACACTGGCCTTTGAGGCCTGGAGTTGGACGTCCGTGTTCTAGAAGTTGTTCGCTTGGATAAAGCCTGAGGAGACCTTTGGAAAGACTACACACACAAAAATGCAACTGAAAAACATTACATTGGACACCCAGTTAGGAACCACAGCTGCCTCTGAGCAGCTAAAATCAGTAAATCCTTGAAACCCCCTCTACAGAGGCTTATAACTGCCTATTATAACAGCAAATGTACCTTAATATGCATTAATAGGCACAGTGGAAACCATCTTATTGGTACCACAGAAGCTAACATCTACAGTCTCCTGTATATCCGGTCTTGGGTGTGCAGCCATTCAGGGGCAAGGAAAATGAATGTCACTGCTTAACCGGCTGCTTTCCAAATGCCAACCAATAGCGTATCAAGTAGCGTTGCACACAAGTATTTCAGCTTCCCAAGCCTTCCCTTCAGTCAATTTCTCTCTTTAGTTTCTATACCTTTAATGTTTCAAATTTTTTCGAGCGAGCATCACTTGTCTCCTCTTGCAACGCCGGCTGCCCTCATCCTCACACAGTCCTGGCAGACAGGTGTGGCAGATACCCTCATCACTTTCAACAAACAGACAGGCAGTTTAACGTTCTATGTTTGACGTGTCGGCGGGTATACAACAATCAGATCTTTGATCTACTCCAGCAGAAGCCTGGCCCATATTTCTCTTAAGCTCACCCATGGCCCTATCTGTGTGAGTCACTGATGTTTCAAAGTCTATCAACGGTTGCCAAGTTTGTTTCCTGTTTTTTTTTGGTCAACGGTAGGTTGCTCTGAAATGTGGTTTCACATTCCGGATGGTGCGATGCTTTGTCTTGAAATATCTATAGAGCCGGCATTATTGCAAAAGGTGTTGTAATGGATTCTGATCTTTAACAGATTGGTGAAATATGCAGCATGCTGGGCTGACGCATCGACACCTTATGTATCAGCACTCCTCCTCTTTTCACAGTGGATCCTTCCCCATAAGCTGCCCGATACTTTACTCAGCACTCGCCCCAATGGTAAAACTTTCTATATTCGTCTCGGACTTTCAAGACAACCCCAGGCAAGCAATTTGGTTCCTGCTCCTAAATCTCTGTAGTAAAAATAAGCACTGATATCAATGAGCTGGGTGGGTGCAGCAGCTTGGGCAGGAGGGCAACAAGGACGGATCTGGAGGGGTTTGATTTTGATAGATTTGCTGATAAAAAGAACAGATACGCTGTTGTCGTCAGCAGTTAAATGGAGAGGCTTGGAGTGTGTTTTGAGTAGAGCGAATGTCAGGGTGGGTTTAGTTCCCCTTCTGGGATGGGGCTGGGGGGACTGCCTTGGGGTCCGTGGGGCTTTGTGGTGCTGTGGCCGTGGGCCCCAGGTCGAACGTGCCATGGCCTCCCTCCCCTGGTGGATCCCGGTGAACAGCGGTGCCTATTGGGGTCAGTGGGGGAGCTGGCTCCCTGGGAAGACATTTTGTCTCCCAGTCCTTCCCTCCCCATCCCTGGACACCTCTTTCCACCCGCTCCATCACTTTACCACTCATATAGGGTCTTGGGGCATGGGCACATCACTGGGGTGCGAGGAGGGGCTACCCTCCTCGCTATCCCGTGGCGTCCTGGGTCCCAATTTTAATATACAACTTAGACACTCCCACTTATAACATTCTCACGCCTGGCGCACCTCAGGACTTACACTTAATGGGGGGCCTATCTCCCCGCCGGTGACGGGGGCCCCTGCCTGCCGGTGCATCGGTGTTCAATCCGGTTCGGACCTGGTGCGTGCCTGGCCGGGCCTGGGGGGGCCGGTCGGCCGATGCGCTGGGCCGATATCTTCCTTTGGTTGGTTGGGGCGCCTCTTTTAGGGGTGCGAGGTTTGGGATTGTTGGGTGGTGCCTGCTCGGTGGCTCGGTGGGATGCGGATCCGGCGTCTCTGCTCGTTTGATCACCTGTTCTGTGCGCGCCGTGCGTGGCCGGTTCATTGGCGGGTTGGACCGGCCCTGGCCCTCGTTGGATGCCTGGTCTCGGCGTCCTGCGTTGCGCAGGATCAGGACCTGGGAGCTGGTACAACTTGGTGTCCAGATGCTGGCTGACCCCGGCCTGGGGATGCTGTCCGTCCCCTGCGGCTATCGGTGGGGCGCTGGGATGTTGGTGGTGGGGATTGGCCTAGGGTGGTGGCGGCGCGTTGTGGCGGCGCGTGGCGGCCGGCTGTGGCCCCTGCAGTGCCGGGGGCCCCTCATCTTACGGTCCCTTGTCGGGTCCCTGCTGGGGGGTGGGGTGCCCCTGGGCCCCGGCTCTCCCGGTCCATTGACCGGCCCGCCCTGGCGCGGCCGGTTGCCGCCGGGGCCCGTGGGCTCGTCACTGCTGCCCCCCGGGCCCCTGCGTAGTGGCCGCTGGACATTTCCCTGGGGTTCTCCTTTGCTCCTCTCTTGGGGGATGCGGTCGCCCCGCCCGGGTCCGCCTGGGGCTCTGGCGGTCCTTTGGACGTCTTTGCTCCGATCTCCTTCATGTCTACATCGATTCCTGGGAGACGGATTGATGCCTGCTCACACCAACTATCGAACACTCTTATGGAGAAACCTTATATGCACCAGCATGCTAACACACACACATAGATGTGGGGTCTCTGGTGTTTAAGGATATATTCTTGGGCTGAGGTTATCATTACTAGAGCTTGATTAATCGGTACCATGAGTTTTTCTGTGACATTGTTGTTGTATTTTTTAATCTATTTTTGTGTGATGTGGTTGTGTAATTCTTAGTTCACAATGTTTGGTTGGTTTTGTCGATGTTCCTTTTTCGTGTTTTGTTTTGTTTTTCCCCTCTCTCTGCCGTCCTGTGGGTTTGGAGGCAGACTTCAATGTCTTCCTGTGTTTTCTTTGTTCCCCTTCATCTCTTGTATTTTCAACTCACCCTCTCTCTTGACTTTTTGTTTCCTACCTCTCTTCTTCGTCTTCCTTCTTTCTTCTCCTTAATTTTCTGTCTCCGTGTCCATAACATCAGGAAATAAAAAACCCAACATTTCATAATAAAGATTTTTCACACATATATCAAGTGGAGTGCTATAGCAAAAGATGTAGTGCTCCGCTTGTGAAAGTAAATCTGTTGGGCTTCTACTTGGTACTCAGACACCAATTCTGAGCTCCACACTGCCAAACAGGACACATTTAAAAAAAATAAAAATTAAATTAAATTAAAAAAATAAATAAATGGAGAGGCTTTTGCCCAAGGAATCCTTTGAGGAGCCGACGGGTTAGTACTGTGTGAATATTCCATCCACAGAAGGTGGGTGATCCAGCTAGTTGGATTAATCGTTGTAACACAAGCTTGGTGCTCCTGATTAATTCGCTTCGTCTGACTGTTACCCTTGCAGTGCTGCACGGTGGGGTAACTGCCTTGCAGTAAGAATGTCCTGGGTTCAAATCCTGGCCTAAGGTCTAGCAGCAGGGAGTTTGCATGTTCTCCCCATACAGCCATGGTTTCTTCCCAAAGTCCAAAAACACGACTGTAGGTTAATGGAGAACTTTAAATTGCCCTTAGGTGTGGGTGTGTGTCTCTGTGTTGCTCTGTGAAGAACTGGACAAGGACAAGTGGGTAAAGATTGATGGAGAAAGTTTTCTGTAAAGTTAGGAAGAGGATGACGAATAATCCCCCCCCCCCCCCGAGCCCCCTCACAATGTATTTTACCTCTTGAATATTACGATAGGAACTTATATGTGGTTGACAGAGAAGCAGGACTAGTGAGCAAAAAAAAAACAACCATTAAATGTGAGAGCTGAATTTGTATTGATCACATACAACCCTCCCCCAGAGAATAGATTTAAGAATGTATAATATCATCTTCAGTTTTTGTTTCCAATTCTTTAAAGCGAATTCCCACTAAACCAGACCCGGTTCTGAGTGCGCAGCCGCTTCTCTGCACTCAGCTCTTATTATTATTACTCTGACTAATAAGGAAGAATCAACTCAAAGCAGGGACACTACAACAATGGAAATGAAATCTAAGGAATGCTTTTTAGAATGGAAATATGTTACACAAATAGTCTTATTTTAGGGAAAGGTCACCATTCATATTCCCACAACCGTTAATATTTCTCTCCCACACTGGCCAGGACCACAAAGACTCACAGTGCTGCTGAACATACCTTCTCCTCATAACATAAAGCTTACATAAACCCTTTCTGTCACTGGGATTGTGAAGATTAGGTTGGATTAGATTCAAAGAAATGTTCTCCACTCAAATAGCACTTATCTTTATTGGTAGGAATCAACGATGTACAAATTGATTCTACTTTAGACCGTTATATCTTCTACTCTCATCAACATTATCTGGTGGATCATCTAGAATCACGAACACACACACACACACACACACCCACACACACACACACGCACACACACACACACACACGCACACACACACACACACACACACACACACACACACACACACACACACACACACACACACACACACACACACACACACACACACACACACACACACACACACACACACACACACACACACACACACACACACATATATAGACTTAGACATAACTTTATTCATCCCTTTGGGATGACTCCCTCTGGGAAATTAACATTTCCAGCAGCAAACAAAAGGATGGAGTAAGATAAATAAATAGACATATACAGAACGTTTGATTAAATAAAATAATTATATATACATATATGTATAATATTGAAAGACATAAGCAATTACCTTGAAGAAGCAACTGTTGCAAAAAAAATCCCAATCCCATGTTTTACCTTAAATCAGAACCAAACATGGAGAAGCAGCTTTCAGTTTCTCTGCTCCTCTGATCTGGAACAAACTTCCAGAAAACTGCAAGGCTGCTGAAACACTGAGCTGCTTCAAATCAAAACAAAAAACTCTTCTGTTTAGAGCTGCCTTTGAGTAATGTTTTCATGTATCATATGTTTTGTGTGTGCTTCTTGCTTTGTTGCTGTTTTTACTTTATATGCTTTGTCTGTGTTTTACTACTATTTTTTATTTTACCTCTTAATCATGTAAAGCACCTTGAATCACCTTGTTGATGAAAGTGTGCTATACAGATAAAATTGCCTTGCCTTGCCTTGCCTTGCCTTACTGTGACAAAAGTTATTCACTAGTGGAAAACATTTAGGAGAGTTCTGATCTTCCCAGGAAATGTCATGATCCTTAGATATTTCTACTTTTGTTTAATTATTTTTGGATTGTTTTGATCTTTTTATTAGTTATTTTCTTATCTCATTAGTTTTCCTCTGTGTTAGTTCTGTTTTACTTTATTTCTCTCCTTTAGATTATTGTTCTCTTATTCAAATTTCTTTCTGTCTAGTGTTTATACTTCTGCTTTCCTTTTGTTCTGTTTCCCTCCTCTCCTTCCTGTTAAATTCATTAGTGCTTGTACTTTGAGTTTCTCTTGTTCTTCTTCATTCATTAAGATTTCTTCATTCTTTGGTAACCGTCTGTGTTAGTCTTACTTTATGCATTTAAGATTGTTTTTCTCTTCTGTTTTAGGCTTGCACCTTTATTTTTCTTCCCTGTTTCCACCATTCTGCTTCCCTGCCCAGATGCATTGCATTTCCTATCAACTCTGCTCACTCTGTCACCTGCAGAAAAGTTTTGTACGTTCTTTGTTTTATTTTCTATTAAAATTATCATCATGAGACTTCCGCTGTTCAGTCTGCATTTTGGTCCAATCCCAACAGACATCATGATAGCAAAATGTTTGTAGATATGACAACAAAAGCTACAACTCAGATTTGACAAGCTTCAGTTAGCGTGATCCGCCTTGAGGGTTACCGGGAGGCAGCCTCTGAGAATTTAAAAGGATGCATTGGATTAGCGTGGTAAAGTTCTATCTGAACGAACCCCAAGACTTCTGGAACAATGTCCAGTGGAAAGATGAGACCAAAGCACGACTCCATGTTTGGAGTGATCCAGCATGGCAGCAGAGAAAACTCATACCAACTGTCAAGCATGGCAGTGGCGGGGTGATAATTGGGGAAATGCCTTGCAGTCATCGAGTCTAACTCCTCTGAATAACACAGTGCTCTAGAGCATAACGTGAGGTCATGTTGTCTGACTGCTGAAGCTTGGCCAGAGACAGGTCATTGGCAGGACAATGATCCCAAACATAGCAGCAAATCTAAAACAGGACAGAAGAAGAAGAAGAAGAAAAAGTAAGGTGTTGCAATGGCCCAAAGTCCAGACTTGGTGGCGACTTAAAGAGAACTGTAACGAAATTAACATTGATGAACAGAGTGGGCTAGAATGTCTTCAGACATGCTTCGATGGACTGAAGAACAACGTATGTTAGCCTTGGAGCCAGTATATAGAAGGCTAAGCTAATGAGATAAGGCTAGCAGTTAGTACTGTAGTTTCCTTTCACAATACCAAAATCTGAAGCTACTTAGCTACCTCAGAGGACCGTATATTTGACCTCATGCTTGAGGAATTTTTAATGATTCTCCAATCAAGGCTCCGCTATTTGTTTGTCATCACACCGCCTCACATTCCTCTCTCTCCCGCAGCAACAGGCGGAAGTGACGGACAGATAAGAGCACATTTTTCACCCTGCAGCAGGCGAAAAGGAAGTGCGGGCCAAAGGTTACCTTCAGATTGAGTCCATTTCTCCATCACACAAACATTTACTTTAGATCACTACTTCTTTTTTCGCCTCACTGTAAACCAGTGATTGGTCCAATATCAGTCTGTCCACATTTTGACATCCTTGTGGCATTTCCTTTTAACCTTAACCCTCCAAAACTAGCACACAATGCCCCAGTCATGTTTTTTCCTCCCGTTGTTTCTCTAAGCACCTTCTATCTATCACGTTTCCACTGGAGCGCTGATGTGAAAAATTCCTCGGCCAGACTTTCCATCCAGCATTAACTAAACAATTGCAAGTCTTTCCTGTTTTTAAATTTGGCCTTCTGGTGTATGTTCTGCCTCGGATGGGTCTGAATCCATTTATGGTAAATAATGTGTAAAACGAATGTGACAACACTTCTTTTATTTTGTGAGCAAATACAGCGTGGAACATCCACGAAGCATGACACCTTAGCATACTGCAGCATGAGGTAACACTGGAAATAAACCTCAGTAACATCACTTAGACTAACACGCTCTGTGACACTAAAAGGTCAATAGTAGTTATAAATACCTCAGATGTTTCAATTCGCTTAAAATCGGACTGAAATTTGGAGCCTTGAAAGAAACTGGTTAAAGACGTTGCATTTTTATATGTATGTAAATCTTGCAAAGGGATTTTCCTATTACAATCATAATTGAATTATTCTTTGCAAAAGTATTCACAACCTTAAAAGTTTGCGCTCATTTTGTTGCCTTAAAACCACAGAATTCAGTGTATTTTAATGAAGTGTTAAGCGACAGACTAACACAAAGTAGTACATAGCTGTGAAGGGGAAGGAAAATAAGACGTGGTTTTCAAAAACTTTACAAATGAAAATCTGAAAAGTGTGGCATGCAAAACTCCAATGTATGCACTCAGACTCTAAGTCCACTTTCACACCTGATAGTCCGGTAGACTTGCCTTGATTGGGGACCAAAATTGCACCATTGTTGCCTCTTTTTAGCTGGTACGGTTCGCTTACACACAGTACTTTGTCAAACGAACCGAACCATTTAGGCAACACATCTACCTCCTCGCCTGTGGTGGCGCTGCGCCAACAAGGACTGAACACAGAGACACTGTATTGTGCCAGGCAAATACGTTGCAGCAATGGTTTCAGCATGAGCAGAGAACGAGGCAGAGTTGTTGTTGTGCTGTTGTTTTTGTTGTATTTACCCAGAACGCCCTGCGCTATATTCCACTTCCTGCTTTTGGAGTGGCCCTCTCCGCATTCACATATGCAATTGAACGACCCTAGAGTTCACTTCAGACCTCGGTTTTTAGGTGGACCAGAGTCTGTAGACCACTACTTAAAGTAGCGAAAGTATATATATTAGACCAGGGTAAGGTACCCCCACTTGACCTCCAAACGGGACAACAGCCTCAGCAGATAGAAAGTAATGTTAACATGATGAAGCTTGTGTACAAACAAGAGGTCTCACTTCAACATTAATGGTGTGTGAGAGTCTCGTGCATTTCTGGTTAAAACAAGCATTCAGTTTCATTCAGTAAAGTTACTCACTGTGGGTAGAGGAGCCAGAAACGTTACTCAAGTAAGATTAGCAATACTTTATAAAATTATTACTCAAGTAAAAGTAAAAAGTGCGGTCTAGTAAAACTACTCTAAAAGTACATTTTTTCAAAAAGTTCTATATTCAAGTAAATGGAAGTGAGTAAATGGAACTAGTTACTACCCGCCTCTCCGCATTGAGTAGGTTGCAGTTGGAAGAAAGTCTAGTAACTGTAAATGTAAACCCTAACGCCAAACCCTATGAATTACATAGTCTCGTAAGAACAAGTGAAAACCCAATAAGGTGAATCAACAACGGCCTTTGGCATAACTGAGTATGAGTTAGACTATTTAAACATTTTTTAATATGACCCTTACTTCTAACAGTATTTGATTGGAATTCCATTTTTTTCTCTCACTGGTATGCCATTATCAGACGCTCACTTTGTGTCAGTTTTGCCAGGTAAATGCCTGTGGATCTAGAGAACACAATACATCGTACAGCAGACAATGGAAAGCAATACCTCAGGAGGTCTGAATGACATACTTTAACTGTGTGGGCACCTATTTCAATGATATCTGTGTATGTGTGGATGGGTGTGTGTGTCTTACTGTAGAATGTGCTTGGTGGTGTGTGTGGGCTGCAGAGAGCTGATTTGGCAGTCTGCTGCGTATCTCTCTACGAAGGTCAAAATTGTGTTGCATGCATTTGGGACTGTTTGCATGAGGCGACAATGCTATGACCTCACCTTCCTGCGGGGGGTGCTGACAGCCCTTCTTTTCATCCTGGTATCAGGAGCAAGGCACATGAAAAGCTTCTGCTGCCGCTCATCTCTTCCTCTGGCGCTCCAGTTCCATCCGCATGTCTGTCGACTCTGGAACGAGGAAAAACAAACAAGGCACCTCGTAGCCTGACACAGCCCCTCTTGGCTGCAGCTTAGTCCTGATTATTTTAAAACAAATTATTACATTTGTCCAAAACAATTACACATTTAAATCCCTGTTCCACCATAATCCTCACCCTGACTCTGAGCCACGCTCATATATGGCCAGTAGGAGTATAACTACAGGTAGAATGGAATGACAGTAGATATTAATACAACAAATATATTATCTTTGGAGACATGATCATTTAAGAGCTATTTATAAACATTCCCACCCTGACCGTTGAGCAAAAACACTTTTTTACGCTTTGATATTTGAATTTTCAAATTAATGTCTGGAGGAAATTCCAGGAGGAGACAGCGGTTTTACTTCAGCGACTGGAATGTTGTGTGTCACCGTGTTGAAGACGGTGTGACGAGGGGGAAGGGGGTGGTGGGGTGGGCAGGTGGAGTCTCGGCAAGTTGTGTAACAAAAGCCAAGTTCACAGATGTAGGAGGAGGAGCCGTGGGGATATATAAGTGGACGCTCCTGGCATGGCATAAACACAAAGCACCTGTTGCTGCCCTCCAGCCTTGAGACTCAAAACCTATTTGTTGACTAGAGCGCACCTTGAGCGTGTCTTCCATCAGCTGTTGCTTCTGCTCGTCAAAACTTCAATCCTAACACCACAAGAAAAGATGATGGATTCCTTCAGAAGCAAGATGCTCGGTTTATTCATTATCTGCCTGTCTCTACAAGATGGTGAGTTGTTTTTGGAGCATAAAACTCTTAGATGTTTTTTTAAAGATTTCTTGACATTGAGGAAGGTTCTAAAACTCTGGAAGGATACTTTTAATGATATATGTAAACAAAGATGCTGCTGTTTTATTTCATTTTGCAGACTTTGACCAGTAAACAAAGAACATAAACAGAAACTGATACAGTGCAGACTTCCAGGGAACACTTAGCTTTGATAAGAAACACGCCTTTTATTGGAGATTAAAAACAGTATCAGCACAACATTGTATATCATTGTTGAAGGTGGTGTATTGTCTGATTTGGAATAAGTTAAGTCATTTATAATATTTGTGCACCAATAGATGTCTGATCCTGAGGTATAGGTAAACTTGTATGTACATGTGATTAGTTCTAACTGTACAGTCTAAAACGTTCTAATCTCCGTATCTCTTGTATCCTGTTAGGCTGGGGACTCCCTTTATCAGACCAGCAGGAAGTGCCTAATCCACGCCACATCAGGACCAAGCGCTGCTCCTGTAACAACTGGGAAGATAGAGAGTGCATCTACTTCTGCCACCTGGACATCATCTGGGTGAACACACCAAGGTGAGGTTCCACGTAACGTCAGAGTCACAGGCAGAGATGTTACTGGTTGGTGGGTGTGTAACAACTGAATGTCCAATGTACCCAGAGGTACTTTTATAAGCTATCAAAATCTGAAATATTTCATTTGTCCTTGACAGCAAACTCCTTCCTTATGGTCTGGGAGGTTCCATGTCTCGCCGTCGGCGGTCAGCCAACCGATGTGAATGCCACGATCCTGGTGATAAAACCTGCCATGGCTTTTGCCATAAAAGGTGAGCGAAGTTTTACCTACCTACCTACCCCTCATGACCTATTCTGGGTTTGCAAGATAGTATCACAGAAGTTTCTATGTCTTCCTTGGTTGTGAGTGATGCATCCAAAAAGAATGTTGACACAGAGGACGAGTCAGAGAGAAGACACAATGATGGGATCTGTGATAGTGGCCCTGCAGTATGAGGGTAGTTCAGAAAGTGAAGCCTGCCTTTCTCAGGAGGGCTTGATAGAAGTGACAATTGTTTATTAGCAGTGTAGCTATTTTTGGAAAGTTTATATTTCTGTTGTGGCTCAAGGGAATTCTTGTTGCGTCTTTGGCTTATTGTGGTCATGAAAGCACCGCTATGGATTACTCATCATCTCTAGATGTTATCCTTGAAGATGTTTTGTAAGACACATCCTGTTTTTTACCCATAAGACTCCCTAAAAAATATTTTCATTAGGAATTCCTAGGAATTGTTTTTAAGTCTCCTTTTCTAAGCTGCCAATATGTGAGATAAAGTGGAAAAAATACAATATTTTTGGCTGCTTTCAAGAGACATGTGTCTCATCAACATTCAGTTCATGAAAAGTTTTGGTCCTAATTTTATTGATGGTCTGCTTCTTTTCACAGCTTAGAAGACAGCAGAATGGATGTCTTGAACTCATTGCAAAAAGTAACTGGCACAAACAGTTACAGATTGCTGGCATCTTTAAGGTAAATGACAAAGTTCATATCTTGGGTGGGGGTTTTTATGGTTATTTCTGATAACAAACATCTCTGACCTGGATTCTTTTTACTTCTCTTAGATCTGTGGTCCAGTCCAACATGGCAATTGCAAACAGTTTTCAGTCATCAAACAGGAACTCTTTTGGAGCCAAAAAGACTAAAACAAGAAGGTAAAGGAGTTTGGAAAAAAAAAAGCTCTCCTGACTTAATGGATCATATCTCCCGGAGATGTACCGGAGCCACTCTCTCAAGAGAGACTCCTGCTTCCAACAGTGGGTTTCAAAAAGACTACCAATTCAGTGGAAACATGAAAGCAAGAAGAGGAAAAGGAAGAAATATTTCATCAGCAAACTCAAACTTTGGGAGAATCCTTGGTTCTGAATGGGGAACCCTATATGGAGGAAGAAGTATATGTGAAGATTTCACAAATTTTTTATTTTTTTTTGTTTCCACGTGAACTATAATGGGCCAAACTGCAGTTCATATTGTATCCCTCAGTCAGACAAAAAGGTGTCTATATCACTAGACACAAGAGTCAAATATTCAAGAAAGGTCAAAACCACCGACAGGGACTAGGATTTTGGGCTTAAAGGACGAAACACCACATTACTTTTCTGGATAGTCCTTGAAATTTACCTACTAACTGTATCATTTATATCCTAGAGTTACGTAGTCACACTTTCTCTCTCTCATATGTATATATATATTTCATCAATATTATTTCAAATGTCAGTGCTGACCTTTGCTTCAAAATTCCTCTGTATCAGAGGCTGGAATCTGTTGTCCTGCTTAATGTTTAAGGCAAACCTGCAAATAACTTTTGAATTATCAGGCAGTACTTGAAAATGGCAGCTAGTTCACGCCTGGCCCACATGGCCATGGAGCAATGAATGTCATCTATCTGGGATTTACGTAATAAACAATTAGTTCACTCAAGGTTCACTGTTAGCTACTCCACTCACACACATCATGCTTTACTGTTTGCTGAACAACTGTCTATTATGATGGCTAAAGTGTTTTTTTTTTAATTTAGAAGATAAGCCAGAAGGTTTCAGTGATGTACAGCAGCGGGGCAACAATTAATGGTATGTAGGTTGTCCGACTGAAGCCAGTCTGTGACTGAGTGTGGATACATTTCCATACAGTCATTGCAAACCAGAAAACATCTCACTACTGAATATCATGTTCAGTTTACAAGCTTTTTAAGGTAATATGAAAGTGATGATTGTAAATAGAATAATTTATTTATTGCCTAACTTATTGAGAAATGTATTTATATTTCTATAACTGATGCCTGGAATTTTGTATGAGAATAAAAAGAAAATGTTGAAAGTATTTATCTTGTATATCTTGATTTCACTGATGACTAATTGATGATAGATGTGTCACTAAGCAAATATTTGACTTGAAATAAGGAAGACTTAATAATGAAGAAAAGGTAGTAAAAGCAGGTGTTTGCACTTTCTGTCATGTTAATTTTTAAAACATTTTTTTAATATTCCTGGGAGCTCATCTAATAGTTCAAGAGCTTTGTTCTATTTTTTTTTAAATCATATTCTTTATTGATGGGAAAATAATATGTAAAATATATTATAGCTGCTTATTCTTTCAACTACAGACACTGGATGAAGAGTTTAAATACCCTGTAATTGCACAATTTATAAGATTAACACTTTAATTAAAAAAAGAAGATATGCATAGATTAGATATTACATGGCTTTATTGGGGAATTTGCCTAAACTGGTTTTCAAATTGATTACTGAAGACATTTCAAGACAAGCAAACCTAAACTACCACTGCAATGACAAGTCTAACTTGAAAGTCATAGATCTGTTATTTGACACACATAAAAAAAGAAAAAATTTGTAATATCGTTAAGATACGATATTGATACAGCACGTGGCTCTCGGTGCATAGATGCTCCCTTCTAATGATTTTTAGGACCTATGAACCTAAAAAACAAGACGGTCCAGATAAAGTACCATTAGACACTTTCTGTTTCTACAGTTACCTGGCTACAAACCTCATATTCAAGGAGCAAACCCCAGGTCAGTGTTGTGGTCAAGTCACCATCTCTCAAGTCCAAGTCACACTTGAGCCCTTAGCATTCAAGTCCAAGTGCAAGTTTAATTCACATAGAACTAGTCCAAGTCAAGTCCCTAGGTCCTCCAGGTCACGTCCAAGTCCCTAAAAGAATTTTCCGGTTCAAGTCAAGTCATTTTCACCCGAGAGCAATTCAAAAATAAGAGAGCAGGGTGAATATTTCAAGACTCAAATGATGGCTGCAATACATGGTTCACTTTTTAAAAAATCTACTCAATGCTTCCATGCTATCAACAAGCTACCACAGTAGCATAAAACATGCTTAAAACAAATGTGAAAACAATAAGTAATCAACATGTCACTCAAACACTGACAAAAGCTTTGAGAAGCTATTAATCTTCTCCAGCAATCTGACCTACTATAACAAGCTAACACGAACGTCGGCAACATGCTAATTCCAACAATGGCAATTTCACATGTCAGAGTCCCAGTCCAAGTTTAAAGCCTAATGCTGCAAGTCTGAGTTCAAGTGCAAGTCATTGGCATGTTGCTCAAGTCAAGTCACAAATCCCTTAGACGTGACTAGAGCTAGGACTTGAGTCCAAGTCCAGGAGTTGAGTACTCCATCCCTGCCCCAGGTCATGAGATTCTTCTAAATCTATTCCAAAAAATAGAAATTTTCACTATTTGTAATTTGTTAAGGTTTTAGATCTACTTTTTACTCTATTTTTTCCACAGTTCCACAGCATGGAGGTATGTATTGTATTTTACTGTAAGCCGTACTGTTGGCTTTACAGCTTAGCGCTAGCTAATTTTACTAATGAATTCACCATCAAATTTAAAAAACATTTCAAATTTTCAAAACTAACATATTTAAGGGAGCAGTTCTGGGAAGCAACTATGGAAATTTCATTAAAATTCCTACTTTTTACACAAACATGAAAACACCACACATATGCTAATATCCAGATTTTTGTGCTTTGGTTCTCTCTGCTTATTTGGCCAATTTACAACAAAGTTAGTTACATAAAAAGGCAAAAGGTCCATGTGTAACAAAAGGGCTACTAAGAGAAAAAAACAACAACTTTTTTTTAATCAAAAAAAATGCAGCTCAGCTTGCTGGCGGGCTAAATTTGACCCATGCTTGATCTGAGGTTGGGGGGCCACAAAAATTATCCCAAGGACGACGAATGCTTGCCCGGCCACACTTTGGACACCCTTGGTCTAGACTCTTGACAAATCAGCCTGAGTAAGATCTGGCTGTTTGACCAAGAAAAGAAATGACACTGTTATGGCAGAGTCTGTTTTACCTGCACTGCATGCCATATTATGTTCCAACTCTTGGGTGTTTGTGAAAAGGTGTGCACGCTAGTCATACCAGAACTTTGGACCAAAGAAATTAAATTGGAGACTTGACCCAGGAGCTCTGGTGTGTCAACAACACCCAAGGGCGCAGCCAATGGTTTTATTTCCTTGTTGCTTGGAAAGAAACAATGTGAAGTTAAATTCCAAGGATTCTGAGGACAATCGGGCTTGAGAAACAACTGGCAAGATTTCCATTATTTTTGTTACAAAAGTAATAGAAAAGATTTGTCTCTCTTGCCTGTGCTTGAATGCATTAGCAATGAGAAAGTTCATTAAATTTCAGTTTTCAAATCAATTAAGATCCAACAGTAGTATTTGGATCAAGGCTCATAAATCAAAAGGCTTGGAAAACCTTTTTGTTTGCACATTACTGTCCAAGAAACTCTTGTATCTTTAAAGCCCTCTCTGCAAATTGACGGTACAAAAGTAGGTGTGTCTGCTTAACATTTAACTAGAGAGGGGGAACACTTTCAACCTGCTGAGAGCCAAAGGGAGCAGAAAACCCCCAGCATGTTATTACTCCACACAGCATTTCTTTGTCTGCCACCGCGGTTGTTGATCCGCGCTTAAACTTCAGTCTCATAGCCGATGTTTACTTAAGATAGGCAGTTCTTCGAGAGGGACGTGAGCTCAGGAGCTGTTTATTGCAGAGGATGTTGGTGATATACATATATATATTTTTTGTCTTCATATTATCTGCAGGACATCCTGGACTCGTGGGTCAAGTCTGTGAGCATTACAGATAATTGAACGAATGAGGAACTGGGTCCATTCAATGTCACTCACAGGATCATTTTATTCAGGTCTGGGTGTTTTTAAAACTGCAGTAGGTGAGGGGGTGCATTGGATTGAAGCCCAGCAGGACACAAGGGTGAACCAAACCTGACCATGCAGTAATATAACGGACTGGATCTTGATACCACTTTTCTAGTCATGATAACAACTCAAAGCACTTCACAGTAGAGCCATTTTACTCAATTACACTCACCGATTCATACATGATACTTTGGGGAAAGTACCTACCCCAGAGGCACATCGACATGTTACCAGAGCAACCCTCAACGTCCTGATTGTAAGACAAGTAGTCTACCAATTGAGCCACAATAACAACTACTGTATGCACCTAGTACAGTTGGTCTAACCTGACATCATCTAGAATTAATGGGCCACTGTGCCCCCAAAGTGTGGGACAGAGCCTTAATGGCTGACCCAGAGTGCTGAATGAAAACAGGATGCTGTTTCTGCATTCCTGCTAAATTCCAGGAGAGGACTGGCAGAGGAAGACAAACAAAGGGAAAACAAGAATGTGTTTATTGCCAGCGCACGGAGCTGATATGGGCTGGATGAGGGAGTGAGATTGCTTGACTTATGTCAATAAATGCAATGAGTAAATCAGCACAACACAGCATTAATTGCTGTGCTTTTACCAAACAATGTGTAATTTAGTATTTTTCTTCTCTTGGTTCAAAATTCGTTTCACGAAAGCATCTTAAACCTTTGTGAAGGTTCTGTTACGGCCTTGTACATATGAAGAGTCAGCGACCTAAAACCCACAATTACTATCGTTCCATCCATCCATCGTCTACATCTGCTTGTCCTTGCAGGGTCACGGTGGGAAAGGGGGGGCATTGGGCGAGAGGTGGAGTGGTTCACCTTGGACACGTCATCAGTCTGTCGCAGGGCAACACAGAGACACACAAGCTCACACTTTATTTCAATTTGGAGAGACTAGTTAACGTTACAGTCAGAGAGAACCCCCACATGCACAGGGATAACATCCAAACTCCATGCAGAAAGACTCCAGGCCAGGATTAGAACCCAGGACCTTCCTGCTGCAAGGCAACAGTGCTACCAACTGTCCCTAGCTCTCTGGAATGGTCACACTGATATCAAAAGATTAAAGTGTATCATACTGTACCATATTGCGGATTGATGAAATCCCAAATTATCATGCCTCAATCTGACAATACAATAGAGTCAGCTGTCTCTAAGCACCCAGAGGCGTAATAGTATAAGATGCTCTGACTTACTGTAGCAGCCTAGCAACTCTAAATCTTTAAGCAGGTTATACAGTTCATCGGCCAGTTATGTTTATAAATTCCTCAACTTATCTTCTGATCAATCCCTGCAGTCTGACATACAATCTTGGGTAATTTCTTTTATGCTTTTGAAATAAAATCAAAAAGCTCTAAATTAGCACACAAACATGTTCTACTGATTTGTTTCCTGAATTATCTATTTTTTTTCATGCTAATTAAAAATACAGTCTTGAGGCATCATGAAACATTATGAAACGAGCGTCAAATTACACTTTACTGTGATTAATGATAATTTTTCATACCCCTTGAAATTTAGATCTAATTGATTTTTATACCACCAAGAAGTTTGTTACTGATAATAAATGAGATAGGCATATTTCAAAATACAAAAAACAATTTTTAAAGTAGCAAATTTCATTTACATTTTAATCTCCAGCAATCATCGTGTGAGATGGAAAAATATATATGTTGACATATACACTCATTGGCCATTTTATTAGGCACACCTGTCCAACTGCTCGTTAATGCAAATTTCTAATCAGCCAATCACATGGCGGCAACTCAATGCATTTAGGCATGTAGACATGGTCAAATTGATCTGCTGCAGTTCAAACCGAGCATCAGAAAGGGGAAGAAAGGTGATTTAAGTGACTTTAAACGTGGCATGGTTGTTGGTGCCAGACGGGCTGGTCTGAGTATTTCAGAAACTGCTGATCTACTGGGATTTTCACACACAACCATTTCTAGGGTTTACAGAAAATGGTCTGAAAAAGGGAAAATATCCAGTGAGCGGCAGTTCTGTGAGCGAAGAAGAGCATCTCTGAACGCACAACACGTCGAACCTTGAGGCAGATGGGTTATAGCAGCAGAAGACCACACTGGGTGCCACTCCTGTCAGCTAAGAACAGGAAACTGAGGCTACAATTCGCACAGGCTCACCAAAATCGGACAATAGAAGATTGGAAAAATGTTGCCTGGTCTGATGAGTCTCGATTTCTGCTGCGACATTCAGATGGTAGGGTCAGAATTTGGCGTCAACAACATGAAAGCACGGATCCATCCTGCCTTGTACCAACGGTTCAGGCTGGTGGTGGGGGTGTAATGGTGTGGGGGACATTTTCTTGGCACACTTTGGGCCCCTTAGTACCAATTGAGCATCGTTGCAACGCCACAGCTTACCTGAGTATTGTTGCTAACCATGTCCATCCCTTTATCACCATAATGTACCCATCTTCAGATGGCTACTTCCAACAGGATAATGCGCCATGTCATAAAGCTTGAATCTTCTCAGACTAGTTTCTTGAACATGACAATGAGTTCACTGTACTCAAATGGCCTCCACAGTCACCAGATCTCAATCCAATAGAGCACCTATGGGATGTGGTGGAACGGCAGATTCGCATCATGGTGGGTTCAAACAGAAACTTAAATGAGAGTATTATAACTGAATCTGGATCATAATTCTTACTGGGCACTGAAGCTGGAGATGATCAGAGGAGGGTAGATGGATCCTGAGAGTGTGTGACTGGCAGCCTGTGTGATGGATAGTTAATTCCTTTTTTCTCTTTTCTGTGGTAGTTGGTGGCAGAGGGACGCCAGGCTTTGAGGGTGGACAGACAGGTGAGTGGCGGAGAGTCAGGGCAGGTGATTACTCTGAGGACAGTCAAAGGAGCGGCGTAGAGCCGTGGAGGATTGCAGCCAGGTACGCAGACGCTGATCAGAGGAAGGCTCAGCAACAAGGACAGCTCAGACCAGAGGACCAGAGGCTGGAAACGTAAGAGGAACTGCGAGGAGGAAAGAAAAGGTGAGTTACTGTTCTAAAGAACGGCGTGCGCTAGAGATAGCCTAATTACCCCTCGGTAGAGCATAACCATCTGGCGTCTGACTGCTCCAGTTTTAAACTGCTTCCTTGACTGCTCCTGATGAGCTGCAGCTGATGCAGCACTTCCCTGTCAGACCTTGCAGGAAAAAGGTGAAGAGACACACAAATCTCCACACACACCCACCGGACCCAACACATCACAGCAACAAACCCCTTTTTGCATGTTTCATTCATCTTGGGTGATGAGTTCCACATTTTTGTGATAGGAAGGTCTCCTCGCCATGACCCTAATCTTTAGTTCCCTCCACAGATTCTCAATCAGATTCAAGTCGGTTCTCTATGGAAAAGAAGCTACACACAACAGTAAGTAAATCTGATTCCCATTAAAGCAGCTTGAGTAGATGGTTCTGGTTCCAGTTTGGTATCTTCACTAATGCACAGAATAGGTGGTTAATATTAACTACTTGTGTAAACGCCTTGGATTAAATTAGACAAAAATGGCATCAAATGGTTTTAAAAACATAGGTTCGGTTTTGTTTTTTAACGTATTTTATGTTTTGCCACCAGGTTAAAAAGGAAACGTCAACATAATTTTGCCAGGAATTTACACTGAGCAGCCAAATGCAAGCAGGAGACGGGCAGAACGATGGAAGGAATTTATCGACGTAAGGAGGAAAACATCATGGAGGAACAACTGGGAACCAAACAAGGAGACAAGCCAAAAACAACTGGTTTAAAAGAAAAGAGCTCAAAGCTGTGGTCCGTAGCATGATGTCATCAAGGAGTGGTGGAAGAAACGTTGAAATTTGATTGGCTATGGCTCCCACCCGTGCTCCCCCTCCCTTTCTAGAAGGAGCTTAAAGCCACGCCTCATACCATGCACGCGCAGGGAAAGCGGAGTCAGCAGGGAGCGCATCACTGCATAGGGAGCCTAAGTCTCCTCCCCTTCCTGTTGGCCCATGGGTCCCCTGGCCGAAAAAAAAAGGAAGTCAATGGTGCAATAAAAGTTATTTTCTGGTCCGCTTTGTCTTATGCGCTGAATCACACATATGATGTACCTCAATTTAAATGACAACTAATGATGATGCGTTTTGACTGTTTGTCAAGTGATTTGGGATTTATTTGATTGTAAAAATTCGCAATTAAAATGCCAACAAATCTGAAGTTGCATATATGACGTCACGGAGCTAACGTTAGCTAGCATTAGCTAGTACTTAAAATACTCACTGAGACCTTGTGGAGCTGCATGCGGGCTCTCACTCAACCGATTATTTCTCCCCCAGCATAGCTGCCACTTTCCACATTTATGGTGGTTTTCTCTAATTTTATTGCTCCTTCCTTCGTCCTGGAGGAAGGAGGAGAAGCCGACTAATCTCACGGCCATTTTTCTCCTTCTTCAGTTGTAGTCCACTAAGTGTTTTTGCACAAACCTAAAATAACTTTTGCCGCTGGTCGAAAATTAGCGTTTTCTCTGCCTTAAAAATGTGTCTTTAAAATTCACGGACATCTTATGTTAAATCCATGGCGCATTTTCAAACGGGATCTTCTTCTTCTTCTTCTTCTTCTTCTTCTTCTTCTTCTTCTTCTTCTTCTTCTGAGCGGAAGTGGAGTGGAAGGTGAGAGAAAGCGAGTGAGTGAGTGTGGTTTTTCTAAACTTTTCTAGTTACTGTTTGTCGTTTGATTTCGTTTCGTGTTTAAGTTTTAAGTGTTCTGTGTTGTTAGGAGGTAGTAGGCCAGCCTGGGAGGCGAATTTTCGCCGGCACCATGGCTGGTGCGGGCGGCTTCGCCGCGCTCACGAGGAAGCACGGCGTTCGTGTTAGCGCCGGCTTCCCGTGTAGCGTGGAGGACGTTGCCCTGGCGGTCGGAGAGGTGGTGGGGCACGGCTCCGTGAAATCCGCGGCGCGGATGAACGGAGCCGTGGTATTATTTGTAATGAAAGTGGAACAGGCAAATAAGCTCGTTGAGCAAGGAATCACCGTGGGGGGAGCCTTTGTGCCGGTTGTCCCGCTTGCCCAGCCGGCTACGCGGGTCATTGTGTCAAATGTTCCTCCTTTCATTAGTGATGAATTTTTAAAAAAAGAATTGTCAAGGCATGGGAAGGTAGTTTCTCCCGTTAAAAAGGTTTTGTCTGGATGTAAGTCGCCTTTGCTGAGCCATGTCGTCTCTCATAGGCGACAAGTCTTCATGGTTCTCACAAACAGACATGAAGAGCTTAATCTGAGGCTCCATGTAAAGGTGGATGATTATGATTACATCCTATATGCCACTTCCTCTCCAATGAGGTGCTTCGGCTGTAAAAATGAAGGACACACTGTTAAAATGTGTCCTCACAAATCTGGATCCGACCAGGCTAACACAGGAGAAAAGCCTGTTGCCCCTGTTACAAGCCGTGAGGGCGTAGCATGTGCTGTAAGTGTCTGTGTGAGAGAACCTGGTACAACAGGTTCTGGTGTTGCTGATCTGATCGGTACAGAGGATAAAGGTGATTCCAGTCTGGAAAATGTACCAGAAGAGGGGAGTGTGCCATTGAAATTGACAACTCTTCTCACTTCTGAGAGAGGACAGGGCAAGAATGAAGAGAAATCAAAGGCTGACTTCAAAAATACTGATATTAGGTATATGGTTGTGCAGGAAGGAGTTACAGGTGAGACAGTTGTTGAGGAAGGCAGAGAGATGGGTGAGAAACAGGTGGAGAGTAGTAGTGAGGTGGTTGAGGGAGAGACTGAAGCTAGTGCTAAGGTTTTAGAGAAGTCAGAGAGTAGTACTGCGAGGAAAGAGGAGGTTGAGGGTGTGTGTGAGGAAAGTAGTGAGGGAGAGAGTAACAGAGCTTTTAAAAAACCAGCTGAGCAAATGGAGATGGAGGTTCCTACTTCTGTTTGGAAAAAAAGTTCAAAGAAAAGAAATGTGTCTACTGAACGAACAGTTGAAACAAGAACCGGTGCAAAAAACAGTAGGCAGATTGGGCAGGCTAGCCTGCATCAGGATCCGTCAGATGAAAGTGACTGTGAGAGTGTTTTTTCTGACATAAGTGACGTGTCACTAAGTCAGGCCTCTGATGGGAAGGAAAAATTGTACCCTGCTGCAGAAATCAAGAGCTTTCTACATGACACAAAAAATATGAAAGGGTTGAATATTGAAACGTTCTTTCCTGATGTAAAAACTTTTTGTAGATCTGCGAAATGTCATATTGCAAACAAGGAAAATACCAGTTTAACAAATCAAGAGGTATATAGACTGAAGAAACTGTTGGCAAAGATTAAAAAACAGCATTAATTTATGAATATTATGACTATTGACATAATCTTACTGGTGTTTTTTTTAATTACCAATCGGTTTTTTTATATCATGGCTGCTGCGAATAATTTTAAGGTGTGCTCCTTAAATATAAATGGAGCAAGGGATCCAAGAAAGAGAGCAGTGCTTTTTGAATTAATGAAATTTAAACGTATGGACGTGATTCTACTACAGGAAACTCATAGCGATGATTTAAATCAGGTTGATTGGAACAAAGAATGGAGAGGAGACATTTTTTTAGATCATGGGTCATCGGCAAGTGCGGGAGTGGGGGTTTTATTTTCTGAGGCCTTCTCCCCAAACTCAGTGAAGGTTGAATCCTTTGTTAAAGGGAGAGCTCTGGCTGTAACAGCTAAGTTTGACCTCTTTACAGTTGTTGTTTTAAATATTTATGCTCCTAATGTAGGAGCAGAAAGGGTAACATTTTTTGACACTGTAAATGAGAAAATGAAAAATTTTAATGTTACAGATTATTTATTTCTGGGGGGTGATTTTAATTGCACAGTAAACGAGAGTCTGGATCGGAACCATGTAGAGCCTCATTTGTCATCAGCCCGCATCCTGAAGCGGTTGATCTGCAATCATGGCCTGGTGGACGTGTGGAGAAGGATGCACACTGACTGCAGGCAGTATACATGGTCCCACCATAACGAAGGTAGAATCTCTTTAGCTCGGCTGGATCGATTTTATTGTTTTTCGCATCATGTCAATGTTTTTAGTGAATGCAAAATTTTACCTGTGGGTTTTACTGATCATGCTTTGGTTGAATGTACAGTTTCCAAGTTGTATGTATCTCCTAAGAGTGCATATTGGCATTTTAATTTTAACATGACTGCTGATCAGGTTTTTAAGGAGGTTTTAGATTTTTATTGGACTAGTTTTAGGCAGAGAAAAGGTGAATTTTTATCTCTGAGACAGTGGTGGGATCATGGGAAGGTAAAAATCAGGCAACTCTGTCAACAGTACAGTCTTGGTGTCACACGCGACATCATCAGATCTGTTAGTGATCTGGAGATTGATATAGTGGAGTGTGAGCAATTATGTGAGTCCACAGGAAATCAAGGGCATTTTGAAGTCCTTAAGACTAAAAGAGCCATTTTGGCTAACCTGCTTGATACAAAAGTACAGGGTGCTCTGGTGCGTTCTAGGGTGAAAAAACATCTCCCAGATGGATGCCCCCTCCAGTTATTTCTTTAGTCTTGAGAAGAAACACGGACAGAAGAAAATCATCCGTTCCCTGCTGTCAGACGATGGACGTAATTTGACTGAACCTGCTGCGATAAGGCAAAGGGCGGCCAGCTTTTATGCCTCTCTGTATAAGAGCGAACAGGCATATAATGGAGGCACATTGAAGGAGTTTTTAACTGGACTGCCGAAAGTTTCGGATGGAGTGAATGCCAGGCTGGCTGAACCTCTGTCAGCAGCTGAACTTGGTGCTGCATTAAGAACAATGCAAGGACAGAAAGCTCCTGGCATCGATGGCCTAACAGTGGAGTTTTATAAAGCGTATTGGGACATATTTTCTAGCGACCTGCTTGAGGTTTTCAATGAGTGCCTCAGGTGTGGTGTACTGCCGTTATCATGCCGCAGAGCGGTCATCACCCTCCTGCCGAAAAAAGGGAATCTGCAGGATATAAAGAACTGGCGTCCTGTGTCTCTTCTATGCACGGATTACAAGATTCTGTCGAAAGCCTTGGCCTTGAGGCTGCGAGGAGCAATGGAGGAGGTTATCCATCGTGACCAGACGTACTGTGTGCCAGGCAGGTCCATGGTAGATAACATCTACCTAATTCGAGATATTTTGGACGTCTCTGGTTCATTGGAAGCCAATGTCGGCCTGATCTCATTAGATCAAGAAAAGGCTTTTGACCGTGTTGAACACTGCTTTTTGTGGGAAACCTTGGAAAGTTTTGGGTTCAATGCTGGTTTCATAGCCATGATCAGGGTGTTGTACAGTGACATTGAGAGTGTACTGAAGATTAACGGCAGTCTGTGTGCTCCTTTTAAGGTGGGTAGAGGTGTCAGGCAGGGCTGTGCCCTGTCTGGGATGCTCTATGCTCTTTCCCTGGAACCCCTCCTCTGCAAACTCAGGTCAACTATGGGTGGTTTAACGTTGCCCGGTTGCACTGACAGGTTATTTTTATCAGCATACGCTGACGATGTTGTTGTTTTTATTAAGAATCAGTCCGATATTGAGATTCTGTCTAATGTTGTCAGTGAGATTGAAAAAATATCTTCCGCAAAAGTTAATTGGGGGAAAAGTGATGCTCTTTTGATTGGAGGGTGGGGAGGTTATCCCCCTAAACTGCCTCAGCAGTTACAATGGAAGACGGATGGCCTGAAATACTTGGGTGTTTACCTAGGCAACGAAAATATAATAAAGAAAAACTGGGAAGGAATCCTTGAAAGGATTATTGAGAAGATGGCAAAGTGGCGGTGGATTCATCCACAGCTGTCGTACCGGGGAAGAGTCCTGGTTATAAACAACCTGGTTGCCTCCCAGCTGTGGCACCGTCTGGTGTGCTTAGAACCACCGTATGGTCTAATAGCAGAAATACAGAAAAAAATGATTGACTTTTTTTGGGACAGGTTTCATTGGGTACCACAAGCTGTCCTGTTTTTACCCAGAGAGGAGGGGGGCCAGGGCCTGGTTCACCTAGCTAGTAGAGTGGCCGCCTTCAGGTTGCAATTTGTGAAACGGTTTTTATTTGGTCCTTCTGACTTGGTTTGGAGAGGTGTGACCTGTTGTGTTTTGAGGCGTCTGGGTGGTTTGGATCTAGATGTTGCATGGTTTTTAACGGGTTTTAAATCACCGTTTTTACAAACCTTGCCTGTTTTTTATCAAAGTGTTTTTAAAGTATGTGCTCTGTTTAAGTGGACTGGAGGCGAGCACAAATCTTTACACTGGTTATTGGAAGAACCTCTGATTGATGGTGCAAGATTCGACGTATCCGATCACCCTCTGCCTGGATTCTTAAGAGCATTGTATTATTCTGGACTAGTGAATTTAAAAAGACTTGTGCAGGTGGCAGGCAACACACTTTCGGACGCTGCCAGTCTGGCCTTAGCCCTGAAAGTCAGCTCTGTCCGATTAATCCAGATGGCGCTGGGACATTTGAGAAGGAAAATATCGGATAAGGAGTGGGCTCTTATGAGGAGGATGGATGAAGGTGATCTAGCACCAGACCCGTCTGATGACCCTCCGGACTTGTTTCTTGCTCTTCCTTTCGTGGACACTGATGGACCCTTGTTGTGGACTAAGCGCGAAGGAAAGTTGTCTCTTCAAGGCGTTGATAAACAAGCATTGTATAAAAACTGTGTGAAGGTCATCAACATGGAGAACCTGAGAGGAAGAACCTCTACAGTGTGGGCAAATAGACTTGGAGGGTACGATCCACAGTGGTCAACATTGTACTGTCCTCCACTGAAGAAGAGGACTGGGGACTTACAATGGAGGATTCTGCATGGCGCAATCGCTACAAATTGTTTCTTATCTAAGTTCAATGCAAATGTATCTAATGCTTGCCCTTTTTGTAATTTATCTGAGAGTGTTTTCCATGTTTTTACTGAGTGCAAGAGGCTTGATCCTCTTTTTAAAATTCTTAGGTCGATTTTTAGCTCTTTTAATATGATTTTTTCAACAACTGTTTTTATCTGTGGGGTAAGGAAGAACAAAAAATACAAGATCAGGAACAAGGTTTTAAACTTTTTAATAGGTGAAGCCAAGTTGGCTATATATTTGTCTCGAAGAGATAAATTACAAAAAGAACAAGCCTATGATGTGGTAACACTGTGGAAAATAAATGTCAGAGCCAGACTAAAATTAGAATTTGCGTATTTCTCTATATGTCAAGACTTGGATAGTTTTGAACAACAGTGGTCTGAACAGGGAGTTCTTTGCGGAGTTTTAAATGGAAAGCTAGAATTGGGTAGCTTTTTAATATGATGGTGGTTTCTTCTTGACTGTATAGTAATACTGTAAATAAATGGTGTTTTAAAATCAAAATCTTCTTCTTCTTCTTCTTCTTCTTCTTCTTCTTCTTCTTCTTCTTCTTCTTCTTCTTCTTCTTCTTCTTCTTCTTCTGTGCAAATCTATTCGTCAACGCTCTGGGCAGCGTAAATGATTTGTTTTGCTGTAGAGGCCAGGGGAAATCTATCCATCCATCCATTCGCTGTACCCATCCATCCCTTACAGAAAAACCACATGTGGTTCACATGAATTTCACATGTGGTTCACATGTGGTTCACATGTGTTTTACACGTGAACCACATGTGCAGCACATGTGCAAACATGTGGTTTTGGAACGTTTTTCGTGTGCTTCACATGTGATCACATGCGCTTCACAAAAAACGTTCCAAAACCACATGTTTGCACATGTGCTTCACATGTGATCTACATGTGCTTCACATGTTATCCACATGTGATGCACATGTGCTTCACATGTGATCTACATGTGCTTCACGTGTGATCCACGTGTGAAGCACATGTAAATCACATGTGAATCACACAAAAAACTTTCCAAAACCACATGTTTGCACATGTGCTGCACATGTGGTTCACTTGTGATCACATGTGAACCACATGTAGATCACATGTGCTTCACATGTGATTTACATGTGCTTCACTTGTGATCACATGTGAACCACATGTAGATCACATGTGAAGCACATGTAGATCAAATGTGCAGCACATGTGGATCACATGAAAATATTCCAAAACCACATGTGCTTCACATGTGGTCCACATGTGAATCACATGGGGTTTACACATGTAAATCATATGTGATTCACATGTGAATCACATGTGATTGACGTGTGATTCACATGTGAATCACATGTGGTTTACATGTGAATCACACATGGAAACTGTGAACCACATGTGACCACATGTGGTTCACATGAATTTCACATGTGACCACATGTGAAATTCATGTGTTTTTTTGTAAGGGATCCTATGCAGGGTTGTGGGTGGGCTGGTGTCTATCTCCAGCATTCATCGTGCGAGAGATGGGGTACTTCCTGGACAGGTCGCCAGTCCATCGCTGACATAGGGGAAATATAAATTCTACAAGATTACCTACTTTATATCATAGAACCGGGTCGGATAGTCAAATTTAAGCATTTTTAAAGTTAATTTAAAAAATTTAAACTACGTACCCCAGCTGGACTCAGAGAATTAACATAACTACAACTGTTTACTGTGAGCGCTAAAGCAACTTTAACACTGTTACCTGTTTTACCATAAATACTTCCCTTACATTGGTCTAAGTGTGAGGAAATCAAAAGGAATTTCTGTAACATAAGTTTGTGTCACGTCTTCAAAGTATGCTCGTTGCTTTAAATGCTCTCACGTTGTGAATAGTGCCTCTCTACTGGGATCAGTGATGTGGAATTGATGGTGTTCTGCTGCATCTTGACAGGAACATAACTTGTTCTGTGATGTCTTGTTTTTTTTTCTTTCTCCATGTTAATCTATCAATTTATCATCTGGGGATAAAATTCCGATGCACTGCCAGTGGCCCTGGGAGAAGGAAGGAGGAGATAAGGCCGAATAATCAGGCAGCGAGTAAGGCCATCGGTTTTACTTTCAGTGCTTTAAAGTATGTAAAACTTGTTGCTAGCATAATGTGAGATTGAGTAATGTAAATATTGGGTCATTGCTGTGATATCTGAGTCAGTTATCTTCTGTAGAAGTGCAGTACATGGCACATGAGTGCTGCAGCGCTCATGCAGCAGAATTTAGTTTAATCTGTGGCAGCCTGGTTGGTTCATCAGGTGGTGCATGCTAGAATGTCAAATGCACAGTCCAGACAATGTTAGAGTGAATGTGTAAATTTCCTATGGCATCATGTCTTCCTATACCATTTAATTTAATGGTTTAAAGACAGATACACAACAGCATGACAGGTTGGGGTGTAACGGTACACAAAAGATTTTTTTATGTTGGTCAGCAATGAACAGAGAATGCTTTTTAATTTCTGAAATATATGTGTTATAAAACGAAGAAAAACGCAAAAGTGGAAAGCATCGAACTGACTGGAAATTTGGTTGGATTTTTAAAAGTTTTTTTGTAATTAATAACATGATATAAGCAGGCATGACCAATTCCTGAATGAGTGATTATACAGAACTCAATGGAGATTTGATAGCAATTTTTAAAATAAATAAAATAGTACAAGCAGACATAGCTAGAGTAGAAACAATATTACCACATGACAATGATCAGTGGTAATATTAGACATTTTTAAACAGGACTGTGCTCATATTTCAGAAATGAACATGTTTAAATCACTTTGAAAGGTTTTGTTATTTGGACAACTTGGTGTTCCAGCTGTACCTGAATGCACCATGAGCAGCTGATTGGATGCTAAATAAAGTTATCTGGACTTCAGCTAATTTTTCTCCAGTATCTGTGGTGTTTTAATCAGCTTGACATTGTTTCCAGCGACTAATTCAGTTAGGTGCAGAGGAGCTATGGAACTTATTGCTATTGAAAGCTGATCTAACATGTTGGTTCAGTCCACATTTCTTTTCCCACTGTAACTGCATGAGAAAAACCTTAATGTTCCCAAACATCAGAGTTCAGTGATAGGAGAAAGTCATCTCTGTTATGGTGTAGTGTCACTGTTTAAAGTTTTCCTACAGAACATTTGCATTGTGCTCTTAGTTCTGCACGTCAAATTCGGGATGTGTTCAGGTGGAAAATAACGGTTGTATTCGTTCGGTACATACGCGTTTCAAATCCACAGGTCTGTATATTCGGTATAAATACTGCTACAGGCCTGGTGAGAGGGCTACAAAGAAACACAGAGCGCTAAAAAAAGGCAACACGGGAAGAATAGAAAACATAAGCGCCAAAACTTAGACAAAGCAAACTCAAAGTCCAACAAATAATCATTTTAGCTTTCTGATCTATAACATGACGTTTGATATTGGCAACTATGGAGGTGCAGGGTATAATTCAGAGGTCAAGTGTCTGAAAACTTCCTTTGAGTCTATCTGTACACCCCAACATCATGCCACATCAACTATTTTTGTGTTTTCAGCTTCTGCTCGAATCCAGTCCAAATCCGACTGTGATTACAGTTAGTGCCAGTTGGTACATTCTTTTTCTTCCTGGGTTTGTTTCCAAGTAACCCGATTAGCTGGCAGAACAGACTGATCTATCTTCACGAGCGGTCCAAACATGCCGGCTGATACCAAAACATAAAGTCTAGCCTCGGACCCGTTCGGAAGGAAGCTGCTTCGGATAGAGAGAGCAGGGAGAAGTGGTTGTTTCGCTGCACAATGAACTTTCCAGTCCCTTCAGAGCAAGAGTCATGACTTCAGAGAACTTCCTTTAAGCGTCAAGAATAAACAGTCACTGAGCTGTTTGGAATAGCTGGCATTCCTGGATGCTTCCTCACCAAGTTCAGAGGTGATACCCATTAAGCACCAGCAGCAACGCAATCATTCAAAGACAGAGATGTTTAACAGAGTAAAATAAACGTAGCCCATGTTTCCTAAAGGAACTGTCAGTATTGTTCCTTCCAGTAATAGTCCCAGACCCCCAGACATTCCTGTCCTCTTAAAAACAAGATACATTTCTATTTCTTAATGTAACCTTTCAAGCATGCCTGTACTGGACAACATTTTTCACATTATGTCGGTGATTGTCATCGCTTCTCCTACTGTGTGTGTGGGCACACGTAGGCTAGATATGGTGATAGCCGCTAAATGCTCATCTTCTTCTCATGTTGTAGCAGTATAAGCAATCTTTACAGCTCTGTAAACATTCACTGTCCTCGGTGCAATGATGCTGATGGGAATCTCAGTTCTCCTATTGTGACACCTGGCGATGTCCATCTTCTATCTCAGTTGGCAAACATGTAGCAGAAGATGACGTGACATATGGCAGAAGATCGGTGAGAACGAGGGCAGGGGGACAGTCATCAGATGGACGTCCGCCGGTCCCAGACGGACGTGTTTTAAGTGCGTGGAGGACGTGCGAATGGAATCTGCAGGCATGGCTGTTTTACCTGTCAGAGACACTCGTACCAGTGTTTTATTGAGTGGATCTGTGCTTTGACTGTGTCTCAATCATTGGTGGTGCACCGCATCTTTGCAGATGTTCGCACAAAAGCCATTCTCTTTAACATTTTCAAGACAGCTGACATTGGTAATGATTACCATCGCTATAGAAATGAAATCCGGTCTGGCAGGAGATATTGTATCAGACCAGCCTGCTATATTTTGGTCATAATTGCAGCAATGTTTATGTGCACATGATTCAAAATGGAAAATCCATAAAGAAGCTTGTTGGGCAGCAAGAGCTTAAACACAGCCATGAAGTTGGTGAGTAACATTCATTATTATAGCAGCTGTTAGACTGTAGAACCATCACTGCTCCCAACAAACTCACTGTTAACATGCTGGCTGTTATTTGTCTCATTTCCAAGAACATTTCTGCTGTTATTCAGTTCAATTCTAAAATGCTTTATTGATCCCAAAGAGAAATTAAACCTTGTAGCTCATAGTATATAAATTTCTTCTAGGAGTTGTAAACACTGAAGACTGTGGGCAGGAAGGATCTCCTGTGGCAGTCTGTGTTACAGCGAAACTGTAGAAGCCTCTGACTGAAGACACTATTGTGGAAAGTCTCACAAAGCGGATGCTGAGGGTTGTCCATCATTACACAGCTCTGTTGTTGGCACTGTTTTTTTTATTTGTCCCTTTTTTAAATAGCCTGAGTTTTAATGCACAAATAGACGACGTGTATTTTGTAAATATTTTTAAATTATCCTGCTCAGTTGCACATTTCTTGAGTATACTATTTTTAATGAGTTCCCAGTATTTTAGAGTTGTAATCTTGCCCTTACTGTACACTGTTATTCCTAATTTTGTTCTTTATATTTTGTGTTTTTTATCGTTGTGTGAATCTGTCACTTTGCTGCTATTACGCTTGAATTTGCACAGTGTGAGACAATCACGGGAGTTTCTATTTTATTCTATTCTATGTATTGCATTATTACCTAAATTGCTCACATTTCTCAATGTATATGCTCACACCTATGTATTAAATACATCCAACCTGATATAAAAAAGCTTATATGTTAGCATTTTCACTGAAATAAACACGTTTGAAAGTATTTCTTGTTATTGTGCGTTCATTGTACGCATTTCTATCGTTTGGGTTTATAAGTATAGAGATACACCACAGCTGGTTTTTATAAGAGATTGTAAAAGAAATGTTTTGTTGGTGCTTTTTGTCTGTGGTACAAAACTAACAACCTCTGTATTGCACCAGTGCTATAAGCTGGAAAAGTTTCCGCACAGCCCTGGATGGTGACCTGAACCTTGCAGGCCATCATTTCCGGTGTCATGCATTTTGCACCATGTCAAGAAATGTCTTTTGGCCTTTTCTCTCTTCCTTTAGTTTTGTGTCACTCTTCTAAAAGTTGAACATTCACTCCTGGTGGCTCAGAGGACCAACTGGCCAACTAGACTAACAATGATCTACAGACACTTTCAATGCTTGATTAAATGCATTTGGAAAGCTGTCACAGACCCCCCCTGATGTGGAGTTTCCTTAGCTGACGTCAGAGAGAACCAAAGCTGTGTTACCACTGCAGCTCTCCACCAAAGAATTCAACCAAACAAGGTTACAGAGCCTAAACCGAGGTGTAAATGATCTACCTCACTGCAGATTGAAAATCAGTTCTTATGATTTGGTGATAGCAGTTCTCCTTACATCTAAGACAAAAACGTAAGTCGCAGTGGGCCGGTAAGACAAGCATTAATGTGTGTACAGTGGGTTAATGTTTGATACTCCACACAAATGACATCATGCCTTTTGTGTGCAACGTGCAAAACCGAAGAGCAATGCTTGATTCATGTGGTGGGTTTTGTTACCATTGCGTCCCTGACAAAAACACTCCAAAAATGGAAGTGACCACCTGCTTCTCCGGATAAACACAAGGAAGTGAGGCGTGAAGAATCCCTGCATCCGTTCCTCCCCAACGTTGTAATGCATTTACTAGCACACTAGGTGCTTCCTCACAACTTTGATTTGATCCTAAATGTAGATGTTTGCTGAAGAGGGGAACAGCGAAACATGCATCGCAAGTGCCTTGCAAAAAGTATTCATGCCCATATTATTGTTTTCTCATTTTGTCACGTTGAAATCACAGACTTTAATGTATTTTATTGGGAGTTAATGCGATAAACCAGCAAAAAAAATTGTATAATTGAGAACTGGAAGAAAAACAATGCATGGTCTACGTCTTCTTTTTTTTACAAATAAAATTCTGAATAGCTTCCAAATATGTCTAGCCCCTTTCTACTTTGATACTCTAAATAAAATGTCCAAACAACTGCATTGAGATATCAACAAATCAGTGAATAGATTGAACTTTTGTGTAATTAAATTAATATGACTGCTCTAAGAAAACAAAAAATAGATTTGTTAGAGAACAATGGCAAGCAAGCTGCATCACAAAGATCAATTAACACAGCAACACGGTCAGGGCTAAAGTTATGAAAAGTTTAGAGGAAGGGTAAGTCACAAAACCATACTGCAAGCTTTGCACATCTGAATCCATCATTTAAGTTGGAAAGAGTATGCCCCAACTACAAACTTTAACTGACCTGGCTGGTTGGTTAAGACAGACATGAATGAAAGAAGCAGCCAGGAAGATCATGGTAAGTCTGGAATAACCCTCTAACAGGACAACTACTACAGGTATATCTCAATATTTTCAGTTGAAAGTAACAACCTTTGAGCAGGTTTTAAACACACTTTTCATTAGGCAAGGCAAGGCAAGGCAAGGCAATTTTATTTGTATAGCACACTTTCAACAGCAGGGTAAATCAAGGTGCTTTAAATGATTTGGTGATTTAAAAAACAAAAAAAAACAATGGAAATTAAAAGTAAAAGAAACACAAATTACACATGATACACAATAAAGTAAGAGAAAGGTCAATAAAGCAAGAGAGCATGAACACATTTCATACATATGACATCAATCATTTAATCGAAGGCAATTCTAAACAGATGGGTTTTTAGTCTCAATTTAAAGCAGTTCAGAGTTTCAGCAGCTCTACACTCGTCAGGAAGTCTGTTCCAGATAAGGGGAGCATAAAAACTGAAAGCTGCTTCTCCATGTTTAGTTCTGAGTCTAGGGATGTTTAGTAGGCTAGAGTTGGAGGACCTGAGTGGTCTTGGTGGTTGGTACCATGACAACAGGTCTTCAACATATTTTGGTGCTAAGCCATGTAATGATTTATAAACCAGTAGGAGTATTTTGAAGTCTATTCTCTGAGCTACAGGGAGCCAGTGTAAGGACTTTAGAACTGGGGTGATGTGCTATACTTTCCTGGTTCTAGTGAGGACGCGAGCAGCAGTGTTCTGGATCAGCTGCAGCTGTCTGATTGACGTTTTAGGCAGACTTTTAACTGCTGAAACACAACTTTTTCAATAATCTTACTGATGAATGGAAAATTAGAGATCGGCCTGTAGTTCTGCATTAACGTGTTGTCCAGATTTTTATTCTTTAGCAGTGGTTAAATAACTGCTGTTTTTAAAGCCTGGGGGAAGACACCCGATAGCAGGGATGAGTTCACTATTTGAACAAGATCAGACACAATAACAGGAAGAACTTTCTTTAGAAAAGCTGTGGGTAGGATATCAAGACAGCAGGAGGAGGAGCTTAATTGGATAATGATTTTTAAGGCTGTTCATGTTTAATTCGTGGAATTCAGACATTTTCTCTAGATTGTTGTTGATTGGGGATGGCACTGGTTGTGGGTTCGATATTGAGGTACTGATTGACCGTCTAATTGTTAGAATCTTTTCAGTGAAAAAGCTGGCAAATACATTGCAGGCCCTGGTAGAGTTTAGTTCAGGGGCTACTGTCACTAAAGGATTAGTTAGTCTTTCCACTGTTGTAAATAGGGTCCGTGCGTTATTAATGTTTCTGTTGATGATTTCAGAAAAGAATGATTCCCTAGCTTCTTTTATAGTTAGCTGATATCTATTCAGTCTCTCTTTGTAGATCTCACAGTGAACCTGGAGTCGAGTTTTCCGCCATTTTCTCTCGGCTCATTGACACTCATTTTTTTCACTACGTACCAGTGGATTACTTGTCCACAGAGACTTCTTTCTAGCTGAGACTACTTTCACTTTAGTTGGAGCAATGGAAACCATGATGTCTCAGATTTTCGCAAGGAAATTATCTACCAACTTATTTATGGAGTTTAAGTTGGGAGATGAAGGGGATGTGGAAGGGTAAATACGTTTAAAGGTTTCTACTGAACTGTCCCCTAGAAAACGCTTTTTTATAGTGGTCTTACTGGGGCTGGATAATTTAGCAGAGATGGTACTTTCAAAGAAGATACAGAAATGGTCAGATAACGCAATATTAATTACAGAGATGTTGAAATATTTAAACCTTTGCTGATAATTAAGTCCAGATTGTGTCCTTTATTGTGTGTTGGTTGTTTGACATGCTGGATCAGGCCGAAGTTGTGGAGAGTATCATCTAATGTTTTTGCTTGTCTATCTTGGGGGTTGTCGCTATGGATGTTAAAATCCCCCACAATGATTAGTTGGTCATAGTCGATACATATTACAGAAAGAAGGTCATTGAAATCATTAACGAAGTTAGAGTTAAGTTTTGGTGGTTTATATAAACTTAGAAATAACGCTTTGTTAGGCTCATTTATCTGGGTGGCTAGGTATTCAAAAGAATCAAACGTGCCCAGAGTTACCCTTTTAAAGTTCATTGAGTTGTGAAAGATGGTGGCTACACCTCCACCTTGTTTGTGTTTTCTGTTCTCGCTTAAGAAATTATAATTTGGAGGACTGGATTCTATTAATGAAGTTTTTTCGTTATTTTCATCTAGCCAAGTTTCTGATAAAAAAAGGGCGTGTAAATTATGCTCAGTGATGAAGTCATTGATAAGAAAAGACTTCCCGGATAGAGATCTAATGTTTAATAAAGCTAACTTAAGTATTGTGATGATGGGCAGCTGAACCTTCTGACAGGTTATTAATTTGAGATTTTGTTTAATATGAGAGCATGTGGTTAACGGTTTATGTTTCCTGCTGGTGATAATCACTGAAATCTTAGACTCAGGGGTGCCGGGCGAGTTCTGGGAGACGGTAGAAGTAGATTTATTGCCCGGTTCCCTTAAATATCAAATATCTGTAATAATCAGTGGGGGGAAGCTCCCAGGCTTATTGACACTAGTCCCAGGCGTTTGGTGTAGTCTAAGTTTAGTTGTTAATTGTGTCCCAAATTTGATTTGCTCGTTCAGTCTGTCTGTAAAGTTTCTAAATGGAGACTCATTTGATGTGGCTGAGTCACAGGAAGATGAAGACTTAATCTCTGATGGTTGTTTATTTGTTCGGTCCTGTGGTGTCATCATGTCTTGCTGTTTTTGTTCTCTGATATCCATGGGCGCCTCAAGGTCAGCTTTTGGGAGCAAGTGTTTTGCTTTCTGATTTTGATAAGAGAAAATGTTTGCTGCCAACAGCCTTACTCCGGCCTTGTTAATATAACGTTGGCCTGCTTTTAACAGATGTTTAGCACTTCCAAATACTTTGAAATTATTAATAAATGTGAACGACTTCTCAGCTGATTGTTTCTTCAACCATTTATGGATAATGCGGAGTCTGCTAAATCTTTCATCATTCCCTTCAGGGACTGGTCCGCTGTTGAGGATGGTTACGTTAAGTCCACCAAGTCTCTGTAGGAGAGCAGAAAAGTCTCTCTTCAGAATCTCTGATTGTCTCATCGCGATATCTGCTGATCCAGCGTGAATGACAAGCTTTTCCAGAGTAGGATGTTGGTCCAAGATGTTCTGGATTTTTTCTGATATTTCTCTCAATGTATTTTTGTAGCAGCCACGAACTCTGGTGTTCTTGCTACAAAAAGCCTCAATTCCATTAATTGATCCGTCTTGTATGATGACAATCTTTGCTGGGGGGGCTCTTACTTTGTTATGTGTCCATTTTTATGCGGCTGGGTTTCTCCTGGTGGCTTTGACTGGTCCCGGGGGCTGCGCCATCTTTCAGGGAACTCAAGGCTGCGAATCCGTTTTTCAATTGGATTCCAGGTGGAGTAATATCTCTTGTTTTTGGCTGAAACCTCTTTTGTTTACTTTTAGCAGAAGCGGCAGGTCTGGGTTCAGAGCTTTCTCTGTGCTGGAGTTTCTTTTGTTTTTTCTTCCTCGGAGAACAGGCTGGGGTTGATGATTCCGTGCGTTTTAAAGCTGGCCAGTAATCACTAGAGTGCGGAGTTCTACCGCTCAGGTGCCTGTTGGCTGAGGAAGTAAACTTGTCCTGTGTTTTCTCTGTGACACGGTTAGACCGATGTAACACCGGGCTGCGAGGCTGTTCCTCCGTGTGTGTATTGGATAGATGAAAGTCTGGACAGAGCCAATGAACTGAACACATTCTTCAACAGGTTCAGTTCAGGAACTAGCTTAGCATCCTCCTCTCCTGTTCCCAGCCAAACAGACATCCCACTCTCCTCTGATCAACAGCTTCCCTGTTACACCTCGGATGTTTTATCCTTCACCTCAGCCACGGACTCTTCTGATTCCACAAGTTTGACGTCAACCAAGTCAGGAAATGCTGCTACCCCCTTTGCCTCCTCCTCCCACTTGTCTGTCTCCAAAAGTCAGGTGAAGAGGCAGCTGGAGAAACTGAACCGGAACAAGGCTGCAGGTCCAGATGGTGTCAGCCCCAGAGTCCTGAAGGCCTGTGCAGAGCAGCTCTGTGGGATTCTGCAGCACCTCTTCAACCTTAGCCTAACTCAGGAGAAGGTCCCAGTGTTGTGGAAGACATCCTGGGTTGTTCCAGTACCAAAGAGAACTCACCCATCAGTCCATCAGGTGGAGCCCTCAACAATAGCCTGGATCAATGACTACCTAACAAACAGACCACAATTTGTGAGACTGAAGAACTGTGTGTCAAACCAGGTGGTCAGCAGCACAGGAGCACCACAGGGGACCGTACTCTCACCATTCCTTTTCACTCTGTACACCTCCGACTTCCAGTACCAATCAGAGACCTGTCATCTGCAGAAATACTCAGATGACTCTGCAATTGTCGGGTGTATCAGAGATGGACAAGAAGCTGAATACAGAGAGCTGGACCACTTTGTGACATGGTGTGGAAACAATCATCTCACCTTGAATGTGAACAAAACAAAAGAGATGATTGTAGATTTCAGAAGAAACAGGGATAAGTCAAAAACTGTTTCCATCATTGGAGAAGAAGTGGAGGTGGTTGAGGAGTATAAATACCTCAGAGTTCACCTTGACAACAGACTCGACTGGAGACTGAACAGTGAAGCCGTCTACAAGAAGGGACAGAGCAGACTGTACTTCTTGAGGAAGCTTAGGTCCTTCAAGGTTTACAGCAAGATGCTGCATATTTTCTACAAGTCTGTTGTGGAGAGTGTAATATCTTCAGCTGTCATCTGTTGGGGTAGCAGCATCAGAGCCAGTGACTTAAAAAGGCTAAACAACCTGATAAAGAAGGCTGGTTCTGTTCTTGGGACGACTGTGGAACATCTGGAGATGATAATGCAAAGAAAGATTCTTCATAAAATCAAAAAAATTATGGACAACCCCGAGCATCCTCTTCATGAGACAGTCATACAACAACAGAGCGTCTTCAGTCGGAGGCTTCTTCAGTTTCGCTGCAATACAGACTGCTACAGGAAATCCTTCCTTTTTTTTTCTTTTTTTTTCCTTCCTGCCCACAGCTATCATCATCTACAACAACTCCTTAAAGAATTAATTATATGAGCTATAACAACACTTAATTTCCCTCTGGGATCAATAAAGTATTTTTGAATTTGAATGGAAATCACATGTGAAACATGTTCTTTTCCATGCAAAACCCATGTAAAACCATCCATCCATCCATCCATCCATCCATCCATCTTTATAATGTGTTTCACATAGTGCATAGAGTTACTAAAATAAAGAACTTTTTTTCTGTAATATTCTAATTTATTGAGATACATCTGTTGTAGTGGACTCTACAAATCCTCCCATCATTGCATGAAAGAAAGCTATAAGTGATATAGGGGTCACAAGCAGCATTGAGTAAGGTGGGACCAAAACTGAACTGCCACGGTGGTGGTGGCATCATCATCCTGTGGGGATGCTTTTCTTGAAGTGGGATGGAGCTAAATAGAAGACAACCCTGGAAGAAAAGCTGTTGGAATCTGTAAAGACTTGAGACTGGGGGAGAGGCTCACCATCCTTCAGAACAACAACCCTGAACATGCAGTCATCACTAACCATGGAATGGTTCAGGACAAAGGATAATCCCAGGCGCTGTGATACCCGGCATCTGATACTTACAGTAAGTTCAAAACACCACCTTCTGAGAAAGTGACTGTTAAAAACAAAAGCAACAGTCATAAAAGGTTTGGCAGGAATTTCTTTAGTTTCAGATAAGCTCTTACACTGATTGATATCACCTGCACTGGCAGTGAAGCCCTAAACAAAATAAGACAGGGTTTTCCCAGAGTTTAAACCGGGATGTATCACCATTATCCGTCACTCAGGTATTTTGAAATGTGATGAACATTGTAACATCTCTCCCAACATTTGATAATACAGAGGTTCTCCAAAGATAATCTAAAATGTTCTAAACAAGAAGAAACAAAGGCTGGGCTGTGTGAGAAATTCTGACGAGATTCAAGTCCGAACAAGAGGAAAATATCAATAAATGCTTTCTATGTACACTGCCTACAAAAAGTACTCACCCCAAAATATTTCTCAGATGCAAAATTTAACCAATATTATAAGAATAAGGAAATCTGATTTCAATGAAAAATGGAAAAGGTGGGTTTGTTTAGTGAATTTGGATATATAATGCATTCAAGTTCTGTTTTTGTGTTTAGAATTTCATCAGAGACATGTGGTTCAATTATGGAATATGTTAACCTGTATTTTTTGTGCATTCTGTGATCTGAGAATGGTAAAGTTTCTTATACATTGATGTATCTGACACCTTATTACCAATAATTGCTGATTGTAATCTCCCTCCCCTCTGTTTATATTGGTTTGGTAATTGTAAAGTGTTTGCTTTCTAAAAACATTTTTATAAATGAAGAATAAAAGTACTCAGCCACTTGGATTTTTTTAACCCTTTTGTTGTTTTTACAAATCAATCATGATCAGTGTAGTTGTTTTTTCAATGTTTTTCGACAAAAAAAACCAAACAGACACAAAACACTTTAATTTCAAACTGAAAACTATTTTCTACAAAATAATGACAAAAATATTTTACATTTAATAAGTGATTGCATAAATATTCACCCCCTTTAAACTGACTGACCTAATTCAACAGAGGTCTAGCCAATTGGTGGTAATAGTCTTGCAATTAGTGGAATGGAGCTAATCTATGTCAAGTAATTGTAGTAGAACTGTGTCTGGCTCTTACCGTTAACCTGGGATTGTTTCACCCGCAGAATCATATAGGGGTGAACCCTCTATATGCTGAAAATTCAGGGACGATGACCTCAGAGAGTGCGGAAAGGCCTGTAGAAGGGTAGATTGGTTCAAACACACCAATCCAATGTCCAGATTTCACCATGGAAAGGTGAAAGGTTACTGTGTCTGTAATCCAAAGCTCAGTGTCCAGGTACATAAAGGAAGGTACAGAGCCAAATATGTAGTAACTCACAGAACAGTCAGAAAACAGTACAGGAACATGGACATGTGAACAGGATGACAACAAATGATGTCGCACTGAGGGTGTGCAGAGCAGGAGTTGATGCAGACAGCAGCACAGGTGGGAGCAGTCAGCAGAAGCGGGAGGGGCAGAGCAGAGCAGGGGAGAAATGGCAGGAACAGGGAAATCATTATGATCACATTTGCAGCATCTGACTCATCAGAAAAAGAACATTCATCATTGTGACCATTGGAGACCATTATTAAAATGGCATCCTCCAAAACACAGAATGCACTCACAATTGGATTTGAAATTGCAACTTTTTCTTTTCTGCAGTGCCATCACTTAATCCAAAACTGGAGGTTAAAATTTGCTTTGATTTTTTTTTTTTTCATTTTTGTCCTCCAGTGTCAAAAGAAAACAAATCTCTGTGATAAATTTAGGAGTCCCTTTGTTTTTGCTTTTTTTGTTTTTAGCCTCAAACTTTCAGGCAAAGAAAGAGGCTTGCCGCTATGTCGACCTAGAACTAATGTCAGAGTCTAAAACAAGATCTAAAAAAAACACAACCAAACTATGCTGTTATTAATTGTTTCAATACATCGCAGCACAACAATAAAGCTAGCTCAGTAGTTTTTGGAGTCTGAGTTCATGGATAGTGTCTTGCGCAAATAAACACTACTGATATTTTCATTGAAGGAACGAGGTTTCTCATGTTAAATGCTTCGTGTTTAAAGATACAAACTAAAAGAACTGCTAATAAAAGTTTCCCACTGCCAATTTATTCATTTCCTTGTGTGCAAGGACGCCATGCCATCTATCCTGGGGATTTCTGTAAAAAATTGGTAAGCTTACATACATCGTAATTAACTTTAAGAGGGTGCTTTAGTTGACATATTATAAGCTGAAGTAGAATGCCTGTATTGAATCAGACCATTTACCAATGACCGTTAAAATGGTTGAGGCAGTCAAAGAAATATGTCTCGTGTAGATGACTGAGTTGGAATGACTGAATGGAAAAGTATAGCGTAGTAATGTAGTGGCAACAATTAATCGATTACATAATGGACAACTGATGTGACTACAGTTACTGGTAGATTGGATCGCATACATACACAGAGCTAATCCAAACTAATTACACAGAAGTAATATTATTCACTTCAACGCAGAAAACCTTCCAGATATTCCGTTTAGACTCATATTATCATGTTTAAAATATGACTAATGTGTTATTAGAGCTCATCAGACATCAGAGTGTGCTTTTTAAAACTGAGAGTATGTGGAACAGCAGGACATGGTACGTCCTGAGCCAGAATGAATCACACTGTAGTATCACATATGATGATGCATTTTGGTGTCATGTATTGAGACCTTGTGCTAAGCCTATGCTGTGTGTCGATCTCTGTGTGTACCACAAGGCTAATCCATCAACTTTAATGAGTTCCTTGAACTGTATTTTTAAGTGCCGACTTTTGGTGTAAATGAAGTACAAAACCGGATGCCGTCGCTCTTTTTTTTTTTAAAGGAAATACAGGAGAGATCCATGGAACTTTGTTTTGTATTCCACCATCACATTTACACGTGGCCCTTTTAACCTTATAATCTTTTAGCCAATTGCTAAGGCAAACTGGTTAAAATTTTCTGAATGTAAAGCTGACAGTTTATTATGAATTTTTAGACAACCCTGAGCATCCTCTTCATGGGGCAATCCTACAACAACAGTGTCTTCAGTCAGAGGTCACTTCAGTTTCGCTGCAACACAGACTGCTAAAGGAGCTCCTTCCTGTCCACAGCCATCAGGATCGACAACAACTCCTTGAAGAATTAAATAGTATGAGCAACAACAATACTTAATTTCTCTCTGGTATCAATAAAGTATTTCTGAACTTTTCCCAATAATAGAGGAATTAATTGTTTATCAACACTGCGATGCATTTACATTACTCTTCCCACTGTTATTATTTGCAGTTATCTTGCAGCTGTAGTGTTGGTTAGTTATGTTAGCTTGTTTATTAGCCAAGGTTTACCTGATGTGAAGTTGTCGCTGCAGATTGTTGCATTTTTAATCAACTCGTTCCAATCGCTTCTTCTGATAGCTTGCAACCAAAGATGTCTTTTCTTTGCCTTGAAAAGGGCGAGTCAACGGAATGCACGTTTGTTGTTTTTATCAAAGCGACCAAACGCGTCTCTTTCTGCAGAAGAATACACGCGCAGCAGAGCAGGGAGTGAAGTAGACCGATATATATATATATATATATATATATATATATATATATATATATATATATATATATATATATATGTACATCACCGTTTTTTTTTCTTATTAACAACATGTTGTGTATGCTTTTTCTGTGGTGGAATGAGCGAAACAGTTGTGATTATAAATAGTTTTGAACCATGAGGTGTCCCAGTAAATCAGTGAGCCGTCACTGGCCCCTTGGAACTGGCTCCACTGAATGGAATGCAGCCATCATTAGTGTTATTCATTCCACCTGTTCTTTCCATGCTCTGACATGTTGTTACAGTCTTTGTTACATGACTATTTCAATTTTTGTTTTGCAATTTCATTAAAAAAGGTAGATATTTACATCATGAAGACATTGCATGTTTTAGATTTAGATGAAAATCACATTTACAAGGTAGTTTATAACAGTTTGTCCTCGAAAAGTGTTCCATTTCTTAAGAGTTTTTTTTTTGTCTTATTTAATTTCTGGCTGTATGAAACAGAAAAACCAAACAACAGCAAAACAGAACTCTATCATTGCAATATCAGCCATATGCATCTGGTTGTATAAATATACCAATTTGTTATGAGTTTCTGGGAAGCATTTTTAAACTCTTATCTGGGAAATCTCCACAGGCCAAAACAAAAAGAAGAATGTATGAGAATATGTAGCTTCCTCCTAAGTTTTACTTTCCCTTAAACTTGTCCAGGCAGGATTGATAAAAAAGTGGCCAAAACAAGAAACAAAAAGCTGCTGCAATCAAAAATGTATTGTCAAAAGGATAGATAAAAGAAGAGATCACCATATAAAGTAGCTATTTACATGATCTGCTCTGACAGTTGACTGTTTGCTCCACTGTTAGCTTCAGGCTGAAAGAAAGTAATCTAAATTCATACAAAACAAAGGTGCATCACATTAGAAAACATCTCATTAGATCCATGTTCAGAGCAAAAATGATTCAGTCTGTCATTATTGTGATGGTTCACATTAATGCAATGAGACAATGTGCTTTTGGCAACATCATTCTCATAAAGAAAACATATTACTGTAGAATATTTGTATCACTTCATTTTTGTGGTCATTTTCTTCTGTTTTGACGAAAGTCTGAAATTTAGCTTGAGATATAAGTGTAATTGGTTTTAACAGAAACACAGATTTAATGAGATATTAAAGAACTCTCTCCTCTGCCAGGTGGAATTCATGGATTCACCTATTCGCTTTGTTTAGTCGTTTTTTTCTTTGTTTTGGAGCCATTCAGAGGTTGACTTGCTCCTTTCCGTTGTACCAAGCTTCATCATGAATTTCTGGGTGGACATTTTCCTTTAGCATTTTCTGGCAGGGAGGAATACGTTCTAAAAACACACATGGGGCGCCCGTATTAACCAGTACGGCACGTGACGCCCCAAAAGGCTCCAGTTTTAACTGGTTTAATTTAGTTTTAACTGTTTTTTGGAACAATAGCATACACTTATGTGCTGCAGGTGCTTGCTATAATTTCCATCTCAGAACATTGGACTTTGTGCTGGAGGAAGCCAAAGTACCCGGAGAGAATCCATGCATGCAAACTCCAACAAACTCACACAACATGCAAACCTCAGACTCGGATTCAAACCCAGGACCTTTTTTGTTGAGCATATCTACAATATTCAAAAGAAAATGCAGCTTGGGAAGGTGAAATACCAAGGCACAATGATGTTTGCAAAGCAGCCAATGCAGGAGTGATATTTATTTTCCTTAGTGCTGTTCTAGCTTCTGTTGTAGTGCTAAAATGGTTTCCACTGTGCGTACTGATGCATATTATGGTATATTTGGTGTTTGAACTATTAAAATGGGCAGGTTTAAGCACCTATGCAATTAGAGGTAATCAAGTAATTGTGGATTTTAGCTTTGGCCTACATTTTAGCTGTTTACAGGCTGCTGTGGTCCCTAATCCCCAGGATTACAGGGGGTCCACTGTAGTGGATTAATAATACCATATATATTGTGATTCTGATTAAGTTGTAAAGCAAAGTCTAGCTAATAGGTTTAGAAATCTCTATTAATGATGAAATCTTAGTATTGTGGTTATGATTTCCAAAACCCTTTCAGCTGAGAGTTCCTAACTTGTGCAGTTGTTTTATTATAGGTCAATAGGTCAACGTCATTGAACAAGAAACACCCCCTTACTGCAGCCACTGTAAGATGGCCAAATCTTTATATAGCATCTTTATATAGAGACCGAAACATTTAAGACAGTACAAACACTCTTTGAATGTTCAAAATGTCCCATTTCAGTAAGACTTCACTGGTCAAATCTGGTTTTAAAGAGACTAGGATTCAGTTCACTTCACTTTTGTTTTTTGTTCTTTTTTTTGTTGCTTCTATTCTTTGGGTTTTTCCACTAACATGAGACTGACCTAACCATATGGGTGATATGGGTGACCGTCTTCACAAAGGAATGTAAATTCAAGCAGGTAAATTCCACCCCGGCCCGAGACACTAAGCTAACATTGTCATAACACAGCACATAGTGGGGGGGCTGATCTAATACGCTTCTGGGAATGTTTCTCATCTTTTAAACAATGATTTGGCTAGAACCTCTATCTTATCAATCTGCGATGTCACACGTTCTATAGCTTCAGATGCTTCTGTTTTAATAAAATATATCAGAACTTGCAGCAGATCTTTGGGGGGGGGGGGTGTAATTATAGCCTCAGGAATGTCCCCTCTAAACAAAGAGAAGTGCCACAAACAATCTTTTCATTTGTCTTTATCAAATTTCCGTGATGCCCACGCCTCTCTGGCTATGCTCAGATGCTCACTTTTATCAAGCTGGGACCCCTGCTTGATGACCTTTATTCATGATGACACAGGAGAAGGTCACACTGGGAAGGGTGGATCAAGCTTTGAGTCATTAACATTGTGCGGCACAATGCTGTATTTCTGGCTCCTAAATCTGGTCATGGCAGCAAAAATAAGTTGCTGTCTGTCTTTAATAAACCTTCTTTGTGTTTGGGGCAGTGAGGCTGCGAACCCAACAGTCATGGGCGCCGTAAAGGGGTGGAAGGTTAGGACGATTCTAAGGGCCCAGGCTGATGAAGGGCCCAGAAGAGCAGACCCCTTTTTTTCTTTTCTTATCTATTTTCTCATTTTAATACATATGTTAAATGTGCTAGGGCCCCTCATGCCCTTAATGTGTATTTTGTCTATTTTGACCATAGATTTAATATTTAACAAATTTATTTACTGTTTCAGTCACACCCCTCCCCTTAACAATGTTTCAGCGACCTTGTCTAACGACTTTTCAGACCCCCTTAACGACTTTTTTTCCAAAAAGCGCCTAGCGACAAATCTAGCGACATTTCTGACCACCCTTAGCTACTTTCCGTGAAACTTTGTTGCCAATATTTCCTGCAGTTTAGAGACCCAGCTTGCTCCTTCTCGACGCTCAGAAATGGAATGATCTGCCCATGTGTATGCAGCATGATCACAATATGTCGACCGACCAACCGTAAACCTTTTTTGGTTCATTTCATCCACTCACAAACGAAGTTGTTTTGTAGTTAATGTCAATTCATAAGTAAAAAATAAATCTGCATATATATATAGACCGATCTTTCAACGGGAATTAAGGCAGAAGCTAGTCAGTACTACGCTGCATTGCACAGCTGTGGTTCATTCAAGGAACGTTCTAAATGTATGGTGAGTTCAAAAAATGATAAAAAATAATACCATAAGCAATCATAGATATATATACGGACTAGATGTCGCCTTGACTACTGCTTCTCATTGGAACGAATACGTCAATAGAGACGCCATCTTGCCGCAGGGATCCAATCCCCCTTAATGCATTAGCGTCAATCAGTTAAATAAATTAAATAATAATAAATTGTCCAAATCTCAAATTATTTTTTTGGGTTCTTTGGTTTGTTCCAACTGACAAACATGCATTTATGATCGAGTCCAGAGAAAATTGAAAAAAAAAAGTCTATTGTGTGAACGTCGTCATTCACATTAACGATTAACTTTACAAACTAACACTGACAAACTTTAGGCAACTCTTCACCATCTTGCAATTATATTCATCGTTGGTTTTCTTTAACTTACATCAACATAACTTAACGTTACCTAGCTCTTTCTTTCATAGGATAACATTAACTTCGTGGTCATCACCATGAATAGGGTGGCCAACCGTCCTGTTTTCCCCGGACATGTCCACTTTTCACGTGCTGTCCAGGGCGTCCGGCGGGATTTCATAGATTGATGAAAATGTCTGGATTTTCATTGTTTTTAAGGGGACTAATAAGCATACTTATGTGCGATGCATGCAATACGACACATTCCCGACGCTTTCGTGGATTTTCATAACTGGCAAAAACAACTTGCACTAGCATGGGTAACTAACTAACGAACTAACTAACTAACTAACTAACTAACTAACTAAAGTTAGCATGGATTAACTACGTGGCGGTCGACAAAGGACTGAAACATATCTTGTAAGAGCAGTCACTGACACTGGAACAATATAATTTCATAACCACGATGTCATAAAAGACATTCTTACCTGTGAAATGTTATCCCTTGCTGTTTGTTTATTTAATTTATTTTGTTAGAACAACCATAAGCAGCACAAAAGTCCGACATCTTCAGAGTTGATCTGAATGCGGGGAAACTAATTTGGCGCTTCAGATCCCCGACCCAAGATGGCGGCGGTGTTGACGTAGGCTTCGATGCCCAAGGCGACATCTAGTCAGTATATATATCTATGATAAGCAGTAAACTTCTGTTTAATGGCGGTTGGCAAGAAACATTTGATGCATGCTAATGTGGTGGAAAATTGTTATGCAATTAGGAATTAAGTGTATATTCTCTGTATGCCCTACTTATTTTTACAAAGCACTAAAAAACATCTATATTCTCTCTATTAATTTCGTCTTCTTGAGATATCTCATCAAAACATTTTCAGAACTTTAAATTTTGTTTAAAAGGTCTTTGATGTCCAGTTGCAATGTCTCTTTCTATGATGCAGCGCAGACAGTGACAGACGCAGGCATGTCGCATCAAAAGCCAGGGCATCAAAAACGCAAAGAAAAGAAGGAAAGAGAAGACAGAGAATGCCTAGGTCGACTGTATGTCACACAGTTTTTCAAAAAGAAAGGTGGCTTGTACTATTCTTAACCTTTCAGACCTACTTATTTTTGTTGCTACAAACAAGACCTGCTTTTATCTAGGTAGCTTAGTAAAATAATTACTGAATTATTATTTACATCCCAGATCCTCCTTCTCCCACGGCCCCTGTCCTCGTCTCAGCCGAACAAAGTGAGCCTGAGTGCGAAACTTCACGAAGATTAAAGCTCCTAAACACGTGATATCTACCTGTGTTCTCACATAATGATGACTTTACAAAATAAAAAGTAATCTACACGCTTCAAAAATGAATAAATCAGTTTGCCGTGTGTTCTGTGACGTGACAGTGCGCTGATAAGATTGATGCTTGACCTTATTAATATGAAATGTCCCAGAAAAAAATAATGAAATAAAATGGAATAAAAAGTGTCTTTGTAATAACCATTGGCTATAATTTACAAAATAGATATTTTAATATTTATATTAAGAGAACTAAATAGGCCAATAAAAATAATATATTTATGTGCGTGTGTGTGCTTGCTTGGCTGTAACTAGTTGACTGGGGGACCAAAAAGTTTCTGAACTAACACACTTTCTATGATAACAAAATATTTAGCAGAATATGTAAAGATAGCTATATTTTGCTGGGTTTTTATGGTATATATGTGCTTTTTCTTTCTTTTTTCATTTTTGATGTACATTTTGATGCAGATAGCCTACTTGTGTTGTATAACCGCGAATTAGACAGCTTAGACCGGGTTAACAAACAGTTGATCTCCAGCTCAGTACTTGTTTGTCCTGGACTGGTTTACGCCTGACATTACTCCTGATGTGTCTTGATTTTGAGCCCTTTTAGCCTAGCTAGTATTAGTCCTGGTGTGATTTTGTTATGGGTTTATTCTAGCTGATGTTTCCTGATTGACCAGTTTGACTCAGCTAAAGCTTGTTCATGTACAGTACATGTCAATATGTGTGCATTATGTTCTGTTGTGCTTGCAATTGAGATAATAAATGCTCTCCCTTTTATGTAAACAACTACATATTTCCATAGTTTTTTTCTTGTTTTGTAGGCTTTGTTCCTTATCTTTAAACATTTTAACTATGCGAAATAGTAAGTATCTTTTTTAAAAGTGTACAAGGCATGTTTATTGGGGTAAATTTTATCTGTAAAAAATATGGGGGGCCCAGAAATGTTTTTTTCCATGGGGCCCAAAATTTCTGGCGGCACCCCTGCCAACAGTTACCACTAACAAACAATGAGCTTTTTGTAGAGAATGTAACTCTACTCCATTCCTTATCTTACCCTCTGGAGTATTACAAACATCTTTTTTAGGTTTAGCTGCCTGAATAATCTAACCAATGATTTCAAAAGTTTATCCATTAAGCCATATTTTAAGCCATAAAATGTACATAAAAAATACATACATTAAAAAATACATGAATTAAATTTCATGGGTCCGGGTGGAAGTTTCTTTTAAGTGGGCGGGTTGCGGGTCATATTTTCCAACTTTTCTGATTCATGAATCAGGAACCAAGAACACAATTAAAGCTAGGGAATGTGGACGATACAACAATCTCTGCATCAAATAAGTGTCAGATGTGCAACATTCCAGAGAGATAAAATGTTAAATGTTAAATATAAATGTTATATCTAAATGCTGAATGATAAATCTAAATCATAAATCTAAATGTTAAATCCAAATGCTATATCTAAATGCTAAATGTTATATCTAAATCTAAATGCTATATGTTAAATCTAAATCCTAAATCTAATCTAAGCCCTCTACAGATTGTGTATAAATGGTAAGAATAGACACCACTCATTTAAGCATTGTTTTGAAGTTTCATCCATTTAGTTTTGACTGCTCTTACAAGATTTTGGACATAATAGGACTGCGTTGTTTCTATGAGAGAGTGAAGGAATAAACTGCAACAACATTGTTAAAACCTCGCTTTGATTGTCCTCCTGTCCACGTCTTGCAAAGCTATTCTTATCTGTTGAGCTAGTTCAGGTTTTTGTCACATTATAACCACAGATTTTAATGTATTTTACTGGGCTATGATGTGATAGAGCACCACAAAGTAGTGCAAAAACGTGAAGAGGAAGTAATAGGATAAACTGTTTTAAAAATGCATGTTGCAACACAAATTATTAACTGGATTAAGGTCTGGACCAGAGGTCGAGCCAGATATTTTTCTTGCCCGTCATTTTGACCGACAGGGTCAAAAAGAAATCTGGTCATGATCAATTTTTAGCCATTAATTTTTAAAATGATCACATATTCAATAGTATTTCTTTTCTTTATTCATTTTAAATAATATTCAATCCAAACAAGCTGAACACAGAACTATGTATAAAAAAATTCAATCAAACGATTAGACTTAAAATACAAATAGTTCACCTGTTTAGGCCTGAACGCACAATCTCAACTGAAATGCGCACCTATTTGTGCGTGATCAAACAGTGGATTGCTGCAGAGGTTGTTGTCATGAGATTTTAGATTTTTTTGAGGACAGATGACTTCTGATCGGGGGGTTAAACGTTGTTCTGGAGGCTGAATCCGTGCTCCGCTGACACACTGGAGACTGGAATTAAGCGTCCATTCAGCTTCAAGCTGTGAAGTAAGGGAACATTTCGCCAACTGTAGTAATCAGAAATCAGAAAGAGTCTCAAAATGAGCTGTTTCCTGACCCACAAGCTTCACCTTTAGCGGGAGGAAATGCACCGGTGGTTGGCACGACACCGGGCTCCTGGGAGAAACACGCTCCCAATTCTCAGTAACTCTTCAATGAGCTGTTAGCTCCCGTTTAGCGAGATGTTTTGAGTACGGTCTCCAGCTCTAACATGATGCTCAGGCACTCTCATTGGAATCCTTTTATTTATTGATTCAGTTACCTTTACTCCGTGCATATAGTTCAAAATGCCTGTGGTCAGAGGTGTGAATACTAGTCTGTCAAAATAACCGACGGCCTTCAGATTTTTCCCTCACCTTTCAAAAAAAAACAAAAAACGGTCAAAAAGGGAAAATATTCGGTCAACGCGATCTCTGCTCTGGAGATTGACTGTGTCATTCAAATGTTCCTCAATCTTTACAATGTCATTAGAGCTCTGGCTGTTTTTTTAGGATTTTTGTTCTGTTTGAAGTATTCACCCCAGTCTCAACTCTTTCAAAGCTGCCTATAGATTCTGCCACTCTGTAGCTGTTCCAGAATGACCTCTTAGCTCTGATTCCGTCATGATTAGTTGTGGTGGATCTAAACCACAAGAGTCTTGTGTTGAAGTCAAAGATTTATTGATAAAAACGTACGAACCACTGATGAGAACAAGGAAGCAAGGTAACAAGGGAGAGAAGGAAATTGGCCGACTTAAACTCAGGAAAGTGACTGGTGACATGGGAACCAGGTGGGTACAATCAACACAATACAGAGCAGCTGACTGAGCAGCCGAGAATGATAGATTAGAGAAATGCATGGATAGGGATCTGACCAGGACCCAAGAGGATCTTACTAAGCCAAAAACTAAAGTAAGAACATCAACTAAGGCAGTAGGCGCCTGGTATTTGCAGGGGTTAGGGACCACAACCGCCCGTAAATAGCTAGTAAGTACTTGAGACCCCCTCTAAAGATGCTTGTGACTACCAATTTTAAAATTTCAAACACCAAATATACCTTAATATGTATTGACAAGCACAGTAGAAACAATCTTGGCACAACCATCCATCCATCCATCCATCCATCCATCCATCCATCCTCTATATCCATCCATCCTCCTCAGGGTTGTGGGGGCTGGTGCCTATCTCCAGCATTCATCGGGCGAGAGGCGGGGTACACCCTGGACAGTTCGCCAGTCCATCAGAGATCTTGGCAAGACCACAGAACCTAATAGAGCCTACTACAGTCTGCATCATCTCTGCTCTTAGGGGTACAGCCAATCAGCGCCAATGAAAATAAAGGGTGCTCCTGGATTAGCTGCTTTGCAAATGCCAGATGCTCCAGGAGATCTCCTGCCTGTCTAGCCTCCTACGCTTCACCATCTGCAACAAGGAGACACCGGATCACACATTGTTCTGTCCACCCTGTCCCAGCCAAACTCAACCGCTGACTTCCTATCTACCGCCTCCTGGAATTCCTCGTTGTACTGGAACATAAGATCATCTACTTCTTCCGAAAAACTTTGAAACTATATTCATCACTGAAATTTTAACCACTCACCTGCTCTCCTCAGTACTGTTTCTCCGCTCAGAAACCTCCCCTGACGACATATCCACCCCGCTCCAGAACCTTTCAATAAACCTTTTAGAAACTGTAATTTGCTGTCTGTGGTATCTGCGTGAATCAGAGTTTCTGTCACTCATTATGATAGTTTTTATGTTAATTGGTTAACTGGATTTTATTTACCAAATTCCTACAGACCTTAGGTCAACCTTAAGGTTAACCTTGATAATAGATATAAGTTTTTTTGCATAGCATGGTGACAACAGCTGTGATTTTACCATTATACAATACTATGTTTCCAGATTGATCCCTAAACCATGGCTATTTCCATTGTACACTGAGTATAATCTCTAGACAGAGTTGCTTTAATCCCCTTGATAACTAAAGTTTGAATGCATGCATTTTCTCTGTCTGGCCATCATAAAACCTTCTTTTTTCTGTTTATTCTGCACAAACACTGCTACCTCATAGGTCTCAGTCCAAGACCAGACAGTGTGTCACCATCGACAGACTCACCAGTAAATTCTACCTGGCAATACCGACCTGAGATGCAGCAACCCCCCCCCTCCACATACACACACAAATGTCTGTACTTTTCCTTTACACCTTTTTTAGGCTCTGGAGAGTTGTTTTCCTACAAAGCACTGTTAACTTTGCACCATTCTACTGTTTGAGAAGTCTGGCAATAAAAGCCAAAAAGTTGCTTCAGATTTTGACAGTTTAAACTGAAGCATTGTGAACTGAAACCCTGTTGTCAGGGGTTTTTCCTTTCTCACATGTTTTTTCAAAAAGAAAATGTCATGGGAACTACAGCATTTTGCTTTTGGGCTTATAAAAGTTGAACTGTTAAAAACAGTAATAACAAAGAAAAAAAACCAAGCAGTAATCCATCAAAACTATGACATTAAAGTCTGAAAAAAATTAAATCAGGATTCATTTATTTATTTTTCTTTGAAATCTTTCTCTAGATGTATGCATAGTCTTGCAAAAGTATCCCTCACTTTCACCTTCACATTTTCTACCGTAACAACCACCAACCTCTATGTATTTCATAGGGGTTTTATGTCATAAACCAACACTATATAGTTTATATCTGTGAAGTGGAAGGGAAAGGAAAAGGGCTGATTTTTAAATGTCTCAGTGGTCTTGCACCTAAACCATCAAGTGACTGTATAAACAAATTTGAGGCTGTAGCAGACTCACCAGAGCAGCCACTGGGGGAGACTGTAAGGTTCCTTTCTGTAAAACCTCTTTTGCTCAAAGTACTCTATCTATAAGAGAAACTGGACTTTGGAACTCACTGCCTGTACACCTTAAATCAGCGACCAGATTTAAAGATTTTAAAAAAACAAATCAAAATCTGGCTATGTCAAAGACCGTACTGTAATCACGTTTAACTGTATTAACATGTTTAACTGTATTATTAATGCATTAATTGTACAGTAATGTTTTCTGTACTGTAGGGTGCATTTTATTATGTTGTTACTATCACAGTATTCCATTTTTTTATTTTAGTTTTTTTAAATTATTATTAGTTTTTTAATAGTACTTTAGATTCGGTCATAAAAGCCCATCTAAGGACAAGTGCTGCGAATTAGCTCACGCTATAAGCACCAGGATGCACACATGGGGCCATTGTCTATGTCATTGTGTATCTGTCCCTATCAAATAAACTCAATAAATACAAATGAAACATGCTTTTCAAATCTTTTCAATTTCTCTTGATGCCAATACTCCAAAAAAACAACAACAACAGAAGAACTCCTGTGCAACTAGCCTTCAGAAGACACCTAATCAGGAAACGGATTCCACCTGTGTGTAACCGTATATCAGTATTAACCCAGTTGTTTCTGTAAAAGGTTTCAGAGGTTTGTTAGAGAACAACAGTAAACAAAGACCATCATGGAGAGCAAGGAACACAGCAGACAGGCCAGGGAGACCGTTCAGGGTTAGGTCATAAAATTCTTACAATGATGGTAACTCTGGAGGAGCTGCTGTGTTCCAAAGCTCGGGTGGAGGATCTATTGACAGGTCAAAATGGTCCATTTTTAGTTTGACACACGCCATGGAGCGAACACTTATCACATGTGGAAGAAGCTGCTCAGATCAGGTAAAACCAAAATGGGTCTTTTCGGCCTGGATGCAAACTTCATGTGTTGCAGAAAACTGCCACAACACTTCAGCCTACCATGGTGAAACACGGGTTGCTTAACACAGCAGAATCAGTGAAGCTGGTCGGATGGGTGGCGCTAAATACAAGAAAATCCTGGAAGAAAAACCTGTTAGAGGCTGTGTTTGAGACTAGAAAGGTTTTACCTTATTGCAGCACCCAACCATAACTACAATTGTCATACATGTTTGAAGGCAATCACATACATAGCTGAGTAAGTCAATCTCAAGACCTAAACCAAAGAGCTACTCTGTGGCAACACTTTTCACAGACACTCTCCCTCCAACCCAGCTGAACTTACAATGCAGCATTTTGCAAATGATGATGGGCAAACCAATGAATCTCTACATGTGGAATGCTGGTAGAGTAATACAGTGGACCCTGCGATCATTGCTAGGGTTTATTTGTTTATTTAAAAGGATCCCCATTAGCTGACGGACAAATGACAACCTGTCTTCCTGGGGTCCGAACAGTATTACAGACAGCAATCTAACACACTTTCTATGAAAGCGAACACAAAACAATAAGACATAAAATGCTATGGACGAAAAAAACACAAAAATTTAATAAAAACTACAGCCTAATAACAAGTGACAGCCCCTTCATTTGATTGATACAGATACTATGGTTTAGAATGCAGGTACAGTCTTAGTTTCTTTTTGAAACTGTATTTATCGTTATTATCACGAACCACGGCTGGAAGATTGTTCCACAACACAATTGATAAAAAAAAAAAAAACAACAACAGTCCTTTTCATCGAATCAGACTTAGGTTGAGATAAAGTAATCTGTCGACTCTTTGTCACTCTTGTAAGCTGGGAATGCACATTTGGGCGAAAAATTATGTTATTATAAAGAATTTTTGGAGTCTGGGTAACAGTAATTCTATAGAGAAATAATAGTGTGTTAGCAGAGAGTCTTTGCTTGACTATCGGTCAGGAAACACAATCACGCATTTCTGTGGCGTTAGTTCTTAAAGAACAACCAAGAACCAGTCTTGCAGCCTTGTTTTGCGCCACCTGTAACTTTTTAAAAAAGACAGTTAGGCACAGCTGACCATACAGCTCAACAATAATCCAAATGACATCAAACGAATGTACAAACAACACGACTAAGCAGCTGCGGATTTAGAAACACTGCACATTTACGTGTCACGGCAACAGCTCTACCCATCTTTGCGACAACTTTGTTGATGTGGTCAGACCGTGACAGTGAGCAATCAAGCCAAAGTCCAAGTAGCTTCAAGTAGGGTGAAGGACAACAACTGGCCAGTAAATGCAGAAATCTCAGAAGACTTGAGACACCCTCTAAAAACAATTTTAACTGCCTATTTCGATCGTTCAAACACCAAATACACATTAAAATACCATCCTGAAACACTTTTATATCATTTCAAAGTCATCTCACAACATTACCCTTCAAAATACATGGTTTATAGCTAACCATGGACTCTCACACAACTCTTACTCTTACTAATCACTAATCAAGTTATCCCTATATTCAAAGCAATGCAAAGTAAACAGGTATGCAGTGAAACACTCAACTACGCAGTCTATGTGTAGAGATGTGGCTCCTGCACCACATCTCCATGTGACAAAGTCTTGTGGGAGGGTACAGTCAAAAATCCCGTCCAATAGCGTGTCAAGTGGCTTTGTACCTATGGGCATTTCAGTTTCCCCAGCTTTATTTACTTGTGTTGGAACTTTCTGCACCGTTTGTTGTCATGGTGTACAAGAAAATATTCGAAAAGAGGCATTTTTTCAGCGAATAATTTGGAGTTACAATACGCAGAAAAATCTGCCAATGCAGAACTGCGAATAGGTATGGGTCGGCTGTTTCCCAAAAGACTTTCAGCTGTATCTACAGCGAAAGGGTTGTTCACAGGGGTGTCCAACTCCAGTCCTTAAGGGTCAGAGTTCTGCAGCCTCTAGACACGTTCCTGGGACAACACACCTAAATCCAATGGCCAAATGACTTCCTCAGCATACAGTCAAGTTCTACAGTATCCTACTAATGACCTAGTTATTACATACAGGTGTGTTAAAGCATGGCGATGTCTAACTGTAGCTACCCTGGCCCTCTAGGACTGGGGTTTGACTTCACTGTGCTAAGATATTAAAGGGGTAGAATGACATTTTTGACAGTTGAAAACTGTTCTTTGAGCCGCTATATAGCATCTGAATCTTTGTTGGGTCTGAAAATGGTCCAGCATCTCTGAAAAATGATCAAATACAACCCGATCATGAAGCTAAGACTGGTTTTCTCTGCCCACTCATGAAGATGAAATGAGCTGCGTGCTGATTGGCCGCTTTACCCTGATGGATTTATGATGTTAGGGTTAATAGTTCTATAACAAACAGTTAGATACTGCCGACATTGAAGTGGGCGGAGACATGTAAACTTAAGAGGGTGCGTCTACAGCGTATGATGCGTTGTCAGATCTTTGCCCAGACTCTCCCGTTTCTCCGCAGCAATTACAAAATTACACATTTGCAAACAAAGCTGGTCTGAGATGGCACAGACTTTTCAGCATGGTGCATTTCACACCCTAAACGGCCTAAATTAAAAAAACAACAACTGGGCCCCGGCTCCCCCGGTCCGTTGACCGGCCCGCCCTGGCACGGCCGGTTGCCACCGGGGCCCGTGGGCTCGTCACTGCTGCCCCCCGGGCCCCTGCACAGTGGCCGCTGGATGTTCCCCTGGGGTTCTCCTTTTCTCCTCTCTTGGGGGATGCGGTCGGCCCCGCCCGGGTCCGCCTGGGGCTAGTGGGGGTCCTTTGGACGTCTTTGCTCCGATCTCCTTCATGTCTGCATCGATTCCTGGGAGACGGATTGATGCCTGCTCACACCAGCTATCGAACACTCTTATGGAGAAACCTTATATGCACCAGCATGCTAACACACACACATAGATGTGGGGTCTCTGGTGTTTAAGGAAATATTCTTGGGCTGAGGTTATCATTACTAGAGCTTGATTAATCGGTACCATGAGTTTTTCTGTGACATTGTTGTTGTATTTTTATATCTATTTTTGTGTGATGTGGTTGTGTAATTCTTAGTTCACAATGTTTGGTTGGTTTTGTCGATGTTCCTTTTTCGTGTTTTGTTTTTGTTTTTCCCCCTCTCTCTGCCGTCCTGTGGGTATGGAGGCGGATTTCAATGTTTTCCTGTGTTTCTTTGTTCCCCTTCCTCTCTTGTATTTTCAACTCACTCTCTCTCATGACATTTTGTTTCCTACCTCTCTTCTTCATCTTCCTTCTTTCTTCTCCTTAATTTTCCATCTCCGTGTCCATAACATCAGGAAATAAAAACCCCAACAATTCATAATAAAGATTTTTCACACATAAATCAAGTGGAGTACTATAGCAAAAGCTGTAGTGCTCCGCTTGTGAAAGTAAATCTGTTGGGCTTCTACTTGGTACTCAGGCACCAATTCTGAGCTCCACACTGCCAAACAGGACACGTAAAAAAATAAAAAATAAAAAAACAACAACACAGTAAATGCGATTATGAATTCTTGGACCCCTTTAAATCAATGGGCTGAATGAAAATGCACGCCACACTTGTCAGACTTCTGTTGGTAAAAGATACTGAAAAACATTTATGATTTTACTTATTTCTATCCCTTTAAATCCAAACAAGAAACTGACGTTTGCGATTTTAAAGCGTCATGAAAAAAAAAAGTGGAGTTTAAATACTTTTATTGGGTACAGCAGGTCGTACATCAGACCTTTCCACACCAGTATCGACATGCACGAAACCATCTTTTCCTACATTATTTTAAACACCAACAATACAAAACAAAATGAAGTCAATTGTGAACAACACAGTTCACTCATCTTTGAACTGGCATTAAGAGTGTTTTGTTAAATTAACAGGAATTTTGAGCCGCTGTCATCATTCATGTATGCATGTTTCAGAATGTCCTTAACAAGGTCAGCTATTGTCCTGAGTCATACATAGTTTCCTTTTTATGATTGCTTGGCATTGTCTTATCTAATGTTTGGGAGATACCGTGATACCGCAGTGCGCAATCAGTCTCAATGATGAGCTTATTGTTTTCCTGTCTGTTTCCTGCAGAGTGACACAACGAAAGTGTAGGCAGCTCTATTATCGCGTTTGTGGTTTAACCCCTGCAACTTAAAATAACCTTCATATCTGTCGCTATTTCACTTCTTCCATCATTATACAGGATTAGGTTACTGAGCGATAAGCTGGCATTCTTGAGGTCAATTTTAGTCAAATGATTTGGTCTTCTAAACAAATATTACTACTATATATATATATATATATATATATATATATATATATATATATATATATATATATATATATATATATATATATATATATATATATATATATATATACATATATACTATATCTAAATACTACTATAAAGGAAATGGGCTTTCACTTTCACAAAGGTCTTTTCTTACAATTTTTGAACTTTCAAATCCATTTAACCCAGTAATGGCTGCACATTTTGCCATGAGGGCCACAAATATCAAGTTTAAAATATTAGATACAAAAATAAAAAAATAAAAATACAATCTCCTTATTTATTAGATTGATTATCTTCGTCTACATTTAGGTGTGTATTTTGAGCAACTACAACAGGATATTTCTCAATTGACCTTTATTTCGACAAGATTGATAAATGGGTGGGCCTGAGTATTTAGAAAGGTTTACTGGATCTTTGTAGTTCTATTTACTGTCAAATTAAATTAAAAGCAAACAACAGGGTTGATGAAAGATGAATACTTTGTGTTACACCTCAAATGTTTCCTTTTAGGATGATTTTAATTTGTCTATATATACTTTTGACTTGCAGCAGTGAAAACTTCCCCCCAAGTTTCATATGCATCTGCATCAAATGCTTGAGCTGGCAAACCAAAGGCCATTTTTGAAATGTTAAAAAGAGTTGCACAAAATCATTCAAAGAGCCATCCGTGGCCCCCAGGCCACACTCTGGACACCTCGGGTTTAACCAACTGAATAAGCTTCCGTCGTTCTGAATGAGGTGGAGGACATTTGGGGAGCGAAAGTGACTTGTTATCCATTTGATCTGATATTGTAATCATTGCAACACAGTCACATGACCTTTTACCACATGCAGTTTTCATTTCATTTGTTTCATTCCTGTTTTTTAAAATATTCCCAGTAGAAGGGATGTTTTTCTCGTAAAATTGCTCGAAATAACACTTTTTATAAATAAAGAGAAAAGTGAAATGACTGATGGATACCAATGAATTTCTAACACTAGCCAAATTACAAATGGACCTGCAACAAGCTGCTGTGTCAAATGGCAAAACAGTCAGTTAGATATGAAATGATTAAAAAAGGTTCTCTGATCAAGCCAAAATGTGTTTAGGTAAGTTATTTATATATTAACCTAGTGTAGTACTAATGCATTCACCTCCATATTCAAAGTACACCTGGAACAAGCTCATTATCTTTAAAGTGTCAAATAAAAGTTATTAGTTTTTTGTTTTTTTTTGTTTTTAGAAATTAAACATTCCCAGTTTAGCATTTTGAACCATCAAGAAACTGGACAGTACCTGTTTAAAGGCTCTGTAGGAACATTTCTGTCAAGAAAAGAACCGTTTACCTCTTGTGATCAATTAATGATAGAAAGTCTTTGTCAATGTATTTATATCTCCAATCAATCCCATAAGTGGATAACACCCCTAAAATTGATCTCCAATATAGAATAGTTTAACTTGGTGCATGGTAGTTCCCTACAGTAGCTTGCAAAAGTATTCGGCCCCCTTGAACTTTTCCACATTTTGTCACATTACAGCCACAAACATGAATCTATTTTATTGGAATTCCACATGAAAGACCAACACAAAGTGGTGTACACATGAGAAGTGGAACGAAAATCATACATGATTCCAAACATTTTTTATAAATAAATAATGTGGGGTGTGCGTGATTATTCATCCCCCTTTGGTCTGAGTGCAGTCAGTTGCCCATAGACATTGCCTGATGAGTGCTAATGACTAAATAGAGTGCACCTGTGTGTAATCTAATGTCAGTACAAATACAGCTGCCCTGTGACGGCCTCAGAGGTTGTCTAAGAGAATGTTGGGAGCAACAACACCATGAAGTCCAAAGAACACACCAGACAGGTCAGGGATAAAGTTACTGAGAAATTTAAAGCAGGCTTAGGCTACAAAAAGATTTCCCAAGCCTTGAACATCCCACGGAGCGCTGTTCAAGTGATCATTCAGAAATGGAAGGAGTATGGCACAACTGTAAACTTATCAAGACAAGGCCGTCCACCTAAACTCACAGACCGAACAAGGAGAGCGCTGATCAGAAATGCAGCCAAGAGGCCCGTGGTGACTCTGGATGAGCTGCAGAGATCTACAGCTCAGGTGGGGGAATCTGTCCATAGGACAACTATTAGTGGTGCACTGCACAAAGTTGGCCTTTATGGAAGAGTGGCAAGAAGAAAGCCATTGTTAAAGGAAAACCATCAGAAGTCACGTTTGCAGTTTGCCACAAGCCATGTGGGGGACACAGCAAACATGTGGAAGAAGGTGCTCTGGTCAGATGAGACCAAAATGGAACTTTTTGGCCAAAATGCAAAACGCTATGTGTGGCGGAAAACTAACACTGCACATCACTCTGAACACACCATCCCCACTGTCAAATGTGGTGGTGGCAGCATCATGCTCTGGGGGTGCTTCTCTTCAGCAGGGACAGGGAAGCTGGTCAGAGTTGATGGGAAGATGGATGGAGCCAAATACAGGGCAATCTTGGAAGAAAACCTCTTGGAGTCTGCAAAAGACTTGAGACTGGGGCGGAGGTTCACCTTCCAGCAGGACAACGACCCTAAACATAAAGCCAGGGCAACAATGGAATGGTTTAAAACAAAACATATCCATGTGTTAGAATGGCCCAGTCAAAGTCCAGATCTAAATCCAATCGAGAATCTGTGGCAAGATCTGAAAACTGCTGTTCACAAACGCTGTCCATCTAATCTGACTGAGCTGTATGGAGGACTACGGGGGTCATTGGAAAAGCAATACAGCGTTTTGACGATGACTGCTTAATTGTGAATAAAAAATATAGATTGCTAAATATAATTTCAAATTCAACAATTAATCCATACTAAAAAAGACAAATTTGAAAAGCATTTTGTAATTACACATTTTAAATTGAAATACTAAAGAGGAATTGCAAATTGTATTTATTATTTGATTATTCAATACTGTGATTTGAAAATGTTTATCAAATCCTATTTCAAAATGGAGAATTAAATAACACAATTAATAAATGAGATTGTAAATATCTTTCCTTTTCATACATTTAAAAAAGTTATTCCCTTTTCTACATCCGTTTTCTCTTTCCAGCTCTCATTTTCAAATCCTTTTTGCAATTGGATTTCCTAAATGGTTTCCCCTCTCCTTTTAGCATTCGAGTGACCCTCCTGGTCCCTGAGCACACTGAAAACCAAGTTCAACCAATCACAGCTGCTTCTCGAGTGTAACCAGCTCTCTCATTGGTTAGACAGCCATATTTGGGTGGACCTTGCCGAGCTGCACAGCTCGTGTCTAACCAATGAGAGAGCTGGTTACGTTCGAGGAGCAGCTGTGATTGGTTGAACTTGGTTTTCAGTGTGCTCAGGGACCAGGAGGGTCACTCAAATGCTAAAAGGAGAGGGAGGGTAAACCATTTAGGAAATGCAATTGCAAAAAGGATTTGAAAATGAGAGCTGGAAAGAGAAAACGGATGTAGAAAAGGGAATAACTTTTTTAAATGTATGAAAAGGAAAGATATTTACAATCTCATTTATTAATTGTGTTATTTAATTCTCCATTTTGAAATAGGATTTGAAAAACATTTTCAAATCACAGTATTTAATAATCAAATAATAAATACAATTTGCAATTCCTCTTTAGTATTTCAATTTAAAATGTGTAATTTCAAAATGTTTTTCAAATTTGTCTTTTTTTAAATGAATTAATTGTTGAATTTGAAATTATATTTAGCAATCCATATTTTTTATTCACAATTAAGCACTCCTCGTCAAAATGCTGTATTGCTTTTCCAATGACCCCCGTAGTCCTCCATAGAGCTGGAGCTGTTTTGCAAAGAAGAATGGGCAAGAATTTCAGTCTCTAGATGTACAAAGCTGGTAGAGACATACCCTAAAAGACTGGCAGCTGGAATTGCATCAAAAGGTGGTTCTACAAAGTATTGACTCAGGGGGCTGAATAATTATGCACACCCCACTTTTCAGTTATTTATTTGTAAAAAATGTTTGGAATCATGTATGATTTTCGTTCCACTTCTCACGTGTACACCACTTTGTATTGGTCTTTCACGTGGAATTCCAATAAAATTGATTCATGTTTGTGGCTGTAATGTGACAAAATGTGGAAAAGTTCAAGGGGGCCGAATACTTTTGCAAGCCACTGTATGTGTAATTATGAGGCTTAGTCCAATATCCATAAAACTTATTCCACTCAGCTGCACTAAGATAGTCTTGTTGTTAAAATACAAGCAGAGATATGAACTAGAAGAAAAGGAGAAAAAGTTAACGAACAGAACAGAATCCAGAATTGCTCTGTCTGATTCTTAATTCCTGATAGAAACAGTCAGAGTGGTCATTCTTTTTCTTTTTCATTCCCTTGAGATTCAGAGGAAATCAACGTCTAACAAAGCGGTCAGTCAAAAATAACTGAAGTCACTTAAAATAACCTTAAAGACTTGGGTGGGACGGATCAAACAGCTCCACCATTGTGCTGGTCCTATTCACCCTATTTAAAAGTCCAGAACCATCCAGCATATTTATAGGAGGTATTTTCAGGGTACACAGAGTCTGGTTTCCTTTTTTTGTTCACTAGATCCAAGCTTAAGATAAAGGAGGTCATTGCCCGATCACAATGCAGGCTGGCAAATTCTCTTTAGACGATTTTAACTCAGTGTGACATATATGAGAAGGAACTCAACTTGTTCCAAGGGACCCCACTTTGAGCTGCACACGTGATTGTGTTTTATCAAGTTTATTTGGAAAGCATTATTCATTCACAAGGCAATTCAAAGAGCAGTGATGTGACCAAGCCCTATAAAGTTTTGTCTCATCAACATACAGTAAAATACTATGTAATCTGAGCTTGGGGTAGGATGTAGATAATAAATGAAAGTGGACCAACAATAAAACCTTGAGGTATTCCATATATCATAACCAGCACACACAGTCAATCTTCTTACAGTGTGTATAGAGCGAGTGATATGAAAATAGATGATCATGACAAAATGGTAGTCACCTTAAGGCAGAGGTCATTTTAACCGAATATTTTCCGTATTTGACCGTTGTCGTTTTTGTTTTTTATCTAAAGGCCGTCCATCATTCTGACAGATTAGTATTCAGACCTCTGATCACTTGATGGAAATGGACATCTTCAACTTTACATACAGAGTAAAAGTAACTAAATGAATCAAAAAAGATTCCCATGAGAGCATGTGAGCATCATCTCCGACCTAGAGATCGTACTCGATGCATCTCGCTTACCAGGAGCTGACGGTGTGTTGAAGAGTTACTGAGGCTTTGGAGCGCGTCGCTCCCAAGAGCCAATTGTCGTGCCAACCACCTGTGCATGCTGCAGGATTTCCTCCCGCAGAAGCGATAGCTTGAGGGTCAGGAAACGGCTCGTTCAGAGATTCTTTCTGACTTTTGTTCACTTCAGTTGGAGAAATGTTCCCTCGTTTCAAAGCTTTGTATGTTTAACCCCCATGAGAAGTCATCAAAATCTAAAACCTTACAAGAAAAACCTCTGCAGCAATCCCACTATTTGATTACACAAATATGGGTGAGCATTTCAGCTCCATGTGGAGCAGGAGGAAGGTGTGAGACGTGCGCGTTCAGGCCACAGCAGGTGACCTGTTCGGGTTTTAAATGCATTGTTTATATGTAGTTCTCTGTTCAGCTTGTTTTGATTGAATATTATGTAAAATGAATTTAAAAAAGAAAACTATTGAGTATGTTATCATTTTAAAAATTGCAGATAAAAATAGATCATTGCCAGATTCTTTTTAACCCGTCGGTCAAAATGACAGACAACAAAAATGTCTAGCGCAACCTCTGCCTGAAGGGGCCTTTCATGACGCCTGTTGTCAAAAATGAAGAGTCCTTTCTCTCCTAATCCATGTTGAAAGGTTTTGTTAAGATGTTATTACTTACCATATAGTTGTAATTAAAACGATCAACCTCAGAAAGTCTCATTTGACAAGGAGACCTCTTCAGTTTGCATTATCAGTCATTTCCAAACTTGAGTTTAAATAGCTAAAAGATTTACAGCTGAAGATCTGTGAGCCAAAATGAGTCATTTCTAAAGTGTCCATAAAACATTTGATAGATAAAGTTTGGATGGATATGTCACTATGCTGATTTTTTTCATGCTAATGCTAATTTTTCTTATGTGGCTTTTTATATCCTTTCCATATTAGGCGATCTAAATCAAATTCGGTCTCAGTGTGAACAGTGGCTTGTCTAATAGCGATCATTAGATCTTCTTGACTGTGATGTTTTCCCCCTGTAGCCCAATGCTAACTCTGACCAGCTCAACCCAGTTAAGGGACAATTTCAAAAATCTATGCAGTATAATTTTCATATTTTAATGAAGTCCTTGGCTTAAGAAAGGCCACTGAATAAAAAAAAGAAAAGAACTAACTGTTGAAGGATTGCACAATGTAGCTATAAAAAGTCTCCTTTTTCCTTAAATCATAGCTGCACTTTAACAATAAAACTTATTTCCACACTCATTATTTTTTGTGTGTGTGTGTGCTAAAAACCCGTAAGGTCAACAAAAAAAAAAAAAAAAAAAAAAAAACACTTACTATAATTAACTCCAGTAACAGGGTGGGAAACACTGTCTGGGCATCTGAAATGTCTGGGTCTGTGGAAAGGTCACAGGCGGGCACACATTTTATTCTCTGAGTTTTTCTTCATAAGCAGCCGTTCCTCCCACAGACGGTTGTTCAGAAGAGTTTGCAGACTAAAATAACAAAACAACTGCCGACTGGGAAAGACATGCACTTCCCACCGGGTACAGCACAAGTACTATGTGTATTTATTTAAACACTTCTTTTTTTATCAGTTCTGACCTGGACACCTTGTTCTTGGGCTTCAGAGTAGGAATGGGGGAAAGAATTTAATTAAGATCATCTGTCTAGATCACATTTCATTCCATGTTGTTTGAGTAAAACATCTCTGCTCTTATTTTAGAGTACAGTATCATTATTTCAGGGCTTAAAAATTACCGGATGTTCTCCCCTAGATCTCGTACAATGACCCCTGGGGCTTTTCTACAGTCAGGGCTGTTATTCAGTAGCATGACGTTCAAATGACCGGTAGGTGGCAGACTGTCACACTGATGTGATGTGTGAAGTCTACAAAAGGATTTGACCGTGGTGTTGTAGTTTGAGAAATGGTCGGAAGGGGTCAGAGTTGTACAACATTTGAGTTTGTACTATTTCTGTGCAAAACAAAAAGATAAAGGTGGAGTTTTAAATGCTTAAGATTTGTTAGGGAGGAGCTTTTACATAGTTGACGCTCAAACTGAACTGGGTAGTGAATTTTGGGAAAAATCATAATATTTAACAGTAAAGGTTAATAGGTCAACAATAAGACTGGCAGCAGAAGTTGCTGATTTCTAATGCACAAAAAGCATATTTAAAAGCTTGGATCTAATCTTCAAATCTGCGTATTTTACAGAATACACAGTCTATGTCTATATATATATATATATATATATATATATATATATATATATATATATATATATATATGCAGTACTGTGCAAGAGTCTCAGGTAGGTGTGAAAAAATGATGTACACAAAGAATGCTTTCAGAAATATAAATCATGATTGCTTTAAAAAAGAATCAATTTACAAACTATAATTTACAAAGTGAGCAAACATCAGAAAAAAACTTAATTAAGTCAGTTTGGTTACTACCTTTTGACTTCAAACCAGCAGCTATTCTTATAGGTATACCTGCACAAAGTCAGGGATTTTGTAGAATTATTGTCAAGTGTATGATCAACCAATTATTGGAAACCGGTGCTAATGATCGTCACACGTAGGTTGAAACACAGTCATTAACTGAAACAGAAACAGCTGTGTAGGAGGCTTAAAACTGGGTGTGTAGCAGCCAAACTCTGCTACCAAGGTGAGGTTGTGGAAGATGGTGTCATGTCATGGAGAGATTGAGCACAGCAAGATGACATGAGGTAGTTCTACTGCATCAGCAAGGTCTCTCCTAGACAAAGATTTCAAAGCAAACTGGGGTTTCTAGATGTGCTGATCCAGCTCTTTGGAAGAAGCACAAAGAAACGGGCAATGTTGAGGATCGTAGACACAGTGGTCGGCCGAGGAAACTTAGTGCAGCAGAAGAAAGACACATCAAGCTTATTGCCCTTCGAAATCAGAAGATGTCCATCAGTGCCATCAGTGGGACCCAGGTACACCCATCTACTGTCTGGAGAAGTCTGACCAGAAGTGTTCATCATGGAAGAGTTGCAGCCAAAAAGCCATACCTTCAACATGGAAACAAGGCCAAGCAAATCAAGTATGCATGAAAACATAGGAACTGGGGTGCAGAACAATGGCAGCAGCTGCTATGGACGGAAGAGTCAAAGTTTGAAATATGTGGCTGTAGCAGAAGGCAGTTTGTCCGACAAAGGGCTGGAGAGCTGTACAATAATGAGTGTCTGGGGTGAAGCATGGTGGAGGTTTCCTAAATGTTTGGGGCTGCTTTTCTGCAAATGGAGTTGGAGATTTGGTCAGGATTAATGGTGTTCTCAATGCTGAGAAATACAGGCAGATACCATCAGGGAGGGGTATGAGAGAGAGAGAGAGAGAGAGAGAGAGAGAGAGAGAGAGAGAGAGAGATGTGTTTTGCGTTTACTCAGACTATCTTTGTCTGATTTTAAAATCTGTATAGATGAAAAAAAGAAGAAATCTGTCATAAGGCAAATACTTTTTTGTTACACGACTGGAAGTTTAAGCCCACAAATACCATCGAACCTTTGAATAGAAACACGCTATTAGAAGCTGGAAGCAACCAGCCACAACCACTCATTCAGTGTATTCCTGTTGGCATATTTTTGGGATTATGCAGCAATTGCACTTATGTCGCAGTTCTCGAGTTTAAAGCTGCTGAAATGAAAGAGCATTTGCAGCAGAGAAGTTCTCGAAAAGTCTTTGCATGCCTTTTTATTACTTTGTAGCATCAGCTCGCACTATAATCTGCAAGCCTTTAACGGTATGTCTCTGCCTTGTTTTTGTAAAGTTGCTCCAGCTGAATTATGTTATTTTATCACTGTTGATGAGTGTGAAAGGTGTTGAACTCGGACGAGAACAGAATTTAACTTTCTAGCATAGGCCTACATACAGTTGAAACCAGAAGCTGAAAAAAAAGACGCATGCACCTTTTTTTCCTCACTGTCAGAAACCAAACTTCTCTGGTTGTAGATCAGTTAGAATTACAAAAATGATTTACCATAGTAATGAGAAAATGACCATATCAGAGATGTATTTATTAATGTCTTCAAAATCAGAAGTTGACACACATTTTATCAGTATCACCTAGCATTGCCTTTGAACTGTATGACTTGGGTCAAACGTTTTCGGTTTCCTTCCACAAGCTTCTCACAACAATTTGCTGGAATTCTGACCCATTCCTCGTACCTTTTCAGATCTGCCCACAAACACATCTTAAAGTGCTTTACATGATAAAAACACAATAATAAAAAAAAAAAAGCGGTTAAACCCCAGAGCCAAATTTAATAGAATCTGATTCAAAACTTAAGAAATTGATTTTTACCGATCAGTCACCTTGAGCTGATATGCAAAAACAAAAAAAGAAATAAATTAAAAAGAATGGACAAAGATGTTGGTCTCTAGGTTCCCAAAGCTAGTCATATAATAAAAGACTTGCAGCAGTAATTGCAATGAAAGTATTGAATCAGATGAATCAGTTTTACACTCCACGTTTAAAGAATTTTTTTTTTTTTTACATTTCAAAAACTTTTGTTTTGTTCCACTTCCCAATAAAACACTACTTTGAGCTGGTCTATTATATGAAACCAAAATAAAATACATTGATATCTGTGGTTGTCAGTTAATACGTGAAAAAGTATAAGGGCTTTAAATTCCTTTGCGATGTATTCCAGGTTTTAACACACAGCTTATGTGTTTTTGTTTAGTATATAACCAAAACTATATATATATATATATATATATATATATTTTTTTTTTTCATTTATTAACTTAATTAATTAAACTAACGGTGTTCACAAAGGGTACGGAATCAGAATGAATGTTAAGGTTGCCAAGATAAAAACACAAAACCTTTCATGGTCAAACCTGAACCAGGTTTTTAACCACTTTCAACCATTGACCATTGTTAACACAAACTCAACCCGAGAGAAGTCATTTCCTGTAGATATCCAGTCACGTGGTTATTGTGGTTTACCCCCGTGCTCGCGGCGCGTGCTGGGTGCTCAGGTGCAGCAGCTGACCTCGCTGAAGTACGCATGCGCCTCATCAGTACGTAATCTTTCCTCCGAGGTTAACGTCCATTACCTTATGACAGCAAACTGTCGACAGGGGGAAAAAAAGTTAGAATCTTCAATTTTAATGAACTCGGAAGAACTCTGCGGAATATTCGGGGGATGTGTTTAGGCTGTACGTCTTTTCTTCCCCGTCTCAAAGTCAATTTTGTCAATTAATTTGGGCTTCAGCATAATTCTTGGGAGCTAGTTCCGCCTTGTGCTGCGTGCGAGGAAATGGACAGCAGCAGCGACAAGCGTCAGGAGTAACCGGGACACCGGTGGGAGAAACGCGTCTCCGGGTCGCTAGTGTCCATTTTCACACCGTTCAAGAACTCACTAGAGAGGGTGAGTATTTGCTGTACGCCACACCGCATAGTGAGCAGAAGTTGGCTCACAAAGCAGCAGCAGGAGGAGGAGGAGCGGGACAGTATGTAGCCACCTGTTGCTCGATTACTCTGTTTTAGCTGGCAGCGGTCAGGGATTATCCTTATAACCTTATTGGTGTGATAAGTCACCCTGTATCTAACTAACTAACCCACCGAGTTTTATGAAGTCCAAACAGAAATACACCATTCTTTTTTGGAATACTCCAAACTGTTCCCCCTTCTGTACTTTGCGTTCGTTAGAACCGAGCTAAATAAGTCAAGTTACCTAACCTGTTAGCTTACTGACGATGAGCATGAAGTACGCGTCTGATTCAGAGCGGGGATAAAGGGTTATTCCACCGCTTTTAGAAAAAGCTGGGCTATCTGTGATCTAAAACACCCAAAAACTGACCAAACCTCCCCTGCAATACTCTGCCCTGTTTACAGTTTGTGAATCTATTTGTGGAGTTGTACCCAACTGTGGGGATTTCCAGGCTGTATTGAGTTTTAGGCTACCTTCAGTTGGATCAGGTTGACAAATAGATGTGTACACTGTGAATCCAACCATTTAGAGCCAATTATGTCAAACTCCTTTTCATTTCTGGGCATCGTCAAGGTCATGAATGTCCTCAAAGTGCAGGCGGTGGTAGAATGTAGTGGTAAAATATTTAATCGATAGCCATTACTAGGGCTGGATGATATGGAAAAAGAGCATATTGGTAAAGGGAATAGTCATATTGATTGATATTGATAATTATCGATGAGTATCACAAAATGTAAAAAATATATTTTAAGTGCCTCCCCGGTCATTTTGTTATTCTTCAATCAACTAATTTTTACTACCAATTAAATTAATTCATTTTTCAAACACCTCTTTTTATCATGAATAAGTTTGTAAGACACAGAAACAAATAAAGAGACCTGAGTAACATCAGTATATACAAAGAAAAGTCATATTATTAACCATTATATATTTTTTAATTGTTAGTAATTAAAATTAAAGGCTTATCTTGATGCTTTTTAATCTTTTAAACATTTTATGACACTTTATAATATTAATAGCTGAACCCTTTGGTTTAGTTTGTCAATAAAGCGTATTCTAATTCATTTCAGCCGGCTGGCCTATCCAACCCTGTTGGGTTTTTTTAAAAGCGTTTTTCGCTTCTGAGGACCGGGGGCAGAACCGAGGGGGACATTTTATAAGCCACAGGTGTTGTTAGCAGCGCGACCTGGGTAAGTTTCCTGTGTCTCTCTGTAATGGATTCGCAGCGAGCCGGGAGAGGGGAGTCCTGCTTAAGATAACTGATCATAGTATTTTATTTGGTTTATTATTGCTACGTTTAGTGTTTTAGTGCGTCGAGGATCGGTTCAAAACGGGATGCAACCTTTGCCTGAGTCACTGAAACATTTATCCGGAACAACTTCCTCCGCTGCTCCCTTGCTGTGACATCTGACCGACGTGAAGTTACGGCGATGGTTCGCTTAGGGACTATCAAAAAATTCTGTTTCAGCTCAAATCATTTCATCCTTTTTGTGGTTTGAAAGGAGAGAGGGGTGGCTGACAGAGCTGCCTATCAGCGGTAATGATTTGTTTGGAGTAAGTAATGATTGTTGTATTAAGCTACCTGATAGGCTATAATGAAAAAATGAGGGAAAACTTTTTTTTTTCTATCGAACTGTTTTTATCGACCCCTTTTTTTGTATCGCACCACACGTCTATCGATCGATATATATTGCTATTGAATTATCGCCCAGCCCTAGCCATTACTGCATTCGATGAGTACTTCTTCAAATTGAATAATGTTCATCTTTTTACACTGTTATTAGGCACTATACAAATAAAAACAGATTTTAATTGATAAAATAAAGTGCACAGCTGTTATCCTAAAGGTTCTCTTTAGAGGGCCACATTCAGGTTTGCCACACGCGATTTGGAGTTAATCCCCTTCGGGTTTGATGGATCTAAGTGTTATAGGTTTTTTCGCAGATTCCTTAAAGAAAAACAGTGAAACACCCTTCGAGTTTAGCTCCAGATTAGTGCTTTTGGATCAGCAGCTAAACGCAGCCTGGTGTTTGTTAGAACCCGAGTAGCTCCCCAAGCAGTTATTAAAACTGTGCATTAGCTGACTAATCCTCTCAGTAAATGTCTTGTTCTTTTTTTCTTCTTTTTTTTTCCAATTTGAAGCCATTTTTATTCCCATTACCATTTTTATCTTGTTTATCGAATCGAGGAACAGTTTGTCCACAACTAAAAGTGTATGTTTATCACTTAAAACCTTCAGTGTCTCCATTCGTCGTTCTAGATTCTCACCATGTACTTGAAGGATTCCCTGACATGTTTGAATACCAGCTGACGCTGTTTTTGTGTGTGTGTTTTTTTTTTTTATTTGGGAAGCTTTCATTCCGGCACATTCCTTGGACAGTTCTTGTTCTGACAGGCACCCTGGGCTGGTTTTTGCTGCCTGAAAACAGCAACACACCCGGCAGGCACTGTACAGCTCGGAACTGGAAGACAAAAGGAAACCGCTTGTTCTAAATAGACGGCGCTGTATTCAGGTCAGTCATGTTTACGGCGCTTTGTATGCCCACCGCTTTATTTTATATCCCATAGAGCAGGGGTCCCCAAAGTTGGTCTTCAAGGGCCGGTATCCTGCATGTTTTAGGTCTTTCCCTGGTTCAACACAGCTGATTCAAATGGTCCAACTACCTCCCCAGCATGTCAAAGTTCTGCAGAGGTTCTGCTAATGATTCATCATTTGATTCAGCTGTGTTGAACCAGGGAAAGATCTAAAACATGCAGAATACTGGCCCTTGAGGACCGACTTTGGGGACCCCTGCCATAGAGGTTATACGTCGGTGTGCGCTTTAGGCGAACGAGGCTGGGAGATCGGGAAATGACAGCAAAGAAGTCTTAAGTTTGGAATATATTTTAGTTTTCATGGAAACGGTTAGATATTTTTATTAATACTGCTCGATTAGTTGGCGTGTGCATTTTGACGCCGCTTATCAACAAGTTATCGTGCCTGGATTTGCTAAAACGACTCGTTCTAGTTGTGAGGAAACCAAGTGGAATTGAAGGGGGGAACGCTCTGATGAAATGAGTCGTGCTTTTAGTGAAGTTGTGCGGCGCTGTGGAACTGTAAGAGTTATATAATCAGATCTGTGGGTCATCATCAGCAATTTGTTGACAACTGCTCGCTGAAAATCCTCTCTCTCTTTCTCTCTATCCACCTCATGCAAATTGCTGCTCAGCACCTCATCTAGTGATGACCTCGGCACAATGAATTATTGTGTTTTTGTTTCCGTTGTGAAGCGCACTGGGGTGGGGCTGGTGTGGGGGGGTCCTATGATCTAACAAGAAACTCACGGGACTGTGTAAAAAAACCCCTCCTGAACCACCAGCGCTGGATAAAAGGAACACAGTGAACCTGGACGTTCCAGTCCAAAACCAGAAGAAAGATAAAAAAGAAAACAACAATCTTTGAAGGGTTGGAATGAGTCTGAGACACAGGATTGTTTCCTAACTGGGATCGAATGAGATCCTCTGAGATGACCTTTAGAAAGATATTTGTAGAAGTAGAGATGGACTGCTCAGATGTAGGATTTGCAGTGCAACGAACAGTTGTTGTTTTTTTTTAAAGCAGATTTTTCTCTTTTTAGCAGAACAAATGTTCCTGTTGCGAACGGTCAGTGCTTTTTCTATTTTTTTTATCTAATAAAAGGGGCGGATGCTGTCTCACTGAGTGTCAGAGAGAGAAGTCGCTGTAAAACAATCAGATTCTAGAGACCAAGATGCTAAATGATCCACAGCGTCTTCTGTTGGTACGCTGACTACAGCAGCAGTCTCCGTGTGTTCACAGAACAAGACAAACAGCTTTGGGTAAGGCGTTCTGTTGTAGGCTCCAGATCACCTCGGGGTCCCGCGCCGACATGACGTCGTGTTACATGATTGGCTGGATCTAGTCTAGCAGATCTGGTACCTACACCGTCTTCCTGTTATCTGCTTTAGAAGGCTCACTCTTTTGCCTGAATGAAATGCAGACCTGTTTCAACATGTAGAAAGTACAGTTTGTGTGCTTCTGTTGACTTAAGTTTTTTTTAAAGGGGACATATACCTGTTTTTAAACAATTTCTAATAGATCTATGGTCTGTAACAACATGCTAACAGTTATTTGGAGTAAATCACTCCCACATTAAGCCATCTCACCAGCTCAATTCTTGACCATTTCAGTCCCTTTCAGAATGAGCCGTTTAGAGGACTCTGTCACTTTAATGCAAATGATCGTTTGCAGACCACGCCCACCTGTCTTGTTACTGGGCTTCAAGTTTGCCACACATGAGAATGGCATGGGGAAAAAAAACTAAACAAAAGAATGGCATGAAATTGGTGGGCGGGGCTTGACAGGTGAGGGGCGGTTATATTCAAATTTCACTTAATTGTGACGTCACAATGAGACACTTTGTCAAACGGCTTGTAAATGCACAAGATTTCTGAGAGAATAAATTTACAGAAAGAAAATAAAAATGGTGGATGGTGTTTATTCATGTTTGGAGTCTTTATAAGGGCAGCAGTGACCCAAATGGCAACACAAAAGGATGGAAAAAGTCCCCTTTCCCACCTCAATAGAGAGGGGATTCAAGGCTCCTAAAAGGAACGGGATCTAGTGGATCTGTTTCTTTGTGTTTTTTTCTGTTTTAAAAAAACATTTTTTTTTAAAGAAGCCAGCTAGGGGTCATTTATTATATCTGGGATATTATCACTGTGAGGAATCAGAGTAAAATCTGGACTACAGTCATTCAAACTTAAACATCCTAAGAACATACAGTGGCTTGCAAAAGTATTCGGCCCCCTTGAACTTTTCCACATTTTGTCACATTACAGCCACAAACATGAATCAATTTTATTGGAATTCCACATGAAAGACCAATACAAAGTGGTGTACACGTGAGAAGTGGAACAAAAATCATACATGATTCCAAACATTTTTTACAAATAAATAAGTGAAAAGTGGGGTGTGCGTAATTATTCAGCCCCCTTTGGTCTGAGTGCAGTCAGTTGCCCATAGACATTGCCTGATGAGTGCTAATGACTAAATGGAGTGCACCTTTGTGTAATCTAATGTCAGTACAAATACAGCTGCCCTGTGACGGCCTCAGAGGTTGTCTAAGGGAATGTTGGGAGCAACAACACCATGAAGTCCAAAGAACACACCAGACAGGTCAGGGATAAAGTTACTGAGAAATTTAAAGCAGGCTTAGGCTACAAAAAGATTTCCCAAGCCTTGAACATCCCACGGAGCGCTGTTCAAGCGATCATTCAGAAATGGAAGGAGTATGGCACAACTGTTAACCTACCAAGACAAGGCCGTCCACCTAAACTCACAGGCCAAACAAGGAGAGCGCTGATCAGAAATGCAGCCAAGAGGCCCATGGTGACTCTGGACGAGCTGCAGAGATCTACAGCTCAGGTGGGGGAATCTGTCCATAGGAGAACTATTAGTGGTGCACTGCACAAAGTTGGCCTTTATGGAAGAGTGGCAAGAAGAAAGCCATTGTTAAAGGAAAACCATAAGAAGTCCCGTTTGCAGTTTGCCACAAGCCATGTGGGGGACACAGCAAACATGTGGAAGAAAGTGCTCTGGTCAGATGAGACCAAAATGGAACTTTCTGGCCAAAATTCAAAACGCTATGTGTGGCGGAAAACTAACACTGCACATCACTCTGAATACACCATCCCCACTGTCAAATGTGGTGGTGGCAGCATCATGCTCTGGAGGTGCTTCTCTTCAGCAGGGACAGGGAAGCTGGTCAGAGTTGATGGGAAGATGGATGGAGCCAAATACAGGGCAATCTTGGAAGAAAACCTCTTGGAGTCTGCAAAAGACTTGAGACTGGGGCGGAGGTTCACCTTCCAGCAGGACAACGACCCTAAACATAAAGCCTGGGCAACAATGGAATGGCTTAAAACAAAACATATCCATGTGTTAGAATGGCCCAGTCAAAGTCCAGATCTAAATCCAATCGAGAATCTGTGGCAAGATCTGAAAGCTGCTGTTCACAAACGCTGTCCATCTGATCTGACTGAGCTGGAGCTGTTTTGCAAAGAAGAATGGGCAAGAATTTCAGTCTCTAGATGTGCAAAGCTGGTAGAGACATACCCTAAAAGACTGGCAGCTGGAATTGCAGCAAAAGGTGGTTCTACAAAGTATTGACTCAGGGGGCTGACTAATTACGCACACCCCACTTTTCAGTTATTTATTTGTAAAAAATGTTTGGTATCATGTATAATTTTCGTTCCACTTCTCACGTGTCAAGATCTGAAAGGTCTTTCATGTGAAATCCCAATAAAATTGATTCATGTTTGTGGCTGTAATGTGACAAAATGTGGAAAAGTTCAAGGGGGCTGAATGCTTTTGCAAGCCCACATTTGTAGTGCGCTGCACCCCTCCCCTTATGCCTGTTCTCCATGTCACTAAGGGGAGTAGCAAAAAACAAAAAGCCTTTCTATATATCTCTATAAAAAAAAATTGTTACCAAATTTGATTTGGTTACCAAAGGGTAGATGGATGGGAAAGAATTTGCCTCACATGTTGCCTTACTTTATAAATCCCTTCATTGGACTCAACATCACCTGGCCATGGTATTACTGCTATGTAATAGTTTAGGCAAGGCAACTTTATTTGAATAGCATCCTTTCAACAACAAGGGAACATTCAAGGTGCTTTCCATGATTCTGGGATCAAATAAAAACATAAAACACAACATTAGAGACACATAAAATATGACACATTAAAACATATGACATTCCAGCTATTGTTAATCACTTACTCAAAGGCAGTGCTAACCAGATGGATTTTTAGCCTTGATTTAAAAATAGCTAAGTATTTCAGCAGCTTTGCAGTTGTCTAAAAGTCTGTTCCAGATTAGAGGAGCATAGAAACTGAAAGCTGCTTCTCCATGTTCGGTTCTAATTCTAGGGATGTTGAGTAGACTGGAATTAGAGGACCTGAGTGGTCTGGGGGGTTGGTATAGTAATAGTAGATCTTCAACATACTTTGGTGCTAGGCCATTCAATGATTTAGAAACTAGTAAAAGTGTTTTGAAGTCTATTCTCTGATCTACAGAGAGCCAGTGTAAGGACTTTAGAACTGGGGTGATGTGCTTTACTTTCCTGGTTCTAGTGAGGAACACGAGCAGCAGCGTTCTGGATCAGCTGCAGCTGTCTGATTGACTTTTTAGGCAGACCTGTGACGATGCTGTTGCAGTAATCAATCCGACTAAAGATAAATGCATGGAGGAGTTTTTCTAGGTCCTGTTGCCACATCAGTCGTTTAATCCTAGAAATGTTCTTCAGGTGATAGAAGGCTGACCTTATTATTACCTTTATGTGACCCTGGAGGTTCAGGTCTGAGTCCATTACTGCACCTAGATTTAGGGCCTGATCAATAGTTCCTAGCTCCATTAACTGAAGCTGTGTACTGACTCTTGAACGTTCCTTTTTAGGTCCAAAAATAATTACTTCTGTTTTGTTTCTGTTCAGCTGGAGGAAGTTATGACACATCCATCCATTGATTAGCTCAATGCATTTACTTAGGGTTTGGATGGGTTCAAAGTCACCTGGTGACATCGCAATGTAGAGCTGAGTATCATATGCATAGTTATGGTAGCTAATCTTATACCATACCATTTTATTTATAATGCGTTTTACAAATGACAGAAGTCAACCAAAGTGCAGAACACAGGCTAGAAACATAAGGAAATAAAACAGAATATAAAACAAAGTAAAAACAGATGAATAGCAGAAAATCAGAATAAAAAATAAAAACGCTGATACAAGTGCTAGAGAACACATATGACAGGTCAACCCTCTAAGCTAATGGTGACAGTAGGGCTAATTAAAAGCTAAACTAAAATAATACGTTTTCAATCTAGATTTAAAAACATGAAGCGAAGTAGACTGGCGTATCTCAAGAGGGAGCATATTCCACAATTTCGGAGCACTCACAGAAAAAGCTCTCTCCCCACAACATTTTAGACGCACTGACGGGACTCGCAGAAGAAGGTGGTAAGCAGACCTAAGAGCACGGGAAGGCTGATATGGGCAAAGAAGCTCTACCAGATATGGAGGGGCCAGTCCATTCAGTGATTTAAAAACAAATAAAAGCAGTTTAAACCGTATTCTAAAATGAACAGGCAACCAGTGCAAAGACCTCAGAACGGGGGTGATATGTTGCCTCCTATTAGCCCTAGACAGAAATCTAGCTGCCGCATTCTGAACGAGTTGCAGACGGGATAGAGAAGCTTTATTTATACCAGCCAAGGAGGAATTACAATAGTCAAGGTGAGAAGTGACAAAGGCATGTAGTACAGTTTCCAGATGCTTAGTTGTTAGGATAGACTTCAATCTCGTAATTCGCCTTATTTGATAAAAACATGCTCTAACTAAGCTCTTAACTTGCGCATTCATCGTCATCTTGGAATCCATTTTTAGTCCTAGAAAGGTGACGGCCTTACTAAGGGATACAGGAATAGATGCCATTTCGGTAGGAGTGGGCATACTTTTACTATTGGGCTCGAAGAGGACTGCTTCAGTTTTGGTATCATTAAGATATAAAAAATTAGCCGCCAACCAGCTCTTTACCTCATCCAGACAGTCTAGTAATGGCTGGAGTGAAGTTTCCAGGTTAAAAGGAACATAAATTTGGCATTCATCAGCATAAAGGTGGAATTGAACCCTATGTTTCCTAAAAATATTGCCAAGGGGAATAAAATACAATGAAAACAAAAGAGGGCTCAGGATGGATCCCTGAGGAACACCCCAAGGAAGAGGGGGCGATGTGGAAACATGTTCCTCGAACATGACACATATTCTACGATCTAGTAATTAAGAACGTAACCACTGAAGTGCAGATCCTGTCATCCCTGCCACTTGTTCTAACCGGGATAATAATATGGTATGATCCACTGTATCAAAAGCAGCTGAGAGGTCGATAAGGATCATTAAAACATGATGGCCAGAGTCCGTCGCTAAGAAAATCATTAAGCACCTTCAAGTGGACAGTTTCAGTGCTATGCAATGCCCTAAAACCAAACTGGAAGACCTCCAGAATATTATTAACTTCAAGATGTCCTAAAAGTTGTTGATATACAATTTTTTTCAAGGATCTTAGATAAAAATGGCAATTTTGAGATGGGGCGGAAATTAGAGAGGACCAATGTGTCGATACCAGGCTTTTTTGGTACTGGCTGGATGACCGCATGTTTAAAGGCATGGGGAACCACTGCTGATGATAAACTGCAGTTAATGATTTGCAAGACAGGGAGAGCAAGTACAGAGAAGGCATCTTTGAGCAGTCGAGGGGGTATGGGCTCAGTGGGGGAGCCAGAAGGTTTGATATGAGCAACCATTTTTTTCAGGTGGTCAAGAGATACTTGGTCAAAGCACTCAAATGCCACAGGGTAGGGAGGGAGTAATGGAGACACATAGGAAGATGAGGAAGTAAGTTTTCGAATATTTGCAACCTTGTTAATAAAAAAGGAGAGAAACTGTGTACATAAATCCACAGACGATGTCAGTGAAGGGAGGACAGAAGGAGAAAGGACAGCATCCAAGAGTTTTATACAGAATGCGCTGGTTACAATGACTAGAGGTAATAATATCGGCAAAGTATCTGTACCTAGCATTTCTAACAGATTTTTGATAAAGGGACCAGGTATTTCAAAGCATCTCAAGGGAAACCTGCAGCTTATCTTTCTTCCATTTTTGCTCAAAATACCTGCTCCTACACCTAATCTGACGGGTGCGATCATCAAGCCACGGATCTTTATTTAAAAGTTGGCGCCTAGGTCTCAGAGGAGCTACAGAGTCTAATGCCAGAGTGCAGGATGCAAGAAAAATAATTAAGTAGATTGTCAACAGAACAAACATGAGTTGTGGAACAGATAGTAGCCATTGTAGCTGAAACTGCCCTACTAAAATCTAGAGCAGTATTTGAGGAAATTACCCGAGATAAACGCACAGATTTGCTATTAGTGCAAACAGAACCACACAAATCAAGATTAAATAAAACAGGAAAGTGATCCGAAAAACTGTCAGGCAAGACAGATAGGTCATTTATAGAAACGCCATAAGACAGAAATTGGTTGGTTATTGGTTGTTATAATCTGGGCTAGTGGGAGCATGTAGATATTTTCCACGGTGTCAAAAGTGTAGGGAAATATACCGTATACCATAATGGTGCGTATCGGTTATCGGCCATAACAGCGGGATTAATATCGGACATTGGTATCGGCCCAAATTTTCATATCGGTGCATCCCTAGTAATTTCTGTTTGTTCTGATGAAAAATTGCTTATTGAAACAAAGAAGTTCCTGCTCTTTAGGTAAGACCCAAATCAGCCAAGTACTGTACCAGAGAGTCCGACCCAGCTCTCCACTCGTTGCAATAATATATAATGATCAACACTGTCAAATGCTAGAACCAGCACTGTGGTTCTACTACAGTCTGTATTTATGCAGATGTCAGTGAAAACTTTGTGGTGAGCACGGAAACCAGACTGAAAAACATCAAAGCGGTTGGTCATTGTTATGAAGCTATTTAACTGCTGAAACAAGGCTGATGAATGGAAGATTAGAAATTGGCCTGTAGTTCTGCATTAACATGTTGTCCAGGTTCTTCTTATTTAGCAGTGGTTTAATAACTGCTGTTTTTAAAGCCTGAGCGAAGACACCTGATAGGAGGGATGATTCACTATTTGAATCAGATCAGACCAAACTTCAGTTTATTGCCTCAGGCCCTTATTTGCAGGTTATACCGGTTAGTGACATGTAGCTAAAATGGCACAAATATGTCAGATCACAATTGTCATCTCATTGTTAGTGTGTGCAATATTGCAATTGCGAAGCACTGGACACAGTGTTTGGTAGGTTATGACATTTTAAGTGTCTTGTATTACAGTGAGGAACGTAAGTATTTGAACAACCTGTGATTTTGCAAGTTCTCCCTCTTAGGAGGAGGGGTCTGAAATTCACATTGTAGGTGCATTTCCACTATGAGAGACGGCATTTTTAAATACATTCAGGAAATCACAGTGTGTGATATTAAAATTTTTTGTTGTATTTTATTGGCGCACACAAGTGTTTGAACACCTGGCAATCAGCAAGAATTCTGGCTCTTATAGAACTGTTACTCTGCCTTCAAAAAGTCCAGCTCTACTCCACTTAGTAATCTAAATTAGTAGCACGTGTCTGATGATGTGTGTTCCTTGGAGGCACACCTGTGGATGTCTTTAAAGGCCACACCTGGAACACTCTAGAACAGTGGTCCCCAACCCTGGTCCTCAGGGCCCACTGTCCTCCATGTTTTAGATGTTTCCCCACTCCAGCACATCTGACTCAACTGATTGCATTACCTCCTTAGCATGTGTTCAATTGCTGTAGAAGCCTGTTAATCACCCATCTATTTAAAACGGGTGTGCAGCAGCAGGAAAACACCAAAAACATGCAGGACAGTGGGCTCTGAGGACCAGGGTTGGGGACCTCTGCTCTAGAACACCTTCTAGTTTGACACAATGGGAAAGTCAGAATAAATCAGCCAAGATATGAAGAAGAGAATCATGGAGCTGCACCACTCTGGTTCATCCATGGGAATGATTTCCAGAGCCGTGTTCATCTGATCTAACGTCGTAGACCTGATGGGAATGTCCAATCATCACAGCACTTAGAAAGGAGACGGGTTCTGTTAGGGCTGGGCAATAAATCGATTTTATCGATAAATTCGAATTTGCCGTTTATGAAGATTTATTTTTGGGAAAATCGAGATTTACCCCCCACTGATCTCTTGGGCTTCCGTAGTTTGGGGCAAGGTCAGCCAGTCCGTCTCTCACAGGGCGTAGACGTCAAAATGGCAACTAGCAAAGAGGAGCTTGTTCCCAAAAAAGGGAGAGTTTCTTCAATTATATGGAACTGTTTCGGTTTTGCGACTTCAGACTTGGAGCAACAAACAGCACGCTGCAAAATCTGTTTGAAGGCTGTTTCTACCAAAGGAGGGAGTACGACGAATTAGTTTTAACACCTGAAACAGAGGCACAACTTGGAGTGGGAGAAGTGCTGCTCTCTACGAGATGCTCAAGCAAGCAGCAGCTCACAAAACACCGCCACCATAGGGGAATGATTTTCACACTATGTCCCTTATGATGAGACGGGTGTCCAGTGGAAAGCAATCACAGATGCCATCACAATTTATATTGCCAAAGATCTGGTGCCTGTTTATACAGTGGAAAAGTCCGGCTTTATTTACCTACTGAAAACTTTGGACACCAGGTATGTGCTACCAACTTTGCACACAACTTTGAATTCAGGTAGACTCCCAAAGGAGATATTAAAATAAGAGTTTTCAAAAAATAGATTATGTCATTTTTTTCTGTTTAAGAAAGTAAAGGGAGAAGGGAAAAAAAATGATTAAAATCGAAAATCTGATTTGGTGTGAAAAAAATCGGAGATTTTATTTTTAGGCCATATCGCCCAGCCCAAGGTTCTGTGTCTCAGAGATGAATGTGTTCTGCTCTGAAATGTGAACAGAAGCTAAAGACCTTATGAAGATGCTGGCTGATGATCAACCGTGAAACGCGTCCTGTATCGACATGGGCTGAAAGGCCGCTCAGTGAAGAGGAAACCATTACTCCAAAAGAAACATGAAAAAGCCAGATTGCAGTTTCCCAATGCACACAGGGAAAAGATCTTCTCAGAGGAACAAGAGCAACGCTTGCAAGCCTGGGAACAGCATCCCTACTGTGAAGTATGAGGGTGGCGGCGTCATACTGTGGGGCTGTTTAGCTGCGTTAAGACCTGGCGCGCTTTATAAAACCGTTGGGTTAGGGTTAGAAATGGGTCAGAACTCCAGCAAACTACTAGGAGAAGCTTCTGGAAGGAAACCCAAAATATCTGACCCAAGTTAAACAGTTCATAGGCAATGCCTTCTAATACTGAAGTCATATATGTAAAGTTCACATTTTGAAAACCGTAATGAATAATTCTCTGACATATTCCTCTCATTATTGTGGCTGTTAGCAAATATGTTGATAATAAAGGTTGGTCTGATTTAACTTCGAGACAGTGAGGGGGGAAAAAAGGTGGACTTGTCTTTTTATACCATGTACGTAAACGTCTGGTTTCCACCGTAGGTTGAAAACACACTTGGTCAGTCGGATGGACTGGAGCTGCCTTTAGTTCCCACACCCGGCGTCAGTCAGTTGTTTTGTTTTCTGCAGCTAAAGTGCTAAAGTTCACGGAGAGCGGCTGGAATTTAGTGTAATGGTAAAACGAAGAGTCAGGATAAGGCGGGTTAATCAATATCGTCGTGGTGATTTTCAGTAGCAGTACCTCCATTATACATTTTTCTCTTACTGTGCATCAATACACAAAGCTGTTATTAGCTTTTGCTTAAATGTTTTGTACATTAAATATAATTTTTGAAGGGTTAAGCACACTTTTTTTTTTGACTTCTGTTAAGAGGTTTGAGCTGTTTAATATTTTCCTTGCAGTAGCTAAATCAAAAGCACACTTTGATGAAAAGGAGGAGAGAATAGATAGTCTCTGCATCATTTACAGTAGTAACGTGGTATGCAAAGCATCACTATTATAGCGGTTTGAGTTAACTCCGTTATTGGTTTTTAAGCTGCCTTATCTGTTCAAACTACTTCTGTAAATAATCCCTTAATAGGCTGCTTCTCCGGTATGTAATTGCTTTAAACCGGGATGTGAAGCTAAAAGGCAGAACTACTATTATTACGGACAAAACATTTAGAAAGAGGACAATATTTATAAACCTCCAGAGGAAAAAGACACATAGAACAATGAGCTGGGGTCAAGTCCCTCTGGAAAAAACAGCAAAGTCTGTGAAGCGGCTGCTAACTCGAAGTGTGTGTGATATGTGGTTTGCTTGTAATTAGGGATGCGTATTGGCAAGAATCTGGTGATACGATGCAGGGGGGATGATATGATATATTCCGATGGTATGAGTAAGACTTTATATATTGTGATTTTTAAAACTGAATTTAATGGTAGAAAAACTGTCCCATCATTCTAAACACTCCAACCTGTTTCTTACTTTAACACATCCAGTTTTATTACTAGATCTAGTAGGGTTGTGCCGATGGACGATGTCATCGTCCATCGTGATGGCTGACCGACATCACGATGGACAGCCACCATCGTGATGCCACGCCCCCCACCTTGTCAGACAAACACTAATCCTATAGTCTCTTCTGTAGTTTAACTAAAAACTTTGCAGGGACTGCTCTGTAAACATTGAGAATCTAGACTAACTAATGCGTATGTGTTGCACAGTGGGAAATATTCTTATATTTTTGTATTTATTTTGCATGGTTTGTTTGTGTGGATTTGGTGTGTTTTGTCCCCATTTGTTTTCCCTCTGTGAAGCTCCGAGAGAGAAACTGAAGTTATCTGGATTAGTCGGGAGGAGGAGCGCAGCAATCAGCCGCTTTGTTACAGGTGCGCAAAAACTTGTTAGGCTGCACATGAAAGGAGCTGAGGCAGGACAGCAAAACCCACTGGCCGGAACACCGCGAGCGATGACTGGCGCACAGGTCTCTAGCGAAACTGCGACCTCCCCCCCCATGTCATCGTCCATCGCGATGTTTTACTGTGAACATCGTCAACTGCCAATTTGGGGGACATCGCCCAACCCTAAGTTCTAGTTGATCCACTGGAACGAAGGAGGAGAAAACGGTCAACAACTTCCAGACCTACTTTTAATCTTACTACATAAATTACTGTTATCATTAATGGTTCCATTACAATTCTAAAAAATAAAAATCAATACATTGCTTTTAAATATCAATACAATATCGTGACATAAAATATTGCGATGTATCTGCGTGTCAATATTTTCCTACATCCCTACTTATATTTAATGCGTGACGCCATCAAAGCTTGCATCATAACATCTGAACTATAACGACAAGGAAAATGTGAATAATGGCAGAAGATTGCCTCATTAGGTAGAGAAGTTAGAAGATTCAGGTAGAGAACTTCTGATTGTTGTAGTAGAGAGCGCTATAAACTCTATATGGTAGAAATGGTACAAATTTAGCCAGTGCTAGACATATTGGCCATTTGTCAATGTTCGTACTTGCCTGGACTTGTGTACTCGTGTATTTGAGAAACGTTATCGACGGCGGCCCAAGTACTGCTCCAATTCTGAGTACGCATCAAGGCAAGAACGCTCCAAGTGACCGGATGTGTTCTGGCTCCGCCCATTGTATCGACCTGATTTTTGTCATTCCAATGAGTATTTTTTGTTGTAGGTATCTGATATGAGTTTACCTAATATTGATGATGATAAAAAAACAAACAAGTTTATTAATCGGTATTTAGTAGTTATTGTAAATAAATCGTGCAGTTGTAAAGCAACAGCGCTGGCTCATTGCAGGTTGGTAAAATATAAAATAATACTTTAAACTTTTACTGCTTATAAATCCAGTACAAACTTCAAGAATAATCGGAGGAATCATTTAACTGTTTACCCCTAAAGCTGATCATCATCAATTATATGTCAGTTGAGACGATAAATAATTTATAAGCAAATAGTCTCATGAAGGAAACAAAGGTTTAGATTTTTAGTAAACAATCATGCTTCACCAACAAGTCTGAAAAAGTCATATGTAGTGGTAAACCACCATTTAATTAGCAGTACTTTTTATAATCAATAATAACTTTAGCCTATTATTTTACAGGTTGTCTGTTTCCTATTGACACTTCTTCCTAATTTTGTATATTTGATATGTCAAAAAATTTTTTTCTTATTTTACTATCATAAACGTGAAAATAATCCCATCCCGAGTAAAATTGGACCATTTATTGAAACTCAGGAAAGATGGTAGCTGAGCAGGGACATAAACCAAGTACGCTCTGTTCCCATTGCAACTCTACTTGGCAACCACACAACAACCTACCTGGGTATTGAGAAACGGCCATTGACTATCGGCCTACTGCAATTGGTCGTTTCGACGATGTCATCAAGCTGTGCCTGAGTACTTTGTACCAGGTACGCATGGAGGATAAATACTGATCCTCATTGTTCGTATTTACTCTAGATATTGCACGTTTAAAAGTTGTTGTTTTCTATTTAACAGAAAAGAAAGCTGTTGAACTTGAAGCATTTTTAATTCAAATATGAGCGGCTTTATTTTTGTTCAACATTAAATTTCTAAATAAGTAATCAGGAAAGCAGAAAAAAGTTTTTTCTTTCTACATTTAGCTCTAAAGTTTAAGCAAATTTGAACCTTGTAATTTCATGACAGTTAGCTTTTGTTTGATTTAAAATACCCTCATCTTTATTTTATGAGAATTTTTGTGCTGCACATTTTGGAAAAATATTTGAATATATATTTTTAAAAAAAGCATTTTGCACAGTAAATGTTTTTTTAAATGGCGAATTGTTCTGTTGGAATGTATCTGGAATGGGAGACTATTCATAAACATTCATTTTGACATGTATAGAAAGATGTAAACAATATATCACAATACATCTCATTACTGCACATGCTTCAGGCTATATGGCAATATATATATATGTATATATCTGAGCCCCTATCTCCCAGGCCTAGACTGTTGTATCCTGGTTAATTGTGCTGAGCTTTCATTCTGTCAGCTGTCCTGCTTGTTCTCAGCGTCACTGACGACTGTAAACAAGTTGTTCCTTGCTCAGGTTTAAGGGCAGGAATACAGCCGATGGATCCAATTACCAAACCTGAAAATCTGCCTGCCGTTTCCACAGCTTTGTGCTCACCACTTTGTTTTGTTTTGTTTTTCCTGCAGAGACAAACAATATTCGCTCCGGTTTTTCTCCCCGGCGACGTTAGAGGTGACCGTGTGAAGCCGTAGTTCAGCTCCTCCCCCCGCTCAGGCCGGGCGTGTTTGTGTCCCCCTCCACGCGCCACGGAGCGGTTTTCCTGTTAGCGCTCGGCGTACGGCGACAGGCGAGTGCACGTTAACTCGCCTTTAGTGTTCGCTGCGCTGCCTGGCTGAAAAACCGTCGCGGGGAGGACACCCGAGAGGCGAGCCGGGCCTGCAGACGGGCTGAGCTTTATCTGGTGAATTATTAGTGAGTTGAACTGCGTATCAACTTCTCTTTTCTCTACAGCTGATAGAAAACAATGAATAATACATAAGCACTTTTTTGGTTGTTGGTTGGCTTTGTTTTTGTCGTTTAAACTAAAATATAGCTGGGTTCGTTGTATCTGTAGTGGTTGAGAATTGTGAGCGGAGAAGTGATGTGGAGCGGAGCTATGAAGGACAGGCTGCCTGTGTGCACAGTTGAACCCAGGGACTTGTCAAACGAGCTCGACTGAACCGAAGCTGTCCAGGCACAAAGGCGTCGGCGGGCCCCAACAGAACGCCACCTACAGCATAACAAATGGAACAGTCTGTTTTTGGATGTATCAGTGGAGCCATCCTGTTTCTAGGCACAACTCTGAGCTCCCCGTTTTCAGGAAACAGCAGAATGAAATCCTTTACCGTAGAAACTGCCTACTCTGCAGATTTTTATTTTTTAAAAGGAAGTCCAATACTCAGACGGATGTTGACTTTGTGTGTGTGTTTGTGTGTTTCATCCATTTGGTTGTTGCGTATTTCCATTTTTGCAGAAATCCATAGAAGCGTAACCCTTACCCTTTAGTACAGATCATTGATCCTCAGTCACTCTACATGAACTCCATATTTCATTCTGTTTAAACTGAACCTGATTTCCTAGTAAGAGGAAGAGTTCCTGCTGTGTGAGTCACCCAGGCTGGGCTCTCCTCTACAGGGCCGGCCGATACTGCTGCCAAAACCAACCTTGGATGTCGTCACATTGTAGCCCCGCCTACTTAGAAACAGGAGCAACGTTTAAACTGGGACAAAAAAAACAAACCCCAACAACATCATTTTGTTGCTGTTTGTTTTTGCCCTCGTCCCTGTGATCTCTGTCTTTAGCTGCTTCTTAAAGCTACAGGACACAATTTAACAGCTTTTACATGTGAAATCATATAGTACGTCATTCTTTATGCACAGTTTCAGTCCCTTTTTTCCCCATCTCGTACTGCCTGATATATTCTAGACTTTATTATAACTTTAAAAAACCAGAAGCAGAGATAACTTGTTGGGTTTCCAAACTTGAGACCCTTTTTGCTTGTCCTCTTTCTCCCGTTTGTGGTCTGATAACTATAGGTAAATTGATTATCTTTAAAAAAACAAAACACTTTTTAGTATGGAGGTTGAATGCAAATTCTCTACATTATTTTTTATCACCATGGTATAATCAGTAAATAATGCTGGATGACTTTAAAGTGAGTAGATAATAGGGGTGTAACAGTTCACAAAAATCATGGTTTGGTACAAATTTAGGATTTTTAGGTCAAATGCACTGAAGCTGTAATGTAAAAGGCGGAAGAAAAACTTTTGCCTTGGATTGTATCCTTTATATTACATTGTCAATTCATCCTCATCCTCATCAATATCAGAATACACGTTAAGTATCACAAAGTTTTTTGGAGTGCAATATTTGGTGGTTATTCTATGTCAGGTGGCATAATTTGCAGGTTTGCGTATTAATACATCCAAATAACCCATTCAGCCTGTTGGATGGTGGTGAGGAAAACATGAAAATATCTCTAATAAATAATGCTCTACAATTTCAGCCTTCCTAACAATCGAGTTGTTTACTTCTTTACGAACATTTTTTCAACTGCAGATATTTTTGATTGGTAATGATCTACGACATTAGTGTTGCCGTCTGTTTAGTAGGTTCTGTCAATGTATTCATCATCCACCACGACGACTCCTCATGTTAGTCAGCTACTGTAAATGGGTAATTGTGTGTATCTGTGCTGTTGTATACTTTGTCTGAATTTGATCAAAAACACAGCATCATATACGCAACATAATAATGCACAGAGTGTGGTTAAACTGTCAGATTTAACGTTCCATCCGTTCATCTGTTTCAGGTCCTGACGGTGGAGTCTTGGAGATTGTGATGGAAAACCCTGGTAAGGAAACCGCTAAGATCTCACTGCGCTATAATAAATGTTGAGGTGTTTCTAAATGTGCTGGGAGGTGGTTTGTAGATGAGAAAGCTTTAGAGAAGCTTTCAGGTGGAGCTGAATCAGGTCAGCTGTTTGTTTTTTTGCCTCTCTCCCTGCTGGGAACACAATGCTCGCACTTCCGATATCCTGTACCTTTTTAAAAGCTACAAAATGTTTGAGATTTTTAACAACAAATTCCAGACGCAACATTCTACCACTTGGATCTGGAATATACAGCTAGGAAGGTGTTGAGGTAAACTGGCTGCTTAAACTCAGTTGGTCTTCATTAATACTGCTTAGGGTCTGTGTTTCTAGGATAGAGGAATTTAAGACTTTTTAACCAGATTACTTTACACAATCCTCAAGAGTGAAAGGATGTTACAGAGGTATGGGAAAAAGTGCTGGCACCAACCTTCAGGACTAAGATTGCTATTGGAAGTAACGAAAAAAAGGCATGTTTACAACATGAGAGTATACCAGGAGGAACGTCTCAAGAGATGGAGATGAAATAAGTGAGTTGAGGTTGTAGGAGGGTTTGAACATGTCCAGATGATTGATTGTACGTTTTCGGTACATTTTAATCAAGAAAAAATAAATACAAATGTAAGAATGAGCCTTTTTTGTTTTTGTACTTTGATCTGTATTAAACAAAGAACCTTTTTTCCTTAAATCCATCCTTTCAATTACTAAAATTTATTACATTTTAAATATGTTCTATAACTTAAAGTTGAAAGTATAGAACTGACTGGAGATTTGATTGGATAAAAAAAAAAAAAAATAGTACAAGCAGACATAGCCAGAGTACAAAAACAATATTAATGTTAATGTTTAGAAATGTTTAAATAATACTTTGCCCATATTTGAGAATAAACATGCTTAAATCACTTTGGAGCTGTTTTGATATTTCGACAATCTAGATTCCCAGCTGTTCTTTAATGCATCATGTGCAGCTGTGGGCTTAATCCCTTCTAATCAATGTGGATTTTTCCGACTTGCGTTTTATTCTAAATAAGGAGTTTGGGCCGATTGGATGCTACTGGTAGCCATGTTGGACGTTAGCTGGTTTTTCTCTAGTAACAGTGATGTTTCCATTCAGCTTGACTTTGTTTCAGGTGAGTCATTCAGTTCAGTGCAGAGAGTGTTTTGGCAAGGCAGGCAAGGCAATTTTATTTGTATACCACACTTTGAACAACAGTGCTTTACATGATTTGGTGATAAAAAAAAAAAAGTAAAAACGGAATATAACATTGGAAATTAAAAGTCAAAAAAGCAAGAGAAACATCACTAAATCAAGAGAGCATGAACACATTTGATACATATGACAATCATTTACTCAAAGGCAATTCTAAACAGATGGTTTTTTAGTCTCGATTTAAAGCAGTTCAGAGTTTCAGCAGCTCTACACTCGTCAGGAAGTCTGTTCCAGATAAGGGGAGCATAGAAACTGAAAGCTGCTTCTCCATGTTTAGTTCTGAGTCTAGGGATGTTTAGTAGGCTAGAGTTGGAGGACCTGAGTGGTCTGGTGGGGGGTTGGTATAGTAACAGTAGATCTTCAACATATTTTGGTGCTAAGCCGTTCAAGGATTTATAAACTAGTAAAAGTATTTTGAAGTCTATTCTCTGATCTACAGGTAGTCAGTGTAAGGACTTTAGAACTGGGGTGATGTGCTCTACTTTCCTGGTTCTAGTGAGGAACACGAGCAGCAGCATTCTGGATCAGCTGCAGCTGTCTGATTGACTTTTTAGGCAGAGCTGTGAAGACGCTGTTGCAGTAATCAATCTGACTAAAGATAAATGGATGGAGGAGTTTTTTGAGGTCCTGTTGCGACATCAGTCCTTTAATCCTAGAAATGTTCTTCAGGTGATAGAAGGCTGACCTTGTTATTGCCTTTATGTGACCCTGGAGGTTCAGGTCTGAGTCCATTACTACACCTAGGTTTTGTGCCTGATCAGTAGTTTCTAGCTGCATTAACTGAAGCTGTGTGCTGACTCTTGATTGTTCCTCTTTAGGTCCAAAAGTAATTATTCTATACTATTCAGCTGGAGGAAGTTATGGCACATCCATCCATTGATTTGCTCGATGCATTTACTTAGGGTTTGGATGGGTTCAAAGTCTGGTGAAATCGTAATGTAGAGCTGAGTATCATCTGCATAGTTATGGTAGCTAATCCTATTGGTTGCTATAATCTTGCCTAGTGGGAGCATGTAGATATTAAATAAGAGGGGCCCCAGGATGGAGCCCTGGGGCACCCCACATGGGATTTCTGTTTGTTCTGATGAAAAGCTTCCTATCGATACAAAGAAGTTCCTGTTCTTTAGATAAGACTCGAACCAGCCAAGTACTGTACCAGAGAGTCCGACCCAGCTCTCCAGTCGTTTAACAGAACCAGCACTGTGGTTTTACCACAGTCTGTATGTATGGAGATGTCATTGAATACTGTGACGAGGGCAGTCTCAGTGCTGTGGTGAGCACGGAAACCAGACAGAAAAACATCAAAGAGGTTGGTCATTGTTAGGAAGCTATTTAACTGCTGAAACACAGCTGATGAATGGAAGATTAGAGATCGGCCTGTAGTTCTGCATTAACGTGTTGTCCCTTATCATGAACATTATTGCTTTTGAAAGATGCGTTCGCTGACAAAGTTCTGGTTTCGGTCCGTCTTTCTTTTCTACTGTAGTGCATGAGAAACCATGTTCCTAAATAGCAGAGTTAAGTGATAGCTTGGAGTCCTTTCTGTTTTGGTGTCGATTTTTAAAGTTGCTCTGCGTTCTGAACATAAACATTCTCCATGTGTTCAGGTAGGAAACAGCTGGATTCAACAGGGCCGTACATGTACAGTCACACCCCTACTAGAGGATCATATCGAGGCCTTTTCCACCAAACTAGTTTTATACCGGTGCTTGAGCTATCTAAGCAGTGTCGCTACAAGCAGGTGTGCTCAGGAACTGCAGGCGGTGTCCACAGCCAGCACAAACGTTTTGTCCCTGGAACGCTCTGGTTCTCATATATTACAAATTCTTGGAAATAAAAGTTGAAGTGACCTCTTCCTTTGTCTAATGTCTGTATGGGAGCTTTGACTCTGCTCGCTCAACAGTCTTCTGGCTGACTGAGGCAGGCTACGATCAGCTGTCCTACTTCTAATTCCAGGTGGAACAGAGTAAAACCATATCTCATTATGGTTTTACAGTGTTCACATGGTGGTGCTGTTGTTTCAGGCATTTCCCCTTCACTCTAGATATAATCGAAGCCATGTCTGCCTCTTGATACATTGACAAATAGATGTTATCCCCCACCCCTAAAAATTTAGCCTACGGAAAACATAGTTTAAGTGCAACCTGCCGGGGAATATTATACCAGATAAACTAGAAAACACTGTTGGAATTCTTGATTATTATGTGAAAAATGTAAACAAGACCTTTGTCAGAAGTAAGTGTAATCAAACTTGTAAATGTGAGACCATAAATCTCCCTATAGGTCTGCTACGTGTTGGTTGGTATTTGTATTTTCAGGTTATTTGAGCAGAATGTGGGGTGGGGGGGGGTTAGGGTTTGGCCGTGTGACGCATCATGCCTTTTATCACCACTGAAACCTCCTGATTGGCCCTCACCCTGAGCACACACACCCGCTTGTAGCAGCACCGCTGGTTTCTCTTACAGCCACACATGGCCTTGAATCCGTTTCACCGTTGACCTCATTTAACGAGCTCCTCCGTTTCACCGCACACTCACATTGCAGCCGGGCTCTCTGGTCTGAGGCAGCTGTGGGGAAACGTCTGAGATGGCCGTGCAGTCTCGACATATTCGTGAGTAAACCCCGTTTTCTGAATATTAAACGCAGCACATCCTCGACTTTTCTTGCGGCGCATACAGTTGAAGAGCAGAACGTGTTGAGTCGGCGCCGCTTGTTGGTTCTTCCCGGGTTTTCTCTCTCGGAGCACCGCGATGAGGCAGGGCAGGGTGCCATGAGCGCTTTCGTAATAAGAGGGCCACAGCGAGGACAGCTTGGGGAACTCGTTTCTGCCTGGACGTGTGGCCAAGTAGTAAAAATAAACTCTCGGGCTCTGTGTGAAACGGAACCTTTCTGATCTAAACACACAGGCTCGGGGTCATCAGAGGCTTTTTGTTGAGGGGAGCCTGTTCAAACAGAAGGAAAATGTTTATATATGATTGGAACGGAAGTTACCCAATAGAACCCCCTCCATCTCTCTTTATTTACCCCTTGTCTTCCTGGACTGTCGTCTTAATTCCTACCTTGTCATTCTGCATTCCACAAATCCATGACTCATAGATGTGCTGCACTTCTGTAAGTGAACGGTAGAGGGCGCAAGAGTATAACTTGACATCAGATGAGAAGTCTAAGCAGGATAAGGGAATGGACAGTTTATTCGGTTGGGTTCACTTCCATCTGCTTCATAACATAAATTCAGGTTTATTTACAGCTTAACTTCCTTTTTATGAACAAATCCTGTGTTTTACAAAGTTCTTATCTCACTGCTGTAATCTGCTTTCTAGAATCTAGTGTCCCCGATGGACACCCTGTTTCTCTGATTGGGTAAAGGAAGCTGTTTGACATGTAAAACCTTTATTTTATGGTTCGGTGGTGCTTTAGTTAGCATTTAAGGAAGACCTAAAGCCTTGGTGTCCACTTCCAGTCCTCAAAGACGGATGTCCTGCATGTTGTAGATGTGTCCCTGAGCCAAATCTTTCAGTTATTCCAAATGCTTTATTGTCCCCACCGAACAAAACCTAGTAAAACATATCATCTGTTTCAAAGCACACGTAGCAGCAGACAATGTAAAGACATGAAGAAGGAAAAAACCAATATCCTCTGCAGTCAATGGCTTCCCTGCATGCGACCCAATTGTGCGCCAGGCTTATCCAATCAGGAAGCCGTGTAAGACTCTGACCCTAGAAGACTGGACCCGGCTGATTTTAAACAGATCCAGTCTGAGGAGTTGGAGAACAGCTGGCTGTAGGCCTGAGCCTGCAGGGTGCTGAACTGTGCTCCGCCTGTCTGTAATGAGAACTTCAGCCATGGTTTTGAAATCGGGGAACGTTTCTCCAATTAGAACTGATCAGAACTCTGCAAGACTCTTTGAATGAGGGCTTTTTTGATCGCTTCAAAGGGAGGAAATCCCGCAGCATGCGCCCTTTTTGCATGAGTAGTTGGGCTGCAGCGATCTGTTCCGTACCTCCACACCTCCGTAACTCTTCAGCCCGTCTCAGCTTGTGGATAAGGGGATACGTTGGGTGCAGTCTTCAGGTCTGAGATGGATGATGCTCTCATGGGTACCGTCAGAGATTTTTCAATACTACCACTTTAACGATACCTATATTTTTAAGTAATTTTAAGAGAGAATAATGAAGTACTAAAAGGTTGTTGTTGTTTTTTAATAAGCAAGAGCAGAGCAAACTTTCAGTGCAAACATTAAAGGCACAAAATGTAAAGATTTGTATAAAAATAAAAATTGCCTTTCAGTACAACAAGTAACAAGCTTGCTGAACTGCATTTTCTAATGCTAGGTAAAAAAAGAAGGGGGCTAGCTCTGTTGCCGTTTACTTTTACAAAAGAGACACATTTTTCTGCTATTTTTGGGGGGGGCATTTTCCTCATACTTTGAAGTACAGGTTGTTTACTTGACCAGTTGTCTTAGGTTTTGAGAGTTTGATGTATTTTCCTATAGCGTTTATATTGTTTAATAGTTAACTTTTGTTACAAGGATAATACTTGAAGGGCAGTATAAACATCTGTTGATGTGCAATATAGAAAGTTATGTACGATTAGACTTCCTATCTCTTTTACTCATTTCAACTGACTTTTGAAAACAGGTCAGAAAATCCAATGTCTTTGAAATAAAGCAAATGTATGTTTGTTTTTTTACAGTAACACAAAGTTATTTTCCCTGGTAACTAGTCACTTTTAATATAGAATTATCTCCTTACTTTTTGGAACAGTTAGTGAATAACTATAACTAATTACTTTTTTTCAGTAACGTTCCCAACACTGGTTATAACGGAGTTGGTCAGATTAAAAAAGGCAAACCATAAATGTGAGCCATCCATTGTAAGAATGAATGCTGCAGCTCTAGTTTTTCCTTTACAACAAAGACAGATTTGTCCCATTTGGAAGTAGTTTTGGTTGTAAAAAAACAAAGTCAATCAAAACTGTTAGAGATTTCAGAGAGACAAGAGGCAATAGGCCTCAAATCTATATCGCCATATAATCTGAAGCATGTGTGGTAACAATATTTATCGTGATATATTATTTTCTTCAGTTTATAAATGTCAAAACATTCTCACATACCAGATACATTGCAGCAGAATAACTTCCAAAAAGTATAGAATGGCAATTAAAGAACATTGTGCAAAATGTTTTTATTTTATAAAAAAAACAATAACCTTTCAAATAATTTTAAGATGTTACAAATCTTTTTCCAAACATAGACCAAGATGAAGATATTTTAAATAAAATACACGCTAAATATTATGAAAGCAAACTTAAAAACAGTTTGAACTGAGGTGCAAAATGTAAAAAGATAAATAACATTTCTTACAGCTTTCCTGATTACTTGTTCATAGATTTAATATTGCAGAGATATAAAGCTACACATAACTAAAGACACTTAAATTTCAACAGGTTTCTTTGCTCCTGAGTAGAAAACAACAAACTTTAGACGTACAATATTGAGTGTAAATATTGAGCATCCATATTTATCCTCCTTGGGTACCTTGTACCTTATTGACATCATCAACAAGCGTGGTCGCCGTAGGCCCGCCTAGTCAAAAATCTTTACCGTTGGCTAAATTTACGCGCGCACACACACACACACACACACACACACACACACACACACACACACACACACACACACACACACACACACACACACACACACACACACACACACACACACACACACACACACATATATATATATATATATATATATATATATATATATATATATATATATATATATACCTACCTGCAGTCATCATTTTATGTGCGGTTTGTGGTTTAAAAGGACAATCCTCAGAGTCACAGTACACCTATATTTTGTCACGCTGTGTCACTCACCTTCTGCTTCTCAGGTTACCTTAGCCTGCAGACTCCGCCCCCTTGTCCCTTCAGGGAGTAGTTTTTTTCTTCACTCAGTCAGATGGTGCTAACAGCAAAGGACGTGCAGGGTGGAAATGGGGGGGGGGATTTGCACTCCAAATCCCTTAACGCCTGGTGGCCGAACCGGTCAGACCTCAAAGCCTGCTTGCTTTGAACTTTGCCCCTGAAAAATCCACTCTTGGAAATGAATTGCATCTCTGTTGGTCTACCTTTCCTGCGTACCTTATTTATGAAGTCAGAACTCCAAGAAGGGAGGGACTTAAGTGCCGAGCGAGGGAGCGCGTTTCTGGTTTAAAGCAAGAAGGCGAAGGAAGGAGGGAGGGAGGAAGAGAGGGAAGGAGAAAGCAAGCAAGTAACACAAGCTGAAGGAAAAGGGGAGGGCAAGACTCCACAGCCAAGACACTAAACGTCTCGAGTGAGCGCTCAAGAAGGTAGTTACAGTAGCTTGGTCTGTTTTGGAGAAGAGCGAGTTGGAGTGAGGTCTTCCCCTCCTGCCGCGGGCCTCGAGAGAGGCAGCGCCTTGCAGGCCGGTGGGGACAGGAGCCGTAGCATGGGACACAATGCTAGCAGCGAGACCGTGGCCCAGCAACCGACCAGACCCACAACTGGTAAGTCTCAGACCTGAAGGTAACGGACCGGGGAACGGGCCGTCAGGTGTTCTTCACCTTTAGTGAGCCGAGAGCCATCAGGAACTTAAAGACGAGCAGGTGTTTGTAAAGCAGGGGAGGGTGGCAGGTACAGACAGGTGAAGAAGAATGTGTGCAGATGGAATGTGGTGATTGAGAAATCCACAAACCACACAAACCTCCCTCTGTTTGCACACAACTCTGCCCTCATAGCAGCAGATGTTAGAGAACAGCATTAAAGGGACCAACAGCATTCAACCGTCCTCATATTTCTTTCTTCTATACTGTTCCTATTAATCTTCTTGTATATAACAAACTATCTCTAAGATGATCTGTCTAGAAGTACTATATATCTACCGACAGTGTTCAAGTTCAGGAGGGTTGCGAAACGTCACAGTTACTCGACAACATCACCCTGGTTACATATTTGCTCGCCAGCCCTGGTGTATTTTTGACTTTGGTTTGCTATTCTGCATATTTGGTTTCAACATGTCATGTGATTGGCGTGAGTCAGATGGAGCTTGACCAGAGGCCAGCAGGGAGTTAGATAAGTGCCAGCTGGTTCACGCTTTTATCAGCATGCTCTGTTCAAATGGCTGAGTGTTGACAGAAGGACGTGTTTTTACTGAAGGCGCAGGTTCTAATGGTAGCAGGCCTTTCTGCTTAGATACTGTTTATGCAAGCTAGTTATAAAACTGGCTCGCATGTGAAAAACGGTATCTGTGGCCAAAGATTACTACTTCTGTTGTTAACTTATGTGATCTCCTAGGTATTCTTGGCCGTCCAGTGAAATAAATTCATCTTGAATTTTAGTTTCATTCGGGGGGGGAAAAGGAGGTTTGAATGTAAAGGAAGAAGTGTTTTAGCAAAGTTACCAGTGGTACAGTTATTAATACACCTGCTGTCAGGAAGTACACTTCCATTTTCACTTCTCCCCATTTTCTGCTCTAACATTTGAAAAGGTTTGAACAGAACGAGAGATGGATCCTCTTAGCAAAGGCAAATCATTATTTTTGTCGATCGTTAACATACCCTGGTACTATTGGAAAATACCAGGTTATTTTTGATTTGAAGACTTCGTTTCAAAAGTTGAACATGTCATCAGACAACTGTTTTTGAGAAATAAACATTAGGCCAAAATACAATCTTTTGGGTTTTTTTCATGCCAAATTCGATTGCTGATATGAATCAGTATCTTTTTTTCTCGCTTTCTATTCTTGAAAAAAAAAGAGTGACAGAAAATATGTGTCAAAACTTGCTTTTAGTTCAGTCATCCCTTCTTGGAGTTGATCTGAACTCAAAGTCCAAATAAATCCATGCTGTAAAACAAGACAAAAGGCCCTGGGCGGGCTGACATCCCTTTGAACTACGGAAACCCAAGAGATGCATTGGTGAACTTTATTCTCTATATTCCCAAAATTCAATCTCAATAAATAGAAAAAACTTGATATAATCGATATACTGCCCAGACCATACTCTTAGCATAACCTCTCTAGATCGTGTAGAGCAGTGGTTCCTAGAGATCGCAGGGGTCCGCCCAATTTTGTCTTTGTATTGAGGTTATGAGGCTACCAAAATTATATCTGTAAATATTACATTTATAAAATCACAAACGCACAACTAATAGTATAATCCAAATTCTGTATGAGTTTTGATTATACTATCTTAAATATCAATACTACATATTTTATGCCCCTGATGACACAGATAAAAAGAAAACTCTGTAGATACTGATCTATCTGTTAAGAATGAGTTAATATTTCCTTTCGTATTGAGGTAAACCTGTTAAAAATAAAAACAAAATGTAAAACAATTAACTGTTTGTGTAGGTAAAACACATCTGATGACTTAAAAAGAAAAAAAAAGGTCTATATATCCTACAGTAAGTAAAACAAGGAGCATACGAACAAAAACCTACAATTGCTGTTTAATCTTTGCAAATGAAGGTTCATCAATTTTAATGTGTATATGCAGTTTGGGGGATCCAGACTTGTCTCGGCAACAGGCAATGGGGTCCTCAAGGAAAAAAGGTTGTGAGGCACAGGACTAGAGTCCTGAGTATTTAGGTCTGAGGACTAAGACGGCTAAGGGTTGTAAATATTATCTAATGAAGGTTACAAATTCAAATTCAAAAATACTTTATTAATCCCAGAGGTAAATTAAGTGTTTGTATAGCTCATATAATTAATTCTTTAAGGAGTTGTAGATGATGATAGCTGTGGGCAGGAAGGATTTCCTGTAGCGGTCTGTATTGCAGCGAAACTGAAGAAGCCTCTGACTGAAGACACTCTGTTGTTGTATGACAGTCTCATGAAGAGGATGCTCAGGGTTGTCCATCATTTCTTTTGATTTTATGAAGAATCCTTTGCATCATCATCTCCAGATGTTCCACAGTCGTCCCAAGAACAGAACCAGCCTTCTTTATCATGTTGTTTAGCCTTTTTAAGTCCCTGGCTCTGATGCTGCTACCCCAACAGATGACGGCTGAAGAGATTACACTCTCCACAACAGACTTGTAGAAAATATGCAGCATCTTGCTGCAAACCTTGAAGGACCTAAGCTTCCTCAAGAAGTACAGTCTGCTCTGTCCCTTCTTGTAGACGGCTTCACTGTTCAGTCTCCAGTCCAGTCTGCTGTCAAGGTGAACTCCGAGGTATTTATACTCCTCAATCACCTCCACTTCTTCTCCCATGATGGAAACAGTGTTTGACTTATACCTGTTTCTTCTGAAATCTACAATCATCTCCTTTGTTTTGTTCACATTCAAGGTGAGACGATTGTTTCCACACCATGTCACAAAGCGGTCCACCAGCTCTCTGTATTCAGCTTCTTGTCCATCTCTGATACACCCGACAATTGCAGAGTCATCTGAGTATTTCTGCAGATGACAGGTCTCTGATTTGTACTGGAAGTCTGAGGTGTACAGAGTGAAAAGGAATGGTGAGAGTACGGTCCCCTGTGGTGCTCCTGTACTGCTGACCACCTGGTTTGACACACAATTCTTCAGTCTCACAAATTGTGGTCTGTTGGTCAGGTAGTCATTGATCCAGGATTTGTTGAGGGCTCCACCTGTGTCTTCAGGAGTTTTTGACAAAGCAAATTAGGCTGAATTGTGTTAAATGCACTGGAGAAATCAAAGAACATGATCCTCACAGTGCTGCCTGCTTTGTCCAGATGACAGTGGGTTGGTTGAAGCAGGTGGATGATGGCATCTTCAACTCCAATTCCACAGCGATAAGCAAACTGCAGTGGGTCCTGATATGTTCTTGTTTGCTTACTCAGGGGTGCCAACAGGAATCTCTCCAGGGCAACAGGTCTATAGTCATTGATGACTGATGGGTGAGTTCTTTTTGGTACTGGAACAATGCAGGATGTCTTCCACAACACTGGAACCTTCTCCTGGCTCAGGCTAAGGTTGAAGAGGTGCTGCAGAATCCCACAGAGCTGCTCTGCACAGGCCTTCAGGACTCTGGGGCTGACACCATCTGGACCTGCAGCCTTGTTCCGGTTCAGTTTCTCCAGCTGCCTCTTCACCTGACTTTTGGAGACAGAGAAGTGGGAGGGGGAGGCAAAGGGGGTAGCAGCATTTCCTGACTTGGTTGAAGTCAAACTTGTGGAATCAGAAGAGTCCGTGGCTGAGGTGAAGGATAAAACATCCGAGGTGTAACAGGAAAGCTGTTGATCAGAGGAGAGTGGGATGTCTGTTTGGCTGGGAACAGGAGAGGAGGATGCTGAGCTAGTTCCTGAACTGAACCTGTTGAAGAATATGTTCAGTTCATTGGCTATGTCCAGACTTCCATCTATCCAATCCTTCCTGTCCTTAAAGCCTGTGATCTTTCTCATTCCTGACCAGACATCTCGGATATTGTCCCTCTGTAGTTTGTTCTCCAGCTTCTTCCTGTATGCCTCATTGCTGTCTCTGATCTTGACCTTAAGTTGCTTCTGCATACTTCTCAGTAATTCCATGTCTCCCTCCTTGAAGGCTCTATTTTTCTGGTTTAGCAGTTCCTTCAGGTCACTGGTGATCCAGGGTTTGTTATTAGGGAAGCATCTCACTGTTCTGGTGGGGATGATGTTGTCCACACAGAAGTTTATATAGTCAGTCACACACTCAGTCATGGCATTGATGTCCTCTCCATGTGCTTGGCAAAGAGTCATCCAGTCTGTGGTTGCAAAACAACCCTGCAGGGCTTCTTCAGCTTCCTGTGACCATTTTCTCACAGTTCGTTTTGTCACATGTTGCCTCTGAACAAGTGGTTTATATTCTGAACAGAGAAAAACAAGATTGTGATCTGATTGTCCCAGAGGAGGTCTTGGTTTGGACATGTATGCATCCTTTATATTTCCATAAAACAAATCCAAGGTCCTGTTTTCCCTTATGGAACAGCTGACAAACTGTTGAAATGTTGGAAGTGTAGTAGAGAGCGAGGCACGATTAAAATCACCAGATATTGACACAAATGCATTGGGGTGCATTGGATGCATTACGGTAACTTGGAAACTCCCTAAAATGTAAAATGATCAATTATAACAGCTAATTTGAGTCTAAGGGAGATGGTCCTTGCAGACTTAAAAAAAAGTTTTATTCTATGCAAATGTCACTTTTTTCATCCTTTTGTGTTGCCATTTGGGTCGTTGCTGCCTCTATAAACACTCCAAACATGCATTAAACCATCCATACATTTTCAGCCAATTTTTAGCTGTCAGGAATCTTGTTCTTCTAACAGTCAATAAAAAAATTGCCTCATTGTGACATCACAAGCTAAATTTGCATATAACCGCCCCTCACCTGTCAAACCCCGCCCACCAATGCCAATTTCATGCCATTCTCATGTGTGGCACATGCAATTGGCATTAAAGTGACAAGAGCCCTCCAAATGGCTCATTCTGAAAGGGACTGAAATTGTCAAGAGTTGAACTGGTGAGATTGCTTTATAAGAGTGATTTTGTGCAAAGAACTTCATTAACATGTTTTTTACAGACCATAGACCTGGTATTACTTGCTTAAAAAAAGGCATAATATGTTCCCTTTAAAAATGATCTACTGCTGACCTAACAGCCTGTGTGTAAGGTACAGTATCTATCTTGCCTACTAGACGCGCTTCTGTATGCTCCTAGTTGAAGTTTATGACCAAATATTGACATAATTCTTAGTCCTTTATGGTGTAGGCCAAGAAATAGCCCCAGCTTTTTATAGCATAGTGTAACAGGTTTACTCAAACGTTTCATCACAGATCTGCAGTCCTCCACTAGACTAAGTTCCATGTCATTAAACAAAGTTACAATGAAGTTAGAAATGACAAGCATTGATGTTAAAGCATTTAGAATTCCAGACTGGTTTGAGTTTTTATCACACATGCATTTCCTTAGATGTTACCTATAATTATTAGACATAGACTGCCAAAGCAAATATGAGTTTCTCTAAAAATGAAAACTGAAATGATCCATTTTCCCAAAGTGGCTCAGGAAAGAGAAGAGTAACAACCTAAATTAGGAACGTTAACTCAAATATTCTTTATTGTATAAATTCTAGCAGGAATTTCCTCTATAATGTATGTCCCTTAAACCCATTGAGGTTTTATTTTTTGCTATCAATTTTCTATAATATTTTGTATATTTCAGACAGCTGGTTTAGTTCAAAAAGGCTTTAAACAGCTGCTAATTGTCCTATTAAACAGTATGAGGGTAGGGGTGGACGATATGGTATTCTTACTTTGTTTGAATCTTCTTTTTTTTGTACAAGAATATATATATTTGGAAATTGTGTTTGTTACTTTAAAATAAATGTGGCTTTCCATTTCTGACATCAGATTTTAGCTGCTCAACAGTCCAAGGTCAGTTTTCTGTGTGACTTTGCATTGACTTGCAGTAACAAGCCCATACTGGGATTTCCACTCTGGAGTTGTGACTCAGTACCTACAGCCTTGCCCTGTTGTACACGAAAGTATTAAAGCAGTGGTTTCACACCCACCTGCTTGATTGGAGTTCTAATTAAGCAGAACACGGCCTTTAGAAAAAAAATTTGGGCACACGTAACATAACTTTCATCATCATGCTTGTTTTGAGCTGCTGTTTAATCTGTTTCTTACTTTATGTTTAATTACTTCCATAAACACAAGACCCACACTGGCCCCATTAGCCCCTCTTTATAAATCTCTGGATATGCCCCCACTCAGCTGCACTGAACGTTTAGGAATAATCTGTCGTTAATAATTCTAAAAACTCAGAGGAGTCTATGTATATCTCTCTGATTCGGGAGAAAGTATCTAGTCTGTTGATCTGATGCTGTAACTTTGCTTTTTCGCCAGACCTAAGGCACGACCAGCTGCATTCTCTGGCCAAAAGATCTGGTCATTTCTATTTTATAATTATTATTTTGTCTGACTCTAATGGTAGCTGTACTCATTTGGACAATAGTGTTATAAAAGTCTGGTTGCAGATTAAATTCATCTCGGATTTAAACGTGTCATAACAAAGGATATAAAGGTTTTGTCATACAGCGTATTTTGCGGTTTTCTATTATATTCCAGTGAGCAGAAGTAACTGTAAATGTATAATTTTTTTTTTTTTTTTTTACGCTTTGCCTAAGTCAGTCATTGTTGTTTTTGACATTGTCCTACAGATGATGAGGTTGACTTGCAGCACAGCACACCTGGGACTGAAGAAGGAAACTCTGCAGGAGGAGCACCTCCAGCAAAGCACAAAGGCAAATTTTCCAAATTTGGGAAGTTCTTTAAGCCTTTTAAGTTTAAGAAGAAGAAGCCAAGTGAAAAGTTCTCTGAAACATCTAAAGGTACGCTCGCTACGGTGTTGTGCTACAATGGTTACTTGCATTGTGTTAGATAGACTACTCAATTTTTATCGACATTTCTTCTTCAGAATTGGAAAGAAAGATTTCTGTCAGAAAATCGCGCCATGAGCTGATTGCTAGAGGAGTTTTAAAGGAGATCCCAGAAAATGGTAGGCTACTTGCAAGTGTTTCAGTCTCCAAAAAGATTCCAAGCTAATTACAAAAAATTTAATTTGCTCATGTTTTTCTTTCTTTCTTTTGCATATGGTTAGGGAGCAATAATGAAATCCATTCCAAAGATCCACCGATTAAAAATGGGCACCCTATACCAATGGATGCAGATAGGCTGTCAGAAGCGGGAAGTCTGGTGTCTCGAGAGTCCGACCTCAAGGCGAATCCCAATAAGTATCTTCAAGGAGAAGAACGTCGAAGCAGAATACCGTCTGACGCTTCTCGGAGTAACAGGGCGCCTCTGGATGTGGACAGTTACGCAAAGTTGCCTTTGGATGTAGACAGACGAAGCCGCATTCCCTCAGACAATGATAGGAGAGGATCTTTCCCTCCACAAGATGACAGATACCGTAAAGACAAGAAGAGGGACGGCCAGGATAACTGGGAGGGCAGAGGAAGGCTGGACAAGGAAGGCAAGGAAAGAAGGGACTGGAGAGAAGAAAAGGAAAGAGAAGCAGGAGTTGATCGTAGAGAGGAAAAAAGAGATGGTGACAATCGTGAACAGAGAGATCGGGATGAGAGGGAGAGGAGGGATCGGGATGAGAGGGAGAGGAGGGATCGGGATGAGAGGGAGAGGAGGGATCGGGATGAGAGGGAGAGGAGGGATCGGGATGAGAGGGAGAGGAGGGATCGGGATGAGAGGGAGAGGAGGGATCGGAATCCTCATGAGAGGGAGAGGAGGGATCGGGACGAGAAGAAGGATCGCGATGAGAGAGAGCGGAGGGATCGGGATGAGAGGGAAAGGGAGAAGAAAAATCCTGAACGTGACGAGAGGGAGAGAAGGGATCGCGATGAGAGGGAAAGGGAGAAGAAAAATCCTGAACGTGACGAGAGGGAGAGAAGGGATCGCGATGAGAGGGAAAGGGAGAAGAAAAATCCTGAGCGTGACGAGAGGGAGAGAAGGGATCGCGATGAGAGGGAAAGGGAGAAGAAAAATCCTGAACGAGACGAGAGGGAGAGAAGGGATCGCGATGAGAGGGAAAGGGAGAAGAAAAATCCTGATCGTGATGAGAGGGAAAGAAGAGATCGGGATGAGAGGGAGAGGAGGGATCGAGACGAGAGGGAAAGGGAGAAGAGAGATCGGAATAGGGACGAGAAGGAAAAGAGGGATCGTGACGAGAGAGAACGAAGGGATCGGGAAGAGAGGGAACAAATGGATAGGGAACGGTATGAAAAGGAAAGGAGAGAGCTTGATGACAGAGAAAGAAAAGATGACAAAGAGCGTGAAAGAAAGGAAAATAAAGATGATAGAAAAGAGGACAAAGTAAGAGAAGACAGGGACAGGAAATATGCTCAGGCAGAGAGAGATAACGGCAGGGACAAACGGGAAAACTGGATCAAGAAACAGGAAGACGAACGTGAGAAAATGGACAGAATCTTGCCTGATGTCTCGCGTTCGGTCTCTGACTTGGACTTACGTACTCCACTGCAGAGGAACTCCTCAGACGAAAACAAGAGAGCTATGGCGTCGTTGGACATTGACCAAAGAACTACATTACCCAGATACAAACCAACCGTCGAATTCCGAGAACGCTCAGGTAAGGAAATTACCAGAAAAATGAAATCCTTATTTTGCAAAAGACTACCACTTTCTTAAGTCTTCATTACTAAAGGCTGAAAACCGGTTTTGTGGCACAGTATGGCTAATAATTAAGGCTGTTGGAACCTTTTTTATTCCTGGATTAAGAGCACCTGGATTCAGATTTAGATTAAATTACACACAAGTGGAATGCTATCTTGGTGACTTCTGAAGGCAGTTGATTGGCTGGATTTAGAGGCATCAGAGTAAAGTGGCCGATTACAAATGCATGGTACATACTTCAGAGTTTAAAAACCATGTGTACATTTTCTCACATTTCACAACTGTGCACCACAATGAAGTTTGCGGGTATAATGTGACGAGACGAGGGTAGTTCAAAGGGTTGGAATACCATTGCAAGGCACTGTTGAATAAAACCGGATGAAGAAGATCCTGCTTTATGCTCTGATCTGTCGTCATGTCTAATGAGTGTCCTTTAGGTCCCCTCCCTTCTAATGACCAAAGTGCTGGAAGCTCTGAAATATCTCACACACATGTCCCCTCATTTCAGCTTTTGCCTTAGTCTTGATATGTGTGTCTCTGTGCTTTTTGTGCTTCCTGTTGACATGGTTTCCCAAAGCTGGGTGTTTGACGCCTCGTCAACCTCTCTAATGACCGTCCGTGTTGTGATTGTGTGTGTCCGTGCCTCTGCAGAGTCTGTCGGTGTTCGATTCACCCCTGACCGTTACCCGGAGCAAGATTCCCAAAAGCACCTACCCCTACCCAAGCGGGCTTTGGTTCCCCCTAAATTCCTCTCTGGTCGTCTTTCAGAGTCCCACAGTCCAACGCCCTCCTTCTCCTCCTCTTCCTCATCTTCCACCTCCTCCGGCTCCTCTGTCGAAGCTGCTATTGCCAAGCCACCAAGGACCGTCTCCCTCGTAGCAGACGACCCACCTCAACTGGCCCTCGCTGGTGCTGTCTCAGAGGACTCTGACACGCCTCCCCCTGTCCCGCCCCACACAAAGCAGCCCCCTGTCCCTCCCCACACGCAGCAGCCCCCTGTCCCTCCCCACACGCAGCAGCCCCCTGTCGTTTCCCACCCCAAGCAGCCTCCTGTACCTCCACCTAAACCCACCAACCGCAACAGCAATCCTGCAGCGCTTGGTGAGTTTCTTTCCTGTCCTTTCTGTAATAAGTTGCTTGGTCTCTGTGTATTTCTTTCCTGTTTTGAAGTTGGTCAGACAATTTGAATGTGATTCAACCTTCACCATAAGCCATGGACTGACTAATCTCTCTCTATAACCTGACTGCTGCCTTGTGTGCAGTTTTAAGTTATGTCTTTGAAGGTGAGGAACATGGTTCAAAATTGTAAGAGAAGGTTTTCAGCATTGTCAAGCTTACCACATTGAAAAACTCATAAGATAAAAAAAAATAATTATTTGAATATCGAACTAAATATGTATTTTCTTGATTTAGCCACCTGTAAAATGCTTGTATAGTCAGGTTTTGTGGAGTAATTACTTAAGATTAGGGGTGTAACAAACACAAAAATCACTTTTAGTTACGTATTTGGGGTTTTAAAGTCACAGTTCAATCACTTCAATCAAGAAAAATACAAATGTGGATATGATTCTCTTTATTTTATTTTATTTATTTATTTTTTTGTTCAGCGTTAAACACAACCTTTTCTGCTCAATTCCTTCCCATCAATTACTGAAATTAATTAGATTTTATTATGTTCCATAACTTCAAAAAGTATAGAGCGGACTGGAGATTTGATTGGATGTTTTTAAAGAGCAAGTCACCCCCAAATCAACTTTTTTTGCTGTTGCTTGTAACTGTATAAATGAGTGTCTAATAGTGCTGTCTACATGTCTGGTAATTATTTTGGTATTTTAGTGCATCTTTGTAAAAATATACATTTTCTGCCTAAAACCATCAGTGTGGCGCCCTCTTCAGGTTAAAACTCTACACTGCACTTGAATTTGAATCCGGCATTGCTGATCGCTCTGCAGTGAGGGCTGACGTCAGCCACCCTGCCACTGTGAGCTATAAAACAGGCCGAGTCTTTGCCTCCTCCACAGAAACCTCCCTCTCTTTCCTCTGGTGAAGGAGGTGGAGAGAAATCCTCCACCTCAGAAAGATCGCTATGAGACAAAGGAGCTTGCGTTGCTCTCCATTTTTCTCGCTGTCTGTGTCTCTGCCACTGCAGCAGCCCTGCTGTCAACATGTCAATCATAGCCCAGACCACCCCCTGCGCGTTCTACGGTCCGCCAGGCAACACCTCCTTTTGGCACATTTTTTAAACAGGAAATGGGGGCGGAGTTAGACTCTGGTAGGGGGGTGAGTTGCTCTTTAAATAAATAAAATAGTACAAGCAGACATAGACAGAGCTTCAAACCAGGAAGCAGAGTGTTCCAGGTGTGGCCTTTAAATACATCCACAGGTCTGCCTCCAATGGACTAAAATGTCTCAGTTAACCTATCAGAAGTTTTCAAAGCCATGACATCATCATATGGGTTTTCTCTTACTATTTAAAGAGATGGCAATCATCCTGTCTGTAAACTTCAGATCTTGAAGACATTGATAAATAAACCTGACATACCTGTTCTCTCATTATTGTAGCATTTAGCAAATAGAAATAATTTTGTTAATTCCAACCTAAAACAGGAGACGTTTGATCTGATTTAACTTCAGACGGCGAGGAAAAAAAGAAAAAAAAAAGTATTTTTTTTATTGTATGTAAACTTCTGGTTTCATCAAAACTCTTATGGGTACATATTGATTTTAAATTTGTTTTGGAATGACTGGTCAGGATTTTTTTTTTATTGTCGTCGACAGCAGAATACGCCTAAATAGACCGTTTTATGTACATTGTAAATATTCTGCTTCCTGTTGTAAAATGTACTAATGAAGGAAACTCTTGCTGCTCTTCCACCCGCTGGTGAAAACAGGCCTGATGTTTGTGGGAGAAGCAAGATAACGGCGTTGGTAATTACTCAGCCCTCTTTTGGTTTCTGTTATCTGCAGACTGAGAGGAATACTCAGGAGGAGCCTTTGGAGCCGTCTTAGCTCAGGCAAATTCTTCGGATGGTTCCTGTGTATTACTTGAGCTCATTCAGTGTGGGACAGCAGGAATTCTTTATTAGGACAAAATAGAAAAACACGTACGTGGAAATCGTTAGAGAAAACAATGATAGTAGACCCGATGACTAAATGGATTTTATTTGACTTTTTGGAATCCCGCTCTGCTGCACGAAATCCCGACCTAAACCTGAAGTTCAGCTTTACAGCATGTCTTACACAAGTTGAAGCAAGACTTAGTTTTGGACCGCCTAAGGTCTCCTTTTGCTTAACAGTGTGTTCACATGTAGGTTGGTGGATGGGTTAGGTGCAAAAAGAGAGAGATGGTGACCTCACTCTAGTAGGGTTGTGCCGATGGACGATGCCATCGTCCACCGTGATGGCTGACCGACATCACGATGGACAGCTACCATCGTGATGCCACGCCCCCCACCCTGTCAGACACACAGTAATTATAGTCTCCTCTATAGTTTAACTAAAAACTTTGCAGGGACTGCTCTGTAAACATTGAGAATATAGGCTAACTAATGCGTATGTGTTGCACAATGGGAAATATTCTTAGATTTTTGTATTTATTTTGCATGGTTTGTTTGTGTGGATTTGGTGTGTTTTGTTCGCATTTGTTTTCCCTCTGTCAACCTCCGAGAGAAAAACTGAAAGCATCTGGATTAGTCAGGAGGAGGAGCTCAGCAATCAGCTGCTTACAGGTGCGCAAAAACTTTTTAGGCTGCACATGAAAGGAGCGGCAGGCCAGCCAAAACCCACTGGCTGGAACACCGCGAGCGATGACTTGCGCACACGGTATCGTGTTTTATTAGTGCCAAAATCCGCGCGCATAAAAACCATAATCAGCAAGCATAAAGAACACTCTCTGCGCCCTCGCAGTCTCTGTCTGCGTGCAAGGCGTTACTGTCTGTGAGCTCGTTGTCTATTGAATTAAATTTTGTTACCCTCTGTTTTGAGAAGTGAGCAAGGATCGCCGCACAGGCTGTTACCTGGGAGGAGAACAACCTAGAGTAGTAGGTGGATCCTGATCACCCTCCGTATGGGTGACTGAAGAAAAAATCTGGACGTTAAGTTTTAGTTCTTTTTTTAACTTTTTGGCATCAGCGACTGGTCCACCACAAAAATACATTGTTGTGCTTTAAAGCTCGGTTCATCAGTCTCTTTTTTTCCCCTTACGTGTAACCGAGTGCCACGTATTAAAAAGCCCGGGTGAGTACAGCGGGTTCCATTTAAGTGGCCACTATATTATTTCTGTCAGTGATTCACATAGCTGCGTGAAATGTATTACAAGTTGAAACGTACAACGTATTACAACTTGTATTAGTGTAGTAAAATTATGAAAGTACAGTTAACGAAACTAAAGTTTTTTTTTAGGCCTATGTAAAGAGATATCGTTTTTAAAAAAGTCACGCACCCCCCCCTGCGAGGCGACTATATCATCGTCCATCGCAATGTTTTACTGTAAACATCGTCAATTGCCAATTTGGGGGACATCGCCCAACCCTACACTCTAGTCATAGTTCATGCTTCAGACTGATTGGCTTTTAGAGAAAGCTTCAGGGAAAACCAAGAAGAGATTTGAGTTCAATAATGCAAATAGAAAATAGAAAAAAGGAGGAAGTAACTTAAACGTAAAATGATATGAACCTCCACTGTAGTTTGTTTTGTTTAAGAATAGGCTGTTAAACCCCAAACTATTTGTACCCCTAGCAGGTTTGTTTCAGGTGGAGTAAAACAGATATCTATGGAAAGATGATGAAACTATGTAAAAAGCAAAACTCACATTTTCAATAATGAATGAAATACTTTTTACACTCACAACAATCAAACCCTTATGACTGCCCACCAGTTTTTCTACATGTTTTCACTGCTGCTCTTGATGATATATCTTCGCTGATGAGCTCTTTGATTCCCCTCGGTTGGAAGGCCTCCTAGCCATCACCCTAATCTTTACTTCCCTCGGCCTCTGGCTGGGCTTTTTTTAAGTTTGTTTCACACCTAAAAGGGCATGTTCACTATTGAGAACTGCACTACTTGACAGAGTTATTGAGAAATCGATCTTTGGATGTTCTGTTTTGTTGTTTATCTTTATATTTTCATTTTTAAATCCATCTATCGATTCATTTCCCTTTTCAGGTAAAAGTCTAGAGACTGACTGGCTTATTTTCTTCATTTTAGGAGTTTTCAATTGACTAAAAACGTCTCCTGGTGTTGTAGAGGACAGTTTTTCCTCGATGAAGTTCTATTGATCTCCGTGTACCTTGAAGTTAGTTGCCTTAATACGTCCAGTTGACCTTTTAGAAGCTGTTTGGAACAACATCAGGTAGCTCGCAGTTTTTTTTCCCTCCTTTTAGCTTTTATAAACCAATTTAAACTAATTGTGAGCTTAACATTGGGGTGTTACTATTTGAAGACATAAGAAGGTTATTTTTGATTTTAAAGATTTATTTTCAAAAGTTGAACATGTCATCATAGAGTATTCAGCTGTTCAACGGAAAAGTTCAAGGAGGTTAGGGCTGGGCGATATGGATAAAAATATTAAATCTTTGAGTTTTTAAAGCCAAATTAAATTTTTGATATAAATCCATTTTTGTTCTCCCTTTCTATTCTTAAAAAATTACAAATGACAGGGAATGTTTTTTGAAACATGCTTTATTTCAATCATCCCTTCTATGACCTGAATTCTAAGACATCACTTAAGCCTGCCGCACACGAGAGCAATCTGCTGAGCAAAAAGTCATTCGAGGCCTTTTGCTCAGCAGATAGCTCGCCGTGTGCGGTTAATTTTCGGTGAGTTTTCTGCCTCATGAGGCTTTGAGGTGAATATCAAACAGGTTTGATATTTTTCGCCTCGCCAAGATGGCAGCCCAAAGAGAAGATTATATTTTAGAAGATAAACTCGTGGGTACTCGACCGTAACCCATATTAACGGTGGCGGGGGCGGCGCCTAATAAACAAAATTAGAAGGAGCATTTCCTCCACATCCATCTCTGTCTCTGTTTCATTCATTGTTTTCACTGAAAACAGGAGCCTGCCATCTTGGAATCATGTGAGCGGAGGATGCGTTTTGATTGGTCGCTTGAATATTTGCCCTCAGCTCAAGTAGAGCGCACACGGTGAGAGTAGTTTGACACGAGGCGAAAAATATCAAACCTGTTTGATTTTCACCTCAAAGCCTCATGAGGCAGAAAACTCACCGAAAATTAACCGCAGACGGCGAGCTATCAGCTGAGCAAACGGCCTCGAATGACTTTTTGCTCAGCAGATGGCTCACATGTGCGGCGGGCTTTAGAACTATGAAAACCCAAGAGGTGCGTTGGTGATTTGTTTTTTCCCCTCAATATTCCAAAAATTCAATCTTCAGAAATATAACAAATTCCATAAATCAATATATTGCCCAGCCCTACTCCCAGTTATTACTAACCTCTGCTATTAGGGAACATTAAAAGTTTCTCATGCACTACAGTAGGAAAAGAAAGATGGTCCGAACGAGAACTTTGTCAGTGAACGCATCATTCAACAGCGATAAGGTCCATAACACGCTCTGCACTGAACTGAATGACTCACCTGAAACAATGTCAGACTGAATGGAAACATCACAGATACTAGAGAAAAACCAGCTGACGTCCACATGGCTACCACTCAGCCCAAACTCCTTATTTAGAATAAAACGCAAGTCGGCAGAATCCCTGTTGATGAGAAGGGATTTTTCCCAACAGCTGCTTATGCGAACCTGGTGATGGTCCATCACATGCTCATCACCAAAGATACATCTGTAAATGTCCCATTTGAAACATGTAGAAAAGCCATTATTAAACCTGGAAATAACTCACTCCTGTTTTTAAAATGGCCCCAATGCTGTCTCCTCTGGCCCCCACCTTTAGAAATATTACATACATTATTCTTTTGCATACATGCATTTATAGGCCATTGTTAGAGCTCTCTGCTCGTCAGTTGTTGATCCGACTAAGATGTGCTCCAACTTGCTTTTTACTGCCTCTATGCAACAGCGACTTAAAAAAAAAAAAAAAAGTATTCCTTCTTCTGGAGGGCAGATGGGAACTGACTGCCGTGTTTATTTTTAATTTCCTTTGCCCCGGCTTGCCACAGCTGCTAGTCTTAGCGGCCCATCCCAGCGTTGTCGGTTTGAAACTCACGCGGCCGCTGTGGCGGTGACACATTCCTCTCCCGTTTGTTAGGTGCGCACGCAATTTCCACCCAGTTCCCAACAGTCTCTGAGGTTGTAGCTACACCTTCTTTCTAAGCGCTCAAAAAATACCCTTTAAATTCTCATCCAGTTCTGAACCCTGGTTGGATGGAAGGAACAATTGGGCCTCAGACTGTTAGATCACCCTGTGGGAGTGTCTATGTTAGATGAATCATTCTAAGTCCACGCTCCGCTCCTGCTCAGTTACTCTGACACAGACAGTGTTTATCATAGGCTTCTGCTGGTCGCTGTAAAACACCATCACACCCCACCCTTCCCTCCGTTTTCATGTTTATCTCCCAGCATGGAATGTAAACCCAGCCCCATCCCTGACATCTCCACTCATTTTTGCCAGCTTCCTCCCTGAACAGGGCCTCTCCGGTCAGGCTGCCGTGTTCCTGGACCGGCCCCGGGCGGCAGAGCCAGCTCGGCCTCTACCTCTCTCTGCCCGTCTACCTGCGCCATGGGGCTTGTCGAAGCCGCTCAGGTACCCGGCCAAAAAGTCCCGCCGGGCTTCCCGAAGCCCCGCAGGCTGGTTGATCTGATCACATCATGACATACGCCCGTACCGCCTCACTTAAAAAAAAAAAGTTTTACTCCATTCATGCAATGCATTGGTTTTGCTGATAATTACAGCATTTTTGTTGTTTGTTTTTGTCAAGTTTAACTAATATATTTTCTGAATGATGCCCATCCAAAAAAAAATCACATTGCATGGATATGCTGGAATGAACTGGATGTCGTCTTTAATTGAGCTGTAACCATGGTAACCTACCCCCCTGCCTGTAGCTCTGAGAAATCATTTTCTGCTGACCCAACTCACGCATCTGTTTTGTTGCTTGTTGTTAAACTAACCTCAGTCCTGTGACAGTTGTTTCCATACCGGCACACCGTGACCCATTTCTGTTTTTTTGTTGTTTTTTTTTTGGTTTTTTTTTTTTGTTTTTTTTTATTAGCATCAGTCTTTCAAGACATTAATTCTTTTTTGTTTTTTTTCTTTCTCCTTTTCTTCCACAGCTGAGTTTTCTCCGCCTGGCAGCGGTGGGATGACAGTCCCAGCTCCCGCGAAGCGCTCTCCACCGACCCCACCGAAGAGGATGACGCCCGTCACCAAGCGCCACTCTGCAGATCCCTCCCCTCCCACTCAAACCCCAGAGCCTTCCTCCATCAACCCTCACGTTCCTGTCGCGGTGCCCCCTGCTGCTCCTAAAGGAGGAAGCGGTGAGGACCAGACGTACGCAGCGGCACCCCGGACGTCCACAGAGCCTGTGCTCCCGCCGCCCGCCCACATACCTCCATCTCCTCCCAGGGCTAAGGCGCTGCCTCCACCGGCCGACGCCATGCCGTCCATCAAGACCGATCCCCCCAGCCCGACGACGGAGCCTCCCAGCCAGCCTGCGGCCATCCCGATACACATCCTGATTAGGAGAGCCCTGGCAAGCCCCGGTCCGGCTCAGCCCAACCCCGAAGCCTCCAAGAGGGCACACTCGCTGCTCTTCGAACTGCCACCAGAGTTCCCCGAAGAGCCGCCGGTGAACACGCGCAACTCTCTGCCTGTCTATATTGAACCACTGAGGCTGTAAGTTACCCTTAAGCTCACTGTGGCATACTTGAAGACCTAGATTTATTACTGGTTTGGTTTTGCAACACTTCCTTTTTGTTTCAATGGATTTTTAAACAGTAAAGTTTATTGCAGAAAAGGGGACTTTTTTACGAGTCACTGAAGTTAAGTCAAATTAAAATGATCCGTTTTTAAAATTTGAATTGATTATATCAATCAGTTAAAGCACACGGTGTCAGGAAGACCCCCCCCTCCCCCCATACTTTGATGTTTCAGATCAGCAACACAATTAAATCCGACCCCGATGACCTGAGTAAAAACAAACGATCCATTTATTGGAGATGCTACACTGGCCCACTGTCTGCATTGTAAGGCTGATTTTTATGCCAAAATCATTGATATAAATTAACAAAACACCACAACTCAAATACATACTCAACAGACAAAGCATTAGAACGGTTCCACCCCATCGACACTGCCATCAATGGATAAAAAAAACAACTGATTTTGAAAAAAATATAATAAAAATCAAAAAGATTCCACTCTCCAGCGTCCATTACAATGACATCAACATTATGCAAATGAAGCGATGACATCATTTAGCGAGTTTTCAGACAGCCAATCGCTGGTTTCTGTACTGAGGAGTTGGCAACGATGGAAGGGAAAGTCGAAGAGGAGGAGCCACAGCCCCATCTAGAGGAAATGTATTTAACATTTTAACATAGGTGAACTGGTCAATATATCGCCATATGTATTTGAGGCCATATCGCCCTGCTCTACTTTAAGCTACGTATCCATGTTCCATTGTTTGCTTATGGAAGTGAGCTCAGCTGGTGGCTTTGCACTAAATGTTGTTAAGCAGAGCTTCTAAACGGGGCTGCCGAGCTCACTGAGCGCCTTGCTGACATAATCCCCGATAGTGCTACAACATCGTCAGAGGATCCAATATTTATCACTTCCAACTGCTGTGAACAGGACAGCCCTACTAGAACACGTTGTCTTTGCTGTGACATGGTTTGGTTTTCTATCGTCACATGTCTCCTCGTTAGATGTTCTTCTGTGGCGCTATTGTTTAAAGAGGGGGGAGGAAGTCAGGAATAAAGTTTCCGAAATGAAGGTTAGGAAACATTCCAGAGTGCTCCAGCTGTGTTGTCAGATCTAAACCTCATCAGTTCATATTCATATTCTACATTTGATCTGTTTACAGCTAATCTGTGCTGCACTTAGAGCAGAGCTTCTTCAACTTGTTAGCCGAGCCCCACTTTAGAGGACCAACATTTTCCAGGTCCTTTCCCTCGACAAGACAAACATTTTTTTTCTAATTTATTGTTAAAGGAAAGAGAGAAAATCATCTTCATCAATAGTGCTTATTTTAATTAACTATATTTCTTTCATTTTCTCTGGTTGTCAAGAAAATGAAATCTTCTCTATTCTTTTGAAACATAGAAGCAATAGATTAACAGCTGTACTTGGAGAAATAAATAAAAAACAAGCTGCTTGTAAAATCAGCTTTGACTAAATGAAAACATGGAAACCAAACTGTGTAATCACTAAAGGACTATTAAGTTGCTTGGACTACAGTTTTTAATTACCAGTATTTATAGGGTTTTTTTCACTTTATTCATTAGCACATAACCCTCACCAACACCCACAGTGTTACATTATGTCTGTTTTAACTGTTTATCAAACAATTTCTGAAAATAAGACCTAGTTTTCAGGTTCAGACCTGAAAAATAACTTCTTTCACATTTCAGAGACTGGAGATTATGAAATATTTTTGAATTATTTTATTGAGAGGTGAAAAGAAATCCCCAAAAATTGTTCCTTGAATTTCCTGGATTTTATTTTGTTTTGTTTCCCCATGTTTGTTTTGCCAAGAAATATATACTAGCTCTATTGTATTTTTTTTTGGCTTTTTTTTTAAATTAGGACACAAAACTGAGGATAAAGAATTAAATGGACTCAGATTCGCCTTATTCAAAAATAGATGTAAAAAAACCATAAAATCATTACATTGTGAAGTACTACAAGAAGTAAATAAAAACTATATATATATTCAGTTCAGCTCAGCATTATCTCAAGGCACTTTACAGAAGAAGTCATTTAAGATAAATCATACAAACATTCCAATGATTCCTACTTATTAAACAGTGCACCAAGTTCTGTTCATTATTCCAATTCGTTTCGAAGTTTTCTATCTAAGTAAACCCAGCAGATTGCATTGAGTCCTTGACTCGCAGCATTCACTCCTCCTGGACCGATATGTAGCAACAATAGACAGTCGCCTGGGTTCCGTGGTTGACTTCACAGCAATTCCTTATACTGAGCAAGCATGTAGCGACAGTGGAGAGGAAAAACTCCCCTTTAACAGGAAGAAACATCCAGCAGAACCAGAACGAGAATCTGGCTCATTACGAGCGGCCATCTGACACAACTGATTGGGGATTCGAGAAGACAGAGCAGAGACACAGAAGGAACAAAAATACCTGATGTAGGAGTACTTTCTTTATTAAATAAAGTAAAAAATTGATAACGGGAGAGGGAAAACGTTCAGTTACTGGGAGCATCATCCCAGTCGATGCCCCCCCCCCCCGCCCCACCCCTTCTTCAAGTTATCACATCTAAGCAGGATACCAGACCAGGTGTAGCTTCTATGGAGAGAAAAACAGTTGAAATAACAGCAAATAATACAACTGGAGAGTAGTAGAAGAGAAAAGTAGCAGAGTGAAGAAAAGTGGTCAGTTTGTCTTCCTGCGGTCTAAGCCTTTAGCAGCGTAACTACAGAGATGATATAGTAAATAAATAATAAATTCTTACCGTTTCGGTGACTTAAATAAGAGGTGTTCGTCCAAATGTGTCTAACCCTTTTATCACTTTGCTCCACGTCTTCATACCAAGCAGTGATGCATCATCATCACTCGCGCAAGTACTGAACTCCCGCGCCGCTCTGCATTTACAGCTCCTCGTCTCGTCAGACGCTTTCATCAACAGAACCTAAGCAGCTACAGCCAGGTTTCTGCGCAATGTGGTGCCTTGTTCTGTCACCATGGCAACCCTAATTGTTGAATATGTAGTGCGAAAGCAAGCCCAAGTAGCCTAACCTTCATTAGTTCCACTTGCAAAAATAATACAATAATAATAATGTTCCACAATTTCAGAATTTGTGACTTGGAGTCAAAATTCCAGCTTAGTACTGAATGTGTGCAACATATGAGGTTTAAGAATGGAAAAGATAATAAAGACGACTTTCAGGACTCGATGCCTTTGTGTCTTCCCAGGCCAGAGGATGATGACTTCGACATGGAGGAAGAGCTGCAGAAGCTCAAAGCTCAGCGGACTCCCCGGCCGCCGGACCTGGAGCCACGCAGCAGGAGGGGGTTGATTGGAGACCCCAGAGTGACCATTATACCTGAAAGAGACGGCCACGGAGACAGCGGCGAGGAGGACTCCGACTCTGACGGCCCCATCCTGTACAGAGACGACGAGGAGGAGGAGGAGGAGGACGACGAGGAAGATCCTCCAAGTATGCAGAACTCTAGAGCTTCTAGAAAAGCTTGTAACAATCCCACCTGATGTGACAGTCTAATGGGTTCACATGCATCTGTATTAATACGGGGGGGGTCTCCTGTACGACAGGTGGGCTGCAGAGCCGCGTCAAGAGAAAGGACACGTTGGCTCTGAGGCTGGAGAGACAGGAGAAGCAGGAGCGAGAACAAAGGGACGCTCAGGAGAACCAGGAGGGGATGAGCTGGAGCAACAGGGATCAGTGGGTGGCCGTGAGGAACAAGATCGGCACCGCGCTCACACGGTAAGCGGCACGCTTCCCGTCAGCCGCAGGACAGGGAATTCTGTTTCCAGCTCACTGGACAGAGCAAGGAGCAGGAACACGGTTTTCCTACTGTCGTTCCTCCGCCTCAGAGATGCAGCGGAATTATGCTGCGTTGTTCATTGAACTAATGACTTGAAAGATGAGTTAACTTCCATGAAGCCTGACAGGTAAATATGTTTATCTGCAGGCGGTTGAGTCAGAGGCCGACAGCGGAAGAGCTGGAGCAGAGAAACATTCTTCAAGGTGAGACTCGCTTTGTACTTCACAGTACATTGAAATATGCCAGTCATCTCTGTAGCAAGGTCAAGGAGACACTTTCTATCTAACTGTTCCTCAGTGAGTTCTTCAGACATTTATTCCTTCCATTTTACCTCTAATTACTATTCTCATCATGATGAGAAGTAAAAAACAATCTGATCTTTAACAGCTAGACGATCTGAAAACACTTTTCGATGTGAAAGCTGTAACTAAGCGAAGAGGACTAAAAACTAGCAATTATTGCGTCAGTGAGTCACAGTCCAATACGTAGATTGGTTTCTACTGTCACAAGTCGCTGCATCTTCATGATGTTACAGTCAAGAGAAACAAAATATATCAAATGGTTTTTTTTTGTTTTTTTTTTACTTTATTCAACAGCCTACAAAGAATATTCAAATTTACAGTCATTAATCTGATGCTTTGATTTGGTAAATACAATTCTGATATATGAAAACCACTGGAAACGTCAATAGGAGTTTTGAATGACTTTTGATACTAAAGAAATGTTTAAATCCATAAGAGTTGTAGTGAAAGATAGACAATACAGTGTATGAGTCGTACTTGAACGCACCAGTGTGTGGTTGCATGGTGGCGGCTGGACAGTACAGGGGTCCACTGTCCAGCCGCCCTAGGTTCTGGTTTCTCTTTCTGCCGAACTTAACTCCAAATGATCAGGATCCTTTTGTAGAGCATATCTAAAGTATTCGACAGAACATGCAGCCTGGGAAGCTGAATTACCTAGCTACGATGCTAGTGTTGGCAAAGCAATCAGCTGAGGAGCACCATTCTTCTGCTGTATTGCTAAGACTGTTTCCAATGTATATTAAGGTGTATTTGAAATATTAAAATAGGCATCTCTAAGTATTTTTAGAGGAGGATCTCAAGTATTTGCCTGTTTTAGGTATTCTTGCCGCTAGCTTTACATGCTAGCAAGAGAACCCAGAGAGTTTAGACACGAGACCTGGACACAACAGCCATCGAGTTTCATCGTGATCTCTAAAAAATAAATGTCAACCTAGTGCTGGACGATATATAGAAAACAAACATATCGATAAAAAGGGAATAGTCATATTGATCTATATCGATAATCAATGATAACTATCGAAAAAATATAGAAAATGCATTTTAAGTGCAGACCTGGTCATTTTATGCTATTCTTTAATGAACTAATTTGAATTAAGAATTGAATTCAGCCCTTTATTCAAACAACTTTTTTTATTTAATTTTTTTACCATCAGTAAATGCAAGGAAAAGTTAACTATTATTAAAAAAAATAATTGTTAATTTAAATTCAACTCCTATCTTGATGCCTTTTTATATCATTTAAACATTTTATGACACTTTATTATATTAAGGGCTCAGAGCTTTGGTTTAGTTTGTGTGTATAAACCGGCCAGTAAAGCTGATTCTAATTCAGTTCAGCTGCTACAGATAACCAGCTACTCACTGATGGCTGAGTGTAGACTGAACCCAAAACACTGAAGTTCAGTCCAGTGACTGAGTGCTGAAGCCACCAGGTCTTTCCACCCCCATTTGTATTTTCGAAAGTGTTTTCACTTCTAAGGACGAGGCGGCGAACCGGGTGGACATTATAAAAGGCGTTTTTAGCAGCGCGGCCCGGGTGTGTGTTGTCTGTCTCTGTGCAAACTCGACAGCAGCAGCAACAACTTAGCTGACCGTAGTATTTCCTGACGGAGCTGCCCGGGTCTGTGTTTGTGACAGGTTTGGAGTAAATCATGACTCTAGTATTAAGCTACGTGTGAAAGAAAGGGAAACAGGTTTTTTTTAATCCAATATTTTCTGACCCTTTCTTTTTATTCTTATCCCACCACACGTCGATCGATATATATCGTTATTGAATTATCATCCAGTCCATTGCCAACCTCAGGCAGTCTAAGAACTTAGTAGCACTATAGAGTTATGGTTTCATCCACAAACAACCTCACTGGTTTCCACTCGGTCAGCTTCAGTGCTGAGATGTTTTTACTATAATCGGCATTTTATCTGGGAGTTCACCAAAGGAGGAAACTCATTGTTCATACAGCAGTAAAAACCTAGGAGCAGATTTCATGTTCATATCAGACAAGTTCAGACTTTGGTTCTGTGCTCCATGCTTTCTTTGTGTTCAGTTTCATAATCCTCAGGCTCTTACTAAAATTTTCACAACACATACAATTGATGAAGTCCTCTTTGCTGCGATGCCAGCTCCGGGTCAGGAATCTGGATTAAATCTGAAAAGTCACATGCAGCAGTTGATGGAAGTTGAATGGACTTGATCTTTGGTCACCAGGCCCTATTTATTCTGGAACAGACATTTCCCAGCATCATCAGGTGTGGATCCATACAGGGCAGGCACAGACAGGCAGTATAAGAGTCGACCCATCCTACCCACAGGAGCGTTTGCTAACTTGTCCTCTGCATGCGGACATAAGATAGCATCTCTGATCATCTTCAGAAGAACATTTAAAGCTATTATCCAAACGTTTCTGTCAAATCAAACTAATTTAGCTCTAGTTTGAGTCATCGGAGTCATGCTCAGGCTCTAATGGGTCAGGATGAGCTAAGGCTGCATGATGGTAACAAATCCTGCACTGGAGATGATATTTACTGCAACAGCAGCATCAGTTGCAGTGATGCGCGTTCTGCTCTCAATACTCTGAAACGTTAAGCATCTGTGAGGTGCTGCATACTGCTGTGCTTCTCCATCCAGCAGCCGGAGTATTACGTAGTGACACAAGCAGGGCTTGCGTTAACCCAATATTTTCCGTATACAGGTAACTAAATTGTTCAAAAAAAAGGTTTCCCGTGAGAGCATCTGAGCATCATCTTAGACCTGGACACTGTAGTCAGTGCGTCTCGCTAACCGCTAATTCAGCCTGCAGAACATCTACACCAGTGAGATGCGCTGAGGTTCATGACTGACTCTTCTGGAACCAGAGATATTAAACCCAAATTAGAAGCTTATATTTCAGTTTTTACATCAATTGGAATATTTTGTTGTTTTTAACAAATTATAATTATGCTTTAATCAATTCCATACTATTTAACAATTTAATAACAAGAACAATATAATATTTAATCATCTGTAAAATGTATTTATTTTGGCTTTAAAAAAAAGATAATTGAAAATGATCTTACCTTTTATGATTTGACCTTTGTTTGTATGTCTCTATCACTCATGTAGAAACCATCTTCATATTTAAAACTCTGGCTGCTTCACTGGAGGTTTGAAACCTAGAAGAAAAGCACCTGTTGTGCCTATTGGGCTCAACACTGCCCCCTATCAGAGCGGTGCTGTATTTTCTGCCTCACCCTGAACGTTTTCACTGCACATCTATGGCTGACCAGAAGGATCAGATATGTCACACACATTCATTAAAGACATTAGACGGACTGTAGAACGTCAGTATGTGTAGCACATGTGTAATAAAACGTGTGTGTGTGTGAGACAAAGCGCCACAGCACTGCCTCACGCTGCACTTCTTCCACATATTTGAACGGGCAATGCGTAACTTTATTATCATATTGTATACATTCAGTGATTTTGATCATAAGACCAAGGAGGTGGTGAGACTGTCCGTTCAGGTGAACTGTTCGTATCTTAAGTTCAGTTGTTTAATTGTTTATATGAAGATCTGTATTCAGCTTGCTCGGATTGAATATTATTTAAAGTGAATAAAAGATAAATACAGTCGAGTTTAACGTCTTAAAAATTGACTGCTATAACCTAGACGACATGATTATTTTTTTTTTGACCCCGTCTTTCAAAATGATGGACACAAAGCAGGTTACCATGACTATATTAGGTGGTTGTTACTGCGTTCGCCATGACGATATAATCGCAGTGTCTCATGTATCTGCGAGCCCTGGCGTGTTCACTAATGCTGGATAGTAGCTTTTACATGTTACTGCAAGGTCCAGGTGTAAAGCAGCGGCGTATCTACAGACTCAGAGCTCAGAATTCCTCAGGAAGTTCTGATCCAGCTTTCAAACCTCGCCGCTGCGTCTCGCTGGTTATCAGAACAACACAGCTCCTCGTGTAGAGCCTGGCAGTGCATGAAGAGTTCCATTATGGCAGCTCAGGTGAAACCCAGCTTATTCTGTTTTCCCCGCCGCTCTCACAAAATGTCTTCTCTCCCCACACAGCCAAGAACGAAGCGGATCGACGGCTGGAGCGATCCGAGATCAAGCGGAGGCTCACCAGAAAGGTGAGGATGCCCCCCCATACAACATTTAGCGGTTATTTCTGTGCGACGAAGCGATAACCCTGCTCCTCGTTCTGCCCCCAGCTCTCTCAGAGACCCACCGTGGCCGAGCTGCAGGCCAGGAAGATCCTGCGCTTCCACGAGTACGTTGAGTCGACCCACGCCGAGGACTACGACCGGAGAGCAGACAAACCGTGGACCAAGCTCACTCCTGCTGACAAGGTGAGACATCTAGTAAATACACACGTTAAAGCTCAGTACAGCCACAACTCCAAAATGTAGAATATCGAGCAAAAGTTCATTTATTTCAGTAATTGAACTTAAAAGGTGAAACTAATATATGATATAGACTCATTAGATGCAAAGCACGATATTTCCAGCCTTTGTGTTATAATTTTGATGATTATGGCTTACAGCTTATGAAAACCCCAAACTCAAAATCTCAGAAAATTAGAATACTGCATAAAATCAATCAAACAAGGATTTTAAATAAAGAAATGTCAGCCCTCTGAAAAGTATAATCATACATATGTACTCAGTACTGGGTTTAGGCCCGTTTTGCATTAATCACTGCTTGAATTACTAAAATATCTCACTTTGCGTGTAATGAGTTTATATTGTATGTTAGTTCCACCTTTTAAGTTGAATCACTGAAATAAATGAACTTTTGCATGATATTCAAATGCTTCTAGTTTGACCTGTAGAGCGTTTGGCTCCATATTGACTCTGATTCAATGACTGAACGTCTCTTCCTGTTAGGCCGCCATCCGCAAGGAGCTCAACGAGTTCAAGAGCACAGAGATGGAGGTTCATGAAGACAGTCGGATCTATACCCGGTGAGTCGATCTTCAGTCACCTTTATTAGTTTAGCAGCCTTTCAGCAACAACATGCTTTACATGATAAAAACATAACACGATAAACATGAACAGTGACAAAATAAAGAGAGGTAATAAACTGCAATCCAGACTAGAATCAGTACTTACTGGGCTTTTAAAGGAACTCACTGTCTCAGCAGTTTTCTGGAAGTTCATTCCAGATTAGAGGAGCAGAAAAGCTGGCAGCTGCTTCTCCATGTTTGGTTCTGATTCACACCTTCCATGTTTACTCGACTACCTATACTAACTACCTTGCAAAAGTATTCACATCCTCTTGAACTTTTTCACATCTTGTCACGTTTCATTGGGATTTCAGGTGATAGACCGATACAAAGGAGTGTATGATTGCAGAGTGGAAGGAACGCAATATGTGCTTTTCAACATTTTTCCTCTACCAATATCTGAAAAGTGTGGCATGCACTTGTTTTTAGAGTCAATACTTTGTAGAACCAGCAGTAGAGTGAAGAGGTGGGTAGAGTAGCCAAAAATTTTATTCAAGTAAAAGTAGTACTACTTCAACAACAACAACATATTTTTACTCAAGTAAAAGCACAAAGTAGTAATCCAAAAAATTACTCAAGAGTAAAAAAGTATTTGGTAAAAAGGTTACTCAAGTATTGAGGACTCATTTTGAGATCATATGGTTTATATTTAAAAATGTAATTAGACAAAAATATAAAGCTATGAGCAAATTCTAAAGACTAAACGAAATCCAAATGCATAATTGCAAATTAACAAATTTGAGTGGAAGAAAGATATTTCTAAATTCTTTTCAGAGTAAAACCAATACCTACAGTAAGTCATGTGTATATATTACACCTTCGAATGACTCAACAGGTTCAGCAGATGTCGTTATCATGGTAAAGCTTGTGTTCAAACAAGAGGTCTCACTTCAACACAAACAGTAGGTGTGTTTCTCATGCATGTATGCTTGTTCTTCATTCAGTGAACTTATTCGCTGTGGGTGGAGTAGTCAGAAACTTTACTCAGGAGTAGCGATACTTCATCAAAATACTACTCAAGAAAAACTAAAAAGTACAGTCTAGTAAAACTATTCCTAAAAGTAAATCCCCCCCCCCCAAAAAAAAAGTTACTCAAGGAAATGTAACTAGTCACTACCCACCTCTGGTAGAGAGCTGACCTAAAAGGAAAATGTCCCAATTGCACGCTGCTTTCTGTTGACCTGTAGCACGACACTCCAATAGAATCCAGAGAGTTTTGTGGAAGTAATGGAGAAAGATTCCAGTGATGAATGCTTTTCCTGGGCCTCGTATCGGGGCCGTTCAGAACAAGCTCTTTATCCTCTGCTCTCTCCTCCAGATACCACCGACCCTAGCTTCTCACATCATCAGGTAAAGAAAGCACTTTGGAAGAAGCAGCAGCTCCAGCCACGCCCCTTTTGTCCACTTTTCCTCCTGTAACCTGCCTCAGCTGAAGATGGCGCCGATGAGCAGGGGCCGAGACGAGGGGCTCAGCAACAGCTCCCTGAATATTCCGGCGGCAACCGCAGGAGATTGTGGGTCCGGTCGGTGTTGGAACCGCCCGATGCCAACACTAAACACACTAATGTACCAGGTACCATGAACCGGTTCTGCCTTAATCCTCTTAAACACTGATATCGGACTCAGGCGAAATGTGAAAGACTTGTTCGAATCAGCCGCTGAGCTCTGATCTCATCAGCAAGCAGGTGCATTTTACTGTTTTTGTTTATTCACTCAGATGATCCTCCTGAATCCCATATCACTAGATCGTTTTTGATAAAGGCACCTTATGTTTCCTAACAGGGTGGATAAGAACTTCACAGCCTTTCATTCTGTTTATATTTGAGATTTTGGAAAGCAGGAAAATGTAAATATTTTTATTTTCCTGCCTGTTTTATGGTACTTAATATATGCTGGTCCATAACTGGATGTGGTTGTATAGAACATTAATGTAGATTTGATACACTTTATATTGTAAACTACTGACGGGAAATGCTGACATGTTTTAATTGTTTAGTATTTCTCTGATGTAATTTTTGAGCATTAATGGTACAGATCCTTTCTTTTGATACAAAGCCTGTAAAGCTGTGTCCTTTGCAAACACACTGAATAACTGAGCAATCCAATTAGAAAATAATAAAAAAAAACTATTTCTGAATGCTTCGTGTTTGTCTTTTATTTCTTCAGTGGATTATCATTCGATTCTGTTGGGGATTTGAACAGTGGTGTGGAAGAGTTTGCCCCCATCCTCATTTCCTATTTCTCATTTAAATGTTCCAGATCATCAAACAATCTAAATATCAGTCAAAAACGACACAAATAAACACAAAATGCAGTTTTTAAATAAAGCTTATTCTTAATGGGGGAGATGAACAAAAAACCCTCCAAACCGACATGGCCCTGTGTGAAAACAAAAGTTTGTGGTTCATCAAACCAGAGATCAGTTTCTCCCATCACACCCAGGCCAGATTACTGCCACACCTGTTCTCAATCAATGAATCACTTCAATGAGATCTGCCTGGCAAAGTGAAGAAGACCAGAAGATACTCAAAAGCTGGACATGTCGAGATCCAATTAATTTAGTAACAAAAAAAGGCAAGGTAATTGAGATCCATCGGTGTGGAAAAGGTCCTAAAGCTTTGGGACTTTAGTGAACTTCAGTGAGAGCCGATCTCCACAAATGGTGAAAACATGGAACAGTGGTGAACCTTCCCAGGAGAGGCCGGCCGACCAAAATGACCCCAAGAGCGCAGCAACAACTCATCCAAGAGGTCCCAAGACCCCACAACGACATCCAAAGAACTTCAGGCCTGACTGACCTCAGTTAAGGTCAGAGGTCAGGACTCCACCGTGAGAAAGAGACTGGGCAAAAATGGCCTGTATGGCAGAGTTCCAAGATGAAACCACTGCTAAGCAGAAACATTGAGGCTCGTCTCAATTTAGCCAGAAAAACATCTTGATGATCCCCAAGACTTCTGGGAAAATCCTCTGTGGACAGATGAGACAAAAGTTGAACTTTTCAGGTGTGTCTCGTTACATCTTTCAGAAAAGAAATACCAACAGTAAAACGTGGTGGTGGTAGTGTGATGGTCTGGGGCTGTTTTGCTGCTTCAGAACCTGAAAGACTTGCTGTGATAAATGGAAGCATGAATTCTGCCGTCGACCAAAGAATCCTGAAGGAGAACCTCCGGCCGTCTGTTGGTGACCTCAAGCTGAGACCAGCTTGGGTTCTGGACAACGATCCAGAATACACATGCAAGTCCACCTTTGATCGGCTGAAGAAAAACAAAATGAAGACTTTGGAGAGGCCTAGTCCAAGTCCTGACCTGAATCCTACTGAGATGCTGTGACATGACCTTAAAAAGGCGTTTCATGCTGGAAAACCCTCCAATATGGCTGAACTGCAACAATTCTGCAAAAATGAGTGGGCCAACATTCCTCCACCGCTGGAAAAAAATCACTGCAAGTTATCAGTTAACACTTGATTGTAGTCGTTACAAAAAACAGACAGTTATTAGGTGTAGGGGTTAATCACTTTGTCACACAGGACCATGGAGGTTTGGATTATTGTTCTCCCTTAATAATAAAAACCGTTAAAAATAACTGCATTTTGTGGTTACTTGTGTTTGTGATTAATATTTAGATATCTTTGATCTGAAAAAATTAAGTGTGATGAATTGTGTAAAAAAAAAAAAAAAAAAATCAGTGTATTTTGTAAAATGGAGAACTTGGCCAGATGAGGGCAGTGTTGTATAAAGGAGTCGGACAAAAACGTTGCGTAAAACCTGAAACTCTTTCCATCTAAAAAAACCAACAACCTTGTGGCAGTTTAAAAAGTCTTCAGCCGTTTTTATGGGATTCAGCAGTCGGCTCCATGAACCGTGTCCTCTGTGTGCGCTGAGAGGAGTTTAAAACCACACAGACCCCCAGTGACATCATCCATCAGTCTGTGTAGGCTACCTTTTTATTCTTCTCTGCAGCGCTTGGTCTGAGGACGCACAGAGGAAGATGAGCTTCTGTGATCCAAATGAGAATTACAGCTGAAACCAGATGTTTACATACACTTCAGAAACCAATCCAAAAACATTTTTGTCTTTACTATCAAACCTCAAATCTGAGTAAACATTTTTGTCTTTAAGATCAATAAACATATTTTGTGTTTGTGAAATGTCAGAATAAAGGTAGACAATTGTTATATATTTGTATTACTTCTCAGAATCCGTCTCTTCCCTGAATAAACTCAGATGGACTCGATTAACCCATGAGAATTTTCTTACAGGGAATGTGTATGAAAAAATTAAATAGGACAAGGGAAAGATGTTTCTGTTTCTAGACTTTATTTTGAGTAGAAACCAGAAAAGTACTGCTGAACACCATCAAACATTGATAGCGGGGCTTTTATCAACAGTTCTGAGGAAAATCTATATTTTCTTCAGTTACTGTTATTCCTCCCTATATATTTATATATATATCTATATATAGATATATATATATAGATATATATATACTTTACAAGAAAAGTCATTTCAATACAATCATACAAACGTTCCAATCAGTTAAAAAGTTTTCTATCTAAGGAATCCCAGCAGATTGCATCGAGTCATTGACTGGCAGTTACAGACTCCAACCACAGCAATCCCTCATACTGACCAAGCATGTCGCGACAGTGGAGAGGAAAAACTCTCCTTTAACAGAAAGAAACCTCCAGCAGAACCAGAACACCTCACACCTGCTATTGAACATGGTCCCATTGTTTGTTTGGTTTGTTTCATCAGTGTTTTTGTCCCTCTCTCTGCTGTCCTGCAGGTGTAGAAGCAGACTTCCAGGCTTTTTTCTGGTATTCTCTTTATTCCCTTTCCTCTCTTCTAACTCTAATTCCCTCTCTCCTTTTTAACTTTTTGTCCCACCTAGGAAATAGAATAGAAAAAAATATTTAAGCCAAAAACATATTTTTTACGTGCGTATGTTTGAGGACCACGAAAGACGTATTTTACGGCGTTTACCGAAGCATTATAAAACGGCGTTTTGACGATAAAAGCTGCGTTTTATGTGAAAAAACTGCGTTCCATACGCCGTTTTATTGCAAACGCGCCAATAGAGTGGCGATCTTTGACCCTAACGGCTTGCCGTACTGCACTGCCTCGCCTCACACTTCACCTCGCCTCACTCTGCACGCACTGCGTAAATTGTGATGTCACAATGAGGCACTTTTTGAAACGGTTTGTAGAAGCACAACATTTGCAAAATGGATGGAATGTTTTTTATTAATTCTTGTGGTGTGTACGGAGGCAGCAGAGACCCAAATGGCAACACAAAAAGATGAAAAAAGTGAAATATGCATATGTCCCCTTTAAGTCTTTAGAGTATTTTATTGTGAGAACAAAACAGATCAGCCTGGGTGTTGTAGGATACTTTTCTGAGAGGAATTGGTAACTCACAAATAAGAACCTAAGACTAAAAACCTCTCTGCCTGCTTATTTCATTGACATATTTTTTTCTTTCTCCTTGAATGCTTGAATAGTGTCCGTAATCTGTGTTTGGAGATGTAGTCGGCACGCCACTGGGTTGGTCTCACAGAGCAGACTCCATCAGAGAACACAGAGATTCCTGCTCAGCCTGTGTCGATGATAAGGCTTCAGCCGTCCTGCCAAGGTTGGCTTCAGTTTTTACATCTCGTCTGACAGTGGGGTTGCTCATTAACTGATTGTCATCTGTACATAGACTGGTTAGCTAGAGCAGTGTCACTCTGTCGGCTGCAGAACCAGTGCAGGGCATCTTTATAAGGGGTTCTGCCATAAAAGCAAAAATGAAAAAGACTTTCAGTCAGTTCAACACTTTGGCTTTGGATTGGTTGACAGTAACTTTGGCCTGAACTGAACTACTAAATATAGTAAGTGTTGTATAACATTTTATCAGTATAACTTTTTACTTTCTGTAACATAGAAAGTTCTCTTATATCAGATATTCTGTTCCTTCTGTGTCTCTGCTCTGTCTTCTCAAACCCCCAGACGGTCGTAGCAGATGGCCGCTCCTACTGAGCCTGGTTCTGTTGGAGGTTTCTTCTTTTTCCTCTCCACCGTCGCTACATGCTTGCTCAGTATGAGGGATTGCTGAAGGATTGCTGTGGTTGGAAAGTCTGCCCAACCTCACGCCAATGACTGACGCAATCTGCTGGGATTCCTTAAATAGGAAACTCTTTAACTGATTGGAATGTTTGTATAAATGTATTGAAATGACTTCTTGTTAAGTGCCTTAAGATGACATCTGTTGTGAATTGGCGCTATATGAATAAACTGAATTGAATTGAATCAGGGTTTCTAAAATGTCTTAAACCTAATCATCATATTTATAGGGCTTAAAGAAACCCCAATACACCCATGGTTAACATGTCTTAAAACATATTCACCTATGTCTTAAACATTCATTTATGGCTTTTTCCATCACTTTTCTTTTAACTTTTTATTTTTTTTGTACAGTGGACTAGACTTGTAGTCAAGACCGCATAAACCGAGGCCACAACACTACCAAGACCAGAGGGTATCGAGACCAAGACAGACCATGTCAAGACCAAGACCAAGTCGAGACCAAGACCGATACCAAATTGAGACCGGAGGGAAAAAAAAACATGTATATTTCAATACTTGAGACCCCGTCTAAAAAATGCTTTTAACTGCCTATTTTAATAGTTCAAACACCAAATGTGCCCTAATATGAGTTAATACACACAGTGGAAAACATTCTAACACTACAGCAGAAGCTAATATCTACTGTCCTTATCTCTGCTCCTGTGGGTACAGCCAATCAGCGCCAAGGAAAATAATTGCCTCGTAACATGTCAAGTTGCATTGCAGCTTGGTTTGAATACTTTTGGTATGGTCTACGTAGGAATCTGCAAATGGGTGAATTTTTCACAAATTAATTGGCATTACGTTCCATTGTATACTGTAATAAAACAAGAAACTCAACAAAGCAGCGAAGCAATAGATCTCGTTCAAAGGAACTCCTTCCCATACATCTGCCTGTAAAATAATCCTGTTTTTAGATCGTTAAAACCAAAACGTTCTTGTTACTCGGTACACTTCTTCCTCCTCTGTCACGGGAAAGTGTACATCTAAAAAGATCTGATTTACAACTGGGGATTTTATTATTTAGAGATAGGGTGAAGAGCTCCGTCCTCCAGGGGGCGCTCGAAGTAGAGCAGATGCTTCTCCACATCGAAGGGAGTCAGTTGAGGTGATCCAGGCATCTGATCCAGATGCCCCATGGTCGCCTCCATTTGGAGGTGTTGTAGGAATATTTGCATGTAATTAGTATTTAAATGAATTAAAATTCTTAGTGTAAGTGCATCTAGGATAACGGATAATCCTGGAAAAACAAAGCCTCCTGTGTGTAATGTTTTGCTAGGATTGTGTCAGACTGTATAGGGACAGACGTCAGAGTAGCAAGACATCTACAGTACATTCCCGGCCTTGGGGGGACTGGGTCATAGTTAGCGCGCTGTCGCGTTAATATAATTTTTAATCTTTCATTTTACTGTTTCTATATGTGAGTTGCCTTTAAGTATACATAAAGTTGTTATGCTTTGGGCTTCTTGTGCTCGAGTTGTTAGGGGTTAACCACAACCTGAAGTGGACATAGACTGGCTGTCTGTAGGCCTGCTTATCATGAGCTGACCCTTCCGTTTATAGTGGTGAAGGCAACATGAGTGAGGATGAGCAGTGAGTTGCAGATAGTGTTGGCAATTTAGCGTCTTTGTCTCTACATTTAGCACGTTTCTTTTAGACCCCTCCAGCGATTGTTTTTCCAAAAAACGACAAGCGAAAATTCTAGTGACTTTTTCTGGGGTTATTGGAGAGTTTTGGCTTAAGCCTGTATCCTCGTTATGCCCGCTGAGCAGCGGTGCAGTCGTGGGCTCGTCTCCTGTCGCAGTCCGCTCGTTGCAACAACCAGGTCCATCTGGACTCTGAGCAGATATTTACCCCAATGAGTCCCAAAGCCGAAGTTGCAGGCAGTCAGCACTGGGACTAGTCTCAAAAACAGAGAAATGTAACTGGCTGGGGCTGCATCTGTTCAAGTCTGTTAAAAACAATAAATGACTTCATAAAGGCACTTTTTTGTTAAATACTTTTTCTACCACAATAATGTGATGAATTTAAAAGAAAATACCTCAAGTTGAGGGCTTCTCTCAGCAATTATTAGGTACGATTAAAAAAGAGATTAATTAGATTGATTAATTACAGATCATAATCTAAAAAAAGAAAAATTAACAACTCATGACAGCACTATATATATATATATATATATATATATATATATATATATATATCTCCCATCTAGCTTGGGTACGCTGCAGAATGTCGCCCTGGTGCCTCGGCGACCCAATCTCTGATAAACAAAAGGCTATGGATGGATGGATGGATGGAAAGAAACACTTTTAAAAAATCAGCCTGTGTTTAATTCATCTATATAACGTGTTTCACTTAGTGAACTGAACTACTGAAAGAAAAGAAAAAAGTTTTCAATAATATAAAAAATTTATTGAATAGCTCTGAATATTAATGGTAAACCCAAAACTTCCTTAAGTTTTGTAAATAAACTAACAGTAGGGTGAACATAATGTGCTTGGTTTTGGTACCTGAGAGCTAAATACATGGAACTGCCACACCATCATCCCCAGTGGCATTATAACACCAGTCTGTTCATTTCCAGTTGTTCCTGAAGCAGCAATAGTAAAAACCGTGCTCTAAAGGCAGACATTTTGAGAAGGATAAATGTGTATGTGTGTGTGTGTGTTCTTGTATAGCTATCCTATTTAGGACCTTCTCTGGCATATTCACTAACCTTCTGAAGACAGGTGGACCTTATAGGGACCAAAGCCCGGTCCTAATATGGTGGACCCCCTTTTTTAGGGTTAGGGGTTAGGTTTAGAGGTGTGGTGTGAATTATGTTTTGGTTAAGGTTAGGGTTAGGAATAAACTGGTAATGGTTAGGGTTTGGGTTAGGCATAAATGCAGCTATTAAAATAAATGGAAGTCAATATCAAGTCCTAATATGGGTAGAAATACAGACGTGTGTGTGTGTGTGTGTGTGTGTGTGTGTGTGTGTGTGTGTGTGTGTGTGTGTGTGTGTGTGTGCGTGTGTGTGCGTGTGTGTGTGTGTCGCCAAACAGCCTGTCCTCTGGGCTTCTCTGCGGAGCTGATGCAAAGACTATAATTACATTTTGTGAAATACAACAAAGACAGCTTCTGCTTTCACTCATCTTAGTGACTCTCTCTACGCTCATGGAGGCCAGGTCATTGATGAAATGTGGTCTGCCAGATAATGAAGTTCTTTGTGGTGGAGGATGACAGAGAATAGAATACTGGGAAATGTCATTAATGTCCTTTTTAAACGTGTCCCCTCCAGCGGGGTTCAGGTGTTCTCCTGGTACGCAGTGCTGCTTTCATTTCAAGTCAGGTTTGTCCGTCATCAGTTCTGTTCTCGTTAGGTTTTAACCTGCATCCGGACTGATTAGGAAGTCACACCTGGCATTGAAATAACTGAGTGAACATTTGTGATATGCTATTGCTAATATATGCAACCTGACATCTACCGTATGTTGGCTAACAACATACAAGACAAGTCGAACGCTCCTTGTTTCAAGGTCATTAAGTCACCCGAACTACATTGTCACCGAGACAATGGATTGAAGTATGTGAACATCTAAACAGGAAACAACTTGTTTGAAGAGTTTCAGTCAGGTTTTAGAGCTCATCATAGCACTGAAACAGCACTGGTGAAGGAACTAATGATAATCTCATGGCCTCAGATAATGTTCTGTTCTGGTTTTGTTAGATCTCAGTGCTGCTTTTGACACAGTCGATCATAATATTCTCTTAGAAAGGCTTGAACATGTTGCAGGGATCAAAGGAACAGCACTAGGCTGGTTTAAATCATATTTGTCTGATAGATTCCAGTTTTTTCATGTAAATGATAAATCTTCTTTACACTCAAGGGTTAATTGTGGAGTACCACATGGTTCTGCGCTTGGACCAGCTCTTTTTACTATATATATATATATATATATATATATATATATATATATATATATATATATATATATGCTTCCAATTGGTAAAGTCATTAGACAGAATGGGATAAATACGCACAGTTATGCTGATGATACACAACTATATTTATCCATAAATCCTGATGAATTGTCGTCTTTGGACCAGAAGCTCTAAAACAGAAACTGATTAGTCAATCAATTCATCTGGATGGCATTAAAGTGGCCTCCAGTAATAACGTAAAGAACCTCTGCGTTATTTTTGACCGAGACTTGACATTTAAATCCCATATTAAACAGGTTTCTAGGATTTCTTTCTTTCACCTTTGGAATATTGCTAAAATTAGAAACATCCTGTCCAGGAGTTATGCTGAGAAACTAGTCCATGCATTTGTTACTTCATGGCTGGACTACTGTAATTCTTTACTATCAGGTCGTCCACAAAATGTCATTAAAAGCCTTAAATTGATCAAAAATGCGGCAGCAAGAGTTCTGATGAATATTAAAAAGAGAAATCACATTTCTCCTGTTTTAGCTTCCCTTCATTGGCTCCCTGTTAAATCCAGAATAGAATCTAAGATCCTCCTTCTTCCATATAAAGCCCATAATAATCAGGCTCCATCATTGATCAGAGATCTAATTGTTCCATATGTTCCTAACAGAGCCCTTCGCTCTCAGACTGCAGGTTTACTTGTAGTTCCTAGGATTTCTAAAAGTAGAATGGGAGGCAGATCTTTTAGTTATCAGGCTCCTCTCCTGTGGAACCAGCTCCCAGCTTTAGTCCGTGAGGCAGACACTCTGTTTACTTTTAAGGCCAGGCTTAAAACTTTCCTTTTTAATAAAGCTTATAGTTAGAGTGGCTTAGGTCATTCTGAGCTAGCTCTGTAGTTATGCTGCTATAGGTTTAGACAGTGAGAGGACTGACCACTTTTCTTCACTCTGCTACTTTTCTCTTCTACTACTCTCCAGTCGCATTATTTGCCGTTATTTCGACTGTCAACTCAGTGTTTTTCTCTCCATTGAAGCTACACCTGGTCTTGCATTCTGGTCAGGTGCAATGCCTTGTTGGACGAGGGGCACCGACTGGGATGATTCTCCCAGTAACTGAATGTTCTCCTTCTCCTGTTATCAACTTTTTACTTTCTTTAATATTGAAGGTACTCTTACATCAGTTCTTTTGTTCTTTCTGTGTCTTTGCTCTGTCTGCCCAGACAGTCGTGGCAGGTGGCCGCTCGTACTGAGCCTGGTTGTGGTTCTGCTGGAGGTTTCTTCCTGTTAAAGCGGAGCTTTTCCTCTCCACTGTCGCTACATGCTTGCTCAGTATAATGGATTGCAGTAATTGGAGTCTGCATCAACAAGCAACAACTGCAAGTCAATGACTCTATGCAATCTGCTGGGATTCCTTAAATAGAAAACTTTTAAACTGAATGGAATGTTTGTATGATTGAATTGAAATGACTTTTCTTGTAAAGTGCCTTGAGATGACATCTGAATCGGTCGCTTTATAAATAAACTGAATTGAATCTGAGGCAATATTACGCTTTAGGTTTACCTCATCTGTATTTATTTGCTCACTGGTTTAGAACATTTCAAAATCTTTAGGTATATCTTATGAGAAAGGAAAAGAACTATAAGAAATTGGATTGAACTGAGTTCAGCTGCAGCAACACTCCTGAGATGTTCAGTTTTTAACCCTTAGTTTTTGGTGGCTCATTACCGTGCAAAACGTATTATGGGGCTATTCTGTCCTACGTCTGTATATAAATTTATTCTGATAATAATCCTGACAATATTAGTGGTGTCTACAGTACCTTACAAAAGTATTCAAATGTTTTTTAACCACAAACTCCAATGTATTTTATTGGGATTTAATGTAATGGACCAACACTGAATAGTAATTTTATTAAAAAATTAATTGTAAAATGGAAGGAAAATTGACATTTCATGATAATCTGTGATTGGGTGAATGTGTCTGTAGTGAAAGGTGTTTTCAGTGGCCAGTATGACTGGGTAGGTGCTCCATCCGTCCGTCCGTCTGTCCTCTTAATCTGGGATCAGGTCACAGCTGCAGCAGTTTAGAAACCCAGACTTCCCTCTCCCCAGCCACTTGGGCTAGCTCCACTGGAAGAATGCCAAGGTGTTCCCAGGCCAGCCAGGAAACATAGTACCTCCAGCGTGTCCTGTCTTCCTCGGGGTCTCCTCCTGGTGGGACATGCCTGGAACACCTCACTAAGGAGGTGTCCAGGAGGCATCCTGACCAGATGTCCGAGCCACCTGAACTGGCTCTTCTTGATGTGGAGGAGTAGCGGCTCTACTCTGAGCCCCTCCTGGATGATCGAGCTTCATACCCTATCTCTAAGGGAGAGCCCAGACATCCTGCAAAGGGATCTGATTTCAGCTGCTTGTATACGCCATCTCGTTCTTTGGTCACTACCCAGAGCCCGTGACCATAGATGAGGGTAGGAATCGACTGGTAAAGCGAGAGTTTCACCTTTCAACTCAGCTCTCTTTTCACCACGACAGAAAAGCTGGCATCACTGCAGACGCAGCACCATTCCGCCTACTGAAATTCTGCTCCATTTTACCCTCATTCATTAATAAGACACCAAGATTCTTAGGGTGCTTTCACAACTGCAGCATTTGGTTCGATTAAAACAAACTCAAGTACGGTTCGTTTGAGCTGGTGTGAGAGTTGGTCCGGACTAACGAACCGGACCGAGACCCACATTTTGAGGTAGTCTCGGTCCGCTTCCAAATGGACTCTGGTGCGGTTCACTTCATGTGTGAATACCAACCAGCCTCGGTTTGGTTCAACTTCCTGATAAAAGCCCTTTTTGTCCTATGTAGGGATCTGTAGCGCGCTGCGCTTTGCACTGTGGGAGGCACCGTTTCTGTGTTATAACTTGTTAGCATTAGCGCCAACAATGAATCGGGGTCAAACGTGGAGTCGGGAGGAAATTCAGTGCTTCATCAAAATTTGGTCGATGAACGATGTAAATATAATATATTGCGACCACCACAACAAGAAGACAAGTGCAATCCATCTGTGTATGCAGAGCTAAGTCTGTTTTCTTGGACTTTATTTTGGCAATACAGTGCCACCACACACAAGGGGGACATACAACATGTAAAAGGTTTTGTTCGTTTGTCAAAAGTGCAATGTGAACATGAACCGCACCAGCTCAAAGTTGCAACAATGTTGCGAAATTGGTCCCCAATCGTACCGAGTCCAGCGGACTAGCAGGTGTGAAAGCACCCTTAAACTCCTCCACTTGGGGCAGGACCTCATCCCTGATCAGAAGAGTACACTCTACCTTTTTCCAACTTGGAGGTGCGGACTCTCATCCTGGCTGCTTCACACTTGGCTTCCAAATACCATGGGGTATAGAATCAAGGTTATGATGCAATGAGAACCTATGTTGGTCTATACATAAGACACAGACAGAACCTTAATAGAAAGGCTTAGATCAAAGGATATTCATGGTTTATAATGGTCCAGTCTATGTCAAAACAAATGTTTAGAAATGCTATCTATCCAATCTGACTGAGCTTGAACTGTTTTTCCAAACAAAAATTAAAGCTTTAGTATCGCAATGTACAAAGCTGATAGAGACATATCCCAAGACTTGTGGCTTTAATTGGAATGTATGCAAATGCATGCCGCACGATTCAGACCTACCTGTTAAGCGAAGTGAAAACATAATTTACTACATACTGTTATGGGATACTTTGTCACTCTATTACATTTAATACCAGCGAAATAAAACAGAAATGTGTGCTTGCAACAAAATGTATGCAACTTTGAGAGACATTCATTCTTTTGCAAGGTATACTGTGCCTTAACACAATGTTAATTCTTTTACATCTGTTGCTCATAAAACATTTTTTATAGTCTGGTGTGTTATGGAATGGAAATATGTTCTTCCTATAAAAAAGGATGATGCCGGAGTCCGGATCGGCATTTTTTCTTTCTAAAACACCAGACTTCCCTGTCAGCAGGTTATTCTCGCAGCGTTCAACATGAGGAAATCACAAGGACATGCTCTTTGTGCGTGCGGCAGCGCTCTGCTGGCGTTCAGCCATTTATTGAGTGCACCTGTGTTTCGTTACACAATCTGGCAGGTCACATGATCATATTACATCATCGGTCATAACAGAGTCTCAGGGGTAAAATAACAGAAGGAATGAGAGCAGAATGAATGTCCCAACATCCCCATTCCACATTGTCTATTATGCAAGGTGTTCTGCAAGAGAGTCCAGCTTACCTCAGCCTTGCTGCAGCTGCTCCAGACTTCTGTCTGTCTGCTTCCAAGTTTAACACAACCCTGCTGCACTGAGAACCTTGGCAAAAACGATTGCGAATAGATTTGGATAATGCCTCGCTAAAGCTTGCACACAATGCATGAGTGCAATCTACACGTCTTTAAATTCACATCAGTCTCATGAAACAATGTGGATTATTTTCTGTCCGTGTGAAGGGTAAATTGTCTCTGTCGGGGAGCCTAAATTACAGACCTCATGAAAGGAAATATACAAATACATAATAAAAACACATTTATATGCAGAATCACAATATTAATATTTCAGTTACAAATAAATCATGCAATTTTATCTAGTCACTAAAATAATAATCAACCCATTGATTGATTAAGAAATAAACTAACATATTTACTCTGTGGGGTGAGGGTTCTTTTTTTTTCTCTGCGTGTAGCGATAGTTGAGAGAAAAATCTCCCCTTTAACAGGAAGAAACCTCCAACCTCCAGTTATCAAACAATGCCGTCAAGTTCAGTTTATTATTCAGATTGGATAAAAGGTTTTCTATCTAAGGAAACCCAGCAGATTGCATCGAGTCATTAACTTGCAACATTCACTACTCATTCATATGAACCAAAACTTTTTAGAAATCCATTTTGACAGCATAGTGGGAGTTCCTAAAAATAACAGAGTCCACACTAATCCCATGCAGACGTACACCCAACTGGAATAACCCGACATCTTGCAAAATAAATGTATGATACGTTTTCCAGACTGGAGGTGTAATGGAATTGAATACCTGGAACATATACTTGAAGGAACAGACTTTATCCCATTTAATACATTAATTACACAATATGGAATTAATAAAAACAAATTCTTAGAATATCAACAAATTAAATCTATTATAAAAGGTACATTTAGACTCAATACAGTTGAATTAGAAATGCCAGTAAGAGTTTTAGATTTTCTCAATCTCAACCCCCCCAAACTGCTGTCTAAAATGTAAAAAACATTAACTGCATTAGATGATTCGATAGCCCTCCCTATTTCAAAATGGGAGGAGGACTTGTCCATCACCTTTGACCAAAACTTCTGGTTTCAGATATGTCGAAGAACCTTTAAAATAACTAAAAATCCCAATTTACAATTATTACAATACAAAATCCTTCATAGATTACACTATACAGGCCAACGGATGTTCAAGATGGGTTTCAAGCCATCTAATACTTGCTTACAATATACAAGCAATATACCGGACAATTATATTCATTTGGACTTGTCCATCACCTTTGACCAAAACTTCTGGTTTCAGATATGTCGAAGAACCTTTAAAATAACTAAAAATCCCAATTTACAATTAATACAATACAAAATCCTTCATAGATTACACTATACAGGCCAACGGATGTTCAAGATGGGTTTCAAGCCATCTAATACTTGCTTACAATATACAAGCAATATACCGGACAATTATATTCATGCATTTTGGTTCTGTCCACCAGTTAAGAAATTTTGGTGCCAGATATGTGAGGACCTACCAAAGTGTCTGAAATGTAATATCCCACCTTGTTCCTCAGTTTGCCTGCAAGGAAATTTAAATGATGTCACCATAGACCCAAAGTCAATGCAATTAGTTCACACTGCCTTATGCATCGCTAAGGAACTATCCTCCTGAACTGGAAAAATAAAAATGCTCTTAATATTAATCAGTACAGAAATCTCCTGCTGGAACACATTGGTCTTGAGACAACCTCTGCCTCCACATCTGATCAATCTTTCTGGACCTCAGTGATCAGCTCCATCACTTAGTAGGGGTGGGGGGCCCTTGATTTTGTCGTGTGGGACATTGTTGCGGATGTGGGGTGTTTTGGGGTTGGGGGCGTCTATGGTGGGTCCTTGGGGGTGGGATCGCTTTGCGGATGGGGTGCTAGGAGCTATGGCGGGACTTTGGTGGCTGTGGGTGGTGACTCCTGACGGCTGCATGCGGTGCCATAGGGCGGTTGCGCTGGCGGACATGGGTTACTGGCCTGGCGGCTGAGCTGCTCCTGGGTGGTTCTGGGGTGGGCCTGGGGGCTCGGGGGACCTGGTGCGCCCCGTCCCCTGGCTGAGGTCCTGGCTGGGTCTTGACCGGTGTGGGGACCTCTGCTACCGGTGCCGGCCGGTGGGGGTCGTGGTTGGGGGCGTTGGGTTTGGTTGCTTGCTGAGCCATCAGACGGCACTGAACTCAACCTGGTGTCCAGTGTCTTGTGTCATGATTGTATTCTGAATGTTGGGTTGGGTTTAGGTCTCTCTCTGGGATGGGAATGGGGGGAGTTAGACGTGCCGGGGCCTCCCTCCCCTGGTGGATCGTGTTGAACGGGGGTGCCTATTGGAGTCAGTGGGGGAGCTGGCTCCCAGGGAAGGTTTTGTCCCTCAGTCATTTCCTCCCCATCCCCGGACACCTCTGTCCGCCTGCTCCATCATTGTACCACTAATGTAGGGTTTTGGGACGTGGGCACGTCACTGGGGTGCGGAGAGGGGTTTCCATCTTCGCTGTCCGGTGGTGGCCTGGGTCCCAATTTTACTGTACAACTTTGACACTCTCACTTATAACATTTTCATAAGACACACACATGTAGGCACCTTGCGGTGGGCACACTTTCCGGCTCCGGGGGAGAAGCCCTTCAATGAGCCTCACCTCTGTAACCCACTGCTTAACTGCCTTTAGTGACAGTAACCCCTGAACTAAACTCTACCAGGGCCTGCAATGAATTTGCCAGCTTTTTCACTGAAAAGATTCTAACAATTAGACAGTCAATCTGTACCTCAATATCGAACCCACAACCAGTGCCATCCCCAATCAACAACAATGTAGAGAAAATGTCTGAATTCCACAAATTAAACCAGAACAGCCTTGAAAAAATCATTATCCAATTAAGCTCCTCATCCTGTTGTCTTGATATCCTACCCACAGCTTTTCTAAAGAAAGTTCTTCCTGTTATTGGGTCTGATCTTGTTCAAATAGTGAACTCATCCCTGCTATTAGGTGTCTTCCCTCAGGATTTAAAAACAGCAGTTATTAAACCACTGCTAAAGAAGAAAAATCTGGACAACACTTTAATGCAGAACTACAGGCCAATCTCTAATCTTCCATCAATCAGTAAGATTATTGAAAAAGCTGTTTTTCAGCAGTTAAATAGCTTCCTAACGATGACAAACTGTTTTGATGTTTTTCAGTCTGGTTTCCGTGCTCACCACAGCACTGAGACTGCCATCGTCAAAGTATTCAATGACATCCGCATAAATACAGACTGTGGTAGAACCACAGTGCTGGTTCTGTTGGACCTCAGTGCAGCATTTGACACTGTTGATGATGATATTTTATTGGTACGACTGGAGAGCTGGGTTGGACTCTCTGGTACAGTACTTGGCTGGTTCGAGTCTTGCCTAAAGAACAAGGACTTCTGTGTTTCAATAGGAAACTTTTCATCAGAACTAACAGAAATCACATGTGGGGTGCCCCAGGGCTCCATCCTGGGGCCCCTCTTATTTAATATCTACATACTCCCACTAGGCAAGATTATAGCAACCAATAACATTAGCTACCATAACTATGCGGATGACACTCAGCTCTACATTACAATGTCACCAGGTGACTCTGAACCCATTCAAACCCTAAATCAATGCATTGACCAAATAAATGGATGGATGTGCCATAACTTTCTCCAGCTGAATAGAAACAAAACTGAAGTAATTATTTTTTGATCCAAGGAGGAATGATTAAGAGTCAGCACACAGCTTCAATTAATACAGCTAGAAACTACTGATCAGGCTCAAAACCTAGGTGTAGTAATGGACTCAGACCTGAACCTCCAGGGTCACATAAAGGCAATAACAAGGTCAGCCTTCTATCACCTGAAGAACATTTCTAGGATTAAAGGACTTATGCATCGGAGTCCAGCTCCAGTCCTCGAGCGCAGTGTCCTCCTAGTTTCAGATGCACAAAAACTCAAAACTCATCCAATCTTTTATCTTTAGGAGGATTGATTATTGTACCAGCGTCCTCACAGGTCTGCCTAAAAAGTCAATTAGACAGCTGCAGCCAGTGGCTTCGCCTGGCCTGGGCAATCCCGGCTCTAGCCCCGAACATTTCTTACCAAGCCCCAAATGTTTTCTAACCCCAGAAAGGATAAGTTTACATTAACTGAGCCGCCCAATGACATTAATAAAGACAGCAGTTTTGTAATTTTCCCTGCTTCAGTGAATGCAACAGAAGCACGACGGAATGAGCGGTCAGAGGAGTTGTAGCTACTGAAACATCCATGTTCTATTGGCTGACAGCCCAGTGTTTAATCTAAACTCTAGTTCTATTTCAAGCGATCCCGACAGAAAATGGACATCAGACGATTTTTTGACAGAAATAAGACGGACAATTCTTCAGTTGTAGTGGCTGGCAGTGGGCGGCAAAACTCTGGGCCAACACATAAAACAAACAAGCAATCTAAATCCTGTATGTCTTCGAGATTATATAAACATTAGGCAGATCATCCGACAGTCGCGTTTTAAAAATCTTAAGAAACAAGTGTTGCGTCCGTCTGCGTCTCCTCATTGATCTGTCCCTACAGCTCCTCATCGCCCCAAAACTCTCATGGCAAGTTTTCCCGGCCCATGACTGGCGGCTTGCTTTCAGCCTTACCAGAACTTACTGCGCAAAACTCTGAAACATGCTCGCTTGCATTTTATTACGTGTGCGGCAGTAGTCACTTGTTCTGCCATGCAGTTAGAGCTCTGCTCACACATCTGCGTCATAATCCGCTCAGAGACAGAACAGCAGAGGTCACACCTATGGGGAGATCTTTCAGCAGAAGAACAAACGTGAAAAAGTCAGAAAGACACAAAAACTCCTCTGAGACTTTGAATCAATAACTGTATTTATTGATGTGGGTTTAACCCTAAAGTGAGTTCAATTCAGTGTATCATATTCAAAATGATTAATGCTTGAATATTAATGTTTCTTTAAGCCTAAAAGTACTTCATTAAGACTGCTGAGCAGGGGTGTATCTATGAAGTTTTTAAAGAGGGGGCCAGTGATGATCCTGGGGTGTCACACCTAAATAAAAGCAGGGCTGTAATACAAAGGGTACAGAGCCTAGACTGAGTGACAGACATCAGACACGCAACATGGGGGTGAAAGATTGACGTAAACATAAATACATAAAATCCATAAATAATTCTAACTAATTAAAGCAATTTCTGGGTCTTATCATTCATTAAAACACTATATATAAAAGAAGTGATGATGTAGGCATCTTCAAAAATTCAGAACAGAAAACAGAGCTGGATTAAAATGACTGACTATAATCAACGACTCGTTTAACATTTGGACTGATGATTGACTGGGAGGAATAAAATCAGAGTATACCACTAGAATAAACTAGACTACAACACTGATTAAATCAAGTTTTACTTTAGTTCTGAGTCCAAAGACTGTTTGCAGTTATTCATATAGAGACTCATCAGTGTGATTATTGATTAAGATTATGCCACCTGATATAATTCTTGAATGCTTAACTACAATCGAGTTGAATGACCTGTTGTGTCTCCTTGCATTTCCATGGATTTACTAAGGAAAAGAACATTTTTCACTATGTTTGCATTATCATATGCACATATACTTGCATGCAGGTATAAAATCCAAATATTGAGATTGGAGAAATTTAATAAATTTTAACCTTTGAGTAGTATAAATATATGTCATAATTAAAACGATATAATTGAGCCAATTTCCGCAATAAATTACACTGGAATCCTAATCATGTTGCAAAAGTCAGTTCCCTTTTATGATTACCTTTTGATAACAAAATCATTTTGATCAAATAAATCTGATGTTATACCCGGTTTACAGATGACACAGACAGGACAGAGAATGAGGCCATGCAACCTGACACAGAACTAACGTTGTGCTCATCAGGGAAAGAAAAAAAAATAAAAATAATAATTGTTACTTATTGACTCATTTTATCATCCTGTCTTACTTAATATCAATACTGATTTTAAAGATCTTGTTTACATTGTCACGACTAAGTTTGAAAATAAATACATCTCGGAGTACATGTTGCAGTATTTGGCTTTAAACAATGTGCCACAATGCTCAATACAGCTTGAATAAAAAGCCTTTTTTACTCCATAGGTTCCCCCAGATTCCTCTACGGAGGTGTGGGCTCAGCCCCCAATGTTCCCAGGAAACGCCCCCGGCTGCAGCTGATCCAGAACACTGCTGCTCGTGTTCCTCACTAACCAGGAAAGTAGAGCACATCACCCCAGTTCTAAAGTCCTTACACTGGCTCCCTGTAGCTCAGAGAATAGACTTCTAAATACTTTTACTAGTTTATAAATCATTGAAAGGCTTAGCACCGAAGTATATTGACGATCTGTTGTCACTATACCAAGACCACTCAGGTCTTCCAACTCTAGTCTACTAATCATCCCTAGAATAAGAACCAAGCATGGAGGAGCAGCTTTCAGTTTCTAGGCTTCCCTTATCTGGAACAAACTTCCAGAAATCTGCAAAGCTGCTGAAACACTGACTTCCTTTAAATCAAAGCTAAAAACTCATCTGTTTAGAGCTGTCTTTGAGTAAGCGATTAATATGGGTCAAATATGCGGCCATGAGAGAGCAGAGCGTCTCTGCTAAGTGCTAAGAAACTCCACAACATGGTGGAACACGTTCCAGCTTGTTATTTGTGGAAATAATATATCAGTTTACCAAATAAAGAAGAGCCGAGGAAGAAACTTGTCTTTCGAACTCCACCAGCAAAATAAAAAGCTAAGTCAGATAATTGATCGAAGGCAGCGTATGAGTTGCGTTGCTGTTAGCCAATCAGAGGTGAGATGTTTGCATATTATGAATATTAACGAGTAAGACTCAAATACCTGGCGCCCCCCCCCCTCCAACAAACTTCAACAGGACCGCGAGAGCATTTTTTCCCCCCACAAAAAACTCACAAGGTTTTCATTCATACTAGTGAGTAGAGATCACAGCAAATTTATTGAAAAAAAAACAAAGAAGGGGTGACTGAGACCTTTGTAAGAATAAAGTTTTTCCTGTAATATACACAAGACTCCACCTCCCTTTCCCAGGCATATTCTTCAGTGTTCTCCTGTACTCCTGTAAAAGATTTACTAAAGCTAAATTTCAAAAGCAGTTTTTTTAGCTCTTTTTAGGAGACTGCACCACACGAAGGAGGAGGAACAGGGAGGCAGAAATAGAAACAGGTTTCGACCTCAGCGGTCATCTTCCATTCACTTCATCATATTCTTCACACTATAATTCACAAAGAAGAATAACCTACGGTGGCCTGGAAGTGCAAAACAAAATTACAATAACCTGAAACACTTTTACATTTTTACCGAAACACATTTACAAGTTTACCGAAACACATTTACAAGTTCACCGAAACACTTTTACAAGTTTACGGAAACACTTTTACAAGTTCACGAAACACTTTCACAAGTTTACCGAAACACTTTTACAAGTTCACCGAAACACATTTACAATCTTACCGAAACACTTTTACAAGTTCACCGAAACACTTTTACAAATTCACCGAAACACTTTTACAAATTTACCGAAACACTTTTACAAGTTTACGGAAACACTTTTACAAGTTCACAAAACACTTTTACAAGTTTACCGAAACACTTTTACAAGTTCCCCGAAACACATTTACAAGTTCACCGAAACACTTTTACAAGTTTACCGAAACACTTTTACAATCTTACCGAAACACTTTAACAACTTCACCGAAACACTTTTACAAGTTTACCGAAACACATTTACAAGTTCACCGAAACACTTTTACAAGTTCACCGAAACACATTTACAAGTTCACCGAAACACTTTTACAAGTTCACGAAACACTTTTACAAGTTTACCGAAACACTTTTCCAAGTTCACGAAACACTTTTACAAGTTTACCGAAACACTTTTACAAGTTCACGAAACACTTTTACAAGTTTACCGAAACACATTTACAAGTTCACCGAAACACTTTTACAAATTTACCGAAACACTTTTACAATCTTACCGAAACACTTTTACAAGTTCACCGAAACACTTTTACAAGTTCACCGAAACACATTTACAAGTTTACCGAAACACTTTTACAATCTTACCGAAACACTTTTACAAGTTCACCGAAACACTTTAACAAGTTTACCGAAACACATTTACAAGTTTACCGAAACACTTTTACAAGTTTACCGAAACACATTTACAAGTTTACCGAAACACTTTTACAAGTTTACCGAAACACTTTTACAAGTTTACCGAAACACTTTGTTTCGGTAAACTTGTAAATCTGTTTCGGTAAAAATGTAAAAGTGTTTCAGGTTACAAGCGGCTGAAATGAGTTTCCTCCTTAGAGTGTCTGGGCTCTCCCTTAGAGATAGGGTGAGAAGCTCAGTCATCCGGAGGGGGCTCAGAGTAGAGCCGCTGCTTCTCCACATCGAGAGGAGTCAGTTGAGGTGGCTCGGGCATCTGGTCAGGATGCCTCCTGGACGCCTCCCTGGTGAGGTGTTTCAGGCACGTCTCACCGGGAGGAGGCCCAGGGGAAGGCCCAGGACACGCTGGAGGGACTATGTTTCTCGGCTGGCCTGGGGGCGCCTTGGGGTTCCTCCCGAGGAGCTGGAACAAGTGGCTGGGGAGAGGGAAGTCTGGGTCTCTTTGCTTAGGCTGCTGCCCCCGCGACCCGACCCCGGATAAGCGGAAGAAAATGGATGGATGGATGGATGGACTTCCCGGCCACCGTAATAACCTCATCTTGATTCACTTGGTTTCATGTTCGTGACATTATGTCTATGAGACACATTCCTGCTTGAAATTCAACACACTATCTCTGGTTGCCCTGCTCCAAATATAGATAAATGATCAAAGGAAATGATGGAACCCTATGCTTTAGCAAAAACAAAACAAGTCGAATTCAAGAGGAGATAAAACTTTTATAGGCAAGTGTGCCATTTGACGAGAAGAGTGAGGCATAGACACAAGATGGATGCAGCATCTTATCACCCCACAACAGTCATCCACCGTTCTCGATTTCTCACATCTGTCTGAAATCCCCATTAGTGTTCTATTATCTCCTTGCACAAGACCTTAATATGAAAGACCCCACACATGTAGATCACAGCTGCCATAATATGGGCTTTTGCATAGTGATCAATAAATCGATATGCTGTTTACTTCACTTTATCACGACAAGCTGTTTTTGTTCATATAACTTTAACAAATAAGCCAACAAATATTTTCCTGCCAGTGGGAATGAAAGTATTTTCATAAATACAGTGCCTATAAAAACTATTCACTCCCTTGGATGTTTTACCCTTTTTATTGCTTTTTAAAAAATTTTTGTACAAAAAAACAACAACAAAAAACCTTAAATGCCAAAGTGAAGACTGATTTCTGTAAGATAATGACAATAAAAAAAAGTAACATAGAATAGCTGACTGTATAAATATTCACCGCGTTCAAGTCAGTATTTAGTAGATCCACCTTTGGCTGCAATCCCAGCCTGGAGTCTGTGTGGTTAAGCCTCATAACTTTCCTCCATTCTTCCTGTTAAACTGCTCCAGCTGTCAGGTCTGTGAACAGACCTCTTCAAGTCCTGCCACTAGTTCACTATGGGACTGAGGTCTGTGCTTTGACTAGGCCACTCCAGAACATCCACCTTGTTGCCTTCAACCCATTCCTGTGTAGCTTTAGCTGGATGCTTCCGGTCGTTGTCTTGCTGGAAAAATAAATGTTCTCTGATGTCGTGGTGCTCTGGTAGATGGAAACTAATTGTCCTCCAGGATTTCTCTAGATTTCGCTGGATACATTTCACCTTTTACCTCTACATCACAAGCCCTCCAGGACCTGCTGCTGAGAAGGATCCCCATTGCATGATGCTGCCATCCCCATGCTTCACAGTGGGGACGGTGTGTTTGTGGTGATGCGCAGTGTTTGGTGTCCTCCAAACCTATCATCTCGTCTGATGGCCAAAAAGCTCCATTTTGGTCTCATCAGACTAAAGAACTTTCTTCCACCTGACCGTGGAATCTCCCACAGGCCTTTTCAGCTCTGGTCGAGCCTTGATCTTAATTTTCTTCAACAGTGGCTTTCTCAGTGCCACTCTCCTATAAAGCTTTGACTGGTGAAGAATCCAGGAAACAGTTGTTGTCTGCAGAGTTTCCCCCATATCTCAGCTGCTGGAGCTTGTAACTCCTCCAGCGTATAGTCAGAGGTTTTCCTGCTGGCCTCTCTCACTGGTCTCCTTCTTACACGCTCACTCAGGTTGTGAGGACGCCCTGATCTAGGCAGATTTATACATGGGCCATACTCCTTACATGTCTTGATGATGGATTTCCAAGGGATGTTCAGTGTTTTAGAGATTTTTTTGTATCCATCCTCTGACTTGTACTTTTGAACTATCTTTTCTCTGATTTGCTTGGAGCGTTCTCTTGTCCTCATGCTGTAATTGTAGCCTGAATCCCGACTAACCAGTGAATGGACCTTCCACATACAGGTGTCTTTATACCACAATCACTTGAGACACATTCACTGCACTCAGGTGATCTCCATTTCACTCGTTGTGAGACTACTAGCACCAATTGGCTGGAGCTCTGTTGAATTTGGTCAGTGATTTTAAAAGCGTCAAATATTTACACAATCACTAATTTTATGCTAAATATTTGTATTAATTGTCATTATTTTGTAGAAATCAGTTTTCATTTTGACATTAACGGGTTTCTGTACATTTTGTGTCATAAAAGCCAAATTTTGTTGATCATGATTAAGTTGTAAATGAAATAAAAAGGGTAAAACATCCAAGGGAGGGAATACTTTCTATAAGCGCTGTATAATAGCAACTGCAAAACGAGAGAGTGGAGTAGAATGTTTAACTAAGTAACAGGGGTTTCTTATCAGCTTTTTCTTCTTTGAATAGATCCAAACTAACCTGGTCTGTGATGACAGGAGGTCAACGACGTTCTGCTCTCAAACAACAAGCTTTGAAAGAAACCCTGAAATGGACACGAATCGATTAAATCTTGAGCACATTGGAAGAATCATATCTTGTAATGAGCTCTCTTATAGACCACAGAAACTAGCTCACCCATTGAAAAGATCTAACAGTATAAAACACTGCATTATGTCTTCTCCTGCTCCATTAGCCAGTGCACACAATTTTCCTTACATAAAATGTTCACAGCTATCATGCGTTTTACCTTTTAAAGTAAAAATGCTGTGAAACAGATGCTGCACCTATTAAATCTAGAGTTTCTTTTAGCCACAAGGGCAATTCTAAAGGAGGAGGAATATATTCACAGCTTTCTTGTATTTAAATATTATGTTACTGCTCTAAGACACATCAATTTTGACCCGTTATGTTCAACGATATTCATAGTGTCCCTGGCAATATTTATAAATGACGGTTTTGTTCCCACCACTTTTCAAAACCTTATGCGGAATTTCTTTCCAGCACAGATATCCACTTTTGCTCCAAGCTCAATTTCCGTATGATTACTATCTGAACGGACTGGCATCTGATATCTTATGCAGTCATATTTCCTTCTGTGCAGTGCATGTACAGTGGGAGAAAAAAATATTTGGCAGCCACCAATTGTGCAAGTTGACTCACTTAAAAAGGTGAGAGAGGTCTTTAATTCTTATCATACATACACTTCGACTGTGAGAGACGGAATGTGAAAGGAAATTCATGAAACCACATTGTTTACTGATGCAGAAAATAACATTTTGGTCAATAACAAATGTTAACCTCCGTCCTTTGTAAAGTAACCTTGGTTGGTAACAACAGAGGCCTGTAGGTCTTCACCAGGTTTGCACACACTGTCGCTGGTATTTTGGCCCATTCTTCCATGTAGATCTTCTCTGGATCTGGGAAGTTTTGGGGCTGTTGCTGGACAACACAGACTTTCAACTACCACTGCACATTCTCTATTGGAAAGCATACTGTTTCCACCCACGTGTTTCACAGTGGGTATGGTTTTCTTGGGATGCAACCCAGCGTTCTTTACATCTCCAAACACGGCGAGTGGCGTTTATATCAAAGAGTTCTATTTTGATCTCATCTGACCACATGACATTCTCCCAATCCTCCTCTGGGTCATCCAGGTGGTCTCTGGCAAACTTTAGACGGGCCTGGACATGTGTTGGCTTAAGCACGGGGACCTTTAGAGCGTAGCAGGATTTTAATCCATGACTGGGTAGTGTGTTAATAGTTTGACCAGTTCCCCCCCCTCCCCCTCCCCCCTCAAATGCTCTCATAGGAATCTTTTTTTGATTGATTGCAGTTACCTGAACTATGTGGGTAAAACTGGAAATACCCTCGCGTCTGCAACAAGTGGTGATGGATGTGAATTTTAATCTGTCAACATGACAGACGACATTAAGATTTTCCCCTCGCCGTTTAAAAAAAATGGTTGAAGACAGAAAATATTGCGACCCCTGTTTGAATGTAAATTTTATTACAGTAATTGATTAACTTTTTAATTCTCTGGAATTTTGCACAGCTGATATTTATTTCATGCAGAGATTGTTGGGCAGAAACAAAATATGGTCTATAATCCCTGGCTTCAACTGTCTTCTCCGTTCCTGAATCGTAAATCCAGGCGCTGAAAAGTTTCCCTAGTTGGCAGCGCTACGCGGGTCACCCATGGGAGATCTGCCGTGTTGCAGAACTCTGAACTGTAGTGAAGTTATAGTTAAAGTTTCTCCTCAAAGAACAGTAAAGGTTGCAAAGGGAACTAATTTGTTTTTCTTGCACATTGTTCTTCCTGAGACAAGTATATTATTATAATAGCCAACATTGTTCTTTGTCCTACAATGTGTATTTGAATGATTCTTCCTAGCCAACAGCCTAATGATGGTTTTCAGTGCCATTTCAGAAACAAGACAAAACACATAGGCCTATGGCTTTCCACTTTTTTTGATTTAATAAAGATACAATTTTCAACATCTGTCAATACACTACAGTGCATATTGTAATGAAACGTCAAACGAATTAATACTTATATATAAATTATTATTATTTAATATCCCCAGCAATCTTTAAACCACATTCAAGTTTATGGTTATTGTCTCCAGCAATTTCTAAAACAAACCAATGCCATTGACGATATGAATCCCTTCCTTTTCATGTAAGCCATTTTTTCTGTCCAAGTTCTCTTCCATTTTATGACTGCACATAGGATATTAAACATTGTATCATTTAATGAGATGAAGGTATTTTGGATACTAAGCATGCATGTGCTCTATGCATGCTCAGGGATTGTTGTAAAGTCAACGACTCAATTCAGGCAGAGCCAGCCCCAGGCATGGCGGGGTACGCAGCTGCCTAGGGAGCCACCTGCTGGGGGAGGCACCATTGCAAGCCCCCCAAAAAACTATATATAGATTTTTTTTATATATGTCTCACATATAAGCAGTGTGCTGGTCTATCTAGTGCTCTTTTGTTGCGCTGTTGTTCTGACAAGAATGTAAAGGAAATATTAAATGCAGAAAGTGACAAAATACGATAAGATCTGTAGCTTCCCACTTAATTTACATGACCCTGAAAGTGCCCTACAGCACAGCACAGTGCTCTATGGAGGGGGAGGGGGGTGAATTAGCAGTGCACATCTCAGAACAAGTTGTCTCATGGGGAGCCTGAGTCACGCCGATCTACTTCCTGACCATGGGTCCCCTACTGCCCAAAAAATTAACAAGAGTCAGTGGAGCAATAAAAATGTTTTCTTATCTTGTTTGAAACGTTCCATGGATTTAACATATGATGTCCGTGAATTATAAACACATGTTTTGATGCCAAGAAAGCGCAAATTTTCGACAGGCAGCAAAAGCTACTTTAGGTTTTGTGTGATAACACTTAGTGGACTACAACTGAAGAAGGAGAAGAAAAATGGCTGTGAGTTTAGAGAGCTTAGCATCCTTTTTCCAGGACGTATCCAGGAGTATTAAACAATTAAACGTGGAGAAAACCACTATCAATCAATCAGTCAAACTTGATTTATAAAGCCCTTTTCATACAAAAAAGATGCAGTTCAAAGTGCTTTACAGAATAAAAATTACCCCACAAATGTCACCTCCCCCCCAACAAGTTTAAGCATGAACACATTTATACCCCCCTCCCCTCAATCCCATCCCCATGTGCGGACACACTCAGGAGCAACATGAAAAGGACATAAAAATAGAAAATAAAATGGACACTTGGCAAAAGTACAGATGAGCCAGGTTAGGTAAGGAAACACCATCAGGGGAGCCATCAGCACCGGCATCAGGGGATCAACAGCAGCAGCTGAGGCACTGACCCAGGGCGTCCAGAGGAGGGGAAGCCGGGACCATGACCTCCACTCAAGCGCCACCTGGAGAGCACACAGGCAGCCATAGCACCGCTCCCGCGGCAGAGGGCTCCTACAGGGGAAACACTGGAACGATGTGTCTATTTATTTATTATCTGTGTAGAACAACAGGATAACATGTTAAAATACCCAAATAAATAAATAGATTGGTAGATAGGGAGATAAATGAATTAATAATCAATAATAATCAATTAATTAAAAGCTAGGCTAAAAAGGTGAGTCTTGAGCCTGCTCTTAAAAACATGAATGTTCTCTGCGGCCCTGAGGTTCTCCGGTAGCCTGTTCCAGAGGTGAGAGCCATAATACTGAAAAGACGCTTCGCCATGAGTGTGTGTCCTAACTTTAGTGATGACAAGGAGAAGGCTGCCAGAGGGGGGCAAGGAGCGTGAAGGTTCATATGGTAAAAGCAGTTCTGAAAGATAAGAAGGCCCAAGACCATTAAAACACTTAAAAACCATTGAAAGAAGAGGTGTAATATGTTCCTGCCTCCTGGTCTTCATCATGACACGTGCTGCTGAATTTTGTAGGAGTTGTAAACTGTATATACTCTTTTTGGGGAGACCAGAAAGCAGGACATTAGAGTAGTCAATTCTACAGGTGATAAAAGCATGCATCAGTGTCTCCGGGTTGGCCCGAGAGAGAATGGGGCGGATTCTCTGGCAATGTTCTTAAGTGGATAAAAACCTATTTTAGTAATTTTTTAATGTGAGGGATAAATCTCAGCTCAGAGTCAACAATCACGCCCAGGTTCTTCACTTGTAAAGAAGGATTAAAAGACTGTGATCGTAGTTTTGGTAAAAGTTTCTCTCTCTGAGCCTCGGGACAGATGACTAAAACTTCCGTTTTGTCCTGGTTGAGCTGGAGAAAGTTTTCTGCCATCCAGGATTTAATGTCTAAAATGCAGTTAAAAAGTGCATCCATTGGCTGTGTGTCATCAGGAGACAAGGAGAGGTACAACTGTGTATCATCAGCATAACTGTGAAAGTTCACTCCACGTCCTCTGATGACACTGCCAAGAGGGAGCATATAAAGGTTAAAAAGCACTGGGCCTAAAATCGAACCCTGGGGCAAACCACATGTGATCTTGAGGACCTTAGAGGAGCAGGTATCTAAACTTACCATGAAAGTCTTGTCTGTGAGATTGGACGTGAACCATTTGTGGGGCAAAAACAGTAGGGCCGGCTCTGAATGCTGGCAACTGTTTACTGTCGCTAAATGTTCGTCCAGGCAAGGCAATTTTATTTGTACAGCACACTTTCAACAACAAGGTGATTCAAGGTGCTTTACATGATTAAGAGGTAAAATAAAAAAAGCAGTAAAACACAGACAAAGCATATAATGTAAAAACAGCAGGAAGCATACATAAGCAGCTTTGCAGTTGTCTGGAAGTTTGTTCCAGATTATCGGAGTATAGAAATGGAAAGCTGCTTCTCCGTGTTTGGTTGTAATTCTAGGGATGTTGAGTAGACTGGAATTAGAGGACCTGAGTGTTCTGGTGGGTTGGTATAGTAACAGTAGATCTTCCACATACTTTGGTGCTAACCCATTCAGTGATTTATAAACTAGTAAAAGTATTTTGAAGTCTATTCTCTGAGCTACTAGGAGCCAGTGTAAGGACTTTAGTACTGGGGGTAATGTGGTCTACTGCCCTGGTTCTAGTGAGGAACACGAGCAGCAGCGTTCAGGTTCAGCTGCAGCTGCAGCTGTCTGATTGACTTTTTAGGCAGACCTCTGAAGACGCTGTTGCAGTAATCAATCCAACTAAAGATAAACGCATGGATGAGTTTTTCTAGGTCCTTTTGCGACATCAGTCCTTTAATCCAAGAAGTGTTTCCTTAGGTGATAGAAGGCTGACCTTGTTATTGCCTGTATGTGACCCTGGAGGTTCGGGTCTGAGTCCATCACTACACCTACATTTCGGGCCTGATCAGTAGTTTCTAGCTGTATTAACTGAAGCTGTGTGCTGACTCTTGATCGTTCTTCTTTAGGTCCAAAAGTAATTAGTTCTGTTTTGTTTCTGTTCAGCTGGAGAAAGTTATGACACATCCATCCATTGATTTGCTCGATGCATTTACTTAGGGTTTGGATGGGTTTAAAGTCACCTGGTGACATTGTAATGTAGAGCTGAGTATCATCTGCATAGTTATGGTAGCTAATGTTATTGGTTGTTATAATCTGGGCTAGTGGGAGCATGTAGATATTAAATAAGAGGGGCCCCAGGATGGAGCCCTGGGGCACCCCACATGTGATTTCAGTTCGTTAAAAAATAAAAAATAAATAAAAAAGTATGGGGGGATAAATATATACAGTAACATCATGGCAAATGTAACAGTCTCTGTCAATGTGCAGCAGCAAAAATTACACACTTCTTCCCAATATGCTGTTGATGTATAACAAAATGCAATGTATTTCTTGCCCCTGTAAAAAGCAATTTTAGATATGCCAACATATGTACCAAGATGACAACAGTGTGACAGCAGCTTTACAGACATAATCAGCCATATTAAAAGAGAAATACCTATGTATGCATGTTGAGAACATGCAAGCTCCACATAGAAGGATCCCAGGCATCTTTCCCACCCAAGACCTTCTTGTTGTGAAACAACTGTGCTAACAATTGCATTACTGTGCAGTTGGTTTAGGGCTTCTCAACCCCAAAAGACATACTACAGCCTTTAGCGCAATTTAAATATTCAGACAATCGTTGCGTTAGTCTATGTTTCGATCCTGCAAAGAGAAAGATTCAAATAAATCAGTTGTAATGAAAAATTTATATGACATTAATGCCCAGGATAATTGCATGTACATTTCTCAGTGGCACCGTAGCTCAGACAACAACAGCAAGTACCCTGCAGTGCTTTCACAAATGAGTTCAGGTTACGCTGTGTATCAAAGAGATCCATGGATGCTGAATGATTTAGCGTTTGGCTGCTCAGATTAGCCCCTCTTATGACTTACTGTCACTTTTATATGTCCGCATGAAACACCTTCAGGTCAAACCCATACATATTTCCCACCACAACTAATTGCTTTCTTGTGGTTACATAAGAATGTCAGTACTAATATAATCATCATTTACTTGGATGAGTGAGTCCACATTTTTTCCAACCAAAGGCAGAAAAAAAAATATTGAAGGCTGCAAGTCAGACATTATTTTATTTTTTTTAAAAGGGAAAATGTTAGTCTCCATGTTTTTATGAATGCACAAGACATGTTTCCTTCCTCTAATTGACAGAATGATGTATTGTGACAGTAAAAACTAAACAAAATACTTATTTTCAGTTCTGAGTTTTAAGAATATCAAGATAATTAAAGTAGATAAAAACACCCCCTTACAGAAAAGTCACATGGGTTGAACATATTCTTCACATAGGATCAGATGTTATCCCATGTGGTTCCTGGTAAAAACCACATGTGGAGCACACATGGACTTCATATGTATGGTTTTACATGGGTTTCTCAGTAATTCTACATGGGTTTAGCATATTTCTTTTCACATGTGGGTTTTACATGGAAAATATGCTCCACATGTGGTTTACATGTTATCCCATGGGCTTCACATGTGAATGTACATGGGTTTCACAGTTTATTCCAATGAAAATGTTCCAAATTCACATGGGATATGTGTGAATACCACAGGTGGTCACATGTTTTCACACGTCACATTTTTTTCCCCATGTTTTCACATGAAATGACTTTTCTTTAAAGTGCCTTGAGATGACATCTGTTATGAATTGGTGCTATATAAATAGACTGAATTGAATTGAATGTGAATTTCACATGGGTCAAATTTTTTCCACATCTGATCACATGTGCTTTTGTCTATGACAAATCCGTGTGTTTTTTTTCTTCCGTGAGAACTGACAAACGAGTCCATTCTACTCCACCTTTATTTCCAGATTTAACAACACAGTTGACCAAAGTGCTGTACACAAACAGCCATAATTCACATGAGAATTAACGTACAATAAAAAAAAATTTAAACACCACTATTCAGTCACAGTTAAAATCCAGTGAGAAAATATATGGTATAAGAGAAGCTTGAGTGATTCTGTCTGCCAGATGTGTAGGGGTAAAGCATTCCAATGTTTTGGGGGCAGCGACGGAAAATGCACGGTCCCGTCTTAGCTTCCCCGTTGTCCTCTTTGACGTGAACACACGACACCTAACAACTAAAGCTGCATTGTGATCCCACACATATTTTGTAATAACCAAACTGTCTTTTTTTAACTGCGGAGGTAAACCACAGTTTTAGAGGAGAAAATGTCTCCCTCCATTTGTGGAAGACAGTACTTTCAAAGGAACCCCGGCTACAAAGACTTGTAGTTCTTAAAAGATAAATGTTAGTATCAGTTCTAATAAAGTGGTATAAAAAACCTTCTTGATGTCTTTGTTTTTATAAAATTTGTAAATAATAGTTTAACTTGTAGGTCGCCATTTTTGTTAGCGTCACAATGCACTCTGGGTAGTGACGTCATATGGTTGCACCTTGGTTTCACCGGCCGGCTTCGGGACCCTGTTGTGACTGTTCAGCGACATAAACAGGTCACCTGTTCAGCCTTTTCAATTTGAACCCGAGCGAAACATTAACGAGGAGGACAGCACTGACGATGTTTCACAAAACGACGATCAAAATGAAGAGCAAGAAGGGTGGGATGAAGCGAGAGTGGGACAAAACCGGTGGTGCATGTGCGGAAAATGCGTCTCCATTGTAACATAGAGAGCATTGTAACATAGAGAGCTCCCATTTTTGTCAGCAGAAGTTCACGGTAAGCTGTCGTGTGATCAAACTTATTCAATTATCAATCAATTTGGAGATTATTAGCATCCAGAGCTGTCGTGTGCTTTATTGATAATTAGGATATACAGTGAAACGCTATATATACAGTGAAATGCATCTGACGTATCTGAATCTGTCTGAGTGGCAGCATCGGTCAGATTTGGAGAGCACTGTATTGTTACACTTACTGATTATTTTACTGACTGGAGAGGTGAATTATCAGCTTCATCTGTGACGAGTGAAAATGTCGGGAACACAGCCGCGGTTCTTTGGGAAGTTGTGTCCGTCCGCAGGCATCTTCCCACTGCTTTCTCCTCTTTATGTCCGTAGGAAAGCAGTGTAAACTCACATCACTCCCCTTGTTGCTTTTTGACTAGAAATTACAACCAAAAGCAGTGCAATGTGACATTTTGCTTAATAATTACTACTGTGAGCACGTAAACAAACACTAGCGTCAATAGCTATTCTACCAAGTGCAACCAGAGTGCCTTGCGTGCGGAAAACATGGCGTCCTACGTAGGTCATAAATCAATGGCAATATTTTATGTGTTTCTAAAACCATCTTTTGGTACAAGAGAGAAATTGTGGCTTATTAGGGCCTACACGTCTTTATAGGTTCCTTTTAAGGTCTACAGAGACTCTCCAGGGTCTCCATTTAGTTCAGATCTGTTATGTTGCTGTACAATTGAATCCATTTACATAGGGTGCATACACAGTTTTTATTATTTTTTTCTCACTCTCTGATATTAACTCAGGCTAAACTTTTCCTGTTTTGGGTCAGGTTTTATTATCGAAATTATTCAGATTTGCAAAATACCTGAATATTTTGTTTTAGAATTTCTTTTTTTTTCACTTTGTGATATTCAAAGTTTAAAAGTACAAAGATTACAAACTCTAAAATTAAGGGGTTCCGTTCATAAAATCGATGGCATATCAACAGGTAATAACTTTATGGGTAAATATTGACGCAACATCAGCCAGGTGGTTAGTTACAAAGTGGCTTAAGAATAAAAAAGTCATATGCATATATATATATATATATATATATATATATATATATATATATATATATATATATACGGCATATACAGGCCTCCAAACTTCATGCAACCTTCTGATTAGCTCAAAAACAGCGAGTAGAGAGCTTCATGGAACCGATATCCATGGTCACACAGCTGCATCCAAGGCATCCGTGACAACATATATGCTCTGTAAAATTTCACTCAGGAGGAACTTTTTCAACACATCACCTGCTACTTCCTTTTCCTGTGTAAATAGTCATTGACTTCTCTTTAAAGCGACACCTAATGTAAATACAACTACAGTTTAAAGCATTATGAAGTAGCGTTTGTATAAGCCAGTGTGACGTTTTGGGAATTTTAGTTGTTTTAAGATGGAAGAAGTCCATTTTGGTCTTGGACCCTCTTAAACTAGCTGTTAGTTTAGGTCTCTGGGACCAGCTGATCTGGATTCATACTGAATGACGACGTCACGATAGTTATGCTGGGAAGTCGGAACTCTGAGCTGGGAATGATGTCCCACCTTTAACAGCTTTAACAGCTTTTGAGTTGATGTAGTTGGGGAGGTCGGGATTCCAATATGGCAACACCCAGGTGGTCTTTGTTCATAGTACCACTTACGAACAAAGTTTTAAGCCGTACTTTTCAAGTGCAAACACCACTTTTATTTTGTTCAGTTTAGAGTTTCATTCGCTGCATGTAGCATGGATTTTAGACACACTCTTACAATGTGTGTCTTGTAAAATAGAAATGTTAAAACATTTACTTTTTAATGCATTACTACACATGCACGTTCTGTATATATTTTTTGTTTTTAAATAGTTTTAAATTATCCTACTAATTATTCTACTCAGTTGCAATATCAAATTTGAGTATGCCACTTTCTTTTTAATAACTACACAGTATTTTGGTTTCGTAATTTTGTCCTTAATGTACAAATATTCGTATTTCTGTTTTTATACTTTCCTACCATTCTTGTGTGAATCTAAATGCTTCTATTATCTTTCACTTTGCTGCTGTCACAGCTGAATTTCCCCTTTGTGGGACAATAAAGGATTATTCTATTCTATAATTTCACCCCAACTTATTGTTGTTGATGCAAGGAGCTCCCATATTGGTCGCTATTAGAAAAATACTCTGACTTTCTGAGTGGGAAGTCCGACTTTAAGGGGGTTCCAGTTGATTTTTTCCAACCCGGGAGTCGGAATTTTTGAGTTCTGACAACAAATGGATTGCACCATTCTCTTTTGTGTGCTTTATGTTAGCTTGGATTATCAAACATATGTGTCCTTTTAAATGCCAGAGTAATGAGAGGCACATTTCTTTTGAATGTAATACCTTATTGAACTTCAAATGTCTACATACACAAAGATTACTCAATCTGAAAATGAATAGTTTGGCCATATTGACTATCATCACATTTAGCGGATGTTATGTTGAAGTGTAGACTGTTGATAGCAACAGCTATGTACACAGCAGACAGGTTTAAGCAGTTTCTTGAAATATGTGGTTAGAGTCTAGATTTGCCTGGATTCCAGAAATGCTTCCAGGACAGCACTGAGGATGAGAGGTAGGAGGTTTAGAAAAGAAAACAATGATTGGCAGTTGACAGAAGGTGAATGAGGAGAGGCTCTTACTGATGGCTGGGTCGTGGGCCTTTCTAGTGAGTCCTTACCACAGAGGCTAAGATTCAGAGGCGGTGGTGAGTGTAGCTGTTGGTGATGTTGTTCCTTCAGTTGAGTATTGAAGCAACATTTTAAGACATCAGGGAGTTCGCTTTGGCCTTGGCCTTGGCCCCTGCTGGACATACCATAAGCTTCGGCCTTTGGAATCAACTCATCTGGATTTATACTAATTGAAGATGCTAAGGCTGGGTTGCACCAACAAGGTTTAGGCCTGCTCAGGGGCGTCTCCAGCCTTTAAGAAGTACCTGGGCTTAGTCCAGACCAGATGTTTTTGTGAAAAATACAATAGATTATAGACTATAGTAGCATGCCTAAATGAAACCTTATTTTCCAATGCACGCATGTTAAAACAGTGTAATGTGTCATCTAATTTGCAATGGTGCAATTTTTTATATCTAATGTTCAATTCAATATATTGCATTGGAATTAGAATGCAAACAAACACCTTGCAAGTACTAATCTTCATTCACTATTCACCAATTGCTGTCTCTCCCTGTCTTTATCTCTAGCTGTTGTCTCTCCTCCCTCTCATCTTTTTGTGTTTTCCCATCATTGGTACTGTCATGGGTAATCTGTTTGGGTCTGTCAGTCAGTCTATGTAAATATCTCGGTCTGCCAGTCAGTCTGTCTATTTGTCTTTGTCATGTTCCGTGGTGCACAGCCAAAAAAGCAGACACCCGCTGATGAGAGGCATAAGTAGGGATGTTTAATGAAACGTAACTCAAATCAGGAACGGGAGAAACTGGTTGATACAAGAGGCATGGAAAAAGGAACAGACTCTGAAAACAGAGAATCCGGCGCTGCTCAGTGAAATACTAAGAACCCATGTAGAAGAGAGATCAGGTGGAACACATGGGTATGATTTGACAGTGCAGGTGAAAGTCATTAAAGATTACAGGTGCCTACAATGAAACAGGATGCACCCTAACATGGGAGAAACAAAAGCAAACCCAATGAAATAGGGAAAGGTAAACATAGATCTGAGGACACAAAACAGAAACACACAAGGAGCAAAACAACAACAAATTAAGAAACCAAATTACAAGGAATAAACTTTTATAACAAGGCCTTTTGAGCAATAATACAGTGGACTAATTATAATATGGCAAGACCTAAACTGAAATAAAAAGACTAGACCTTGATCAAAAAATACAGATATTCAGGGAGAGGAAAACAAGAATACGCTATCAAACTAGACTTCAGGGAAACTTAAATGGCAGAAACTATAAAGCCTAAATGAACCATAACAATCCAACCAAACACCCCAGAACTGCCCCATCAGTTACAAGAAGGCGGGGTCATTCATGTGTATTTTCTTGGTTTGAGCAATGCAAACCTGTCTATGACACTGTTAGGGTCTGCAACACACAGCCTCCCTCTCAGTGGCCATCACAGCCAGGCTATTCAGCCTACGTTGACCCATGGTCTTTCTCAGCCATGTGTGTAGGCGACGCAAAATACCGAAATTCAATTTCAATGAAATTCAGTTTATTTATATAGCGGCAATTCACAACAGATGTCATCTCAAGGCACTTAACAAGAAGTCATTTCAATACATTTATACAAACATTCCAATCAAGTAAAAAGTTTCCTATTTAAGGAATCCCAGCAGATTGCATCAGTCATTGGCGTGAGGTTGGGCAGACTTTCCAACCACAGCAATCCTTCAGCAATCCCTCATACTGAGCAAGCATGTAGCGACGGTGGAGAGGAAAAACTCCCCTTTAACAGGAAGAAACCTCCAACAGAACCAGGCTCAGTAGGAGCGGCCATCTGCCACGGCCGTCTGGGGGTTTGAGAAGACAGAGCAGAGACACAGAAGGAACAGAAGATCTGATATAAGAGAACTTTCTATGTTACAGAAAGTAAAAAGTTGATAACAGGACACAGTGGATGTTCAGTTACTGGGAGGATCATCCCAGTCAATGCCCCCCATCCAACAGGGCATTCCAGCCAAGCAGGATACCAGACCAGGTATATCTTCTATGGAGAGAAAAACACTGAGAGAACACAAAGTTAACAGTCCAAATAACAGAATGTACTGTAATACAACTGGAGAGTCGTAGGAGAAAAGGAAGTAGCAGAGTGAAGAAAATTGGTCAGTCTGTCCTCCAGCAGTCTAAGCCTATAGCAGCATAACTACAGAGATAGCTCAGGATGACCTTAGTCACTCTAACTATAAGCTTTATCAAAAAGGAAAGTTTTAAGTCTGGTCTTAAAAGTAAACAGAGTGTCTGCCTCACGGACTAAAGCTGGGAGCTGGTTCCACAGGAGAGGAGCCTGATAACTAAAAGATCTGCCTCCCATTCTACTTTTAGAAATCCTAGGAATTACAAGTAAACCTGCAGTCTGAGAGCGAAGTGCAATTAGATTTCTCTCTATGATGGAGCTTGATTATTAAGGGCTTTGTATTTAAGAAGAAGAAATTCTATTCTGGATTTAACAGGGAGCCAATGAAGGGAAGCCAAAACAGGAGAAATGTGATCTCTCTTTTTAATATTCATCAGAACTCTTGCTGCCGCATTTTGTATCAACTGAAGGCTTTTAATGGCATTTTGTGGACTTCCTGATAGTAAAGAATTACAGTAGTCCAGCCTTGAGGTAACAAATGGATGGACTAGTTTCTTAGCATCACTCCTGGACAGGATGTTTCTAATTTTAGCAATATTCTGGAGGTGAAAGAAGGAAATCCTAGAAACCTGTTTAATATGGGATTTAAATGTCAAGTCTTGGTCAAACATAACGCCGAGGTTCTTTACGTTATTACTGGGGGCCAATTTAATGCCATCCAGATGAAGTAATTGACTAATCAGTTTCTGTTTTAGAACTTCTGGTCCAAAGACAGCAACTTCTGCCTTGTCAGAATTTAAAATCAAAAATTTTGATTCATCCATGTTTTTATGTCTTCCAGACATGCCTGTAATCTACCTAACTGACTGGGTTCATCAGGATTTATGGATAAATATAGTTGTGTATCATCGGCATAGCTGTGGAAATGTGTCCCATGCTGTCTAATGAGTCTACCAATTGGGAGCATATATATGGTGAAAAGAATTGGTCCAAGCACAGAACCCTGTGGAACTCCACAAGTAACCCTTGAGAGTGAAGATTTATCATTTAGATGAACAAACTGGAATCTGTCAGACAAATATGATTTAAACCAGCCTAGTGCTGTTCCTTCGGTCCCTGCAACATGTTCAAGCCTTTCTAAGAGAATATTATGATCGACTGTGTCAAAAGCAGCACTGAGATCTAACAAAACCAGAACAGACACAAGTCCATTAGCTGAGGCCATGATAATATCATTAGTAACCTTCACCAGTGCTGTTTCAGTGCTATGATGAGCTCTAAAACCTGACTGAAACTCTTCAAACAGCTCGTTACTGTTTAGATGCTCACAGACTTGATTAGCAACAATTTTCTCAAGGATTTTTGATAAAAAAGGAAGGTTAGATATAGGTCTGTAATTCACTAAGTCATCTTGATCAAGGGAAGGTTTCTTGAGTAAAGGTTTAATTACAGCTATTTTAAATTCTTCTGGTACATATCCGTTTACCAAGGATAGATTAATCATATCCGAAATGGGGCCAGAAACCAAATGGAACACTTCTTTAAATAATTTGGTTGGGATTCGGTCCAACATACAATTTTATTTATGAAGAATCCCATAAAATCATCACTGCTAAGAGCTGGGGGAATAGTTGGCTCAACAGAGCTATGACTCTGTGTAAGTTTGGCAACTGTACTAAAAAGAAACCTAGGATTGTTTTTATTCACCTCTATTAATGATGAAAAATATGCTGTTCTAGCTTGTCGAAGGGTCTTTTTATACAGCAGTTGTTAGGTAATTGTTGTGGTTTACCTAAAAACGAGTCACACACAAAAGTCGGAGATAATTTAGACAATAAGCTCTGCAGAGGTAGATGTGGTTCAATCAGTTCTGCAGAGGGAGACCAGCAAAATACGGTAAGGAATGAGCCAACCGTCTGTCTGTTATCAGCTCCTGTCACTCGTCTCCCACTGATCTAATCACTGGTCTCAAAGAGCATCCCCTCTGCAGGCTCTCTTTATTTAGTCACACTTCATTAACATATTAAAAGAACAGGATGCCATGCACAAGAGCATGTGACTGAAACCAAAATGACATTTAAAAAGTACATTAAAACTATGTGATAAAAACACCCTAAGAAAATAATAATACACCATTATTATTTTCCCTAACATTTCCCCCCTGAAATGTGGTTTTTAAATGTGATCACGAACAACAAAAAGTTGTAAAATAGGTAACAAGTCTAATAATATAAAAATATAAGAATTATAAAAACCAGACAACAAAAGGTTGCAAAATAAGTAGCCTCCCAAATTCAAAAAAGGTATTTATGCGAGCTTCACCTAGACATCATCCAATTAATCGCTACCTGAACAGTAGTTTAGATTAATGGAATCATAAAAGGTTTTTACACATGTTAATTACACTTCATCTTCTTCTTTATTTCTGTCTTCATCTTCAAGCCTCTGATTAAGAAGAGAGTATTGGACCATTGTGTTATCATCTTATTCATCATTTGTTTTATACATGGAAGAACACAACTAACAAAAATGCACAAAAGTATCAAAATTACAATGAATGGCATAGCTATTTTTAAAAGAACCTGATACCACCTGCCAGTTGTCAGCCAGGCCATGAGATCCCATTGTCCATTACTGCTTTCTTGTGATTGTAAAAAGTCAGTTAATCCCTGCACCCGGTCACCAATTACAGTAGAAAGTCCACCTTCAGAAGCAAAAAGAGTGTCCAGAGCTACCCGATGTTGCATCAGCATGGTCTTCATCGCCAGTTTTTCAGGATCGTTGGCCAGCAGGTTGGACATTTCAGCAAGGATGTCTGTGATGTTTTCCAAAGTCCACCAAACCTCGTTCATCCGTTTTGTCAGACTTGCAACTCCAACAGGTGGGAACATGGTGTGGAAGATTCCTTTTGCATCACTGTAGAGGTTTTCGTCTACCATTGTCAGAGAACGGGTTGAACACTTGTGGAGGGTTGAATTCCCGTTTATTCAGCTCTGTAGGTTTAGAAGGTGCTCCGTTTTCTGTTATGATGTATGAGGAGGGTTGCAGTCGAGCCAAACTGCATGTGCCACACCAATCCTTAGGTAGGTAGAGGTAGAAAGTGTGACCACACTTCCAGATGTATCCGTCAGGCGTTCCCAGGCCAAATTGGGATTATTTAAGGTGGTTGGGACAGCAGTCATCGATGAGACTTCTTCAGACTGGTGTGGGATCCATGAACAGATATAACAGCTGGTATTGAAACCTAAACGTTTTGCCGTCAAATTAACTATTTGGTACCAGGTGTTCTTGAACGCATGGTGGGTTAGAATTTTAGCTCTTCTTTCCTTTGATGTCTGGGCGTCATCAGGTGTGAGGAAAAAACAGTGGAATAGAGGCAGGCAAACTGCCAGACAGGAGGGGAGCCAAACTAGTTTCATGTTAGCTAGAGGCAAATAAGAGGACTAGCCCTCCAAAACAGAGGTTTGACCACTAAGGGGACAGGGATGCTGTTCTGCTGGGTTTGAGACCAGAGGCCCTATTGGTCACTCTGTCCTTTGTAGACCAGACTTCCCCACTGTCCCGTGTCTAGTCCCCTAATTGCCTTTGCAATTTGCAGTGTGAGATGTGTATCCACGAGGGTCTCTCAGCGATTTTCACAGCCGTGGGCGTGGTCAGCAGGACTTCAAAAGGTCCTTCCCAGCGGGGACTCGTCCAGTTCTTTTTAATCACTTTGATGAATACCCAGTCTCCAGGTTTGATTGGCTTTTCAGGATCCTGCAAAACAGAAGGAGAGATAGGCAGATTGTGTGCGCTTTGCACTTCTTTGGCTAGGATAATTATCTTCATGTAATCAGCTAATGTGATTTCTTATACATGTTAGGCATGTTTTGAAGAAATGTTTTAAGTATGCTTCCAGGTTGTATGTTGTAAAGTGTTGCTGTATTATTGATACCATCCCCCCTGTTGAGGCATGGCAAGGCCCATGGCTCACAAACGCAGCAGCTTTAAACAGTGATTTGGGTAGGATGGGTTTATTACGAACTTCATAAAGTCCATTTTTGTTTAGAATGGCACCTGTTGTTAATAATTCCTCAATTACTGGTTGAATTCCTAACTCTTTTTCCACAGAGAGGGGATATTGTCTTACTCTGGGTCTAAAATGTGATTTAGCAGTTATTTGAACGGGAGCAATGGATGAGGGTAGGCCCACATCAGTGGGGCTTTTAGACCATAATGTGTCAGGGACTTCTTTGAGTTGCTTTTCTTCCTCTTCAGTCAATAAGAGGGTTTCTGCTTCTGGTCATTCTAATGTTGCAATTTTGGTTGTGCAGTGGAGTGGCATGATAAGGGGCAGTCTATATAAACCTGTGGATTCACTGTATTGCCAACTATCTTCTTTATTTTCTTGCAAAGTTTTAAAATCTGTGGTATTATTTGCTTTTCGCACCATATATCCCAAATCTTTCCAACGTGATGTACTGCTTTTTGTCAGGGATATATGCGGATCTGTAGGCAAATCAAAGAATGGTTTAAGGCTGGTAGGCAGTGTTACTGAGGCAGCTGAATCAGATTTTCCATCAGTAATGATGTATGAGGTTAACACTACAGCAGGTGAGAGTTGCATAAAATAGTCTTGGAACTTGGGATCAGGTTCAGGCCTCAGAGCCATAGTCACATGTAACTGTGATGTAGGCATGATTTGTTTGTCGGGTTCAGGAACTACCTGCAAAACTGTGTCCATCATTGTTGTTGTATCTTTAAGGTTTTCTTTAGGTTCAACTCGTAAGGAGTAGTACAGACCGAGCCCCTGTGGTCTATGAATTGTATTTAGGTAAATGTCATCATTTCCTGTTCTCACAGCTCTCATGCCGTCTCCCACTGGGATAATTGAGATTTTTAGGGCTGACATTAAGTCTCTGCCTAACAAATTGAGTGGACATTGTGGTGAAATGACTATTGAGTTTTTAGAACTTAACCTAGTTTTTGGATCTGTTATTAACACTGGTTTAGATAAAAATGAGCGAGTAGTGGCACCATCTGCTGATTTTACCAAAATGCTTTCTTTAGATTCTGGCAGATTAACGCCAGAAGAGATCACTGTTCTGCAAGCTCCAGTATCACAAAGGAGCTCTATTGTTTGTTCATTAACTTTAAGTGTTATGTAAGGCTTCTCTTTCAGAACATTAAGTAATTCCCAGGCGCCACAGCAGTCCACCACCTCATTAGAGGCGGTAAAAGTATCTAGTCATTGTTGTGTGAACCGCGAGTGGTCTGGGGCAGTTGAACCCTGTGTATGGATCTGATCTCGCCCTATGCCCCCTCCTCGGCCTCTGCCTCTGCTACATTGATTTGAAATGTGGCCTACTTTCCCGCAGATCCAACACGGGGGGGCAGTGTGACCACCTTGATGTCTCCATGACCCCTGTGGTGTCTTATGATGTGTATTCCTTTGTGGTCTAAACCCCCTTCCTTTGTTGTGGTTGTCACTTTGATAATAAACTTCCCCCTCATCGTCTTCAACCTGAGTGTGAAATACCTGTGTGTCGGAGTCTGGAGGTTTTGGTTTCTTCCCCTTTCTTTCAATGACACCTTCTGCAAAACGTGCATTGGCCATAAGGGTAGTAAGGTTGCATGTTTCCCATGTCAGAAGGTGATTTTTAATCCAATTAGCGATAGTGGGGTGGAAACTATTCAGCAGGCCATTACACAAATGCCGTATATATGGGGTGTCATCACCAAGCTCTTTTGTAAGGCCGCTATGCATGTCATGTTCCTTTTGGTATCTGTATTTAAAATCATCTACAGTTTCCCCAGGCATCTGTTTTATGGAGGCCGTATGCCCATAATCTGGCTTCTTTTTAAACTGTGCACGAACTTTATCCGCTACTGCATCGAATTGTTGCTTTAGTGCCCCCTGGAAATCATTCTGAAATTGTAACACAACTCCGGCATCATCTCTTCCTGTGTAATTTCCAGCTACATGGTGCCAGTCTTTCCCCAGCGATGCAGTCATAGCCTGTCCTAATTATAGACCTTCCCCTAAAGCCCCCGGCTGGTCTGCTGGGGGTGCTGGTGGAGGTGCATAAGGTTCTCCTCCAACAGCCCCAGGGGGGTCTGTCTGAGCTGTAGGTGGTGGTGAATAAGGGGGAGGGCACAGTGTGAGCTCGTCACCTAGCTTTTTCATAAGAAGAGCCTCATCTTTAGCACCTTTGCTCTCTTTTCTGTTTTTTATATTTTGTTTCCTTTTCTCTGTTTCATCAGCCCACACACGTGCTATTTTTAACTGTGTCTGTTTAAGTTTTTTCTTTTTACCTTTAGCGATAAGTGTTTTTGCTTCAAGAACACATACAAGTTCTCTCCATTGGCTTCCTTTAAGCTTCCCATCTACTTTATACTTTTTGCGCCATTTTGTTAGAAACTGAAGATTTTCGGGGTTCTTTTTATACATATATTTTGAATCGCCTTCTAATTTGTCGGTGGAAACATCGTTTCCCATCTTTGCGTTGTTTTTATATAAGCCTTAATGGGTTCTATTAATTGGTCTGGTAAAGTCTGTTGTTAGAATACCAAATAGTTCTATGGGAATAACAACAGTAATTAATATTAAGGTTAAGGTGAATGAAAAAGCAAGAACTATGAAATTAGTCTGTTGATGAGTTAAAGTTAGTGATTTATTCTTTAATTAATTAAAGTAATCTTTTTTTTTTTGGTCATTTATTTGAGATTTTTACTTGTACTCAATTTCTGCTAAAACTGGATCGTATAGTTTTTACTCTAAGTGTCTCTCTTGTGCAACTACATTGAGCCGTCTTATGGCTTTCCTAATCTAAGGATGTGTTGTGTAACCTATAAATCCACACAGAACGTCTCTTGTAGTGCCCGTTCAAACCGTACGTTAACACCGTTAGGTTTCAGGTTGGACTGGCATACATAAAGATTATGTCCTGTGTCTAATCTTTCTTATACCCACTTAGGGTGCGGTATTTCGTTTTGATTCTGCTGTTTGTGTTTTTACTTCCATACACTGGCGTGCTTTATTTCCCAGCGAGGTGGATTGGTTCGCAAACCTAACCCGTTACAACCGTATATTTTTCAAGGTGGTCAGGTTCGCAGACCTGTACCGTTACGCCCTTTTTCAAGGTGGACCGGTTCGCAAACCAGGTCCGTTACACCCTTTTTTTTTGTTTTGTTCAAATTTTATTTTTGAAGGTGGTCAGGTTCGCAGACCTGTCCCGTTACACCCCTTTTCCAAGGTGGACCGGTTCGCAAACCAGGTCCGTTACACCCTTCTTTTGTCACTAAACAGTTACGGATCAACACCTGATATTTTAACAGAGAGGCTAAAGCGTTCTTTAGGCCCAAACAGCAGAATATACCCTGACTATCTTAGAATTTGTTTTGTTAAATGTAAAGGTGCACAAAAAAAAAAAAACGTACTCACAATGTCCGCCCTATGCGAGTGACTCAAACCGAATCGATCGCACGGGAGCACGCGCAGGGGGTCCTCGTGGAAGTTATGCAGCCGGCCAGTGCAGCAATTCAGCGATCTGGATGTCAAAAACAGCCCTTCGACGGAAACCACCTGCGGGAGTGCTCCGTACGTCGGGTCTCGGCACCAAGATGTTAGGTAATTGTTGTGGTTTACCTAAAAACGAGTCACACACAAAAGTCGGAGATAATTTAGACAATAAGCTCTGCAGAGGTAGATGTGGTTCAATCAGTTCTGCAGAGGGAGACCAGCAAAATACGGTAAGGAATGAGCCAACCGTCTGTCTGTTATCAGCTCCTGTCACTCGTCTCCCACTGATCTCATCACTGGTCTCAAAGAGCATCCCCTCTGCAGGCTCTCTTTATTTAGTCACACTTCATTAACATATTAAAAGAACAGGATGGCATGCACAAGAGCATGTGACTGAAACCAAAATGACATTTAAAAAGTACATTAAAACAATGTGATAAAAACACCCTAAGAAAATAATAATACACCATTATTATTTTCCCTAACAGCAGTAGACTGTTATTCCAGGTTAAATAGGAATCATCTAGATGTGTAGAGCGCCATTTTCTCGCCAACTTCCTAGTATTCTGCTTTAACGTATGCAACTCTGCATTAAACCAAGGAGTCAGCCTCCTATGGTTAGCCACTTTCTTTTTAAGGGGGCTATTGAGAGTAAGGGCCTGGTGGACGATACAAAACCACAAACAAAAATGGTCTTAATTTTTTGCAACTTGGATGAGAAAAATTAAGGGTTATTTGTTCAAAAGAACTGTAGCTATCAATTGGTCCGGGACTAATTAGTAAATCAGAACCAAAAAATGGTTGCAACTCCTCCTCCTCGCTCAGTATTTCTAGGAATGTGAAAATTTAAATGACTGGACCTTTCCAAGCTGCAACTGCTCACAGGAATGATAAGTGCCACTTGAAACACTGCTCTGAGGGTTTGGGAACATGTCAGGGTCAAGAAGAGTATACACACTGACCATGTCTGAAATGGTGTCTTATTTTTCAAGAACTTTTTGGCAACTACAATCTCTTCTTTATTGAGTGAGATCTTGTCATGCTTGGGAAGTAGTTCCAGTGATTCTTCCCACAGGAAGTCATCTGCTGCTGGATGACAAGCTTGTATCCCTTTTATCAGTTCAGTACCGACACCACAAAATCTCCTCTCCAGCTCACTCATTCTGTCAAGACATGGGTAGAATATGTTGCGTCTCAGCTCATTCCCAGAACTTGTGCCTGTGGTACACTCAACCACATAGTAATCTAAACGCCTTTGCGTTCATCTTCGAGAGCCTTGTTGTGAAGCTGAGGTCACTGACAGATTGTTGGCCTTAAAAATATCTCCGGCCTCTTTGTGTATCTGATCTGGAGTTTCATCAGTCCGCATTGATTGTAGAGTTTCAAGGACAGCGTCTTTGTAAAGGGTATGTCTATGGCCTTGTTTCTGGAAGTATTCGTGGAGTCCCTCTGTAGTGGACAACAGAATCTTAAACATCACCAGCATATAAACACAAGAGAATCTGTGAAGTTTTATTTTATTTCATTTCATTTCATTTATTGATTCATTCCAGACATGTCAAAACCATTGTATAACAACATTAACACTAGTATGAATCTATGTATCTATATATAAATAGATATACATACACATATACACACATGGATATACATACACATTTTGAACATATAGAATCCCTTTGTAAATAAATTTATATAAATAAATGAATCTATTTTACCTGAATGTACACAAAAATAAATATATCTATAAGGTAAATATATACCCAATGCCCACACACCTATTTATATGTACATACCTACATGCATGCACACGCACAACAATACACATAACACATAATTTCTGTTTTACTATCTGAAAAGGGGTAGGAAGAAGTAAAACTTATTTAATCTTACTCCTTCTCCAATATTCCATAATTACACTTTATGTCCATCCGGTTTTTCAGTCTTATGACTTTATGAGAAGAACAAAAAAAACTAAAAATGCAAACAAACAAGCATATATACACATATAAAGTAATGCAGAAAGTACCATACCATACCATGTTTATTTATAAAGCACATTTAAAAGCTGCATGAAAGCTGGACAAAGTGCTATACATTGGACAGGATCATAAGCACAGAACAAATAAAATCATAATAAAATGAAAAGAAAGTAACAGTAATCTAATAGTACTTTAATGCTAAATCTTAGCGTTGTAATGCTACATTTTGAAGTTGTAAATTGACATTCAGATAGACTTTCACATCCAACTACACACTGATACTCCTATACACATTCACATCCACATACACAGTGCATCCTGAGAGCACCCAGACCCCCAGACCCCCCCCAGTTCCACCATGCTGCACTCCGTCAGCAAAACATAACACAGAGGGACCAGGAAAAGCAAAGGAGATCCAACTATCTCCCAATCCAATGTGACTGATCCACAAATACACACACACCCAAAAACATACAGTCATACTCATATATACAATCCTATTTACAGCGTTAAAAACGCCCAATCAACTTCACCTCAGATCATCATCGCTGTACTTGTTGGAAATCATCAGTCTGAGTCTTTTCTTAAACAAACTCATTTTTGCACATTGCTTCAGTTCTTGGCTGAGTTTATTCCAAACCTTCACACCAAAGACTGAAGTGCACATTCTCTTTTTTTATTTTTTTAAGTGTCCTGTTTGGCAGTGTGGAGCTCAGAATTGGTGTCTGAGTACCAAATAGAAGCCCAACAGATTTACTTTCACAAGCGGAGCAGTACAGCTTTTGCTATAGTCCTCCACTTGATATATGTGTGAAAAATCTTTATTATGAATTGCTGGGGTTTTTATTTCCTGATGTTATGGACACGGAGGAGACGGAAAATTAAGGGGAAGAAAGAAAGAAGATGAAGAAGAGAGGTAGGAAACAAAATGTCATGAGAGAGGGTGAGTTGAAAATACAAGAGAGCAAAGGAAACAAAAAAAACACAGGAAAACATTGAAGTCTGCCTCCATACCCACAGAAAGAAGGGAAAAACAAAACAAAACACGTACACATCGTGAACTAAGAACTACACAACCACATCACACAAGAATGGATATAAAAATACAACAACAGTGTCACAGAAAAACTCATGGTACCGGTTAATCAAGCTCTAGTAATGATAACCTCTGCCCAAGAATATATCTGTAAACACCAGAGATCCCACATCTATGTGTGTGTGTTAGCATGCTGGTGCATATAAGGTTTCTCCATAAGAGTGTTCGATAGCTGGTGTGAGCAGGCATCAATCTGTCTCACAGGAATCGATGCAGACATGAAGGAGATCGGAGCCAAGACGTCCAAAGGACCCCCAGAGCCCTAGGCGGACCCCACCGCCAACATCCCAGTGCCCCACCCCTGCCCCACGTCGGGGCGCCCCACCGGTAGCCGCAGCGGATGGATAGCATCCCCAGGCCAAGCTCAGCCAGCACCTGGACACCAAGTTGTACCAGCTCCCGAGTCCTGATGCGCAACGCAGAGCGCCGAGACCAGGCATCCAACGAAGGCCAGGGCCGGTCCAACCCGCCAAAGAACCGACCACGCACGGTACGCACAGAACAGGTGGTCGAACGAGCAGAGACGCTGGATCCGTGTCCCGCCGAGCCACCGAGCAGGCATCACCCAACAATCCCAAACCTGGCACCCCTAAAAGAGGTGCCCCAACCAGCCAAAGGAAGATATCAACGCAGCGCATCGGCCGACCGACACCCCGGCCCCCCCAGGCCCTGCCAGGCACGCACCAGGTCCGAACCGGATTGACCACCGACGCACCAGTATGCAGGGGCAACCGTCACCGGCGGGGAGTGACGGAGGGGAAATAGGCCCCCCATTAAATGTAAGGCCTGAGGTGCGCCAGGCGAGAGGGCAGCCCAAGACCCAACCTGACAGGCAGACAAAGACATATAGACAGTCATACGTTCCCTCCCTCTTTAACACATACATTCTCACTAACTCACCAAGACACCCAAGAAATGACGCTGGACCCTCACTCATACACCCCATACACATGTCATGCTCCCAGGTCCAGGTAGCAATGCCCCAGTAGAGCCACCAGCCCCCGGACCCAGGAGATGGACCCCCTACCTTCTAGGACGGAGACAAGCAGACAGCCAAGGGCCCCACAGTGGCGAGGCAGCCCGACAGCCCAGGACCCCGACCAGACCACCTGTTCCTCCTCCGGACCCCAACCCCTGATGGCCGGTAGCGAACAGGGGTGTAAGAAAACCCATAGCCTCGATCCTCCCGCTCGAGTATGGTGTTGATGCGTGTTGTAATAATGTGCATTTAAAACAGAGGGGTGGGATGTGGGGAAGGCAGCCACACATCCCCCAACCCCCACCCCGAGCCCTCAGTGTCTGTATGTGGTTTAACAGTGGGCACCAGCACCAGAGGTGAAGCTGATTGAACCGCTCCCCCTCTGGATGCCGAAACGTGTGCCCACCCCAAAGTCCCTACATGTTTGTCGCATGAAAATGTTATAAGTGGGAGTGTCTAAGTTGTATATTAAAATTGGGACGCAGGACGCCACGGGATAGCGAGGAGGGAAACCCCTCCTCGCACCCCAATGATGTGCCCATGCCCCAAGACCCTATATGAGTGGTAAAGTGATGGAGCGGGTGGACAGAGGTGTTGGGGGATGGGGAGGGAAGGACTGGGAGACAAAATGTCTTCCCAGGGAGCCAGCTCCCCCACTGACCCCAATAGGCAGCGCTGTTCACCGGGATCCACCAGGGGAGGGAGGCCATGGCACGTTCAACCCGGGGCCCACTGCCACAGCACCACCAAGCCCCATGGACTCCAAGGCAGTCCCCCCAGCCCCATCCCAGAAGGAGAACTAAACCCACCCTGACATTCGCTCTACTATCAGAACACAAAAGACACTAGACACCCAGGTTGAGTTCGCCCCCCCCCTCCAGCACACCCCTGCCCCCCGTCCAAGTGCCCTCGTCGGGGGAGAGCACCTGTCGCTAGTTACCAATAGCCTCCCCACCAGCAAAGGAGGCCCCCAGCGCCACCTGCGCATTGGAGGCCCCCGCAGCCCAAACCCCGACGAAGTACCCGCCCAGACCAGGAGCAAACCGATGAACCGGGCGGCGGACCCACCAGGCCGACATCCACCATCCCCATTCCCTTGTGGAGCGACCACTGCTGCTCAATGGCCTGGCAGGCAACCAAACCCAGCGCCCCACCCACCTGTCCTGCACGCCCACTACCCAGCCAGTCCACCCGCGGATCCGACTGAACCTGGGCAAACGCCCGACCCCAGCGCCCGCAGCGCACAAAGACCAAGACCCAGGAGCTAAGTCCAGTGTGAAAAAGGACTGATCAGGCCCAGAAATGCCACCCAGCCGCCGCGACCAGCAGCTAGGCACCCCAACCAGCAAACAAGGCGAGACGCCATACAGGGACCGGCGATGACAATCGGCCCATAGAAAAAGAGAGAGGCGGCTGCACATGCCGGCCGGCCCCGACCCCCACATGCAACAGAGACCCCACGCCGGCCGACCCCCAGCCAGGACCACAGCTAGGGGGCGCGGCGCCCCAGAGCCCCGAATCCCCAGGCCCACCCCAGACCCTACCCAGGCGCAGCACGGCCACCAGGCCAGTAACCCATGTCCGTCAGTGCAACCACCCTGAGGCACCGCATGCAGCCATCAGGAGTTACCACCCAAAGCCACCAAAGCCCAACCCCAGGTTGGGGCCACGACATCCAGCGCCCTGTCCACCCAATGATCCCACCCCCAGGGATCCCCCCCAGATGCTTCCAACCCCAAAAACCCCCACATCAGCAACAATATCCTAAACGACAAAACCAAGTGCCCCCCACCCTTACTAGGTGATGGAGCCGATCAAAGGAGCCCAGAGAGATTGATCAGATATGGTCCAACAAGAGATTTCTATACTGATTAATATTAAGAGCCTTTTTATTTTTCCAGTTCAGGAAGATAGTTTTTTTAGCGATGCATAAGGCAATGGCCATTAGAACTGACTTTATGTCCATGGTGACATCATTTAAATCTCCCAACAGGCAAACTGAGGGAGATGGTGGAATGTTACATTTCAGACACTTTGATAGGTCCTCACATTTCTGGCACCAGAATTTCTTAACGGGTTGACAGAACCAAAGCGCATGAATATAAGTATCTGGTATATTGCTTGTGCATTGTAAGCAGGTATTAGATGACGTAAAACCCATCCTAAACATCCGTTGACCGGTATAGTGTACTCTATGAAGGATTTTGTATTGTATTAATTGCAAATTAGGATTTTTTTGTTATTTTGAAGGTTCTTAAACATATCTGAGACCAAACGTTTTGGTCAAAGCTGGCTGATAAATCCACCTCCCATTTTGAAATAGGGATGGCTATTGATTAATCTAATGTAGATAAAGTTTTGTATATTTTAGACAGCAATTTGGGGGGTTGAGATTAAGAAAATCTAAAACTCTTGCTGGAATTTGTAATTCAACTGTATTGATCTTAAATTTACCTTTAATAATAGATTTAACTTGTTGATATTCTAAGAATTTGTTTTCATCAATTCCATATTGTGTAATTAATGTATTAAATGGGATAAAGTCTGTTCCTTCAAACATGTGTTCCAGGTATTCAATTCCATTACACCTCCAGTCTGGAAAACTTATCATACATTTTTTTTGCAAGATGTCGGGGTTATTCCAGATGGGTGTACGTCTGCATGGGATTATTGTGGACTCTGTCATTTTTAGAAACTCCCACCATGCTGTCAGAGAGGAGCGGATATTTATGTTTTTAAAGCATTCATGTCGTTTTATATTTGAGCTAATAAATGGTAGGTCTAAAAGTTTTATCTTATTGCATAGTGTCTGTTCTACGTCTATCCAGAACTCATCTAGGTAGCTATGTTTTAACCATCTTGAGATGTATTGGAGCCTGTTGGCTAAGAAATAATGATGGAAGTTTGGTAGATCTAGACCTCCTTTTTCTTTGGTCTTCTGCAGAGTTTTTAAGTTGATACGTGGGAGTTTATCTTCCAAAGAAATTTAGAGACAGAGGAGTCCAGAGATCTAAACCAGTCTAGTGATGGTTTACTTGGGATCATTGAGAATAAGTAGTTGATTCTGGGCAAAACCATCATTTTTATTGAAGCAACCCTTCTCATAAGTGATATGGGTAGGGATTTCCATCTAGCAAGATCATCTTCCATTTTCTTTAAAAGTGGGATGTAGTTCAGCTTTATTAAATCTGCCAGTCGTGGTGAGACATTGATACCTAAATAAGTAATATTCCCTGACTGCAGTTGTGTATTAGTTGGATTCTGGACAGAACAATTGATTGGAAGAACTGTAGATTTTATTTATAGAATAATCTGAAACATTTGAGTAAGAGTTTATCAACCCGATTACCTGAGAGAAAGAGGTTTGTGAATGCTGGAGAAAAAGTAATACATCATCTGCATAAAGAATGATTTTATGTTCTATGTTATTGCATTTTATGTCTTTAATATTGTGAGTTTGCCTGAGTGCTGCAGCTAGTGGTTCAATAAAAATAGCAAACAGGGAGGGAGAGAGAGGACATCCCTGTCTGGTACCTCTCTGAAGATAAAACCTAGGTGATGTTTGGTTATTAGTCCTGATACATGCTGTTGGTGAACTGTATAATATTTTCAACCATTTTATAAAAGAATTTCCAAAGCCAAATTTATGTAAGGTTGCAAATAAGAATTTCCAGTTAACTCTATCAAATGCTTTTTTTGCATCTAGAGATAATATATTAGTTAAACAAAATTTACAGTAAGAAAAATCTATTAAATCTATTAATCTACGTGAATTTGTGGATGAATACCTCCCTTTAATAAAACCAGTTTGATCAGGATGTATTATAAGAGGAGTTACTTTCTCAATCTATTTTGCGAGGGCTTTGCAGATTATTTTAAGATCAACAGTAATGAGGGATATGGGACGATAGCTGGAAGGAAACAAAGGGTCTTTACCTGATTTTAGTAGAAGACTAATGTAGGCAGAATTCATATTTGGTGGAAGTCGTCCATTTTCCTTGGTTTCCTGCAGCATTCTGTGGAATGTTGGTGCCAGAATATTCCAGCATTCTTTATAGAACTCTGCTGGAAATCCATCTGGGCCTGGAGCCTTTTTATTGGGCATGCTTTGGAGGGCCTCCTGGAGTTCAGCCCCTGCTAGGGGTGAATCCAGGGCCATCGCTTGACTTTCAGATAATTTAGGTAGTGATGTTATCCAAAAATTGTTCAATTTCATGATCTGATGGGTTTATCTCTGGTGAGTATAAAGCCTTGTTAAATTCTTTAAATGTGTTGTTTATTCTTCCAGGATCATATACTGTATTCCCGGTCTGATCTTTAATAGCAGATATAGTTGTTTTTTCTTTATTAATTTAAGCTGGCTAGCCAAAATCTACCTGATTTATTACCTTGTTCAAAGTTTTCTATCCTAAGTCTTTGAATTAAGAACTGGGTCTGTTTATTAATAATTTCATTTAATTCTAGCTTTGCTTTACGGATTTTGCCTAGTCTCTCCTCATGTAGAGAAGCTTCTAATGAATTAATAGTTTCTTCTAATTCCTGAATACGTTTTTTTTCTATTTTCTTTTTATTTGATGAGAATGAGATTATTTTACCTCAAATCACAGCTTTCCCTGACTCCCAAAGAATGGATGGTGACGTACCATGTATATCAATATAGTCCAAATAAGAAGCCCACTCTTTTTCAAAATATTTAATAAATTCTTTATCCTTAAGTAATGACATATTAAATCTCCAATTTTTGCTTTGAGGCGTTTCTATTTTATTTACTAAAGTTAAAGAAACAGGAGCATGATCGCTAACAGCTATAGGGTTTATCTCAGTGTCTGAAATGTCAGTCAACAGTTAGCTGCTGACTAACAAATAATCCAGTCGAGAATACGAATGGTGGACATTTGAGAAGAAAGTATATTTTCTGTCATTGGGGTGAAGAGATCGCCATGGATCGCAAAGTCCATAATCACTCATGTACTGTTTGAGTATATCTATAGATTTCCAACTGCGCTGAGTCCCTGCTGTGCTGAGCCTGTCTATTTCTTCATTTAAACCAAAGTTGAGGTCGCCCGCAAGAAGAAGTGAGCAATCCATGTGTTCAAGGAGCACCGAGAAGAAGGAATGAAAGAATGAGGGGTCATCAACATTTGGACCATATATACTGACAATACATAACTTTTGGTTATGTATAGATAGTTTTACTATAATAAATATTCCCTCTGGATCTGTAACTGTATCTATTACTGTAAAATTAAATTTTTTTTAAAAATATTGCTACTCCCCTTTGTCTAGAGTTATAGCATGCAGAAAACACATAAGGAAACTCAGGGGATTTAAGATCATCTGCAGCTGAGGTAGATTTATGGGTTTCTTGTAATAAGACGACATCTGCCTTCAATCTTTTAAGCTGGTTAAAAATCTTAACTCGTTTCTCTCTGGTGCCAGCTCCATGAACATTCCATGTGACAAACCTTCGAGTAGTCATAGTTTTGAGACAAAAGTTGTAAAGTCTATATCACCATAGAAACAGATAAACAAAGGTGCATTATTAGTTTGTGCTTGGGGTTGCCTGATTGAAAATCCAGAAGCCGAGATATAAGAAAGAGAGAAATAGAAGAAATTTGTGAAGGTGTTAAGGGTGAGAGAGAAAGAAATAGTTATATTTTGAAAAAATTCTGTGTGTGTGTGTGAGTGATAAAAGAAGGAAAAAGGAGTGACAGACATTTGGTGATAGATGTGAAGATGAGAAAAGAAAAAGAGCCAGTATCCCAGTGATTAGCCCTGGCCCCGCCCACACTGAGTAATGTAAACAACTATACAGAGCTGTTCTAACATTACATTATAGTTGACTGATAAAATATCTCTTATATGACCAGTGTTACATGACTAATAAAGCCAAGGAGTAAGCTGGGGGTCCCTGAACAGCTGCCCATTAACATACAGTTTATCTACCGTTACTGTAGCTCTGGTGCCTTCACTGATATATTTCTTCCTGATTGGGAACAAAACAGGCCTTCTATCCAGGATTTCCTTCGGATATTGATCATTAACGCTGTAATTCGTTCCCCGCAGCTCTCTGCCCTGGCCTCTGCCCTGCTCTTTTTGCTTGTAATGCTCGAATTTAGCAATAATAGGTCGCGGCCGGCTGTTGTTGGGCTTCTTACCTCCGAGCCGGTGGACGCGGTGAAAAGTGATGTTTTTTACCGTGTCGCTTGGGAGCTTTAACTGATGTTGGAGAAAATGTCGGACGGTGGATTCAGCGTCGTCCTCAGCCTGTTCTGGGATCCCGGAAAAAACAAGATTGTCCCGCATTCCCCTGGCCTGTATATCCAAGATAGTTTATTTCATCCTCTTCCTTTCTCCGGACAGCTGCGTCATCCCCTCGGTGAGTTTCTTTACACTCTCCCTAAGCGTTTGGTTTTCTGCAGCGAGCGATGCTACCTGTTGTTGGCTGAACTCCAGGGATTCCCTTAGAGCTTGAAATTCTTTGTGGAGAACCTCAACCAGGGCCAGACGGGCGTCTAGGCTGGTTAGCTTCTTATCTATTGAGTCCAGGACATCGCTGTAGCTTTTCTCTGGAGAGATGGTGGAGGTGCTGGCCTCAGAACGAGTGCGTTTTTGTGATGGTGTGCTTGTCAGCATAGCAGAGGTGGATTTTTGTGGCTTGCCCATAACAATGTTGTCAAAGCACTCGTCCAAGTAGCTTTCCAGGCTGTGCAAGGATTCCTCGTCCAGTTTGTTGTTGTAACTACTAATAATAAACATTTGTTGTCTGATTTTCTGAGCATCAATAATTATAATCAATAATTTAATATTAATATATTTATTGATGACGTTCGAGTTTAACCTGTTAATTAAAGATTTCGGGGCACCAATCTCATAAATGATATAATTTTAATTAAACCAGACTGTCAGTCTCTCTGAAAAGGCGTAGAGTTCGTCCGCGGGGTTAAAACAAACTTCACAGCACACACGGAAATAGCACAGGAAACTTCTCGTTACTTAAGGGAATTTATTAATGAAATAGGTCAAGCTTACAGATTACATTTCATTCATAATTTCCATCTATTCTAACGCATGCAAAAATATAGAACAAAGTTAACATCGAGGGAAGGGGGCGTGTGTGTGCGGCTGTGTGTGTGTGTGTGTGTGTGCAGCGCTGTGTGTGTGTGTGTGGGGGGGGAGACAGCGAGCGAATGAGGGGGGTTCAGTTTAGCTCACTCAATGCGATAAATAACTCAAGCCTTATCAATAGGCGCGATCGGTTCACAAAGGAAGACAAAGGAAGACCGCGTGGCAATTCAACAAAACGCTAGTTTCATTAGCAATGGTGGCTTGGACAAAGGAAACGAGGGCGACGGAGAAAGGGGATCAGCTGAGGCCACGCGACCTGTCTAAACAGACACGCGCCGACCGCAGCAGACAATAAACAAACAAGGAAATAATACAATATAATATACTGCTTCTGGTTGCAACCAAAGTCAAATAATAAAACACAAAAAGCTGCACATTCAGGGTCGGTGTACGGCGACAGACGACCAAGAATAACAGTGGTTAAACAGTTGACAAGCTTATTTTAACCAACAGAAAACGGATATTAACCGTCAAGACCTTCTCCTCTACCCAGACCAAAGATATAAACCAGTTTAATCCTACTTGGTGGGGGCAGCTCTCCACAGTCCACGACGAAGAACGTAGAAAGTGTCCAGTTTAAAGGAGCGGTTTTGCGCAAAACCGAGGTCGGGAAAGCGGACGTCCCACTTTTAGGCGCTGAGGGACTCAGGCCTGTTTTCAATAGAGCTCAGATGGCCAGCGGACTCCTCGGTTACGCTGACAAGGAGTCTGTTTGCTCAGCGATTCACTTCGAAGTTTAAAAGGGAAGTTCTTACTGGTCCAGCAGGTTTGAACGGAAAAAGGGGAAAATGCTAGCAGTGGATTAAAGCGTCTCCTCACAGGCACCGCTCTGGGACCAATAGAGACGCTTATTTCAATATTCGCGCTGCTTTTATCAACTCTGTGATGTCATCACTGGCCACAGACCAATGAGAATGGGTTGAGGGCAGCGCAATGGGTGCTGGGAGATGCAGTTTGTTCAGTTGAAGGATGCTGGGAGATGCAGTTCGTTCAGTTGAAGAATGCTGGGAGATGCAGTTCGTTCAGTAAAGGCCATAGCCTCAACATTGTTTTATGGAGAAATGCAAAATAATGGTTATTATTTTTAAAGTTTTGCTATATTTGGCTCGAATGTTATGGTTTGTTTTTTACCGAGTTTGTTTGTTTTACCAGTTTACCGCCATATTACTTACGCACAGCTCTCGCGAGATCTCAGCAGCAGTTCATCTCACATTCTCTTCGTGGTTATTCGAATAATCCTGGTTCTGAATTTCAGGCTTCCCCTGTAATCACAACACCCCTCCCTACCAATAAAGAGTTTTCGTATTTTATCTGGTAATTGTTTGTTTCTGTCTTTATACATTAGCGGAGCTGTTTTGTTTTTTTCTCGTTTTAGTTGGCAGGAGTTTATAAATAACTCATGAGTGTGGTCCTGGAAACCTGCCTTATGAACCATTCTGATGGCTCTTTTCTGGAGTGAGCACAACGTTCGGAGTGAGGATTTGTAGGTGTTTCCTCAAACTTCCACACAATAATTCAAATATGGCAACAACAAAAAAACGTGTTGAATGATTTTTTTAAGATCAATGTACACCCAAACAACAAATTTACTTTTGTCCATGGAGCTGGTGATTTCTTCTATTAATTCCAGGACTGCTAACGATGTGGACCTTTGGGATCTGAATCCATATTGGCTTTCAGAAAGCAGTTTGTGTTTATCAATTTATTGTGGTGAAAGAGCCTTTGCTGTTGTTGCTCCAAGACTTTGGAATGACCTTCCCCTTGAGGTCAAACAATCCTCTTCTATAAATGTTTTTAAAACTTGCCTGAAGACACACTATTTTAGCTTGGCTTTTTACCAGCCTTAACACCCTCTAATTTATGATGGCTGCTTAGAAATTTATGTCTTTTATAACTCCTAGTGCATTAAAAGGGTTTTAGGCATTTTTTCTCTTTATTATTGATTGTACGTTTTTTTTGTATTTTATTATTGATATGATCTTTTCTTTTTTATTGTATTATCTCCTTTTATCTATTTATTGCTCCTTACCCCCTTTTTACTCTTTTACGTATCTGTATGTATGCGTAGGTATATACACATTCTTATATTTATTTATATTTCTGCATTTATTCCTACTGTAAAGCACTTTGAATGACTGTACTTGTCATATTGAAAGTGCTAGATAAATAAAATAGTATGGTATGGTATCAATAAATTTGTCCAATCTGTAAATAAATAGTTTTTCAAAAATTTTCATAAATTGTGGAGGTAGAGAAACAGGCCTGTAATTAATGAATTGGTGTCTGTCTCCAGTTTTGTATAGCGTGATGACTTTTGCCGTTTTCATTTCTTTTGGAAATCCCGGTTCTGAATGAATGATTACAGATGTATGTCAGTGGTTGAACAATCGTTTCAATACCCTTTTTGACTATTGTCATATCTATACCATCACAGTCAGTTGACATCTTCTTTTTACATTTATTTACAATATCTAGGATTTCTCTCTTCTCCACCGCTGAGAGAAACATTGAGTTTGGATTTCTAATTAATGTCTCGTTCCATCCATCAGGTGATCCAGGATCGCAAATGTTTTCTGCCAGTTTTTGTTCCAACACTTACAAAATACCTGTTCTAATTATTAACCACATCCTTCATATTATTAATGATTTCATCATTATTAGTAAAATATTGTGTATAATTAGTCTCTCTCAAACTTTTCCTAATGACATTGTTCAATATATTCCAAATACCTTCAACCCTCTATGGCATGGCGTTGCCCTCAGGCAACGCACCACTTCTTTGCTCATTACAGTGGCCCTTTAAATTTTATTTCATTTTAAAAGAAATACAATGTCACATGACATGTATCTGTCCAATAAAATCATGAGTAGAAGTGGGCTTGGCCTTTATCTAGGGGGTAGGTCAAGTTTTTCTGCAATCAAAGCTGCATGGTGTGCTGCACCCACAAGAGGTAAGATAAAAATGTTTTTTTTACTTATTTTATATTAAATAATCTAATAAACAAAAATGTATGCATGTACATGAACATATAAATAATCATGTTTAGTTGTTTTAATACAAAATTAGTTTTTATTTATTTACTAAAACAGATCTTTTTTGTACGTTGCCTGAGGGCAACATTGTGCAGTTATGTCACTTTGCTGAAGGCAATAATGATAAAGCAGTGCTTCTCAACTCTGGTCTTTGGGACCACATATTCTGCATGTTTGAGTCCTCCCTGCTACAAAATACTGACACAAATAATTCAATTCTTATGAAACAGTGGCAGAATGTTATAAATATATCGATAAGGTGTAGACAGGTAAATATGCACCCCACCGGAGTTGAGAACGACTGGAATATTAGTACCATGATTGATCATTGAGTGATTGTGACAATAGTGAAGAAAAACTATGCATGTAATAAAGACTTGTATTAACTTACAGGAAATGGTTCCACGGTATCAATGGAGTTTGAGGCAAGGAAGAAAAGAGGACATACAGCACCAATCCCTGTCAATGATGTGCGCTTGGATGCCACAGCACATTGGCCGATAATGACCAAAAAAAAGAAAGATGCAAGCTTCCAGGGTGCAATGGACACCTAAAGTTATGTGCAGGAAATGCAATGTTCATTTGTGTTTCACAGCCACCAGCAACTGTTTCCTTCCGTTCCACACAGAATAATTGTCACCAATTGTATTTGAAAAAAATGAAAATAAATATAATTCAGACAAACTAAAACAGTTAAAGATACACGAATATACATGTAAACAGTATCAATTTAGATTTTTTTATAACTGATATGTATGGAAATTATCTTGATGGCACAAAATAAACATTGTTGATATACATCTTGCTTAATTTCCCTTTCTTTGTTCCATCTTCATTAAAAAACTGAACATAGAAAACCTTGACGTTTTACTACCCATGTTGTGCATTGTTGCCCTGAGGCAACGTACTGATTTCTGGTTTGGGGGGGTCGGGGTGTCAAATAATTTTTTTGATATGTCATCAGGGACCCACAAGCTCTCAAAAGGTGGGGCAAAACATTTTTTTCCACAAAAAATAAATAGTCATGCCATAGAGGGTTAATGTTATTTTTTCCCCTGTCTAATAATTTTCTATAGTATTCCTGTTTTGATATCCGTAAAGTAGTTGTCAGTTTATTTTAATATTTTTTATATTTATTCTCAGCTTCTTCATTTCTCTATTTTATGAATTCTTGAGTGTGTGAGTGTGTTATTTTTTTACAGGCATTTTGCAATCATTTATGATCCATGGTGTGTCTGTATATTTATTTCTTTTAGTGTATTTCTTTATTAGACAGGTCATATCATACAATAATTTGAAGGTATACATAAACGTTTCATATGCTTTATCAATGTTATCTTCATTAAATACTGACTCCCAATTCTCTTTAATCAGCTCTTCTTTAGAAGCATTAATTGTCTCCTCTGTCTTCAGTCTCTTAAATCGTTGTCAAATACCCTGTTTATCTTTCTTGTAGCAGCTGTCATGTACTACAAAAACTGGTAGATGGTCGCTGAACTCTGAGGTGAGAGCTCTGCTGAAAGCTAGGGATGCTGCGTTCAAGGCAGGTGAGGCATTAGGACTTAGAGAGGCCCGAAAAGGACTGACTGCAGGCATTACAAGGGCCAAAGCCACATACGCCCAGAAAATCCAGGGTTACTTCACCACCAATGACGCCTTAAAAGTAAACAGAGTGTCTGCCTCATTGACTAAAGCTGGGAGCTGGTTCCACAGGACAGGAGCCTGATAACTAAAAGTTCTGCCTCCCATTCTACTTTTAGAAATCCTAGGAACTACAAGTAAACCTGCAGTCTGAGAGCGAAGGGCTCTGTTAGGAACATATAGAACAATCAGATCTCTGATGTATGATGGAGCTTGATTATTAAGGGCTTTGTATGTAAGAAGGAGGATCTTAGATTCTATTCTGGATTTAACAGGGAGCCAATGAAGGGAAGCTAAAACAGGAGAAATGTGATCTCTCTTTTTAATATTCATCAGAACTTTTTAATATTCATCAGAACTCTTGCTGCCGCATTTTGGATCAACTGAAGGCTTTTAATTACATTTTGTGGACTACCTCATAGTAAAGAATTACAGTAGTCCAGCCTTGAAGTAACAAATGCATGGACTAGTTTCTCAGCATCACTCCTGGACAGGATGTTTCCATTTTTACCAATATTCCGGAGGTGAAAGAAAGAAATCCTAGAAACCTGTTTAATATGGGATTTAAATGTCATGTCTTGGTCAAAAATAACGCTGAGGTTTTTTACATTATTAATGAAGGCCCATTTAATGCCATCCAGATGAAGTGATTGACTAACCCGTTTCTTTTTTAGAGCTTCTGGTCCAAAGACAGCAACTTCTGTCTTGTCAGAATTTAAAAGCAAAAAGTTTAGGGTCATCCATGTTTTATGTCTTCCAGACATGCCTGTAATCTACCTAATTGACTGGGTTCATCAGGATTTATGGATAAATATAGTTGTGTATCATCGGCATAGCTGTGGGAATTTATTCCATGCTGTCTAATGATTCTACCAATTGGGAGCATATATATGGTGAACAGAATTGGTCCAAGCACAGAACCCTGTGGAACTCTACAAGTAACCCTTGAGAGTGAAGAAGATTTATCATTTAGATGAACAAACTGGAATCTATCAGACAAATATGATTTAAACCAGCCTAGTGCTGTTCCTTTGATCCCTGCAACATGTTCAAGCCTTTCTAGGAGAATATTATGATCGACTGTGTCAAAAGCAGCACTGAGATTTAACAAAACCAGAACAGACACAAGTCCATTATCTGAGGCCATGAGAATATCATTAGTAACCTTCACCAGTGCTGTTTCAGTGCTATGATGAGCTCTAAAACCTGACTGAAACTCTTCAAACAGCTTGTTACTGTTTAGATGCTCACAGACTTGATTAGCAACAATTTTCTCAAGGATTTTGGATAAGAAAGGAAAGTTAGATTTAGGTCTGTAATTCACTAAGTCATCTTGATCAAGGGAAGGTTTCTTGAGTAAGGGTTTAATTACAGCTATTTTAAATTCCTGTGGTATGTATCCGTTTACTAAGGATAGATTCATCATATCCAAAATGGGGCCAGAAACCAAATGGAACACTTCTTTAAATAATTTGGTTGGGATTGGGTCCAACATACAAGTTGAAGGTTTAGATGAGGCAAATATTTTTGATAATTCCGAAAGCTCGACTGAATCAAAACAGCCTAAGCACAAATGAGGTTCTACAGTTCTTTCCGATGCTGCCTCACTTACTGAGGAAGAAGTAATCATGTTTGGGAGGATGCCAATGATTTTATTTTTAATAGAATTAATTTTATTTATGAAGAATCCCATAAAATCATCAGTGCTAAGAGCTGGGGGAATAGTTGGCTCAACAGAGCTATGACTCTGTGTAAGTTTAGCAACTGTACTAAAAAGAAACCTTGGATTGTTTTTATTCGCCTCTATTAATGATGAAAAATATGCTGTTCTAGCTTGTCGAAGGGTCTTTTTATACAGCAGTAGACTGTTATTCCAGGTTAAATAGGAATCCTCTAGGTGTGTAGAGCGCCATTTTCTCTCCAACTTCCCAGTATTCTGTTTTAAAGTACGCAACTCTGCGTTAAACCAAGGAGTCAGCCTCCTATGATGAGCTACTTTCTGTTTTAAGGGGGCTACACTATCTAATGCCAAACGCATTGAGGAAGTAAGGCTGTGAACCAGACCATCAATTCCTGAAGGGTTAGAGATAGAATTGCTGCCATCCACTGTGTTACCCTGAGACACTGAGACACTGAGACAATGTTAAAATCTCAACAAATTAAAAAAACCTTCTGAGTTGAAGCTGCATAAATTTCCTATGTTAGACCTTGGTGTTCTATAGATGCAGCTTATGATTACATTCTTTTTCTTTCCATATAAATTTCTACTGTTATACATTCAAATATATCATTCATCACTCTTGTCATTTTTTCCACCACACTATACTTCCGGTTTTTGTCCACATATATAGCTACCCCTCCACCAGTCTTCCCCTCTCTGTTTATGCAGCTGAATTCATATCCATCCAGTTTAAAGTCAGGTACCTTCTCAGTGCTGATCCATGTTTCAGAGATGGCAAAAATACTGAACGGTTGTTTGAACTGGCTCAGATAGTGCTTGAATTTGTTAAAGTTTGCGTACAAACTTCTGCTGTTGAAATATATAATAGAGAGATTCTTGTCAGCTCGAACTGTCCAGTTGTACCGATCCTCTGAGTAATAGCAGCAGTTGTCGATGAAGTCACAGTAAAAGTTATTATCTTGATCAACGTCATCCTCCATGTCCTGACGTTTGTACTCGGTGTGATTAAATGTTTTCACTTTCAATTTGTCGCAATTCACAGTCATAAAAGATGATCCTCTGTCAGCAGATGATGATGAATAATTGCTAGTACTGAGTGTCATCCTGATGGTGAAGAGTTTGTGTTCTCTGTTTTACCTTTAATCCAGTTAGTGCTCATTTAAATATCTCCAGCTCCCCGATGTCTCTGATGACCAGTACCTTTGCCTCCACCGGGGTTCCCTTCAGCTTGATGAAGATCTTGCAGCTGGAGGTCCACGTAGCCTGGATCTTCTCTTGCTTCTTCAGGAACCGGGCTGTCATGGCGATATCCGCGTTCCATTTGGTCAGATGCTCGTTGATGTAGACGTCCGATTCTCTCAGCTTCCTCCCTTGTTTTAGCAACTCTGTTTTGTGTTTTCTGTTGACAAACCTCATGATTATGGCTGGTTTGTCGTTGCTGGTCCTCCTGGGCAGCAGGTGACAGGCTTCAACGGTGTTCTGGTCTACCTCTACTCCCTTGGACAGGAGAAAAGAAGCCCGATCCCGTCTTCCTTCGCTGTAAATGCTCGTGCGTACGAGGGAGGTTTACCACGTAGGCTGGTGACGATCACATTGTTCATCCGCGTGTACTGCTCCAAGTCCAACACTCGGTTCTCTAAGAAAGTTATCCGCTTGTCCTTTTAGGCGTTCTGAAGTTTTAGTGATTTAACCTCTTCAACCAGGTTTCTGCCAAAGCCTGACAGCAGAAACCTCCTTTGACAGGAAGTCCAGTGACTTTTTAATGTCATCCAATTCCTCCATCGCCTAGGTCTTTTTTGGTCCCATCCTGAACGCTTTGTCAAGTTGTCTTTATTTAAAAAAAGAACTTCCGTCTGGATTGTCTGCGGCTGCCTTTTAGAATACAGATGTAGTGGACGGAAATAGCTGAAAAGCTCACTTTTCTAGCCGTCGGATAAGTGCAGGATAAACTGATCCAGCTTTAACTTCACACTGCAGCAGTAACAGTTGTTACCTAGTTTTGAAAGCAGTCCAACTGCTGTGACATTATTTATCCCAGGAACCTTAGCACTGCAGGCAGGTTAGCAATGACACCAGTTACAGACTGTAATTGGCATGCCCGAGCTCACCCTCATGTAAAACCCAGGACTTTCTGCATTTCAGTGAAAGTCTTATGATTTGCCAGAGAAACACTGAAGAAACAGTACAAACTCTCCAGTGTGTCAAAAAAAATCACTGGTAATTGACACAGCCTTGCAAGTGTGGCATAGCACCAAATTAAGTTCATGGGCATAGCAGTGAACATAAACTGCTTCTGGATGCCTTTGACAAAAAAGAACCTGAACTCCTCCAACTGGATCATGCATCACTGCTGCCCCATCATATTCTCGAGCAACACATTCGAGCTAATGCAAACCACTTAATTCCAACACTTTTTTGATGGCTTCTGCAATGGAGACAGCATTACAAGACTGATGATTGGAAAGCTGATAAAAAATGTTCTTTCACTTCGACTATGGCTCAGGAGTTAGGAGTTTGTCTTGTAACCAGAGGGTTGCGGTTCAAGGCCCCACTCTGTCCGTCTCAGTTGTTGTGTTCTTGGTCAAGATACTTCACCTGCCTTGCCGACTGGTGGTGGTCAGAGGGCCTGGTGCAGCCAGTGTTTGGCAGCCTCGCTTCTGTCAGTGAGCCCCATGGGAACTGTGGCTACAATGTAGCTTTTCATCATCTGTGTGTGAATGGGTGAATGACTGAATGTAGTGTGAAGCGTCCTCAGGGACTAAATAAAGCGCTATACAAGTGCATTTACCATTTACCATCATCAGACCCCACATAACACACACAAACTGCTAGCTGTTCAACATGACCATCAAAAGCTTCATCAGTCATCACTGCATACATTTTTGAATGTTTCATCTCATTAATGATTCCAGCTGGAACTTCATCAGTGCAACACTTTATAATTTCCTTCTGTGAACCAGAAGCAAGGAAAGGAGTGGAATGAGAGGATACACTGTTTGTTTTAGAGAGGGGTCAGATTCCTCCAGGAGAGTCATAAGCTCCAGGAAAACTTCCCCGGTAGTCTGAGGACTCGATTTCATCATGGCCACAAAAAGGCATGCCCAGTTTGGCCAAAAAGGTTGTGGCAGGCACTATACGACGAAGGTACTCTCTCAGTTCAGTGAACGGGTCAATGCTGACCACATTTGTCCTGTCTACCACACAGCCTTTTGTCAAAGTGGCCTTATAACCAGGGGCGGATCTTGATATGTTCACTATGTGCGCCTGCACAGGGCGGCAGTCTGGGAGGGGGTGGCATTTAATGAATTAAATTTTTTTTTTTTTTTTACATCAACCAATACATAAACAGAAATAGAAAATTGCATGTTCGTCATAATTATAATAATGATGACAATAATAGTGATGATAATAATAATATTTCTGTAATAAAAACACAGCAAAGTCATTGTTTGCGTTTATATTGTGATTTAATGGCGCCCCCTTGTGTCAGCCCCGCCTCTGTGGATGCAGGGTGGGATAGCGCACTCTATAGACATGTAGCGCCCTCCATTAGGTGGGGCGGCTGAGGGATATCGGGGAATGATGGAGTACACATACACACAGTATGACATATCACGATCATAGACTGATCACGATTCACAAACATAATGGACAAGAAAAGGTCGAAGCCATCTGGTGCCCAATTTAGAAAAAAAAAGAAGAGGAGGAGAAACGAGGAAAAGATGCAGGTATGAATGTCTTTAATGTTTAGTTTGTATTTTTGCCGCCTATCCCCCAACTTATTGATTACCTAACCTCTCAAATCTGTACGTTTTGCATGGCGCAATAATGATCCTTTCAAATGTCTTTTGCTAGCTTCTACGTTGCATGCATTTAGAACTACTTCCAACCGTTAACTTTTTCTGTGTCAAATGAACTTTTGTTGAATGAAAAGGTAAGAGCGGGAAAAGTGGATGTTATTATTAGCATGTCTTGTTAAGACACAGACTTGCTCATAAGGAGCATCTTACCGAAAGGCTGATAACTAAACGCTATCGAATAAAAATGAGTCTTCGAGAATTTTGCTGAAATACACTGAGTGATATTATTATAGATCACGGCAGGATGTCCTGCTTTCTCGCGCCATTCGCCTTTCTTTTTGGAATCGGGAAATGAGCTATAAATAACCCCATTTAACGGCCATAAAACAAAAACTATAATAGCTAGAGCTGTCTTTTTTTTAGCTGAAAGCTAAGACTCTGCCCTTCAGCACATGACATCTATACTGTACAAGTCGATGATGTCATCATGTTGCGCTACATGCGCTGCACACTGCGGCTATTTATGAACTCACAGTGGCCAAGAAGCGGCGGGAGAGTTGGAGCTCAATCAGAGATTGAGCGGCTGATAAAAAGAAAGAAATAGAAAAACATTTCACTCTGTAGTCTCTAATGTCGCTATTTTAGATAGTATTGAGAGTTTGGAAACGTCTCCTTTTTTCATTTAGACACGGACTTTGGTTAACAGATTATGATCTATAACTAATTACTTTAACTAAAACTGTAAATGCTCATTGTAACATGTTAATTAAAATGCTGAAGCAACAGACTTGACATGAAGATTGTATTGTTTGTTTTATGCAACATTAGGATCCCTACTCAGATATTTTGGGGTGACATCAGCTGCCACTGAGGATGATGAACAGCCGTCTACCTCCACTGCTCATACCAGTAGCCCAGTATTTGAACTTGAGGAGGGACAGCCTGCTGCCACCACATCTCCGCAGGAAGATACTTTAGGTGGGTTTTGCATAGGGATGGGTATCGTTAAGGATTTATCGATACTACTACTCTTAACGATACTCCTTATCGATCCTGTACTTTATCAGTATCCTTATCGGTACTTTTTTTTTGAAAGACTAAAACAAAAGGGAGAACACACGAATAATGAACTGTAGTTTAAGAATTCTTTTTTATAACATAGATAAGAAAGAAGCTGTTGTTCAAAAATATCCAGCATTTATTAATTGTAAGAATGAAATAGCAGGTTGACTGTAGTTTAAGAAAAATAAAAACTTAGATAAGAAGGAAGCTGTTGTTCAAAAAATATGGGCTGCAATACAGTGTTTGGCTTGTGTTTATATCGCCCGCAAAACATGAATACGACCTTAATTTTACCGTTAAGAGGATCAATAAGGCTGAAGCTTATCGATCAGGGTGGACCGTCAGAATCAGCCCCGGGGCCAATTTAATACCGGGTTTCGGGAAACATCCCTAGTTTTGCACGTGTGTGTTTCCCGTGTGTGTGTCCTAGGCTAGAGTTGGAGGACCTGAGTGGTCTTGGTGGTTGGTACCGTGACAACAGGTCTTCAACATATTTTGGTGCTAAGCCATGTAATGATTTATAAACTAGTAAAAGTATTTTGAAAACTATTCTCTGAGCTACAGGGAGCCAGTGTAAGGACTTTAGAACTGGGGTGATGTGCTCTACTTTCCTGGTTCTAGTGAGGACACGAGCAGCAGCGTTCTGGATCAGCTGCAGCTGTCTGATTGACTTTTTAGGCAGACCTGTGAAGATGCTGTTGCAGTAATCAATCCGACTAAAGATAAACACATGGATGAGTTTTTCTAGGTCGCGTTGCGACATCAGTCCTTTAATCCTAGAGATGTTCTTCAGGTGATAGAACGCTGACCTTGTTATTGCCTTTATGTGACCCTGGAGGTTCAGGTCTGAGTCCATTATTACACCTAGGTTTCGAGCCCGATCAGTAGTTTCTAGCTGTATTAATTTAAGCTGTGTGCTGACTCTTGATCGTTCCTTCTTGGGTCCAAAAAATAATCACTTCAGTTTTGTTTCTATTCAGCTGGAGAAAGTTATGGCACATCCATCCATTTATTTGCTCAATGCATTGATTTAGGGTTTGAATGGGTTCAGAGTCACCTGGTGACATTGTAATGTAGAGCGAAGTGTCATCCGCGTAGTTATGGTAGCTAATGTTATTGGTTGCTATAATCTTGCCTAGTGGGAGCATGTAGATATTAAATAAGAGGGGCCCCAGGATGGAGCCCTGGGGCACCCCACATGTGATTTCTGTTCGTTCTGATGAAAAGTTTCCTATTGAAACATAGAAGTCCCTGTTCTTTAGGTAAGACTCGAACCAGCCAAGTAGTGTACCAGAGAGTCCGACCCAGCTCTCCAGTCGTTCCAATAAAATATCATGATCAACAGTGTGAAATGCTGCACTGAGGTCCAACAGAACCAGCACTGTGGTTCTTCCACAGTCTGTATTTATGCGGATGTCATTGAATACTTTGACGAGGACAGTCTCGGTGCTGTGGTGAGCGCGGAAAACAGACTGAAAAACATCAAAACGGTTTGTCATTGTTACGAAGCCATTTAACTGCTGAAACACAGCTTTTTCAATAATCTTACTGATGAATGGAAGATTAGAGATTGGCCTGTAGTTCTGCATTAACGTGTTGTCCAGATTTTTCTTCTTTAGCAGTGGTTTAATGACTGCTGTTTTTAAAGCCTGAGGGAAGACACCTGATAGCAGTGATGAGTTCACTATTTGAACAAGATCAGACCCAATAACAGGAAGAACTTTCTTTAGAAAAGCTGTGGGTAGGATATCAAGACAGCAGGAGGAGGAGCTTAATTGGATAATTATTTTTTCAAGGCTGTTCTGATTTAATTCGTGTAATTCAGACATTTTCTCTACATTGTTGTTGATTGGGGATGGCACTGGTTGTGGGTTTGATATTGAGGTACAAATTGACCGTCTAATTGTTAGAATCTTTTCAGTGAAAAAGCTGGCAAATTCATTGCAGGCCCTGGTAGAGTTTAGTTAAGGGGCTACTGTCACTAAAGGATTAGTTAGTCTTTCAACTGTTGCAAATAGAGTCCGTGCATTATTAATGTTTCTGTTGAGGATTTCAGAAAAGAACGATTCCCTAGCATCTTTTATAGTTTGCTGATATCTATTCAGTCTCTCTTTGTAGATCTCACAGTGAACCTGGAGTCAAGTTTTCCGCCATTTTCTCTCGGCTCGTTGAAACTCTCTTTTTTCACTACGTACCAGTGGATTACTTGTCCACGGAGACTTCTTTCTACCTGAGACTACTTTCACTTTAGTTGGAGAAATGGAATCCATGATGTCTCAGATTTTCGCAAGGAAATTATCTACCAACTTATTTACTGAGTTTGAGTTGGGAGATGAGGGGATGTGGTGGAAGGATAAATACGTTTAAAGGTTTCTACTGAACTGTCCCCTAGAAAACGCTTTTTTATAGTGGTCTTACTGTGGCTGGATAATTTAGCAGAGATGGTACTTTCAAAGAAAATACAGAAATGGTCAGATAATTACAGAGATGTTGGAAATATTTAAACCTTTGCTGATAATTAAGTCCAGAGTGTGTCCTTTATTGTGTATTGGTTGTTTGACATGCTGGATCAGGCCGAAGTAGTGGAGAGTATCATCTAATGTTTTTGCTTGTCTATCTTGTAGGTTGTCAGTATGGATGTTAAAATCCACCACAATGATTAGTTGGTCATAGTCGATACATATTACAGAAAGTTCATTGAAATCATTAAAGAAGTTACACCTCCACCTCGTCTGTGTTTTCTGTTCTCGCTTAAGAAATTGTAATTTGGAGGACTAGATTCTATAAATGAAGTTGTTTCGTTATTTTCATCTAGCCAAGTTTCCGATAAAAAAAGGCAGTGTAAATTATGCTCAGTGATGAAGTCATTGATAAGAAAAGAGTTCCCGGATAGAGATCTAATGTTTAATAAAGCTAACTTAAGTATTGTGATGATGGGCAGCTGAACCTTCTGACAGGTTATTAATTTGAGATTTTGTTTAATATGAGAGCGTGGGGTTAACGGTTTATGTTTCCTGCTGCTGATAATCACTGATATAGCCTCAGGGGTGCCGGGCGAATTCTGGGAGACGGTAGGGGTGGATTTATTGCCCGGTTCCCTCAAATATCAAATATCTGTAATAATCAATGGAAGCTCCCAGGCTTATTGACACTAGTCCCAGGCGTTTGGTGTAGTCTAAGTTTAGTTGATGTGGCTGAGTCACAGGAAGATGAATTCAAATTCAAAATTCAAAATTACTTTATTAATCCCAAAGGGAAATTAAATGTTGTTGTAACTCATTATTAGAAGACTTAATCTCTGATGGTTGTTTATCTGTTCGGTCCTGTGGTGTCATCATGACTTGGTGTTTTTGTTCTCTGACATCCATGGGCGCCTCAAGGTCAGCTTTTGGGAGCAAGTGTTTTGCTTTCTGATTTTGATAAGAAAAAATGTTTTCTGCTAACAGCCTTACTCCGGCCTTGTTCAGATAACGCATCCCTTCTTTGAACAGATGATTAGCACTTCCAAATACTAATTAATAAATGTGAACGACTTCTCAGCTGATTGTTTCTTCAACCATTTATGGAGCATGCGGAGTCTGCTAAATCTTTCATCATTCCCTTCAGGGACTGGTCCGCTGTTGAGGATGTTTACATTAAGTCCATCAAGTCTCTGTAGGAGATCAGAAAAGTCTCTCTTCAGAATCTCTGATTGTCTCATCGCGATATCTGCTGATCCAGCGTGAATGACGAGCTTTTCCAAAGCAGGATGTTGGTCCAAGATTTTAGGGATTTCTTCTGATAATTCTCTTACTATATTTTTGTAGCAGCTATAAACTCTGGTGTTCTTGCTACAAAAAGCCTCAATTCCATTAATTGATCCGTCTTGTATGATAGCAGTCTTTGCTGGGGCTCTTACTTTGTCATGTGTCCGTTTGGTGCGGCTGAGTTTCCCCTGGTGGCTTTGACTGGCCCCGGGGGCTGCGTCATCTTTCAGAGAACTCAAGGCTGCAAATCTGTTTTTCAGCGGGATTCCAAGTGGAGAAATATCTCTTGTTTTTGGCTGAAACCTCTTTTGTTTACTTTTAGCAGAAGCGGCAGTTCTGAGTTCAGAGGTTTCTCTGTGCCGGAGTTTCTTTTGTTTTTTCTTCCTCGGAGAACAGGCTGGGGTTGATAATTCCGTGCGTTTTAATGCTGGCCAGTCTTCATCATAGTGCGGAGTTCTGCCGCTCAGACGCCTGTAGGGAGTGTCTGTGACACGGTTAGACCAATATAACACCGGGCTGACAGGCTGTTCCCTGTTTGTATTCAATGGTAAACTTGTGTCATTTTGTACATAATCAGCGTGGAGATCAAAATTAATTTCCGGACGACGTAGCTTCATTTCAATGCCCTCAATTCTGTGGAGCAGTTTTTCAAAATCCTCAGCTGAGCAAAAAGCCATGTTGATAAGTCCATAAAAAAGTAATCCAAGAAGAGATCCGGTCCAATACAGTAACTCCAGGGGCTGGGTAGATAAAGTAACTAAGAAAAAGTTAAGAAAAGGAAAAAATAAAAAATAAGAAAAGCAACCAGAAAAGAAAATAAAGTGAACGGATCTAGAGAGAGACAGAGAGCAGTACTGACTGATGAAGAGCAGTACTGACACGTCTTACTGCTATTGTGCAGTCACTGGCAATTCGAAACTTGGCGCTCAGGGGGCACACAGAAGCGCTTTTCACACGATCAAATGGAAATTTTTTAAAAGAGATTGAACTTATGGCCAGGTTTGACCCGACCATGAAGGAACACATTAATCGTATTCAAAGAGGAACCTCCAGTCACACCAGCTACCTGGGTCATCAAACCTAGAATGAGCTGATTGAGTTGTTGAGCAACAAGATCATCTCAACAATAGTACGTGAGATAAAGCAGGCAAAGTTCTTTTCCATTATCCTTGACTGCACTCCTGACAACAGCAACATTGAGCAGCTGTCAGTTGTGATTCGGTTAGTAGAGGTAAAAGAGACACCTCTTGTAAAAGAACATTTCATGGTTTTTTTTTAGGCAGTTGAGTCCACAGGCAGTCATTTGGCTTCCATGACTTTGGACAAACTGAAGGAATTAGACATTCCTTTTGAGGACTGCAGAGGGCAGTCGTACGAAAAAAAAAAGGAGTACAAGCTCGGCTCTTACAAGAAAACCCCAGACCTCTTTTTATGCCATGTGTAGCACAGACTTTAAATTTGGTGGTTTCAGATGCTGCCAAGGATTCAGTTGATGCCATTAGCTACTTTGGCATCCTTCAAAAGATGTACAACCTATTTTCCGCCTCCACACAAAGATGGGCTCTTCTTAAAAGGCATGTGAATCTCACCTTGAAGATGTGGTCTGACACAAGGTGGGAGAGTAAAATTAAGAGCATCGAACCTTTGAGGTACGAGGCAGTTGCAGTACGAGAAGCACTGATCGAGGTAAGAGATACTACCAAGGAACCAAAAACAAAGGTTGAAGCCCAGTCCTTGTCAGAGGAGGTTGGTTCGTACAGATTTAGTATCTGCACAGCAGTCTGGTATGACATCCTCTTCCAGATTCAGCATGTCAGCAAGATTGTGCAGTCACCAAACATGGCAGTGGATGTTGCAGTCAATCTTCTTAGAAAGACGCACCAAAGTCTTGAGCAGTATAGGGCAACTGGCTTTAAGTCTGCTCAGAAAATAGCCAGAGACAGATGTGCAGACATGAGTGTGGAGGTTGTGCTAAAAGAGAAAAGGTTGAGATCTACCAAGCGCCATTACTCCTATGAAGCCACTGATGAGCCCATCAGTGATGCCCTGAAGAGGCTGGAGGTTTCATTCTTCAATGTTGCTGTGGATGCTGCCTTATCAGCCATTCTGGAGAGATTCAAGACGCTGGAAGATGTGGGACAGAAATTTGCTGTGTTGACAAATTTCCCAAGCTATTCAGATGAGGAGCTTGCAGAGAAATGTGATGCACTTGGGACCCTTTTGGAGTTGAACGGTGAGTCTGACCTGGACAGAAAAGAACTTGTGAAAGAGATGAAAAATTTCCCCAGCCTGCCACCACAGGAGATGCTTGGCCTTTTAACATTTCTTCACAAGAACCACCTCACCGAGATCTACCTCAACCTCTGGACTGGTCTCAGAATTAGTTCCCACGACAGTGGCTGAAGCAGAGAGGAGCTTTTCAAAACTTAAGCTAATAAAAAACTACCTGAGGTCAGCCATGTCCAAGGAGCGTTTAGCTGGCCTCAGCATCATCATTGTTAACTTCCAAGTTGGGGAGGAGATATCAAATGATGATATCTTTGATGAATTTGCTTCAAGGAAGGCCAGAAAGCAACGCTTTTGAAATCACTTAACTGTCATCTCTAATCCAAACACATCCTGTCACACAAAAAAACACAAAAGAACACACAATGCTTAAAAAGCCCAAATTGTACCAATTTTGTTTCTCTAGTTTGTTTTTCATTAGTGCATTCATGCAAGATTTGTGTTTTTAATTCTGTTTGGAATTGTAATAATTGTATTATTTGTATATATCCTTTGTTGCTGTTACCTGTTTGTTTTATTTGTTTCTAAATGTATATATTTGATAAGTTTCAGTGTAGTGTATATGTGTATGTGGGGGTTAAATCCTGCAATACTAGAATTGTGTTTTTCTTAATAGTACACTCCACACGATTTGAAACAAAGTTGTTGGTGTCATTTTTTTTCTTGTGTATGGGGGGGGTTACGGGGGGGGGTTACAGGGGGGGTTCTCGCACAGGGCGTCCTTTAGGCTAGCTCTGCCTCTGCTTATAACCCTTCCAGGCAGGCATTGAAGCTTTATGTCCTGTACATGTTTCATGCCCTCCAAAGCTCTCTAAGGCTCTTTTCCAGTTGGAAAAAACATTCAAGCTAGTGATATCTTTTTTTTGGTCACCGTGCTTGTTTTTCAAAGACTCTGCAAGCATAACAGAATGCCAAATTTTCTGAAATCCGAAGTTTGTGAAAGGGTACTCTCTCAGTTTTGGTCTCAGAGGGCTTGTTTCTAGAGTCCCCAAGTCTGACACGCTGGCATCTACTACTTTCTCCATCTCTTTCCTTCCTGAATCATCTGTGATAAAAATAGGACAAGAACAAGATAGAACTTCATGCACACCTGCCTCAAAATAACTAATTTCTCAAGTTGTTTGTTATAAACCTAAAGCAAATACAAATAAATACACTACATGCATTTTCAGAAGTAAAAGACAAGGCAGTGTTTTTCTACATCTTCATCCATATGCATATGCATATGCATAAGCATATAAAGTAAATCAAGGCTTTACTTATTTCATTTATTATGGCTTCAATGGTGCACTGTTATTGACCCATGGCAAATGTACTTCTATCTATTTTTTCAATAGGTATTATAATAGTTGGAATAAAAGAACCTTTTCTGATTCATTAGAATACAATATTGACATAATTAAATACTAGTTCACATGCCTAATGATAAAGCTGGTGCTTTTGCTGGTGCTGCAGCTACAGCTCCTCACTGTTCAGGTCATCTCTCCTACCCACTACAAAATCACATCTAAATCAACTGTGCAAAGTGTGACTATTGTAAACTGTTAATATAAAATACAAAATAAATAGCCTTAAACTAACAATTTGGCTACATCAATTCATGATGGATTAAGAGTGTTACAAAAATGTTTACTTGGTCAGCATTCTCTAGCACTCAAGAAATTCAACTTATCAATTTGCGTGTTTGATTGGAACAGCTCTGCTGCTGCTGGCTCCTTCTCTGTCTGCAGCTCATCTTTGCTTTCTCCAGCAAAATTATTACATCAAATCAAAGTGTGCAACAAACCAACACAAAACAAATCGCACATATAGAAATACAATAATGTCATACAAACAAAAAAACAAAAACAAATCAATATGTTCAACAACAACAACAATGGAAGCGTTCAGCCTTCCTGTCAAAAGCAACAGTTCTCAAATGAACTGCGGAGTTTTGCAGGAGGTATGTGAGTAAAATAAATGATCAGAGCTATAAAATTATTTTAAAAATCAACAGAAAAAAGCAACAGAAATCACCTTTTATAGTCAACATTGCTGTTTTAATGTCTTTTTTGATATGAAAGGCTTATACAGTGGCTTGCAAAAGTATTCGGCCCCCTTGAACTTTTCCACATTTTGTCACATTACAGCCACAAACATAAATTTTTTTTATTGGAATTCCACGTGAAAGACCAAAACAAAGTGGTGTACACGTGAGAAGTGGAACAAAAATCATACATGATTCCAAACATTTTTTACAAATAAACAACTGAAAAGTGGGGTGTGCGTAATTATTCAGCCCCCTTTGGTCTGAGTGCAGTCAGTTGCCCATAGACATTGCCTGATGAGTGCTAATGACTGAATAGAGTGCACCTGTGTGTAATCTAAAGTCAGTACAAATACAGCTGCCCTGTGACGGCCTCAGAGGTTGTCTAAGGGAATGTTGGGAGCAACAACACCATGAAGTCCAAAGAACACACCAGACAGGTCAGGTATAAAGTTACTGAGAAATTTAAAGCAGGCTTAGGCTACAAAAAGATTTCTCAAGCCTTGAACATCCCACGGAGCGCTGTTCAAGTGATCATTCAGAAATGGAAGGAGTATGGCACAACTGTAAACCTACCAAGACAAGGCCGTCCACCTAAACTCACAGGCCAAACAAGGAGAGCGCTGATCAGAAATGCAGCCAAGAGCCCCATGGTGACTCTGGACGAGCTGCAGAGATCTACAGCTCAGGTGGGGGAATCTGTCCATAGGACAACTATTAGTGGTGCACTGCACAAAGTTGGCCTTTATGGAAGAGTGGCAAGAAGAAAGCCATTGTTAAAAGAAAACCATAAGAAGTCCCGTTTGCAGTTTGCCACAAGCCATGTGGGGGACACAGCAAACATGTGGAAGAAGGTGCTCTGGTCAGATGAGACCAAAATCGAACTTTCTGGCCAAAATGCAAAACGCTATGTGTGGCGGAAAACTAACACTGCACATCACTCTGAACACACCATACCCACTGTCAAATATGGTGGTGGCAGCATCATGCTCTGGGGGTGCTTCTCTTCAGCAGGGACAGGGAAGCTGGTCAGAGTTGATGGGAAGATGGATGGAGCCAAATACAGGGCAATCTTGGAAGAAAACCTCTCGGAGTCTGCAAAAGACTTGAGACTGGGGCGGAGGTTCACCTTCCAGCAGGACAACGACCCTAAACATAAAGCCAGGGCAACAATGGAATGGTTTAAAACAAAACATATCCATGTGTTAGAATGGCCCAGTCAAAGTCCAGATCTAAATCCAATCGAGAATCTGTGGCAAGATCTGAAAGCTGCTGTTCACAAATACTTTCCATCTAATCTGACTGAGCTGGAGCTGTTTTGCAAAGAAGAATGAGCAAGAATTTCAGTCTCTAGATGTGCAAAGCTGGTAGAGACATACCCTAAAAGACTGGCAGCTGGAATTGCAGCAAAAGGTGGTTCTACAAAGTATTGACTCAGGGGGCTGAATAATTACGCACACCCCACTTTTCAGTTATATATTTGTAAAAAATGTTTGGAATCATGTATGATTTTCGTTCCACTTCTCACGTGTACACCACTTTGTATTGGTCTTTCACCTGGAATTCCAATAAAACTGATTCATGTTTGTGACTGTAATGTGACTAAATGTGGAAAAGTTCAAGGGGACCGAATACTTTTGCAAGCCACTGTATATTTTAACAGAACATCACTTCAAAAACCAGGAACTATATAAACTTTTTAGCAACATTTAGATGTCAATAGATGTTCTCATGTGAATTGGCTTTACAAATTTTCAACCAGACTTTTCAACCAGACATTGTTTAGACAGAGCTTTCAAGTTGTTTATTCTGTCTTTAAAATTTCAATGTTGCTTATCTTAACTTGTATAATCTAGATTAAAACTGTTCTCTGCCTTTGTACTGAATTACTGATTAAAAGACCAAATGGAAATACATTGAAAGGTGTTTTTAACGCAGTCAAGCAAACCATATGAATGAAGAGACATAATTCAAGTTCAAATAGCTTAAATTTCTTATTTAAAAAAACCCAGAAGAAAGAAGGAACTGAACAACAAACCATCCTTTGTTTCTCACAAAGGCAGTGTGAGCAGCTTCATTCTGTTACCTCCATGATGAAGTACAACGTCTTAATGAGAAGCTTAATGGAGCCTTCTTTAATGGAGCAGGAAGCTAGGAATAACAAGATCTACAGATTATTGACTCAGAAACCTTTTCTTTCTCTGTAGTGCGTCTTTTTGTTTCTTCCCTCTACAGATTTCCCTGCCTCTCACCTCTCGACATTGCTTTTTCTTTTTCAGAGCAATAATTTAACGTGAGAGGGTGAGTATTGAGACGGGTTTATGTGCTCCGATTCATTAGCCACACTGTTCTGATCACTGGGGTGAGTCTCAGGTCTTGCTATGCCTGGATTCACATGGGTCGGAGAGAATACATTTCATGTTCTCTGACTCTAGTGAGAGTGGTACGTATGAAATTGAACTGTTTCTCCCTTTATTTGGATCATTAGTTTCTTTTTGAAGGATGTCCATTTAAAAATCAATCAATGAGGAGTGTTTTTATAGTGGTAACGGAGCGTATGCACTTCACTGAGACTAAAGGCTTTACGGAAGGCAAGGAGTATTGTGTCATCCTTCAGTCACAGGAGATGGGAATATTTTCATAACCAGGAAATATTATTTAATTGAGCATGACATTTTGTTAAAAAAAGAAAACAAACATAACTTTGCAAGTCGGGAGACAACGAGAGAAGCTATCAAACGTAGCATCAGTTATGTATTAATTATACTCTGTCTTTTGCACTTTTCCTTTTGTAACAAGTAAAATGTGTTATTTTTAACCCTAGGGTCATTAAATGTGTTTATGTACACGTCCATTGATAACGAATTCAGTAGAATCCATAAGAATTATCTTTTCCTGTTTGTCTCAAGCCAAGTAACAGACTAAGTGGAGAACTGCTAATAACACACCTCACCCTTAACACACCATACCAATAGTAAACATGGTGGGAGCATCATGCTGTGGTCAGTTAAGGAGCGTTTTTTTTGTGTGTGTGTGTTTTCTTTTTTGAATATTTAAGCTCCATCCGACTGTGGTTTGCACCATGAAAAGGCTCGTTTTTCCACGATGGTTCCTGCTGATCCTTTACTTGCACTCTGGGTTTCTCCTGCCTGAGACCTTCATTCACTTGGTCACTTGAAGTCGACTTCCTTAAGTACCACAGGATCTTTGCTGTTTTGTCCTGGATGGAACGTTTGACATCCATTGGAACTTAGCCTCTATCCTTGCAAAAGGCAATGCAAGGCAATTTTATTTGTATAGCACACTTTCAACAACAAGGTAATTCAAGGTGCTTTACATGATAGGGGGATAAAATAAAAATAGCAATAAAACACAGACAAAGCATATGAAGTTAGAACAACAATAAAGCATGAAGCACACACAAAACATCTGAAAATGTTTTTTATATTAGAGTACCCTTTCACAAATGTCATTCTAATGGAAGTCTCTGATAACTGCTAAGGCTATTTAAACTGACATTCAAGAAAGAAAAGAACAAAAACTAGGCTTTAAAAAATATTACATGAAAATAAATCGATGTGAAGTTCAACATTTCATCTTCAGGCTCATGCATCAATATTGGGTAACCAGTTTATTAGTCAAAGTCTTTGGTCAACAGCTCCAGTAAACAATAATGTTTTCCTATCAGGTTTTCGGGGAATTTGTTCCAGGGCTGAGGAGTATAGAAACTAAATGTTGCCTCCTCTTTGATACTAGCCACATTCTCAGTCTGGCCCTGGGAACACCCAGTAAGCAGGTCCCTGATGACCTGATGGATCTACATGGGTCACAGTTGACAAGTGATCCAGATATGTATTTCGACCCAAGACCATTCAGTACTTTATAAACCAATAACATAATTTAAAAATCTGTCCTGTTACAAATAGGGAGCCAGCACAGTGATTAAGGGCGGATGGAATAGGATTTATTTTCCTGGTGTTGGTTGAGACTGTTCAACTTGATTGACTTGGACACTTACTTTTTTAATAAAACAAATCATCATTTCATAACCGCTTTTTGTTTTTTTGTCAAATTACCTTTGTCTGATTTTCAAGCTTGTTGAAATATATGAAATGTTCAAGTGTGACAGAAACACAAAAACACAATTAATCTGAAAAGTTGGAATGGATTTTTCACATCACTGTGTATATTAACTGACTCATCCAACTTTCAAGATGCCTTAGAATAGTAATACAACATTTATATTTCAATCAGAATTAATAAGTTGATACCAAACTTTAGTTCAGATCTCCTGCAGGGTCAAACGTTTAGAAAACATGTAGTTTGTTGCAATTACTTGGTGTTGAGAAGTGAGCTGTCAATGAGCAGACATGGATGACGGAATGAGGAGTAAGGACAAATCCCTGACCTAAGACCAGGAGAGAGAAAATCCATTGCCCAGCTTGTTCCTAAATTCCTAATGAAAACGTGTGAGCAGACCAATTACAGTAGGAGTTGAGCAAACAACTCTCAATGAGAGAAGTTAAACACAGAGGAAGAAAAAAAACTGCTTCACCGTTTATCTCTGTGAAGGTTTCAAAAGTTAGACAACTAAGCTGTCTGCCTAAGTTTGTTGACCAGAAGTTTTGTGTTTAACATGTCCATCATTTAGATAAAATCACCACCCCCCCCCCCACACACACACACACACATACACACACACACGCACAATCTTTATATGCAACTTAGGTAGGGAGCACCGCCGGGCCCTACGGAACCCAAGGCTATCCACCCAACTCCATCTCGGAAGCAAAACTACACATCCAATCAGCTTTTCTTCATTTGATAAGAAACACCATTTAGTATATTAAAACAAACTTGACTCCATTGTAGCATAACTGGGATTGAGGTGAAATGTGTGGAATTTAATTTGATCTGTCTTTATGATTGGGTTTTATACTTCATGTAAATAGGATCTGTTCTTCTTGTAAAGAGCAATTAGATAACATTTGTTGTAAAATGGAGTTAACAGGTTAGCTGAGGTTCAGGAGCAAGGCCACGCCTCAAACCCACTTCATAAATCCTAATCAGTCTTAACTCGATTCACCCGGTACCTCACGCCTGCTCTACGTCTCTAATCATGCCACGATACACATATAAACTCTGCCTGCCCTTCATCCCTCGTCTGTCTCGTTTGTTTTCACCCCTCCCTTCCCCTCCCTCTAGGTCCTGGGTCCTGCCATCTCGCCTTTTCTTTTCCGGGTCCTGCCGACTCGCCTTTTCTTTTCCGGGTCCTGCCGACCCGCCAGAATTATTAGAGAAGCATAATGATGGTTACATAGAAGAAATTGTATCTTTACCAACTATTTAAAGACAGAGGTGGGTAGAGTAGCCAAAAATTGTGCTCAAGTACTTCAAGATATTTTTACTCAAGTAAAAGTACAAAGTAGAAATCCATAAATTTTCTCAAGTAAGAGTAAAAAAGTATTTGGTAAAAAGGTTACTCAAGTATTGAGTACTTGTTCCATGACATGTTCCATAACATAATTGTAAAATAACAAATTTGACAAGAAACATTTTTCCAAATCAATTTATTTTCAAAGTAAAACTAATTAAACCACTACTTAAAGTAGCGAAAGTATATATATTAGACCAGGGTAAGGTACCCCCACTTGACCTCCAAATGGCACAACAGCCTCAGCAGATAGAAAATAATGTTAAAATGATGAAGCTTGTGTACAAACAAGAGGTTTCACTTCAACATAAACTGTAGAGTGGCTTGCAAATGTATTCGGCCCCCTTGAACTTTTCCACATTTTGTCACATTACAGCCACAAACATGAATAAATTTTATTGGAATTCCACGTGAAAGACCAATACAAAGTGGTGTACACGTGAGAAGTGGAACAAAAATCATACATGATTCCAAACATTTTTTACAAATAAACAACTGAAAAGTGGGGTGTGCGTAATTATTCAGCCCCCTTTGGTCTGAGTGCAGTCAGTTGCCCATAGACATTGCCTGATGAGTGCTAATGACTAAATAGAGTTCACCTGTGTGTAATCTAAAGTCAGTACAAATACAGCTGCCCTGTGACGGCCTCAGAGGTTGTCTAAGAGAATGTTGGGAGCAACAACACCATGAAGTCCAAAGAACACACCAGACAGGTCAGGTATAAAGTTATTGAGAAATTTAAAGCAGGCTTAGGCTACAAAAAGATTTCCCAAGCCTTGAGCACTTGAAGGAGCGCTGTTCAAGTGATCATTCAGAAATGGAAGGAGTATGGCACAACTGTAAACCTACCAAGACAAGGCCGTCCACCTAAACTCACAGGCCGAACAAGGAGAGCGCTGATCAGAAATGCAGCCAAGAGGCCCATGGTGACTCTGGATGAGCTGCAGAGATCTACAGCTCAGGTGGGGGAATCTGTCCATAGGACAACTATTAGTGGTGCACTGCACAAAGTTGGCCTTTATGGAAGAGTGGCAAGAAGAAAGTCATTGTTAAAAGAAAACCATAAGAAGTCCCGTTTGCAGTTTGCCACAAGCCATGTGGGGGACACAGCAAACATGTGGAAGAAGGTGCTCTGGTCAGATGAGACCAAAATCGAACTTTTTGGCCAAAATGCAAAACGCTATGTGTGGTGGAAAACTAACACTGCACATCGCTCTGAACACACCATCCCCACTGTCAAATATGGTGGTGGCAGCATCATGCTCTGGGGGTGCTTCTCTTCAGCAGGGACAGGGAAGCTGGTCAGAGTTGATGGGAAGATGGATGGAGCCAAATACAGGGCAATCTTGGAAGAAAACCTCTTGGAGTCTGCAAAAGACTTGAGACTGGGGCGGAGGTTCACCTTCCAGCAGGACAACGACCCTAAACATAAGGCAACGCAAGGCAAGGCAATTTTATTTGTATAGCACACTTTCAACAGCAGGGTAATTCAAGGTGCTTTATATGATTTGGTGATTTAAAAGAAACGCATAAAAGAAACACACATTACACATGATACACAATAAAGTAAGAGAAAAATTAAAAAAAGCAAGAGAGCATGAACACATTTCATACATATAACATCAAGCATTTATTCAAAGGCAATTCTAAACAAATGGGTTTTTAGTCTCGATTTAAAGCAGTTCAGAGTTTCAGCAGCTCTACACCCGTCAGGAAGTCTGTTCTAGATAAGGGGAGCATAGAAACTGAAAGCTGCTTCTCCATGTTTAGTTCTGAGTCTAGGGATGTTTAGTAGGCTAGAGTTGGAGGACCTGAGTGGTCTTGGTGGTTGGTACCATGACAACAGGTCTTCAACATATTTTGGTGCTAAGCCATGTAATGATTTATAAACTAGTAAAAGTATTTTAAAGTCTATTCTCTGAGCTACAGGGAGCCAGTGTAAGGACTTTAGAACTGGGGTGATGTGCTCTACTTTCCTTGTTCTAGTGAGGACGCGAGCGGCAGCGTTCTGGATCAGCTGCAGCTGTCTGATTGACTTTTTAGGCAGACCTGTGACGATGCTGTAGCAGTTATCAATAAACGCATGGGTGAGTTTTTCTAGGTCGTGTTTAATCCTAGAGATGTTCTTCAGGTGGTAGAACGCTGACCTTGTTATTGCCTTTATGTGACCCTGGAGGTTCAGGTCTGAGTCCATTACAGCGTTCTGGATCAGCTGCAGCTGTCTGATTGACTTTTTAGGCAGACCTGTGAAGATGCTGTTGCAGTAATCAATCCGACTAAAGATAAACGCATGGATGAGTTTTTCTAGGTCGTGTTGCAAAATCAGTCCTTTAATCCTAGAGATGCTCTTCAGGTGATAGAATGCTGACCTTGTTATTGCCTTTATGTAACCCTGGAGGTTCAGGTCTGAGTCCATTACTACACCTTGGTTACGAACCTGATCAGTAGTTTCTAGCTGTATTAATTGAAGCTGTGTGCTGACTCTTGATCGTTCCTCCTTGGGTCCAAAGATAATCACTTCAGTTTTGTTTCTATTCAGCTGGAGAAAGTTATGGCACATCCATCCATTTATTTGGTCAATGCATTGATTTAGGGTTTGAATGGGTTCAGAGTCACCTGGTGACATTGTAATGTAGAGCTGAGTGTCATCCGCATAGTTATGGTAGCTAATGTTATTGGTTGCTATAATCTTGCCTAGTGGGAGCATGTAGATATTAAATAAGAGGGGCCCCAGGATGGAGCCCTGGGGCACCCCACATGTGATTTCTGTTCGTTCTGATGAAAAGTTTCCTATTGAAACATAGAAGTCCCTGTTCTTTAGGTAAGACTCAAACCAGCCATGTACTGTACCAGAGAGTCCGACCCAGCTCTCCAGTCGTTCCAATAAAATATCATGATCAACAGTGTAAAATGCTGCACTGAGGTCCAACAGAACCAGCACTGTGGTTCTTCCACAGTCTGTATTTATGCGGATGTCATTAAATACTTTGACGAGGGCAGTCTCGGTGCTGTGGTGAGCGCGGAAACCAGACTGAAAAGCATCAAAACGGTTTGTCATTGTTATGAAGCCATTTAACTGCTGAAACACGGCTTTTTCAATAATCTTACTGATGAATGGGAGATTAGAGATTGGCCTGTGGTTCTGCATTAACGTGTTGTCCCGATTTTTCTTCTTTAGCAGTGGTTTAATAACTGCTGTTTTTAAAGCCTGAGGGAAGACACCTGATAGCAGTGATGAGTTCACTATTTGAACAAGATCAGAACCAATAACAGGAAGAACCTTCTTTAGAACAGCTGTGGGTAGGATATCAAGACAGCAGGAGGAGGAGCTTAATTGGATAATGATTTTTTTCAAGGCTGTTCTGGTTTAATTCGTGGAATTCAGACATTTTCTCTACATTGTTGTTGATTGCGGATGGCACTGGTTGTGGGTTCGATATTGACGTACAGATTGACCGTCTAATTGTTAGAATCTTTTCAGTGAAAAAGCTGGCAAATTCATTGCAGGCCCTGGTAGAGTTTAGTTCAGGGGCTACTGTCACTAAAGGATTAGTTAGTCTTTCCACTGTTGCAAATAGAGTCCGTGCGTTATTAATGTTTCTGTTGATGATTTCAGAAAAGAATGATTCCCTAGCATCTTTTATAGTTAGCTGATATTATTTCAGTCTCTCTTTGTAGATCTCACAGTGAACCTGGAGTCGAGTTTTCCGCCATTTTCTCTCGGCTCGTCGACACTCTCTTTTTTCACTACGTACCAGTGGATTACTTGTCCACGGAGACTTCTTTCTACCTGAGACTACTTTCACTTTAGTTGGAGCAATGGAATCCATGATGTCAGAGATTTTCGCAAGGAAATTATCTACCAACTTATTTACTGAGTTTGATTTGGGAGATGAGGGGGATGTGGTGGAAGGATAAATACGTTTAAAGGTTTCTACTGAACTGTCCCCTAGAAAACGCTATTTTATAGTGGTCTTACTGTGGCTGGATAATTTAGCAGAGATGGTACTTTGAAAGAAAATACAGAAATGGTCAGATAATGCAATATTAATTACAGAGATGTCAGAAATATTTAAACCTTTGCTGATAATTAAGTCCAGAGTGTGTCCTTTATTGTGTGTTGGTTGTTTGACATGCTGGATCAGTCCGAAGTTGTGGAGAGTATCATCTAACGTTTTTGCTTGTCTATCTTGGGGGTTGTCGGTATGGATGTTAAAATCCCCCACAATGAGTAGTTGGTCATAGTCGATACATATTACAGAAAGAAGGTCATTGAAATCATTAGAGAAGTTAGAGTTAAGTTTTGGTGGTTTATATAAACTTAGAAATAACGCTTTGTTAGGCACATTTATCTGGGTGGCTAGGTATTCAAAAGAATCAAACGTGCCCAGAGTTACCCTTTTAAAGTTCATTGAGTTGTGAAAGATGGTGGCTACACCTCCACCTTGTTTGTGTTTTCTGTTCTCGCTTAAGAAATTATAATTTGGAGGACTGGATTCTATTAATGAAGTTTTTTCGTTATTTTCATCTAGCCAAGTTTCTGATAAAAAAAGGGCGTGTAAATTATGCTCAGTGATGAAGTCATTGATAAGAAAAGACTTCCCGGATAGAGATCTAATGTTTAATAAAGCTAACTTAAGTATTGTGATGATGGGCAGCTGAACCTTCTGACAGGTTATCAATTTGAGATTTTGTTTAATATGAGAGCGTGTGGTTAACGGTTTATGTTTCCTGCTGCTGATAATCACTGATATAGCCTCAGGGGTGCCGGGTGAATTCTGGGAGACGGTAGGGGTAGATTCTTTGCCCGGTTCCCTCAAATAACAAATAGCTGTAATAATCAGTGGGGGGAAGCTCCCTGGCTTATGGACACTAGTCCCAGGCGTTTGGTGTAGTCTAAGTTTAGGTGTTAATTGTGTCCCAAATTTGATTTGCTCGTTCAGTCTGTCTGTAAAGTTTCTAAATGGAGACTCATTTGATGTGGCTGAGTCACAGGAAGATGAAGACTTAATCTCTGATGGTTGTTTATCTGTTCGGTCCTGTGGTGTCATCCAGACTTGCTGTTTTTGTTCTCTGATATCCATGGGCGCCTCAAGGTCAGCTTTTGGGAGCAATTGTTTTGCTTTCTGATGTTGATAAGAAAAAATGTTTGCTGCTAAGAGCCTTACTCCGGACCTGTTCAAATAGCGCATTCCTGCTTTGAACAGATGATTCGCACTTCCAAATACTTTGAAATTATTAATAAATGTGAACGACTTCTCAGCTGATTGTTTCTTCAACCATTTATGGAGCAGGCAGAGTCTGCTAAATCTTTCATCATTCCCTTCAGGGACTGGTCCGCTGATGAGGATGTTTACTTTAAGTCCATCAAGTCTCTGTAGGAGATCAGAAAAGTCTCTCTTCAGAATCTCTGTCTCATCGCGATATCTGCTGATCCAGCGTGAATGACGAGCTTTTCCAAAGCAGGATGTTGGTCCAAGATTTTAGGGATTTTTTCTGATATTTCTCTCACTGTATTTTTGTAGCAGCTATAAACTTTGGTATTCTTGCTACAAAAAGCCTCAATTCCATTAATTGATCCGTCTTGTATGATAACAGTCTTTGCTGGAGGGGCTCTTACTTTGTTATGTGTCCATTTGATGCGGCTGGGTTTCTCCTGGTGGCTTTGACTGGTCCTGGGGGATGCGTCATCTTTCGGGGAACTCAAGGCTGCGAATCTGTTTTTCAGCGGGATTCCAGGTGGAGAAATATCTCTTGTTTTTGGCTGAAACCTCTTTTGTTAACTTTTAGCAGAAGCGGCAGTTCTGGGTTCAGAGGTTTCTCTGTGTCGGAGTGTCTTTTGTTTTTTCTTCCTCGGAGAACGGGCTGGGGTTGATTTCATGCGTTTTAAAGCTGGCCAGTTTTCATTATAGTGCGGAGTTCTGCCGCTCAGACGCCTGTAGGGAGTCTCTGTGGCACGGTTAGACCGATGTAACCCAGGGCTGTTTGTATTCAAAGGTAAAGGTAAAGTTGTGTCATTTTGTCCATAATCAGCGTGGAGATCAAAATTAATTTCCAGACGACGTAGCTTCGTTTCAATGCCCTCAATTCTGTGGAGCAGTTTTTCAAAATCCTCAGCTGAGCAAAAAGCCATGTTGATAAGTCCATAGAAAAGTAATCCAAGAAGAGATCTGGTCCAATACAGTAACTCCAGGGGCTGGGAAAATAAAGTACCTAAGAAAAGGTTAAGAAAGAAAACAAGAAAAGCAAACAGAAAAGAAAATAAAGTGAACGGATCTGGAGAGAGACAGAGAGCAGCTGCTCCTCCTTCAGCAGACAGCGAGAAGCCAGGGCAACAATGGAATTGTTTAAAACAAAACATATCCATGTGTTAGAATGGCCCAGTCAAAGTCCAGATCTAAATCCAATCGAGAATCTGTGGCAAGATCTGAAAGCTGCTGTTCACAAACGCTGTCCATCTAATCTGACTGAGCTGGAGCTGTTTTGCAAAGAAGAATGGGCAAGAATTTCAGTCTGTAGATGTGCAAAGCTGGTAGAGACATACCCTAAAAGACTGGCAGCTGGAATTGCAGCAAAAGGTGGTTCTGCAAAGTATTGGACTCAGGGGGCTGAATAATTACGCACACCCCACTTTTCAGTTATTTATTTATAAAAAATGTTTGGAATCATGTAGGATTTTCGTTCCACTTCTCACGTGTACACCACTTTGTTTTGGTCTTTCACGTGGAATTCCGATTAAAGTGATTCATGTTTGTGGCTGTAATGTGACAAAATGTGGAAAAGTTCAAGGGGGCCGAATACTTTTGCAAGCCACTGTATGTATGAGTCTCATGTATTTTTGGTTAAAACAAGCATTCTGTTCTGTTCAGTAAAGTTACTCGCCGTGGGTAGAGTAGCCAGAAACGTTACTCAAGTAAGAGTAGCAATACTCCATACATAAACATAAAATTATTACTCAAGTAAAAGTAAAATGTACGGGCTAGTAAAACTACTCCAAAAGTAAATTTTTTTCAAAAGGTTACTTAAGTAAATCTAACTAGTTACTACCCGCCTCTGTTTAAAGATTATTTAGCAAACTTGAGCGCCAAATTCCTATTTTCAACAATTGAGTGTGAGTAGTCTAGTCATTCCACCCTGGATACTGAATGGTTCAAATGCATTTTTTATATCTAAATAAAAGCTTAAAAGTCAAATAATAATCATAAGCATAATGATGACATTCACTTCTGACCAGCACAGTATGTTCACAAATGACTGACTTATATGAACATTTTGTATGATCACAAAATTAGATTTCTTGGATACAAATAAAAACAAATTGCTTCATGGCAGTCTATGGAAAGTTCAGAAGTTCATCTCTCAAGGATAATTTCAGCAATCCAAATGTCTTCACTAATATCATGTGAGCTAATGTGACATGAATGGGTAGCTGCAGCCCACATTCCTGCATTTAAAATACTTATCAAATCTGTTTTCAGTGGAACATGGGACATATGAGCCTCCCTTCAAAGGGGCAAGCCCTCAGCAAAGCAGCAGGGATTACGTTTCTCTTTGTTGTGGGAAGAGCAATCAGGCTAATTATTAAGTGCCTGCTACCAGCGAATATCTCCATAATTGAATTGAGACTCTCTCCAGCTTGGATTCTTAAGTGCATGGGGGGTGAGATGCTGCTGGTGTCACTCCTTGCTTCTGGTTTGAATTTGGAGAAGAGATGCAGCTTTGGCTGTTTAATTTTCTGATAGCAGCTGATAGCACTCTCAGGGATTCAGAAAAGCCTTAGGTCATTTTTGGCTTGTTTATCTGAGAGCTAGAGGAAATGCCACAATGAACTTTTCTCAAGCACCCTTTGGGTTCAAACTGAATCACAGTCATGCAAAATGGATTTTTTTCATTATGAGCCCCATAATTTCCTAGAGAAATGCTAATGCATTTACTGATGCAACCAGGAAACCCAAACAGAGCTGCTCTTTAAAAATTTAGGTAATTTCTTTTTTTTACATAATAGTACAAAAAAAATGCTCTATTAAAAATGACTTGAATGATCTACCTTAGCACCAGAATATACAACAAAACACTCTACAAAATGTAATTGGTTAATTGGTATTAATTTGGTAGTCACTTATATACCAAATTAGCATTACAGCATATTATAACTGTTCCTTCTGCAGACATGACTTCTCTCATTGCGTCATTTTTATGTTCAGTGCCATGTAAAAGTATTCACACTCCTCCAACTTTTGTGTTGTTAAAAGCACAAACATCAATGTGTTTTCATTCAATTCAATTCAAATGGAAAATAAATGCTGTATTAACTTAATACTCAATGTAGCTTGCCATCACCAGTGTGTGAATGTGTGCGTGAACGGGTGAATGACTGAATGTAGTGTGAAGCGCTATGGGGTCCTCAAGGACTAAATAAAACGCTATTCAAGTACAGGCCATTTACCATTAACCATTTAATCCAAACAAATTTATTCAAAGAGTAACCATAGATGGTGATGACAGGAGGGATATCCTGTAGAGGTTCGTGTTATAGCACATCTGAAGAAGCCTCTGACTAAAGACACCATTGCTGCCTTAAGTCTCATAAAGAGGATGCTCTGGGTTGTAAGTCATGTTTAAATTTTTTATTTTTTATTAATCATCCTTCTGTAGGCAATCATCCATAGAGGCTCCAGAGCATTATCGAGAAATGGGAGCTAACCAACACAACGTAGCTCGTAATTTTTAAAGTGGAAGGTGTAAAAGTTGAATAAATGTTGGCATTATTTAGGCCAGGCATTAGTTTGGGCAGCCCATCAAGCAGCATGGGGTCCTGGTGTTCCGCCCGCAAGAGTGCGGTGGTTGTTCTTGTTGTGCTGTGTGTACAGTGTACGGATGGAGAGGTAAAATAAAGAAACCGTGACTGAAGAAATAGTCCAGTTATTTTCAGAACAACTACGACATGGTGTCAGATTAAATATGGATATCGCCAGAGCACCCTCGACGAAGATAAACTGGGATTTGCCGAACCTACCTGGAGAGTGGGAGAAGTTTAAACAGCATGTGCAGCTGATGTTCACGGGACCGCTGCAGAGCAAGAATCAGGCTGAGAAGTGCAGTTACCTGCTACTGTGGGTTGGAGAAAAGGGGAGAGATATTTTCAACACCTGGGCATTAACAGAGGACGCCACAAAGCAGCTCGCGACATATTATGACCACTTCGAGGATTATGTTATGCCAAAGAAGGATATTATCTTTGGCAGGTACAGATTTAATGAAAAGGTTCAAGGTGCGAATGAAATATTGGAGCAATTTGCTACAGAGCTAAAGTTGTTGGTGAAGGACTGTGACTATGCTAATGAGGAAGAAATGGTCGGTGATCGCATCGTGTTTGGCATACACTCGCCCAAAGTGAGGGAGAAGCTTCTGAGTGTGGGATCAGCATTAACATTGGACAAAGCTATGGACATTGCAAGATCCCATGCGCTAGTTTTAGCACAGATGCGCGCCATTGAAAATAGCGGGACAAGCAGCGCACGCGAACAGGTCGTACACGCGGTGCACAGGCGACAGCACACAGCGAAGGAGGGAGCAAGAGGAGCCCGCTGCAGCCACGACAAGACGGACTCAAAACTAAACGGCCCAAGCAAAGATCACGGCAGAAATTGTGGATACTGTGGTAACAAAGCACATTGGGACAACAGTCGATGCCCGGCCAGAGGTAAACAATGTGCCAAGTGTGGCAAATTAAACCACTTCGCCAAGGTCTGTAAATCCACAAAAGCAAGATCAGTACATCCAGTAAGTGACAACTATGCAGCTAATGAGACAGATGAATTTTTCATTGATGCTGTTACAAAGAATGGGCATTTATTAGAATCTGAGCAAGCTTTTGCAAATATTAAGCTGGGAGAACAGGGCACAGATCTTAAATTTAAGCTAGATACTGGTGCACAGGTTAACGTTATTTCCCTGAGAGTGTTCCACCAGTTGAAGACCACATGCAAGCTGCAGCCTACGTCACGCACACTGACCGAGTATGGTGGACAGCCACTTATGGTTAAAGGCATGTGCAAAATGTACTGTGCATACAAGGACTGCAGCATGATGTTGGACTTTTATGTAGTGAACACAAAAGCCCCACCAGTCTTAGGCCTCAATGCATGCCTTGATTTGGACTTAATAAAGCTAGTGTTGTCCATAAATGCACCAGTGGATCAGAAATCCATCACAGAGGAGTTTTCTGATGTTTTCAAGAGAATCTGATTATTCCCAGGAGAATGCACCATTCATCTCGACCCGTCTGCTACACCTGTGGTATGCCCACCAAGGAGAGTCCCCATAGCTCTTAGCAGGCGCCTTCAAAAGGAACTGCAAGTACATGGAGGACACTAATATTATTGCCAAGGTAAGAGAGCCATCAGAATGGGTTAATTCACTAGTGGTAGTTGAGAAGCCACGCACAAGGAAGCTACGTGTCTGCCTCGATCCCAGAGACCTGAACAAAGCCATCAAAAGGCAGCATTACCCATTACCAACGCTTGAGGATGTGATTCCAAAGCTGACAGGTGCAAAACACTTCAGTGTGTTGGATGCACGTTCAGGATACTGGGCCATCAAACTCACCACCGAATCCTCCAAGCTGATAACATTCAACACGCCACTCGGGTGTAACCATTTTCTGAGGCTTCCCTTTGGACTGATTTTAGCTAAAGATGAGTTTCAAAGGAAGATTGACGAGAAAAAAGCAAGAGAGCATGAACACATTTGATACATATGACATCAAGCATTTACTCGAAGGCAATTGTAAACAGATGGGTTTTTAGTCTCAATTTAAAGCAGTTCAGAGTTTCAGCAGCTCTACACTCGTCAGGAAGTCTGTTCCAGATAAGGGGAGCATAGAAATTTAAAGCTGCTTCTCCATGTTTAGTTCTGAGTCTAGGGATGTTTAATAGGCTAGAGTTGGAGGACCTGAGTGGTCTTGGTGGTTGGTACTGTGACAACAGGTCTTCAACATATTTTGGTGCTAAGCCATGTAATGATTTATAAACTAGTAGGAGTATATTGAAGTCTATTCTCTGAGCTACACGGAGCCAGTGTAAGGACTTTAGAACTGGGGTGATGTGCTCTACTTTCCTTGTTCTAGTGAGGACGCGAGCGGCAGCGTTCTGGATCAGCTGCAGCTGTCTGATTGACTTTTTAGGCAGACCTGTGACGATGCTGTAGCAGTTATCAATAAACGCATGGGTGAGTTTTTCTAGGTCGTGTTTAATCCTAGAGATGTTCTTCAGGTGATAGAACGCTGACCTTGTTATTGCCTTTATGTGACCCTGGAGGTTCAGGTCTGAGTCCATTACTACACCTAGGTTTCGAGCCTGATCAGTAGTTTCTAGCTGTATTAATTGAAGCTGTGTGCTGACTCTTGATTGTTACTCCTTGGGTCCAAAAATAATGACTTCAGTTTTGTTTCTATTCAGCTGGAGAAAGTTATGGCACATCCATCCATTTATTTGGTCAATGCATTGATTTAGGGTTTGAATGGGTTGTCACCTGGTGACATTGTAATGTAGAGCTGAGTGTCATCCGCGTAGTTATGGTAGCTAATGTTATTGGTTGCTATAATCTTGCCTAGTGGGAGCATGTAGATAATAAATAAGAGAGGCCCCAGGATGGAGCCCTGGGGCACCCCACATGTGATTTCTGTTCGTTCTGATGAAAAGTTTCCTATTGAAACATAGAAGTCCCTGTTCTTTAGGTAAGACTAGAACCAGCCAAGTAGTGTACCAGAGAGTCCGACCCAGCTCTCCAGTCGTTCCAATAAAATATCATGATCAACAGTGTCAAATGCTGCACTGAGGTCCAACAGAACGAGCACTGTGGTTCTACCACAGTCTGTATTTATGCGGATGACATTGAATACTTTGACGAGGGCAGTCTCGGTGCTGTGGTGAGCACGGAAACCAGACTGAAAAACATCAAAACGGTTTGTCATTGTTAGGAAGCCATTTAACTGCTGAAACACAGCTTTATCAATAATATTACTGATGAATGGAAGATTAGAGATTGGCCTGTAGTTCTGCATTAACGTGTTGTCCAGATTTTTCTTCTTTAGCAGTGGTTTAATAACTGCTGTTTTTAAAGCCTGAGGGAAGACACCTGATAGCAGTGATGAGTTCACTATTTGAACAAGATCAGACCCAATAACAGGAAGAACTTTCTTTAGAAAAGCTGTGGGTAGGATATCAAGACAGCAGGAGGAAGAGCTTAATTGGATAATGATTTTTTTCAAGGCTGTTCTGGTTTAATTCGTGGAATTCAGACATTTTCTCTCCATTGTTGTTGATTGGGGATGGCACTGGTTGTGGGTTCGATATTGAGGTACAGATTGACCTTCTAATTGTTAGAATCTTTTCAGTGAAAAAACTGGCAAATTCATTGCAGGCCCTGGTAGAGTTTAGTTCAGGGGCTACTGTCACTAAAGGATAGTTAGTCTTTCCACTGTTGCAAATAGAGTCTGTGCATTATTAATGTTTCTGTTGATGATTTCTGAAAAGAATGATTCCCTAGCATCTTTTATAGTTAGCTGATATCTATTCAGTCTCTCTTTCTAGATCTCATAGTGAACCTGGAGTCGAGTTTACCGCCATTTTCTCTCGGCTCGTCGACACTCTCTATTTTCACTACGTACCAGTGCATTACTTGTCCACGGAGACTTCTTTCTTCCTGAGACTACTTTCACTTTAGTTGGAGCAATGGAATCCATGATGTCTGAGATTTTCGCAAGGAAATTATCTACCAGCTTATTGAGGGTGTGGTTTCTATCGTTGATGACATCCTCGTTTTCGGTGCAACGAGCGAGGAAGACGACAGGAACTTCCACGCCATGCTGCAGAGGTCACGAGAGAGAGGGGTCCGACTAAACCCTGAGAAAAGTGTCATCGGAGCTAATGAAGTGAGCCATTTTGATCATCTCCTTTAAGCAGAAGGCATAAAACCAGACCCAACAAAAGTCGCCGCCATTAAGATGATGGAGCCGCCGAAAAACCGAGCAGAGCTAGAAACTGTGCTGGGAATGGTGAACTACCTTGCAAAGTTTGCGCCTGGTCTGTCAGAAATTAACAGCACCTTTGCGCCAGATGCTGAAGCAGTCCAACGAGTTCCTGTGGGACAAACAACATGACACAGCGTTCTAAAAAATGAAAGACATCATCACCTGAGAGCCAGGGCCAGTTCTCTCCTTCTTTAATCCTAACAAAGAGCTCAGCCTTCAGGTGGATGCATCTAAGCATGGTTTAGGTGCCGTGCTACTACAGGAAGGCAGGCCCATCAATTATGCTTCTAAGGCTCTGAGGTGAACTACGCACAGATCGAAAAAGAGATGTTTGGGTTCAAGCATTTTCATCAATATATATATGGAAGACACATCTGTGTCGAATCAGACCACAAGCCCTTGGAGTCGATCATGAAGAAGCCACTGGCTGCAGCTCCCACCAGGCTTCAGAGAATGATACTCCAGCTCCAGAAATACAATTCCGCCATCACCCACCGTCCCGGCAAAGATATCCCTGTAGCTGATACGCTGCCCAGACAGTCACTTATTGACCACAACACCAGCATCAGTGAGTGGATAAATGTACAAATACACACGGTCTTCAGCAGTTTGTTGGTGAGTGAGGACAGACTGGATGAGATCCGTGTGGAAACAGAGAAGGACGAACAGCTGGGTAAAGTGATTCATCCTGGGTGGCCTAAGGAAAGAAGAAACTGCCCACAGAGCGTGAAGGAGTTTTGGAATCACAGAGACGAGCTGAGTAAAATGAATGGAATACACTTCAAAAGTGAAAAGATGATAATTCCTACAGAAGGTCCACACAGGGCACATGGGCATTGATAAATGTAAGCAAAGAGCCCGGGACATCATGTTCTGGCCCGGAATGTCCAAGAGTATAGAGACAATGGTAAAAAAATGCAGCACATGTCAAGAGCACTTGCCAGCAAACACAAAAGAGCCCATGATCCCCCATTGCATCCCTGACAGACCGTGGCAAGTGGTCGGGACAGACATCTTCGTGTGGTGAGGTGAGAATTATATCATCACAGTTGACTACTACAGTAGATTTTTTGAACTAGACAGACTCATCAGCATCACCTCGTCATCTATCGTACACAAGCTAAAAGCAGTTTTCGCTAGGCGTGGGATCCCTGAAGTTGTAGTTTCAGACAACGGGCCCCACGTTGCATCCAAAGAGTTTGAATCATTTTCAGACACACCACAGCAAGTTCACATTACCCTCAAAATAATGGCCTTGCAGAGAGGACTGTAAAAACAGGAAAATCACTCATGGACAAAGCCAGAGACGATGGACGAGACCCATATCTCAGTCTCCTCGAATACCGCAACACACCAGTTGACAATTTCAGGTCTCCTGCCCAACTGCTGATGAGTCGCAGGCTCAGATCAGTCTTGCTGAACACCAACAGACAGCTGCAACCTGAGATCGTCAGCTACAAAGATGGACACGCAAAACGCCATCCAAACCATTACCTCCGCTACACAGTGGAGAACATGTTAGAGTCCAGGAACGGGGCGCTGGAAGCCTGCAACCATCATCCAGCCAGCTGATGTATCGTCGTAACCGCAGACATCTCCGGATGACCGCAGAGAACTGTCCGGACAAGAGGATCAGCTCAGCTGACACAGGATACACAGAACATGACACACACAAAAAAATTCCATGCTCACCTGAAGAATATACACACATGAAAGCACCATCCCTACCTAATACACACACACCAGAGCTCTTGACCACCACAGCTTCATATCACACCAAGTCAGGCCGAGAGGTCAAGACACGATCCGTGATGGATCTGTAACCAAATGTAAAGGGTGTAGGCGGATCGCTGTCCTATATATATATATATATATATATATATATATATATATATTTATATATATATAAAATTCATGAAGTATGTTGACTGGTAATATAGTAGTTCATGTAATAGATTTCCGAGAAAAGAGAGATTGGGTTAAAGCTGAAATTATCTCTGTGTAGATCATATGGAAAATGTTAATGTCAGTGTTTACATACAGATGTTGTATGACCCAGGAAGTAATGACATCATAGGGTCACAATAGTATATTATTTGTATCTTGTTGAAAATTGCATTGTTACTGCATTCAGAGTTGACACCGTATCTAATACGAAATTTATTTCAAGGTCCAGTTGGAAGTATACCAGGTGTATTTGCCTCATTGATATGCTAGTTGTTGCAGTATATTCCTATTTGTTCCATGCACAAACCCAGACATTGTTGTTTTCTTTCAAAAAGAGGAGGAGGAGGAGAATAAATGTTGGCATTATTTAGGCATGGCATTAATTTGGGCAGCCCATCAAGCAGCATGGGGTCCTGGTGTTCCGCCGGCGGGAGCACGGTGGTTGTTTTTGTTGTGCTGTGTGTACAGTGTACGGATCGAGAAGTAAAATAAAAAAACCGTGACTGAAGAAATAGTCCAGTTATTTACAGAACAACTATGACAGAAGGTAAGTAACAGATGGTTAAAAAACAATAGAAAGGTATGGTGTGCATTTGTATTCATCCTCTTTTTTCTGATATGTCAGTTTAAATACAAGTGTTCTGTGAAGATGTGTAGACATCTGTTGGAGGATATTAGTGAACAAACAGCACCATGCTGTATTGATGCTTTTATTTAGGAGGGACAAGGAAGCTAGTATGAGTTGATATGGAGACAGATGGAGCCAAATACAGTTCAGTCCTGGAAGAAAACCTATTAGAGTTGAGACTGCTGCAGAGATTACCGCGGTGAAGTTAGTTTTAAGTTGGATATTCAACGGACATTCGTTTCATTAAAGTGGAGACTCCCTCCGACGTCTCACCGACAACTGCTCTCATGGAGCGGATGCATCGCAGCTGAAGACTCGCTCCTGAAGGCGGTGGTTTCGGTTAGGGACCATCAATAAATTTCCAGACATCCCAGAAAATAAGACAATACCTTTGAGATCTCCTGACAAAGTAACGCCTAAATATTGATGCGTTGTTGCTCGACACCTGAAATACACGACACACCGATTTATTGATCAAAAAAATTATGTGTAATATTTCTTATAAATTTTTTACTGTAATAGTGAGGGGTCTTCTTTAATAGCTTCCAGGTCATGTGACTGAGTGACACCAAATCAATCTTAAAATGTCTTACTACATCTAAATAACCAGACACAACAATTTATTTCCAATTTTAATGCAAATCATATTTTATATTAATATTTTACTGTAATATTTCATGTTTTTCTTCAATAGCTTCCAGTTCATGTGACTGAGTGACACCAAATCAATCTTAAAATGTCTTAATACATCTAAATAACCAGACACAACAATTTATTTCCGATTTGAAATGAACGAGCACGCTGGAAGGTGAAACAAGAGCCCGCGAGAGCCTAGGGGTCATAAAGTTAAATGGGTGTATGTTCCTTTAAGAGAGGCTTTAAATTAGAGTGAGAAAATACCTTCCAACACAACCTATTTTATTGACTGAAACACAAAATATACTTTAATATGCATTAATAAGCACAGTGGAAACCACCTTAGCTCTACCGCAGAAGCTAATATACAGTATACAGTGTCCTTGATCTCTGCTCATGGGGGTACAGCCAATTAACACTAAGGAAGATGAATGATGCCGTTGGATTGGTTTGCAAATGCCAGCCAATGGTGTTTCAAGTAGCATTGCATCTAGGTGTTTCAGCTTCCAAGCTGCATTTTCTTTTGATTATTTTAGATGTTCTCTACAAAATAAAAAAAAATCCACAAATAAGCGAATTTTCCACGAATAATTGGAAGTTTTGTTCCGGAGAAAAATCCACAAATGGGTGCAAATACGCAACCTGGAATTGGCCAATTACATTAAAAAAATTATATACATACAAAATTCCAATTGTCTTTTCATCTCCATGTGCTGTTTTTACAGACTGATCCAGAGCTGGCAGGGACTGAGTTTACAGCAGAACAAATAAGACACTCAAACAGCACTGGGTATTGTCCGAAGAGATATAACTGCTTTTTAGCCTCCAGGTAAAGCGTCCGTGTTGCAACAATACACCTTAAAAGATGGAAACATTTTAGGAGGAGATACTCCAATCTACTAGCAAGCAAAGATTGCAGACATAAGACGAGAAAGAGAAAATCATGGCTAACTGCACATTTTAAGGCGGAATGTTCACAAGGCCAGACACACCATCTGCTACTTTTTTTCCACTAGCTATCGACAAACAACAGGGAGCAGCAGAAAATCATCGAGAGAGCAGAGACATATAGAAACCAAAAAGCTTTTACTGATGGTTCTACTGCAGGGCCTCTCAGTCCACTGATAGAAAGGCTATGTCTTGATAATTAATGGGTGTTTACATTTAGCCAATTTATTACATAAAGAATGTGAGGCACCCTCATTAAGCAATGTATTCACAACTGAAAAGGATTTATGGTTTTAAGAATATCACTTTGATATCATCCATCCATCCATCCATCCATCCATCCATCCATGATGCTAACAGAGGTTGAGCTAGAATTTTTTTTTTGTCGCTCATTTTCACTGACGTGGATATAAACAAAAAAAAGGTAATAATCTATTTTTACCCATCCATTTTTAAAACGATAGTAAAAACATATTCAGTAGTGTTCAATTTTGATTCACTTTAATTCATATAAAATTTGAACAAAATCCACAGAGAATCCCCACCGTGCCATCACACATTGAGCAGATGAATAGGCTACATGTATTAATTATAAATATTTCACTTGCTGTGGCCTGATCGCTCTGAATGGAGCTGAACTGTGCTCCATTTTTTTGAGTAATGGAGGCTGAATCAACACTGTTGCCAGACTGGAGACCAGAATTCCGCCCAAGTTTTAAAATCAGAGAACATTACTCCAATTGAAGTGAGAAAAACTGAGCAAGAGTCTCTGAATTAGGGCTTTCTTGATCGCGCTCTTTTTGCGTCAGTGGTTAAGCTGCAGCGATCTGTCCTGCCAGTCTGTGTCCGGTGCCGTCACAGATGGCTCCAAAGCCTCTGTAACTCCTCTTCGTGCTGTCAGATCCTGGATGGGAATCTGTTTTTGATTGATTTAATTACCTGTACGAAGTGTGTAACGTTGGAAATGTCAGCACGTCGACACCAAGTGGTCAGGGGTGTGAATTGCAATCTGTCAAAATGGCTGATGGCCTTCAGATCTTTACATCACCATAAAGACAGTTAAATATGGAAAATATATATTTAACGGCAACCCTAGACGCTAACCTTTCTTACAATTTTCTTCGACTTACAGTTTAACTAGCAGCAGAACGTGTGTTGTAAAACCTAAAGTTAGCATTTGATTTGTAGCTTCTAACAGACCTTTTCCACTTAATTGTACATTTGAATCAGATGCTAACTTCAGTCTCACATTTTTCACCTGAAACAGCTGTGATGCTTGAACAGCCTTGTACAAGTTAGCAGCAGAATGTTTCACATTGATTTCCCTACTCTGATAGAATAATTTGCTTTTGTGTACCAGCTAACAGCTGATGGGAGGCCTTTACCTCTCAAAAGCTACCGGAGCAAAACAGTTCACTCCGTGAAAGCGTTTTATGTGTCCTTAAGGGGGTGGTGACAATTTTTAGGTGAGCATGATGAACTGGAATAAGTTCATAACTGCCGGTGTAAAGTCGCAATGTCTGTAGTCATTGAGGCATGAGATGATCTTGAAAACTGGGATAAGAATGGATTCTTTAAAACACTTAGGTACCAAGCTTTGGCGGAGGTGTTGAAGACCCCAGTCAATTTCACAGCACACGAGAACGGAGGGGCTGAAGCTGTTGGGGGCCTGTGGGCAAGAAGTGGGTACACCCTGGACAGGTACCAGCCCATCAGAGGACAACACAGAAGCATACACACAGACACACACACACCCTTACCTAAGGGACATTTAGAGAGCCCAATTAACCTCACATTTATGTTTCTGGACTGTGGGAGGAAGACAGAGTACCTGGTGAGAACCCATGCATGCACAGGGAGAACCTGTAACCTCGCTGAAGAAAGAGCCTAGGTATGGGATCCAAAACCAGAACTTTCCTGCTGTAGGGCCTCATTGCAACCAACTGCACCACTGTGCAGCCCATTGATTACCACAAGTGGCAAAAGATTTCAAACCACTTTTGTAGAAACTAATGTTGAAAGTTTTAGTGACGTAGCATAATAGAAACAGTATCAGTATGAACAGTAAAAATATTCAAATAATCTAATTCAGTTACAAACGCAAAAGTATGGCTGACGTCAGTCATCCTGCCACTGTGGGGTATAAAATACATCTCAGCCACACCTCCGTAGTGAGTTGGAGTTGGATGAGCAAGGAAGTGTCGACGCTAACCAGCCCTCCCCCCGCACTTCCCTCGGTCCGCCAGGCAACACCTTCATTTGCCGCATTTTTCAAACCTGGCAATGTAGGCGGAGTAGGACTCTGGTAGGGGGGTGAGTTGCTCTTTGAGTCTTAGTTAAAAAACAATTGGTTAAAATAATTGTTTCCTTCCATTTTATTTCTCCATTTCCCACCATTCTCAGAAACACTTTCAGACTTTTTTTAAACATTTATTTTCCATTTATTTTATGACATAAACTATATTTCAAAGACACAAATACCATTAAAACTGTCAACATCACCAAGAATTATGAAACAGTCATAGCAAAAAGAAGGTAAAGTGTAAGTTCTATGGTTTTAATATATTAATGATTTGCCATTTACCAGCTTCTAAAATTATTTACTGTTTAGGAAATAATGACAAAGCCATATAGAAGGTCTACAGGTAAACCAGGTACATCCTCTATAGAATGTAAAACCCTAGAATTTAAAGGGGAAGTACTTTCTTTTTACCATGACTGCAAATGCGGTCTGAAAACACTCAGGAAGTCACAGATGGCAGCAGTTTCTCATCACAGAAAAAACTACAATGTGTTTTCACACAGTTTCTGCATGTTGCCAACGCTGAACACCAGAACAGCAAGAAAAGTCTTCTTCATTTAACAGAGATAATTTAGCTGAGTCACCATATCGTAGATGCTCCAAAACAAATACAAATAAAGCAAATAGACAAACTGCTATGCAATTTTTTAATAGAAGCCATGCGTGGTAATATAGTGCTTTCAAAAGAGAGCACTGTGAGTTTGTCGAAAAGACAAAAAAATCCTCAGAGGAGTGAAAGACTAACCGCTAACTAGACAGGTAACCTTGTTTTAACCGATTTGGTCAGTTTAGAACAACTAAAACTGGATAACTTCACATATTTAACATACCATGCAAGATGAACAGATATGGTTAATATATAATAAATAATTATATATTGACCATATACACTTTCAAAAGACACCTTTAAGTTTGTCATTGTTTTCTTAGTTGAAGCGCTGCTGGATATATCGATCCTCCACTTCAGCTTCAACCCTCCAGCCCACTCTAAATCTGCCAAGAGGGAACTAAACGTTTGGATTTTATGACAAGATATCATTTGTGCAATAGGCCCAAAGATTCTATGTTTCAAGGCTTTCCCAGGTTTCCGAGTTGCACCGAAGTTGGCTTTTAATATCCACGTATTTCAGTGGAACATCTATTTCATGTACGCTGAAATGGAGATTTAATGATATGCAGAAGGAAGTAGGACGGTGAGGTTCCTTAAGGGCAAACCCAAAGTAGTTTCTCATCTTAAATAGTAAAATTACTTAACCATCATCTTATGCCTTGGCCACACGTAAGCGGAGTATCTCACAAAGCGAAGATAGTTTTCTATGAGTTGCCCCGTCATCCACACGAAAATGTAGATTTAGGGTACCAAAAATTATTCTTTCTAAAAACTTCAACCAAAGTGAAGATTTGCGCTTCCTCTATTTTAAGCGTTTGCTTGTGGACAGAAATAACCAGAGTTTTGGTTTTGCGACGTCACTGTCCGCGACAAAAATGCTCCGACATCACTTGTGAGTAGGGTTGCCAACCATTCCGTAAAAAACGGAATCGTTCCGTATTTAGAAAAAAAATGGATGCGTTCCGTATTAAAGTAATAAGGAACGCAATTTGTTCCGTATTTCTGTCAGAGCCAAAACGAGCAAACATTGTCATCTAAATCAATGAACGAGAGGACGTTCTATTTTGAAACTGCGCGGTATGTCAATTTCCTGCTCTTGTGTTTTGTTGTCACCAATAAGATACGAGGACTTACATTCCCACTCAGCTCATTGGTCAAGATAGGCCCACTGCTCCTCATAAGGAAGACGTGTCGGCGAAACAGACAGCAAAAATAAAGCAGCATGGACGACACCGGCTCGGAGAATATACAAGATTTACCAACCAGTACTGCTTCTACAAGCACTGACAGTGCTACGGTTGCCAACCGTCCCGTAAAAAAACGGAATCATCCCGTATTCAGAGAAAATATTGAGGTATAAAGGAACGCGATTTGTCTCGTACTTCAGCTAGAATGAAAAAAAGACAAAGCTGGAGTTATTCTGTGTCTTTACGCTGCGCAGCTCTTTCATCTTCTCTCACTCTCTGCCTCTCCCCTCTCCTGTTGCTCCTTCAATCATAAAACTGATCAATGATCGGCTTTTCTGTCACCAGTCCCGTCTCTCTCGTTTGTTTATCGGCCATTTTGCGCTAGAAAGAGGAAACCAGCGGATGTCGCGCTAAACAACAGCAGCACGTTTAATTAGCCTACCTGTCGTTAGAATAATCGTAATTGGCCTATGACTTTCTAGTATCATCTGATGTTTGCTGGAGCCACAGCCGTAAAAGCTGCTGGTCATGATATCGGTTTGGATATGTGGTGAGATGGAAACATAAAGATGAAACCAGGAGATGTTCTTACTGAATCATCAGAGCTGAACAGCTGATGGAGAAACAGGTTTACCTTTTAGGTGACATGAATGAGTTGAAGGGAAGTTATAAACTGTTTCTGAGAGACAATGAACACCAGGATCCTTTTCTACAGGGCATAGGTAGGGCATTAACAGGGAATTAACATACATTTCTTTCTTATTCTCATTTAAAATTCCTAGCTTTTAATAAATAATTATCTGAATCTTACAACCAATTGGATGTAGTGGTCATAAATCCTTCCTCATATATAGTAAATATTAAGTCTAATACAGTATACATTCTAGTAAGCTATAGTACATTTTCCTTTGGGAAGGTACCATCCGTGCAGTCTGCAATTCTGTCAAAGAAAGATGTTGAATCTATTTAATTATTATAGAAGAATTCTTGATTTCTGTGCATTTGTTTTACACATGCATTAAATTAAAGTCAATTAGGTGGATTAAGCATCATGAGGCGGAGGGTGGGGGGTGGTTCCTTATTTTTTTGCTGGGAGTTGGCAACCCTACTTATGAGAACTGTGTGGTCCACTCAGAAACCCTCAGAGAGGGGTTGGTATTATCAATTGTCCAAGCACTTTTTGCTAGCTTGTTTTTACAAGCTCAATTACTGCTGTAAATAGAAGTTAGAACGTTACTCTGAGGGGATAGGATTTGGGGGAACTACAGATTAGGCATGTCTATGAACGTCCTTAACAACTCACTTATGCGGTTAGGTGTGGATAGTTTTTTTGTTTTTAAACGAGGTGGTGAGAATATTTGTTGTTTTTTTTAAACCCAGCTACGTGTGTAAGGCAAGGCAAGGCAGTTTAATTTGTATAGCACACTTTCAACAGCAGGGTAATTCAAGGTGCTTTACATGATTTGGTGATTTAAAAAACAAAACAAAAAAAACAATGGAGATTAAAAGTAAAAGAAACACATATAACACATGATACACAATAAAGTAAGAGAAATATCATTAAAGCAAGAGAGCATGAACACATTTCATACATATGACATCAATCATTTAATCGAAGGCAATTCTAAACAGATGGTTTTAAGTCTCGATTTAAAGCAGTTCAGAGTTTCAGCAGCTCTACACTCGTCAGGAGGTCTGTTCCAGATAAGGGGAGCATAGAAACTGAAAGCTGCTTCTCCATGTTTAGTTCTGAGTCTAGGGATGTTTAGTAGGCTAGAATTGGAGGACCTGAGTGGTCTTGGTGGTTGGTACTGTGACAACAGGTCTTCAACATATTTTGGTGCTAAGCCATTTTATGATTTATAAACCAGTAGGATTATTTAGAAGTCTATTCTCTGAGCTACAGAGAGCCAGTGTAAGGACTTTAGAACTGGGGTGATGTGTTCTACTTTCCTGGTTCTAGTGAGGACACGAGCAGCAGCTTTCTGGATCAGCTGCAGCTGTCTGATTGACTTTTTAGGCAGACCTGTGAAGATGCTGTTGCAGTAATCAATCTGACTAAAGATAAACGCATGGATTAGTTTTTCTAGGTCCTGTGGCAACAGCAGTCCTTTAATTCTAGAAATGTTTTTTAGGTGATAGAAGGCTGACCTTGTTGTTGGCTTTATGTGACCCTGGAGGTTCAGGTCTGAGACCATTACTACACCTAGGTTTCGTGCCTGATCAGTAGTTTCTAGCAGTATTAATTGAAGCTGTGTGCTGACTCTTGATAATTCCTCTTTTGGTCCAAAAATAATTACTTCAGTTTTGTTTCTATTCAGCTGGAGAAAGTTATGGCACATCCAACCATTTACTTGGTCAATGCATTTATTTAGGGTTTGAATGGGTTCAGAGTCACCTGGTGACATTGTAATGTAGAGCTGAGTGTCATCCGCGTAGTTATGGTAGCTAAGTTTATTGGTTGCTATAATCTTGCCTAGTGGGAGCATGTAGATATTAAATAAGAGGGGCCCCAGGATGGAGCCCTGGGGCACCCCACATGTGATTTCTGTTCGTTCTGATGAAAAGTTTCCTATTGAAACATAGAAGTCCCTGTTCTTTAGGTAAGACTCTAACCAGCCAAGTAGTGTACCAGAAAGTCAGACCCAGCTCTCCAGTCGTTCCAGTAGTATATCATGATCAACAGTGTCAAATGCTGCACTGAGGTCCAACAGAATCAGTACTGTGGTTCTACCACAGTCTGTATTTATGCGAATGTCATTGAATACTTTGACGAGGGCAGTCTCGGTGCTGTGGTGAGCACGGAAACCAGACTGAAAAACATCAAAACGGTTTGTCATTGTTAGGAAGCTATTTAACTGCTGAAACACAGCTATTTCAATAATCTTACTGATGAATGGAAGATTAGAGATCGGCCTGTAGATCTGCATTAACGTGTTGTCCAGCTTCTTCTTCTTTAGTAGTGGTTTAATAACTGCTGTTTTTAAAACCTGGGGGAAGACACCTGACAGGAGGGATGAGTTCACTATTTGAACAAGATCAGACACAATAACAGTAAGAACTGTCTTTAGAAAAGCTGTGGGTAGGATATCAAGACAGCAAGAGGAGGAGCTTAATTGGATAATGATTTTTTTCAAGGCTGTTCTGGTTTAATTTGTGGAATTCAGACATTTTCTCTACATTGTTGTTGATTGGGGATGGCAATGGTTGTGGGTTTGATATTGAGGTACAGATCGACCGTCTAATTGTTAGAATCTTTTCAGTGAAAAAGCTGGCAAATTCATTGCAGGCCCTGTTAGAGTTTAGTTCTGGGGCTACTGTCACTAAAGGATTAGTTAGTCTTTCCATTGTTGCAAATAGAGTCCGTGTATTATTAATGTTTCTGTTGATGATTTCAGAAAAGAACGATTCCCTAGCATCTTTTATAGTTAGTGTACACGGCCTTAGGGTATGCAGACCATCTGTATGCACTGATGAAGATTTACTCACCTCAGCATACAGAAATCTTGGAGTAGCGTCCACAAGAGCAGCCCAACACATGTTCTAATGCATTCAACTAATGATTAATTTGACCACATGGGGCACCAATAAATGTGAATGTAGCACTGGATTTTCATGGCCAGATGGTTGGGGGGAACATAAAGTATTGGGAAAAAAATGAAGATGATATGTGATGCGAGAATAACCTTTTTCTCTCCGGATGACGTAGCAAGCATTTTAGAGTCTAAAATGTAGACTTTTTATCCTTATGCACACGTTGGCACGTGACGTCTCGCACTCAAGCTCCCGCCCCACAGCTTCAGGCTGGAGTCCAAAATGACTACACACTGCGCTGACCACTGCTGTTATTAGCTGTCAGTTGTCAACCCATTACGCTAAAAAGAGGAGAAATAAAATCTAGTCAGTATGGTTAAATTATGGACAACCCTGAGCATCCTCCTCATGAGACTGTCATACAACAACAGAGCGTCTTCAGTCCGAGGCTTCTTCAGTTTCGCTGCAATACAGACCGCTACAGGAAATCCTTCCTGCCCACAGCTATCATCATCTACAACAACTCCTTAAAGAATTAATTATATGAGCTATACCAACACTTAATTTCCCTCTGGGATCAATAAAGTATTTTTGAATTGAATTGAATTAACATGTGCAGCGCTGTGGGCTGCACAAATAGAAGGACACTAATGTGACATTTTATAGGTTTCCAGCTGATGAAATATACCAAAGGCAATGGTTAATAGCCATGAAGAGAGTTCGACTGGATGATCCATCTAAATCCTGGGAGCAAAAGTCTCATGAAAGAATCTGCTCAGTTCACTTCATTGGACATATGTTGAAGTTTAAGATATAGCCTACATAGTTTCATAAGAATATTTAAAATAAATTGCTGATGTGCAAAGCTATATCTACTGTTAGCAAAGCTAGCATTGAACACTAAGAAATATATGGAACTGAAAGAAACACTTTTATGACCATGAAACTGCCTTATATCAAAACTTACACATTATTGTGGAGGTGTACCAAAACAATATTGTTCATCAGATAACTGTCAATATCCCCATACTGAATTGGTGGCTAATTCTGAGGACTGTTATCCCATAGCTCATTATCTATTTGAAACGGGTCTGAAAGCTTTGCGTTAAATACAGTTAGCCTTGCAGTTTATCTTTTTCGATTATCTATACAAAGATGATCTACATTAGTTTTTACATTTTCAGATACACCAATGTAGGTGGCAAGATAAGAAACAGTGTGAAGGCAGTTTTTCGGCCATCCCCATTTTTTCTGTTGTGGAGTGTTACGGGGTTCGATCTTCTAGCCCATTATTATGGAGGTTCTAGATATGAGCTGCAGTTACGGGCCTAAACAGTATGTGAGTTTATTTACGTTTATTTACCATCCGGAGCAACATGGTGGGGTGGACAGGGAGAAGAATCCGAGTTGAAGGAAATGTTTTCATTAGTAGTGAACAAAATGTACAGAATGAGAAATATGTGTTAGAGGGACAGCTTAGGTTGGAAAGTCAAAGGCAAGGCTAAGATGGTTAGGAGAGGAGGGATAAAAGTTATGTTGTACAGATGATGTAGAATATGAAGCTAACAGGCAGGTGGAAAAGAGGAAGATCACAGAGAAGGCTCACAGATGTAGTGAAGAACGATATTAAGGATGGGGTGAGATGAATGCAAATGGTTCAGTCTGGTGATCCCTGGGGGAAGCAGCCAAAAGCAGGAGAAATTGCATCAAGCTTGGTACTGTGTTGTGTAGCAAGCCTAAGAAACAACATCTGCTGGAGGCGCCATATCTGTTTTCATGACATACAAAACATATCAACATTCCTTCCTGAAGAAACTTAAATTAGTAAATGTTTTGTGCTCTGAGAGACATTCCGCACACCCAACGAAGGCAGCAATGGTCAAACCAAAGCAGAACATGTATACCACACAACAGCACATTATACTGTACATTATCACATGACATGAATTTCTATCTCATGTTGCTCACCGACTATGCATTCTTTATTGTCTTTATCTCGCATCAGTTTTTAGGCAGCTTTTACGCATAAAAACAAAGAAGAAACCCATTCCCCAGCATTCTTATCTTGCATGTGATAAAAGGATGGTAGTAGAATCGACATATTTAGAGGGAAGAAAGCAGAACAAATCACAAAGCACCTCAGGGTTATTGATAAGGTAAATTAGGAAGAAAAGTTGATATTATCTACAACTATATATTTGTTCCCTCTTTTTGCTTAAGTTTTTTAAGTGCCCTGCAAAAGTATTTACAATCTCTTACCTTTTCAGATTTTGTCAAATTACAGGCAAAAATGTGTTTTATTGAGATTCTCTACAAATGTGAAAAGCGCAACATGCATTTCTTTTCAGCCCCCTTTACATTGACACCCCGACATCAACTCAATTGCAATAACTTGCCCTCAGAGGTAACCTTAAAAGTAAAGGGAGTCCATCTCTGGGGAATTTAATATGAGAATACATCCAGCTGTTCTGTGACAGTCTCAGAGGTTTGTGAGAGAACAAAAGTGGACATGAGAAATTGAAAGCAAGCTTATAAAAGAATAATGAACATCTTATGGAGAATTGGACAATCCATCAACTAAAAATGGAAAAGATATGGCACAACTACAAACTTACTAAGATTCCACCAAACATGTTAAAGAGGATCCTCTGGTCAGCTGAGGCCAAAGTTGAACTTTTTGGCCAAACACTCAAAACACTGTGTGAAGCCAAAATAACAATGCACCCATGGTGAAATACGGTTGTGGCAGCATCATGCTGTGGGGATGCTTTTCTTCAGCAGTGAGAGGAAATCTGTTTACAGTTAGGAGTTTGGCTGGGAGCTAAAAACAGGACAATCCTGGAAGAAAGCCTGTTAGAGACAGAGACTGGGGTGGAGCTCCTAAATGTACAGACAGAGATACATTACTGGTTTACATAAAAATAAAACCTTTATAGGTTAGAATGGCCCAGTCAAAGTTCAGAAAGAAATCAAAGAGAATCTGTGGCAAGATGTGAAAATTGCTGTTCACAGATGTCCTCCATCCCCTCTTACTGGTTACAGGCTGTTTTATAGATGTTCATTGCTGGAAAAGACATACATCAAAGTACTTCCAGCTGTATTTTCAGCTCTGCAATCTATTAACTGAGGGTAGCTGAACACACATGCATTCAACATTCAGGTATTGTCAGGTATTTGATCGTCTGTCACATAAAACTCCAAGGAAATATATTGAAACGTGTGGTTGTAATGCAACAAAAATTGAAAATGGTCAAGCAGAGTAAATACTTTTGCAAGGCCACATAACTTTTTTTTCTTATCACCCAAATATCTGTTTTCATTGGTCATAGTTTAAACATTGATCATATGGCATAATCGTACATGCTTGCAAGAAAACCTACATTAGAACTTGATTTGACTTCTTCTATAAGCACTCCTGTAAACCATGTATATGTGCTGAGGTGAGTTCATCATTCATCACTGTCTTGTTGACTTACACGATTGCTGTCTCCAGTTTAATTCCAGTGTGATGATCAGTTGAGGGAGCTGAATTTCCCAGAGTGAGTCACCACTTTGGTGAGCACCACAGCACTTTTTTGAAGTGTCCAACAAATACTCAGAGAGATAGTCACTAGATTAGTTTCCTAATTATTATTGTAGAGTGATGAACAGAATATCAGTGACAGTATCAGAAGTATCGGTCTACTTGCATTGAGCCATTGTTGTGGTTGAGTCTGACAAAAGTGGTCTCCGGTGGCTGGTTGAGTACTGTCAAAATTTGATATCACAAAAGTAATTGAGAAAGAGAAACAGGTATCCCAAACTGCGTCAACAGAAATCCAAGCACATCATTTCTTTGATACTCTTTCCATCCAAGCTAAACTCCACAAAAATTAACCATGATTATAGTATATACTATTATAAAACAGTTCCTTGTGGAGTCCTTCTGTAAGAAAACGTCCATACAAGCAGAGGGCTCTTCAGCCAGTCATCGTTGGTTTGGTCTTTTATGTATTTCTCACTTTGTTATTGTCAATAATACTGAAAATGATTTTTCTCTTATGTGGATGCTTCGTCTGCCAAAGCAATCATTAAAACCTCTCCGAGTGTACCAGCTGTTGCTGTTTTCTTGAACAGCTCTTCTGCCCGCTTACTCTGAGCTTAAAACTAAGAACATTCTGTTTCTAAGTCTTGTCATAGGATGGTGGGCTTTGGACAATCTGTCAAAGTAAACAACTTTACTTTTTTTCTTTCTGTATTTTACCCCAGTTGTTTTCCCTCATTGGCAAAAAAAGGTATCTCGACTATGTTGTTCCATGTAACAACCCATCAAAACTCTGTAGTGGAGATGAGGGTATCCTGTGATTGTGGATCTTGATGGATCCTCCTCATGTTAGAGCTATGGGGGACCTTCTCCATTGCTAGTCATGCAGGCTTCCTTCCTCCCTCTGTCGGAGCACAGATGGACACCGGCTCCCTGGTGGTGTTGCGGGCGCTTGTCACGCTGTTCTGCTCCATGCGGGTCCGACAGGGCAGGCAGAAGTCCCTGAAGCATCGCTTGAAGTTTTCATCCAAAAAGGCATAGAGGACGGGATTGAGACTGCTGTTGGTGTAGCCCAAGGCGATGCACAAGTGCCAGCTCGCTATTACAAAAGGATTCCTGGTGTTGATCTCCACCATTGTCCTCACGATGATGAAAATGTGGATGGGCGTCCAGCAGATAATGAAGGCCGCCACCACCACCAGGACCATGCGGGTGATCCGCCGCATGTTGCGGTCTTTCTCCTTGGAGCCCGAGAGCAGACGGACGCTCTTCAGACGCAGGATCATCAGGCCGTAACAAATGGTGATGACCATCACAGGGACCACAAAGGCAAAGATGAAAACGCAGATCTTAGTCACGGTGTCCCAGTACCAGTCAGGATCAGGAAACTTCAACATGCACATAATGTTACCTGAAAAAGAAGTAAAAATAGCTTGATAGATTGCATTGATCCTGAGCAAAGTTGGTTCTATATGCTGAAAAGATTTACAGGCAATATGAGCTTTTATGAGCATTTACAGCTTATTAATTGTTTGCGAAGTTTGTACATAACTTGTTACTTGTTTATTAACTCTCCATTATTCAAACATCAGAGGTGGATTTAGTTATTTGGATCCCACTGCAAAATGCAGGTAAGCGGTGCTCTCATTCCCGTTTAGGTCATTTTTTCAACCTCCTATTTATTTTAACTTACATGTGGTTTATTTTTGCCTTTTGCTACAAGCAATTATTTACTGTCAAGTAATGTACAATTTCAAAGTTTCTCTATATTCTGATATTGATTGGTTAAAGAATAAACTTATCTTAATGCACATTATTACATTTGCCATTTATTATTCTCAACCAATTTAGAGTAAAGCATTTAAAATACCAGGAGTTTCATGCTGACAGTATTGTTATGCGATAAAAAAAACTAAACATTTATGGTTGACCTTTTTTCTCACCCGTATTGATTATATCTTCCACACAAACACACAGAACTACATAACTTCTAGTATTGAACATGTTGCTTCAGTGTCTGAGTCCTAATCCATCAAATTACCAAATTATGATATAGATTAATTTAATTTGGCCACTCTGATCATTTATGCCTTTAAATACTTAAAACAGTAAACGTTTTTTATTGTTTATATTTTATGCTTATCCACAATTTTTACTAAGGTTAGTGGGATTAAGAAATTTAGCTGTGAATCTGAAATAAAACGAATATGATCACATTTATGACAAGCATAATGTTTTGTAAAATGTCTGAACAAAACAAACAAAAAAAAACCTTTAGAATAATAACTATTACATAAATCAATCTAAAATGTCATAAAAGTTAAATTGAAGGAGATCATTATCTTACCAGCCTCTGTCACTCTGGTCACAGCCATAACCATAATGGGCACGCCAATCGCAGACGACAAGACCCATATCAAGACGTTGATCATCTTAGCCTTGACTGGTGTCCGAAAGCCCAATGCCTTCACAGGATGGCACACAGCGATGTAGCGGTCCACACTCATCATAGTGAGGGTGAAGATGCTTGTGAACATGTTGTAGTAGTCAATGGCAATGATGAGCTTGCACAGGGTCTCCCCAAAGGGCCAGGTGTTCATGAGATATTTTGCGCTCTGAAAGGGCAACGTGCTGGTAGCCAGGGCATCCGCGAGGGCCAGGTTGAAGATGTAGATGTTTGTGGCAGTCTTCATCTTGGTGTATCTGGTTGTAACAGAAATGCATTGAAGACAAGTAGATAAGTTTAAAATCAAACGGCACCATTTAGAGAAGATGGCTATGGAGATATTTGATGCAGGACGAAAATGAAAGAATTCTTTCACAACTTTGTAAGATGCATTTCAGCATGTTCCAGTGAGTCCTCAAAAAGACACAAAAGGATGTACAGAAAACCCCCAAAGACAAAAATATCCTGAATAATAACATGTGATCAACCACAGCAGATATTAGAAAGGCTATTTTTCTACCATGTCAGTGAGTTGTGATAAGTAGAAATAATATTTAAGATTCTGTTGGTAAGCCAAAAAAATGATTTTTCCAGTACGAAGCAGATTTCTATTGTCTACAGAAATACTCAGATGACTCTGCAATTGTCGGGTGGATCAGAGATGGACAAGAAACTGAGTACAGAGAGCTGGTGGACGGCTTTGTAGCATGGTGTGGAAACAAAATTCTAATCTTGAATGTGAACAAAACAATGGAGAGGATCACCGGTTTCAAGAGAAACAGGGTTAGTTCAAACACTATGTGCATCATGGGAGAAGAAGTGGAGGTGGTTGAAGAGTATTAATACCTAAGTATTCACCTGGACAACAGACTGGACTAGAGACGCAACAGTAAAGACGTCTACAAGACGGGACAGAGCAGACTGGACTTCATGAGGAAGCTTAGGTCCATCAAGGTTTGCAGCAAGAGGCTGTAGATCTGTAGAAGATCATTTTGTAAAAGTCTGTTGTGGAGCTTATAATCTCTTCGGCTATCATCTGTTAGGGTAGCAGCATCAGAGCCCGGGACTTAAAAAGAGTCAACAACCTGATAAAGAAGGCTGGTTCTGTTCTTGGGATGACTGTGGAACATCTGGAGATGATGATGCAAAGAAGGATTCTTCATAAAATCAAAAACATTATGAACAACTCTGAGCATCCTCTTCATGAGACTGTCATACAACAACAAAGTCTCTTCAGTCAGAGGCTTCTACAGGGGCGCTGTAATACTGACCTCTACAGGAGATTCTTCCTGTCTACAGCTATCAGCATTTACAACAACTCTGAAGAATATTCTATAATATGAGTTACAACAACATGTCATTTTTCCCTCTAAGATTAATAAAGTATTTTTCAATAGAACTGATATGAACTGAGACAAACTAAAAGCTTGTTTTGGATGACCAAAATACTTCAAATATTCAAACATCAATATGAACAGTTTGTGCCACCCAAAACATCAGAAAAGACCGTCTGAATGAACGTCAGCTGATAGCCTTGTGCTCTAACCACTGGTACTAACTGCTCAGAAAAGAAATTGGCTATCCTAAAAATCACCACAAGTCATCATCACTAAGTTTACATATTTGCAATGGCCGCATATTTGTATTGAAGACAAAAGTGAGTAGAAACCCTCTAAATATGCATAAGCTACAAAAAAACTTTCTATCATAAATGTATTTCTTTTACGTAGCAGTTCCAAACCTCCTCTAAGCGTGGGATGGGGAAAAGGGAACCAAATGGGACACTGATGGACGAATCATTTTTTGGTTTTTAACCTTATGGTTCATTCAGGAGCCTACAATAACAACCCAGAAAGTGATGGCTTCTTGCATGAACAATTTTTATTAGTAGCCTGGTTCCAGATAGATACATTTCTCCTGCTCTGACTTGAGCTGGGTCGCTCTCCTCCATCCCAAACCTTTGGACTGGAGAAAATTCAAGATTTCATATAGCGCAGACCAGGAACTACTTTTCTTTTTTTTTTAAGTGTATGAACTGTTTGTTCAGCTTCATCTCGCAAGGTACATGAATTAGTGTTGTAACAGCTACGGATGAAATGAACACATAGTGTGAGTGGCAGTCAGGCCGTCTTTTTTTCTGTGTGTGTGTTGTGAGAGGAGGGAAAATATTCCAATCACATGTAAAACAGGTCACATTGATTCACTGGCTTTGTTTGAAGTTTCCATTCCTGCTGTGCATAAAATGCAGAGATACACATCTTTTGTTAAGGTGTTCTCTACAGTTGTCACTGTCATCTTGGTGTAGTGTGGAACAACTCTTTGAAAATTATGTGATAACATTGATTTAGAAGAAACAGTACTACACAAATATTCTTTTTTCAACTACTGAACTTCAACCTGTTTAAACTATTCATTTAGCACCTGAAGATGAACTATTTCCACCTGGGATAGGGATTGCATGTATCAATACTTTTTCATCACTGAGCCGTGATTTAAGAACATACAGCTTTCTGATTCCCTTAAACCACAGAGGTATTTGTTGCAGAGCTACCTGCTCCCCCTGTGTTCAGTAAATAATGGCTGATGTTTGTAGACCCCAGCGTTATGACACCAAGCCTCATACATCATGTGTAAATGGAAAAGGTGAGGTGAAAATGATGTCTCTAAATCTGCAAACTTTTTTGCTGCAGGCACTGTTTGTACCCTGGCTTGGTAAATAGGTATTAAAACATGGTGAAAGCACAAGGCTGGTGTAGATATCTGAGGCCTGACCAATGGTGTCACATTTATCCTGGAAGTTAACTGGTATTGTAAAGAATACAAAAGTTAACAACTCAGCTGTGGTATTTGTACAGGAGTTACGAAGTGTGGATCCAGCAGGAAAGTGGCAGGAGACAAGATTTTTGAAACTGCATAAAGTGAAGAATCAATAATAACGGCTCCTATTATTCTTTGGGGGACCACTATATATGGTATTGGTGAAGCAATAGATCTCCATTTTCTTGTTTCATGTCTCAACAGGCAGTTGGAAAGTGGCTCATTTAGCTGTCATAAGCCCTCTTGTTCAACATCAGAATAGCAGAGAAACTACAAACCACTTTATGAACGGATTACACCAGTCACAAATCCTATTAGCACCACAAGCCGATCATTATACAGCGCCATGAAAAAGCAGACATGCATCTTAATCTTTTCCCCATACAATCTTTTCCCTGAATCTTTCCACCTATATCCAGTGCCCAATGACCAAGAAGCGGGTTATGCCCTGGACAGATCAACAGTCTATCCCATGGCAGCATGGAGACACACAGGAGAAACCATGTATACACACTCATACTTTAAGCTATGGTCACAAAGGTTCTTACGCATGGCGGGTTCGTACAAACTCCGGAGTTCGTAGATATTCATAGAGGAGGGCATTGTTTCCTACAGCCTTTTTACGAAGCTGGTACAGCTGCCGTTTAATTTGATAATTTGAAATTTGATAATTTGAAATTTGATTTGAATTTCATACTATGCCAAGCCACCACCACCGAATTGATGCAAAATGCCAAAAGTGAGTTAGGTTGGCCGCCTACTAATGTAAGAGTGTAAAATAATTTAACAAAGGCTACACATGCGTCCACAAACAGCATTTCCTGTTTCTCTGGCCTACAAAATAAACATTTGTGTTCTGCTGCAATACCCTGTACTCAAATCCCATAAACTGAAATTCTATTTCATCTGCTACTACACTGTTAAATGTGCAACCTGCAAATTTGCCAGTGTAGTAGTAGATGAAATAGAATAGGTTACACCCTCATGCATGTAAATTTGAGACTAAACCTATTTTTAAACTAACAGGTACCAGACTAGGTATAAATTGGACTACTGTGTCAACCATAGTATCATACCAAAACTCAGAGGTAGACAGGTGATGTACTGCAGATGTAGGTTTCGGTTTCATTCCTGTCTGACTGCCAGTGGCAGTATAAACAGAGTGAATATGTCCCCTCGCCAGTTTAATTGTAAACACGCGACCCGTAGCCTACCAGGGCGTGCGTCTATAAATAGCACGTGGGGGCTCCATTACCTGCCGTGTTTCGCTGGTAGATCACTCCGTAAGTACTGTGTTTTGGCACTTGTCGGTTTTCTGCAGGTCTGCAAAGATCTCCATGACTTCTGTCCCAGGTGCCTGGGCGTGGGTCAACTCAGAGAGGCTCTCACTGACCCATCTATGAACTGCAGCATTTTGCCGTTGTCTGTGAGGGAAGCTGCATCAGGTGGAAGGCTGCATCAGGTGGAAGGCCCGGTGTTTGCAGCGGACCTGCCACCAGCAGAGTCGGGTGGGGATTCGGAGGACATGATCTCCGTGAGGGCCTCCAATTCTGACTTTCAATCCCTCGGGGAGGACCTGCGCCTCTCTCTGGAACTCCTCGGGCAGCAGCCCGAGCCCCCAAGTATGGGAGGCAATGATGGCTCTGAGACCTCCCACGGGGGTTTGGTGAGCTCCGACCCAGGGGCCCATTGCAGCCCATTATTAGGGCTGCCCTGGCCAGGATCTTGCTAGATGATGGTCCAGCGGCCCGTCCCGTGGGGAGCCCTTTTTTTGCCAGACCCCCGTGTCCACTCAATTTAAAGTCCCACCATCACCAGCGTTCCTGGAAGAGCTGAGACGTTGCTGGGCAGACCCCAGGCAGTTATTTCACCCGGGTAGGGATGCGAGGACCCTGGCATCCATGCACAGTCCTGGGGCCCATGGTCTGGACCACATGCCCCCCGTGGATCACTGCCTTCCCTCGCTGGTACTCTCTCCAGATGAGGCTTTGAGGGAAAAGGTCCATTGTCAGAGTGTCCAGTGCCGGGTCTCCGGTGCAGAGTCTACGATGCTGCGACTCGTATGGCTCGGATGGGCAACTCTCTCTCCATGCTGTTGCTGGCCCAGTCCCAGATGCTGCAACAGGGCACGGCTGGGCCACCTCTGGGGACTGCCAGTGGTTCCGGGCCATCTGTCTGGACCAGAGGCCGAGAGGGTGCCGGCGGCAGTCCTGTAAGGCCCCAGAGGTTTGGGGTGGGCGTAGCAACACTATGACTCCCCCCGCTGGACAGCTGAGAGGCCGTGGCTCACGGTACCCTCGGCGTCAGTTTCAGGCAGCCACCCCACCACAGTATGGGCGAGAAAACTGGGCTGTGGTGGGGACCTGCTGTCAGCCCTTGCCGGAGCAGGCCCCACCCCACAAAACCCGGGCAGGGCAGGCCAGGGCCAGGGTCAGAGATCCTACGCAATCCCAGGTCTTGCTGCAGGAAATACAGCACTCACGAGGTCATTCAGGCGGTTTGTCCGGGAGAATGGTGTACTTTGATAGACCTGAGGGATGCGTACTTTCAGGTCCCCAGAACACAGAAAGTACCTGAGGTTCGCCTTTCAGGGCAGAGTCTACCAGTTCACTGTCCTGCCGTTCGGCCTGTCCCTGTCCCCGCGGGTGTTCATGAGGTGCATGAAGGCAGTCCTGATGTCCCCTGTGCCGGTCGAGATTAAAGGTCCTGCCTTATCTAGACGACTGGCTCATCTGTGCGCCCTCATTTCTGGAAGCAGGCCTGGCCACATCCAGGGTCCTGGCCCATGTCAAGGCACTGGGGTTGGCAGTGAACGGGCAGAAAAGCCTGTTGTGTCCCATTAAACACACGACCTTTATTGGCTGACCTTGGACTCAGTGGCCATGGAGGCCCGACTTATCACAGAAAGGATGGACAGGATTTTGTGCCACCTCCGGTCCTTTCAGCTCAGGGCGGCACCCCCGGCCCCTGCAGAGGTGGTTCAATGGCTACCACATAGACCCCCGCTCGGACGGCTGGGTCAGGGTGCGGATCACACCTGGGTGTGTGGTGCTGCTCCGTGGATGGGGAGACGGCACATATCTGTAGGGTTCCCGCAAGGAGAGAGGTGGTGATGACGGACGCGTCGCCCCAGGGATGGGGGGCGCTGTGGCAGTGCAGGTCGGTCTAGGGTTTATGGGGCCCGATATCAAGGGGTCAGCACATAAACATCCTGGAGCTGAGGACCATTTACTTGGCGCTGAGACACTTCTTGCCTTATCTCGGGGGCAAGCATGTGCTCATTCGGACGGGCAGTACCTTGGCAGTATTCCATGTCAACCATCAACTACTTAGGGTCCACAATGACATTCTTACAGCCCTGGATAGTAAAAGCTCTATGGTTCTGGTTTTGCTAGACCTGACCGCTGCTTTTGATACCGTGGATCATGCCGTCCTCATCTCCCGACTCAAACACTCTGTCGGTCTGGGGGGCGTGGTTCTCAGATGGTTTTCATCATACCTTACAAATAGAACTTTTTCCGTTATGCTAAAAGACTCTTCCTCTTCAGCCGTCCTCTATCATCCGGTGTCCCGCAAGGATCCATTCTTGGTCCTATTCTGTTCTCGCTCTATATGCTGCCACTTGGTCAACTCATCTCAAACCACGATGTCTGTTTTCACTTTTATGCAGACGACCTTCAGATCTACCTCCCTGTGGTTCTGAGTAACCGTTCTGCACTGGATCCTCTCTATAACTGCATTCACAATATCAAACATTGGCTTTCCCAGAATTTCCTCCACCTGAATGAAGGAAAGACTGAGTACATTCTGTTCACCCCGGACTCACCCAACAGCTCCCCCAGTTTTGGTCCTCTAACACCTCAGTTTGCTCCGACAGTGCGCAACCTGGGTGTTATCTTTGACAGTGGCATGTTGTTTGGAAAACAAACAAGTGCAGTAGTGAAGGCAAGCTTTTACCAGCTAAGGCTACTCAGCAAGGTCAAATCCTTCCTGTCCCGGGCTGACCTCGAAAAGGCTGTCCATGCCTTCATCAGCTCGCGGATCGACTATTGCAATGCCCTCTACACTGGACTTAATCAATCACTCCTTAACCGGCTTCAACTGGTACAGAACGCTGCAGCACGTCTCCTGTCCAACACCTCAAAATGCTCTCACATCAGCCCAGTCCTCCGCTCTCTCCACTGGCTTCCAGTTCGGTTCAGAGTGGAGTATAAGATCCTGATGGTTGTATTCAAGGCCATCAATGGTCTGGCCCCCGCCTACCTCGCTGAGCTGGTAATCATCTACCAACCAACCAGAACTCTGCGTTCCTCTAATCACATCGCACTGGTCATGCCCAAGTACAATTACAAAAAGTTTGGAGGCCGGTCCTTTTCTGTCCAAGGCCCAAAGTTGTGGAATGCACTTCCAGTACAGCTTCGAAGCAACTCTGAGTTGTGTGTTTTTAAATCACAGTTGAAAACACATCTTTTTCGACAAGCTTTCGATACGTAGCCACTGTCTCAATTGCTGTTTGTATTTTTTTATGTTTTTATTTAGTGCCATTTACTGGGGCTCTTGTTTTATTTGTGTTTTAACTCTGGAAAGCGCCCTGGGCACCTTTTGGCTGTTGTAAGGCGCTATATAAATAAAATTTGATTGATTGATTGATCAGGGTGGGACCAGGTCGCCGTGGTCCCTGAGGTAGGCCTACAGGCTGTGGACTTGGGCCCATCCCCGCTTCGCCTCCATGAGGGCGATGCACTTTGCCTCACAGAGCACTACTCATTCTCCCTGTGGTTTTCCATGGCGGAGGCCAGGTCTTAACTGGGGATGGATGCCAACATCTGGCCAGTTGGTCTGCTGTATGCTTTTCCACCATTTCCGCTGATTCTGCACACTCTCCACCGAGTGAACTCGTCGACCCAACTGGTTCTCCTGGTGGCTCCCGAGTGGCTCATTAGAATCTGGTTCCCACTTCTCTGCCACCTGGTGGACAAAGAGCTGTAGGGACTTCTGGTGAGTAGGGACCTTTTGGGTCAGATGGGGGGGAGGATCTGGCATCCGTCCCCAGGCCTTCTTCAGCTCACGGTATGGCCACTGAGGGAGATCTGGAGCTCTCTATCCAGCAGATGCTACAAAGTGCTAGAGCTCCTTCTACACTGAGGACTTATGCTCTTTGTTGGCGGCGTTTTGCGGCATGGTGCGGGGACAGGGGTGTACTCCCCATTTCCTGCACAATGCATGAGATCCTCCGGTACCTCCAGGCCCTGTTTGACGTTGGATGGGTTACGCCCACCTTAAAGGTGCACCTGGCACCCTTTTCGGCCAGGCATGGTCACATCAACGGCACAAGGTGGGAGTGCTCTACTTGACGGTGCAGTTTCTCCAGGGTGCCCGGAGGCTGCATTCCCCCCGTCGGGGGCTGGCGGCGGCATGGGACCTTTCACTGGCGTTGAAGTCGTGGGTAGTGGACACCATTGAACAGGCCAATAGATCGGTGGGCGTGGCTGCTCCCCCAGGTGTTGTATGCCATTCTCCCAGGGGTGTCACTATGTCCTTGGCGGCAATGACGGGTGTGCCACAGGGGGACGTCTGTGCAGCACCGTCCTGGGCAGTTCCGTGAATGTTTGCATGCTTCTACCGCCTGAATGTTGGCCAGGCATCCGCACTGGCATCAGCGGTTTTGCTTTCTGAATGGTGGGTGAGTACCATGTTCCTCGTGACGCTGCTGGTATAAGTCATCCACTCTGTTTATACTGCCACTGGCAGTCAGAAAGGAATTAAACAGAATGGGAATTACACTGTAACTGTGGTTCTGTGAATTCCTGGATGACTGCCAGTCACGCCGGTCACTCTGAACTTCTTCCCACGAGAAGATCCTAAGAGACCAGATGTAGCCCCCACTTGCTATTTATAGACGAATGCCCAGGTGGGCTAAGGGTCGCGTGCGCAACTTTGTTTGCATTTAAACTCAATTTGCGTGGAGCGCGAGCGGACATATCCACTCTGTTTATACTGAAACTGGTAGTCATCAAAGAATTCACAGAACCACAGTTACAGTGTAACTCCTGTTATTCTCTGTAACACTGCACAAGGAACCTTTAAACACATAAATAAATTATCACTTTAAATAATCTAGACTTGTGAAGTTCATTGCATATTGATCATCATAAGTGAAGCACAAATTATTTTAATGTGTTTAGTTTGTACTTAAATCCTGATAGTTCCTGCTCTGATTCCTCACTACTGCTGTCCACCACTGCTGTGACCACAGTTCTTGCAGCACTTTTGATAGTGCTGACACTGCTCCCTTCTCCATATTTGTAAGGAAAAATCCAAAAGCCACCCATAATATCCCAGCTTTTCAGACTGAATAATTGAGATTCTTTAATGCATTGGCTAGGTTCATATAACAACAAATGTTCTTAATCTCAATAGGAACTTACCTGATTGAATAAAGGTTAAATTAAATAATATAATACAAGGATTTAAATATTCATGTCATGTATTTTCTTGTGTCTGTGCAGTTGAGCAGATTCTAAGAATTGCAATATCCTTTGTTACAACGTAGGCCTCGGCGATATAGCCTCTAATCAATATCATGATATATTGAGCAGTTCACCTCGATAACGATACTACTCCACTGCCAAAAAGCTTTTTTTTCTAGATGGGGCTGTGGCTTCTCCTGTTCCCCCCTGCTGGTATAATAATAAAAGTTTTTCCAGAATAGTTTTTCTAAACCATTAATGGCTGAATGGTTGGTGTGGAACTGTTATAAGGTTTTGACTTTTAAATATGTTTTTGAGTTGTTATGTGCTTTTTATATCACTAATTTTGGCACAAAAATCAGCCTTACAATACAGGCAGTAGGCCTGTGTAACATCTCCAATAAACGGCTTTAATCAGCCTTTTAATTCAGGGTTTGATTCCCACTTCCGTATGGCCCATACAAACCCACTATGTGAACTGAAAACTAATTTTGCACATCATCTTGAAAAAAACACCATTCCAACAGTGAAACATGGGAGTGGCACCGTCCTGTTGCCAAAATGTTTTTCTTTAGTACAGGCACAACAGCTGGTCATAATTGATGGAAAGATAGATGGAGATAAATACAGGGCAATCTAGGAAAAATAACCTGTAAAATGCTGAAAAAGACATGAGAATGGGGCAGAGGTTAACCTTTCAACAGATCAACAACCCTGAAACATACAGCTAGAGTTACCACAAAATGGAAGCCCTACTTCCTGTTGAGTATCTGTGGAAAAAACGAAAGGTAATGTTCACAGATGCTCTCATCACAGTCTGACTGAACTTGTGCTGTTTACTGGCTAAAATCACTGTCCAATAATGAGCAAAACTGAAAAGTCTTGACCCTGGGGGGCTCAATTCAAATGCAAGGTAATTTATGAGATGTTGTACACCAGATTTCCTTCCATTGTCCAAGTATTCTCTACTTTGTGTTGGTGTATGTGACAGCATGTTCATGGGTTATGCTAAAACTGGCTTTGTCTTTTCTCTTAAAGAGAACAATCGAAACAACCAATAGCAGAGTGATGTGTGAAATCCATCAAATCAACGGAATGTAAATCTGTTTTAAAATTAAACAAAGCTAAACACAAACCAAACCAATCTGGCCCTGGAGGATGGAGGAAGGCAAAAAGCGGAGAGAGAGTTGACAAATTTGCTTTCACTGTCACTTCACTTTAGTAGGGATGATGAATGCATGAGTGACAGAAACTGGAGATTAACTTTATGGAAAAGAAAAGTGACTGTAATTGTGCTTTCCACTGACCTCAGGAGATAGAACTGAGGCTTTTTAAATTACATTAGATTAACTGTGCTCCAGTTGGAAGTCAGGAAACGAGTTAAATCTTGCTTATTGTCACACTCAGATACCAGGCTAACTGCTTTTAGAAATCCAAGCCATTGTTAATGTAATTCTTTCTATGTAACCATTCAGAATCTACAAAAGCTTTCACAATTACATGTTCCTAAGAATTACACAGTGAGTATAAAAGGTTTACACCTACATTTTAACAAACATGAGCAGGGTTTGGAAGAACCTGAAAACAATTTCAGGTCACAAACCCCAGGCTCAAGGAGATTTCTCATTTATGCTCTACGCAAATGATTAATTCGGAGCTACATGTCCGTCGCTTGCATTTTTCATGCATAGTTTTGGTAGGATCTCGGCATACGGGCGGATGAGAAAATACCTACAGAACTGTGCCATACTGAAAGTTAAAGTTGAAGCAAGGAAAAATATCAGTTTTTCCGAGTGGAAACTCCGACTTCGGGGGGCATTCCAGTTGATTGATTGGTGTGCAGTTTGGCGGCCCTGCAGGGAACAGTGGGGGCACCATTTGTCTTCACCCTCTACACTGCAGACTTCTCCATCAACTCCCTCAGGCTGCCATCTTCTGAAGTTCTCTGATGACTTTGCCCTAGTCGGCCTCATTGCAGGTGAGGATTTGAGACTGGTAGCGAAACACCTCCTGATCAACACAGGGAAAACTAAGGTTCTGGTGGTGAATTTCTGCAGGCACAGAGCCACCACACTGTGAACATCCAGGGGGTCAACATTTAGATAGTGGACTCTTATAAGTACCTGGGTGTTCACCTGAACAATGAACTGAAGTCACAACGCTGATGGGTCAGACAGGAAGGTTCAGGACAGACTCTACCTGCTAAGGAGGTTGAGAGCTGTTGGAGTGCAGGAGGTGCTCCTGGATACCTTTTTTTTTACTTTGTGGTGGCATCAGAGATCTTCTATTGTGTACTATGTTGGGACAGCAGCTTATTTACAGCTGAGAGGGCGAGGTTAGATGTCATCAGATGTCCCCTCGTCTGAGAGCAGGTGTTGGGAGACCAAAGAACTCTGGTAAAAATATCACTGTTGTACAATGTCTCCCACCCCACTGATGGACAGTGTCTCCCATCCCATGCATGAAGCGGTTACAGAACTGGAAATCTCCTTCAGTGCTGCATCCTAGGTGTACAAAGGAGCGCTATCGCAGATCCTCTGAGCAGCTGTAAGACTTACAAACCATCGCTGCTCCCAACAAACTCAATAATTGTTTACATCCCTGCTGTTATTAACAGTTTTTTTCATTTCTTGTAAATAGTTTTTTTAATGCACAAGTATCCATGAACATTTTGTACATTTTTGAATAACCCTACTCAGTTGCACTTTCTTTGAGATAGAGAATGCTATTTTTAATAACTATACAGTATTGTATTCTTATGTTCAAAATTTGTTGTTGCTGTACAGTCTCTTCTTATAATATTTTGACCTTTGTTTAAATCTGCATGCATTATTTACCTTTAACTTGTTGCTGGTTCACCCTACTTTCCCCATTGGAGGAGATTAAAGGATATTTCTGTTTCTATTCTATTCTACAGTACTGTATCATATCCTGAGGTACCCCTTCATTATCAAACCTACCTGAAATTCATGGTTTAGACAATGATTATCTTTAAACTGATCTTTGTCTAAATGCTAACCACACACCTTTACCTTCCTCTACTTGTTTGTCTATAGGTGGGTTTTGTCCAGAGCCCTACTGATAGACATATGCCACGGTCAAAACTGTCCAAGTGTCAAACATGCACAGAAATTCTGAATTCCTAGTCTTAATGTTGATCCATTTGTTTTCACTTTAAATAAGAAAATATATTCTTACTGTTAGAAGGACTTAGCTGGGCTTAACCTTGATCCTATGAGCTAAGACTGTTTGGATGATGATTTTGATACAGTAATGTTAACCACAGTTTATTTGTTCTGGTTCAGTATTAATCTAATTATGACTCAAATGCAACCTGCCAGGCAGTAAATAAATGTAAACTAACCCACTACAGTGCGGGAGTACTTTGTTCTGCACACGGCAGTGCCCTAAAAGAAAGTTTCATTGTACCCCAGAAGCAAAATGAATTCCATTTTCAAAAAGGTAAACATGAAGAAATATATTTCTAATATTTAAAAAAAAAACTTTAGTCCATCGAATGAGTGAAATGAATTAAAAAACGAAACAGTGTTATTCAGCTTTTTTATTTCATTTTAGGTTATTTTCCTTTTTAATTCTAAGGTCTTTCACTGATCAAGGACATTTAGTGACTCACTCCCCAAAGATCGGTGTGGAAACACAGTAAGGTGAGAGTGTTTTTTTACCTATTCATATTTTAAATCTTTTAGAGATGCACCAATGAATTAACCACAAACAAATTCCCTGGATCAGCTCTTATCTGACCAAACCAGACCAAACACTTTTTAACATTTTGAAATTACGCTTGAAAAAATAACTTTTACACCTTCTTGTGTATGGTTTGATTTTGTGTAACTTATTTCTTTTAATCTCGGTCTTCCTATATCTTATCTTCTGTATATATCTTCTATACAGCCCTTTGGTTGACTGCCATGTCATATCGAAAGCACCTTATAAATAAAGCGATATGGTATAGAGAAAGATCAGATTTTTGGTAAAACAGCAAAGGTAAGACTACATTTATGTGTTTGGCTTGTTGAAATGTTTTTGTTAGCAGCAGATTTGCAGTATAACAACATTAAAGGTTAGCGAGTTTCAGATGAATTCTGTCTTTGCTGCCTTGACAGTGCTGCCTCTAAGTGCAAACAGAGGCTCTTTTTACAATACGCCACCGTTCACAAAAAAATTACAATATTCCCAAAACAAAATTGCTCCATCTGTTTTATTTTCTTAATTCTTTTTCAAAATGTAGTTAGAGGCTATTGATCTGATTAGTAACTGAGAATGATTAGGCTACCTATATTGATATTTGCCTATGAAAATTATTCACCCCATGGATGTTTTACCCTATTTATTGCTTTTACAAGGAGAGTTAGGTTACTGTGAATGTGGAATGGTTGTTGGTACTAGGTGGGATGGCCTGAGTTTCTCAGAAACTACTGATCTTCCTGCTCAGCCATCTTTCAGATTTACAGTGACAGGCCAAATAAACTGAAAAAATCAATTGAAAAGCAGTTGCTCATGTATAATTGCTCTTAAATTACATGTCCTCCAGTGGGGAGGACATGTAATCATGTTATTGTAATGAGTACATCAGAGGGAAATGAGTACATAAGAGGGAAAGCTAATGTTAGATGTTTGGAGATAAAGTCAGAGAGGCCAGACTGAGATGGTTTGGACACGTTGAGAGGAGAGACGATGATTATATCGGTAGAAGGATGCTGAGGTTGGACCCACCAGGCAGGATGCAGAGAGGAAGACCAACAAGGAGATTTATGGATGTGGTGAAAGAGGACATGAAGTTATTTGGGGTGAGGGCAGAGGATAGAACTACATGGAGACAGATGATTCACTGTGGCGACCCCTGAAGGGAAAAGCCGAAAGAGAAGAAGATCCATTCTTCAAAAACATCTACAGTGAACCCCAGTATTCATGGGGATTAGGGACCACAGCTGCAAACGAATAGTTAAAATCTGCGTGGATAAAAATATCCTGTTGGTATGAGAAGTAAGACTACACTGGACTGTTTTGAGGTGAACTCAATCAGTTGTTTCAACTAAGAAAAGCATCTTTGAAAGCATAAGATGTTGAACCTTGAAGCAGATGCCCAAATGAAGCATCAGAACACACGCCTGTCAGCTAGGAATGGAAGGGAAGGCTACATCTCATACAGATTGTTTGAATTGTACAATTAAAGATTGAAAATATGTTGCTCGATCCAATGAGTCATGATTACAGTTGCTAAAGAACTTAAACGGATTGATGAATATTCACAAAACGGGTTTAGAAATCTCAGCTTTTGCAATATTTAATCAATGTAACAGCAGCATCAATTTACATGATGATTGTGTGTCTCTGTGTTGTCCTGTGATGACACAGGCGGGGAACATCTTGGGCACGTCCAGGATGTACCCCAACTCTCAACCAATGACTGCTGGACACTGGGCACCAGCCTCCCCACGACCAACTTGAATGCCACAAAGCACTTCTCAACATCACATGCTTCCACAAACTAGTTGCGACATTGTAGATGCTAGCAGGTGTAGCCTAAACCCAGGTGACGCTAACGGGAGCTTGGCAAATAAAGGATCCAAGCAGTCTATGCCCACTTTCAAGCCACCGATTATTTCTTATCAGGATCACATTGAACTGACTCTCTGAACCTATGGGTACTGATAAAGAAAATTGCACGGATACAATGCATGCCAACAGATCCCCTAGCAGAGACTGTTTAGTGCTGGGATGGGAAGCTTCTCTTCAGTCCAAAGAGGGACAGACTCTTTGATGAGAAGTTTGAGGTGCTTCTTGTTTTGAGAAACAACTATCGGTTCAATGGCTAAAATGAATGGAAGAAGTTAAAGCTGGATGTGGAAAATAAAAGAGGACTAGACTTCTACTGTGAGGACAGCACTTATGTGACTTGACATAGATTGTCAATGGCTAAAAAAAAGCAGTAGTTTAAATTTTTTATTACCTGTTTATATTTTGGGGTCTTAGTTTTGGTATTTAGTGGGCTTAATTTTAAAAATTACATAAAAACCACGTCAGCTGTGAAAATACTTGATGTACAATTGCATGTACATGCAATTGCAATAAATATGAAAAGTTCTAAAACATCTACAGTGAACCCCAGTATTCATGGGGATTAGGGACCACAGCTGCAAACGAATAGTTAAAATCTGCGAATACTTGAGACCGCTTCTAAAAATGCGTAGAAATGCCGATTTTAATAGTTCAGACACCATATATACTTTAATATGCAACAATTTGCTCAGTGAACTCCGTCTCAGCACTACCGCAGAAGCTAATTTTTACAGTCTTCCCTATTTCTGCTCTTGAGAGTACGGCTAATCAGAGCCAGGGGAAAATAAATGGCACTCCTGTATTGGAAGCTTTGCAAATGCCAACCAATAATGAGTCAAGTAGCATTGAATCCAGGTATTCCAGCTTCCCAAACTGCCTTTTCCTTCAAATATTACACATATGTGCTATGAATAAATCCATATCATAAATGATTGAACATATGTTTTAAAATCAAATCAAGAGGGGATCTGATTGGTTTTACAGATTTTAACATATTTTTATTTCACTAACGCAATATTTACTTTCTCTGGTAATTAGTAACCTTTATAATATTGTAACTCAGTTACTAACTTTGTTACTTTTTTGAAGAAGTAACAAGTAATCATAGTTAATTCGTTTTTTAAGTAGCTTGCCCAATACTGCTGTTGACAACAAGTTGGATTTCAGTCTCCGGTGGACAGTCACACAGCAACACATATGCTGCTGGGGAAGCAGTGGGACACTGTGGCCATGTTGCTTTAAGCCAGGAAATAACCAGATTGCATGACTGACATCTCACGCACACAGTCCAAGCTGCAGTATGTTCAGCTATATTTCCACTCTCAGTACCTGTGGAAAATAGATTCTTCTTTGTGCAGGCTCTTCCATTTTTTCTTCACTCAAGATATTTCCATTTCAATAGGAATGAAACCTCATGTGGAATCTTAGAATATTCAATCATAGAAGTTTAAAAGGCTTTTATCTAAAAAACAAAACAACTGTATGTGAAATTCATGTGTTTGATGCTTTGTAATTTCCCAATCTTTTATGCTTGAGATCAATTTCTAGGTCAAATTCTTAATGATGGTAGCAATGACTTTTTTTAAACAGATTAAATAAACCCATTTTGTCTGCTTCTGTTTTTTTTCACTGCTTTCTGAAGAATGAAAATAGCTTCTTGATAGGGTTAAGATCAGGGGAGTTCTTTGGTCAACATTTTAAAGTAAAATTATCATAATTGCAATCACTTTTGCCTTGTGACGCAGAGCTTCATCATGCTGAGATATCCACAGATCTCACCAAACTGTCTCTGGATTATTGGGAGACATCGCTTGGATGGTATTATGATCCCAAAACATATATATATATATATATATATATAGTGAGGAAGAAAAGTATTTGGCAGTCACCGATTGTGGAAATTTTCCCATTTAATAAGATGAGAGAGGTCTGTAATTTTCATCATATGTACACTTCAACTGTGAGACAGAATGTGGAAAAAAAAAATCCAGGAAATCACCTTTTATGTTTTTTAAAGAATTTATTTGTATAATGGTGCAGAAAATAAGTATTTGGCCAATAGCAACAGTTCATTTCAGTCCTTTGTAAAGTCACATATGTTGGCAGAGGCCAAACATCTCCTGTAGGTCTTCTCCAGGTTTGCACCCACTGTAGCTGCTATTTTGGTCCATTCTTCCATGCAGATCTTCTCTATAGCTGTGATGTTTTAACAAGTGGAGGATAGAACAAGAAAAAGTAACAGGTCTGCAATGGCCAGAATTCTTGTTTGGTTGTGAGTACTAAATACTTATCTTCTGCCCCATTATACAAATAAATTCTTTTAAAAAAATCAATACAATGTGAGCCAACATTGTTTTTTGTGCTACGATGTGGATTTGAAGTATTCTTCCAAGCCAACAGTCTAATGATGGTTTCAAGAGCCGTTTGAAAAACAAGACAAAACAGTTCACGTAGGCCTATGGCTTTCAACTTTTATTGATCAAATAAAGATACGATTTTCAACACCTATTACTACACTGCAGTGCATGTTGTAATGAAGCGTCAAACGGATGAATACATAGCCTATAAATGAATTCCTATTTATTGTCCCCAGCAATCCTTAAATCAGACTCATGTTGAAGGTCATTGTCGCTGGCAATTTTAAAAACAAACTGACGCCTTTACACTTGAAAATACATTTTTCAGAAAGGGGACTTCAGCCATTTTTCTGCCTTTTTGTCTCACACCCAGCAATGGATTGTGGGTTCGGCGAAGTGCAGAGAGAGTGTGCAAAAGAGGCGGGGCCAATTCCCCACTCTGGGGACCCCTGGCGTAGAGTGTCCCGATTCTCCAAAGTCGGTCTTCAAGGGCCGGTGTCCTGCATGTTTTAGGTCTTTCCCTGGTTCAACACAGCTGATTCAAATGGTCCAACTACCTCCTCAGCATGTCAAAGTTCTGCAGAGGTTCTGCTAATGAGCCATCATTTGATTCAGCTGTGTTGAACCAGGGAAAGATCTAAAACATGCAGGATACTGGCCCTTGAGGACCGACTTTGGGGACCCCTGCTCTATGCACTCGCACCCCTCGACGGGAACGAACAATTGAGGGACACAAGGGTGGAAGCGTGAGAGTTGAGACAGGGCCTAACACAGCAGCGCCCTTCTTCTTCTTTGCGGCTGGCAAACAACAAATTAGTTTATAACCGCCACCGACTGGTATGGAGTGTGAACAAAAATGTCACTCAAAGTTGCATTTCGCCTCGCTAAGACTGGTGATGTATTAGCAATTAGCATTGTCCCAGCTTTGCTCTTGTTTTTATTAAGCCAATCTAATGTTCCTTTTGGCATGCATCCATATCATAGTATCTTCTTTACTTCTGATTAAAAGCCAACAGCACCCTCTGCTGGTTGTCTTGGGTCAATATGTCGAATGGTTGCAACTTTAGTTTTTTGTGTAAATCAAGTTGCATGGTTTCAACTTAATTTATACAGGCATTGTAATCTGTTCTGGGCGTCCCGATATCTGAGTGGGCAGCCCGGACCCTCCTGTGCGTCCATCGGTGCCGGGCGTATTTACAACATGTGAAGGTGTTGGATTTCTTTGCACTTGTGGCAGAATTGATTGGAATGCCAGAATGTAATCATTTCAATGGATGACCCAATACCTCTGGATATATAGTATATATTTCTTGAGTTATTTTAACTAAATTATTTTTCAGTTTCACCTTTGCTGATGCTGTAACTAGAGTGAAATGAAATTAGCCTGACATTTGGTGACCCCCCCCCCCCCCCCCACACACACACACACAAAAAAATGATGACATGAATTAAATTAATCGTCACCATAAAATTAAAGATGCCAAATTTCCAAAATCCGAAAATTTTCAATCCCCTGCTTTACCATGACCGTCCCAACAAAAGTAATGCACAGTGTGGCTATGGAAAAAAGTTAACTTTTGCACACCTCTAACAAAACCCTCAGCTACCTGCCCCTCTTTTTATCTCTAAATTTTAATTTCCCAGAGTTCTGTTTTTGCTGTAGGGGTGTTCCTTCCTGTCTTGTTTCACTCCCTTTGTAATGTTGGTCTTGCTCTGCTCTCTGAACACCATGCATCAGTTTGCCAATTACCACCTTTACCAATTGTGTCTCTTTTTTACCAACAGGTTGATGTATGCTTGCTTCACTTCAGGTTTATTCCTTCTGTTCTGATTCAACACCTCAAAATTTCCACACTGTGGGTTCATGATTTCCTTGAATTTCTACCCAGCAATGCCTTTGTTCTTGTACTTCTTTTGCTTGGCTCTCTACATTTGGGTACTCTCATGTCTTTACTATACATGCTCATTGAACTGAATTCAAATGGAGGCCACTTACACCTGAACTTCATGAGCAATCGACTTCATTTTCTTCTAACAGGTGTAGTAGCATGAAGGTGGAGAAGAGAACACCTGAAAAATAAGAGGGGGTTTTTGTACTGCAGACTTAACCTGCATAACAGAACAGACCATCCCCAGGGACATCAGCGTGAGCCTCTCTACAGGCAATCAGACCAAGGGGTCTCAACATCGCAACCACCCAATGCCCAATCCACACTGACGTGAGGATCCATGCAGATCTGCTATAAATAGTTCTTGTACGCATTTTAGTGTTTTTAAACAGGCATCTGAGTGAAAGCCAAAATCCAAAATTCATGAGGTTTTGCTTATTTATATTCACCCGGGGGAAAACAACTTACGGATGGAGGTTTTTTGTTTTTTTTAAACCTTCCAAATAGAATCAGTTTAAATAAATAGTCTGGATGTCCTTCAACTCTAATGGTTTTTAATTCTGGATCTTTACCATTCTATGTTACTGTTTATTCTATATAAACCCTTCCAAACGGACATGCCTGTATAATTTAAAATATTTTTCTCAGTAGCTTTAAGCTGTATTTTATGGTATTCATTCGTCTCAAGCAATATGATAGAACTCTCATCTGCTGCTTGAAAACAACAACGGTAACACAACAGTGCTGATATACCAGGTAGAAAAAAGACATATTTATGATGAAGAACAAATCTTGAGTAGGATAGTTCAGAGATTTTGCACCCAGGTTCTATTAAAAGCTTAAAAGCAGTAAAAGTCTTTTTTTTATTAAGTATGAATACAGATTAGTTGGACACAGTACCTGAATGACCAAAGCTGACGTCTATCTCCAATCTCAAAACATTATAGTGGTAAGATGCTATATACTATTTTTTAATCATTTGAACCATCATGCCATTTGCATTTATTTACATTCAAGCCCAGGATTATTTATACAGGAAATGGAGGTTGGAAGTGATGCACCACGATTGAAGTTCCAGTGGTAAACGTTTTCTTAGAGCAGGGCATGTTAACTCTTTAAGCACCAACATAGTAAAATTACGACAAGCAACTTTGCTGACTTTAACAAGCCATGACTGCAGATATTATCCCTCATGTAGTTACTACTTTACACTAGGAGAAGGCGGAAGTAAGTAACTTCAATCTAAGCAACATTTGTGGGTGTGTCACCACGGGAAGTTTTGGAGTAAATAGAGTTTGAAACCCGCCCCCCGGTCGAGGACACGAGGCAGTATTATTTTGACTGTTAACTTTGTTTTCTCTCAGTGTTTTTCTCTCTATAGAAGGTATACCAGGTCTGGTATCCTGCTTAGCTCCAATACCCTGTTGGAAGTAGGGAGTCAACTGGGATGATGGTCTCAGTGGCTGAACATCCCCCGTGTCCTGTTATCAACTTTTTTCTTTCTTTAATATAGAAAGTTCTCTTATATCAGATCTTTTGTTCCTTCTGTGTTTCTGCTCTGTCTTCTCAAACCCCCAGACGGTCGTGGCAGATGGCCGTTTGTATTGAGCCTGGTTCTGCTGGAGGTTTCTTCCTGTTAAAGGGGAGTTTTTCCTCTCCACCGTCGCTACATGCTTGCTCAGTATGAGGGACTGCTGTGGTTGGAAGTCTGCATCAACCGGACGCAATTGCCAGTCAATGACTCGATGCAATCTGCTGGGATTCTTTAAACAGGAAACTAACTAAAACTTTTAACTAATTGGAATGTTTGTATGGTTGTATTGAAATTACTTTTCTTGTAAAGTGCCTTGAGATGATATCTGTTGTGAATCGGGGCTATATAAATAAACTGAATTTAATTGAGTAGTGGTTGCAGTCGGCGCATAGAGAGAGCAAGTTTTAGAGAGATAAAATTTACGATGCTGAGAGGTCTGTTCACCGCTGAGAGGTCTGTTCACCGCTGATGAAGCACTTCATCAAGTAATGGCTGACTCAGATTCTAAAGAGGAATCTTCACCCTCTGATCAAGATGTTCAGTCGTCCCGTTCGCCATGACAGTCCACAAGCAGCGCATACTGGGTTTGATGCTTTGCTTCATCGTGTCCGGGGTGGGAGGAAGGGACGTGGTGGGGGTAGCAGGGGTGGTAAAAACGCTAATGGTGACAGAGGAGGTGGGAAAATGGTGGATAACTGACTGACTTCCATCAGAACTGTTGTGACACAGAGTGAGCGATTTTTGTCTGGTTTACATAACCATCAATAATTAAAATAACTAATTTTATATTAATATAATTATTGATGACATTCAAGTTTAATCTATTAATATTAGGGGCACCACTTCTGTAGACCAGACATCCAGTTTCTTCTTGAAGGTATAAATTCACACGCCGTGGACATTAATTGTACGCATTATGCCAAGTAATCACAGACCACTTCTCTTTAAGCTAAGGGGAATTTAGATCAACCTTACAGCTAAAACATTTTGTCAATAGTTCCCATCTATTCTAAAGCATGCAACTAACTACTACAGATCTTAGAAAACCAATAATATGTGAAAATTAAACACAATTAACCCAAAGGAGATCAGGGACAAATAGACAGCTCCCCTTTCGCAGGGGAGGGGGGGTGAAGTTTTGTTCAGAAAGGGAGGTGGCCCTCACTTCAGGGGGCTCAAGTAAGAGATAGCCTGTGGGACAAAGGGCCATAAACTTAGCTCTGGCCAAGATGGAGGACAGCACATGGAGTGTAAGAAGACAAAGGGCCATAAAACTAGCTTTGGCTAAAATGGGGCAGAGCACATGGTGTGTACTGTCCACGTGGAAGGCCACAGCTTTAACTAACAGAAAAAGAACAATGGAGTTACCTTTTCAGCTAACAGACCAGCTAACGCAGGTCGGACAGAGTCCAACCAGGTGATCAGAGAGCGAGAGAGAGAGTAGAATGAGGAAAAGAGAGAGAAGGAAAGTGGGATCCGCTCAGGATAAAAAACAGTTTTAAAACAGCAAATAATACAGCTCAAACGTATGCGTGTGGCAACGCTAAATGAGCCAACAGGTTCAGCGCTTAAAAACACTTTAAACCAACAATGAACAAGATCTAACTCGTTAAAAACTCTATTTTTCCTATTTATCTGCCCAGACACAAGATTAGTTTGAATGAACCAGTTCAGTCCTACTTTGATTTGAGGGAGGTCCAGTCCAAACAGGGGAGCAAAATGGGTCCGTAGTTGAGCAAAAGAAAAAGAAAAAAAAGACATAGAACCTGGCACAGGATTTTAGGACTGTATGTCCCAACTGCAGGCCGGATGGCTTGCAGGTCGACGTCGTAAAGAAATAACCAAGCTGGATGCACAGACAGCAGTGGGCACTTCAAAGCTTTGAAATGAGAGCTCTGCCCGGTCCAGCGGGTCAGAACAAAAGAGAATCTTCACCGGTGAGACGTCCTCTCTATAGCAGAAGTTTCTGCTGAGAACAATTTGAAATCGCCGTCATTACCATTCTTATAGCCCTTTGGCTCACCGCTAGGTATGCTGGTGAAATGCGGTCTGGTCAGTCCATTCACAAGATCGCTAACACGCCGGGTCAGCAAAAATCCTTACCAGCCAAGGAGGTGTTAAAGACGGCATAAGTGCATTGGCTTTATATTTACTATATCTTTCAAATTAAATCCAATCTTTAGCTCGCGATTTCTATCATTATCATCACTATTACTATTATTTTGTTGTTATTATGTGTGTGATTACTCAGTCTTAAAACTCCAACCAGAACCTTGAAATCTTCGCTTCCTAGAACTTTTATATCTTCCTCTAGAGTTTCTCTTTACAATTGTCATTATGAACAAAATTGTGTTTCTCAAACCAGCTGCCCATCAGTTAACTACATATTCAGCATTTTTTCCCACGCTTAGCTTGTTTTGCTCATTACGTCTTCTGTTTGTTTCTTTCACCCTGTTTTTATTCTCTGTAAAGAACTTTGTGCATCTTTCTTTGTGTTTATAAAACATTACATAGCTAAAGGCTTAATTCACTAACAACATATTGATCACTCAACTTATTATAATATTGTTAATGTTTTCATTTTGAGCATCCCCACCAGCTAAAATGAGTTTTCAAGTCTGTTTTGTCTAGAATAGTTTCCTTCATTCTTCTTTGTTGTTAATAGAGTAGGGGTAACACACCTTGAAGAGGTTATCAACAAGCTTCTGCTTTAGTTTTGGCTCAACATTTGAATATTTTGGTAAATTTTTTTTTGTTCCAATTAATCCGTTTTCTGGCAAAGACACCAATTTTCAACAAGGTTGAACTTTGGGACTTTCTAAAGCTTAATAGGTGCGTTTTCACTAGACGGGTTCCAGGACATTTCCATACAAAATCAGCCATGGAAAGATTTTGCTAAGACGTCCTCATATTGCGACCATTTAGGCAGTGAGTGACGTCACTGATCAGCACCAAAATGCACCCACACCAGCAGAAAATGACAAGAGATTGACAATGAAAGAAGCATGGATGGTTGCGATGTTTCTGGTTGCTATGTTGTTATACACTGCTTCACCAGCAACTCTTCTAATTTTACAAATGTTTGGTGTCATCTGCTGATATAATGTCCCACCGAGTTACAACCAATCAGCATGACTTAACCACAGCTCCCACCCAGCATCTCCATCCATCCATCCATCCATTTTCTTCCGCTTATCCGGGGTCGGGTCGCGGGGGCAGCAGCCTAAGCAAAGAGACCCAGACTTTCCTCTCCCCAGCCACTTGTTCCAGCTCCTCGGGAGGAACCCCAAGGCGCTCCCAGGCCAGCCGAGAAACATAGTCCCTCCAGCGTGTCCTGGGCCTTCCCCTGGGCCTCCTCCCGGTGAGACGTGCCTGAAACACCTCACCAGGGAGGCATCCAGGAGGCATCCTGACCAGATGCCCGAGCCACCTCAACTGACTCCTCTCGATGTGGAGAAGCAGCGGCTCTACTCTGAGCCCCCTCCGGATGACTGAGCTTCTCACCCTATCTCTAAGGGAGAGCCCAGACACTCTGCGGAGGAAACTCATTTCAGCCGCTTGTATCCGTGATCTCGTTCTTTCGGTCACCACACAGAGTTCGTGACCATAGATGAGGGTAGGAACCTAGATCGACCGGTAAATCGAGAGCTTCGCCTTTTGGCTCAGCTCTCTCTTCACCACGACAGACCGGTAGAGCGCCCGCATAACTGCAGATGCCCCACCAATCCGTCTATCGATCTCCCGCTCCATTTTTCCCTCACTCGTGAACAAGACCCCCAGATACTTAAACTCCTCCACTTGGGGAAGGACCCCATCCCCGACCCGGAGGAGGCACCCCACCCTTTTCCGGCTCAAGACCATGGCCTCGGATTTGGAGGTGCTGATTCTCATCCCAGCCGCTTCACACTCGGCTGCGAACAGCTCCAGCGAAAGCTGTAGATCACGCTCCGATGAAGTCAACAGGACCACATCATCTGCAAAAAGCAGAGACCCGATCCTGAGGCCACCAAAGCGGATCCCCTCAACGCCTTGGCTGCGCCTAGAGATCCTGTCCATAAAAGTTAGGAACAGGATCGGTGACAAAGGGCAACCTTGGCGGAGTCCAACTCTCACTGGAAACAAGCCCGACTTACTGCCGGCAATGCGAACCAAACTCTGGCACCGGTCGTACAGGGACCTAACAGCCCGTATCAAGGGGCCCGGTACCCCATACTCCCGGAGCACCCCCCACAGCGCCCCCCGAGGGACACGGTCGAACGCCTTCTCCAAGTCCACAAAACACATGTAGACCGGTTGGGCGAACTCCCACGCACCCTCCAGGACCCTGCTGAGGGTGTAGAGCTGGTCCAGTGTTCCACGGCCAGGACGAAAACCGCATTGTTCCTCCTGGATCCGAGGTTCGACTATCCGTCGGACCCTCCTCTCCAGAACCCCTGAATAGACCTTACCAGGGAGGCTCAGAAGTGTGATCCCCCTGTAGTTGGAACACACCCTGTGGTCCCCCTTTTTAAACAGGGGGACCACCACCCCGGTCTGCCAATCCAAAGGAACTGCCCCCGATGTTCACGCAATATTGCAGAGCCGCGTTAACCAACACAGCCCCACAACATCCAGAGCCTTGAGGAACTCCGGTCGAATCTCATCCACCCCCGGAGCCTTGCCACCGAGGAGCTTTTTAACGACCTCGGTGACCTCAACACCAGAGATTGGAGAGCCCGACCCCAAGTCCCCAAACCCTGCTTCCAGATTGGAAGGCGTGCTGGTGGGATTGAGGAGGTCTTCGAAGTATTCCATCCACCGACCCAAAACATCCCGCGTCGAGGTCAGCAGCACACCATCCCCACTGTAAACAGTGTTGGTGGCAGACCGCTTTCCCCCCAAGAGACGCCGGATGGTGGACCAGAGAGAAAGTATAGACCACTAGCTGTCAAAATGCAAATGAGACCACGCCCCTTCCGGTCACGCCCCTTGACCACGCCCACCTCCAGGTACGCCCCTTCCGGATACGCCCACTTCCGGACACGCCCCTTCCGGCCGCCCATTCCGCTCACGTTCACTTCCGGTTATGCCCACTTTCGGATACGCCCACTTCCGGATATGCCCCTTCCGGTTACGCCCCTTCCGGTTACACCCACTTTTGCAGGCACCCTGGCTGCCGGGACAAGCTCTGCCCTGTCACAATAAGCTCCGCCCCCTGATGGTCACGCCCACCTGTCACAATAAGCCCCGCCACCTGATGGCCACGCCCACCTGTCAATACAGGATACGCCCCCTGGTGGTCACGCCCACCTGTCAAGATAGGACACACCAACCTGTCAAAATGGGGTACGCCCCCTGGTGGCCACGCCCACCTGTCAAAATAGGACACGCCCACCTGTCGAAATAGGGTACGCCCCCTGATGGTCACGCCCACCTGTCAAAATATGGCACTAAATGGCTCCCTCTAGTGGTTCTACAATTAAACTACATGCAAAAAAAATGAAAATACCTCCCCCTAGTGGCTCAATAAATACTATTACACCAAAACTTATAAATGCCTCCCTCTAGTGGTTCAAAATTAATATAACAGCCTATTGTATAATTGGCCCCCTCTAGTGGATCAATGTAACATTACATGCAAATGTAAAAATACCTCCCCCTAGTGGCTCAAAAATTAAACTACATGTAAAAAATGAAAATACCTCCCCCTAGTGGCCCAATAAATACTATTACACCAAAACTTATAAATGCCTCCCTCTAGTGGTTCAAAATTAATATAACAGCCTATTGTATAATTGGCCCCCTCTAAGATCAAAGTAACATTACATGCAAATGTAAAAATACCTCCCCCTAGTGGCTCAAAAATTAAACTACATGCATATATGAAAATACCTCCCCCTAGTGGCTCAAAAATTAAATTACAGCCTATAGTATATATATCGCCCCCAATGGTTTGAATCTAACTCCTCAGTGTCATCAGAACATGTCCAAACAAGTCCCTTTAATATTATACGGTCTGGGCTCTGTCTCAACATGACTCCTTGAGCATTCCATTTTATTTTAAACAGTTAAAAGGTGCTTTTTAGCTTCCTGACTTTAATTTAAAACCACATTAGCTCCAACACTCTAGAGACACCATTACATCCGATTCTAACAATTCAACCATGATAAATTAAACTTGTAAGAGCACTAAAAAGAGAATTTATTCACCCACAGCTATGTTGAAGCAGATGCTCATCCTTTTGTTGATTTTAAAAATGCACCATTACACAGTCTTTAAAAACAGATAAGGATTTAAAAAAACATCGCTTTAAACCTGGGTGCTTTAAGCTGGAAATAAGAAATCTATCAAACTACTAAAGTTTACACACCGTAAAATGATGGCAGCGGGTAAGAACCTACATAGCTCAGATTATCAGAGGATGAGAAACGGTGTGGGAAATAGCCCTTGCTATGGTCAGGAAAACCGAGGGCTTCAGGCATTTTACTAAGCTTCATGGCAAAGAAAGATAGGCTGTCAATGAACCTCAAACCGTAATCAGGATCAGTGATGCTCAGAATTTTACACCCTTGCATAATGATGTCAGGATTTAAACCCATCTCCGTCATTGCATTCAGAACAAGGTAGGAATCAAAAGCTCTAGCATTATGGGCTACACATGTGTAATTCCGACGGCCCGGCCTCCTGATTTCACGAATAAACTCCCGAATACAATCACTACCGTAGGCTGACCACTCCTCGCAAGATGTGGACTTTGAACAGATCAGAAATGGAACATGCTCACCCTGCGCACCAGGGAAAGTTTCAATATCGTAAAAAATCACCTTGTCACTTATTTCGGTATCGACAGAGCATGTTTGGATATAAAATTTATGGTCCGATGCTGGCTGGTCCTTGTCAAGCTTACCCCCACAAATCCTACACTTCTTCCCTTGACACACATGCTTCTTGCCTGTTGTGAGACTCTGGTTATAGTTTAACCCACAGTTGGGACATTTCTTCACCTGATCACAATGACTGACCATCACACGCGCCCTGGGTTTTAGCTCAGGTACTTTATGTCGATCATAACACGTCTGGTTCTTGCAATATCTGTTACAGTCATGACAAAGAATCGGATTTGTAACCCCCTGAGCACACGCTGCATCATTGCAGACAGCGCACGAACCTTTGCATACATGATTGTATTTATGCCCTATAGGATCGAAACAGTAGTGACAAATATCCCGAGCCCCCGTATAAAACCCTTCAAGTTTTTGATCCCGTAGTAATGGTCTCGGAAGTGCAATAGAAAAACAGTCCTGCTTCGGTCCTCAAAGTCGGTCTGAATCTTCCCTAGAGCTCTCTCTCCCTCACTTCTGATAAAAACAACTATTTTTCTGTTCAACAACTTCTCAAATTTGTGGATATCGCCTGATCTGACGGGGGTGTGTTCTGAAAGGCCTGCACGCTGTTGCAACTCTCTACCGAGCTGTATAGCCGCATCGGAGCCGAGGCTAGGGTCTGCAACACAGGCTAAGCTAATAGCAAAACACAGTTTATCATCTCGATCATTGTTCACAATATATAGGTGGCGTCTCTTCTTGTGTATAAGCTCGCAATCGAGAGACATTTCAGCTTTTCGTCTAGCTCCCCCGCTAAGATCACGCACTGTTTGAATTACAAACTCCAAACGCTCTGTTGAGGCTATTTCAGCATTGGATTGCATCAGATCATCTAAAAACGTTTCGAACTGGTGCATGACGTTACTCCCCCCTTCATCGACAGAGAAAGTCACGCTGCGAGACACGCCGGGTCCATTAACCTCTATCTGCACAATATCGTTAGTGTTAACCAGCGGTGTCACCCGGTCTAATAAACCCCTGAGCAAATTCATTATGTGATTATGAAATTCATACGGACACGGATGATCACCCTCAGGCCGGACAAAGTTGTGTCGGATCTCTATGTTATTGAATTCGTCACGTACATTGATCTGAAATTCTTCATCTTCCTGACTAGACGGTTGAGGACTATTTAGCTCCTGTGAGACATTCATACTGACTGGTTGATGTTGCTATTTAAACATACGATCAGAAAAAAAAAGGACATGAAAAAACATTCAGAGTCAGACAATACACAAGCTGGAGAAAGCTCCAGACAGTCTCGCAGCTAACCGGAGCGCCAAGGCTGGCGTTGGGCAGATCCGCTGAGATCCAATTGCAAACAGCTCCGCGCTTCGATCACGATCTATGATAAAGCGCAGGTAAAAGGAATATAATAATAATAATAATAATATCAGGAATATAATAAAATAAATACATATACGGTAACGCTCATATATAAACAGTCAACATAATTTAACAAACAGTAAACTCACCTCAGAGCGAAGTTTCGCTTTGTAACAATCTCCAGCGCCTTTTTCCCGCTCCAGCCCAAAACCAGCTCAGAGCAGCAACTGGAGTTGAGCGATACTTCTAGCTGTAACAGAGTATGTATGCTATGGTGAATCTATCGATAAGCCAGCAGCGAATCCATCTTGGTGCTATGAAACATCCATAGACGATCGCACAATTGCGAGCTAAAAAAAACATTTACTCACCTCGCTCCAAACCGATAATACAGGTCGCCGATGTGAAGATTTCCTGAAGTCGCTGTGAAGTTGATTTCACCGCTGAACCCGTAACTCCAGCTCTTAGCAGGGGAAGCTCGGGAATCCCGCCAGGACTCAGCTCTGACGCGGTCTGACAATGACGCGGGCTTCTGGGATTCCCCTCGAATGAAGCCGGTGATACAGTCTTCGTGAAACCGCTGTTTTCTTTGTTCGTCGCAGCACCGCGCTCCGTGTCCTTAAGGTCGGATTGTTGAATGAGGTCCTTCCAGCATGCTGTAGAGATTAACCGTTTTCCGACAGCCTTTTATACAGGTAAAAGCCGCCCGGTGAGCACCGCCCAAACCGGTTTACCTGACTTGCGGACGTAGGTGAAGTCAGGGGCGTGATAAATACAGCGAATACAAAGCAGAGCAGGGGCGTGTCAAACGCTGATTGGTGGACTGTTTTTTATCAGTAACTTTAGTAGTTTGATAGATTTCTTATTTCCAGCTTAAAGCACCCAGGTTTAAAGCGATGTTTTTTTAAATCCTTATCTGTTTTTAAAGACTGTGTAATGGTGCATTTTTAAAATCAACAAAAGGATGAGCATCTGCTTCAACATAGCTGTGGGTGAATAAATTCTCTTTTTAGTGCTCTTACAAGTTTAATTTATCATGGTTGAATTGTTAGAATCGGATGTAATGGTGTCTCTAGAGTGTTGGAGCTAATGTGGTTTTAAATTAAAGTCAGGAAGCTAAAAAGCACCTTTTAACTGTTTAAAATAAAATGGAATGCTCAAGGAGTCATGTTGAGACAGAGCCCAGACCGTATAATATTAAAGGGACTTGTTTGGACATGTTCTGATGACACTGAGGAGTTAGATTCAAACCATTGGGGGCGATATATATACTATAGGCTGTAATTTAATTTTTGAGCCACTAGGGGGAGGTATTTTCATATATGCATGTAGTTTAATTTTTGAGCCACTAGGGGGAGGTATTTTTACATTTGCATGTAATGTTACTTTGATCTTAGAGGGGGCCAATTATACAATAGGCTGTTATATTAATTTTGAACCACTAGAGGGAGGCATTTATAAGTTTTGGTGTAATAGTATTTATTGGGCCACTAGGGGGAGGTATTTTCATTTTTTACATGTAGTTTAATTTTTGAGCCACTAGGGGGAGGTATTTTTACATTTGCATGTAATGTTACATTGATCCACTAGAGGGGGCCAATTATACAATAGGCTGTTATATTAATTTTGAACCACTAGAGGGAGGCATTTATAAGTTTTGGTGTAATAGTATTTATTGAGCCACTAGGGGGAGGTATTTTCATTTTTTTTGCATGTAGTTTAATTGTAGAACCACTAGAGGGAGCCATTTAGTGCCATATTTTGACAGGTGGGCGTGACCATCAGGGGGCGTACCCTATTTCGACAGGTGGGCGTGTCCTATTTTGACAGGTGGGCGTGGCCACCAGGGGGCGTACCCCATTTTGACAGGTTGGTGTGTCCTATCTTGACAGGTGGGCGTGACCACCAGGGGGCGTATCCTGTATTGACAGGTGGGCGTGGCCATCAGGTGGCGGGGCTTATTGTGACAGGTGGGCGTGACCATCAGGGGGCGGAGCTTATTGTGACAGGGCAGAGCTTGTCCCGGCAGCCAGGGTGCCTGCAAAAGTGGGTGTAACCGGAAGGGGCGTAACCGGAAGGGGCATATCCGGAAGTGGGCGTATCCGAAAGTTGGCATAACCGGAAGTGAACGTGAGCGGAATGGGCGGCCGGAAGGGGCGTGTCCGGAAGTGGGCGTATCCGGAAGGGGCGTACCTGGAGGTGGGCGTGGTCAAGGGGCGTGACCGGAAGGGGCGTGGTCTCATTTGCATTTTGACAGCTAGTGGTCTATACTTTCTCTCTGGTCCACCATCCGGCGTCTCTTGGGGGGAAAGCGGTCTGCCACCAACACTGTTTACAGTGGGGATGGTGTGCTGCTGACCTTGACGCGGGATGTTTTGGGTCGGTGGATGGAATACTTCGAAGACCTCCTCAATCCCACCAGCACGCCTTCCAATCTGGAAGCAGGGTTTGGGGACTTGGGGTCGGGCTCTCCAATCTCTGGTGCTGAGGTCACCGAGGTCGTTAAAAAGCTCCTCGGTGGCAAGGCTCCGGGGGTGGATGAGATTCGACCGGAGTTCCTCAAGGCTCTGGATGTTGTGGGGCTGTGTTGGTTAACGCGGCTCTGCAATATTGCTCGGACATCGGGGGCAGTTCCCTTGGATTGGCAGACCGGGGTGGTGGTCCCCCTGTTTAAAAAGGGGGACCACAGGGTGTGTTCCAACTACAGGGGGATCACACTTCTGAGCCTCCCTGGTAAGGTCTATTCAGGGGTTCTGGAGAGGAGGGTCCGACGGATAGTCGAAGCTCGGATCCAGGAGGAACAATGCGGTTTTTCGTCCTGGCCGTGGAACACTGGACCAGCTCTACACCCTCAGCAGGGTCCTGGAGGGTGCGTGGGAGTTCGCCCAACCGGTCTACATGTGTTTTGTGGACTTGGAGAAGGCGTTCGACCGTGTCCCTCGGGGGGCCCTGTGGGGGGTGCTCCGGGAGTATGGGGTCCCGGGCCCCTTGATACGGGCTGTTAGGTCCCTGTACGACCGGAGCCAGAGTTTGGTTCGCATTGCCGGCAGTAAGTCGGGCTTGTTTCCAGTGAGAGTTGGACTCCGCCAAGGTTGCCCTTTGTCACCGATCCTGTTCCTAACTTTTATGGACAGGATCTCTAGGCGCAGCCAAGGCGTTGAGGGGATCCGTTTTGGTGGCCTCAGGATCGGGTCTTTGCTTTTTGCAGATGATGTGGTCCTGTTGGCTTCATCGGAGCGTGATCTACAGCTTTCGCTGGAGCTGTTCGCAGCCGAGTGTGAAGCGGCTGGGATGAGAATCAGCACCTCCAAATCCGAGGCCATGGTCTTGAGCCGGAAAAGGGTGGGGTGCCTCCTCCGGGTCGGGGATGGGGTCCTTCCCCAAGTGGAGGAGTTTAAGTATCTGGGGGTCTTGTTCACGAATGAGGGAAAAATGGAGCGGGAGATCGATAGACGGATTGGTGGGGCATCTGCAGTTATGCCGGCGCTCTACCGGTCTGTCGTGGTGAAGAGAGAGCTGAGCCAAAAGGCGAAGCTCTCGATTTACCGGTCGATCTACGTTCCTACCCTCATCTATGGTCACGAACTCTGGGTGGTGACCGAAAGAACGAGATCACGGATACAAGCGGCTGAAATGAGTTTCCTCCGCAGAGTGTCTGGGCTCTCCCTTAGAGATAGGGTGAGAAGCTCAGTCATCCGGAGGGGGCTCAGAGTAGAGCCGCTGCTTCTCCACATCGAGAGGAGTCAGTTGAGGTGGCTCGGGCATCTGGTCAGGATGCCTCCTGGACGCCTCCCTGTTGAGGTGTTTCAGGCACGTCTCACCGGGAGGAGGCCCAGGGGAAGGCCCAGGACACGCTGGAGGGACTATGTTTCTCGGCTGGCCTGGGGACGCCTTGGGGTTCCTCCCGAGGAGCTGGAACAAGTGGCTGGGGAGAGGGAAGTCTGGGTCTCTTTGCTTAGGCTGCTGCCCCTGCGACCCGACCCCGGATAAGCGGAAGAAAATGGATGGATGGATGGATGGACCAAACACTGCACATCTCAACAAACACACCATCCCCACTGTAAAGCATCGTGGGGGCAGCATCATGCTGTGGGGATGCTTCTCAGCAGCAGGTCCTGGAAAGCTTGTAGATGTAGAAGGTGAAATGAATGCAGCAAAATGTAGAGAAATCTGGAAGGAAAATTAGTAGGGCTGGGCAATATGGAAAAAAATTCAATCAAGATATAATTTTTCATATCAGTCGATATCAATATAAAACAAATCACTATTTTTGTCAATATTTAACATTCCCTAGTACTATTTGCAAGTACTATCAGAAAGTTCTTTTTGATTTAAAGATTTATTTTTCAAAATTCGAACATGTCAACGGATATTATACAACTGTTTTGGAAAAATAAAAGGTAACTAGAGCTGGGCAATATGGATTAAAAATAAATCTTTAATTTGTTTTTCATACCAAATTCGCTTTTTGATATTAATCAAAAAAATTTCTCCTTCTCTATTCTTAAAAATAAATTACAAGTGTTTTTTTTTTTTTATTTGTCATCCCTACTCAGAGTTGATCTGAATTCAAAATCTAAATAAATGCACACTGTAAAACAAGATGGTAGGCCGTGGGCGGGCTGACTCACTTTAAATTATAGAAACCCAAGAGGTGTATTGTTGAATAAAAATAAAAATAAATCCTTATATCCATGATATTCCAAAAATTCAATCTTCATCAACAGAAAATTTGATATATCGATATAAACAACATATTGCCCAGCCCTAGCATCCAGATGAGACCCATCCACGCAGACTCTGTGCTGTGATTGCAGCCAAAGGTGCATCTACTAAATACTGATATAAAGGGGCTGAATATTTATGCAATTACTTATTTCATCTTATATATTTTCAATATTTGTCATTATTTTTTACAATTCAGTTTTTATGTTGATCATGATTGATTTGTAAAAGCAGTAGGAGAATGAACACATCCAAGGGGGGTGAATACTTTTTATTTGTAGATTGTAGACTGACAAGTAATAGGAGCTCATTACAATAACGCTAATAAGATACTTAATTACTCTTTTCCCTGTCAGGAACCCATCTCGCTCAACCACCTTCGCCTGTGTGCACTGATTGCTTCACCACTATTGGTCCAGACCCCCTTCACTCACCTGCTCAACGTTCTGTCATCGTTCCTTTTATGCCCAGAACTCCTCAGATGTTCTCAGCTCGATCTATCGCTCTCCAGCCTGACATCCACCGTGCTGACTTCATCAGTTCCAGTCCTGAGGGCTGTACTCCGTCCTGCATCAGTTCCTCGCCTGCGACTTGGTTCTCATTCCTTGTCAATAAATCTACAAACAACGGCCTTGTAGTCTGACATTCCCATTGAAGATTTAACTGTCTGTAGCTGACATATGCCTTTTTGCTCTACCTGACAAATCAGATAAGCATCTAGAAGGAATGACTTCATCGGAATGTGATTTAGTAGGAAAGGAGATAGATAAGTGGAAAAATGATCCAACCTCTGACAAGGTAAGACAAAATGGTCCCAAATTCTGAGATTAAAGATCAGTAAGTCCTAACCAGGATCAGGCAGTGATGGATCCAGACACAACACCGCCCTGAGCACAGTTTTGACTCTGTGCTTTTAACAGCCTCTAACCTACGTCCCTCATTTCCTCCATCTTCCTTCCTTTGCTCCCCCTGGGTCCTGTGTCCTTTGTTTCAAACGCAATTTTCACTCTGACCTCAGAAAAAAGGGAGCAGCATTTTAGCCTTTTATACATTTCAATTTTCAGAAATGCTCTCTCCATATTTCCTCTTCTCCTGCTTTCACAGTAAAATAACACCAACAGCTAATCTGACAGTTTGTTGCTTGTTCCAAGTCCTGCTGTTTACCTCCTGTTTGCTTGTGACTGGGGTGTTATAAATTAAACCTGCCTGCTCTTTTGATTTTCTGGCAAAATCACACAACCTTCAGATCAGCCCAAAATTATATAGGCGACGATTCTTCTAAGCAGCATCTTACCTCAATTGAGTTGTATGCTTTTATTCATGAGAAATGTTTATTATAGCACAAAAATCCCAAGCATTGCTCCGCACTCACTACAGAACAACAACTGCCATCACCTTTGGCATAATACTTGCACAATCAGTTGCTGCAAAACAAAAACAATGTTGGTGGCAGCAATAGTGTGTGCATGTTTGTGAAGGAAATCACTTGCTTGTGATGTGAGAGTTTATACCGAAACATTAGCATCCAAGGCATTCACACAAATACACAAAAAGTGACCTAACTAGAAAACCACTTGGAGAGCACAGGCCTCCACCAAGGCAGCCCCCCACCCCCACCCCAAACTGTGAACTAGATCACCCCCGAAATTGAATGACTTCTTCCTGGTCCCACTGCGGACATTTCCTGAAAAAGTCTTCAAAGTCCTACTACAACTTTTTGATTTGTGTTGCTAACTGACAGACAAACAAACAAACTTCCTTGGCGGAGGTAATAAGTCATGATTGAATTCATGAATATGTATTTCAACTTCCTGCACAAACAAATTCAGCACAGGAGCACCACAGGGGACCGTACTCTCACCATTCCTTTTCACTCTGTACACCTCAAACTTCCAGTACAAATCAGAGACCTGTCATCTGCAGAAATACTCAGATGACTCTGCAATTGTCGGGTGTATCAGAGATGGACAATAAGCTTAATACAGAGAGCTGGTGGACTGCTTTGTGACATGGTGTGGAAACAATCGTCTTACCTTGAGTTGAATGTGAACAAATCAAAGGAGATGATTGTAGATTTCAAAAGAAACTGGCTTGAGTGAAACACTGTTTGTATGGTGGGAGAAGAAGTGGAGCTGGTTGAGGATTATAAATACCTCGGAGTTCACCTGGACAACAGACTGGAATGGAGACTGAACAGTGAAGAAGGGACAGAGCAGACTATACTTCTTGAGGAAGCTTAGGTCCTTCAAGGTTTTCAGCAAGATGCTGCAGATCTTCTACAAGTCTGTTGTGGAGAGTGTAATCTCTTCAGCCGTCATCTGTTGGGGTAGCAGCATCAGAGCCAGGGATTTAAAAAGAGTCAACAACCTGATGAAGAAGGTTCTGGTTCTGTTCTTGGGACGACTGTGGAAAATCTGGAGATGATGATGCAAAGAAGGATTTTTCACAAAATCAAAAAAATTATGGACAACCCTGAGCATCCTCTTCATGAGACAGTCATACAACAACAGAGCGTCTTCAGTCGGAGGCTTCTTTAGTTTCGCTGCAATACAGACGGCTACAGGAAATCCTTCCTGCCCACAGCCATCATCATCTACAACAACTCCTTAAAGAATTAATTAGATGAGCTATACCAACACTTAATTTCCCTCTGGGATCAATAAAGTTTTTTTCAATTCAATTTCAAATCAGTCAGGCTGCTGAGCTCTGAGTGAGAAGTTCTGCTCAGTACAGCAGTACATCATTAGATGCAGAAGCAAAATCTCACTGCATTTTTTTTTTATATAACTTTTAATTTGTACTCCAGGACTTACTCTTTCCTTGGGGTGTGACTACAATGGAAGAGGCTAAAGATGACTGTCAGTCTCCCTTGGACTGGGGCTCCATGTAAGATCTCACCTGGTGGGGTATCACTGATGATAAGAAAGGTGAGGAATCAGTCCAGAACTACAGGGGAGGAGCTGATCAATGACAGGAAGAGAGCTGGGACCACAGTTTTAAAGGTTACTGTCGGTAGAACACCACGCCGTCATGGTTTAAGATCATGTATTGCACTGAAGGTTCCCCTGCTCAAGTCATCACATGTCAAGGCCATCTGAAGTTTGCCAGTGACCATCTAGATGATCCAGAGGAGGCATGGGAGAAAGTCATGTGGTCAGATGAGACCAAAACAGAACTTTTTGGTCTAAACTTCACTCGCCGTGTTTGGAGGAAAAAGAAGGATGAGTTGCATCCCAAGAACACCGTCCCTACTGTGAAGCATGGGGGTGGAAACATCATGCTTTGGGGGTGCTTTTCTGCAAAGGGGACAGGACGACTGCACTGTATTAAGGAGAGGATGAATGGGGCCATTTATTGTGAGATTTTGAGCAACAACCTCCTTCCCTCAGTCAGAGCATTGAAGATGGGTCGTAGCTGGGTCTTACAACATGACAATGACCCGAAGCACACAGCCAGGATAACCAAGGAGTGGCTCCGAAAGAAGCATATCAAGATTCTGGAGTGGCCTAGCAGGTCTCCAGACCTAAATCCAATAGAAAATCTTTGGAGGGAGCTGAAACTCTGTGTTGCTTAGCGACAGCTCTGAAACCTGACAGATCTAGAGAAGATCTGTGTGGAGAAGTGGGCCAAAATCTTTGTTGCAGTGTGTGGAAACCTGGTCAAGAACTACAGGAAACATTTGACCTCTGTAATTGCAAGCAAAGGCTTCTGTACCAAACTTTGATTTTCTCAGGTGTTCCAATACGTATGTCCATGAATAAAATACAAATAAATTCTTTAAAAATCACCCAATTTGATTTCCTAATTAGAAAAGAAAATGATATCTCTCACAGTGGAAATGCATCTAGAATGTGAATCACAGACCCCTCAATAATTTTTAAGTGGTAGAACTGGCAAAGTCACAGGGTGTTCAAACACTTTTGTTTTTACTGTATATAAACTCAGCAAAAAAAGAAACGTCCTTTTTCAGGACTGTGTATTTCAACAATAATGTTCCAAAATTCGAAATAACTTTACAGATCTTAATTGTAAAGGGTTTAAACAATGTTTTCCATGCATGTTCAATTAACCATAATCAATTAATTAACATGCACCTGTGGAATGGTCGTTAAGACCTTAACAGCTTACAGAAAGTAGGCATTTAAGGTCACAGTTCTAAAAACGCAGGACACTAAAGAGACTTGTCTACCGACTGTGAAAAACACCCAAAGAAAGATGCCCAGGGTCCCTGCTCATCTGCATGAACGTGTATTAGGCATGCTGCAGGGAGGCATGAGGACCGCTGATGTGGCTAATGTCCGCACTGTGAGACGCCTAAGACAGGGAGACAGGAAGGACAGCTGATCATCCTCGCAGTGGAAGCCCACGTGTAACAACACCTGCACAGGATCGGTACATCCGAATATCACACCTGCGTGACAGGTACAGGATGGCCACAACAACTGCCCGAGTCACACCAGGAACACACAATCCCTCCATCAGTACTCAGACTGTCCGCAATAGGCTGAGAGAGGCTGGACTGAGGGCTTGTAGGCCTGTTGTAAGGCAGGTCCTTACCAGACATCACCAGCAACAACGCCACCTATGGGCACAAAGCCACCTTCGCTGGACCAGACAGGAGTAGAAAAAAGTGCTCTTCACTGATGAGTCACGGTTTTGTCTCACCAGAGGTGATGGACGGATTCGTGTTTATCGTCGAAGGAATGAGCGTTACACCGAGGCCTGTACCCTGGAGCAGGATCGATTTGGAGGTGGTCCAGTCCATGAGGAGGAGATGCTCTGCAGTACTTCAAGCAGCTGGTGGCCACACCAGATACTGACTGGTACTTTTGATTTTGAGCCTCCCTTCATTCAAGGACACATTATTCTATTTCTGTTAGTCACATGTCTGTGAAACATTTTTAGTTTATGTCCTATGGTGTTGACTCTTTTAGTGTTCATACAAATATTTACACACATTAAGTTTACTGAAAGTAAAAACAGTTGAAAGTCAGAGGATGTTTCTTTTTTTGCTGAGTTATATATATATATATATATATATATATATATATATATATATATATATATATATATATATATATATATATATATATATATATATATATACCTCATTTTGAGGTATTTTCTTTTAAATTCATGATATTATTGTGGTAGAACAAAAGTTTGATACATGGAATTAAAAAAACTGGCTTTATGAAGTCATATATTCTACAGACTTGAACAGATGCAGTCCCAGCCATTTACATTCTGCTGTTTTTGTGACTAGTCCCAAGTGGCGCCTGCAACCTTCTGCTTCGAGCATGACCGATTTATTAGTGTTCTGGACGCAGTGGGGTCAATATCTTCTCTGAGTCCAACTGTGTTACGGGTTAAAACAACAAGTAATTTACGCGTTATTTTTGATACCAATGGCTTGCCATACCGGTGGACCTGGGCGGCCGGGTGGAGGTGAGCTGCAGTGTGCGGGGCTGAAAAGGTTGCCTGTTTTCTGAGCTCTGAGACGGGAGAGCACCCCGCTGCTCGGTGAGAAGAGTAACGACGTTATAATACCTTTACTAGCCTATATAAACATTACGTCCTTATCAGTGACCAAAGGGCTTATTTTCTTCTTGTCTTCTTTGAGCAGAACATCAGTGTTTTTTTTCAGCTTGGACGAAGAGGCTTTTATTCTGGCAGTGGAGAATCACAACATTATATATGATACCACACATCCTTTTTCACAAAGGCAACACCAAAAAGGAGAAGGTATGGACCATGCCAGTGTCTCCATCCATGGTTGTTATGGAGATATTAAACGTGATCTTGTTATTCTTCTGTGATTTTGTGATCTCGCAAGTCCGAGTCTGACACACTCCTGGTGAGGTCACAACAAAACCACGTCGCCGCCGTAATGCGCCGCTCCTTCACCCAGTGTACATTGGGGGTTAGCCACTGACCAGTAGGCTGGACAGAGACCCATGTTTATCTTGCACCCACACAGTAAGCAGGATGGAAATGAAAGCTAAAAAACATATTCAAGAGCACAGTTAAAGAAATTCAGCAAAGAATTGCATATTGGGGGTCACCAAGTCTCCGTAACAACCATTGGACACCATCTACATGCCAATTGAAGGTTTGAGAGTGATGCCAGAAAACAAAAAACCCTGCTGTTTCAATTCTACCTTCAAAAACTCTCCTGAGACTTTTAACTAAAATGTTCTGCTTTGGTCAGATGAGACTAAGATTAATCTTTTCAGTAAATTACTCTGGGTGAGTTCGGCAAAAGACACCAAGGCTGGATATCTACAAAAGCACCTCATGCAAACTGTTCCATATGGTGGAGAGTGGATAATGCTGTGGGCCAGGGTCTTCTCCGAAGATTCTGGTAATGTGTTTAGGGTGCATGCAGTTGTGAACTGTTTGCCAGAATATTTCAAGTAAAATGATGGTGAACTCTTGCAGTTAACTGAAAACGACACTTTTTCATGCACTTTGACCAGATAGTTATGGCCAAATAAACACAGAAATGGTTCATCAGCCTCAAAATCAGCCTTCTTTCATCAAAGACCTTGCTCCTGTACAAAACCCGTGGGCTGATCTTTAAAGAGAAGCCAGTACTATGCACCATTACAGAGACTATGCAAAAGATTTAGTTCAAGTTTCAATTCAGTTTACTTATAAAGCACCAATACACAACAGATGTCATCTCAAGGCACTTTACAAGAAAAGTCATTTCGATTCAACCATACAAACAACCCAATCAATATTGTGTGTATCAATTAAGTCAATTTAAAAGTTTTCTATTTAAGGAATCCCAGCGGATTGCATTGAGTCATTGACTTGCCCTGATGGATGATGAAAATCCTGTAGATGAATTGTGAATTGTCATAGGAGAGCAGTCTTAATGTGACACCAGTGGTGTTTGCTAAAACCGACTGTTTCGTGAAAGGGGATTTTGTCCCCACTGAATAAAAAGGAATAAAATGACGATAAAAGCTGATTTTATTTTTGTTAAAAGAATATTTTCCCATTTTTAAACAACGTTGATCCACCTTGAAGTCACTTTTCTCTTTATGAAATCCAAACTGGACCTACTGTGATTTTGCCAAACACGGGGAATAAATCCTGCTCAATGCCACTTATCCACTGTCCATGTATTTACCTGACCACTCCGTACATGACGAGGACGTTGCCCAGCAGTCCCACGACGCAGATGACCGAGTAGAGCGCCGTGATGGACACGGCGATGATCATCCCCCCGGCGCTCCTCGCGGGGCTCCGCGGCTCCGTGGAGTTCAGCTCGCCTTCCTCCGGGAAGGTGACGTTAAAGGGGATGACGGAGTACAGGTCGGCCAGAGAGAGCTGCGCTCCGGGGACCGTGTAGGGCTCCATGTCCGCCTTACTGGAGGCAAACTTAATCACCTCTAATAGTCGTGAGTTAATGCGAGAAAGGATTGGGGATAAATAAAGGAAAGAAGAGAAATGATCGGAAGCAAAAAGTGGCTGAATACAAGTGTTGTTGGGTTTTTTTTTTTTTTTGGGGGGGGGGGGGGGGGGGCTCTAAAATCCAGAAAGACCAGCCAGATGTTCCCTCCAGGCAGGCAGCGGTATGCCGTGTGTGCGCTCTGACCGTGTGCGCTCTCCCTTTATGTATGGTCCGCCCACTGTCACAGCGCGCCCGCTCGCTTATCTTACACCCGCGCGTCATGTCAGCAGTTTGTTTAGTAGATCCAGGTCTGGTGACGTATGGGAGAAACATCGGGGCAGGTGTTGTGTCATAAAGTTATCCGGCGCCGCGGCGCGGGAGCGCGCACGGGTAAGGGAACTGCGTTTCTCGGCGTGACCCGCAACGAATGCGGCTTCAGATTCGGCAAACATTATTGACACTAAAAAGCAAAAAAAAAAAAAAACATTTCCCCCATGAAGAACTTTAGCAGATGTTTGTCTCCATTTGACTGTAAAGATTTTCTCCAGCGACTCATTGTGTTTTATTTTCTATTTCAGAAGTTGTTTGAAGCTTTCAGTCCCAATATAAGCCTGAATGCAGAGTGAAATCCAGCTTGGTTTGGAGAACAATCTGATTGTTCAAAGGATGCAACCATAATGTTAACAAAAATACTTCTATTGGTAGTATAACAACATAACAAGGTTTTTTATACAACCAACAATATTAATAACTCGTTGAAGGCTAAATATAGCCTATGTTTTTATGTCGTCACAACCAGAGGTCGGTATCTAGTTACATTTACTTGAGTACTGTTTTTGGGGCGGGGAAAACCTACTTTTGGGAGTAGTTTTACTGTACCACACTTTTTACTTTGACTTGAGTCCAATTATTATAAAGTATCGCTACTCTTTCTTGAGTCAGATTTTCGGTTCTTCTACCTACTCCGAGTCATTTCACTGTATAAAAAACAAACACGCTTTAACCAACAAAAATGCACCGGACAAGGACACAAATCTACAGTTTATGCTAAAGTGAGACCTCTTGTTTGTACACAAGCTTTGTTGCTCTAACGTTATTTTCTGATGAGCCATTTGTAGGTCAATTAAACACACGGTAAACACTTGATGTTGTCACTGGAACCCTGTTCTAACACAGATACATTACCTATTGTAAGTATTATTTTAACAGCCTACATTTTATGTAGAAAATGTTTGATTCAGAAAAGTGTTTCTTCAGCTTTAAAATTATTTAGTAATCATATTTATGTGTTTTAATTCTTTCATTGTACTTTTTAAAGTGAAATGTTATGTAAATGAAAAGAAACTATTTTCCAACGATTTTATCGATCTCGTCTTGTTTGTTTTGCCAATATCATAACGGCATACAATGTCTTATACCCCCACGATTACACTGTTACTATCTATAAAGGACTTTGTTTTGATTAAAGGTGACACAATTAAAGCATAAATAGCTATATTCAGCACATATAATACTTTAGAATTGTGGTTGTTCACTTGGCAAAAAGTGACCATAACATATCCTGTTTACTTATGAAGGACTAAAAGGACTTTAATTAATATCTATTGACATTATTCTACCCATCACAGCATACTGACTCCTTTGCATCATTTTAGATATCCCTGAAATGGCTAAAATGTATTATTTCACTTGTCAAAAAGTGATTACAGCATCATTGTTTACCTATAAAGGGTTAAATGTGCCTCAGAATTTCTTTCTTTCTTTCTTTATGATGTACACGTCACAGTTTACTGGGTCCTTTGTATCATCTTAAATATCCCTAAAATGGCTAAAAGTGACCATTGTACCTACCAAAAAGTAATTACAGCATCCAGCTTACCTATGAAGGGTTAAATGCGCTTCAGAATTACTGTGTTATTGTTCTCATCACAAGACATTGGGCTCTTTGCATCATAGATACAACCCCAAAATTGCTAAAAAGGATCATTAGACTTGCCAAAAGGTGATTACAGCATCCTGTTCAGCTCTAAAGGGTTTAATTGACCAAATAATTACTTTATTTATTCTCTGTTGATGTTATTGTACCCATATACAGGATACCAGACAGACAGACAGACAGACAGACAGACAGACAGACAGACAGACAGACAGACAGACAGACAGACAGATAGATAGATACTTTATTAATCTTACAAGAGAAATTTACAGTTCCAGCAGCTTAAAAGAAGGGGGTGCAGGGACAAACTCCAAATAAAATACTAAAAATGTATGCATAAATGCATTAAAATGCAAATAAATTATCATAACAATCATTTTAAAAGCCTTGCAGTTAGCGTGATCAATGTGTTAAGTATTGTTGCTCTTCCCGAGAGGCATTAAAAAGCCTTATGGCATGGAGGAGAAACGATCTCCTCAGTCTGTCAGTGGAGCAGGACAGTGACAACAGTCTGCTTTTCTGTCTGGAGATGGTACTGTGGAGTGGATGATTAGGATTGTCTATGATGGACAGGAGTCAATTCAGCACTCGTTGCTCTGCCACAGATGTCATACTGTCCATATCCAACCCAATGACTGAGCCTGTCTTCCTCACCAGCTTGTCCAGTCGTGCAACGTCCTTGTTCTTGAGGCTGTACAAAGCATCTGTGTTGGGAGTCCAGCTTGTCATTCAGCTGCACTCCAAGATATTCGTAGGTGTGTACCACCTCCACACACTCTCCCTTTAAGAAAACTGGCTCTGGGTGTGGCCTTGGTCTCCTGAAGTCCACCACCATCTCCCTGGTTTTGGAGATGTTAAAGTCCAACTCACCCCCAAATCAACTATTTTTTGCTGATAAACTGTATAAATGAGTCTCTAATAGTAATAATCTACATGTCTGGTCATTATCTTTTGTATTTTAGTAAAATTTTTAGTAAAAATATTCCTTTTTTACAAAAAACCGTTAGTGGAGTGCCCTCTTCAGGTTAAAACTTTACACTGCACTTGAATTTGAATCGGGCATCACTACTGGCTCAGCTTGGTTAACTGACGTCAGCCTTCCTGCCGATGTGGAGTGTACAACAAGCCCTGTCTCGGCCACGTCTCCATAGCGAGTTGGAGCTGGAATAGCAAGGAAGTGTTGATGCCACCCAGCCCTCCCCCCGCGCATTCCTCGGTCTGCCAGGCAACGCTTCCTTTTGCCCACATTTTTCAAACCGGAAATGTAGGTGGAGTAGGACTCTGGATGGGGGGTGAGTTGGTCTTTAAGGAGGACGTGGTTAGAGTCACACCATGAAACAAAGTTCTGGATCAGGGCTCTGTACTCATCCTCTTGTCAACTCTTTATACAACCCACAATCGCTGTGTCGTCCGCGAACCTCTGTACATGGCAGAAAGTTACACAGTGAAAAATTAACACAAACGATTTTAGTTATTTAGCCAGTCTAAAAAAAGAAAAAGGGAGTTTAGCTTTCTAATTCAGATATTCACTATGGTGTTAATTTATTTATATATATAAAATGGTCTTTTTACATCCACAAGGGTCTGATCAAAGTCCTCCATACAAAATAGTTATGACAAGTCTGAGGTGCAGAAAAAGGTGAAATCCACAGCGATAAAACTGTATTTTCTGTACTGTTGTCTACTGCTCACTATTCTTATTGTCATGTCATTTGCTAAAATGCTGACAAACGCCTACAAATATCACTGCGCATGCCTGCGCAAGGGTTAGCTTTTGATCGACACCTTACTTGATCCAATAGGTGACGGGTTTCCCCTTCCACTGTGGCACATCTTCAGCCGATAGCTGATGGGTGAAAATTCCGGTCGCCATTCTTCCTTGTGTGATTAGAACCAGAATTCTGATGACTGATACATCTAATAGCCAATGGAATGCTGTAAATGCAGATATCTTACATGACGGGGTGGGCTTCATCACTACCACCGTAAATGCCAAGCGCAAAATGGCTTATCCAAACGCAGACAAGAGATGATTATGCACATTCCACACCAGTAACATATCCTTTCAGCTGCGTGTCAAAATACAACAGGAAGCCGTGGAGCTTTGTTTGAGAAGAGGCAGTAATGTGTCCTGTTGTTATAAAGATTTCTGACCCAAATGCAGAACACCACCAGAGAGACCAGTAAAATGCAAGACAAGGTTTATTGAAATGATAAGGAAGATGATGACTGGAACCAGGAACACTGCACGGAGGAATGGAGGTGAGAGAAACTGCAGAAAGGGAAGTCCACAGGTGATTATAGTTCTGAGAATACTTCAGACAATCTAAAAGTTCTCAGGTGAGTCTTACTCTGCAGATGATGGAGAGGATGCCAAGGGGAGGAGAGCTAGGAGTCTGGGATGTCTGAATGAAACGTCTGAGGTTTTCTGGGAGACACGGAGGGGAGGGATCCTGAAAAAGAAGACGGAGAACGAGGACGGAGCACAGAGGGTGGGCAGGTAGAGGCTTGGAGCTTGAGCTTGGTCACAAAGAAGCGCGGAGCTAGTCCGGTGTCAGACATGAGAACTTGAATCCGGAGCTTTAAGAGAAGCTGGTAAGCAGATCATGGGGAGATGGTGGCGAAGAAACCAATTGAATGCAACACTCAGGCTCTTAAGTTCTGACAGCCAGCTCCTCTTATCCAGCCAGTAATGAGCCTCAGTGAGCTGCAACTGTAAACAGCAACACATACAAGAAACACAGGCAAACACCCCAGACTCCTAACATTCACAGTGTTTTCTTTCCAAAGAGACCCCATCCATGTCTCTACTCAAAATGGTTCAGGAGCAGCTTTAGTTTTAATTTGGCTATGCGTTTTGAAAAAATGTAGAGCAGGAATTTCAGGAAAGCTTGCTAACTTAATGGTCTCATTCACTAATTTTTCAATGAATTTCCTGAGCTCTCTAGCCCAATTATCTGCGTTGTGAGCCATCTCATGTGAAGAACACTTTCGTCTCGCTCCTGTTTCAAGAGGTTGCAGTGTGTCGAAGGAGTGGGTGGGGTGAAACGTCAGGATCACATGTCTGACTCATTATTATTCACGATATGCAAGCGTCTCATCTCTGATTGGCTAACAGCAATGCGACTCTTTGCTGCCTTCAATCCAATGATTAATTTAACTTACTTCATCGGTGGTGTTCCAAGACACAATCCAACCGTTTCTCTATCAGCTCCTCTTTCTTGGGTAAAAATATGCAACGCTTTTGTGCTATATTTACAAATAACACAAGCCCGACCGTGTTCTGCCATGTTGTGGAGTTGCTAATAGTTAGCTTCCACCAGTCGAGATGGCCTCTTCTCTCTCTTGCCCCCACCTTCCCCCAGGCGGTCGCAAGCCAAGGTGGGGGCCATTATGCTTTTCTACTTAGATAATAGGGCTTTCTCTGACTTGCTCGTTTTCAGCTCGGATTTCTTTTTGGGGCTGAAGCACGTGACCTTCTCTTAAGAAGGCTAAATAATCCAAATTGTTGCTGTTCATTTTTGACAGTTTAACTTTATAAACAGCACTCCATGTGGTTCCTGCTCTCCCATCCACCCATCCATCCATCTTTTGAGCCTATAACCACTATAGATATTAAGATGTGATACTTCCCAGACATTCATTCATTTATTTAATCTTTCAATTGTCTTGGGAATTACTGGAAATTAGAGTCCTGTAAAATGTAAGGAACATGGACATTAAAAGAAAAAAAAATGTGTAGGAAGCCAGCTGAGCATCAGTTTGCAATTTTCTTGATAAACAGACTGAAACAACAGAGCCACGACAGACTTTAACAACATATTGAATATTCAAACTAACACGCATTTTGTCAAAAAGGGTAAAATTAACGTCACTCATGGTGGCAGTACGTTGGAGTAGCTCTGTGGTGATTTGTTGACTTTTGTTAATCTTTTTTTTTCTTTTCTTTGGTTAAACCCCTGCTTTTTTTTGGACAATTATTCCCTCTGGTTTAGGATGCCGTGCTGCTGGAAAGATTTTAGCTCTTACTGTTTTTCTTTGCGGTTGGTTGTTATGTTACGTAACTGTAGCAGCAAAGTGTTGTTTATACAACTGGGAGCAGCTGATGTGCTTAAAAGCTCAAATAATACCTGAACTCAGACCCTTAAATTCCAGAAGAGTTGAAAAGGACACTTCATGGATGCAGAGCAGGACCAAAGAGCAGAGAGAGAAGGAGGAAGTTCAAACCATTTCTTCCATCCATCATAATGGCCAAGAATCATTTCCCCGACTCAAATGTCTCTCTGTCAGCCAGCTAGCCAAAAAAGGAGTGGCAAAAGCAAATGAGGTGGATTAGCAGTTGCTTGCCAACAACTGATAGTGTCGTCCGTAAAACATAATCTCTACCGCCTGGAAATTGAGCTGTTAGCATGCCATGGCAGCCATAATGAGACTGTAGTACAGCAACAGTATCTTTAAAACAAATGAATATTCTAACCACCTTGTTAAAAGAAAAACAAAAATAAAAACTCTGTCCACACCTAAGTGCATTGTTAAGCACATGCCAAATGCCAAACCTCTAGGGGGAAGTTCACCCAAATCCTATCCACTCAGACTTTGTACTTTCTAACTTCTACATACACCAGTAATTGAGCTTGTAAAAAAAAAAAAAAAGTAAGCAAAGAGTGTGTGGCCAAATTGTAGAAAAATATCTGAGATACCCGGCTACGTGTGGATAAGGCATCAGTCAGAGGGCTCTTAGATTAGTTGCAAAAACAAGCTGCTACGGAATATTCTTCCTTCCCATAGCATCACCCTGGAAATGATATTTGGATGGTATGAGTTACAAAAACATTTAATTTCCCTTTGAAATAAAAAAAATATTTTTGGATTGAACAACAAAAAAAAGTCACTCGGACAGTATTATATGAGCACTTTGTTTTTATGTTTGCTGCCTTTGAATCAGTCAAATACAAAAGAATCACAGTGCACGAAGCTTTGACCATGTTTCTCTACTGTGAAACTGTGAATATAAGCAAACCCCCTGCCAGCAAACAGGTTCCTGGATCAATAGCCCTCCACTGGACTAATTAAAAGGTGTGTGAAACAACTGCAGAGAAGGAAACCAAACTCAGAGGCGTCTTCATACTTAATCAAGTAACCAACACTTTGCTCTTCTTGGGCTGCTTTAGTCATTTACAACAGCAAGTACTAAGTCATTTGTCCGATTTCGTCATATAGAGGCTTGCAGAAGTGTTCCATACAGGGAGTGACAAAGGTTTTTGTATTTTGTTTTCCAAGTAACCCTCGCTCATTATGTCATATCAGTAATGGTCACTAATGCATTTCTGTCTGAGGGATCAGAGAAGTTACAGCTCTGTAAAATGTTTCATATCAGTTGACATTTTGCTCATTGTTTCCCCCAATTTCAATTAGTTTGTTAGGGATTTATTTTCCTGTAAAATATCAACACAGAGTAATACTAACAGACAAGCGTATGTTTAGAATTTTTTTTATAAGTTTGGGTGCATATGCCATCCATCCATCCATTTCCTTCCGCTTATCCGGGGTCGGGTTGCGGGGGCAGCAGCCTAAGCAAAGAGACCCAGACTTCCCTCTCCCCAGCCACTTGTTCCAGCTCCTCGGGAGGAACCCCAAGCCGCTCCCAGGCCAGCCGAGAAACATAGTCCCTCCAGCGTGTCCTGGGCCTTCCCTTGGGCCTCCTCCCGGTGAGACGTGCCTGAAACCCCTCACCAGGGAGGCGTCCAGGAGGCATCCTGACCAGATGCCCGAGCCACCTCAACTGACTCCTCTCGATGTGGAGAAGCAGCGGCTCTACTCTGAGCCCCCTCCGGATGACTGAGCTTCTCACCCTATCTCTAAGGGAGAGCCCAGACACTCTGCGGAGGAAACTCATTTCAGCCGCTTGTATCCGTGATCTCGTTCTTTCGGTCACCACCCAGAGTTCGTGACCATAAATGAGGGTAGGAACGTAGATCGATCGTTAAATCAAGAGCTTCGCCTTTCGGCTCAGCTCTCTCTTCACCACGACAGACCGGTAAAGAGCCCGCATAACTGCAGATGCCCCACCAATCCGTCTATCGATCTCCATTTTTCCCTCATTCGTGAACAAGACCCCCAGATACTTAAACTCCTCCACTTGGGGAAGGACCCCATCCCCGACCCAGAGAAGGCACTCTACCCTTCTCCGGCTCAAGACCATGGCCTCGGATTTGGAGGTGCTGATTCTCATCCCAGCCGCTTCACACTCGGCTGCAAACCGCTCCAGCTAAAGCTGTAGATCACGTTCCGATGAAGCCAACAGGACCACGTCAACTGCAAAAAGCAGAGACCCAATCCTGAGGCCACCAAAACGGATCCCCTCAACGCCTTGGCTGCGCCTAGAGATCCTGTCCATAAAAGTTAGGAACAGGATCTGTGACAAAGGGCAACCTTGGCGGAGTCCAACTCTCACTGGAAACAAGCCCGACTTACTAACGGCAATGCGAACCAAACTCTGGCACCGGTCGTACAGGGACCTAACAGCCCGTATTAAGGGGCCCGGTACCCCATACTCCCGGAGCACCCCCCACAGGGCCCACCGAGGGACACGGTCGAACGCCTTCTCCAAGTCCACAAAACACATGTAGACCGGTTGGGCGAACTCCCACGCACCCTCCAGGACCCTGCTGAGGGTGTAGACCTGGTCCAGTGTTCCACGGCCAGGACGAAAAATATGTACTTTATTTATTCCAATTGTTTAAATGTGTCTTTAAGACCCATGAATCAATATGGTATTCATGCTAATGAATGTACGTAAGTTCTGCATCGTTACTATTTGCTGTATTTTATTTAGCAAGTAAAGCTGCTCTCGTTCACCTATACTCACCAGTCAATCACACAGCAGCAGTTTAAACCAAGCATCACAATGTGGAAGAAAGAGGAAGTGACGTTGACAATAGCATGTTGGTTGGTATTTCAGAAACTGCTGATCTACTGGAGTTTCCACTGAGCAACGTGTACCCGGGGGATATTCATAGACTTATGAAAATTTCCAGGTTTTTATTGTTTTTCAGGGGCCCAATAGGCATACTTGAACTGACTGTTGCGATGTATGGAATATGACAGCCTTTCTTTCATGAGACGTCCTTCCTGAACTCCTGTCTGTAGTAGGTGGTTCTGATCCATACATAGACTGAACAGACAATGGTTCACTGAAAGCGCAAGTGTAGTTTTATGGATAAACCCCAAAAGATATATCATCCGGTAGCGACAAATGGGTGGTAAAGTGCACTATTCACATAGCTGGCACATGTGTTTGTGTGGATGACCAAGGTGCCAAAGCTCCTATGATCACATAGACACGAAAACCATAAAAAGGCTGCGCAAAGAGAAAGTTAATCTATTAAATTGACCGAGTAGGATAAAAACAAAAACTAAAGACTGGAGTATACACTTTCTTTTAATTGTCTTTGTGAAACTTCTCCTTTTTTATGATAATTAGATGTCTACACTTTTGTTTCATGGATTTTGGGTTGTTTTTATCTTATTAGCTTTATTATCTTATCATTTTCCTCTGTTAGTTCTGTTGTAGTTCTCAGGTGTTCAGTGTCACTCCTCATTCCTCTTCAGTGTATTTAAGCGCTCTTAGTTTTCTGAAGTCCTCACTGGTTTCTCATCTGAATTCAGCAAAAAAAGAAACGTCCTCTGACTTTCAACTGTTTTTACTTTCAGTAAACTTAATGTGTGTAAATATTTGTATGAACACTAAAAGAGTCAACACCATAAGAGATAAACTAAAAATGTTTCACAGACATGTGACTAACAGAAGTAGAATAATGTGTCCTTGAATGAAGGGAGACTCAAAATCAAAAGTACCAGTCAGTATCTGGTGTGGCCACCAGCTGCTTGAAGTACTGCAGTGCATCTCCTCCTCATGGACTGGACCAGATTTGTCAGTTCTTGCTGTGAGATGTTACCCCACTCTTCCACCAAGGCACTTGCAAGTTCCTGGACATTTCTGGGGGGGAATGGCCCTAGCCCTCACCCTGCGATCAAACAGGTCCCAGACGTGCTCAATGGGATTGAGATCCGGGCTCTTCGCTGGCCATGGCAGAACACTGACATTGCTGTCATGCAGAAACTCACGCACAGAACGAGCAGTATGGCTGGTGGCATTGTCCTGCTGGAGGATCATGTCCGGATGAGCATGCATAAAGGGTACCACATGAGGGAGGAGGATGTGTTGTCTGTACCGCAAGGCATTGAGATTGCCTGCAATGAAAACAAGCTCAGTCCGATGGTGATGTGATATACCGCCCCAGACCATGACGGACCCCCCACCTCCAAATCGATCCCGCTCCAGGGTACAGGCCTCGGTGTAACGCTCATTCGTTCGACGATAAACACGAATCCGTCCATCACCCCTGGTGAGACAAAACCGTGACTCATCAGTGAAGAGCACTTTTTGCCACTCCTGTCTGGTCCAGCGAAGGTGGGTTTGTGCCCATAGGCGGCGTTGTTGCTGGTGATGTCTGGTAAGGACCTGCCTTACAACAGGCCTACAAGCCCTCAGTCCAGCCTCTCTCAGCCTATTGCGAACAGTCTGAGCACTGATGGAGGGATTGTGTGTTCCTGGTGTGACTCGGGCAGTTGTTGTGGCCATCCTGTAGTTCATTTATGTCACAAAAAATGAGCTCGTTCTAACCTTTACGGAAAAAACACAAGGATTTTACATGGGCAAAATCACACGTCATTACATGTGAAAACTCTTTGACCCATGTGAAATTCACATTTGAAAACATGTTAAAAAACATGTGAGATGAGTGGAAAAACTTTTGACCACCTGTTTTCTTCTCACATTTCCCACGTAAATTTAGAACCTTTCCATGATCATAAACTGAGAAACCCATGGACATTCACAAGTGACGTCCACTGGATAACATGTAAACCACATGTGAAAGATGTTATTTTCCATATAACAAACCTGCATATGAAAAAACTACGTGAAACACATGTAAAAACCATGTGGAATTACATGTGAAGCCTATGTGATTACATTTGAAAATATGTGAAACCCATGTAAAATGATACATGTGAAGTCCATGTGGGCTACATCTGTGACATATGGGTACCAAATGAGACAACACATGATTCCATGGGAAGAACATGTTGAACCCATGTGACTTTTCCGTAAAGGAAAACAGGATCCAACTCATCACCTGTAAGGTGTACAAACCAATAAGTAAATTTTCCTGCTTGTTATAGTGACTGAAATATGTCTAGCTAAGACATCTTAACGCAGAGTTGCGTACTTTAAAGCAGAATACTAGGAAGTTGGAGAGGAAATGGCGCTCTACACGCCTAGAGGATTCCTATTTAACCTGGAATAACAGTCTACTGCTGTATAAAATGACCCAGAACAGCATATTTTTCATCATTAATAGAGGTGAATAAAAACAATCCTAGGTTTCTTTTTAGTACAGTTGCCAAACTTACACAGAGTCATAGCTCTGTTGAGCCAAGTATTCCCCCAGCTCTTAGCAGTGATGATTTTATGGGATTCTTCATAAATAAAATTATTAAAAATAAAATCATTGGCATCCTCCCAAACCTGATTACTTCTTCCTCAGTAAATGAGGCAGCATCGGAAAGAACTGAAGAACCTCAGTTGTGCTTAGGCTGTTTTGATTCAGTCGAGCTTTTGGAATTATCAAAAATATTAGCCTCATCTAAACCTTCAACTTGTATCTTGGACCCAATTCCAACCAAATTATTTAAAACAGTGTTCCATTTGGTTCCTGGCCCCATTTTGGACATGATGAATCTATCCTTAGTAAACGGATACGTACCACAGGAATTTAAAATAGCTATAATTAAACCTTTACTCAAGAACCCTTCCCTTGATCAAGATGACTTAGTGAATTACAGACCTATATCTAACCTTCCTTTTTTATCCAAAATCCTTGAGAACATTGTTGCTAATCAAGTCTGTGAGCATCTAAACAGTAACGAGCTGTTTGAAGAGTTTCAGTCAGGTTTTAGAGCTCATCATAGCACTGAAACAGCACTGGTGAAGGTTACTAATGATATTCTCATGGCATCAGATAATGGACTTGTGTCTGTTCTGGTTTTGTTAGATCTCAGTGCTGCTTTTGACACAGTCGATCATAATATTCTCTTAGAAAGGCTTGAACATGTTGCAGGGATCAAAGGAACAGGACTAGGTGGGTTTAAATCATATTTGTCTGATAGATTCCAGTTTGTTCATCTAAATGATAAATCTTCTTCACTCTCAAGGGTTACTTGTGGAGTTCCACAGGGTTCTGTGCTTGGACCAATTCTTTTCACCATATATATGCTCCCAATTGGTAGACTCATTAGACAGCATGGGATACATTTCCACAGCTATGCAGATGATACACAACTATATTTATCCATAAATCCTGATGAACCCAGTCAGTTAGGTAGATTACAGGCATGTCTGGAAGACATTAAAACATGGATGAACCTAAACTTTTTGCTTTTAAATTCTGACAAGACAGAAGTTGCATTCTTTGGACCAGAAGTTCTTAAACAGAAACTGATTAGTCAATCACTTCATCTGGATGGCATTAAATTTGCCCCCAGTAATAACGTAAAGAACCTCGGCGTTATTTTTGACCAAGACTTGACATTTAAATCCCATATTAAACAGGTTTCTAAGATTTCTTTCTTTCACCTCCGGAATATTGCTAAAATTAGAAACATCCTGTCCAGGAGTGATGCTGAGAAACTAGTCCATGCATTTGTTACCTTAAGGCTGGACTACTTTAATTCTTTACTATCAGGTAGTCCACAAAATGCCATTAAAAGACTTCATCCAGTTCATCCAGAATGCAGCAGCAAGAGTTCTGATAAATATTATAAGAGAGATCACATTTCTCCTGCTTTAGATTCCCTTCATTGGCTCCCTGTTAAATCCAGAATAGAATTTAAGATCCTCCTCCTTACATATAAACCCCATAATAATCAGCTCCATCATACATCAGAGATCTAATTGTTCCATATGTTCCTAACAGAGCACTTCGCTCTCAGACTGCAGGTTTACTTGTAGTTCCTAGGATTTCTAAAAGTAGAATGGGAGGGAGATGTTTTAGTTATCAGGCTCCTCTCCTGTGGAACCAGCTCCCAGCTTTAGTCCGTGAGGCAGACACTCTGTTTACTTTTAAGGCCAGACTTAAAACTTTCCTTTTTGATAAAGCTTATAGTTGGAGTGGCTAAGGTCATCCTGAGCTATCTCTGTAGTTATGCTGCTATAGGCTTAGACTGCTGGAGGACAGACTGACCAATTTTCTTCACTCTGCTACTTCCTTTTCTCCTATGACTCTCCAGTTGTATTACAGTACATTCTGTTATTTCGACTGTTAACTTTGTTTTCTCTCAGTGTTTTTCTCTCCATAGAAGATATACCTGGTCTGGTATCCTGCTTGGCTGCAATGCCCTGTTGGACAAGGGGCATTGACTGGGATGATCCTCCCAGTAACTGAACATCCACTGTGTCCTGTTATCAACTTTTTACTTTCTGTAACATAGAAAGTTCTCTTATATAAGATCTTCTGTTCCTTCTGTGTTTCTGCTCTGTCTTCTCAAACCCCCAGACGGCCGTGGCAGATGGCTGCTCCTACTGAGCCTGGTTCTGTTGGAGGTTTCTTCCTGTTAAAGGGGAGTTTTTCCTCTCCACCGTCGCTACATGCTTGCTCAGTATGAGGGATTGCTGAAGGATTGCTGTGGTTGGAAAGTCTGCATCAACGGGGCCCAACCTCACGCCAATGACTGACGCAATCTGCTGGGATTCCTTAAATAGGAAACTTTTTAACTGATTGGAATGTTTGTGTAAATGTATTGAAATGACTTCTTGTTAAGTGCCTTGAGATGACATCTGTTGTGAATTGGCGCTATATGAATAAACTCAATTGAATTATATAGCAAGCGCCTTTAAAGCACTAAGGTTGCCACTCACCTAAATATAAAAACATCTGTGCTGCCATTTCAGGTGTTGTTACCTTTAATGAAGGTCATAGAGAAGACTTCGAAGTAACTGAGGACATTAACCATGGGCTTTATTCATCTGCTAACCTCTGCTGTGCCTTCAGAGTCGCCGTTTATTTTCCAGTCAATGTATTCTCTTCCACAGTTTTCCTTTGGCAGAATGTTTTTGAAGACATTAGAGACCTTCTCTTCAGGACCACGTCCAGATAAAAAGCAGTTGCCAACTGTGCGCCGACACAAGGTGTTTCTGCAGGTGATCTCAGGATTTTATGAAGACAAATCAATCAAACAGCAACTACAGCTTTCTCATCCCTCAGAAAAAAACAGGGTTATTGATTGGATGAGGCTTCCAGGTTCTTATCAGCTCTCACCTGATGATTCTGAAGCCTCGCCAAGGGAAACAGGTTCTCCACTACTTGTTCTGAATAAAAAAAAAAAAGAGGTCTCAGGTGCTTCAGAATTTCCATTAAACACCTCTGTGCCTGCAAGAAGCCTCTCTAATCATTGTCCCATTCAGCTGTTCCTCTACCCACAGCAGCACAATCCGCTGGTAGCCCTCACAAGCTTATTAGGAATATGTAAAGTGACACAGTAGGATTTGCATTTTTGAGTCACCAACTCCTAACCTCTGCTACCAGTGTGTAATTGACCTAGCTGTTACCAGTGTGTAATTGACCTAGCTGTCGGTTTAGTAAGCCTCTTTGGCTTTTAATAAGTTCTATTCTCCGTTGCATATTTTTTTACTTTTCTTTCTCGCTTGAATTGTTACCCAGAGTGAGCATCAATTCTTTATTACTTCTGGGTTGAACTCATCTTAGACACACTGACGGGTGATGTAGTTGTGCATTTCTGTTTCTGGACACATCTCTTTTGTTTCAGAAGCTGATTCCATCGTGCTGAGCAGAGCTTCACACAGAGTTTTCATTCCAAACCTGTGGTGTTGGTTTGAAATCAAGGAACAGTAATATAACTGTTTACTCACTCTCATTGGGAGCTTGAATGCCGAGCTTATTTTCTTTTATGATTTTTGAAAACAAGAATTGGATTGCACAAGTTCGGATTTATTGTATATTTTCCCTAATCCAAACAGGATCGAACTTGTATTATACTCAAAACATCTCCACTATTTGGTTGAATGTCCCTTTAACAAGCTGCATCTTGACCACATGCATTTTATAACCAATAAGATCCGTGAACAGCTCTCAGTGAATATTTGACTTCTCTTCTTGGCAGAATTACTAAAGTTTGGTTCAATTGGTTGGTTTCCTGCCATGGACTCAGCTTTTAAGCACATTCCTCACATTTTCAATCGAGTTGAGTCCTGAGACATTCTAGAGGCTTATTGTATACCATTTATATCCATAAGAACCAGTTTTTATGCACCTTAAGGGTCATTGTTCTTTTGGAACACCCAGTTGTGTCCTAATTTAAACCTTCCAGCTGTTTGTTTGAGGTTAGAAGGAAGAATTGAATATTTACTCTTACTTTGTGAAATGCAACAGTAACACTGAGTAAAACTGACCTATAGCATAATGCTACCAATACCATACTTGACAGTTGGCACTGTTTGATATTCTGTCTCCTCCAAACATATTTCTTGTTATTGCGCCAATTAGAGCAATCCATGTCTCATCAGAACATTACAGCTTTCCTGCAGAAGGCTTGTAGCTCGTCGAAGTCCCCATTCACATGGGTACGCATTTCTCCAAAATGGTAAAAAACAAAAGGTCACCACATGTGACCTGTGTCCACATGGAAATGACGTGGGTACCAAAGGTCAAATTTTGCCCTTGCCTTCTCAGTGTCAGGTTGGATTATAAAACTAAAATTAAGAAACTACAAGACGAACATGTAATCTGCTGTATGATGCCTGTGACACATTTGGGGTTGTAGGTCAGGTTAGAGGTTGGACTAATACATCAGGGTTTCCTAGGTGTTTGACGGTACATGTATTCAGATTTTTCGGTACAGTCTTGCTGGTTCAGTACGCACGTGTACCAAACAAATCCAGCTGTTTCCTACCTGAACACATGCAGAATGTTTATGTGCAGAACTCAGAGCGCAGTGCAACGTTCCCAGTCCAACTTTAAAAAGTGACACCAAAACAAAACAGAAATGACCCCAGCTATCATAAAACACTGCTATTTGGGAACATTAATGGTTTCTCCCGCAGCTAGTGGAAAAAGAAAGATGGACCGAACCAGAACCTTGTCAGCGAACGCATCTTTCAGCAGCAATAAGGTCCATAAAACGCTCTGCACTGAACTGAATGACTCACCTGAAACAATGTCAAGTTGAATGGAAACTAGAGAAAAACCAGTTGATGTCCACATGCAGTAGCATCCAATCATCCCCAACTCCTTATCGTGTAAAAAATGCAAGTTGGTGGAATCTCCGTTGATGAGAAGGGAATTTCCCAACAGCTGCCTATGCTGCATTCAACTGCAGCTGGGAGACTAGGTAGTGAAACATCACAACTCCTGAGTCATTTAAAGGTGGGGTAGGGGATTCTGGAAAAGCTGTTATGGGTTCGACACACGGAAGGCGACATCGCCTCTCCTCTACTCATTTTCAATAGGACATGCGCGACAAAGCGATAATTGCGATTCTCCCTCCAGCTAAGCGGGACATGATTGTGGACATGAAATTATGCGCCTGTGCATGTATTGTGCACACACAGGCCTGCGACGCGACCCCAGAAAGTTAAGAAAAGTTCAACTTTTTGACGCTGTCGCTCAGACGAGGACCAATCAGCGGAGGTTTCTTTGACTGACCAATGAGGTGACAGGATGTTACTCAGTCATGGAGGAAAAGCTAATGCTTGCCGTCTACTATTTCCCAAAGCGTTATAATATTTCTACAAAAGAATATAGTGATCTTTTTCTTTTATTATATAGCAAAGTCAGAAGAACTCTAGCAAAATCTTGTGACACTTTATATGTGCCGCTTTTCCCCCCCATAACTGCTTTGATACTTCAAAATTCCCTCCAATCTGACAGCCAATCAAAACCACGGAAGACTCGCTATTCCCCCTGGAACAGAGGGTTCATATGTGGTTCATGTGGTGCAACGCTGCGCAGCTTTGACAGGCTAACAGTTCAATTCACAGGTAATAAAAAACCTGACATTATTATCAGCATAAACAACAAATATGATTGCTGTTTAAAGTTATATTTATCTGTATATTACATTACAAGTTAGACTTTTCGCTGTTATTTTGATATGTTTTCAAAGTAATCTTGGGCTAGCAAGAACAGCCGATTGCATAGTTAGAATGATGGCAAGCTAGCAGCCCACTAGTCAAAGTAGGCTACAGATTGCTACATTTTTGTTTTGGCTGCATTTTAAACCATTTTTTTAATATTTAGAGCTTCCATGATGTGAGCCTGTCTGGCTCTGATTTTGAATCAACTCCAAAGCATCCAGGAGGAAAACCCAGTGGAGGAGCACGGAGGGGCCGAGGACGAAGATGCAGATATCAGCCAGGGAGTCTAGGCAAAGAAGATATCCAAATAGTTGAAGAGCTACAAGCCTAGAATATTACTGATTACCAGGTATTTATTTCATTAAAAAATATATATATCTTGCCTCTGATAAAGCAAAAAAAAAAATGTATCTGAATAGAGTTAGGTCAGTGGCTTGTGACCTGGCAAGCACTGTAAACACATGATAGTTCAAGTAGTTCACATGATAGGTCAGTAGATCTGTTCTTTAGTGTTCATGTTGCTTTACACGCCAGTCACTGAATTTACAGTCATTATCCACTGGAGCTCAGCTTGACCCATGACCCCAGTCAGATGTTCAACCTGCTATATCTGACATCCGGTGCCCCTTCATCAGTCCGACCCAGCTGTAGGTCAACCCACCTGATGTCTCTGCACAAACTGCCAGGAGATGCCCACCAGATGTAGGAAGGATATGTTGTGGGCAAACATTGTTGTTCAATAATACATAAGAAATATTTTATCTGTCCAGTTCAAATAATTTTCTGAATGTGTCATTCTGCATTAACAATTTATCTTACCATCCCTCTTCATTCTGATTAATGACAACCAATATGTTTTACTTTTTTTATTAAAGATCTTTTGGGTCACATATTTTATTAACATAAATACGAAAAGTTTGCTTGTAGCTGATCATATTGGTCAGTAGTGGATGCAAGGTCTGGCCATGCTGCAACATAGCAGAGCCTAGTCTGTGGTTGGTGGAATCAGTGCTGTGTAAACAACATAATCACAACCACACATCTAATTTACTTCGAAAACAGATCTTGGGTTGTTGGCGCTGGCAGACCTAATAGAACTCCCAGTCTTCTTGAATTCTCTGGTCTTGACACCAGTGGCGGTGGGTCTATAGAGGGCGCTCGGGTGCCGCCCACCCGTAAAATAGTGACCAAGTTCGTCAAGCAAACCATAACAAATAAAAAAAATAAAAATTCAACAACAATGCTATGTTCTCCTCATGTAATAGTGTGATTATAATAATAATCCTCAATATTAATATTGATATTACCATTAACCATTCTGTGCCCGGCTAGGCTTGCTGTGTAATTAGATATAAATCCCTCCTCCTCAGGGGCGCCGGTGACGCTGAAGTCTATGACAGCTGTCAAACCTTTTGGTCCCGCCCAGGCAAAGGCAGCTTTTCATTGGCGCATGATTTTTTTTTTCTTGGTTGCATTTATGTGCGCCTAGGCCAATGGCGTTCTTGCTCATATTTTTAATCTTAACGTGATTGGACAATTAATTGAATCCAATACGTCCATCATCATCAGAGCAAACGTTCGCGCCACAAGTCAGAGATTTTCACTGCCGCGTCTCACAACCAGAGAAAAGAAGCTAGTGAATCCCTAATTTTCTTCTTCAACAGCATGGCAACTGTGAAAGAAAACTTTGTTGTTTCGTTACGCCAGATACCTTTTTTTCGTCGGTCAGATGAAGAGAAGAAAAGAGTAAAGGATTTAGGACCTGACCGTCCGGATTTAAATATTCTGCAGCAGGCAACAGATCGGGGCAGGATGTACACCCGGAGCTTCTCCTCCAATGTGTACACTAAACGCAGTTGGCTAACTGGATGTCCAGTAAATAATGCGCTTTTTTGTTTCCCCTGCCTGTTATTTCAAAGTCTGGAGACAGAAATGTTATGGACCACAACAGGAATGAAGGACTTAAAACATTTGACTGAAAAAGGAAAGAAACACGAATGTAGCCGCAGTCACATCGATAATAGCTTGAAGCTAAACTTTTTTGGAAGACTCAACGAAGGCTACAGAATTGGCATCAAGAAGCACAATGAAGAGGTGACAAAAAATAGACACATCCTCTCAAGAATTCTGGACTGCGTGAAGTTCTGCGGCGCTTTTGAGCTGGCTTTGCGTGGCCACGACGAGACAGAGAGCTCTGATAACCCAGGGATAATCCGTGGCTTGGTGGACTTGTTAGGCTCACTTGACACTGCTTTGAGAGAGCACCTTGAGAACGCAACTGTGTTCAGAGGGACATCAAAGACGGTCCAGAATGAGCTTCTTGACTGCATGTTGTCTGTTGTAAGGGAACAGATAATCAAAGAAGTCCAGCAAAGCGATTTTCTGTCAATCCAGCCAGATGAGACGATAGACATCAGCACCCAGAACGAACTTGTGCTTGTGCTTCGTTACATTGATGGCAAAAACGCCGTGCAGGAACGATTTTTTGAGTTCATCCCTCTACAGTCAGCAACAGCTGAGTCCATTGCTAGAGCATTAAGTGAACGTCTCGCTGCAATACTTCCTGATGGACAGAAAGCCAAACTCATCTGCCAGGCATATGATGGAGCAAGCATCATGAGGGGTGCTACTTCAGGTGTTCAGCGGAGAATATAGGATGAGTATCCAAATGCACACTACATCCATTGCTATGCACATCAACTTAACCTCATAATGCAACAGGCCACCTCTCACATTTCAGCAGTGAGAATTTTTTTTTCTGATCTTGGTGGATTTGCAAGTTTTTTTTCAAGATCCCCCAAGCGCACCGGTGTCCTTGATAATATAGTGGCACACAGACTGCCAACATCCAGCCATGTAAGGTGGAACTTTCACAGCCGGGCTGTCAATGCAGTGTTTGAGCACAGAGGAGACCTTATTGACTGTTTCAGAAGAATTCGAGCATCAATTGACTTTGACGACAACACCATCAAAGGAGCAGGAGGTCACATTAGGCTACTGGAAGATCCTGACGATTTTTTTTCTTCAACTGTTCCATCACATCATGCCACATGTGGACTTTCTCTATGCCAAGCTCCAGAAGAGAAACATAGATTCAGTTAACATCAATGGATGCATTCAGCAGTTTCAGAAGGACATTCAGAAAACAAGGTATTAGTAATATTATTAACATATCTTCTATAACAGTAGTGAAAAATATTAACTACGAAACTTACCAATATGTTTTATTCATAGAGATTCGATCAACACAATGGAGTGGGAGCAAAACAGTGGGTCTGAGCCTCAGAGGAAGCGCCGGGCTATCGGGGGAAAAGACCACAGTAGGATTGCTGCAGAGGTGAGTCTGTGTAGTAGAATTTAATTGCTGACCTTGTTTCAGTGCAGTCGTCTATATTATTATTTTTTATTTTATTTGTGACAAACCACTTCTGGCCTTTCTTTATTTTATTTATTCATATCTAATTGATTTATTCTATTGATTTATTTTTTTTTTCCACTATTGTTTATGACTTTATTTTGTATTGCTTATTTGTCCTGTATCTTTATTAATTGTTTTTTCAGATTAATTTGATATTCAGTTGTATTTTATCTTATTCCAGTCTTTTTCCCCCCCTGATTTTTCCCTCTGTTGATTTTGGTTTTGTATATTTGTAAATGTATTCAGGCATTAAGGGTTAATTATAACCTAAATTAGCTAATTTCTCTTTCACATTGATTGTTTTCTTTTTCCTCATCACAGCAGATTTATGACGTAGTCTTAATTAAAAATGCAGTGCCTATATAGCCTATATTTTTAATTCAGGTAAAGGCTTTTCACTTCACAAGGATGACTCCAGAAGGAAATTTGCAAAAGTTGCTGCTGCCTGCAGTGGGCCTGTGGAGGTGATATGACGTGCTAACATCTTTTTCTTATAATAATTGATCTCTCTGTCTGTCTGTGTAGGCTTGTGATACCATAATGGGACACACAAAAGAACGTTTCGCCTTCACAGACTATCTAATCAGCGCCACCTTGCTGCAGGCCAACAGGTTTGAGGAGGACCACAACTCATTCCCTGAAGATGCACTGATGTCAACCTTGAAGGCATATCCGATGCTGAATGGAAGCAAGCTGAGGACGGAGCTGAGTCTGATCTACAGCAAGGAGGAATTCAAGTCCTGCTGTGGTGCTGTGGACCTTTTTCAGTTATTCGTGGATAATAACCTGTCAAAGGTATTTTCAGAGACTGTCACACTGCTCAACATTATAATCACCACACCCATGTCCACTGCAGAGGCTGAGAGGGGTTTTTCAACACTGAAGAGGGTGAAAACCTTCCTTAGGAACCCCATGACTCAAGACCGGTTGATTGCCTTAGCCATGCTATCCATGGAGAAAAAGCTTGTGACTGAGATGGCTGACTTTAATCAGAAAGTCATTGACAGATTTGCAAGCCTGAAAGACAGGAGGGCTACTGTCTAGTATCTCTGTCTTGACTGATTAATAGATCAACATTATTCAATGTCACTCTCTTGTTTGTATAAATAGTTAATCAATATTCTGCCCCTCTAACTTGTTTGTATTAATAGTTCAATGATAACCAATGTCTGCCTCTGATTGTATTGATGGCTTAATAATTTTGTTTAACTGGTGTTATGGTATAATGTGTTTTTAAATGTTTTTATTATTATTAAAGTAGCCTACTTTTGAAAGCTTTTTTGTCCCAAAACATCATTTTAGATCAACAATATCCAATGTCTCTCTCTAATTGTATTGATGGTTTAACAAGTATTCAGTGTAACTGGTGTTAAAGTGGCCTACTTTTAAAATATTCTACCTCAGAATTAATTTCAGATAATCAATATCCGAAGCCTCTCTGTTTGTTGTATTGATACTAATGGTCTAGTTTAACTGGTTTTCAGATTCTGTGTGGTGTTCTGGTGGTCACGTGCATTTTGACCCATCACAAGCAACTCGGCCCCCCCCTACAAATGTATTCACCAGCCGCCACTGCTTGACACGCTGCTCTGCGCCATCCATCTTGCAGCAGCAGGTATAAGATGGGACTTTGTAGGTCTGCTGTGTAGCTGTGGTTCTGTTCTACCAGAGTGTATACCCTCCATCTTATGGACCTCTTCTTGTACAACTTTCCATTCCTAGCAGAAGAGATGAGCACACCTTGGTTAATAATTACATTTTTTAATTTTACATGATTTTTGCATTGCTTAAATTTAATCGGAATGGCTCACAACTTGAAATAAAATTGCTAAGTAAATCAGTTCAGTTTGAAATATTTAATTCAGCTTAGTGTAAATCATTTTCAAACCAAAGAAATCGGCTTTCAAATTACACTAATTGAGATTCCCATTTTATAAGCATCTACTCAAGGTGAGCGATACAAATTCTAATGAGTTTATTGTAATTCATTTTCTGATGGCTCAAACATCTGCCGTTACAGATCAATGTAAATGCATTCACCTGATCAGTTATAGACTGTCAAATCTTGTTCTAATATATTTACCAAAGTACATAGGGATTTACTTTATGCTACTACATCCTCCTTAGTTAGCCTTTGCTCTAGACAATGTTTGTTTTATTTGTAGATGTTATTTATAGAAGACTTATACCATCTGGTCTACATTTGGCAAATATTTTTTTTCTCTTGATAAACCTAAAACAAACCATATTATGACTTTTCAGCAAATAAGACATGATGTTTGACACAAGTTGGAGCAAAAAGGTAAAACTAGTGTTTGACAAGCCAAACTGACCAGAGTCCAAGATGTTTGAAGCCCAACGAAGCCATACTCTAAGCAAAGTATTAGGGCTGTAATCAACCAAAGAAATTCTTGGGGGGGGGGGGGGTCTCTGACAGCATTTTGCATTTCGTGCATCTGCGCAATATCATATGCCATGATTACTGCAATTACACTAAACGGCAAGGCAATTCAGGGAAAATGATCTTTATTAAACATGCCTGATCAAGACAAGTACAAACGGAATAAAGCTGTGCATTGGGCTCAAAACAAAGACAGTGGGCAACGCGCAATTGCGCATTAAGCGATAAAATAACAAAAATAAAAAACCCGACCAAATCCAGCACTGTTCTGCAGGCTGCGCGCGGGGAACTGGTGTGTGTCTGTAAATGGAGCTAGACAGACAACCGGTTTATGTGAGAGTTCTTTTGATTACTGTTTTGTACGGCGTGATTGCGGCCAGCAGCAGTCGGCATTAAAACTTTCGATTACAACCCTTGTCTGCATCTATCGGAGAACATTACAATATTTAAAACATTCAGGCCTGTAAGGCCCAGATCATGTTTTTACACGTTTTTGTCCCCGCTACCATTTACTGCGTTCCAGGACCTGTGCGCGTCTCTGGTCATGCCTGCGCTGTTATGTACTTTGCGTTGCGGCACCTAATGATTTACAAATTAAGCACTGAAGCCACAGCACGTTGAATAACGTGGACGTTCTTCGATCTCCCTGTAGACTGTTAAAGCAATATCACAGGAGAGGCAGCGCTGTTGTAGCCTACTCTAACATCAGCACTGATCAGCTCTCATGGAATGTCTCTTGTCCAATCAAATTTCAAAAATTAACACGGCATAAAATCGACCAATCAGAATTTTGGTCGACTCAGAATGCATCAACCAATAAGTCGACCAGTCGACTAGGACTTTACAGCCCTACAAAATATTCAGACTATTTTTTTTTTTCTAAAACCATTAGTTGTAAAAGCCATCCTGCTTTCAACATAAAGTTCAGCTACTCACGGATCACAGGGGGATTCTGAGATAATCATAGATGCAGGGGGAGGAGGAAGTCTCAGCAGGAAGCCTTGTTTCACCGGTATAGAAGCCCAGGTTATGTCCTTCTTCTCATAGCTGACAAAAACAACAATTAGGAGTCCTTCTTCTAGCAGCATAAAATACATCGTATGAACAACGTTCTCACAGGTGTAATACAGCTAACGTGAGTCAGCAAGTAACTCACTTCATTTTTAGCCAACTTAACAAACCTACTGCAGTATGAAAATGCTACAAAAATTACAAGCATTGCAGTTAATCCATTTCATTTTAGCCTCAGCTACTCAGATACATGTTAAAATGATAACATAATGCCAGGTATTGTCAAACAACCATAAACCATAACGTAATCTTACCAATCAAAGACATAGAGAGCCTCCATGGCATCAGTCTTTCTGTTCCTTTAGCTGACGCCATAGCTCTAATGCAGCACCAATGCTGACTCTGCTCTTCTTCTGTTCCGCTCCTCATCAGTTTTTTCTTTTGCCATAGCCTTATGCCAATACTGTTTTATGTTTTTGACCTGTTGTTGGCGCATTGTCCGCATAATGTACCTATATAAACATATACCAATTTAGGAAGCAAGCTAAAATAGCCAACCCAACTGTGGCTTCAGCTTCACTTCCCGTTTACTGCTCCAAGTCGAGAACGTGCGATGCGTGCACAAAGAGAGGAACACGCAGAGGAGGGGAGTTTGATGGACGGCTCAGGGGCCAATCGTCTTGAACAAGCCCCTCAAGACGATTGGATGAGGATTTTCCAAGATTGTACGCTTTAGAGGCAATTATAATTTAAATATAATCATTAGACAGCATGGGATAAATTTCCACAGCTATGCCGATGATACACAACTATATTTATCCATAAATCCTGACGAACCCAGTCAGTTATATAGATTACAGGCATGTCTGGAAGACATAAAAACATGGATGATGCTAAACTTTTTTCTCTTAAAATATGACAAGACAGAAGTTGCTGTCTTTGGACCAGAAGCTCTAAAAAAGAAACTGCTTAGTCAGTCACTTCATCTGGATGGCATTAAATTGGCCTCCAGTAATAATGTAAAGTACCTCGGCGTTATAAGACATGGCAATCAAATCCCATATGGAACAGGTTTCTAGGATTTCTTTCTTTCACCTCCGGAATATTGCTAAAATTAGAAACATCCTGTCCAGGAGTGATGCTGAGAAACTAGTCCATGCATTTGTTACCTCAAGGCTGGACTACTGTAATTCTTTACTATCAGGTAGTCCACAAAATGCCATTAAAAGACTTCAGTTGATCCAAAATGCTGCAGCAAGAGTTCTGATGAATATTAAAAAGAGAGATCACATTTCTCCTGTTTTAGCTTCCCTTCATTGGCTCCCTGTTAAATCCAGAATAGAATCTAAGATCCTCCTTCTTCCATATAAAGCATAATAATCAGCTCCATCATACATCAGAGATCTAATTGTTCCATATGTTCCTAACAGAGCCCTTCGCTCTCAGACTGCAGGTTTACTTGTAGTTCCTAGGATTTCTAAAAGTAGAATGGGAGGCAGATCTTTTAGTTATCAGGCTCCTCTCCTGTGGAACCAGCTCCCAGCTTTAGTCCGTGAGGCAGACACTCTGTTTACTTTTAAGGCCAGGCTTAAAACTTTCCTTTTTGATAAAGCTTATAGTTAGAGTGGCTAAGGTCATCCTGAGCTATCTCTGTAGTTATGCTGCTATAGGCTAAAGCCTGGATTATACTTTACACTCACACGCAGATGTATTGACGGAGACGTTTTCCTTTTATACTTCTCCGTCGGAGTGTCAGTGTTGCAAAGCAATTCTCCATCAGGACAGCTCGGCGGTAAGACCTTTTCTGGCAGGTCCGCTTGCTATTGCAGTTACGTCTGTGGTCGACGACAATATTTACTTCATTCTGTAAACGACAGAGAGCAAATTTTGACTTCTTCTGCCAGACGTTCCTCAATCTGCTCCATGTCTGCTTCCGTGAGATTTTTCCACAATTCTGTCAACACCGACGCTGTTGACAAATTTAAAACAAGTACCTTCAAGTCGGAAATGATGGCTGTTGTTGAGCTGACCAATCACAGGCGTTAGAAATTTGTTAGAAAATTGGGCTCCACTTGCATAGGTCACGGAGAGACCTTGCGTCAGCAAATAATGGCGTTGCGTCTATCCGTTCCGATGTAGATGGAAAAGTATAAACTAGGCTTTAGACTGCTGGAGGACAGAGTGGCCAGTTTTCTTCACTCTGCTACTTTCTCTTCTACTACTCTCCAGTTTCATTATTTGCTGTTATTTTTGACTGTTAACTTTGTTTTCTCCCAGTGGTTTTTCTCTCCATAGCAGCTACACCTGGTCTGGTATCCTGCTTTGCTACAATGCCCTGTTGGACGGGGGGCATCCCAGTAACTGAGCATCCCCAGTGTCCTGTTATCAACGTTTTACTTTCCTTAATAAAGAAAGTACTCTTACATCAGATCTTTTGTTCTTTCTGTGTCTCTGCTCTGTCTTCTCGAACTCCCAAACGGTTGTGGCAGATGGCCGCTCGTACTGAACCACGTTCTGGTTCTGCTGGAGGTTTCTTCCTGTTAAAGGGTATTTTTTCTTCTCCATTGTCGCTACATGCTTGCTGAGTATGAGGGATTGCTGAGGGATTGCTGTGGTTGGAGTCTGCATCAATGAGGGGTAACTGCCAGTCAATGACTCTATGCAATCTGCCGAGATTCTTTCTTGAAAGTGCCTTGAGATGACATCTGTTATGAATAAATGCAAATTGAATTGAATAATTATTTATTTTTTTGACAAGACACCTAATTTATTGGTTGCTATTGGTATGAGAAGAGCATTTCAAGCTATATTGCAAAAAGTGTTTCAGAAAACAATCAACTACCCCACCTTTAAGCTTGTTTTATTCTCAAATATGGGCAAAGTATTCATTAAAATTTTTAGAGATTGACACTGATTATTTTCAAGGGATCATATTGGTTTCTACTCTGGCTATGTCTACTTGCACTATTTTACTTATAAAATAAGTCAATCAAATCTCCAGTCACTTTTATACTTTATAGTTTATACTACTTTATAGTTATAGAATAGAGAAAAATCAAATAAATTTCAGGAATTGAACGGAAGGAATTCAGAGAAAATGCTATTTGTTTTAATGCTGATCAAGGTAAAAAAAAAAAAAGTCATATTCACGTTTGTATTTAATTTTCTTGATCAAAGTGTACTGAAAATGTACCAAACCGTGACTTTAAAACCCCAGATACATAATGAACTGTGATTTTTGTGTAATGTTATACCCCTTGTCTTTTCACAAAAGAGGTGTTTTTACTGTCCATACTAATATGTGAGGGAGAATTTTCTCTCTGGAAACTGTTCAGAAAATAAACCTTCAAGGGTCCTCTGAAATTGACTCTAGAAATCCGTGTGGACGCGGGTCACAAACGTTCAAAAGCTTTCCTGTTTTAGAAAAAAAAAAAAAAGAAACCTTCCGGAGTGGATGAGTTCCTTCGACTTTCCCATTGTTCAGAGTGTTTGGCAATCCAATTAGTACTGCCAAAGAAAGCTGTAAATGCAGCCAGAGAGAAATGAATGGCTAAACAACCACTTACACTCCCTGTAAGTGGTTGTTTTTCCTACTAAAACCTAGTCTGGCTGTGACCAAAAACAAAACAATAGAAATGAAAGCCAAACAACAGATTTGAAGAAGCAATTCCACATAGGGCAGAAAACTCAACTTGAGTTAATTGGATAAAAGTCCTTCAGCACTCCACTCACTGTTTTCTGACAAGTTCCTAGTCGGCAAGAGCTAATTCTGATCACAGTCTCGCATGATGAACAGCGACACCCCAAGAGAGCTCGGTGATGCCAGGAGCCCCTGATTAAGCTTTAGTGTTCGGTGAGTTGCTAATGAGGATATATGGCTCTCACCTCCTTCCAACTGTTTAATCACAGCATGAAAAGGAGTCACTTCATGTGCATAAGTGATGCATGGTGTTGGAAAAGCAGAGAACAGTAGTGCCCAGCAGAGCACACTCTGCCTTGGTGTAAATGCACATCACACTTAGTTTTATACGAGCATGGGTTATCCAGCTTATTGTTTCCTAATCTGACTTAAACGTTTCATATTTCGTTTGATGACTATACTGCCATCATTGCTCTCGTTGAATTTTTTGGCTCCAACATTGTCTACAGCTCTTTTTGGCAGCAGTGTGCTTTATAAACACACATAATCTGACTGCACTGCAAACAAAAAGACTCCAAGGCTGCATTGCAAACAGGCTGCAGTTTCTTTGTAGCAAAACCTGGTTTTCAAAAAGCAACAAAAAATAATCAATATTTGTCCCACAGGCTCCCAGAATGTTTGTTTTACAGACGATGAAACCAACAGGGCTTTTAAGATACTACCAGGGGGGGGGGGGGGGGGGGGGATCTTGGTTGTAGGGGACCTCAACTATCTTAAAAACCACCTCTGTGAATACAGAATGTTCAATAAGGGTTTGAGATCCTAAATGGAAACTGAATGCCTTAAAACCTGGAGATGTGGCTTGTAATTGTGCAGGTAACCCACATCCGTGTTTTTATTCTGACTGGCAATATCACAATTCAAGTATTTCTTTCTTTATGGATTTTAAAGTTGGGTTGTGTGGGGTAATAATGAGCAGTCAGTGTCTGACCTATAGTAAACAGCAGTTAGGAATTGGCAATAATATTTGTTGCATTGAACTGCTACAAACTACCACAAACTAATTTATTGCTGTTTATAAGCTGGTTAGTTTTATTTTCTAAATACTCTTTCAGCTAAACGGTGTCAATGATGTATTATTGCAACCATCATGTCTGCCTGATATGTCCTGTAGATGAGTTGTGACGCTAAATTTGGCCAGCCTACTCTTTAAATAGCATTTTCTTTCAAGTTGTTGAAAACATCTACCATGTTATTATTATGCATTGGCTCTGTGAAATCCTTATATAGAGAAAAGAAGCAGCATTAATTTAGAAATGTTTCCTTGCAGCCATTGGAATGTTACCATTTAAACAACCAACACAACATTAAGCCAGGCTGTTGTTTATAGATTTAAAAAAGTGTACACTTCAATAAACTGCTCAACCCTGATTTTTAAAACCTTACTTTGTGTAGATTATAAAATGCAGACCACATGGATAACCTCACAATAACCCTATTCATTTACAGACAGCTGCATTCAAGTAGAGCTGGGAGACTAGGTTGTCAAAATATCAAAACATCTCAAGTAATTTAAGCATGTTTTATTCTGAAATATGGGCAAAGTATTAGTTAAACTTTTCTAAACATTACACTGACTGTTTTCAAGTTGTTTTGTTTTATACTCTGGCTATGTCTTTTTGTCCTATTTTCTTTCTTTATTTTTTAAATCCAATCAACTCTCCAGCCAAGTTGTAGAACATTATAAAATCAAATTAATAATTTCAGGAATTGAAAGGAAAGAATTCAGGAAAGAAAGGTTCTTTGTTTAATGCTGATCAAAGAAAAAAAGAAATAAAAAAACAGTAATATGCACACTTTTATTTATTTGTTTTATATTATATATATATGTAGATGTATATATATCTGTATATATATATATATATATATATATATATATATATATATATATATATATGTATGTGTGTGTATATTAGGGATGGGCATAATTAATCGACGGTCGATTAATTGATCATTAAGAATTTCATCGATGACATTTCTGTACCGATTAATTAACGCATGTTCTGTTGCATAGTGTGAGTTTTGAAGGAATGCATTTCATTTTGCTCTGTGGCAGTAATTCAACACTTTACCACACGAGGGCGATGACTGAAAATAAAACCCACAGGCCGACTCCGTTTCTTCCCAGTTTCTGTGTATTTCAAAAGTTACATTGTCATGGAAGAGGTCGCAGCAAAGTGTGGCATGGGACCACTTTGACTAAATAAACAAACAAAAAAAAGTCTCGGTTCACTGCCAACACTGTGAAGCTGTGTATAAGTACTTGAACGCACTTCCAACCCTGATTAGAAGCGGAGCATCCTGCTCTTGGTCTCAACCTAGCATCAAGTCTGTGTTAGTACGGAGGAGCCGAGATGCACAACGAGCAGAGAAACTTCCTCACGATTACTTTCTGAGGGAGGCTCCACCACCCCTGGATTGCTCCCCTACAGACTGGTGGAAAATGAATGAAACAAGATTCCAGAGGCTTGCCAAGTTAGTACGGAGGTATGTGTATCACGTCTGTCTCCCCACAGCAGGTGATCTCAGCGCTGCAGGTCAGACAAGACAGCAGCCTGGTGACCGTCAGTCTGGTCACCAGGCTGCTTTCGCTTCTGACCCCAGCGCATGTTAACATGCTCATCTTTCTCAACAAAAATCAGTAGACTGCTGCTAAACTTGTGTATAAGTTACGGTTTCTTTTTGGTCTTTTTTACTCTGTTAATGAGCCTAATTCATTGTTAGGTACGCTGATCTCTCTCATCCTCTTTCTCGACTCTGCCAAATGTAACACAAAAATATCAGACCTATAAGTATTATATTTTTTTTTATTAAGTTATTGTTTAACAGGACTTTTTTTTTTTTTTTTTACTTTTTTGGAGAAGAAAAGAATATGAGCGTCAGTTGTGTTAATGAGTACCGTCTTTTACCTGTCGGCTCCGCTGCTTATAGCGCATATTTTCTTTGTGCAACTACCGTGAATTAATTCCGTTTATCTGCCACAAGGTGTCCCACTTGTAATAAAGATCTCAATGAGAAAACACGCTATTGTTCTACTCTCACTGCATTTTAATATAGCCTATGAACACTGAATTTTAATATAAAAATATCAATGATTAATCGAAAATCGATCGTTAATTCTCCCGATCGATGAAAACAGTTTAATCGAATGCCCATCCCTAGTGTGTATATATATATATATATATATATATATATATATATATATATATATATATATATATATATATATACATATACATATATATATACTATAAGTCATATAGTAGTAATACAAAACAACTAAACATATGACAATCAGCTAAGTCTAGTTACCTTTCCAGATCACCAGATTTCGTGAAATTAGCTGCTAGAATGAGAGTAACAATTTAGTAGTATTGAAATCAGTAAAGCGTTGTACAGTTAATCAGAAATGCCTCCCCAGGAGTCGACCTACATTTTCATTTGTCAATGAGCAAGATAATATTTTCATAACACAGCATGTGGATCTGATACTGAATGAAGGTCCTGTTACACTTGAAAGGGAAAAGACAAAGCATCACTTTGTCAAAACGTCTAATAACTACGAGAGTCATTGAGCAAAGCTTGAGGGATAAAATCCCAAATAAAGGAGTAAATCCAATACTGAGCGCATGAGCATCATGTCATCTGTCAAATATAGCTGTGCCTCTGCAGTGCTTTTGGCTGCCTGTTGAATTTTTTTCTATTATTGATGGTTTTTGTGCAGTACAACACAACAACACTGTGGGTGCTCCCATTCTGATCCAGACATCAAATTAAGCGTGATAGGTTTTCCTCATTCAGCTGATGGCAATACTGTTGCCAGGACAGCATTAGAAAAAGTGGAATATAAGCAGGTGCTAGACTTCATGGTAACTGCTGTGCAACCTCAAAGGAACAAACCAAGTCAAGTCATATCAAGTTTTCTGACCTGATTCATATTGCACCTGGGAAGGATAACTCTTTTCATAGACACCTACCTACTGGGCATGTGCACAACATGATCCTATGAGTCAACACTACACCTAGGCACAGTTTTTGGTTTTCATACAGTATATAAACCGGATTAAACATTAAATCTAAACCCCTATGACACTGTTACATACCTGCTTTGTATGTCAATGCTGTTGGAAGATACACAGCTTCCAGAAAATGACTCTCCAGCATTTACCTTCTACACGTTTGAAATTGTAGCAACACAACAATGCCTGACTGCCACACTCTACATGGAGATTTTAAAATATCTGTCGAATTATTATAGCAACTCAGAGGCACAATACATACTACACATATATAACATTAAAACCAAATTGATCCAAGTCTTCCCCAACTGTAGCAGCAACAACCCGATAACAACATTATTTACAACCAGCTTTGTAAAACTGGAAGAGTTGCTGGTGAAGCAGTTTGCTAACAACATAGCAAATAGAAATGTGACAACCATCCCTGTTTCTTCCATCGTTGATCTGTTGTTCTCTGCTGCTACGAGTGCCTTTTGGTGCTCATCAGCGACACCACTCACTGCCGAAAGGGTCGCGATATGCGGACATCAAATTCCTTAAAGGGCTGATTTTGGATGGAGACTCAATGGCCAGATGATTTACCATATCAGATTTTCCCCTTTTACAAATGTCCCAAAGCACGTCTTGTTTCTCATGGAAACGTGCCTATTAAATGCAATGCAGAAACTCCATCTGCACTCGTGAAGTTGCATGACGTGCTTTGAGTAGCACCAACTGACTGACTTCAGAACTATAACCTACTTTCTGATTAATTTAATACTTATTTGTCCTCTAAGGGACCCTCATAAAGCCCTGAGCGTCCATCCCCTCAGCTGCAGGCCATGTTCTCCAACTGCAGCAGTCTCAGGCCTTTTCTGGTTTACAATTTCTCTGATATGATCTAAGTAAGTACAAAATTCTGTTTTAAACTATCATTTCATTAAAAGAAAAACTTAACCAACCTAGCCTTGTGGTAAAGAGTATTTGCTCCCTAAACCTAATAACTGGTTGTGTGGCTCTTTGTTGGCAACAACTGCCACCAAGGCAAATAAGTTTTTTCCAACACTGCAGATGACTTTTTGTGTAGGGTTGTGTAACATGAAGGGCGTTTTTAAGGTCATTACACAGCTTCACAATCGGATTTCAGTCTAAATGGTTCAATCAATGATGGCAAGTCATCCTGAAGAAGCAAAGCAGCCTGAGACAATTAGACTAATGCCTCGTTTTCACTGAGGGGTACGTCACAGTTCGGTACGCTATTTTTTCTGTTTGTCTGTTGTAAAATATAATACAGCACCATTCCTGGGCCCCTTTTAGTTGTAGGTCCATAGGACAATGGTACGGTATGGTTAGGGTGAATTGCTGGTGTCACAAAACACGGTCCATTGATTGGGGAGCAGAAAAATGTCACTGCTTGAGACGTTAGGTGTTTAAGTTTAACCCCGCCAGCCTAGTCAGAGTCTAACAGTTGGTGGGAACGCTCTCCTGAAGACACCGGACCATAAAATACTGCACCGAACAACACCAACAAATGTTGTACCACTCAGTGGAAACGAGGCATTACAGTACCCTGTTAGACTATCTGAATGATGGTCTCTTTCTGAAATGCTGTGTTAGTTTTGATGGGACTTAACTTTTGAAATGGTCTTCTGGAAAGTTTAGAGACTATTTACACTAGTTTGGGAATCACCAAGATGTTTTTGTTGGCAAATGTGAGATGGGCCATTATGTTTCTGTGATATTTGACCAGTCTCTTACTTATTATTGAACTTTAACTTTGACCCTAACTGTTGCAAGAGAGAGTTTAGAGGTTGTTCTGGGGTCTTTTGTGATGAGTCCTTCGTGCCGTTTTGAAGTTAGCTTGGCTGGCTGGCCACGACTAGGAATATCCACAAATGTTCCATTTCTTCTGACGCCTCATTCAGAGTGCGGAACGGATGAGGGCCGGACTCCATACGGCTTCCACAAAGACAAAATAACATTGAGTCCAATCAGAGCATTCTCACCAGCTGCAGTGCAGATCGGGATTCGGTGCTCCGCCTTGTTTCTACATGAAGTCTATTTCTTCTGAACGCCGCATGCAGATTTCCATTAAGTTAAAGACATTGCATGAGCCAGACAGGAAGTTAGACGTGGGCTAGCGAGGTGCATCCGGTATATTTCAAAATAAAACCTATGTTGCTTTTTTTTTCTGGCTTTTTCTTTTATTATTAATGACAAGGATTTCAGTTCACAGTGTATGATAGTTTATGTTATTTTTAAAAGTATATTTTTAAATGTATTATGTCAAATTTTGGTCAGTGTTTTGCAAACTATTGCTAAACATTCATTGCTTTCACTCACTGCTTTCCGGAGACTGGAACGCACACAAACATCAGTCGGTGTGAATGGCAGTCCGAAACTGGACCGCATCCGGACCGCACTCAGTGTGTAATGTCTCAGAGTGTAGTTCACTGTTGTCCTAAAGCCTTTGGAATGGCTTTGTAAACCTTAACTGCACATCAATTACTTTTTTTTCATCTGCAATAATTTTCTTCCTAACTCAGGGGATGAATGTGTTGGCCTTTGAAGTGTTTTAGCGAGACTTTGATGAATTTCTTTGGGACTTCTCCAGTGCTGTCTGTTGGTGGCAAGTTGGCAGCTTGGAAGCCTCTTCACAGCGGTGGGGGGATATGGGAGAAGTGAGGAGGGACGTGTCGAGACACATTAGCTGAAGCCTCATTTCCCTTCACGCCACCTGAAAATAGAGGTTGGCAGAGATAAATCTGTTACGATAGTGAGTGTGTGCTATAACATATGGTCAGTGGTACTGGTCTCCAATTTATATATGCCAAGACTTTCCTTTTAGTTGATGGGTTTTAAGGCAAAAGCAATCATGCACTTTGAATATCATTAGTTATTTTCTAATCTGTCGTTTTTGCTCCTTGTGACAATATTGTCCTGTAATTTTTAATCAAGCTGTGCCATGCAAGTTTCAGTCATCTGAAAGAAACTATCTGCAAATAACTTTATCTCCCTTCTGTCACTGTGAGTTCTGCATACCAGTCATATTGCAGCTCATTTTCTCTATGTTTACATTCGTAGACTGCTGATCCACCCTTTTTGGGATGGTATTGTTATTTGAAGTTTTTTTGGAGCCTCATCTGTGGATTGATGGCCATTAGGGTTATATTCAGTGTGATCTGAGTGGGAAAGACGATAGGAAAGGATGATCAAAGAGGCAGCACAGTGGCACAATGGTGGTTGCCTCATACACAAAAAGTCCTAGGTTGAAGTATTGGCTGGAGTGTTTCTACGCGGAATGTTCATGTTTTTCTAGCGAGTGTGTTTGTGTGTTGGCACTTTCTCCAAGACTCTAAACTGCCTGTAGAAAAAGTTTGTCCCTGAACTGTTGTGGCTCGAAGTATTGGCCCTGTGATCGATTGATTTGTCTTGTGAGTGCTTCCCTATTGACCGGCACCTTCTCCCTCAAGAAGCCAAACAGGGTTAAGCTGGTAAACAAAGCGATTGATGGAACATCAGCCAGGTGTTCAGTGTTCTACTGTCAGATATTGTTACAGTTGTGACTGTTGGTCAGAAAAATATATATTACGATCTCTTTGTTTCAAAAGAGGTAGCCACGAAACTGTAATTGCAAAAGCAGCAATGATTCTTTTTTCAGGTCAACTGTGGCTTTTGTGAACTAGATCAAACCCTAGACATCAAATGACTGACAGATGTAAATTTATTAATGAAATTAATTGAAGGAGTCAGGAAATGCCAATTACCAAGAAAGCAGACAGATCAGAAAAAAATTATGTTGAGCAGAGGTTCTCATGACACAATTTTAATGTCTGGTGACTTTGCGAGTAGTCATTAATGAACAGAACAACATTTAGTTCAGGACTGTCTCAAGGAAATTAAGATTTAAAGTGATAAAAAAAATTTTAGATTGACTTTATAACATTTTCAGCAAAATTGCCCTTTTTCCAAATTACACTGTAGTCTGTTCTCTTACTATTACAAAACCATTTGTTTTTCAATATTCAGACTTTTCTGAACTGCTTGAGGTCAAGAGGCATATCTGTGTGGAGTTCGAACCCCACATTGTATATTTTAAATGATTTACCCGAAGAAATTTCAACAATCAATGCTGATAAAGTTTTCATAGGCCTGTTGGGAATTATTCAACTCAAATGTTTAAAGAGGCAGTGCTCCGTGTTATCACCTCTGTACTTGATTTAAGAGGTAAAGTGACAGCAACTGAACTTTTCAACATATGTACTGTCAACATGTCCCAAGGAGTGAGTTTCTATAAATCTGACGAGGGAGTCAGAGCCGCACTGTACGTGTTAAGATGGAACCTGAAACCACCCCCACTGTTCAAGGTTGGTTTTTGATGATTCATGAATACAGGACAGGGCCAGGGTTTCATGTGACCTTGATGTGTGACATTGTGACCTTGATGGCCTCAATTGTTGATAACAATGGCCTTGTTTATTCAATTCAATTCAGTTTAATTGTATAGCATTGATTCACAACAGATGTCATCTCAAGGCACTTTACAAGACAGTCATTTCAATTCAATCATACAATCATTCCAATAAATTTTAAAGTTTTAACTTGTTTTCTATGTAAGGAATCCCAGCAGATTGCATGGAGTCATTGACTTGCAGTTGCGCCCCTTCAACCACACCTCTTGTGGCAGTTAAACGGAATTAATTCACGGTAGTTGCACAAAGAAAATATGCGCTATAAGCAGCGGAGCCGACAGGTAAAAGACGGTACTCATTAACACAACTGACACTCATATTGTTTTCTTCTCCAAAAAAGTAAAAAAAATAAAAAATAAAAAAGTCCTGTTAAACAATAACTTAATAAAAAATATAATACTTATAGGTCTGATATTTTTGTTACATTTGGCAAAGAGTCGAGAAAGAGGATGAGAGAGATCAGCGTACCTAACAATGAATTAGGCTCATTAACAGAGTAAAAAAAGACCAAAAACAAAAGAAACCGTAACTTATACACAAGTTTAGCAGCAGTCTACTGATTTTTGTTGAGAAAGATGAACATGTTAACATGCTGCTGGCGTCAGAAGCGACAGCAGCCTGGTGACCAGACTGACGGTCACCAGGCTGCTGTCTTGTCTGACCTGCAGCGCTGAGATCACCTGCTGTGGGGAGACAGACGTCGCTGTGATACACATACCTCCGTACTAACTTGGCAAGCATCTGAAATCTTGTTTCATTCATTTTCCACCAGTCTGTAGGGGAGCAATCCAGGGGTGGTGGAGCCTCCCTCAGAAAGTAATCGTGAGGAAGTTTCTCTGCTCGTTGTGCATCTCGGCTCCTCCGTACTAACACAGACTTGATGCTAGGTTGAGACCAAGAGCAGGATGCTCTGCTTCTAATCAGGGTTGGAAGTGCGTTCAAGTACTTATACACAGCTTCACAGTGTTGGCAGTGAACCGAGACCTTTTTTGTTTGTTTGTTTAGTCAAAGTCGTCCCATGCCACACTTTGTTGCGACCTCTTCCATGACAATGTAACTTTTGAAATACACAGAAACTGAGAAGAAACTGAGTCGGCCTGTGGGTTTTATTTTCAGTCATCGCCCTCGTGTGGTAAAGTGTTGAATTACTGCCACAGAGCAAAATGAAATGCATTCCTTCAAAACTCACACTATGCAACAGAACATGCGTTAATTAATCGGTACAGAAATGTCATCGATGAAATTCTTAATGATCAATTAATCGACCGTCGATTAATTATGCCCATCCCTAATTCACTAATTCTGTAGAACTCACTTTTAAGTCTGCTGTAGTTAATTCTTGAAGGCAGCACGCTGAGTCCTGATGTTTCAGCAAATTGATGTCCTTTATATCTGTTATAATCTTTAAAATCCTTGAAGGTTTGTGTTAAACTAATTTCCTACTTTCTGAACAGTCTTTTGTGTACAAAGTTTCAGTGTGGTTTTGTGGTACTCTATGAAACTTTAATTTTAGAAAACCTAAACACTTCTCTGAAAAAGCCTTAATAATGTATCAGCTTGATACATCTTGGCACTGCCCAGTTGTGGTGTTCCACCAGGCCCTGTAGTTGGACCATGTATCTTTATAATACTGAATTCCTGTCAAATTTACCAAACCATTGAAATGCAAACTTTTCTAAATACCTTGTGAAACATTTAGGTCTTTTTTGACCAGGAATAATATTAGAATTTTATATACAACAACAAAAAATATATTTGAAAAGCATTGCTTGGATCTGATTTAATTATGCTCTGTATTAAAAAAAACAAACTTTAAATGGTATATTTTTAGACTTGGAGCTATCATTGTTATGAGGGTAAAACACCAACAAAAAGTGATCTACCGGTAATGTAGAACATTTCTAAAGACTTTGTTTTAGATGAAAAATGATTTCATGAATGTAAAGTCCTTAGTTTTGGAACCCACTCATATCAGCCCTTTCACCCTGGTGAATTTAGCCCAGAATGTTCAAGCAGTGAATGATGAATAATTTTGTTTTGATTTCTGGAAACAGAACATTGAGCTATTTCAGGTACTGAATGAACTTGTGGAACACGGATGAGGTTACAGTGACTGTGACATATTAGACTAATAAAGCATTGAATACAATCTAAACCTGACCTCTCTACAAATAATTTGGATAACAATGATGTACTTTCCTAAACATTTTGGATAGTTTGCTTTGTCACAGTTATATATTATATATTATATATTCAGAACCTCACATGTCTCAACATGTGGTTTTCTTCCTTCTTTAGACGAGTCATCTGCTAGTTCTTTAGTCTTGTCGCAGTGAAACAGTGAAAAACAAGTCGTTTTTTACCAGATAGCTAGGCACCATCCAATCATCATCTCCTTTTTTTGTGTCAGATTTCCTCTGTAGCAAATGTGTGAGTAAGAAGCAGAGAAAATCTTTAAACAGTTGTACCAAAAACCAAAGGTAGATGGAATTGTATTTAGTCATGTAATTGTAGGTAACTGGAGCCCTTTGAGGTCTCACATTCTTTTTCTATTGTGACAGAAAGAACACTTTTAATTTATTTGTATACCTGGTGGCAATGTTATGCTTTTGTTATTCTCTGTTTCACACATTACTCAGTTGCTAGCGAAGATTTAAAAGCTCACGAAGCCCAGACAGAAGGTATCTGTGTGGAATGGAACGCTGAGAGATAAGCAGGATGCTCTCTAAGGTACAACAGAGCCAATTATGCAGATGATTGGTTTGTGAGATTAAACAGTCAATCATCGTGGATTTATATAGGAATAAGATAAGTGTAAAATGAAAGCATGGATATATTTCAAAGTTTTTTTCGAATGAAATACTCAGCAACAGGTAAACCCCGCCCCCAGCCTCATCTTCTTCATTTTTCCAGAGAAAAGCTGCATAGAAAATAACCCAAAAGAAAAACAATGTACTCAGATACTTTAGTTCTGTTATGCCAACCACTGAGTTCAATGGAATACACTAAGACTGAGAGCATAACTTAGGCCTGGTTCACACAGCAGGATTTTTAGGCCGATTTTTGCTCTGAGTATCCTCTTCTGATATGCCCCTATTATTGTGATGGCTCTTAAAATAATCCTAACAGATATTCCCGCCGTGTGCAGCATGTTCAGAGCACTCTCGTCTTCGAAGAAGGACGTCAGGACCGCTCCGATCACAAAGCAGGGATTTTCATCATGTTTGATTGTCTTGGCCCTATATCGCAGCGTGTTGCGAGGACAAACGAGCATGCAGCCTGTTGAGGGTGACGCGTAGCCAATCAGAGAGCGAGGTCAGAAGGTCAGTGATAGGTGCCGGCTCACTTGACCACAGTCCATAAGCGTTTAGAAACAGAGATCAATCAGCCCAAAATGTGTAACTACATTTCAGAGTGGGAAAAAAAACATGAACTCACCTTCATATATCTCTGTATAGCTAGTAGAGCCCCTGTTCTTGCTTATCTCCAACGCCTTTATCAAACGCCTTTTCTTTTTGTGTAGTTTTGCTCTCTGTTAAAACTAGTCCACAAACTTTTGACATTGCCTCCTCCTTTGACTGTACTACACTGTAAAAACAAATCGTAAAAAAACGGTAAATTACTGGCAGCTGCGGCTGCCAAACAAATACTGGAAAATTAAGGTAAAATACTGTAAATTAAGTAACGTGCAAAAACAATTAATTTAGAGTAAATTCCTCTAAAGCTTTTAGAGTGAAATACTGTTATTTTACAGTTTTACCCTGTGTTACTATGGTCAAACACCATAAATGTAAGAAGAATGTCAAGAAAAATACATTGTTTACTGTAAAATTACTGTCAAACACCTTAAAATTAGTGCCTATGCTTATTTTTCTACAGGAAAATACCTTAATTTTACAAATTGTTTACTCTAAAATTACTGTCAAAAACCTTAAAATTAGTGCCTATGCTTATTTTTCTACAGGAAAATACCACATTTTTACAGTGTAGTCATGTCTCATTTGGTGAGGTTTCCCATCTGAGCTGGGAACGTTCGCCAGTAAAATCGGTTCACCACACACTGTAGGACCAAAACAGGAATATCCGTGACTTTTTTTATTGCGGCTTGTGCGGCCTGAAACTCTTGCGACAACTTTAAAATCCTGCCCTGTGAACCAGGAGTAAGTGGCTAAATGAAGCTACACCAGGGATCTGCAACTCCAGTCCTCGATGGCTGGTGTCCTGCAACGTTTTAGATGTGTTCTCTGCTTCAACACACCTGAGTCAAATAATCGGGTCATCAGCAGGACTCTTGAGAACTTCAGGTAATTTCACAGATAATCACAGAGTATTGTTTTACATGCAGGAAGAAAATAGAAACTAATGAAATACCACTGTCTTGTTATTAAGAGATGGATGAAGAATAGAGTAGAATAATACTCCCACAAAGGGGTAATTCAGCTGTAATAGCATCAAAGTGACAGTTAACAGAAGCATTAAGATTCACACAATAAAAGTATAAAAGTATAAAAACTAAATTAAGAATAATATCTGTACATTAAGGGCAAAATTACAAAACCTGTGTACTGTGCAGGTATTAAAAATAAAGTGAGTGGAATGTGCAGCCGAGTAGGATAATTTAAAAACAAAAAAATATCTACAGAAGCTGTATGTGTAGTTGTGCATTAAAAAGTAAATGTATTATTTACAAGTAGTTAACTGAATATAAACTGTGAAAAACAGATATGCAAATGACAGCAGCAGAAATGTTACTTGAAGTGAGTTAAATAGTGCAATTTACAGCAGGGTTGTAAATATTGAGTTTGTTGGGAGCAGCGATGGTTGTAGAGTCTAACAGCTGCAGGGAGGAAGGGCCTGCGAAAACGCTCCTTTATGCACCGAGGATGTAGCAGTCTGTCACTGAAGGAGCTCTTCGGCTCAGCAACATGGCGTGGGAGACACTGTCCATCAGTGATGTCTCCCACCACCTGCACTGGATCCAGGGAGCATCCTAGAACAGACCTGGCCTTCCTGCTGAGTTTATCCAACCTCTTCCTCTCAGCTGTAGATAAACTGCTGCTCCAACATACGATGCCATAAAAGATGGCTGATGCCACCACAGGGTTAAAGAAGGTCTTTAGGAGCTCTCCCTGGACTCCAAAAGATCTATCTCCTCAGCAGGTAGAGTCTGCTCTGACCCTTCCTGTAAAGAGCATCTGTGTTGTGGCTCCAGTCCAGTTTATTGTTCCAGTGACCGCCCAGGTACTTATAAGAGTCCACTATCTCAATGTCCACTCCATTGATGTTCACCGGTGTCAGTGTGGTGGGGCTGCGCCTGCAGAAGTCCACCACCAAATCTTTGGTTTTCCCCATGTTGATGGTTCTGCTAGCACCAGTCCACACAGTCCTAAGTCCACTGTCTGTACTTGGAGTTGTCCTCACCTGTGATGAGAAGAGGAACGGTGCCAGAACAGTTCCCTGTGGGGCCCCCTTACTGCAGACCAGTCTGTTGGAGACACAGCGCTGTGTCCTCACATACTGTGGGCATCCTGTGAGGTAGTCCAGTATCCACTGAGACATGTGGTGGTCCACTTCTGAAAACTCCAGCTTGTCCCTCAGAAGTCCTGGCTGGATGGTATTGAAAGCACTGGAGAACTCAAAGAACATGATCCTCACAGTGCTTCAAGGCTTCTCCAGGTAAGTCAGTGCTCGGTGCAGTAGATAGATGATGGTGTCATGCACCCCGATGCCAGGCTGGTAGGCAAACTGCAGCAGATCCAATGAAGACCTCACGAGCGGGTGAAGATGGTTGAGAACAAACCTCTGAAGGGTCTTCATCTGATGTGAGGTAAGGGCTCCTGGCTTGTAGCTGCTGAGGTCCTTCGGATGTGAAGTCTTTGGTACTTGTTTCACACATGAGGTCTTCCACCGCTGTGGTACTTTCCCAATTGACAGGCTCAGGTTGAACATATATCCCATGATGCCACACAGTTCATCTGCAAAGAAGGTGAATACAGAGAGCTGGTGGACCGCTTTGTGGCACAGTGTGGAAACAATCGTCTCACCTTGAATGTGAACAAAACAAAGGAGATGTAGATTTTAAAAGAAACTCAGTTAAGTCAAACACTGTTGCATCATGGGAGAAGAAGTGGAGGTGGTTGAGGAGTATAAATACCTCGGAGTTCACCTGGACAACAGACTGGAATGGAGACTGAACAGTGAAACCGTCTAGAAGAAGGGACAGAACAGACTGTACTTCTTTAGGAGCTTAGATCCTTCAATGTTCCCAGCAGGATGCTGCATATTTTTTACAAGTCTGCTGTAGATGTAGGATATATTTATCCATAAATCCTGATGAATCCAGTCAGTTAGGTAGATTACAGGCATGTCTGGAAGACATAAAAACATGGATGACCCTAAACCTTTTGCTTTTAAATTCTGACAAAACAGAAGTTGCTGTCTTTGGACCAGAAGTTCTTAAACAGAAACTGATTAGTCAATCACTTCATCTGGATGGCATTAAATTGGCCCCCAGTAATAACGTAAAGAACCTCGGCGTTATTTTTGACCGAGACTTGACATTTAAATCCCATATTAAACAGGTTTCTAGGATTTCTTTCTTTCACCTCCGGAATATTGCTAAAATTAGAAACATCCTGTCCAGGAGTGATGCTGAGAAACTAGTCCATGCATTTGTTACCTCAAGGCTGGACTACTGTAATTCTTTACTATCAGGTAGTCCACAAAATGGCATTAAAAGCCTTCAGTTGATCCAAAATGCGGCAGCAAGAGTTCTGATGAATATTAAAAAGAGAGATCACATTTCTCCTGTTTTAGCTTCCCTTCATTGGCTCCCTGTTAAATCCAGGATAGAATTTAAGATCCTTCTTCTTACATACAAAGCCCTTAATAATCAAGCTCCATCATACATCAGAGATCTAATTGTTCCATATGTTCCTAACAGAGCCCTTCACTCTCAGACTGCAGGTTTACTTGTAGTTCCTAGGATCTCTAAAAGTAGAATGGGAGGCAGATCTTTTAGTTATCAGGCTCCTCTCCTGTGGAACCAGCTCCCAGCTTTAGTCCGTGAGGCAGACACTCTGTTTACTTTTAAGGCCAGGCTTAAAACTTTCCTTTTTGATAAAACTTATAGTTAGAGTGGCGTAGGTCATCCTGAGCTATCTCTGTAGTTATGCTGCTATAGGCTTAGACTGCTGGAGGACAGACTGACCAATTTTCTTCACTCTGCTACTTCCTTTTCTCCTACGACTCTCCAGTTGTATTACAGTACATTCTGTTATTTCGACTGTTAACTTTGTTTTCTCTCAGTGTTTTTCTCTCCATAGAAGATATACCTGGTCTGGTATCCTGCTTGGCTGCAATGCCCTGTTGGATGGGGGGCTTCGACTGGGATGATGCTCCCAGTAACTGAACATCCACTGTGTCCTGTTATCAACTTTTTACTTTCTGTAACATAGAAAGTTCTCTTATATCAGATCTTCTGTTCCTTCTGTGTTTCTGCTCTGTCTTCTCAAACCCCCAGACGGTCGTGGCAGATGGCCGCTCCTACTGAGCCTGGTTCTGTTGGAGGTTTCTTCCTGTTAAAGGGGAGTTTTTCCTCTCCCCCGTCGCTACATGCTTGCTCAGTATGAGGGATTGCTGAAGGATTGCTGTGGTCAACGGGGCCCAACCTCACGCCAATGACTGACGCAATCTGCTGGGATTCCTTGAATAGGAAACTTTTTAACTGATTGGAATGTTTGTATAAATGTATTGAAATGACTTCTTGTTAAGTGCCTTGAGATGACATCTGTTGTGAATTGGCGCTATATAAATAAACTGAATTGAATTGAATTGTAGAGAGTTTAATCTCTTCAGCCATCATCTGTTGGGGTAGCAGCATCAGTTCCAGGGACTTAAAAAGGCTCAACAACCTGATAAAGAAGGCCGATTATGTTCTGGGGACGACTGTGGAACCACCGGAGATGATGATGGAATGAAGGATTCTTCATAAAATCAAGAAGAATTATGGAAAACCCTGAGCATCTAGTTCATGAAACTATCAGAAAACAGCCGAGTGTCTGTAGACAGAGGCTTCTTCAGTTTCACTGTAACACAGACCGCTACAGGAAATCCTCCTGCCCAAAGCCATCAGGATCTACAATAATTTCTTGAAAAACTGAATAGTATGGGCTACAACAACACTTAATTTCCCTCTAGGGTCAATAAAGTATTTTTTAATTGAACTGAATTGGAATTGAATTAAGACATGGTTTGGTTAAAATAAAGATAAAAGATTGAGACAAAACAAACACCCCAATCTCTTTTAAGTTTCAGTTTTACAAAGAAGGCACAACTCAGCTACTCACTTGCTTGGGTTATTTGGCACTGTTTGGAGGCCCTAGGCCAGTGATTTGGCATGGCTGGATACAGTCTGTTTCATTCTCCACCGGTGGGAGAGGAAAAGACTGAGAACTTTCTGGAACTGTCATGACGCACCCCAGGTGGGAGGGATAACCCAGGGCAAATGTGTGTTGTATGGCATCTGTTTAAACTAAAGCATTATGCACCCTCTAGCCTACAGACCAAAGAGCAACACATAGATCTGGAGTCGAAGGTTGTTTTAACTGAAAGCATAGCTGAAAACCTATTATTGAGAGCAAAAGTTGCAAGAATATTACCAGCAATAAAGACGATGCTGACTCATGCTAATGAGGTACACATCATAATAAACTAGTCAAACCTTACATAACTTGGATCAAATTCATTTATCAGACTGTGGAGAAAACAGATCTCTCATTACATTCTGCTGTCAGGATTCATTTTTTTAATTAAACCCTCTGGAAAAGCAGAAAACAGTCATCTGTCTTCGGATTCCCATTCTGGCTGCGCACAAAAACCAAACACCAGATTAAACCTTTTTTTGCAGCAATTACATCAATGTCTTCAAACCATTTCAATTAAAAAAGTGCAGCTACATTCATTTTCACTGATTGCATCACTAAACCTCACATCTCTGCCTTAAGATTTTGTTCCATTTGAATTTGGTCACAACAAGTTGCACATAAATATTTGATTGGTTGTTGAGAATATTTCTGGTGTAATAGGATATAGATTATGCATAGTAATCAATAATTTGATGGTACATGTATTTGTGCAGATACCTAATGGTGCATCCAAACACAAAACATTCCTAGATATCTTTTTTTATGGATGGCCAGTCCTTATCCTAATGTAGCCCAGAAAATTTTTAAAAAAATGTGTAAAAAATTTGACTATTTTTAATTTTGTTTTATTCCAGTTTAAACTAAGCAAAGACATTAGAAGTCAGACTTAGCTAGCCTTTTTGATCAACCCCAAACCATCATGTGGTACAAGAATTGCCTTTTTCAAGAAAACCATGATTTCTATTTAGGACAAAGCTTTTTACAGGCATCAAGTTTCTCCACTGTGTGACTAGCCAATAGAAGCATTAACAATTAAAAAACAATAACACTGAAGCTGTGGCCCCTTTAAAGTGGGCATGAATGAAGGGTGGTGAAGGAAAACTGTTTGGGAGGCTGTGGTCGATGCTACCCAAAACAAATGTTAGTTAGCAGACTTCAAGAGTGAAAGGCTAGTGATGTTTTTTAGGAAGAAGGGTGGCTATATTCGTCACTGATTAGATTTTAAATGTCAGCCAGTCCTGTTCATTATACTGCAATAAATGAAATGGGATGAGAATGCCCCCCCTGGAGCCACTTTCTCCAAAAAAAACAACACAAATGTGATGTTGATCTGTACGTTTTTCAGTCACGAGGCAAAAGTGAGCAATAACAAAGAGGATTCATCATCAAGACCTGAACATTTTAGACCTGTGTCCAGAAAATGGCCCGGATCTTAACCCATTTTAATTCTAATAATTTCTCAAAAAGTAGAGAAACAGAAGCCATCAAACTTTGATCAACTCCAAGCACTAAGACAAGAATAGGCCAGTATCACTCAGGATTTGGTCATGAAAATAATATTCTACTTGCATTTCAAAGTAGTTACATGAAAACATATGAAGATATAAGTTAAATACATACATTTATTGTATATTTGCTAACGAACAACAATCTTTTTCCTGAACAATACACTAGATTGTACACATACACTAATGCATTCTTACAGGAAGGGCGAGAGCAGATGGCCCCAGTGAGTCTTTCAGTCTGTAGTTAGAAAATGTTTTTTGTTTTTGCTGCTTTAATTGCGTGTTATTCAAAGCAGTATTTCATGTGTCAGTTATGATGATTTTCCATTTAGAGCTAATTAATATATATATATATATATATATATATATATATATATATATATATATATATATATATATATATATGGTGAAGGAAAACTGTTTAGGAGGCTGTGGTCGATTTTGATTTTTAATACAGAAATGTAGGCCTATTCCAAAGTATGTTTAACACCTGCTTAAAGGTTATTTTCAAAATGTACATTTAATCTGACAAACAAGACTTGAGTCACTTTACAAATTGGGATCCTGGATAGGAAAATCCAACACTATTTTGTTATATTTTTTTAAAGAAAATACAGCATAAGCCTTATTAAATATTTGGACTGTGTTTTTATTACTGGAGAAGAACAGCGTTGCTCTAAATGTTGATTTTGTCAGAAGTCTGGGGTGTTTGTGCAACGTTTCTGTGTTTCCTCCAATTCCTAGTGGTCACCAGAGGGCGCTACCAGAGGCTGCTAGCACATTTGGTCCTCATGATCATCAGGCTGGCTTTATAAGGAGCTGGAGCTCAGACCTACAGTGCCTTAATGTTTGCCTCCCACGGTACCGGTAGTCCTCCGAGTTCCCAATGCCTACTTGTCCTTTGACTTCTTCTGTGATTTACCTGTTGGTAATTTCTCCTGTATTCCTTCCTAAAGGTTTACCTCCTGGTAACCCTCTAGGATTCCCTGTGACCCGTCTTCGTTCTCTCTGTTATCCATCCACGCTCTGCATGTCTGCCCTCCCATCTCCACTTCTGGCTACACCACCTCAGTCCCTCTGGATCTCCTACTGGAAACACTCACAGACATTCCTGGACTCGGGTTCATCCTCCCTGGTTGCTTCACCATCTCAAACAGTGAGCCTTACCCGAGTAACAAAATCATTAATTTAAGCCACATTTTCAGACTTGTAGACCCTTACGAACACACAACCAATAGTCAGCCCCCACCCCATCTCTGACCTGAGAATGAAAATGAGAATCTGAATGAAAATGTTGCATTTAAGAATTACTTCACAGTATGTTCATTTGTATGTTTTCAAATTAGATATTATTGGTGCACTAATTGTGATGAGTAGAAAAACAAATACTGCAGTGACACTCCTGCACAATGGATGCGCTGGCTGAGCCCATTTAGATTCCCTAAAGCAGTCCCATTAGTTCTACTCTATGTGCAGAACTGGGCCCGGTGGTGTTAGATCTACCGACCCTCTGGAACTGTGCATCTCCCCACCAACACATTCTGGCTGTGGCATGCCATCTCCCTCTTTGCCTCCACCTTCTTTTTCATGTCAGGCACGGCTACATCGATGCTGTGTCACTTGCAGCTCTTCCCTTAATTTGTGACCCCCAAATAATATTTTGCACAGATAATACTTTTTAAACATAGACTTAAAACGCACCTTTTCTGTCAGGCTTCAAACACCTAGGAGTGATGAAACTTATTACGTTCTGCTGTAATTTAATTTTGATTTGTTCTACTTGCTTTTATTCCAATTCTATTGTTGCTACAGCAAGTAATCATATAATTCAAACTTTATATTTATTGTTCATATTTGTTTTATTGCTTGTGCTATTGCTTTTATTTTTTATTTTAATGTCTTTATTCTTGTTTTCTTGTTACACATTTTCTTATTGCTAACTATAACTTAGTTTTTTATTGGGAAGCATGTCAGTGGCCTTTTGGCTCAGTAAAGCTCTATATATATATAAACGCTGGTTGATTGATTGAATGAAATAATACATTTTCCATGCCTCTATGTCACCAGTGAACACCTAGGGTGTTTCTCAATGTCAAGCGCCTTGCTTACGAGGACACTGTAGTTCCTTGGTCAAAGAAAACTGTTAAATGGAACAGACTTATATCACTTGACTGTGGCTGCCCAGAGCCCACCTTTTGCCTACGCGCTCTGTTTACGTCCCGCCCATCGTTATATTTTATACGTATAAGTTTCAATATAGATGTATAACAAGAGTTTTACTTTTTTAATTGTGTATATATTGGTTAAATCAAATGTGTAAGCGAGTTAGTACCTGCTAGCAACCGAAGCTGCAACTACTAAGCAACTAACCAACCATAGTTAATTGCTTTGGATCTAAAAAACATTTTCCGATAGCTACAATTACTTGACTTACATTTAAATTGGAAATTGGAAATTCAAAAATACCGCGCTGTATTCTGGGAAATTTTTGACCGAGGCAAGGCATCAAGGAACCTCCCATGTATCCTTGGTCAGTTAGCTAAACGGCAGACAAACGGAGGGCAGACGCCTTGGAAGCACATGAACATTGGAACACGCCTTGGCGGTCCCTGATGACGCATCTCCTAGGCAACCGGGGCGGGACCAAGGCATCAAGGCAAGGTTCCTTGGCATTGAGAAGCCTCAGTGGAATTGCGCTTTCTCCGCTTCTCAGTTGCCATGGTTACCCATGGACTGTATTTATAAGATGGATGGTGCCTTCGTGACTTCACCCGTAGGTTTCTGAAGAGCTGAACTGAAGCCCAACGGGCGGTTCCCACCACCACCATCTTGGCCGTGTCTCGCCACTCCTGAAAAATACAAAAAAATTGGCAAAGAAGTCGAGCTGAGAGTGGGGCTGTGAGGGTGGGGACAGATGATTGACACCCATCAAACACTGAGCTGATGTAGCTAACTGAGCTAACTGAGCTATCCCGGAGTTAACCAAAGCTAACGGAGGTTGGCTGTTATGGCACGTTCACACCGGTCAGGGCATCCAGGCAGCAGGGCAGCTAGATTACATGCAAGTCTATGGTAACTACGCATCTAGTGGGCGCCAAGCTGCCCCGCAGCAAGTCGCGCGCATCGGTGCAGCTGGCATCGGCGCAGCTGGCATCAGCGCGTCCACGCGCCTGCTGCTCGGATGAGTTGACGGACCGTCGGGGCAGCTGCTGCGTGAAGTTGGGAAAACTGCACTTTCGGGCAGCAAACGCGAGGCGTCAACCAATCAGAGCGACTCGTTGTACTGACGTAGTTACTCCTTCCATGGGTGGATCGGTACGTCATTCATTCAAGATGGGGGATCAACTCTCGCTGTGTGTAATTTTTGTGAATTATATGACCCGTCTTCGTCTTTTTACAAAGACAGGAAGAGATTGGATCTTATTTGGAGGAAGATATCGGAGGATATTTGAGTGCCAGGTAAGCAGTTAAATATTTTTCTTTTAACTTTCTTATGTGTTTAGACGACGTTGTCTGGCTTGTGTGGCTTCATTAATTAAATAAACCCAGGCCACTCGACATGATCCGCCATGTTGTAAACAACTAGCAACAGACAAATCCACGCCCGCACGCTGACGTAATGACGTGATGCGGTGACGCGTCGACGCGCCGACGCGCCGACGCAGACTACAGAGTGTGCAAGCAGCTGGGTTTTAATTTTAAAGCGTCGACTTTCATCCGTTTGAGCGATTTGACGCCTGGACGCGCTGACTGGTGTGAACGTGCCATTAGCCAGAAAACTGCAGTTGAGAGACTCTGCCATGCCTCTGCCTTCTAGGAAGATTCAATTATTTTGTCAAATAAAAGCATGAAGCCGTGTTGGTCCATAACCTTCACTGAAAATATATGAATTTGAATTAAAACGAGTTTAAATAATTTTTATGTAAACTAGGCACTTGGCATTGACAGTTTATGGCATAGGAGGCCGGGTATGATCCAAAATCACCTGAGCACATTTCTAGGGAGAATGTAATTTATAAAGCAGAAATTGCATCCAGCTGTGCATACTCAGCTGTATAGATCTGAAACTTTCTTTGCGTATTTTTTTTTGTTGAGTTTAAATATGGTATTAGTAAAGATTATATGGAAAGTTTTATAAATGAGACCCCTGCTCTTGTTTTATGTAGAGGGTCTCATCTTCTTAGACTACCTGCATAAGTATTGCATCCTTTTGTATTTTATAACTCCAGAATCCCTCCTAGATCATTTGTTATGTTGAACACATCCAGCAGTCTTTCTGTTGCAGCGGCATGTCTTGCTTGTAAAAAGCAGCGACAGGTAAATCTGCATCTGTCCAAGACTGAACTGTGGAAATATTTATCACATTTGTCAGCACACGGAGGCTCTGAAAGCCCTCTTCAGTGAACTATGTAAACAAAGAAACGAACAAGGCCATGGTGGTGGGATCCAGGTGCATTAGTAACAACTTGTCCTTGACCCTCAGTTAGCCAAATGAAACCTTTATCTGTATTCAGCTAAAGCATTTGGTAGGAAGTAATCAAGAATCCTATCTAGAATACTGCAACGCACTACTCTTTGGTGGCATTCAGGATGCTGTTGGTCGCTTGTAGCTGGTGCAAAGTGCCACAGCTCGGTTCTTAACATGGACAAGAAAACAGAAGCTTAGTTCTCCAATTCTGACCTGGCTTTACTGATTGCCGCTTTATTTTAGGATACGATTTACATTTCTTTTCTTTCTTTCCAAGTCTTTTAGATGTTAATCTCCCTTTTATCTCACTGTACTGCTACACTTTAACATCATCTTACTCTATCAGGTCAGCGAATCAGATGTTTTTAAGAATCACAAAGGTGCGCTTTAAAATCAGCAGTCAAAGAGAACTTTTCACAGCTGAAGTTCCTGAGCAGGGAACTCGAGCCACAAATGGCTGGTTTGGAACTTCCACAATGGCTCTAAATAGGTAATATGATAAAGAACCATCTAATAGTTTTAAATATAGATGTGATAACAAATGTGATTTTTGAAGTACTTAATTTTGTTCATAACTCCATAAAATTTTGATAAGAATAACTCAAAGTACCAGTAATAGTTTACTTTAGATCTATTATCTTGTCAATAGGCTGGAAACTGTGAAATGTGCTTTTTTTTAACTTGATTTTCCACAAATCTTAAAATCTCATGGAACCAAATATATCCATGCTCTTATCGCAAAGGTTTCATGTTTTTCTTTAATGTAAAATCTAAAAATAGGAATAAAGAGGCTTCTTTAAAAATGACAAGTTTTAAGGAGTAGATCTTTATCAAAAATATTATCATTATTAACCTTTTACTTGTTTTTAGAGTAGCCAATTTAAATGTTTTTTCATCTTTAACACTCAAAACTGCCAAACTTTTTCATGTCTGGGTCACTGATTGAGAACATCGTGGATGTCTCATTTGAAGGTCTTTTGTTGGGGAAATTACTGATCTCTGGTGGTAATTTTGTGAACTGCATGTGTCTCATTAGCTTAATTTCTCAGACTATTGCGCGTACCTGAATATAAGCCGCACCAGCTAAATAAAAACAAATACGAAATGTTGTACATATATAGGCCACACTTGAATATAAGCTTGCAGGTTTTCATGTTGTAACATGATATTTACACAGAAAGACTGTATACGGAAGATTTTGTTTTAATTTAGGCATAATTTTTTTTCAATCTGCCTGATAATCGGAAGTATGGCATCAACACGACAGCAACATGCCTGGTAAGAATATTAAACATTCTTTAGACTACCAAAAAAGTAATTGGTGGCTATCTTCATCTTCCTCTTGCACACTAAAGCCAACGTCATTGATGCCAAGCTTACATGCATTGGCTCTATTTCATTCTTTGACGGCCAGCTAGATTGCCTTCAACGTAAAAGCTGCATCATATGCATTTCTTTGTGTGTTTTCCATGATGAGGGTGTGTGCATGATGCGCAAAATAACAGTTCAAAATCAAAATCAAAACTAGTGTCTTCTTCGGTGCATAATCTTTCCCCACACGTCTGTCTCACTTTTGCGCTTCTACGTACAGTACCCCATGGAGGCCGTAAGCCAACAAAAATCTATAAATTAGCCGCATTGTTGTAAAGGATGCTGGGTCCAAAGCGTGTGAAAAAGTAGCAGCTTTAGCCAGTGTGAACCAGGCGTAGCTTATACTTCGTCTGCGGAGGTGCGGAGACACGCAGTGCCATTATACGTCCACGCAAGGGCTGTCCGTCACTCACCCATGGACGCACGGAGTAGAGCCCAACTTTTTAACTATTCGTCAAACGCAACAGAGTTCACAAGTCGGTGACTGGTCAGCCCAAGATCATTTCCCCAGAACGGTGCTCTATAGTCGATGTAATTAGTAGTCAATGCAGCTTTTGGCCACTAGATGCTTTATATTGCAAGGCCAGTTTATCTAATCTGGTCTTTTGACGATTTCGAACACCAGGAGGTGTAGAGAACAACAAAACAGACCGCTGAGTTTGTTTGTTTGTTTACATGCGTTTTTAGAGTATTCAATGAGCTGCACTTCTAGTAAAAAGCTTTCCAGCTCAATCAAAACTCCCTCTCTGCCAGCCATTGCTCCTAGAGTGGATGTGCGTTTACATGCTGAAGTAAACAAACTGTCGTCAACCAGAGACGTCACTGCAATGGTCGGCAGAGCCGCCAGAAAAGGTCTGCACCCCCTGCTGTCCTGGTGGGGAATTGCTTTGCAACACTGATACACCAACGGAGAAGTATAAAAGGAAAACGTCTCCGTCGATACGTGTGCGTGTGTGGAGAAGTCTAGACTAGGCTTTATAGTCCAAAAATTATAGAATATACATCAGGTGAGGAAAAAAAAAAACTCACTCTAAAAATGTAGAGGGCTCAGAAGGGCGTGTATCGAATATGATACGTTTGGTGTTATCAGTTTCTATCACAGCTCAGTACTTCAGTTCCCCAAAAAGCTTGTCCAGATGCTCAAATGTTCACTGGTGACATTCAGAAAGGGGTAGACATGCTGAAAGAATGTCAACCTGCTTAGTGAAGGGGTTTGATGCTCTCAAGGAAGGACTCCATGGTGAGGGTTAGCTATCCAGCACCACCTGCAGGGGCAGCAGACTCCTGCAGGTGCAAGGAGAGAGGGTCAACCTTTTGCCTGCGTGATGCAGTCAGATGCTCCTCTGTGTTTCTCATCTGACTCCAGCAGCAGGGGAAAAAAAACAGATTCTTACTGCCAGACTATGAGGTGGCAGTTTGCAGCACTAGAACTAGGAGGGTTTACCTTTTTTTTGTGTATTCATCATGCTTTCTAACTACACTAGTCTGAAATTGTCTGAACAAAGTCTATATTAAAATCTAATTGAGAATCTGTGATCAGGTTTTAAAAAAAATACTATTCCTCCAAATACCTCTAAATACCAGCAGCTGCAATTGCAGAAAAGGGTGGTTTCATAAAGTACTGGCTCAAGGCAGCAGAACACAAATGCATGTCACACTTTTCAGATTTTGCTAAGTAAACCAAATGGTAAAAATACTTGGCCCACAAAATCCCAATAACATAACACTGAAGTCTGTGGTGGTGATATGTAGTAGCAGTGTGGCCGGGAATGATCTACAAACTATTTCAAACTTTAATGGAAAATCCTCTTTTCTTAAGAAAAAAAATAAAAAAACTCATCAAGACATGAAATCTTTATACAGGCCATAAAATAATGTTGGTGCCAGAGATACCACCTGCATTCCTGAACTCTCAACATCATCTTTCTCCAGCATATGTGTTTTCCTTAGGGGGTCTGATTTTTTAACCCTTATAATAATGTTAATGCAGACAGAATTTGGCAGAAGCTTTTTTATTTTGATTTTACACTTTAAACTTTTAATGTACAGACAACCACACACTGTTATGTTTTCCCTGCTCCTGCCATGTTTTATGCTTCCTCTGTCCCTCCCCTCCCATGACTGGTGGCTCCTGATTTCTCCCACCTGTGCTGCTGATTATATAATTGTACCTGTTCGTCTACCTGACCTGTTTACAGCCTGGTCTTTGTACGTATGTCTGAAATAGAGTTTGCTTAAGTGTTGTAATTTTTCACTGCAAATTGTTAAAAAATAAAACTTTACATTTTGTTACAGAAAATATTGCTAAACCACTGTTTGACCAAGGATATCTATGAAATGTGTCCCAATTAAACATTTTTCTGGTGAGCCTATCTTCAGGTAAATGTACAATGCAGTTCCACAATCGAAGGACTTCGGTTCTCTGTTTGATCAGACAGGGCTCCCACCCCATATCCCCCTCTAGGGCAGCCCTAGTGGTGTACATATGAACTCCTAAGAAACACCTCATAGCGCTGGTCTGGATGAGGTTATGTTGAGGTGCATCTCCAAAGCCCCAAATACCTGCACCATAAAATAACACAGGAGCAACCATGGAGTCATACAATGCGGTATGTGTGGAGAAGCCCAAGTTTGGACGCAACTGGATCTTATTAGTCACACTTCCCAGTACCCTCCCTGCAGATTCAGGCAATACTCTTCTGCCTTCAACAAATGTCATATTCTCGTGAAAAACAAAACCAAGATATTTATAAGTAACAGAATACATCAAATGCATTTCACCAAAATTAAATGCATAATCACTTCTAGACCTAGGCATATTTCGAAAATGAATAATTTGTTTTTTTTCTCAATTGACGGGAAATTTGATGCACCAGGTATTCATAATGTCCATCATTTTTTGCAGATTTGACTCATCTTTAGCAATCAAAACAATATTGTCAACATATAAGAAAATACTTAGATTTACGTCCTCAATTTGTATACCCAGGTTAGCCGACTTAATTTCTTGTGCTAAATAATTAACGACTAAGGTAAGGTACTTTTGCCTTCCTGAAGTCTTGCCCTTACAACAGAGGATAGGACATAAATGTGATCAATACATGCTCTATTTTTCCTGAACCTATCCATCCATCCATCCATCCATCCATCCATTTTGTTCCGTTATCCTGGGTCGGGTCGCCGGGGCAGCAGCTTAAGCAGAGAAACCCAGACTTCCCTCTCCCCAGCCACTTGGGCCAGCTCCTGGAGAAGAATCCCAAGGTGTTCCCAGGCCAGGCGAGAAACATAGTCCTTCCAACATGTCCTGGGTATTCCGCTGGGTCTCCTCATGGTGGGACGTGCCCGGGACACTTCACCAGGGAGGTGTCCAGGAGGCATCTTAACCAGATGTGGAGGCGAAGCAGCTCTACTCGGAGACCCTCCTGGATGACCGAGCTTCTCACCCTATCTCTAAGGGAGAGCCCAGACACCCTGCTGAAGAAACTCATTTCAGCCGCTTGTATCAGTGATCTCATTCTTTTGGTCACTACCCAGAGACCATGAGGGTAGGAACACTGACTGACCAATAAATCTGGAGCTTCGTCTTTTGGTTCAGCTCTCTCTTTACCACGACAGACCGATACAGAGCCACAATAATGGCAGACGCCCTACCAATCCGCCTATCGATCTGCCGCTCCATCTTTCCCTAATTTCTGAACAAGATCCCCAGATACTTAAACTCCTTCACTTGGGGAAGGACCTCGTCCCTGACCCGGAGAAGGCGCTCCACCGTTTTCCGGCTCAAGACCATGGTCTCGGATTTGTACAGTGGCTTGCAAAAGTATTCGGCCCCCTTGAACGTTTCCACATTTTGTCACATTACAGCCACAAACATGAATCAATTTTATTGGAATTCCATGTGAAAGACACGTGTACACGTGAGAAGTGGAACGAAAATCATACATGATTCCAAAAATTATTTGCAAATAAATAACTGAAAAGTGGGGTGTGCGTAATTATTCAGCCCCCTGAGTCAATACTTTGTAGAACCACCTTTTGCTGCAATTCCAGCTGCCAGTCTTTTTGGGTATGTCTCTACCAGCTTTGCACATCTAGAGACTGAAATTCTTGCCCATTCTTCTTTGCAAAACAGCTCCAGCTCAGTCAGATTAGATGGACATCGTTTGTGAACAGCAGCTTTCAGATCTTGCCACAGATTCTCGATTGGATTTAGATCTGGACTTTGACTGGGCCATTCTAACACATGGATATGTTTTGTTTTAAACCATTCCATTGTTGCCCTGGCTTTATGTTTAGGGTCGTTGTCCTGCTGGAAGGTGAACCTCCGCCCCAGTCTCAAGTCTTTTGCAGACTCCGAGAGGTTTTCTTCCAAGATTGCCCTGTATTTGGCTCCATCCATCTTCCCATCAACTCTGACCAGCTTCCCTGTCCCTGCTGAAGAGAAGCACCCCCAGAGCATGATGCTGCCACCACCATATTTGACAGTGGGGATGGTGTGTTCAGAGCGATGTGCAGTGTTAGTTTTCCGCCACACATAGCGTTTTGCATTTTTGCCAAAAAGTTCCATTTTGGTCTCATCTGACCAGAGCACCTTCTTCCACATGTGTGCTGTGTTCCCCACATGGCTTGTGGCAAACTGCAAACGGGACTTCTTATGGTTTTCTTTTAACAATGGCTTTCTTCTTGCCACTCTTCCATAAAGGCCAACTTTGTGCAGTGCACCACTAATAGTTGTCCTATGGACAGATTCTCCCACCTGAGCTGTAGATCTCTGCAGCTCGTCCAGAGTCACCATGGGCCTCTTGGCTGCATTTCTGATCAGCGCTCTCCTTGTTCGGCCTGTGAGTTTAGGTGGATGGCCTTGTCTTGGTAGGTTTACAGTTGTGCCATACTCCTTCCATTTCTGAATGATCGCTTGAACAGCGCTCCGTGGGATGTTCAAGGCTTGGGAAATCTTTTTGTAGCCTAAGCCTGCTTTAAATTTCTCAATAACTTTATCCCTGACCTGTCTGGTGTGTTCTTTGGACTTCATGGTGTTGTTGCTCCCAACATTCTCTTAGACAACCTCTGAGGCCGTCACAGGGCAGCTGTATTTGTACTGACATTAGATTACACACAGGTGCACTCTATTTAGTCATTAGCACTCATCAGGCAATGTCTATGGGCAACTGACTGCACTCAGACCAAAGGGGGCTGAATAATTACGCACACCCCACTTTTCAGTTATTTATTTGTAAAAAATGTTTGGAATCATGTATGATTTTTGTTCCACTTCTCATGTGTACACCACTTTGTTTTGGTCTTTCACGTGGAATTCCAATAAAATTGATTCATGTTTGTGGCTGTAACGTGACAAAATGTGGAAAAGTTCAAGGGGGCCGAATACTTTTGCAAGCCACTGTAGGTGCTGATTTGCAACCCAGCGACTTCACACTCGGCTGCAAACCGCTCCAGCGGAAGCTGTAGATCACGTTCTGATGAAGCCAGCAGGACTACATCATCCGCAAAAAGCCGAGACCCAATCCTGAGGCCACTAAAAAGCAACCTTGGCGGAGTCCAACACTCACCGCGAACAAGCCCGACTTGCTGCTGGCAATGCAAACCAAGGTTTGACACCAGTCGTAGACGGACCTAACAGCCCAAATCAAGGGGCCTGGTACCCCATACTCCCGGAGTACCCCCCACAGGACTCCCCCAGGGACACGTCAAACACTTTCTCCAAGTCCACAAAACACATGTAGACTGGTTGGGCGAACTCCCACTCATCCTCCAGGACCCTGTCTAGGGTGTAGAGCTGGTCCAGTGTTCCACGACCAGGGCAAAAACGGCATTGTACCTCCTAGAGCTGAGGTTCGACTATCTGCCAGATCCTTCTTTCCAGAACCCCTGACTAGAACTCCGGGCGAATCTCATCCACCCCTGCCGGTACAACTAAAAATTGAACAACTAAAAATTGTTCATCAAACAAACGTGGACTAGAACATGCATAAAGGCTACTGTAATCTGCCTGTCACCTATTTAATACTTGATCAATCCCAATTATAGATTCCCCGCTCTCACCAACAACTTCAAAACATCTGCCATTACATCTTTGTTTTTGGTTTCCAGTGTATAGAGTTTTCTATAGAGTTAGAAAACTTCTCCTTAAATCAGCAATGTTTGTTGACTGCTGTGCGTGTCTCATCTTACCTGTTATGGATAATGCCTCTCCTACTGAAACAATAAATAAAAACTAAAGGCTCATCCATTAACTATCAAAATCTGCAGACCATATATCCACACAGGGAGAGAGGGCAGCTTAAGGGTTGCAGCATTAATGCATTCTGTCACTTCAAAGTTCCCAGAGATTATTGTAAAGCTAAGCACACTGCCCCCCCCCCAAAAAGAAACCCAAAAATTTTAAAAAGCCCAGATGTGGTCAATGATTTTTGTGTGGGTTTTTATTCGTGGAAAACACCAACCTGACAGGGTAGCTTCAGTTTAATTAAAGAGCAATGGTGCAGCTTTATTGATAATTCAAATTAAATAATGCTGATAACGCCCCCTCTATATGTAACCCTTTTCAACAAGCATTGCTGTTCAGCATCTGCAAACATTTAGTTTAACATTCCTACTTTGCAATGGCTTCAGAGTGGGTAATACAAACATCATTTGCCACATTTGTTATGTTGAGTCTTATCTGTATTCTCCAGGCTGCTTCCCCAACACTCAGCCACGCCAGTACAGTATTGCAGTGAAAATTATTTCAGCATATAAAAAAATGCCCTAACCTTCTACACATATAAAGCCGTTTTCCATAGAGACACAAATGTAATATATATTTAATTAATTCTTTTTTATCAAGTTTATCATGAACATTCTGTTCAGCTGGCAAAATTCAGATCCTCTCCTGGCTTGGCAGTCAGGTGTATCATAAACTGGGTGAAAGGTTAAAGCTTGTCAATAATTATGTGTAGGCTATATGTGGACTCACATTTCAGGGTCAGAAAATCCATCAGGAAACATTGGGATGTATTTCCATTATATTCCTCGAATTTTTGCCAATTTCTCTTTATAAATTAGCTCAAACACTGTCTGAATGGATGGCCTCTATAGCATAAGTATGCCTTAATCTAAATGATTTGTTATTCATTTTATTTAGGGTTCTTGTCCTGCTGGAAGGCAAACCTCCATCCCAGTCTCAAGTCTTTTACAACCTTTAACAGGTTTTCCACCAGTGGTCCTCTTTCCTCTGTCTTGGCCTACATCCATCTTCTCATTAACTTTGACCAACTTGCTGGATGGGTCCAGCCTGCTGAAGAAAAGCATCTCCACATCATGATACTGCCACTCTCACGTTTAACTCTGAGCATATTCAGTGTGATTTTCTGTGTTAGATTTTCCAAAAACAGATTGTTTTGTATGTAGGCCAAACACTTCCTGTTTGCTTAATAGACAAGAGCATCTATGTCCACATGTTACTCTTACATCGGTTGTGGGAAACTGCAAATTGTATTTACATTAAGGCCAGGTTTGTGAAGCGCTTGACTAATGGTATATTCTTCTTGACAGATTTTACCACCTGAGCTGATCTTTGCTGTTCACTCTTAGCTACCATGCTACCACCCTCTTCCTTGCCTCCAGCCTTTCCCCAGTTCTTCAGGAGTCTGGTACTGACCAGTCCAAAGGATTCAGGTGCGTTTAGGCAGGAAAAGATCTAATATTGGTAAGAAAAAAGCCTTCCAGGACAATGGTTGCACACTTTTACTATAGCAAAAATAAATAAACCAATCCATTTTAAAAAGTAGTTGAGTGTACCTTAATCCATTCCAACTAAAATATGTATGAAAAGGTACATCAGATAAATGATATACTGTAGATTGAACTTGATCACTATGGCCTAACTGACACAATGGTGAAGGTATTAGCCCTATACTTTAGCATCGTGTTAGCATGTTTTGAGCATTCTCGGTCTGTGTTTTAGGCTAACCGTAGCTTCTTGGGATCTGGTAATGAATGTTTAAGAAGTTTATATTTCCAGTTGTTTCAATTTTTAATTTCCCTCTGAGATTGGTAAAGTATTTTCAATTGAATTTATGATATTGTTCAGTGTCGTGAATAAACCATCAAATATGTGCTAATTTGACATCATCTGACAGTAGGAGTATTTCACAGATAATTGGAAGCAGAATCCAGTTACTGTCGGCAGATATTCCCATCCAGAAAGTTGGCTGGTTAGCCAAAGGTTACCTAGGTTTCCTGACAGTGTTGGATGTCCTTTTCTGTTTAAGTCACAACTCTGTGACCTTCTAATACACATGTGCCCTTTTTAATCGTACTGTAAGTTAACAGTTGTGACATTTTAGCATTTCTAACACTGAGGCCTGTCCTGACTGTGTGTCAGTATGAGCAGTCTCTAACAAAAAGCAGCTTAAAAGAAAGAAAGAGAAGGAAAGGGACACGTAACGGAAAGAAAACGGCAAGTGAGAGAAGGAAAGAAGCAAAAGAGAGAGGGGAAAACAAGTGATGAAGCCTGTAGGGAAAGAGGGAAGAGACAGATCAGATCATAGAGAGGTACAGTAAATACTACAGCATTATGTTTGTTTTTTGGAAAATTGCAACTGACTGAAAACGGTTCACGTTTATCCTGTTTTGCAGAAGATGTGCGACAGAGAACAAGTTGTGGAGAGAAACGGCAGCAGTCTGTAAATGTGAAAGGTACAGCACCATACTGGATGACATTTATCTGCAAACTGTCTGAGTGAAAGGAAATCAAAAAATCATTTTTGGAAATATTTTATTAAATATTTTCTGATGCTGTCAGTAAGTGCACATGCCATTGTTTTTCTGGCAGCAGAAGGTGGAAGGAGTGAGCGGATGATGGAGAGAAAAGAGAGCGGCAGACACAGAGGTCCACCATGGAGCCGGACAGAGAACTAACTTTTCTGCTCGTCAGGGAAAGAAAAATGAAATAAAAAGCTACCTATTGACTAATTTTATCATCTTGTTTTATGTAATATCAATACTTATCTTAGATATATTGTTTACATTGTAACATTTAAGTTTGAAAATAAATACATTTTAAATGACATATTACAGTTTTAGGTTTTAAACAAGGTGCCACGATGCTCAAGAAAGCTTTAAAAAAAAAACTTTTTTTTTTTTTTACTGCCCTAGATTCCTCTATGAGGGTGTGGGCTCAGCCCCCAATGTTCCCCAGTCCAGGAAACACCCCTGGTGCATAGAGAGCTTCATGGAATGGTCAAGCTGCTGCACCCTAGCCTTATGCAATGCACCTTAATAAATCAGATTATAATTTGAAAAATATATTGCATTTACATAGGTGTCTTTGTGTGACCTTAAAATTTGTGACAAAAAGCAAAATGAAGAAATCTGTAAGCAGCTAAAATTCTTTCCCTTAGCCCCCAGAGAGCCATCCTCTTGTTCTAGCAGCATGTAGAAAAGTCTGCCCTTGTGCTGCACTTAGTCCCTTAATTTACATTTGAAGCAGTTTTCTGTCCCTAAGAAGGCTACATTTTGTTTGTCGTCAGAGAAAGAAGGACCCGCTTGGTGTGACTCCTCTGAAGCTCTGGGACCTAACCATCTCAACTGTTGTCTGCCATCTGTCCCTATGCTTTATTGACAGTTTGATCTGTCTGGTGTTAGCAAACTCAGACCAGAGGAATCCACGTGCAGACCGGAGAAGCTCCATAGTGGACTTCATAAAATGACATTATAAGTTCAGCGAGTATGTGGGATACCCAACAAAATGTAGTGTACTTTAATAGAAGAACAGCAATTTGAAAAACCTGTTGGGATATAAAGAAACTAAACCACTTCAGTTGGTTCTGTTAGGGTTTTTAGGCTGTCTAAAGAGCAAAACATGACCAAGCATTTAAAAAGGTTGTAAAAGGAAATGAACATCTTGCAGCTGATAACCCTAACTAAAAGAACCAAGACAGAGAGTCTGTTTACTTTCCATGCAAGCATTTTGGATGACTTTGATCTGGATGACTAAAAAGTTGCACCAGCGGAGCACTTGTCCAATCCGTTGGAGCAGATCAAGAGGAGATTTTATCCTTGTGCTGTCTCTTTCGTCTCTGTGGTTAAGCTGTGAAGCCACAGATCTTCCGGAAAATAGCAGAGGTTTTTTAAATCCTCTGAACTCTGCAGGATGTTGTCCGGTTAGCTGATTTTAAGAACGTTTTAAACTTTATCACTTTAAAGTCAGAGCTTCCATCAGGGTTTTAGTGGAGTTAATCATGATTGCTATAGCATCAAAGGCATAAATTATTAAAATCTTAGTCTTTAGCTGTTGTTAAAATTCTTAATTCTTCCTTGATTACTAAACAAATACCTTGGCATACGTTGAGTTGACAATAAACCCATCCAATGATATAGGACAACTAATCAAGACACAACCTAAAACTTAACAGTGAGGTGAGTGGAATGGTTGGTTTGGATCTAAATAGTAAGGCTAGCGAGCATTTATACAGTGCCTTTGATGTTGTTGACCAACTCAGTGTAATGCACATGTCTGAAATGGAAGGAAATTTCTCTATAAATAAAATCTGAAAATGGTAGCGTGGACATGTTTTCAACCCTATGACCCCACCTCTAAATAAAGGCCAGACTGATCAGTTGCTTTCAGAAGGCCTTGAATGTTTGCGAGAGCACATTAATTTTATTCAATTCAGTTTAGTTTATTTATATAGCGGCAATTCATAACAGATGTCACCTCAGACAGGAGGCAGACAGGACATGGTTATGTGGTAGGACTGTTGTTTCCTCTTACTTAATGCCATACGTATGTCCAATGTGTGTTGACCCAAGTGGGTGGGTCCCTGTACTTTTGGCGTAAAGCCAATTGAGTCTAAGATAGTATTAAAGGTTGCATTTATCACTTTCAGTGTCCACATGAAAATTGAAATCCCTCACTACAATGACCGTATCAGTATTTAATACTAAATCAGATTAAAAATCTGAGATCTGATTTAAAAATTGAGAGTACGGGGCTGGTGGAAGATACAAAACCACAAATAAAAGTGGTTTTAGTGGTTTTCAACTTGAATGAGGAAACCTCAGGGTTAGATTTTCAAAAGAACTGTAGCTATTAATTGATTTGAGATTGATTAATAAATCTGAATGAAAAATGGTTGATACTCCTCCTCCTCCTCACCCAGTGCTTCAAGAAATGTGAATGTTAAAATAATTGAATAGAGTTGATTAATTTATAGTGACATAATCCTCCTGCTGCAGCCAGGTTTCTGAGACAAAACAAATCAATTTGATTATCACAAATCAAGTCATCAACTAACAAAGTCTTTAAAGAGAGATATCTTATGTTCAAATGAACCACATTTAATTGTTTTATTTTTATGTTCAGTCAAAGTCGTACTCATCTTGATAGGATTTTTATAATTTTCCCTTCTTAGGTTAACCTTTAATCCATTTGATTTTGGCCGTGGGCAAGACACTGTCTCAATGGGGTTATGGATGGTTAACAGTAAAGAAGCTGCAGAGAGGTAGGTTTAACCACGACTCTGCTTCCTGGTCTGGATCCCGGGTTGTCAATGTTTTGGAGGACTAATACATCCGGCTAAATTCCTAGAAAGAGCTGCTCCATCCAAAGTGGGATGGATGCCAATAAAGCACAACAATGTATTTTCGTGGTGGACGAGTCGCTGATGCCAAAAAGTTAAAAGTAGAAATAAAATGTTTCGTCCGGATTGTGTCCTCAGTCACCCATAAGGAGGGCGATCAGGATCCACCTACTACTCCAGGTCGTTATCCTCCCAGGTAACAGCCTGTGCGGCGATCCTTGCTCGCTTCTCAAAACAGAGGTGAAAAAAAATGTAATTCCATAGAGACAACAAGCTCACAGACAGTGACGGCGCGCTCGCAGAAATAGACCGCGAGCGCGTAGAGAGTGTTCTTTATGCTCTCGCTGATTATGGTTTTCATGCGCGCAGATTTTGGCACTAATTAAACACGATACCGTGTGCGCAAGTCATCGCTCGTGGTGTTCCGGCCAGTGGGTTTTGCTGTCCTGCCTCAGCTCCTTTCATGTGCAGCCTAACAAGTTTTTGCGCACCTGTAAGCAGCTGATTGCTGCGCTCCTCCTCCCGACTAATCCAGATGCATTCAGTTTTTCTCTCGGAGCTTCACAGAGGGAAAACAAATGCGAACAAATCACACCAAATCCACACAAACAAACCATGCAAAATAAATACAAAAATATACAAATATTTCCCACTATGCAACACATACGCATTAGTTAGTCTAGATTCTCAATGTTTACAGAGCAGTCCCTGCAAAGTTTTTAGTTAAACTATAGATAGCTACGATGGTAGCTGTCCATCGTGATGTCGGTCAGCCATCACGATGGACGATGGCATCGTCCATCGGCACAACCCTACTGCATCTCCCAGCATCCGTTGCGCCACCCTCAACCCATTCTAATTGGTCTGTGGCCAGTGATGACATCACAGAGTTGATAAAGGGGAGCGCCAAAATTGAAATCCTCGTCTTTTGGTTCCTACCAGCGGAGCCGCAAGGAGACGCTTTAATCCATTGCTAGCATTTTTCCTTTTTTTGTTCATACCTGCTGGACCAGGAAGAACTTCCCTTTTAAACTTCGAAGTGAACCGGCTGAGCAAACTGACTCCCCGTCTGCGTAACCAGGGAGTCTGCTGGCCTCTGAGCTCTATTGAAAACAGGCCTGAGTCCCTCAGCGCCTAAAGTCGGACGTCCGCCTTCAGACCTCGGTTTTGCGCAAAACCGCTCCTTTAAACTGGACACTTTCAAGTCGTTCTACGTTCGTCGTCATGGACTGTGGAGAGAGTCATCACCAAGTAGGATAAACCTGGTTTATGTCTGTTTGGTCTGGGTAGAGGAGAATTAGGTCTAATGGATTAGCTTAATATCCGTTTTCTGTTGGTTAAAATAAGTTTGTCAATTTGTAAACCAATGTTATTCTTGGTAGTCTGTTGCTGTACGCTGACCTTAAATTTTTGCATGCTTTGTGTTTTTTATTGTTTTACTTTGGTTGCAACCAGAAGCAGTATATTATATTGTATTATTTCCCGGCTTGTTGTATTGTCCGTTGCGGTCGGCACGTGTCTGTTTAGACAGGTCGCGCGGCTTTGCATCAATCCCCTTTACTGTCATCCCTCCCTTTGACCAAGCCACCATTGCTAATTTAAACTAGTCTTTGTTGAATCGCCACGCGGTCTTCCTTTGTCTCCCTTTGTGACCCGATCTCGCCAATTGATAAGGCTTGGGTTATTGATCGTATTGAGGGTGTAAGCTAAACCCCCCTCATTCGGTCGCTGTCTCCCACACACACACACACACGCCCCTTTCCCTCGACGTTAACTTTGTTCTATATTTTTGCATGCTTTAGAATAGATGGAAATTATAAATGAAATGTAATCTGTAAGGTTGACCTATTTTATTAATAAATTCCCTTAATTAACGAGAAGTTTCCTGTTCTATTTCAGTGTGTGCTGTAAAGTTTGTTAAATCCCCGTGGATGGACTCCGCCCTTTCAAAAAACCAGACACCCTTTTTTTTATTAATAGTTACAACATTGTTAAATGCACTTAAAATGGTTCATTTTAACTACATGTCCTGGATGCTGTGTCTTCAATTATTTGATGTAGTGGTGAATATGTTTTACTTGTTGTGTGTATGATGTGAAGACAGTGTTTGCTTTGAACACAGGATGACTGATTTTGTGGTGAAAATTTGATTTTGACATAAAAGTCTGGGGTTTGATGAAAGTAGTTAAGATTTTTGGAAATGGGTGGAGGTTTCAAGAAATGTGTTTTAGCAGTTCAGAAAAGCTGTAACTGCATGCTCTATTTAAAATGCTCTATTTTTATATAATACCCAGAATTCCACTGCACTGGGTGGCTGCATGTTGAAGTGGCTCTGTTGGCTACATATTGAGGTTTTTTTTGGACATTGGTTCCTCTGTTTTCTTAAGGAAAGATTTCATTTTTTGGACCTGAATACTTTCTAGTTTTTGGTGCTGTGAAGCTGGAAGGATTTTTGCTGTCATTTTTTGACTTTTTGATAAGTTCTCATTAAAGGTAACCATGGCAACAAGGTGGTTTACAGCCACGAGCAGCTGAATAACATTGCAAAAGCTGAAATAATATCTTAACTGAAGCCACAAATCCATGATGGGTTGAGAAGGAGGAGACGTGGATGCAGAGTAGCAACAAAGAGGAGACAGAGAAGGAGGAAGTTCAAACCATCTCTTCCATCGATCATAATGGGCAACGTGAGACCACTGACTAACAAGATTGATGAACTTACAAGGCCTAAGCTAGAGTATCTGGAATGCAGTGTTATGTGTTTCACTGTGACGTGGCTGCAGGACAGGGGTGGACTGGCCATCTGGCATACCGGGCATCGTCCCGGTGGCCCGTTGACCCAATGTGGGCCGGTCCGCTGTTTTTTGTTGTGTTTTTTGTTGTTTTTTTCCTCTCTCTAAATTCCCTCCAATTCGGCCGGCCAATTGGCTACAGAGGGCTCGCAGTGTGCTGCCAGCATCGACACATATTATTGGTCTATGTTTGTCATCGCAATCAATCATGGGCATACAGCCTATGAGAGCCATGACAGTGCTGTCAATCACAACACAAACCAGGGTGGGTGGGACCTCATGACATGGGCCGGAGTGGTGGGACGGGATGCTGCTGAGCTGAAAATGGAGAAGGGTAAGAAACGCCCCGGTGGCGTCATAAAAGTATGGCTCAAAAAGCTGAAATCTCTGGAAGTGGAAGCTGCTAAATGTTTAAGGTTGACAGACCTATTTGGTGCCGGGGTCACCACCCCAGAAGCAGGTGCTGCTGCCCGAGGAGACGCGCAAGTGGAGACATCCATGGTAAGTAACGTTAGCTTGGGGTTGGATCGGCTACATTTTGAGACATGCCCAAAATAAAGTATAAAACGGTTTTACATTGGCTGCGATGTGACCTAAATAACTGAATACTTGTGGCAACATATTAGCCCAGAGCTGAAGGGCTGACTGTTGGTAGTTGTGGTTGATTTTCTTAAAAATGCCAAATTGTGATACTTTTGGTTAATATTGTTCAGAAGATTTAGCTAAGCTAGCTAACAGCTACTAACGGCAGCGGTCTCTGATTGCCATAGCAAAAGTAAACATTAAGGGGAGACACTACAGGTGAATAGGGAAAAAAGTTAGCTTCAAGATACCTTCATGAAACTTGACAAACTTAATCTTAGTATTAAAAGAAACATCTTTTGTATTAGAAGTTTTGATATAAACTTTGTTTAGATATGCAAATGAGGTGCAATCTGGTTAGAAATGTGCTAATTTGCATATATTTGTAAACGTTTCATCTCAAAATTGGTGAGAGACAGATTTAATTTTTCTTTAATTTTCTAATCATATATGTTATCAAAAACTTTTTACAGAGGGAAATAGGTTTATTTCATATCATTACTTCATTACTTCATAATAAATAGAATGCCAAATCTGCTGTCGCACCCGCACTAAGATGAAAATAAAAATAGTCGATTTTAGAGGTGTTTCAGAGTTATAGTTTGTTTTATTCTAAAAGCCGACAGGTTAACCCCTTAAAATTCCTGCAATTTCCGCCCAACATTTTTTCAAAACGCATACCCAAAATTAACTTAAGGATGTTAAATATCCACAAATCTCAAAATTGACCAGGTCATGAAAAATCTATGTTTTTGCCTGTAGTGTCTTGCCTTAACATAAACTAATCAGTCGTAAATAGAAATGCAGAATCAAGGTGTATTGTAAATTTGGATTTTGGACTACCATTTAATTTGCTATTTTTGAATTAATTGTGATCTTACAATTCATATATTGTTGTTTAGTTCAGTATGAACTAATCTTTTATCTTGTACATTATTCTGTGGGTTTGAGTTAATTTGATGATTAGAGACTCAATAATGTATCCATGTCCCTCTCAGTTTGAGCACTTGACATGCGAGAGTCTGAGGAATTGTTCCCCCTCCGTCCATTTTCAAATATTTTTTCTCTCATTGCCTCCACTTCACTTTTTGGAGACCCCCATCCCACCACTCCGGCCCTTTTTGGCTATTACAGAGACGTCTCTGATTTCAGTATGTCATGTGTTTTATAATGTTTTATGAATTCATACTTGAATTCCACCCCTAGTCATGACCTAACTTCTGTTATTCATTATAGTGTCAACAGAACAAGTACTGAGTGATTAATTGCCATAGCTGTCAGTTTTAGTCCTTGAGTTCACAGTTTTGTGCTTTATTTTTTAACTGCTATCAAGGAATATGACTAATTTGTACTGTAGTATGCATGAGAGGAGATACTGCGAGATTTGTGGACTTTTATGTAGTGTCGGCTGATAATGTAGTGGGCTGGTCTGGACAGAAAATACCGGGGGTGAATTTTTGTCCCAGTCCACCCCTGCTGCAGGATCATGTCCCCGACTCCAACGTCTCTCTGCCAGGCTTCCTGACTGTACAAGTAGACAGATATCTGAAGAGGAGCAGCAAAAGAAAAGAAGGAGGAGTAGCAGTGCTTTTCAACGACAGATTGTGTCATCCAGGGCATGTTACTGTGAAGTGTCTATTCAGGTATCGGGCCCTCCCTCGACAGGGAAGGCAGGAACTGGGCAGGGAAGAAACGACGATGAACCAGCGAGTAGTGACTGAATGAGAGCAGTATATATTACTGGGGAAGAAATGAGTGACAGAGAAGACCAATGACCAATTAGTGAAATCAGATGCAGGTGAGGGCAATGAGTGAAACTGTAGGAGCAGAGTGGCTGGGAAACAACAAGAAGGGCAAGGGAAAGAGAAACTCTTAAGAAACTAGAAACTATCTAAAGATATGTCTAAGGAGAACTCTAAGGGAAACTTAAAACTGCAGAGGAGAGCAGACTTAGCTTGAAAATTTAAACCCAAACAAGCTTCACGTCACTGCCCCTCCCTCTCCGATGCACTCAAGCCCCGCCTCCAATGCCCTCCTCCCTCCTTCGGCTGCGCTACTGGCGTAACAACTGCCAAAGATAATCAGCTGACGCGACTTAGAAAACAAACTTTCGTGACTATTTCCTAACAGTAAACCACATATGACAAAATTAGCTGTGAGTGCACGGATGATCGCACGCGCTGCGGAGGTTTACTGTAATACCACCACCAGAAAAACTAAACAAATATTAATCAAGCAAGGATAATAACCTGTCAAGCAGAAACATTGCTAACTTGGAATCGATTTTTAAACACTTTCAGGTCCCGTAGCGCCCTCCACCTCTCAAAGGCTACACCAATATATAACCTCGTTTTATCTTGGGCTCAGTCAGCTTATTTCTGCTCAGGTTTTTTGTCCTCCTCTGCCATCTTTTTTTTTTTGTTATCTTAGAGTTATATGCCGTTGCTGGCAGCGGCGGTACGGGCAGTTTCTCTTTAGTAGGCTGTTGCTCGTTCATAGCGAACTCCTAGCTTCTTGCAGAAGCGCAGCCGGTTGTGTGACGGTTGAGTGAGGGGCGGGTCGCGGTGTGTGTGTGTGTGAGGAGTGAAAGACAGATGTCAGACACTCCATCAGACGCTGCTCTGGCTCTGATTGGGCGTTTTCTACCGGGCGCGGTGGATACTTGCAAATCGCAGTAGGCGTGACCAATTTAGCTGCTTTTTTTAAAACAAATTACAAGTCTAATTACCTACTTTCAGGACATATGGATAGTTTTAGGAAATATCAAAAAAAGTTACTTTTATTAAAGATACCTACTGCAGCTTTAGGGAGACAGTGGAGAACAGAAGGAAGAATTAAATGAGGAAACTATCTAGAGGGAAATAAACTAAGGAAACAAATGAGGACATAAACAAAAGGTGAAAACATCTAAGAGCAAGAAGAAACACAGAAATAAGGAAGTGCCAGAAATAACTAATAAAGACAAGGAATAACCTAACATGATAAAACTAAATAAGGAAAACTATTAACTTGATACACAAACAGAAGGAACTAAACAAGAGAGCACCTTGGGGTAAAGAGGGGAAGGAAACGAAGTGGAAGGAAAAACTCAAAACACCCACGGAACCTGACACATACATCATTCGAATGACGGGCAGGGATAAGATGGTGTTGAAATTCAGCCCAGGAGCTTGGAAGTTTCTTTACCTCAGGTGGGTTGCGGATAAGAATTTATTTTTTCCATGAATATCTTAAACTTTGTGACGCCGAGGCGACTTATGTTTGGAAGCACTGTGAGGTTAGCCGGACTTCCTTTCAAAGCAGAATAGAGCTACGGACGTCTGGTAGAAGCTAGCAAACAATAACAAAATAGCTAACAGCAAAAACGAGCGCAACACAGTCCTGGACGGGCATTGGGGGGCAGTGCACACCCACAGAGACAGCTGTGCTTGCCCTGGCAAATTGGATGGAACCCCCATAAACTCAGTTGATATTTCTGTACGTTTTATGTGTGAATTTGTCAATCCTTGAAATGTCCAACAGAGAGCACTAGACCCACACACATGCGGTCTCCGTCAGAGAGAAAAAGTGAAAAGCAGGAGTGAAAAGAAAGTAGCAGACCAACTCCAAGCCAGTTGGTGGTGGTAATGCACCAAATTGATATTTACCTACCGCCATAAAACTACTGAAGAAGAAGTAGTGGTAGCAGACTACGTAGAAGGATCAAATCACAATCAAAGTAAACAATAGTACGTTTTCTTTGTTAGAACTGCTCATAAGTGAGTGGCGTTGTGATATGAAAGAAGTCCTGTTTATGCCGAACTGGATAATATTTCTTCTGTGCAATGATGAGTCTGTTGTTTCATGTTGTATATAAATTAAGTAAAAAAGGCAGAGCTAACGTTGCTCAGTTTGGTTTGAACTGTGGGAAAAAAACATCTTCAGTGTGACATCAGTTTGATATCGGTGCTCATGTTTCTAATAAGCAAAGCATCAGGTGTTGCCCTCTGTATGCCCCAGCCCCTGTTTTGAGGAAAATAAATGGACACAGCTGTGTATATATATATATATATATATATATATATATATATATATATATATATATATATATATATATATGTTGTGCCACAGATAGGTAGGTTTTGGCTCTGAATAATTATAAATAATTGCTTGGGGCAATTATTAATAAGATTAATAATTTTATGTAAAAATTACCACGTTTAGGGCACCACCTGGATTCCAGGAAAATCAATAGCCAAATAGTTCAGTCTCAGTTTATGTTTATGATTACCTGCCTGATAAGGCTGAGGTAATTAAACAATATATGAAGGAATAAGTTCTTGGCGTGCCTGAATAGCAAGTTACTACACATGTAGGTGAAATAACAACAATGGTTTTCCAAAATACAAGAGTTTATTACAAAAAGAATTCACTTTCAGTTAACATACTTTAATCAACAAACTCACCAAACTAGTAACACACAACTAAACTACTAAGAAAAGAATAACGATAATAAAACTCACACTCAGAAGTAAAACAGTAAAAGTGATAAAAATACACAGAAATAGAAACAACAATAAATTGATAATGATGTCACAGTTCAGAATTAATATGTTTGCTCAAAAACCAAGGCTTGTATTGAACAGTGTTGGGAATGAAGCTAAGTTAGTTTTAAACTAATTGCGATTAGTTTAAGACTAATCAGCACATTCTGGTTTGTTTTCAAACCACCAATTCACAATGCAAAGCAGAAGTGAAGAAAAACATTGTTTGGAAGAAGCAATGTTTCATTAAACCATTTGCTGAATTAGAAATCAACAACCTTTAGATAACTGATTCTATTTAATTGATTGATCTAAATTAATAGTCAGACTTTATGTTGACAGGCCGTACCAATTATGTCGATCTAATTCAGTATTTTGACTTACCAAGAAGGCGGTCTCAAAAATGACTTAAAAGATTAGTTTTAGTGTTTAAACTATCCGTTTTAAAGTCGATCTCTATTTTGAATAGCATTAACGGCAGTCTTTATTGTTCATGAATAAAACGCCGTCATTGGAGGGCCCACGTGGTTCGCTAGAGCATGTAGCTTACAGCTAACTCACGTGGTGCTGCTTAAAGTTGCTCTGGATCATTTATTAAACATCAAACAACGAAAAACTGTCGTATTGAGTAACTCAGGTTGCAGGATATGAAACGACTTTCCATCGGAAACCTCGAAAATAACTGTTTAAACCTCCAGGCCGACCGACCTGTTTGTACCCAAACAATAAATGAAATCTTACACAAAGTAACAAATCACAGTGAAAATAAACAACCCTTAAATCTTGTTTAAACTAACCTAATCTCACCTCTGCCTAGACAGACCTTATTGAACGGTTAAAGTTCTCCAGGTTGCTCCGTGGATGATGGGCGAAGCCAAAACAACGTTAGCCCACAGGCTAGCCACAGCTACGGTCCGTTAGCAGTGGGAGGAATATAGGTGTCAAATCATGGGTGGCATTAGCTTGGAACGTCGTTTCGTCCTCTTCGGCTTCCTAAACAGCGATCAGCTGCACCTCAGTTCACCGACACAGTACCTTCTCTGCAGGTTCAAGATAGCATTGTCCCCGGCTTTGTCGCGGTGGGGTAATGCTCCAGTCTCGATGCGGTTCTGCGGCATTCGGTAGCTTGTTAGCGGTTCGCTCCACACGGCAGGATCTGTTCAGAAAGCAGGGCTCAGGGCGGAACAGTGGGGTTTATCTTAAAACAAACTGGGCTGCGATTCACCTGATTGATCAGCAGTATTGTCGTCGTTGGAGTGAGATCCTCCCAGAACTCGCGTCTTTTCCCTCGCCAGCGAAGGAAGGATTGGATCTCTCCTGGCGCTGTTTGGCTGAACGCCAGAACTGGAGAGAGCGTGAAAATTGGTGGCGATGCCTTATATAACCTCTGGTCCTCTTCTTCTCCTGTCGGAGCTAGAATGTGGGTTAGCTGCACCCAATGGCTGTGTGTCCGCAACATACATACATATGTACATACATATATATATATATATATATATATATATATATATATATATATATATATATATATATATATATATATATATATATATATATATATATATATATATATATATTTAGGATGAACTGCCCATTTTTAGTGACAGAATATTTCTCAACACGGCAACAGTGACTACAGACCTACTGTTTAACCTTAAGCAGATAAAAAAAACGGGTTAAAAAAGTATGCCCTCCCTATCATTTGCTTCTGCAACCGTGTCTGGCACAGGAGCAAGTGGTACTAATAACCCGCAGCTAGGGTTGCCAACCGTCCCTTGAAAAACGGAATCGTCCCGTATTTAGAAACAAAAACGCATTCTATATTGAGCTGAAAAGGGACGCACTTTGTCCCGTATTATCATGAGAATCAAAAGTAGCCTGTAAAATGTTAATGGATTAACACTTTGTATGAAAACATAAGTTAAACTTATTCCCAGGCCCTCTCCTGCTCTGTGACCATTGAGCTGACAGCAAACTTACCCACAGTATCACACAGTATTACAATACAGAATCCCGCTCATCTCATTGGTCACTGGTCGAGGTACGGTTGCTTGTGAAGAAGATACGGGAAGGCAACAGACGACCATAAAAAAGCAGCATGAGCGACAGTGACACAGATGCCGACACTGCTTTACAGGTCTCGGATGATAGTACACCTTCGACCAGCAATGCTTGTACTCCTCCGAAAAAACAACAACAAAAAAGGCTGCAAAAATACAGGAATGAATGGGAAAAGGGAAACGCCTGGCTGGAAAAAGTGCGCGATAACACCTATAAAGCGCACTACACTGTGTGTCGGCACACTTTTTCCATAGCCCATGGAGGACTAAATGACCTCAGGCACCATGCTTCTAGTGGTGGGCACATGCATTTAACACAATTCAGCCTGATTTGCTTTGTCAGAAACTCCTGAAGACACAGGTGGAGCCCTCAACAATCGCCTGGATCAATGACTACCTGACAAACAGACCAGAGTTTGTGAGACTGAAGAACTGTGTGTCAAACCAGGTGGTCAGCAGCACAGGAGCACCACAGGGGACCGTACTCTCACCATTCCTTTTCACTCTGTACACCTCAGACTTCCAGTACAAATCAGAGACCTGTCATCTGCAGAAATACTCAGATGACTCTGCAATTGTTGGGTGTATCAGAGATGAACAAGAAGCTGAATACAGAGAGCTGGTGGACCGCTTTGTGACATGGTGTGGAAACAATCGTCTTGAATGTGAACAAGACAGGAGATGATTGTAGATTTCAGAAGAAACAGAGTTAAGTCTAACATTGTTTCCATCGTGGGAGAAGAAGTGGAGGTGGTTGAGGAGTATTAATACCTAAGTATTCACCTTGACAACAGACTGGACTGGAGACTGAACAGTGAAACTGTCTACAAGAAAGGAAAGAGCAGACTGTACTTCTTGAGGAAGCTTAGGTCCTTCAAGGTTTGCAGCAAGATGCTGCAGATCTTCTAAAAGTCTGTTGTGGAGAGTGTAATCTCTTCAGTCATCATCTGTTGGGGTAGCAGCATCAGAGCCAGAGACTTAAAAAGGCTAAACAACCTGATGAAGAAGGCTGGTTCTGGTCTGGGGACAACTGTGGAACATCTGGAGATGATAATGCAAAGAAGGATTCTTCACAAAATCAAAAACATTATGGACAACCCTGAGCATCCTCTTCATGAGACAGTCATACAACAACAGATTGTCTTCAGTCCAAGGCTTCTTCAGTTTGGCTGCAACATAGACCGCTACAGGAACTCCTTCCTGCCACCAGCCATCATGATCTACTGTACAACAACTCCTTAAAGACCAACTCCGATGATCTTTTTGAGCTATTTTAAAGCGTTCTCAGTGGCCTTTAAATTATGATTATGCCGTTTTTTAGCCAAAATCACGAAACCTGTGCAGTTTTCGAGGACATAGCTTCGGAAGAGCGGCAGTAACTCATTAGCAATTCGCCTCTGTGTTGTGGGTGGAACCGTTGGCATGGAGGACTCCTCCCTCTACCCGTTGCTGAGAGCTCTCCGTGTACGCTAGCTCTCCTGCTAGTTTACAGCCACTCACAAACAAGCGGATGGTTCCTGACAAAAAAGAATAAACTAACTGGTAAAGATACAGGCTGTCCACTTGATGGAAGGTCCTGCACCCGGGTTCAAAAGTAGTTTACTAAGCCCATTTTTTTTCCCTTGCCAGCAGCTCCCGCTACAGCACACAGCTGTTGATCCACGATCGTCTTCTCTACTCCTCAGAACCTGAGTGGGCGGGGCAGAGTGGAGCAGGAACAGGAGCTTGTAGCCCGCCCAGTGCGGTTGCTACGTCACAAACACAGTCTGTTTTAGACGGCCGTTTAGCGTCTGCTACTGATCCACAGCGATTTGAAAGCAGAAATACTCAGAAATGCAATTTTGAGCTGAATTTCCTTAAGATATGTCATCTGGCATCAGAACAATGCCACAGGAACATGTTAACAACACGAAAGACACGATTTTCATTGGAGTGGGTCTTTAAAGAATTAATTGGTATAAACTACAACACTTAATTTCCCTCTGGGATCAATAAAGTATTTTTGAATTTTGAATGATAAAATGTGTGGTGTGCACAATAAAGTATGTGGTTTGCATGAGAAAGCATTTAGTGGGTGCAAGAAAGTATCTGATGTGCATGGCTAAGTATTTGGTAAGCACAAGAAAGTACTGGTGTGCATGGCTAAGTATTTGGTAAGCACAAGAAAGTACTGGTGTACATGGCTAAGTATTTGGTAAGCACAAGAAAGTACTGGTGTACATGGCTAAGTATTTGGTAAGCACAAGAAAGTACTGGTGTACAGGACAAAGTATGTGGTGTGTACAAGAAATTATCGGGTGCCACGAGTAAACAAAGATTTTCCCCTCACAATATTACTGACTGCAAACGTTTTTTTTCTTTTTGTTTGTCATAAAAACAACAGAAACAATTTATGAAAAATGAAATGGACTGATACCAACACTGAGAGATAACAAGTATTAGAAAGACTGACTATCACATATAAGTGTGTAATTATTTTGTGTGCAGGTGCTCATTATAAGTAATAAAATCAGAGAAGAGAGAAAATCACAAGACAAACAAGAATTTGCAGATTGCGAGTGAACACCTTGTACATTTTTAACAATTAAGGCCACAAACACTCCTGTCTGATCTGTTTTACTGGAATGGTGCTGTGTACCCCGAGGTACCTGCTTTTCAAATATGACCTGGTATGCAACAATCTTATTACAGTTATATATTATTGCTGCATAAACACAATCATGGAACCATTCATTTGTTTGTTATTATTTCTGTGCAAAAAATCTGCCTGGAGCAGAAGAGTAGCTCGGTTCTTCTGTTTGCTCGGCTGCTGCCAAACTGATGCCTGTACAGGATTACATTTTGTGTTTTAAATTTTTTCAAACAACAATAAAACATCTAATCATATCAATCACACCTCTGACTCCAATTTTTGTTTAACCACTTTTGCTGTGCAGTTACAGCTGCAAGTCGTGAGGCCTTTAGTCTATAAGCTTCCACGAGGGAAGGCTATTCTTTGTTTGTTTTTTTCATAACTGGCCATGCTCAATCAGCCTGGATGAAGAGAATCTGTGAACAGTCTATCACAGATATCCAGTAGGATTTAATCAGGACTTTGACCAGGTCATTTAACACATGCATATGCTTTGACCTAACCGATTCCAGATCAGCTCTGGGTAAATGATTAGGGCCATTGTCTCACTGGAAAGAGAGGGTCCAGTTTCAAATCTTTAATAGGTTCCAACAGGTTTTCCTTCCAGGATTGTTCAATATTTTGCTCAATCCATCTTTTGATCAACTCCGACCAGCTTCCCTGTCCTTGCTGAAGATGAGCATCCCCACATCACGATGCTGCCACAACCAGGATTTGCTGAGGATATATGTTCAGGGTGATCTGCAGCTTTCTAACATACACAGCATTTTACCTTACTTGACACTTGGCAAAGTGTAAAGGGGTCTGCTTATGGCTGTTCTTCAACAGTTTTGCCGCTCTATCGTAAAGAACAGATTTGTAGTGTCCAGCTTATAGTTTGTCCTGTGAACAACTGTAACCCTCAGCGTTTTTCTGCAGCCCCTTCAGATTTGACCATGGGCCTCTTGGCTGCTTCTCAGATTAATGCTGTCAGGATCTGGGGTTGTTTGGGTTTCATCTAGATTTGCATTGTTATGTCATTCCTGCTTAGTACGTTTTTCAGGTCAGTTTCTTATTTGTTTTACTTCTGATTAGATTTGTCAGTTATAGTTTATTCCTATTTCACAGTTTGTTGGAATTATGGATATCCTGCCTAGTTCATACTTTTCCATCGGCGTTGGTGGGGAGACAGCGCCGTCATCCGTTAACGCAAGCGCTCTTCAAATGTCCTTCAAAATCTATGGAAGCCTGTGACTGGTCAGCATGCCACTTTCTTTCATTTTGTCATAACTGGAGTGCTGAAGATATCTAGCAGAAGACATGGACCAGATCCAAAAACTTTTTGCATAAGACAATTTATGAGTGTTTAGCATATGTAACATGCCTTACAGTAGCGAGTGAGGAGCTTTTGATTATATTTGTGCACAAAGTTATTTTCAGTATTGAAAGAGGCAGAGGCTGTTCACGTGTTTAAATTTAAAAATAAAAACGTTTATCCATTGTTGTTTACTAGAGACATGACAGCAACGGTGGCAGGACTTCCCCAGAAAAACACTATGCCCCCTGTTGTCCTGGCAGTGAATTGCTTTGCAAGACTCCCCAGACAACATAGAAGTCAGAAAGGAAAACGTTTCTATTGATATGTGTGTATGCCTGAAGGAGAAGTTTACTCCTCCCCCGTCCATATCTCTCTCTCTCTCTCTCTCTTTCTCTCCTACTCAAGCCACCTGTTCCCTCATAGTCTAATCAAGCCACCTGTTCCCTCGTTTTATTAATCAACCTCTAAGTATATAGTCTCCACTCGTTCTCTCATAATTAGCTGATTTCTTTTCTTGGTTGTTGTTTGCTGCTCGGCTTCTCATGTTCCTTGTTTACCTGACCCATTCCTCGTGTTGTTCCCCCAGCAATTATTGTAAGTTTTTGCTTTTCATCATTAAAGTTTGTTTAAATTGTATCTTGCCAAGTCTGTCTGTGTTTGGGTCCAACCTCACTGACATGACAAATGCTCTATTTGCTGACTTCAGGTTAGGCTGAAGGCCTAGGTAGGTTCAGTAGGTTTGCAGTTTTGCCATACCCTTTCTATTGTTTTAGATGCAGAATCAAAAAGAGCTCGGTGAGATGTCCAGTGCTTGGGATATTGTTTTATACTCTAACCTTCCCTAAACGTCTTCTCAACTTGATCCCAGACCTGTTTGTTATGGTTCTTGGTCTTCCTGATGGTGTTTGTTCATTTATGATCTCTCACACACCTCTGAAACCTACACTGAACAACTGGATTTATACTGAGATTAAATCTGTATACAACTGGTTGCATCAGATTTAATGTGCAGGTTACAGTGTGAATGAGGCCGTAAAAACCTCATCAGAGGCACACTTTTTAGATTTGTATTCGGAAAAGCCAGTTTAAAATACGTCCAAACTGCAAACATTTTCCACTCTCCTGAAGCGACATGTTTGCCCTGCATTAGCCTACTGGCTAGCAGCTCACTATTATGTTGTCTGAATTCCCCATGGTGGTAGTGGGGTTATGGTATGGGCAGGCATCTGTTATGGACGAAGAACACAGGTGCATTCTATTGATGGCATTTTGAATGCACAGAGATACCGTGATGAGATCCTGAGGCCCATTGTTGTGCCATACATCCATGAACATCACCTCATGTTTCAGCAAGATAATGCACGGCCCCATGTTGCAAGGATCTGTACACAATTCTTGGAAGCTGAAAATGTCCCAGTTCTTGCATGGCCAGCATACTCACCGGACATGTCACCCATTGAGCATGTTTGGGATGTGCTTGACCGGCATATACGACAGCGTGTACCAGTTCCCACTAATATCCAACAACTTCGCACAGCCATTGAAGAGGAGTGGACCAACATTCCACAGGCCAGAATTGACAATCTGATAAACTCTATGCGAAGAAGATGTGTTGCACTGCATGAGGCAAATGGTGGTCACACCAGATACTGACCGGTTCTGAGTCAGACCCCCAATAAAGCAAAAAACTGCACATTCCAGGGTGGCCTTTTATTGTGGGCAGTATAAGGTACACCTGTGCACTAATCATGATGTCAGATCAGCATCTTGATGTGGCACACCTGTGAGGTGGGATGGATTATCTCAGCAAAGCAGAAGTGCTCACTATCACACATTTAGACTGATTTGCGAACAATGTTTGAGAGAAATTGTAATATTGTGTATCTGGAATGAATTTTAGATCTTTAAGTCCATCTCATGAAAAATGGGAGCAGAAACAAAGGTGTTGCGTTCATATTTTTGTTGAGTGTATATTAAAGAAAGTAAAAAGTTGATAACAGGACACTGAGGATGTTCAGTTATGCCCCCCGTCCAACAGGGAATTGCAGCTGAGCAGGATAAATGGTAAATGGCATGTACTTGTATAGCGCTTTATTTAGTCCCCAAGGAGACCAAAGCATTTCACACTACATTCAGTCATTCACCCATTCACACACAAAGACTCTTGATGGTAAGCTACATTGTAGCCTCAGATGCTAAAGGGACACACTGACCACCACCAGTAGTGAAGTGTCTTGCCCAAGGAGACAACAACTGAGACAGATGGAGCAGAGGCTTGAACTGCCAACCCTCCGGTTACAAGATTAACTCCTGAGCCACATTTGGCACCTGGATACCAGACCAGGTGTATGGAGAGAAAAACACAGAGAAAACAAAGTTAACAGTCGAAATACCAGCAAATAATGCAACTGGAGAGTAGTAGAAGAGAAAAGTAGCAGAGTGAAGAAAAGTAATCAGTCTGTCCTCCAGCAGTCTAAGCCTATAGCAGCATAACTACAGAGCTAGCTCAAGCCACTCTAACTATAAGCTTTATCAAAAAGGAAAGTTTTAAGCCTGGCCTTAAAAGTAAACAGAGTGTCTGCCTCACAGACCAAAACTGGGAGCTGGTTCCACAGGAGAGGAGCCTGATAACTAAAAGATCTGCCTCCCATTCTACTTTTAGAAATCCTAGGAACTACAAGTAAACCTGCAGTCTGAGAGCAAAGGGCTCTGTTAGGAACATATGGAACAATCAGATCTCTGATGTATGATGGAGCTGATTATTATGGGCTTTATATGGAAGAAGGAGGATCTTACATTTTATTCTGGATTTAACAGGGAGACAATGAAGGGAAGCTAAAACAGGAGAAATGTGATCTTTCTTTTTGATATTCATCAGAACTCTTGCTGCAGCATTTTGGATCAACCGAAGGCTTTTAATGGCATTTTGTGGACTACCTGATAGTAAAGAATTACAGTAGTCCAGCCTTGAGGTAACAAATGCATGGACTAGTTTCTCAGCATCACTCCTGGACAGGATGTTTCTAATTTTAGCAATATTCCAGAGGTGAAAAAAAGAAATACTTGAAACGTGTTCAATATGGGATTCAAATGTCATGTCTTGGTCAAAAATAACGCCGAGGTTCTTTAGGTTATTACTGGAGGCCAATTTAATGCCATCCAGGTGAAGTGATTGACTAAGCAGTTGATTTTTTAGAACTTCTGGTCCAAAGACAGCAACTTCTGTCTTGTCAGAATTTAAGAGAAAAAAGTTTAGCGTCTTCCAGGTTTCTTTGTATTCTAGACACATCTGTAATCTACCTAACTGGAAATTTATCCCATGCTGTCTAATGATTTTACCAACTGGAAGCATATATAGTATATATTACTCCACAGGTAACCCTTGAGTATGAAGAAGTTTTATCATTTAGATGAACAAACTGGAATCTATCAGACAAATATGATTTAAACCAGCCTAGTGCTGTTCCTTTGATCCCTGCAACATGTTCAAGCCTTTCTAAGAGAATATTATGATCGACTGTGTCAAAAGCAGCACTGAGATCTAACAAAACCAGAACAGACACAGGTCCATTATCTGATGCCATGAGAATATCATTAGTAACCTTCACCAGTGCTGTTTCAGTGCTATGATGAGCTCTAAAACCTGACTGAAGTCTTCAAACAGCTCGTTACTGTTTAGATGCTCACAGACTTGATTAGCAACAATTTTCTCAAGAACTTTAGATAAGAAAGGAAGGTTAGATATATATGTCTGTAAGTCATCTTGATCAATGGAAGGTTTCTTAGGTAAATGTTTGATTACAGCAACCCTAAACTCCTGTGGAATGTATCCATTTACTAAGGATAGATTAATTATATCTAAAATGGGGCCAGTAATCATATGGAACACTTCTTTAAATAATTTGGTGATTTGGTAAAACATTTACGTTGACGGTTTAGATGAGGCTAATATTTTTCATAATTCCAAAAGCTCGACTGAATCAAAACAGTCCAAACACAAATGAGGTTCTACAGTTCTCTCCGATGCTGCCTCACTTACTGAGGAAGAAATAATCATGTTTGGGAGGATGCGAATGTATTTATTTTTAATACAGTTCATTTTATCTATGAGGAATCCCATAAAGTCATCACTACTGAGAGCTGGGGGAATAGTTGGCTCAACAGACCTATGACTCTGTAAGTTTGGCAACTGTACTAAAAAGAAACCCAAGATTGCCTCCATTAATGATGAAAAATATGCTATTGTAGCTTGTCGAAGGGTCTTTTTGTAAAGCAGTAGACTATCTTTCTTGGTTAAATAAGAATCCTCTAAGTGTGTAGTGACATTTTCTCTGGTGTGTTCTTAGATTAAAAGAAAGAAAGAATTCAGACTTTTCAGCATCTGAACGTGTTTTTAAAGAATTAATCTTTATCCAGACGACCAATTTAATACCTCGAATGCCTGGTGCAGAGGACCCCATTGGTTGTCTTCGTGTGCGTAGGTTGGCTTTTCCTTTTTATGTCAACATCTGAGGAAAACCATACAGAGGCATTTGGTTTTGATCTCATTTATTAAAACTCACTTGTTGCAGTCGAGAAGCACTTGGCACTGAGTGTGAAGGTAAATGGCAGTCTGTGACATTTGCCTCTACAACCATGCCAAGCCTTGATTTAGCATATTAAGGGATTAAGGGGTTTGAGTACACCATCCCTGGGTTCGATGAGTTTGTTGAATAGGTCAGATGCTGTCTGGTGATGTTGATTATGGAGCAACACAGGGTGAGGGAGGGTGTGTTCACTGATTTTTCTCTGAAAACAAAAAGATTCTTAATTAAAAAACTTAAATGTTGTTTATAGTCTAAAGCATATTTAACATTTAAAAACTCACAAATGCTTTACAATAGAAACAAACATAAAAAACAGCATACATGCAACATCATACAGCTATAAAAAGCCAGCCTGAATAAATGAATCTTTAATCGAACTCTAGTTTGTTTGCCCAGAAAGTCCGGTTCATATGGAGAGGTGTAAATGCACAATCGAACCCCGATGCGGAACAAAAAAGCTAACTCTGGTGCGCTTAGATTACATACGTGAATACCAAGCGCACCAAAAACAGGAAGCACATTATGGCATTCTGGGTAAACACAACCAAAACAACCGTGCAAAAACAATTCTGCCTCATTCTCTGCTCAGGCTGAAACCATTGCTTGTAACATATTTGTCTGGCACATATGCCAAAGACAACAGAGCAATCCTAAAACCTCTAGAGTCTGACGGCATTCCATGTTTGTTTTCATTTCATGGAACAGGAAGAGTCCCTTACTTCACCAAGAAGCAGCGGTTATTGGTGTAGCGCCACCACAGGCGAGGAGGTAAGCATGTTTCTCAAAAGGTTGGTTTCGTTTGACAAAGTGTAGTGTGAAAGCAAACCGGATCAGCTAAATAAAGCAACAATCTTGCAACTGTGGTCCCCAATAGATCTAGTCTACTGCACTATCAGCTGTGACGACATAATCAGTTGAACCCATCTGAATTTAGTGATTTAATCAGGGTGTTATAACACGACTGTATCCTCAATTAAATTAATAAATGAGTTGGTCATTTGCTTGTACCCCATTTTTTTCTCCTAGAAGCACAAAGCTTGTAGATGCAATTGCAGCACATAATGCCAAGAGGATTCTCACAACTCTGTCGGAATAAGCTCGGTTTAGATTTAAGGTTAAAGCTTTCCCTTTTTCAAGTTCATAGTTTTGCTTCTTCAAGTCAGCCAGAGCTTTAACTGTCTCAAACTTCTAGTGGCAACCTGTTTCCTCTTTTTATGTTCCAGAGATTCTCTCTATGTGCAGGCCATTTCCCTTTAGCAAATGACCATTTCCTTCTCCTGGGCCTTCTGCATTGTTCCGTCTCATGTCTCATCTTTCTCTTGGTAATCCCTTATGGAAAAAAAACACATGGTTTCACATGGGCAAAATCACATGTAATGACATGTGAAAAGTCTTTGTCCCATGTGAAATTCACATGTGAAGACATGTGAAGACATGTTAGACGCTAATGTAAATGAAAGCTTTTAAACAAGCATTGAATGAATACACAGGGCAAAAGGTGATGGGGTTGTGTGCTAAAATTAACTAAATGTAGAAAAGTGTTAGCACAGGATGTGAGCCATGGGTCAGAAGGGAACGGTCACGATTAAATGGACAAAACTGTTAACAGGATATGAGTTAGACAATGGGTCACGATTCTCTGAAAAGAACAGGAAACATCTGGTTGTTTGATTGTGCAAATGGTCTGTTGGGAGAAAAAAGGTTTTCTGCTTAGTAACCAAAAGGAATATAAAGGGGCTTAACCTATTAGGGAAGGACTACAGGCACACTTTGCATATATATGAATATTATTGAGCTGATTGGATCCTGTAAAGTAATCTTTGTAAAGTAACAAAAGGCATTTATGAGGAAGAGTTCTTCGGAGATGGTTTGGTAAGAATCTCTGCCCATGCATGCCCAAACATATATTGTGCGAATGTATAATTCTTTTTTATACTCTGCCACATGATAAACGAACTGGGAGAGGGGAGTTAGCAGACTGGTAGCGTAGCAGCGCGAGGCGCAGACTTTCACTTAAAAATCTCCTCTCAACACCAGGTGAGATGGGTGAAGAACATGTAACCACCTGTGTTTTTGCACACATTTCCCATGTGAATTTGCAACATTTCCGTGGTAATAAACTGTGAAACCCATAGACATTTACATGTGAAGCCCATGGGATAACGTGTAAACCACATGTGAAACATGTTATTTTCCACATGAAACCTACATGTGAATAATGTGTGAAACCCATGTGAAATTACATGTGAAGCCCATGTGAAGTCTATGTGATTACATGTGAGAAATATGTGAAACCCATACATGTGAAGTCCATGTGTGCTACACATTTTATCCCATGTGGTACATGGTAAAATACATTTGAAGAACATGTCCAAGCCAATGTGACTTTTCCATAATGCCCCATAGATTCTCTCTGGGGTTCATGTCAGACCCGCTTGCCGGCCAATCCAGCACAGTAATCCCACGGTCATTGAACCAGGTTTTGGTACTTTTGGCAGTGTGGGCAGGTACCAAGTCCTGCTGGAAAATAAAGTCAGCATCTCCACAAAGCTCACCTACAGAAGGAAGCATGAAGTGCTCCAACATGTCCTGGTAGATTGCTGTGTTGACTCTGACTGTCATGTTTGCAGGGTTTTATGACTCAAAAGGCAGCAGCAAAATCAGAACGCAGTTTGAATATGATAATATTTATTTAACAAATAATGAATGTTAAAGTCTGAGGAATGCCAGGAAATGGGTCCACGATGGCAGGCGGAGGAACTGCAGCAGAGAGTGGAGATTAGATGATGTAGACAGGTATTTGAGTGAGGCAGGATGTAAATGGTTACTCACAGGATGACTGAGGCGTCTGGTCTTTGGGGAAGGCAAGTAGGATCTAGTAGCGGAGGTAGGTGGAGGCTGATGTTGTGCAAGGCTGTGTGTGTTTGCAGGTGGAGCAGGCAGACGGACGGAGAAAAGGCAGACCAGCGGAGGTAACGAGGCAGAAGCTGACCAGGAGGGAATCCAGAGTGAAGGTAAGTTGTTTCCAGGAAGTATCGCCGATGGAACGGAGATCAGAGAATGAAACCAACGTCGGAGGACAAAGGAGTCTGGATGAGGATCTGTGAGGAAACCAGGAAGAATAAGCGCACAGGGATCTGGCAGATAACTTCTCTAGAGCAAAGGTTGGCCGCCTATTACCACGCTGGAAGCGAGAACAATCTGGCGTCAGCTTGCAGCCTTCCTTCCTCTTTTAAAGCTGGAGAGATGAGCCTGAACGAGATGCACCTGTCACCAATCAGCCACGCCCCTGCAGAGAAGGTAGGAGAGCACACACACACACACACACACACACACACAGCAGAAACACCAGCAGACACAGGATCCAAACACTGACTTAATAAAGCTCAGTGGACCAACACCAGCAGATGACAAATCAACAGACTTTGGAAACTTCACACTGGACTTCAAGTATCTTGGATTGTGTGCCTCTCCATTCTTCCTAAAGACTCTGGGACCTTGGTTTTTAAGATGAAATACAAAATTTGTTGTTCTTTTTTCTTACGTCCAGATAAGACGCTTCTGACGTTGTTGTTGTTGACTTTTATTCCTTGATAAGAGGAATACGACGTTTGAAGCCCATGTCCAGGATCCGTCTGTGTGTGGTGGCTCTTGATGCACCAACTCCAGCCTCAGTCCACTCCTTGTGAAGGTCCCCAACACTTTAGAATGGCCTTTTCCTGACAATCCTCTCCAGGCTGCACTCATCCCTGCTGCTTGTGTACCTTCCTTCCTTCCTTCCTTCCTTCCTTCCTTCCTTCCTTCCTTCCTTCCTTCCTTCCTTCCTTCCTTCCTTCCTTCCTTCCTTCCTTCCTTCCTTCCTTCCTTCCTTCCTTCCTTCCTTCCTTCCTTCCTTCCGCCCTGCCCTGTTCATTTTATGCTATTCTTTAATGAAATAGTGTTAATAAAGAACACACAAAAACTGAATTCAACTCATCCTGTTATTCAAACATCTTCATTTTTTTACCATGACTGAAACTTTGTAAGACAGAAAGAAAGCAAGTGGAGAGACCTGAGTGACATCAGTAAATACTGACAAACATAAAGAAAAGACTAATGCATATAATATGCATATAATAAACCTTATATGCACCAGCATGCTAACACACACACATAGGTGTGGGGTCTCTGGTGTTTGAGGATGTATTCTTGGGCTGAGGTTATCATTACTAGAGCTTGATTAATCGGTACCATGAGTTTTTCTGTGACATTGTTGTTGTATTTTTTAATCTATTTTTGTGTGATGTGGTTGGGTAATTCTTAGTTCACAATGTTTGGTTGGTTTTGTCGATGTTCCTTTTTCGTGTTTTGTTTTTCCCCCTCTCTCTGCCGTCCTGTGGGTGTGGAGGCGGATTTCAATGTTTTCCTGTGTTTTCTTTGTTCCCCTTCCTCTTTTGTATTTTCAACTCACCCTCTCTCTTGACTTTTTGTTTCCTACCTCTCTTCTTCATCTTCCTTCTTTCTTCTCCTTAATTTTCCGTCTCCGTGTCCATAACATCAGGAAATAAAAACCCCAACAATTCATAATAAAGATTTTTCGCACATAAATCAAGTGGAGTACTATAGCAAAAGCTGTACTGCTCCGCTTGTGAAAGTAAATCTGATGGGCTTCTACTTGGTACTCAGACACCAATTCTGAGCTCCACAGTTGCCAAACAGGACACGTTTAAAAAAAAATAAAAAAAATAAAAAGACTAATGTTATTAACCATTGTGTTATCAATTTAAATTGTATGCTTATCTTGATGTTTTTTAATTTCATTTAAAAAAATGATAACATTTTATTATATTAATGATTCAGACATTTGGTTTGGTTATGTGTAAAAACCAGGCCATTAAAGCTGATCCTGATTCAGGAGGGTCATGCTTAGGTTTCTCCCAAGGTGCAAACTTTGTCGGCCAAATGTGAAGCCTACCCGGAAGTGACAAACATTGCAGTTCCACCAACGTCCGCTAGGGGCTGAATCAAGAAAGGAGCAAGTTTCCATAAGGCGCGTTTCCACTATCAGAACTCCAGGTTAATTTAACCACATCTTTTTCTGAGGGGCCAATCTGTCGGCCCTCTCTTCTCAGCCACCTTGTCTCCATGGACAAATCGGCCCTTTAAGGAATCAGCTAAAGACGTCCGCGTATCACGACAGTTTCAACGTAACAGCAGAAATAAAAAAATTTACAGCCTGGTTCAAAAAAATATTTTTTTAATAGGTTAGGTTCACCGTCATGACAACTCTGAGGGGGGTGAATGTTTTTGATAACTTATCTGTTTAGATCTAATTTAGGCTTGAAATTATGAATAATAAAGGGTGTGTCCTTTTAGTTGACAGGTATCAGCGCTAGCGGCTGGTGGCGAGCGGCTGGTGGCTAGCGACCAAAGCTGCCGGCAGGTCCACCTCTGACTGGCTCAGGAAAGAAAGTTTTTGAAATGGCTCAGTCTAAGTCTGAATTTTAATCCTGTTGAGATCCTATCCTGCATGACTTGAAACACCCAATGTGGGATTGAACTATTGAATTCCTATTAAATCCGTCCGAAATTGATTACCAGTCAACTAATGTTTTCCTTGCTGATTGTCCAGTATTTCCTATCTAAATATGGTGATGCAGTCTTTACCACATTTGAAGTTCAAGCGTTGACATAGTTACTTTTATTTTGGAGTCATATTGTTGTGTAAATGTCACATTGATCGAGATTGGTGATTTTCCAAAATGTTAAGGCCAGAAAGAAAAATGAGATAGTAAGCTATATCTCAAGCAGATGTAGTAAATAGCTGATTGTTTCCTATCAAACAGTGTGTTTAAAATTCAATCATTATCTGTCATTAAAGGTTTCTTGGTTTCTTACAATACAATGTGTGGAAAGATGAAAAATGAGCTATGTAAGAAACATGTTGGCAGTTTTCTGGTTCCTAACCAGCAACAGCACTTTGTTCATTATGATCCCTGATTCAGAAACTTTGTGTCTAGACCCAAGGTTTCAGGTTTTGCAAAGGGCACATAGGTTTATTGAGGATAAGTGGAGTCTTGGGAAAAAATCTTCAGTGCCTCCCTTGTAAGTCTTTGTTCTAAATACTTCAACAGTGTTCAATGACATTACTTTCGGAGATAATTAGATTTAAAGATTAATAAAATTAAAAAGTAAGTGGGAGCATGCTGCTAAAAAAACATGATAGCACTAATTTTGTTTCTGAAGTGGTCTGCAAAGTCCTCACATGTAGCAACTGAAGGAGCCATGGAGGGTTTGTTAAAATCCGTATTTATTAAAAGATCAATTGTTTGGCTTGGATGGATGCTTTTTATTCGGGTTTGGAGTGGTTTATAGAGACAGCAGAGACCCAAATGGCAACACAAAAGGACGAAAAAAAGTAACATTTGCATAATATGTCCCCTTTAAACAGAGGAGTTAGTCTGTTTATCTAAAATAATATGTAACTGACTGTGAAAAGGTTCTGCAGACCAGGAGGATTTTTGGTTTTTACAGTTTTTCTGTCACTTTGATGCATGTCTCACATCAGTCTTGACATCTGCACGACAAGACAGGTCGTGTCGACCCACGGTTTTTCTGTATTGAAGGGGGGGGGTATTTGGTTATTAAAAAAACCCTGCTATGTGTGTACATGGCATGAATTTATATTTTATTTTCTTACAGCACAACAGTTTTGGCGTGTGTTTTACCCATGTCCAGATTGGATATCCACATGACAGCGTGTGTCCCTATGTTCGCTCCTTTTAAAACTACTGATGATAAAGTTTGTTTAATAGTATCTTGGCGTAGCAAATGGTCAAATAAGAATTGAGAGATAAATAACTTTGAATATCTGTCAAATTAGAATATCTTTACATACAGTAGGAAGGTGACAAAATGAGAGGAAAAAAAGAAGGTGGAAAATGTTCACAAAATGCTGTGCACGTATATATTCTGTACTGAAAACTTCCCACTGTAAAATTTGAATTAAAAAAACGGATTTACAGTGTGTTCTTTAGAGCTTCTGGAAAGTTCTCGTAGAGGTTCAGCTTGTTTTAATGCCCTGCAGGCAAAGGAACAGCTGGAACAGGGTTTACAGACTTTATGCCTTGATAAGTGCTGAGATCTTCCCTTTTTGAATGCCGTATATGTTAATTAGGTGCTCTGGATATACTGTACACATTCTTCTTTTTCTGTCTATAAATAAAAAGGCAGCATTTAGGAAAAGGAACCTACTTTTTTGGATTGCATCATTTTGTTCTTTCTGTGTCTCTGCTCTGTCTTCTCGAACCCCAGACGGTCATGACAGACGGCCACTCGTACTGAGCCCGGTTCTGGTTCTGCTTCTGTTGGAGGTTTCTTCCTGTTAAAGGGGAGTTTTTCCTCTCCATTGTCGCTACATGCTTGCTCAGTATGAGGGATTGCTGTGGTTGGAGTCTGGAACTGCCAGTCAATGGCTACGTTTACATGTGCAAAATGTCTTTAATCGGATCATAGTTCGGATTAGAATTTGACTGTGTACATGGGCCCTGAAAAAATTATTCCGATTATAACAAGCGTTTACGTTTATTTACGTTTACGTTAAATTCTTTTGACGTGCGCAGAACGATCTGAAATACCGGAAATGGCCGTAGAAGAAGAGGTAGCAGACTTCTGCTGTAAACAAACATGGCTGCGAGTGTTTAAAGTGGAGCGGTACGAAGTTCTTAAGAGCGTGTTTTTTATTTTATTTTCTTGTCACGGTTTTCCATCTACAAGCCTTTATTGTTGTGTACACAGTCAAATTCTAATCCGAGTCTCTTTACTGTTTTACGCCGAGGCAATGTACGTCTACGCATGACGTAACAGACATGCACAGTAGTGACCGACATTCGGAATAAGCGTTTACATGAACAGCGACCGGATTAACAATCGGCATAACCCAGGCATCTCAATCGGAATAAAATCTTGATCCGAATGAGTGCGATCGGATCAGAGTATTCCGAATGGCGTGTTTTTAGATGAAGCATTTTTATTCCGATCAGGCTTTTAATCCGATTACTTGTGTCCATGTAAACGCAGTTAATGACTCCAAGCAATCTGCTGGGACTCCTTAGATAGGAAACAAACTAAAACTTTAAACTGATTGGAATGTTTGTTTGATTACATTGAAATGACTTTTCTTGTAAAGTCCCTTGAGACGACATCTGTTGTGAATCGGCGCTATTTAAATAAACTGAATTGTATTTGTTTTCAGGATTTTTTCCCATCCTGGAATGGGTAAAGACAAATTTATCATTTGTTGAATCAGCTAAATTGTATTTTTATCTTTTTCAAAATGTGAAAGTAAGACTTCATCAGATTGGTATTGTCCTTCTATCCACATAAAAAACAAAAAAAATGACCATGGTCCATGTCAAGCAGTCGGCTGAAATGTTCTCTATCAGCAGGGAGAGTGGGTGCTCAGAATCAATGTTTAATTGGTGCTCCTTCTCTTTGCCAAAAACTCAATCTAGTGCACAGCTGCAGCATGTTATCAGGGAGCTGACAGTTAGGAAACATTAAATACAGCCTAAAAGCAATTCTAGAAGGAGAACATTTCTGTTTAAAGTAAAAATTACAGTTGCAGCTCCCGGGGCGGTTTTCCTGTTGTGCTTTGGACAAAATAAAGAATTGTGTGTATCATAGCTGAAACAACATAAATGCTGCAGCAACTAAACAATACAGCTGGCTTTTACCTTTATTTCAATTTAAGTGGATTCTTTTCACTATAAGACCACTTCTGAAGGCAATTAAGGGTATCAGAGTAACAGGATTTTAATTTGTGACCTTTTTTTCCCCCTTCACTATTACGTACTACTTTATCTTGGTTTATAAAACAAAATTCCAATAAAGTACATTGGGTTTTTTTGTTGTAAAATGAACAATGTTAAAAGGCAATACACAATGTAAGTGTCTCCTCGACACTCTGTGGATAAGCCAGACCTTGGTCAACACTGCTGCAGTCTCTTACCACTTCTGGTTGAGTGGGAGAATATCAAAGAATGTTCCAAAGAACTTTTAAATGGAATCTATTTATTTTATCTGTGCTTGTGAGTAGGATTTTTTTTTTTTGCCTCTGCATCCCTGTCTTATCTGCCATTTATTCATACATAAACACACAAGCAATTTCCTGTGTGACCCCTATCAGAACTCCACACAGAGCAGGAAGGCTTTTCTCGCCATGCCATATGTCAGTACAAACATAGAAAGTTTCACATGAAACTTTGAAACTAAAACCACGAAACAAATTTTGGGTTAATGCTAGCACTTTAACCCCAACATTTTTACAACCCTGGAATATTTTTGCGTTTTTTATCTAGTCACAAAGTTTGTTTCCGATGGGAAATGAGACAGGGACCTCATAAAATATAAGAAAACAATGTAAAAGTGATGTGATGTTATCAAATCAAACTTTATTTATAAAGCGCTTTTCATACAAGAATTGTATCACAAAGTGCTTTACAGATTAAAATGAGCCCACATAAAACCACATTCCTATCCCTCCCCCACAGATTTAAAAGCATGATCACAGTTATGTATATTTGTTCTTTGAATTTTATTTGTTTGGGTTTTGATCATTAATTTTTTTTTTTTTCGACCTCATAATTTTGAATTTATTCCTTATGGTTCTTTGGTTACTTCCACCTCTCTCTGTATTTAAGCTCTCGTCTTTGCTTTGCTCCTCACTGGTTCCTCCGTCTAGAGTAGACTTTAAGGTTCATGGTCAATCCTCCATGTTTCTCCATGTTTCTCCATTGTTCCAGCATCTCCCTCCATGTCCCCCAGTTTAGTTTAGTTACATATTTCCTTGTTTATTGAATTATTAAAAAGGTCTTTCACATTTACAAAGTTTGCTGCATCTGGGTCCTCCTTAACCTGCTCAACATGACATGTGATACATAGATAGTTTCTGTCTACATTTTAATTAAAACAGTATGTTGAAAATTATTTATGTCCTTACAATCAATGAAAAATTTCACTGGCACAACACCAATAAAATCTCTTAATATAAATAAAAGATCTTAATACTGATTTATCCTCCATTCATCTTAGAGGGGGAAAAAAAACACCATAGATGTCAGCAACCAACCAACCATCCATCCATCCATCCATCCATCCATCCATCCATCCATCCATCCATCCATCCATCCATCCATCAGATGTTGCTGAACCAGGAGTTGACACATATTCTGGGATCAACTAATAAAAGTAATTTAAAAAAACAAAAGGCCTCCCATTGTCCCATTGGAGTGACCAATCAGTCCTTATGTGGTTATTTTTTATTTCTTCAATCTGTAATTAACCCAGTCAATCACTAAGTAAAACCCCGACTTGGCTGGGAGGTGGGTTAACCAGAACCATCAGGTCAGAGTCGGGGGAGGCAAAGCAGTTAGACCTGCCAGTCAGCAGCCAGTTAATCATATTGACACTGCCGGCTGTCAGGTCTATCAGCCAACCATCTGTGTCCGGACTGAGGACACATAAATTGCACTTTTATCGACCCCCTAAGGTGAGGCTGGCGATCAAGACCTCAGCTGCTGAGTTATAAAGAAAAAAACCACAGGTAGCAGACGTGACCCACAAGCTGTTGTAATGCTTCATTTAACAAAACTCTGTGATTTTAAATAAAAGCACTGCATGCCACAGACAACCTCTCTTGTTAGCGTATAATAATGGATTAATTAAAAATCTTCTTTTCTGGTCACACTGTTTGTATATAACGAGCCCAGAAATCATGTAAAGGGTAAGAATGTCTCAGGAGGCAGAGCAACTGCCTTTCTTTGTGTTTAAACCAGTGAGGTCTATATGACTTTTAAGGTTAATAATTCTCATTGAAAATATTCTCATGAGTCCTGTTGTGGAGCTGACTTAAACTGCAGACTTTCCAACTAGAATTTTCCCTTTTTGGTTCTTTATCTTTCATTTCTCATTCCCTATTCCTTTTTCATTGCACACGCAGATATACTAACTTTGCAAAAAAAAAAAATTCCAGTACTAGTTACATTTTTAGTAGTAAAGTAAAACTTTCACCAAATTCTCGGCTTTTGGTCTTGAGAAGAAAAAACAGAGAGTTCAGAGAGTATCTTGTTTAGCTATTCTATCTAAAAATAAAACACATATGCATAAATAATAGAGATGAGATCTATGACTGCTTGCTTTTCAACTTGGTTTAACAGAAGATTTAAAAATCCAATCTTTTTTTAGGAAAATGAGTGCACCATTTCACTATTCGCGGAGGTTAGGGACCACAGCAGCTCACAAATAGCTAGAATTCATGAATACTTGAAACACTGTCTGAAAACACGAAGAACTGCCTAATTTAATAATTCAAACACAAAATATACCTTAATATGCATTAATACGAAAAGCGTCTTAGCACTCCTGTAGAAGCTAATATCTTTTGTCTTCCTTATCTCCTCTCTTGGGGATACAGCCAATCAGCAGCAAAGAAATGAATGGTGCTTCTGGATTGGCTGCTTTGACTAAACCAACCAATAGCGTGTCTAAGAGCATTAAAGACCAGTATTAAAGCCTCACAAGCTGACACTAATATCTTTAAAAAGAAAACTACAAATTCACATAAATAAAGATTTTATGGATTAGAAGCAGTGTTAAATAATCTGTAACGAGTGTAGAATAATTCCCTTTGCAGCGTGAAATGTCACAAGAACTTAGAACCGCAAGATCCATTCACCATTGCACCTCTATATTTCATTGTGAAGGATATTAATGTGTGAAGAAGACTCAAAGTTATCTATTTTCAGAAAGCCATATTTGGTATTTCTTTGTAGCAATGCTGCTTGGTAGTAACTGTTATACTGTGGAGAAGTCTGTTTATTTCCCTTTTAAGCTGTGCCATATTTGTAAAAATAAAATGCACTGTGGGTTTTTCTCTAAGCAAATGGCAAACCGGTTGTTCTTCTATTGACTTGTTTGTTGTTAATGGTTTGCAGGACTGAAGTTAGAAGACACAAGACATTTTGGTAATTGAAAAATCTATTCCTTTATCAAACAGGACCCTCAGTAGTATGTGAAGAACTATACACAAATACAACAGCCTTGCTCCTCCTCCTCATACTTGATGCTGCTGTTGGATTTTATGAAATTCTTCAACCAGCATTTAGCACAAGTCAATCAATGTGGTTGTGTTAACCAGACCATCCCATTCTCTTCACTGTTATATTTCACATGCAAAATCTGATAAACACTTTTCTATGGGGGTGAGTGTTATAATCTTGGAGGACAGAATTTGGTGCGACACATTGGAGATATGGGATCACCACTGGCTACAGAATCCCATTTCACTCAGTGCGTTTACATCCACATCTAATTAATGGCAATATTGGGCCAATACCTTAACTAGAATGGCAGCCTTTGTACCAGTTTACATGTCAGTTAGGCAATCAAATTATTGAGTAAAGTGCATTCGACTCAATGACAGTAGGTGGCGACATACTCCCTCTCTCGTTGCCGTTCTCCCGGATGGCCTAGAGCGTAACACAGATAGTAAATAAATGCTGGCGGCAGTGAATGCAGACAGAGTAAAAGTGTAAAAGTGAACTGTTTGATTGTGTTATGTGTTGTTGCTGCTGTGTTGTTGTAGTACCAGTGTTGTTATTCGCGCTTCCACGTTCTCATTTCTTCCAGAAGGAGAAGCGCCCAGGCCAGTAAAAGCTTGACTGATCTGGGATGTCATTTCCAGGCAGAGAAGTTTGGTTTTCTAACTGTATTATCTGGGTGTTTTAGCTCGATTTGGAGTAGGCGACTTTGGTCTGACTTCAGCCGGACTAAGGTGTATACATGCAATTATTAAGGTTTTTTTTTTTTCTTACTGCATGTAAACACACTAACTGTCTTTGCATTAGGATGGCCTCCAATGATGACGGGCCTTATTTCTTTACTTAGAGAGATACTCCCCCACTCCTTTAATTTGCCACCACCAAAGCTTTTTGACATTGGCAGAGAGAATTTGGTAAGTTCTCTACATGTGATGGCCCCATACACAACTCTGTTGCAAAACCGACAAATTTTAGAAGGCATTCAAGTGGTACTTTCTGAAGTGAACTGAACAGACCTTCCAGCAGAATAGGCTATATTGTCCTTTATGTTCAGTAAATATTATTTAAAGCCCATTCTAAATTTAATTTGATATCAAAAAGTGTCATTTTGCCTGAGAGACCGTTGAAAGTGCTTCAGGAAGGCAATCAGTTGTACTGAGGAATGTACATTTTCACGGCATGTTGACAGCAGCATGCCCACGGAGCAGCAATATAAAAAGAAACGTCTTTAACATGTGATGTATATTATTTGAAGAACTGGAAAGGCTCAGAGCTCTGAATGGTGATGTCGGGGAGCGATTTGGATAGTTCAAATTCAATTCAATTCAAAAATACTTTATTCACCCCAGAGGGAAATTAAGTGTTGGTATAGCTCATATAATTAATTCTTTAAGGAGTTGTTGTAAATGATGATAGCTGTGGGCAGGAAGGATTTCCTGTAGCGGTCTGTATTGCAGCGAAACTGAAGAAGCCTCCGACTGAAGACACTCTGTTGTTGTATGACAGTCTCATGAAGAGGATGCTCAGGGTTGTCCATAATTTTTTTGATTTTATGAAGTATCCTTCTTTGCATTATCATCTCCAGATGTTCCACAGTCGTCCCAAGAACAGAACCAGCCTTCTTTATCAGGTTGTTGACCCTTTTTAAGTCCATAGCTCTGATGCTGCTACCCCAACAGATGACGGGTGAAGAGATTACACTCTCCACCACACACTTGTAGAAAATATGCAGCATCTTGCTGCAAACCTTGAAGGACCTAAGCTTCCTCAAGAAGTCCAGTCTGCTCTGTCCCCTCTTGTAGATGGCTTCACTGTTCAGTCTCCAGTCTAGTCTGTTGTCAAGGTGAACTCCGAGGTATTTATACTCCTCAACCACCTCCACTTCTTCTCCCATGATGGAAACAGTGTTTGACTTATCCCTGTTTCTTCTGAAATCTACAATCATCTCCTTTGTTTTGTTCACATTCAAGGTGAGACGATTGTTTTCACACCATGTCACAAAGCGATCCACCAGCTCTCTGTATTCAGCTTCTTGTCCATCTCTGATACACCCGACAATTGCAGAGTCATCTGAGTATTTCTGCAGGTGACAGGTCTCTGATTTGTACTGGAAGTCTGAGGTGTACAGAGTGAAAAGGAATGGTGAGAGTACGGTCCCCTGTGGTGCTCCTGTGCTGCTGACCACCTGGTTTGACACACAATTCTTCAGTCTCACAAATTGTGGTCTGTTGGTCAGGTAGTCATTGATCCAGGCGATTGTTGAGGGCTCCACCTGTGTCTTCAGCAGTTTCTGACAAAGTAAATTTGGCTGAATTGTGTTAAATGCACTGGAGAAATCAAAGAACACGATCCTCACAGTGCTGCCTGCTTTGTCCAGATGACAGTGGGTTGGTTGAAGTAGGTGGATGATGGCATCTTCAACTCCAACTCCACAGCGATAAGCAAACTGCAGTGGGTCCTGATACGTTCTTGTTTGCTTACTCAGGGGTGCCAACAGGAGTCTCTCCAGGACCTTCATGATGTGGGATGTCAGGGCAACAGGTCTATAGTCATTGATGACTGATGGGTGAGTTCTTTTTGGTACTGGAACAAGGCAGGATGTCTTCCACAACACTGGAACCTTCTCCTGAGTTAGGCTAAGGTTGAAGAGGTGCTGCAGAATCCCACAGAGCTGCTCTGCACAGGCCTCCAGGACTCTGGGGCTGACACCATCTGGACCTGCAGCCTTGTTCCGGTTCAGTTTCTCCAGCTGCCTCTTCACCTGACTTTTGGAGACAGACAAGTGGGAGGGGGAGGCAAAGGGGGTAGCAGCATTTCCTGACTTGGTTGAAGTCAAACTTGTGGAATCAGAAGAGTCCATGGCTGAGGTGAAGGATAAAACATCCGAGGTGTAACAGGAAAGCTGTTGATCAGAGGAGAGTGGGATGTCTGTTTGGCTGGGAACAGGAGAGGGGGATGCTGAGCTTGTTCCGGAACTGAACCTGTTGAAGAATATGTTCAGTTCATTGGCTCTGTCCAGACTTCCATCTATCCAATCCTTCCTGTCCTTAAAGCCTGTCATCTTTCTCATTCCTGACCAGACATCTCGGATATTGTCCCTCTGTAGTTTGTTCTCCAGCTTCTTCCTGTATGCCTCCTTGCTGTCTCTGATCTTAACATTAAGTTGCTTCTGTATACTTCTCAGTAATTCCCTGTCTCCCTCCATGAAGGCTCTTTTTTTCTTGTTTAGCAGTTCCTTCAGGTCACTGGTGATCCAGGGTTTGTTATTAGGGAAGCATCTCACTGTTCTGGTGGGGACGATGTTGTCCACACAGAAGTTTATATAGTCAGTCACACACTCAGTCATGGCATTGATGTCCTCTCCATGTGAATGGCAAAGAGTCATCCAGTCTGTGGTCTCAAAACAGCCCTGCAGGGCTTCTTCAGCTTTCTGTGACCATTTTCTCGCAGTTCGTTTTGTCACAGGTTGCCTCTGAACAAGTGGTTTATATTCTGAACAGAGAAAAACAAGATTGTGATCTGATTGTCCCAGAGGAGGTCTTGGTTTGGACATGTATGCATCCTTTATATTTGCATAACACAAATCCAAGGTCTTGTTTTCTCTTGTGGAGTAGCAGACAAACTGTTGAAATGTTGGAAGTGTAGTAGAGAGCGAAGCATGATTAAAATCACCAGATATTGCCACAAATGCATTGGGGTGTTGTGTCTGAATACCTGAATAGACACCTCACAGTAACGTATCCTGGATGACACCATCTGTTGTTGACAAGCACTGCTACTCCACCTCCTTTCCTTTTCCTGCTCGTTTTAAGATCTCTGTCTGCTCGTACAGTCAGGAAGCCTGGCAGAGAGATGTTGGAGTCGGGGATATGATCCAGCAGCCACGTCTCCATGAAACACATTACACTGCATTCCCGGTACTCTGGCTGAGTCCTTGTAAGGGCATGGAGTTCATCCATCTTGTTAGCCAATGATCTTACGTTGCCCATTAAGATCGATGGAAGAGAAGGCTTGAACTTCCTCTTTCTTTGTCTCCTTTTCGCTCCTGCTCTGCATCCTTATCAACTCATCAGGGATTTGTGGCTTCCGTTGAGGTATTATTTCAGCTTTTGAGATGTTAATCAGCTGCTCCCGGCTGTAAACCACATTGTTGCCATGGTTACGCATCATAACAAGTTGTCAAAAAGTGAAAAATGTACAGCAAAAATCCTTCCAGCTTCACAGCACCAAAAACTAGAAAGTATACAGGTCAAAAAATGCAATCTTCCTCAAGAAAAAAGAGGAACCAATGTACAGAAAACCCAAACTTAATATGTAGCCAACAGAGCCACTCCAACATGCAGCCACCCAGAGCAGCGCAATTCTCCTTTATGCCACAGCAAGCAAGAAGGAAAAATACAGAGTAATGTCCTCTCCACTGTGAACTTTTATGGCTTAAGGTTTAGACTGCTTGTTTGAAAAGCTTTCAGAGTAAAGTGCGGGGAACAATCGAGATGTGAGTAGGTTTTATGGTAACCCTGTTAACATCTACCGGCTAAAAAAAAAAGTCATTTTAATAGGACACTGCTATAGGAGAAGCAGCTATATGGTTTGCAATTCTTCAACATTTTTTAGATTTTATTTGCTTAATGACACAACGCAGGCGACTGTCTACTGTCGCTACATGTTAGTCCAGGAGGAGTGGATGCTGCAGGTCAATGACTGTTGGGTTTCCTTCAATAAAAAACTTTTTTAACAGATTGGAATAATGAACCGAAGGATTCATTGGAATGATTGATTTGAAGTGAGGTTTATTGTAATGTGCCTTGAGATGACGTGTTGTGAATTGGCGCTATATTAATAAACGAAATTGAATTAAAAAATATTACTGGGGCCCTGAAATTTACCACAGTCGCCAGTTGGATTTTTTAATGGCCCTAATAGCGCAGTCTTTTGAGTCTCAAGATGGCTGACAGTTCTATTTAATTGTCAGACTTTGAAAGGGTTTATTTCATTTGATATGATCTTGTCCTGAACTTTCACGATTTAAGCTCTTTACTTTTACAGAACCCCTACACTTTTGCATTTAAATTAACGAGTTATCGCAGGTCGATTAATTTGTAGAATTAACGTGACAATTTTTTTTTTACGCATTACCGCATGCACAGAATGACAAGCCCTGTTTATCCCACAATTCTACCGGCGCTGCTTTCAGTGCTGGCTCCTCACGTAAACAGCATGGCAGACCCAAACTGCATCCATGGGTCTCTTCTTCCAGAACGTCGCTTCTGATTTTGTCTTTTATTTAAACTGGAAATTGTAACTTTTCAGTCATATTTAGGAATGTTAATTAATCATGATTCCTTTACAGCTACCCTGTGATTAATTGATTAATTAGATGAAAATGTTTAATCATTTGACAGCCCTTTTATATATATTTCTATATATATATATATATATATATATATAGACCTTAGGCCAAAGGCGGGGACCTTGGCGGTCCGATCCTCGGCTGCAGAAGCTGGCTCTCGGGACGTGGAAGGACGTGGAAGGAGCCGGAGCTGGTGTGCGAGGTTGAGAGGTTCCGACTGGACATCGTCGGTCTCACCTCGGCGCACGGCTCTGGCTCTGGAACCCGTCTCCTTGAGAGGGGTTGGACTCTCTTCCACTCTGGAGTTGCCCCTGCTGAGAGGCGCCGAGCTGGGGTGGGCATACTTGTTGCCCCCCATCTCGGCGCCTGTACGTTGGGGTTTACAGATAAGATAAGATAAGAGATACTTTAATAATCCCCGTGGGGAAATTAAGTTTCGGTACAACCAATCCAAGATCATACAAACAATTACAAACATTAACACATTACAGGATTTGGAAGACCGCGGTAGCAGCCGGCTTTACCAGCGCCCCTTTTAGCAGATAGAAATGATTCACAATAGGAGGGGGGGTGAACAGGGGGAAAAAAAAAGGCAACTCTGCCCAGCCCCCTACAGGGAGCCGAGCCGAGGTGCTGAAAAAACCCACTGCAAAAACATATAAGCACATGTATCGGTCATAACATATGAGAACACAAATGGGACGGGGGGGGAGGTTCGGGAACCCTCCGTACAGAGAAACCGGTCGCGGCCATCCAAAGCACGCGCCCATCATTTCGCTGTCTGAAGAGTGGGCAGGAGTCTTAGGGTGCCGCGAGCATGTTGAAATCCAGGACTGCGTGCATGTCTGTAGCTGTGGCGTGAGCGTGCGTGCATGTATGTGTGCATTAATGTGAGACAATGAAACTCCTCTCAGTTCAATCCCAGAGTCTGTCGCCTGTGATGTAATAAACAACCTTGGGGCTGAGTCAGGGAGCTCACAGGCTCATGTGGGGGATGGGGGAGTGGGGTGGGATGGAGCGTCCTTTTGCACACACATCCAAGGGAGTTTTTGTTTGGTCTACCAAGACCAGGGAGTCGAATTCCAGTAGATAAGAAGTTGTTGTTTTAGAGACAGGCGAAGATCACTTTTTCTCTTGCCTTAGAGTCTGTCAGTGGTCCGAGTTCAGTCCAAATGGCCAAATCGTGGGTCAGATTACCTTCCAGCCAGCTGAGAACTTCTCCAAGTTATAACCCAAGCAGTGAAACGAGTCCAATTTTGCTCGCACATCACAAATAGTCTGAGTGTTGACAGCACAGCAACCTTCCTGTAGCCCAGGCAGCCTGCCAATTGCTGCCTTTAAGCTTGAAGTTTACGATACCTCAGAAAATCCACCTGCAATAATCAGCAGATATCCGGTTATCATGAATCCAATTATATAAATGTTTCCAACGTCCTCGATGGCCAAAAGTGAGAGACACAAGATCCTCCACGATGTTCCATCGGAACAACTCGGCTCTCCCTTTTAGCCGTTCTCCGGGAAAAAAATTGATTAATTGTATCAAGAGACCAGCTGACCAGAACCAGATCCAGAACCATAGTTGTTCTTTCCGGAGGAGAATGCAAAGAGAGGCTCCAAAAATAGTTGACAAGACAAAAGAATGCAGAAGTAGACAACAGTAAGGAGGGAAAGAGAAAAGCGTCCATCCTCGCGGAGAGCAGGAAGAGAAAAAAAAAAAAAAAAAAAAAAAAAAAAAAATGTGTTCACCGTTTACCCCGGTGAACGAGAGGGTAGCCTCCCTCCGCCTTCGGGTGGGGGGACGGGTCCTGACTGTTGTTTGTGCTTACGCGCCAAACAGCAGATTAGATTACCCACCCTTCTTGGAGTCTTTGGAGGGGGTGCTGGAGAGTGCTCCTCCTGGGGACTCCCTTGTTCTGCTGGGGGACTTCAACGCTCACATGGGCAATGACAGTGAGACTTCGAGGGGTGTGGTTGGGCGGAATGCCCCCCCCCCCCGATCTTAACCCGAGTGGTGTCTTGTTATTGGACTTCTGTGATCATCATGGATTGTCCATAACAAACACCATGTTCAAGCATAAAGGTGTCCATATGTGCACTTGGCACCAGGACAGCTTAGGCCGCAGCTCAATGATCGACTTGGTTGTCGTCTCATCTGATCTGCGGCCGCATGTTTTGGACACTCGGGTGAAGAGAGGGGCTGAGCTGTCCACTGACCACTACCTGGTGGTGAGTCGGCTCCAATGGTGGGGGAGGACAGACCTGGAAGGCCCAAACGTGTTGTGAGGGTCTGCTGGGAACGTCTGGCAGAGTCTCCTGTCAGAAGGAGCTTTTACTCACACCTCGGATGGTTGCTGAGGCAAAAACTCGGGCGTGGGAGGAGTTTGGAGAGGCCATGGAAAACGACTTACGTACGGCTTCGAAGCGATTCTGGTCCACCATCCGGCGTCTCAGGGGGGGAAAGCGGTCTGCCACCAATACTGTTTACAGTGGGGATGGTGTGCTGCTGACCTCGACGCGGGACGTTTTGGAACGGTGGATGGAATACTTCGAAGACCTCCTCAATCCGAACCAGCAAGCCTTCCAATCTGGAAGCAGGGTTTGGGGACTTGGTGTCGGTCTCTCCAATCTCTGGTGCTGAGGTCACCGAGGTCGTTAAAAAGCTCCTCGGTGGCAGGGCTCCGGGGGTGGATGAGATTCGACTGGAGTTCCTCAAGGCTCTGGATGTTGTGGGGCTGTGTTGGTTAAAGCGGCTCTGCAATATTGCATGGACATCGGGGGCAGTTCCCTTGGATTGGCAGACCGGGGTGGTGGTCCCCCTGTTTAAAAAGGGGCACCACAGGGTGTGTTCCAACTACAGGGGGATCACACTTCTGAGCCTCCCTGGTAAGGTCTATTCAGGGGTTCTGGAGAGGAGGGTCCGACGGATAGTCAAACCTCGGATCCAGGAGGAACAATGCGGTTTTCGTCCTGGCCGTGGAACACTGGACCAGCTCTATACACTCAGCAGGGTCCTGGAGGGTGCGTGGGAGTTTGCCCAACCGGTCTACATGTGTTTTGTGGACTTGGAGAAGGCGTTCGACCGTGTCCCTCGGGGGTCCCTGTGGGGGGTGCTCCGGAAGTATGGGGTACCGGACCCCTTGATACGGGCTGTTAGGTCCCTGTACGACCGGTGCCAGAGTTTGGTTCGCATTGCAGGCAGTAAGTCAGGCTTGTTTCCAGTGAAAGTTGGACTCCGCCAAGGTTGCCCTTTGTCACCGATCCTGTTCCTAACTTTTATGGACAGGATCTCTAGGCGCAGCCAAGGCGTTGAGGGGATCCGTTTTGGTGGCCTCAGGATCGGGTCTCTGCTTTTTGCAGATGACGTGGTCCTGTTGGCTTCATCGGAACGTGATCTACAGCTTTCGCAGGAGCGGTTCGTAGCCGAGTGTAAAGCGGCTGGGATGAGAATCACCACCTCCAAATCCGAGGCCATGGTCTTGAGCCGGAAAAGGGTGGGGTGCCTTCTCCGGGTCGGGGATGGGGTCCTTCCCCAAGTGGAGGAGTTTAAGTATATGGGGGTCTTGTTCCAGTACCAAAGAGAACTCACCCATCAGTCATCAATGACTATAGACCCGTTGCCCTGACATCCCACATCATGAAGGTCCTGGAGAGACTCCTGTTGGCCCCCCTGAGTAAGCAAACAAGAACATATCAGGACCCACTGCAGTTTGCTTATCGCTGTGGAGTTGGAGTTGAAGATGCCATCATCCACCTACTTCAACCAACCCACTGTCATCTGGACAAAGCAGGCAGCACTGTGAGGATCATGTTCTTTGATTTCTCTAGTGCATTTAACACAATTCAGCCTGATTTGCTTTGTCAGAAACTCCTGAAGACACAGGTGGAGCCCTCAACAATCGCCTGGATCAATGACTACCTGACAAACAGACCACAGTTTGTGAGACTGAAGAATTGTGTGTCAAACCAGGTGGTCAGTAGCACAGGAGCACCACAGGGGACCGTACTCTCACCATTCCTTTTCACTCTGTACACCTCAGACTTCCAGTACAAATCAGAGACGTGTCACCTGCAGAAATACTCAGATGACTCTGCAATTGTCGGGTGTATCAGAGATGGACAAGATGCTGAATACAGAGAGCTGGTGGACCGCTTTGTGACATGGTGTGGAAACAATCGTCTCACCTTGAATGTGAACAAAACAAAGGAGATGACTGTAGATTTCAGAAGAAACAGGGATAAGTCAAACACTGTTTCCATCATGGGAGAAGAAGTGGAGGTGGTTGAGGAATATAAATACCTCGGAGTTCACCTTGACAACAGACTGGACTGGAGGCGCAACAGTGAAGCCGTCTACAAGAAGGGACAGAGCAGACTGTACTTCTTGAGGAAGCTTAGGTCCTTCAAGGTTTGCAGCAAGATGCTGCAAATCTTCTACAAGTCTGTTGTGGAGAGTGTAATCTCTTCAGCCGTCATCTGTTGGGGTAGCAGCATCAGAGCCAGGGATTTAAAAAGGCTAAACAACCTGATAAAGAAGGCTGGTTCTGTTCTTGGGACAACTGTGGAAAATCTGAAGATGATAATGCAAAGAAGGATTCTTCATAAAATCAAAAAAATTATGGACAACCCTGAGCATCCTCTTCATGAGACAGTCATACAACAACAGAGCGTCTTCAGTCGGAGGCTTCTTCAGTTTCGCTGCAATACAGACCGCTACAGGAAATCCTTCCTGCCCACAGCCATTATCATCTACAACAACTCCTTAAAGAATTAATTATATGAGCTATACCAACACTTAATTTCCCTCTGGGATCAATAAAGTATTTTTGAATTGAATTGAATTGAATTGTTCACGAATGAGGGAAAAATGGAGCGGGAGATCGATAGACGGATTGGTGGGGCATCTGCAGTTATGCGGGCGCTTTACCGGTCTGTCGTTGTGAAGAGAGAGCTGAGCCGAAAGGCGAAGCTCTCGATTTACCGGTCGATCTACGTTCCTACCCTCATCTATGGTCACGAATTCTGGGTGGTGACCGAAAGAACGAGATCACAGATACAAGCGGCTGAAATGAGTTTCCTCCGCAGAGTGTCTGGGCTCTCCCTTAGAGATAGGGTGAGAAGCTCAGTCATCCGGAGGGGGCTCAGAGTAGAGCCGCTGCTTCTCCACATTGAGAGGAGTCAGTTGAGGTGGCTCGGGCATCTGGTCAGGATGCCTCCTGGACGCCTCCCTGGTGAGGTGTTTCAGGCACGTCTCACCGGGAGGAGGCCCAGGGGAAGGCCCAGGACACGCTGGAGGGACTATGTTTCTCGGCTGGCCTGGGAGCGCCTTGGGGTTCCTCCTAAGGAGCTGGAACAAGTGGCTGGGGAGAGGGAAGTCTGGGTCTCTTTGCTTAGGCTGCTGCCCCTGCGACCCGACCCCGGATAAGCAGAAGAAAATGGATATATATATTTGTTGTATTCTACTTTTTTGAGGCTATTTTTTATTATGCAGTACATATGTTTTAATTATATCTTTTTTAAGCTTTAGAAGTAATAGGCCTGTTTATATTATTCAGGGTAGTAAAACATGACTCTGTTACCAGTATTTTATAGGGTTGAAGGTTTTAAGTAAACAAACTCTTGAGTAAAGATATGAATTGAAAGCAGGGAGGATCAGCTATAACTCTAGTTCATGTTACAACCCAGTAAATGGTACTCATGGTACGGTCAAGAGACCTGGAGAAAATAAATGACCTGTCAAGATGTAGAAGGAGGAGAGAGGAGTCATGTGATATGTTCTTTGTTCTTTTGGAAATAAAAATGGTACAGCCTTGTAGAACAGCGAGTCAGATCTTGTCTGGCTCCCATCTGCAGGTGCGTCCTTCAAACAGATATCTGATTGTGTGTGTTTTTGTTACTCTCTGTCTCTCAGCTCTGGGTCTTATTTTGAAACAGTTCCCGCTGGGGTTTTGGAGTTCGGCGCCCCCACCTCTCTGAGCAGGAAGTGAGTTGCAGAGCACATTAGGATAAGAAGCCGACAAAATGGTGGAGGATGCGGGCATTTGATTTGGTTTTGAGTTTTCTCAGGGCTGGGAGAGATTGAGTGTGAGTAATGAGTGTGGCATAACTGATTGATACATGTGTTTGTGGCAATTGTAGTGATTTTGTGTTTTTTCTTTGAGTTCAACAGAGAATCGGAGAGCGACTGGATTGATCCTTGCTAATCAACACCCGGGTGGTTTTGTATCAATCTGAAAAAGCGCTAACACCAAATTAATAGGTATTGATCGATTTAAACGTTCTCCATTTAATGTTGACGTGTTGTTCTTTCGGTTGAGGGCCGACCAAAGTACGGACCAGGGGGCTTGAGAGTTGGCCGCTCACTTCCGATGGGACGCTGTCGGAAATCTCTGAGGCTGGCAAACGGGAAGGTAGACACTAGTTTAGAGCCTGTGTGCTCTCTGTGTCGAGACGGATTACCTTGGAGAGGCCGGCGTATCTTCCAAACGCACGTTTGAGCCACGTGAATTGGATTGTGTTTAAAGGTCCGGCTTTAGGTGGCTCCGGTAGAGGTTAGTGTTTGATGAGATTGTGAAAATTGTTGTTCTTTCTTTCTCTCGGATGTTTGTGTGTGTGATTGGGGAAGTCGCGGTGACGGAAGGAAGCTACCAGGTAGCTTCTTGAACTCCGGCCGCACATAAACTTCTCATTTAGGGGAACTAACCGACTGAATCTAAAACCATAATTCCTCTGCGAATCTTAAACGCCTAGACAATGCCCGCGCTTCTTGTATAGACAATAAGCGTAGAAGCTTGACATTGTAGAGGAATAAGGGAATATCATTTTCAGTCGGCTAACGTACCACCATAAGTTAGCTTACGGCTAACGCATAGTTTGGATGAGTTTCGCCTGGAAATAAAGGCGTTCAACCTTGTGCAACTACGTAAACACGTCTAAAGCATTGTCGAACACATATATATAGGACTGTTATTATGAATAACTGGTAGTAAACTCTATAGAATATATATAAAATAACTTTTTATGATAACGGAGCGGTCACGTTTGGCTTCCGGTTGAGCTAGGTTGCTCATGATGACAGCTAATTTTTGGTAGCTTAGCTTCCGAACTGTATTTATTTGGCTCGGTTAAACAGTAATTCGAGTATTGATGGCGAAGTGTGGTTTTGTTGGAGGCATTTTGTTCTTGGTTGGTTTACTTATGAGTACGGTTTGTTAGGTTTAGCATCGTAGTGCAGAATTAGCCATCTGTGCACCGGCGTATTCATTCCGCGGTGTGACCCGGAAGTTTTATTGGGCCGGACTTTGATCTGTCAGTCCGGCGGAGTTTTTTTTTTTTTTTTGAGCAAACTGTTGACGATTTTGTGTTGCAAAGCGAGTTTTAAATGTATTTCTTTCGGTATATGTTTTAATGATAAATAAAAATTGCTTTATATTGGGAGAATTCTATTTCTTCGGGTGTTTCACCGAAGTGTGCGTCCCGAGTTTTGGCGCAGGCCGGACTCTATTAGGAATTCTTTGATTTTTAGATGAAACGGCAATAATCTCCGTATATAAATAAATTAATGATAAGATAAACAGTGCGTTATAAACCTTTTTAGCTTTCCTTCGTTTCGGCTTTGCCTAAAACATTATTAAGGTTAATGTTGCATGAATAAATAATATATAAACTCCTTCACTATAAAAAGAAATAAATTAAATAAATAAAAACGGTGCCTGCCTTTACTGTTAACTGCATTAATATTGGGATAAATTTGGGCCTACGAATTGATAGTTTATCAATTAAAATAAATAATTTATAGAGTTAATACAAATAACCTATTTTTTTAAATTTTAATCCATTTTGGATTTTTGTTACGAATATTCAATGGCAGCCGAATATAAATTACTTCCTGCTCCACAGGGACGAAACTGGCGTACTTTAGATGCCCAATTGTTAATATACATTTCTAAATTATATTCTGTTTTAGTTGATAAGCCCGGTAAAAAAGATAAAAACCAGTTCCAGGGCCTTATGACGGCCAGGTGGGCTCGTCATGGTGCCCGAGGGGATTATAAGAGAAGTCTCTCACAGAATGTGTTCTGGGGAGGAAAAGTGACACCTACTAAATTTAGTTAGCAACAAATTAGAAGACACCGATAAATTGTTTTTGGCGTATAATGCTAAATTGATGGATGAGATGGAGCAGCACGAACACAGGTTAACTAAAGTTCAGCTACAGATGGATGGAGTGCTGCAGAATCAGGAAAGATTAGCATCTGTGGTAAGGGGTCAAGCTGCAGACTTTTCAGGGAATGCCAGCCCCAGTCAACGTGATGAATGTGCAGCGGTTCTACAGGTCAAAAATATGCAGACGTTGGGGGACAAGGGGAGTGAAGGACCATTTAAGAATACCAGATCTCAGGTGTCACTGGGGGCAAGTGGAGGCCCTGATTTAATGCTCCCTTTAGTGGGAGCATCAGATGGTTCAGTAATTTACAAACCATGGAAGATGGCTGACATATCTGCCATCATTCTGCAACTCCCTGCTTTGACTGGTGGAGGAAACTGTTGGATAAATAAATTAAATCAGTTGACTTCAGGGCAAACCCTAGCGGTGAGGGATTGGAAAGCTATTATGGATAGAATGTTGACATTGACAGATTATAATGAGATGATGCTCCAGTGTCAGCTAGCATGTGTACTTGATGAAGCCCCATTCATGCATTATGCATATGAGCTTGCCGAGTGGGTCAGAAGAAAATATCCTACTCCGCCTGCGTCTAAAATTTTGAAATTTCCCTGGTCAACTGATGTTACTCCCGCAGAACATATAGCAAAATGTAAAGATAAATGGGTTGCAGTTACTGGAGAACACCCTCCAGATCCGGGAAATAATCGGATTTGGTTTAGAGAAGCAGTTTTAGCAGGCATGCCAGAGTCTGTTGCTACATTAATGAAACGGAATCCTGATTCACACATTTATGATCAGCCTACATGGGAAAGACACGTAACATATTATTTACAAGATGTGCAAGATTCTGCGTTAAAGGACGCTGAGGAGAATAAGAAAATGGAGACTGCTTTGTTAAAACTACAGTTAAAAGAGGCTCAGAATAAATTGACTGACTTGTATCAGTCTAAAAAAAGTGAAACAGATGGTGGCTGAAGCAGCACCTACTGTTGGATCAGCGACAGTGCTGCCTTCTTTTCCTGTGATGTATGCTGGAGCTGCGCCGAATCCGCCATTTACTGCTCCTTATAGGACATGGCAGCCTCGTGGCAGGTCACGTGGCAGGGCCAGGTTTGGGGATTTTAGAGGCATGGGGAGAGGGCAGCCGGGTGCTAACGGTTGTCACAGGTGTGGCTCCAATGAACACTGGGTGAGGGAGTGCCCACACCCACAAGGGGGCGCTATACCTCCCGGTCAGCCACCTCTACATATGGCTCCAATGACTCTCTATAACTCAACCATTGCCTGTTTCAGTGGGTGATCAAAGACTATCACATCCTTTTGTCATTGCTCAAACCACGCCTGTCAACTTGTTAGGCAGAGATCTGCTTATCAAACTTGGTGCTACTATCCTATGTACCCCTGATGGACTTATGGTGACTTTTTCGAATGGACGTACGCATTGCTGTGACACCATGAGTGGTCAATTTTTGCTGAAGGATGACACTTCACAAGTGGCTGATATTTTCTGGGCCAGATTGACTACGATGTCTGCACATGAATCTTCTGCGGCTGACTTTCTGAGATGCTGGAAGCCTTGGCTGCTTGAACTCCAGCCTTTTGTTCCACCGCCTGATCCTTTCCATGTGACCTTCCTTTATGAGAGGGGCGATCCTACCTTATACCAGGAACAATTTGAAACAGAACTTGAAGGCCAAAGTTGGTCTGTGGCTTCGGGTCCATGCTTTGTGGGGAGGAAGGGTATTGCACTATTTTGCTGATCTGACTTCAAAGCAGCATAAATGGTATGTGATGGAAGCTGAAGCGCTTCCACACATATCGCTTTTGTTGCATCCGAAACATCAAGCTAAAGATTTGGGGGGAATGGTTAAGAGGGGAGTTGAATTAAGGGATTGGGTTCATACCCAGATACCTTCAGTCTCTTTTTCTCCTTCTACTCAGATGTACAAAATAGACACGCAGCTCTCTGATACTACCATTCTGGAACATTTGCAGCTTTCTAGAAATCATGGCAGAGAAAAAACAGATCATCCTGATGCAGTGGAGGCCTTAAAGGTCGTGCCTGACTCTTTGTGGTCAGATGGTCCCACTGATGTTGGAAAAACATGAAACTTGCTAAAAGAAAAAATAAGAAAGAAGAGATGAATGGACAGAATGTGGAACAAACCTTTTCCATATGTTTACATTGAGTATTGGAAAACATTATCTCCTTTTTATTGCATGTTCGTTTGTTGTTGTCAGACTTTCAGGTATGTGTGTGGAGTATGGACCCAAACGCAGACGCTGAGGAAGTGCAGGAGGTTTATTTAAAGGTAGAGGTGATGATGATGGTGAAGACGGCAGGAACGGAGAGACTGGACATCAGGGAGGAATGGAGAGGCAGGAAGACGATACACCATGGAGAGGAAGACAACATTAGTAATGATCCGGCGCTGAGTGAAGGGAAGTGATGGGTAATAAAGGCCGGAGGTGAGTAGGATCAGGTGTGAATGATTTGAGAGACAGGTGAAGACAATGAGGAGTGAATGGGGCAGCATGAAATGACCCCCCCCCCCCCCCCCCCCCCCTTTAAAGGCGAATTCCAGACGCCGTGGAGAGAGGAGCAAGAAAGAAAAAGGGAAAAAAAAGAAGCACCCTTCCCAGGGTGGGTGGAGAAGGCCCACAGAAGGAGGGCCCCGAGTCTTTCTGGGTACGCCCCTGGAAATCTGGTGGACGACCAAGTGGGCGGCCCCTGAGGACCTGGTGGTCTGGCGGACGGCCCGGATGGCGTCCCCTTCCAGGACGGCAGTCGGTCGGATTGCCCGGGTGGCGTCCCCTTGCTGGACGGTGGTCGGGCGGAAGGCCCGGTGGTCCTCCCCTGAGTACCTGGAGATCAGGCGGACGGCCCGGATAGCGTCCCCTTCCAGGACGGAGATTGGGCGGACGGCCCGGATGGCGTCCCCTTCCAGGACGGACGTCCGGAGGACAGCCCAGATGGCGTCCTCTGGCTGGACGGAGGTCCGGAGGACGGCCCAGATGGCGTCCTCTGGCTGGACGGAGGTCCGGAGGACGGCCCAGATGGCGTCCTCTGGCTGGACGGAGGTTCGGAGGACGGCCGGGTGATCCTCCCTTGAGGACCTGGAGATCAGGCGGACAGCCCTTAGGTCCTCTACTATGGGTCAAGCAGCGGCTGAGGAGCTTGGCTGGTCGGCGGCGACGAAGATGGCTGACCGGTTGAGGTCGGCCGAGATGAAGAGAGTCTGGAGGCTCGGACGGCAGCTGAGAAGAGTCTGGAGGCTCAGACTGCGGCTGAGAAGAGTCTGGATGCTCGGACGGCGGCTGAGAAGCGTCTGGAGACTCGGACGCCGGCTGAGAAGCGTCTGGAGGCTCGGGCGCCGGCTGAGAAGAAGAATCTGGAGGCTCGGACGCCGGCTGAGAAGAAGAATCTGGAGGCTTGACCGACAGCGGTCGGTGGTGAAGAGGCTCAAGCGACAGGGACGGGTCCTCCTTGACCCTCCCTGGGAGCTCTAGCGTCGGGTCCTCCCTGACCCTCCCCGGGAGCTCCAGCGACCCATGAGAAAATGTCGGTTGCTGGAGAGCTGCCGCTTTGACTGCTAAGAATACAGCAGCCACGATTACGGCAGGTTCTGGGACTGGAGCTGGGAATGACTCACAGGCTGGAATGGGCTCATGGACTGGAGCTGGAACGGGCTCTGGGACTGGAGTTGGAACAGGCTTTGGGACTGGAGCTAGAACGGGCTCTGGGACTGGAGCTAGAACGGGCTCTGGGACTGGAGCTAGAACGGGCTGAGGGACTGGAGCTGGAACGGGCTCAGGGACTGGAGCTGGAACGGGCTCAGGGACTGGAGCTGGAACGGGCTCAGGGACTGGAGCTGGAACGGTGTCAGGGACTGGAGGTGGAACGGGCTCACAGACTGGAGCTGGAACGGGCTCACAGACTGGCTCTCTGCCTGACGCCGACTTCGGGACCAAGCTGGCTGAAGCCAGCGGACAGGTCAGAGGTGGAGCCGAAGGGCTGACGAGAGCTGAGGGACTGGGCGGTGCCGGTGCGCTGATTGCAGCAGGGAGGACCGGAGGAGAGTGGACAGCTCTGACTTCCTCCTCGGCGGTGTCGCCATCTGCGGCGAGGTCCTGGATCTCCCCTGGAGCAGAGGTAGGCCGTCTTGTCACCATAGAAAAATTCGAACAGCTCCTCCTCCCTGATGTGAGGAGCCCCCGAAGAGCCAGCTGGAGGAGGGACAAAGACGGTGGGGGAGAGAACCGCCGGTGCATGCAGCGCGGAGATGCAGCCGACGTTGGTGCTCCGTGTGGGAGCGCCGGCTTGCTCCCCGCTCCCGGAAACTCCGGCTCGGCGGGACCGTCGCCTGCAGCCAGATGGTGGAGGCGGACTGCAGCTCCGGGGATCCGAGACCGGCGGTTGGGCGATCTAGAGGCCGTGATGTAGGACTGGTGTCTGGGGAACCGGGAAGTCATCCACCCGACCCTCCCGCAAGGCTGCGGGAGCAGCCCGCGGACGGCGATGGCGGCAGCTCGAGGGAGAGAGAGCGGAAGCGCTGTTCGCCTCATGCCTGCGTGGACCGACGCCGGGGGAAAACAGGCCAGGCTGGTTCCGACATACCGGGAGTCAGAAAACAGTCCTTGGCTCACGCTCCACTGGATTAGCTCCATCCATTCCTCCTGGGTATGCTCTGCTGGGTCCATCTTTTTTGGCCGGATATTTCTGTCAGGGATGTGTGTGGAGTATGGACCCAAACGCAGACGCTGAGGAAGTGCAGGATGTTTATTTAAAGGTGGAGGTGATGATGATGATTATGATGATGATGATGATGATGATGATGATGATGATGATGATGATGATGATGATGGTGAAGACGGCAAGAACGGAGAGACTGGACATCGGGGAGGAACGGAGAGGCAGGAAGACGACACACCATGGAGAGGAAGACAACATTGGTAATGATCCGGCGCTGAGTGAAGGGAAGTGATGGGTAATGAAAGCCAGAGGTGAGTAGGATCAGGTGTGAATGATTTGGGAGACAGGTGAAGACAATGAGGAGTGAGTAGGGCAGCATGACAGAGACATGCTGGGTACGTGAGGGGGAGCTGAGTTTCACAGATGGGAAAGCAGATGTTCTCTGTGCATCTTGCCGTTTCGGGGACCATGCTTTTCGTGCCACAGAATGACTTCGATTAACAATCTCCCTCCACCTCACAAATAGGTTTGGGTTAGGTCTAATCCTAATATATATAGTTATTCATTTAATATGGATGTCCTAATCACATTTTCTTTTTTTTATAAATACTTGTGCTGTTCATTTAAAAATAGGCATTTAAAGATGTAGAGCAGTAATTCAATTCAGTTTATTGTGTCATCTCTAGTCACTTTACAAGAAAGGTAATTTCAATGCAATCATACAAACATTCCAATTAGTTTATAGTTTTAGTTAGTTTCCTATGTAAGGAATCCCAGCAGATTGCATCGAGTCATTGACTTGTGTTGTGCCACAGATAGGTAGGTTTTGGCTATGAATACTCCACTCCAGGGAGCCCAAGTCACAGATAGCCTGTGGGACAAAAAGTCATAAATCTCAGCTCTGTGCCAAGATGGAGATCAGTACATGGAGTCTAAGAAAGAGTCATAAAACTAGCTTTGGCTAACGGAGCACATGGGGGAAGCGTCCATGTGGTAGGTCTGTGCTTTAGCGACAGACTAAAGACAATGGAGTTAAACTTTTCAGCTTAGACCAGCTAACGCAGGCCGGACGGAGCCCGACTCTGCCAACAGAGTGATCAGGGAGCCAGTGGCGGATCTATAAAAATATTTATGGGGTGGCAAGAAAGGGGCAAGAATTTTTCAGGGGTGGCACCATATGCCAGAATTTTATATATATATATATTGGTTTTATTGATCAGTCAAACACATGCTTCACCTCTTCACTACCCAGTATTTACATATATGATAGATACATACATGTATTTGTTTTGCTTCAGGTTATTTAAGCACATTAAAGCTGCATTGCGCAATATTTTTGTTAAAATAAAACAATTGTTTTAATCTATTGTCAGTTTTTTCAATACAATTACAATCAATACAAAATACAATTAAATCAAGTGCTGTAGTTTGCTGCAGTTTGATTCTACCGCAGTTGCATGAAGAGGCAGCAATTCAATTTATTTTGAGGTGGTTCAGGGTGCACGTGCGGGCTTGTGAGAGCGAGTAGCGTGATGTAATGATGCACGTATGTACCCATGTACGCAGTTTAAGCTAGCTTAGATAAGTGTAGCCAGCCACGACACCTACACAAGCTCCCCTTAAGTCAAAGAAGAAAAGAATTTTATCCAGGATTACAAAAAGAGCAAATATGGCCTCTGACCGTCGCAGAGCTCGGAATAATAAGCACACGCCTGAAAGTCATGGGAGTGCGCATTTTACTGATTGCAGTTTGTCTAACGGCCACATGGTGCACTCTCTGCAGCACTTTCAGCAAACTAGCAGCTTTAAAGGTTCACCAAAGAGAATATAATGCAACGATTTTCATGAGCTTCAAGCTCCGAATGTCCAATTTTACCCCCTTAACATTCCTGCAATTTCCGCCCTGCATGTTTTTAAAAACGCATACCCAAAATTAACTTAAAGCTGTTCTTTAACCATTTTGAGTAGAGACATGGCTGGGGTCTCTTTGGAAAGCAAACAATCTAAAATTTATCCAAGAACTGTGTTAATATCTCTGAGTGCTATTGTTACCAAGTACTATGAATTTTAAAACACTGAAAAAAATATATTTTTTATGTCCCATTATTTATTTTATATAAATACATGCTGTAAATATGGCTTTAAAAATAGGTTGGGACCTAAAACACACTGTGGGTCTAAAGCCTGAAGTATTACCTTCATCCACACCAAATTTGACAGCAATGAACCAAAAAATGAGTATTCTGCACACATTTTTCTAACTACGGGTCAAAGGTGGTCAAAAGTGTGCCATATGCGCCATCTCCTGGGTAAATGCCGTAGTCCTCACTGAATTAAAAACATTGTCAGAATCATAACTGCATCTTACCATATAAAGCTCCACGGCTTCCTTCTATGTTATATTTTGACTATAAAGGGTGTTTGGACACGGTGCTGAAACAGTATGTTACCGGTACGCACTGTGAGTAATCTCTTCATGAATAAGACATTTTAGGCATGTCATACACTTTGGCAGCGAATAAGTCCGCCCAGTCAAGTTATATCTGCGTTTACAGGATTACATTGGCTATTCGATGCGTCAATCATCAGCGTTCTGGACCACGATTGGTTTGAGTTACTTACCATAACATGACATTCCATCCATGCGCCATTGGTCGAAGATCTACCGTACGTAAGGAACAAACCGGATGAATTTCTTTTTTTCTTTTGGGCATGCTCAGTGACCTTTGTAGGCGGAAGTGGAAGCGAAGGAATCGGAAACAAAGCCGTAAAGACTACAAAAATGGCCATAGACATTTCGGAAGCGCATTTTCACTGTTTATTTTACATTTTCTTATCGGTTTTACTGTTTTCCTGGACTAATCACTTTATTGGAGGACTTTAATCGGACCCTTATTGATGTAAAAATACAATTTTTGTTCAAAATGGATCGGTTTTGTCACGTTTATTGGACTACAAAGTGGTGAGTTCCATATTTTTATACCTCCATCAGGAGAACGTTTGTGTTGGCAAAAGCACTCACTGTGTCTACAGTTATGATTGTATCCTTGATCGCCATCCATAATTGGAATCACCAGACTCTTAGCTTACCAATGATATAAAATATGTATAGGTTCATAGAAGTTAGAAGTCAGAAAATCGATTTAAACTAGAAAATGGGCTGGGCCCTCGGAAAGTTAACGGGTTTGAATTCATAGCTGCTAGGGTGGCAGCAGGGGTGGCAAGGCTTTCTTTTAGGGTGGCAACTGCCACCCTATGCCACCCCAGTAGATCCGCCCATGCAGGGAGCGAGAGAGAGAGAGAGATGGAGAGAAAAGAGAGAAAGGAAAAAGAAAGAAAAGCGTGATCTACTCAGGATAAAACAAACAGTTTCAAACACAGCAATTACAGCTTAAACTTATGCGTGCGGCGATGCAAAAATGAGCAAACTGGTACAGTGCTTAAAAACACTTTAACCCAACAATGAACGAGATCTAACTCGTTAAAACTCTATTTTCTCTATTTATCTCCACCCAGATACAATATTAGTATAAATGAACCGGTTCAGTCCTACTTTGCTTTGAAGGAGGTCCAGTCCACTAGGAGGAGAGCAAATTGTGTCTGTAGTTGAGCAAGAAAAGGAAGAGTTATAAAAAAAAACCTGTACAGGATTTAAGGACCATGTGGCCCAAATGCAGGCTGGGCTTGCAGGTCGACGTCTAACGAACTGTCTTGGAACAGTTCTTATATCGCGCACCCTGGTTACACAGACGGGGTAAGCACTTCGAAGCTTTGAAATGAGTTCTTCCCCGGTCCAGCGGGTCAGAACAAAAGATAATCTTCACCGGTGAGATGTCCTCTGTTGAGCCTTAGTTTCTCTCTGAAACTTCTGGCAAGAACAGTTTGAAAATGGGCGTGTATTGGGGGTCACTGCTAGGATTGCTGGGAAATGTGGTCTTCGAACAGTCTGTTCAGTTCATCTTATAAGAAAGGGAATCACAACACTTGAGGTTGCGTCCAGTTGATGCAGACTTCCAACCACAGCAATCCTTCATACTGAGCAAGCATGTAGGGACAGTGGAGAGGAAAAACTCCCCTTTAAAGGAAGAAACCTCCAGCAGAACCAGGCTCAGTACAAGCGGCCATCTGCCACGACCGTCTGGGGATTCAAGAAGACGGAGCAGAAATACAGAAAGAACAGAAGATCTGATATAATAGTATTTTCTAAATTAAAGAAAGTAAAAAGTTGATAACAGGACACGGAGGATGTTTAGCCACCGAGACCATCATCCCAGTCGACGACCCCGTCCAACAGGGCATTGTAGCCAAGCAGGATACCAGACCAGGTATACCTTCAATTGAGAGAAAAACACTGAGAGAAAACAAAGTTAACAGTCGAAATAATAGCATTCAATACAACTGGAGAGTAGAAAAGAAAGTAGCAGAGTGGACAACAGACTGAACAGTGGAGCCGTCTACAAGAAGGGACAGGCCAGACTGGAATCTTAGATCCTTCAAGGTTTGCAGCAAGATGCCGCAGATCTTCTACAAGTCTTGTGGAGATTGTAATCTCTTCAGCCATCATCTGTTGGGGTAGCAGCATCAGACCCAGGGATTTAAAAAGGCTAAACAACCTGATAAAGAAGGCTGGTTCTGTTCTTGGCACTACAGTGGAACATCTGGAGATGATGATGCAAAGAAGGATTCTTCATAAAATCAAAAAACCTATGGACAACCCTGTGCCTCCTCTTCATGAGACTATCCTGCAACAACAGAGCGTCTTCAGTCGGAGGCTTCTTCAGTCTCGCTGCAACACAGACCGCTACAGGAACTCCTTCCTGGCGACAGCCATAATGATCTACAACAACTCCTTAAAGAATTAATTGTATGAGCTACAACAACACTTAATTTCCCTCTGGTATTTTTGAATATGAATTGAATTTTTTCACCTGGATTTTGGTTTGTTCGGTCATTGTTATTGTTATGCCTTTCCCCTTTGGCTTTGTTGTTCCTTTTGTTTTGTGGTTCCCCTCCCTCTGTGTTAATAAGTCTCTTTTGCTCACTCTCCCTGTTTGCTCCCTGCCTCTGCTGTTCTACATTCTCCTGATTAGCTCTCCTGGGTCCAATGTCATTCTCCACTCCCTCAATATATAAGCTCAATAGAAAAGAATAGATAGACTTGTTCCAGTTGTAGAGCAGGTGTACCATGTGCAGAAGTTAACTTACAACTCAGTTGTCCCTGGTTCAATTCCTGGCCCTGGGCCATTTGTTCGATGTCTTCCCCTTCTCTCTCTGGCCTTCTTTCTGTCTAGCTGCTAATGAATAAAGGCCACTAGTGCCACGGAAACCTTTAGAAACAAAGAAATAGAGAAATAACCTTTGTTCTCCCGCTGTGGGAAATTCCGGTGTACCAGCAGCAAACTTACAGAAAATTTAAAGAGAAGAGACTGTACGGTAAGGGCAAATTTAAAGCATAATAAAACATATTGTGCACCTAATAAAAATAGCAGACTCAAATTCTAAAGCCGCGTTCACACCGGTCAGCGCGTCCAGGCAGCAGGGCAGCTAGATTACATGCAAGTCTATGGGATCTACGCATCTAGTGGGCGCCAAGCTGCCAAGCAGCAAGTCGCGCGCGTCGGCGCAGCTGGCATCAGCGCGTCCACGCAGCTGATGCCCGGACGCCCCGACGGACCGTCGGGGCGTCTGCTGCTCAAGTTGGGAAAATTGAACTTTCGGGCAGCAGACGCGCGGCGTCAACCAATCAGAGCGACTCGTTGTACTGACGTGGTAACTCCTTCCATGGGGGAATCGGCAAATTTTTTTACAAGATGGAGGACAAACTGATCGTCGCTGTATGTAATGTCCGTGAACTGTATGACCCGTCTTCGTCTTTTTACAAAGACAGGAAGAGATCGGATCTGATTTGGAGGAAGATATCGGAGGATATTGGAGTGCCAGGTAAGCAGTTAAACATAGAAAAAAATATTTTTTCTTTTAACTTTCTTGTTATGTTAGCTAACGCTACGCTAGCCAAAAGCGGTTAGGGCAACTACGGTACTAAATACGCATTACCAGTTTCCCATTGTGTATTTAGACGAGATCTGCAAAAAACGGTGGAAGACATTGAGGGACACATATGTCAGGCAGAGCAGAAAAGAGAAAGAGAGAAGGAAGAGCGGAGCAGAAGGAGGGAAAGTGCAGAAATGGAAGTACCTCTCTGTCCTGTCCTTCCTCGAACCCTTCATCGCCCCCCGCGAAACATCGAGCAACATGGGGGTCGAGGAGGAGCAGGCGGAGGGGTACGACCACCCAGAGGAGCCAGAAGGAGAAGCAGCAGGGCGGTTAGAGGCAGAAGGTTGGTGATTTTGAGAAGAAAACCCAGACATAGTGGCACACAAACACACACAAAAACGTGCTCAGAAACATGAAAATAATTATTGTAAAGCTGAAACCTACATCATTTTGCTACTACAAAGTTTTGCTATTTATTATTAGTGCTAGCAGTAGAAGTATTTGTGATCTTGGTATAAAGCATAATAAACAGGAGGGTCAATAATATTCCTTTCTGTCTTGACAGATCCAGCTAACATGGAGGCAGGTGACATGGCTGAACCAGAGTCCCCTGGCCCTTCCTTTTCTGTTTCTGACCAGCCTGGCCCTTCCTCTGCTGCTGCTTCTTCTTCTGACCAGCCTGGCCCTTCCTCTGCTGCTGCTTCTTTTTCTGACCAGCCTGGCCCTTCCTCTGCTCCAGCACCTGCAGGTGTGTAGTGCTGTTTGGAAAGGTTGGGAATGTAGGTTTTATTCAAAGATGTCAATCTGTTTCTTTGGGTTCCCAGACACTTGGCGAATTACTTTTTGTACTTTCTGAAATGTCTGTGTATACCCTGGAATTCACACTCAGCCTTTCATACAGACTTAAAATGTTGCTTATAATTTTATCTAATTTGTATATTTGTTCAACATAATTGTAAGCATTTTTAACACATTTTTCTACTGTGTTTTTTCACAGGCCCTCCAAGAAAACGAAGGCGGAGGCAGCAGGACTTGTCAGTGCCAACAGAGTTCCAGCAAAAGCTGCTTGATGCGCTCAAGGCCCGGCCTGAACCAGCTCCTGCTCCTCCTGCAGATGATGACATGCACTTCCTTCTCTCTCTTCATCCTCTCCTGAAAAGGGTGTCACCTCTAGAAAGAGACATCCTAAAATTTGACATTCATAGAATGATTTTTGAAAGAATGAACAATTTGACCCATTTGGACAATACTCAGTAGTTTTACTGATCGGGCTGACACCTTTTTCAGGGGAGGAAGGAGACTCCTTTCTGTGACCCTCCTGTCTTCCACCGCACTTCCTCCAAATAAGGTCCTTTCTCTTCCTGTTCTTTATTTTATTGTTTGTTTATTATATGTATATATGTTGTATGTATTTTTTTATATTAAATATTTTTATATGTAACATTTTGGTCAGCTACTTTCCTTAATTTAATTCTACTGTCCTATGTAATGCCATTTGGGTGAAAATATTATTTTTAATAACAGATAATAATTACCTTAAGGAAATATACCTTTTTATTGACTATATAAAATACCACAGAAGTACAAAAGCAAGAACTATTTGAGTTTATTTGATTGATTTCACCATATCCATAGACGAGTTTGTGGGAGAAAACAGAGCAGTCTGTCAGTCATTACCTGGAAACGAGAGGTACAGGTGAACAGGTCAAAAGTATATAGGACAAACAATAATCCATAAATGAAAGGGATTTGTGAATGTATATATGAATGTATAGAGAAAAACAAATTACTAAAATATAATATAGTAAATATAGATGTGGAAATTTTCAGAAAGTTTTGCTCTTAATTTTTTTATTGGGTGGCTCTTAAAAGAGCCGTTTTGGGTCAGTCCTGTATGGACATGACTTTCTGCCGGCTGCCATGGCACTGCCCCCTCCTCACTGAAGTGGGCCATGAAAACTTCTCTGGTCTCCACTGCCTCTCTGGTTGCGTTGTTGGCTCCGATTCGCCCCACAGCTGGAAGTGGTCTTCCTCCATGAGCAGCGGCAGCTCCCCTCACCACTTCGGGGTTGACTTCCAGTCTGCGGTGAAACATTCTCCACTGTGCAGACCAGATCCCGAATGCATCTTCCACCAACAGCCGGGCCCGGGAGAGCCGGTAGTTGAAGACGCGCTGCTGATCCGACAAGATCCGCCATGTTGTAAACAACTAGCAACAGACAAATCCACGCCCGCACGCTGACGTAATGACGTGACGCGCTGATGCCCCGACGCGCCGACGCAGACCACAAGTGTGCAAGCAGCTGGGTTTAAATTTTAAAGCGTCGACTTTCGTCCGTTTGAGCGATTTGGCGCCTGGACGCGCTGACCGGTGTGAACGCGGCTTAAGTAGGACAACTACAGAAATTTTCAATGTGCATGTATCTATTTTTATCCACAAAAAAAACAGACTTTTTAGATGAAATGGAAAAACGGTGCAAATTACAACAGGGATGCAAACACAATTGAGTTTGTTGGGAGCAGTGACGATTATACAGTCTAACAGCTGCAGGTGTAAGGATCTACGATAACATTCCTTCATGCACATAGGATGCAGCAGTCTGTCTCTGAAGGAGCTCAAGAGTGCAGCAACAGCTACATGCATGGGGTGGTAGACACTGTCCAACAGTGATGTTATTTTAGCCAGAGTCCTTCTGTCTCCCACCACAGGCACTAGGTCGAGTGGGTATCCTAGAACAGAGCTGGCCTTGGTGATTAACGCAAACCACTTCCTCTCAGCTATACAGTAGATACGCTGCTGTTCCAACATAGTGTGCCATAGAAGATACCACCACAGAGTCAATAAAGGTCTTCAGTAGCGCCCCCTGCACTCCAACAGCTCTCAGTCCCCTCAGCAGATAGGGTCTGGTCTGACCCTTCCTGTAGGGAAACAGCCAGATATTTCTAAGAGTCCACTATGTCCATGTCCACTCCCTGGATGGTCACCGGTGTCAGTGTGGTGGTTTTGCACCAGTGGAAAGCCACCGACCGCTCGTTGGTTTCCCTGCAATGATCAGGAAATCGTTCTGCTGGCACCAGTTAAAATCCTGAGTCCGCTATCTGTGCTCTGAGTCATCCTCACCTATGATGAGGCAGACTATGGCAGAGTCATCAGAGGACTTCTGAGAATGGCAGCCAGGGGAGTTTATGAAGAAGTCTGCGGTGTAGAGGGTGAAGAGGAACAGTGCCACCCACATTTCCCTAAAGGGCCCCTGTACCGCAGACCAGCCCATTGGAGACAGTTTCCTTGTTTTTTTATTATTAAAAACTCTGCTCTTTACCATGGTCAGTTCTTTGGTCATTTATTAAAACAAACATGACAGAAATATGCTGTATGAAAAAAGAGGAAGATCGGCAACAACTAAAAAAACTAAGAAGCCCTTTAGACACATTTGGCAAAATAACGTTACCTGAAGATATTATGAGGACCGATGAGGCAAAAGCGGAACTTTTTGGAAAGTGTGTGTCCCAGTATTTCTGATGTAAGATCAATACTGCATTTAAGAAAAAGAGTTGTATACAATCGGTTAAACATGGTAGTGGTAGTGTGGCTAGTTGGGGCTGCATTTGCCCTTTTGGAACCTGGACAGCTAGCCAAAATCGATGGAACCATTCAATCTGCTCTCTTGTAAAAAGTTCAGATGAAGAATGTCAGTTTTTGACTGTCAGGGAGCAAGGGCAAAGGGACAAAGGCATAAAAATATTCTCTATTCCTTTTTTCAACTTTTTTAAGCTTCTCCGGAGTTGTGTCCCCTGCTTCCAGCAGTCTGATGGATTCCTCTATTCCCTGGTGTTGCATCATAAAACGTTTTCTCCCCCAGCCAGTTCTTTAAATTTTAACAAAAACAGACATCAACCAACAAAACAGCTGTTTACCAAATGCGTGCACCCATATTAGTAAACAACAATTTTAAACCAATATTACAGTTAAGGTTAAAATATAATCAAATGAGCTGGTGTGAGAAAAGTACTAGCCCTGAGAAATGTCTGGAGGAACTCCTCAGTGACCTTAAGCTCATGATCTAAAGGACATGAGCAAATCTACTCTCGATTGGCTCAACAAAACACAAAAAAGGTTTTGTACTGTAGTTAGCCAACTCAAAGTCTGGACTTAAAGCTGCAATACCGAATCAGCAAACAAACTAGCTTAAATCATAAACAGTCACAGAACTCTCACCCCTCCAGTGGGCTATCATACTTAGGCCACCCCCCGGTTTGGGAACACGAATTGCCACAGTAAATGAGAGAGTGCAAAACACAGCTTGGTCAATAGTCGTTTTTTGTTTTTTTTTGCGACTTCAAATGGCGTTTTTCTTTTTGGGACTCTGGTAGTTTGTCCTAAAATTGAAGTGGTAGCAGCCGACTCTTTCTCCTTCTCTAACATTATTGAGCTGAGAACCCCTCACACCAGTGGTGTTCTGTTGCAAAATGCTAGAGCGCGTAATGACTGGAGGAGCCAAGTAAGTACAGATGTGTGCTTGTCCGGTGAGACTGAAAACCAGATGGTCTAATTGCTGGTTTCGGACCGAGCCATGTTGCCATGTTATGGGCTGAGGTTTTTAGACAAGTGCGACAGAACCCCTTCTTTTTTTTTATCTCAACAAAATATTCATCGCTATAGTATGTTAAAATGTTGTTGCGTGAAAAGAAAGGTTTTAAGCTAGCTTGTTTTGCAGATTCGGTATAGCAGCTTTGAATCCAATTGAGATGGTGTGATATGACCTTAAAGATGCTGTTTATGCTCAGAAACCTTCCAATGTGACCGAATTACAACTATTCTCGCATTGCTAACACATTGCTAGTTATCACACACACTTGATGGCAGTTGTTTCCAGATTATAGGTTCAGGGACCAGTTACTTTTTCAAGTGGTTTAGTTACTTTTTAATCCTAATATTAATATTTATCAGAGAACACAAGCCATCTAACTCAGACTAAATAAAAAGCAGAACCAGAACTCTGTAAGGGAGCTAATTGGTTTTTGCTGCACATTCATGTTTGGATAAACTTGAGGCCACCTTAAATGAATGGTCTAAAGGCAAAGATGTCTCTAAATTCTCTCAGTGCTGGATAACTGCTGAATGTAAGATATTAAGGTTCCATTTTTCTCCGCAAGAACTCAAAAGCTTCTTCTGTGCAGGATAATGTCAAAAAACTGTTAAAGGTAGGGTGAGCATATTCTGAGAATCCAAAAAGAGGACACCCTCCCCAGCATGGGCGTGACTACCCCCCGAATCAAATCTATAAATTAATATGGATTCAGGTTTGAAAATACTCAAATATCAGATTGATGAGGTAAATACAGTCAGATGTCATTTCCATCTCTCACATGAATTTGAAGAATTGCTTTGAAAAACCAGCATAATAAATCAAATAGACTAAAGAATGTTCATTCATATTTGCAGAAAAATATAATTATTAATGATTGTTGGAAATGTGTTCCAGCAAATATGTTTTTAAAAATGATGTAGGAATTTATTCTCCAGTAAATCACTGAGTCATGTTTAGTGTTTTACCTGCTGTCTGACAGAGAACTTCTTCTGTATCTTATAACGTATAGGCTGGATGGTGCGACATGAAAACTTTATTTTCTAGTTGATGCATTAGATTAAGTAATGAATCATTATTATATTATCACCATTATAAAATATAGCAAGTTTTCAAGATAATATAGTTTCTTTTAAAACAATAAATCTGATTCATATGCACCAATCTAGATCATAATAATCAGACTCTGGCTTCCATCATTCATTATGCTTTAAAATTGGAATATTCTCCTTTTTATTTGATCTATTTTTACCCAAGATCACTTGATGTTAAGATTGCAGTTTTCTAGATCTGTTGCGTTCAGTTTTTCAGATATAGCGAAGACAGTAGCATATTTATAATCCTGTGATCCCGAGCAATCCACTGATACAAAATATGTCCAGATTGATTACTAGGGAAGGGATGAAATATTGATCCAAGGTCAAACTGCTTTTTACCGCGACGTCTCAGAGTCAAATGATTGTCGGTGATAACTTTGAACTTCGGATAATTAAGGAATCTGTTTTGTCCCGAAATGAATCCTAATCTGCTGTAGCAGCTCAGATTGTGTTAGCTCAGGTGTGCTGCTCACCTGAGCTCCACTGCCCTGGTAAAAACGGCTCTGACGACCATGACTGAACATTGGGTATTTTTTCTACAGTTCGTCTGTGAAACTCAACTTCAGTTTCGGCATTTTAGTGGCACATTACAAGCATGCAGCGCAGCTCCTCGTTTGTTTTGTGGACAGTGGCTGCTTGTAAAGTGAGGTAAACCAGGTGCAATATGGGGGTAAACGCGGACATTTTATGATATTTAAAAAAATCCCCCCCGGACATAATTTTATGGCCAAAAAGGAGGACATGTCCGGGCAAAAGAGGACGTATGGTCACCCTAGTTAAAGGTGCACTGTTGAAATTACTTTGGAACAGCTTGAATAAGAGGAGAAGTTACATATTTGCTTCAGTGTGCTATTTGGCAAATCCCTCACAGATTTTGTACTCAGAAATCGACTTCCAAAGGCTGTTATGCAGTCCAGAAGCATGTCTGTGTGTGATCAACTCCTGACAGAGATTTGAAATCATGTCATGTGACATTATCCACCACTTAAGGATGCATTGTGATCTAAGGCCAGTTCACATTCACCAGTTTCCTGTCTCGGGTAATTACTGTCTTATGAGTTTTTAAATGAGGACAAATTGGCCAGCATGGTGCTCAAATTATGTCATACTATTGTCCATCACTGTTTGAGTTCCTCCATTTCAGACGGCTTTGCTGATGTAAAAAAGTAAAGCAATTTTGTCCTCAGTACATTTTTTTAAAAATGAATATTTGAACGTCCCTCGAGTTTAAAGCCTGACAAAGAGCTGCTGCTGCGACAGCTTACTTTTTCAAGTAAGAAGACATAATCCTAGCAGTTCTTTAGCTCAGGGGGAATGATAATTGGTGGATCTGAGAGATTCTCTGTCCACTGAAATTTCAGAGGCTTTGCTCAATTGACTGCACATTTGAACCACTTTCCGACTTCACTGGATGTCAGTGCTTTGGTTTTGTTTGGCCAAATCCAATGCCAGACAGCTTGGCAGTGATTTGTTTCAGGGAGGAGAGATATTGCAATCCACCCTAACACTGGGACCATTCTTTCTGTCCCTGTGTGTTCCCTCTGAATCCTCCTGTGTCATTACTGTTCAAAACCCCACATGTTAGGTTAATTGCAAGAGGTGTACATATACATTTTATATATATTATTTATTTCCAGTGGTAAATTGAGTTTGACATGGTATTCTATCTTTACAAATGTTCCCAAATCTAATAGGTCTGCCCATTAGCTTTTCACAAAATCCTTTTACTTCTCAGAATACGGACTTATTTCATTAATGACACTCAGCGTTTACATGTAGTAAGAGAAAGCCGAATTATTGCCTTAGTCCGACTGAAGTCGAAACGAACTAGAGTTAGAGTAATCGAGCTAAGGCACCCAGATAATGTGATTGGTCATTCAAATTTCTCTGCCTGCAGCTCCAACCTCGCCTCAACTGAGCTTTTCTCAGGAAGTGACGAGACCACAGAAGCGGGAGAAACAACACTGGTACACCACAATACTGCAGCAACAATGAGTGTAACACAATCAAACAGTACATTGCTTACAAAATGTACCGTGCTGCAGTCCATTTCTTGTTGTCGTCCATTTTTTCACTTATTGCACATATCCTGCTTTTACTTTTTGCACACAGCCAGGATAACCAAGGAATGGCTCCATAAGAAGCATATCAAGGTTCTGCAGTGGCCTAGCCAGTCTCCAGACCTAAATCCAATTGAAAATCTTTGGAGGGAGCTGAAACTCCATGTTGCTCAGTGACAGCCCCGAAACCCGACAGAGAAGATCTGTGTGGAGAAGTGAGCCAAAATCCCTGTTGCAGTCCGTGCAAACCTGCTCAAGAACTACAGGAAACGTTTGACCTCTGTAATTTCAAACAAAGGCTTCTGTACCAAATATTACTTCTGATTTTCTCAGGTGTTCAAATACTTATGTGCAGCAATAAGATACAAAAATCAGACAATGTGATTTCCTGAATTTACAAGAAATGCTGTCCCTCACAATAGAAATGCACCTACAATGTGAAATTTAGAATTTTTCAAATATGTACCTGTATGTTCCTCACTGCACATATAGGAATATCAACGTTCAGTGAATAAGTAGGCCTATGTTTAAAAACCAAGGTTTGTATTGAAGAAAATGGAATGAGGCCAAAGTATCTTTAAACGCATTAGATTAGTTTAAGACTTCGTTAAGAACAACTGGATACAGGGGGGCAAAAAAGTATTTGGGAGCCACCGATTGTGGCCTGTCTTAAACACTTCCGGATCTTAATATATGACAACGTAGTGTGTTACTTAAAGTAACCTTTGTTACTATGGTCCCACCTCTCTTCTGGTCAGTTACCAGTTCCCCCATTGTATTTCTGGGCTGTTTCCTCACTATTCTCAAGATCATGTATACCCCATGAGGTGAGCTCTTGCATGGGGGGACAATTTTACCATCCGCTTTTCAACATCAAAAATATTGATGCTGTACTGCTCTGGTGCCAGAGAATGATCCTCAGGATGATGAAACTCAATGCAAAAGCAGTGTAGGTCCCAGGAAAGCAGCTGGTGGGTGCTGATTTGCCTTCAAGACACCCTTCTGCAAATTTACACCTCGACATGGTGGACCTGTCAGCTGATATTCAGGCCCTACAAGAGGCCACAGTATCAGCATGGCCGTTGTCAAGCTCACGTCTGGACCAGGTGAAGGAGCAAACGAAGACCGATCTAGAGCTGCAACAGGTGATCCAGTTTATGACAATCGGTTGGCTAAAATACGCATCCAAAGAGCCTGAACATGCCAAACCCTATTATGTTGTGAGAGATTCACTCTCTACCTGCTCCTGGTTGCTTCTCAATGGTGACAGGATCATCATCCCCAACTGCATGAGGTCAGAGATAGTGGACCAACTCCATGATGGTCACATGGGCATAGTTAAATGTCGGGAATACGCCAGGCATAGTGTTTGGTGGCATGGTCTCGGAAAAGCCCTATAGAAATGGATTGAAAACTCCAAATATTGTCAGGCAGCAAATCCTTCCCAACATAATGAACCACTCATGACAACACCTCTACCAGGTAGGCCGTGGGAAAAACGGGTGGCAGACATCTGCAAAGTAAATATAATAATCATCTGGTGGTAGTGGACTACTTTTCCAGATATATTGAACAGGCAAACCTGCCTGACGCCACAGTGAGGTCACGCCTCAGCAGTATCTTTGCCAGATGGGGATGTTCCACAACTTTAGTAACTGAGAACGGACCACAGTTCAGTGGGCGACAATTTCAACAGTTTGCTGAAGCGTATGATTTAACACATCACAACAAGCCCCAATTTTCTGCAGGCCAATAATGCTGCTGTAAGATGTGAGGACAGCTAAAAACATTCTGAAGCAAAGGAATCCGTCTCTCGCTCTTCTCAGTTACAGAGCCATGCCCATCCAAGCTACAGGACACAGTCCAGCCCAACTGATGCTGGGTCGTCAGCTACAGACCCCCATCGCAACTGTGGAGGAGAAACTTTTCCCGCAGTGGCCTGATTTTGCCCTAGTGAGAGCAGCTGACTCAAGGGCCAAGGCTGCTTATAAACGCCACTATGACAGGCAACGCCCTGGCAGACCACTCCCTCCGCTTGAATCAGGCGATCCCGTGGCTGTCAAATGTGACAACGAATAAGGATGGACGCTACTGTTGTGAACACGGCACCCCCAGGTCCTACTATGAGCAGACCACAGGCAGGATCCTCTGTCGGAACAGATGACATCTTCGTCTTCTGCGCCCATCACTGCCACAGGTGGATCTTGTGGGGGGTGAGGACGGGGAAATGCGGAACAAGACAGTCGTGGAGAACATTCTCCCATACAGGTTCCAGTTACCCATCCAATGATGTCCACAGCTGTCAAAACTTCAAGAGGCTGAGAGGTGAAAAGACCATCCCACTTTAAGTCACTTAAATATTTAGTGCTCAAGTATTATTTGTTGTAGACATTCTGTAAAAAGGGAATAAATAAATAATAGTAAACTCGGTTTTAGTTTTGTTATCATTCGGGAAAGTTATAGAAAATTTGTCTAATATATTTTCCTTTTTTCCTGATTGGATCAAAAGATAAAGATATACAATTCCTTAGGTTAACCTTTGCAAGTAAATCCTAAGTTTGTCGTGTTCTTCTTTAAGATACTCACTGAGGTGGGAGATGTAACGTAATAGCTCGGTGCTATTTAACTCGGTACAATAATCTTCCCGGACCAGAGTGTGGAGTGTGATATACTGATACGTACATGTATCCATTGGGAGCTGCTGTTGCCATTGTTATGCAGTTGTTCTGTGTTGGCAGGTTGTACTAAAATCAAACCCTCTGCAGCACATAAGGAGACTGGTTATTCAACATTACACATCCCAGTGGCGGATTGAATATAGTTATAACGGTTTTTGTAAGATTTACAAAAATATTTATGGACTCACAAAATGGCTGCTTAAAACTGATAGGAAGAAACTAGCATTGTGACAATATTAGTGTGTTACAGAATAGGTAGGTTTTGGCAATGAATAATTATGAGTAATTACTTTGGGCAATTAATAATAACATTATATCATGATTACCAAGTTTGGGGCACCTTCCAGGAAAACAATACTAGCCAAGTAGCTCAGTCTCAGTTAATGGTTATGATTACCTGCCTGATAAGGCTGAGGTAATTATGCAATAGATGAAGGAATAAGTTATTGGTGTTCTTTGAACAGCAAGTTACTACATATGTATGTGGAATAATAAAAACGACTTTCCAAAATACAAGAGTTTATTAACAAAAAGGATTTAACTTCCCAATCAAAAATGCTTTAATCAACAAACTCACTAAGCTAGTAACACACAACTAAACTACTAAGTAAAAGAAGAATGAATAATAAACTAACTACCAAAAGTAAACCAGGAAAATGGACAAATATGCAAAGAATAAGAAACAATAACCAATAAATTGGTCATGATGTCACAGTTCAGTATGAATATGTATGCTTAAAGATCAAGGCTTGTTATGAAGGATTTTGGAAGTGAATCTAAGTTAGTTTTAAATTAACTGTGATTAGGTTAAGACTAATTAGCACCTTTTGGTTTGTGTGCAAAAAAAAATCAATTTATAATGTAAAGCAGATATGAAGACAAAACATTATTTGGAGGAAGTAATGTTTCATTAGATAATCTGCTGAATTAGAAATCAATAACCTTTTGGAGAATTGATTCTTTTTTATGGATCGATCCCCCCAGTGATTGATCTAATTTCGTATTTTGACATACTGAGAAGGTTAGTTTAAAAAGTGACTTAAACGATTAGTTTTCTTGGTTTAAGCAATCTATTTTAAAGCAGATAAATATTTTAGAAACCGTAGGTAGCAGTCCACACTGATAAGAACAAGCGTGCTGAGCTGATGCATGTAGAGCAGGTAAGAGCCAATCCGCTTTAGCTTAGCACCAAAGAACAAAGGAAAAACTCCAATGGAATAGAGTAACTCATGTCGGATGATTTAAAACAACTTTTTATCAGTCAGAATCTGACAATCTGATCGGCCCCTTTTCGTGGGCAGCCTTCAGCTCAGCTGTGTCGGGTGAGCAGCTCTGGGTGACCAGCCGCTCTCTCTCTCTCTCTCTGGTATAGTCTGATCAACGATCAGCAGGCTGTTGTCTCTTTTGGATCCAAGGAGTTTCTTCCAGAACCCCCAGTCCAACATTAGCATTTTAAGTCCCACATCATCAATAACAATATTAATTGTTTATGAGCGCCTGTAGTCTACTGCAGCTAATTGTGGCACAAACTGGAAAAGTTTTGTTGTAAACACAACTGGAAGAGGGGGAAAGAAAAACAAATCTATAAAAAGGAGCAAGCTCACGTTACAGGACTATAAGTGCTCAAACCACTTATATATTTATTTAGATTCATTCTAAAAAAATTTAGACAAGCCAAGCTCAGGCTTATTCTTCGCCAGAAGTCAGTCACAAGTTTAGTTATCGGCAGACTGATCAATTTGGATCCATGGTTCCTTCAAAGATGCATTTCTTTAATACGCGAAGATAAGGACCTCATTTGCGTGTCCCCTCAATGTAGTGGTTGCCATGGGAAAGAGAGCAAACTTCTTCTGTTTCAGAGAGTTTGTTGAAACATGATATCATGTATTCAATCTGCGAAACTCTTGCTTATAAACTCAAAGTGAGTTAATGCATTGGATTTTATATGAGTATCTTTGTTCTTTGTATGTAGTTCCGTCATTCAGGTTTAGGGTCCAACACCTATTTGCATAAATTCAGATGGCGATTTTCTTTTGACCAGGCTTTGTATATAAAACCCCTGTTGATCTTCTGGTCATTTCCACTTATTTTTCATTAGAAACCGAATTTATTTGTTTTTTTACTTATTTACCTATTTATTTAGATGTTCTATTACATTTTTCATATGAATTCAAATATATATACTTACAAATGTATCTTGTATGGAAAAAAAAAAAATTTCTGAACTGGATTTAGCCATTAGTTCCCTAAGAAATTAAATAAAGTTGTTTTGTATGCCAAGATAAAAAAACTTTAGTCCTTCTGCTTGGGTCCTCCTTCTTGGGTTTTTGATCGACCTTAGTTAAACCAGGCTTAGGTGACAGGCTTTGGTACTTTTACTTTAAGTTTTTGCTATATATCCTTGTCAGTCACTAACAGCTACAATATGAAATTGCATTCCTTGCCTGGAGAATCTAAAAAGAAAAAAGAGGTGTGGATCTTGTGTTGGTCTATTACATAGAGCTACGATAAAATACATTTAATAGTATTTGGAAAAACAACAGTAACAAAGGTCATGAGGAATAAATACTTTTTTATGGCAAAGCAAAATTGCATAACTTATCATTTCTAAATGTCTTTTTGCACCCAAGATCCTAAGCTGAACCTTTAAAATTCATCTTGTATGCAAGGCGACTTTTGATACACAGAGGGCCAAAGCCTTCTAAAGAAGCGAAAAAAGCAATGTTTTTACTTGCTGCACTTCACCTTCAAGAAATCCAGTTCTCCAGTGATATCTACAAATCAGAAACTGTGGAAAGAAAAAGAGCCGCAAACTTTCACATAAAAATAAAACTGGAAAGAAGTGAGGCCCAAAATGTTTCAGTACGAGAGACTGATATGGAAGTTTCTGCTGATAAAGTAGATTGCCAAGTATTCCACTGTTTGGTAGATAGATCTATTGTCATTCCTCCAATTAGAGAAAATTTAAATGTTGGTAAGAGGCCATCATTCAGATTTTACATTATGTGGCATTAAAATGATTTCTACACCCAGAAAGTAAATGTCACTCTGGCTTCTCCGCCCTTTTCTTTTCTGCTAATTCCTTGTGAAAATATGTTGCCAAAAAATGGCATGGTGTCTTGCAGAAGACCAACTTGGGGATAGGGCAAGGGGATGGATGTGCAGAATTGGGGTGCAAATGTTGATTTATTCTATTTTTTGCTTTGTCAAAATTATACATAAAATGGAAAGTTGGACACACTTATTGTTCTGTGAAATTTACCTTGCCTATATTTTCATTAACTTACAGTGAAAAAAGATAAAGTAGTTCTGTACAAGTTGTAATTGAACGTGTTGATGTTGGTGATGATCTCACTTCATGCATGTGGAGGATTGGTTGATTTTTCCCGCCCTGTTGTGTTGAGCCTACTAAAGTTGCTCTTATTCTGTTATGACTGTACGATTTTACTCAATAGGTAGGACAGTGTTGGTAAGAACCTAATAGAAAAAAATTCCTCAGCCTCTTCACTGCCCACATGTTAACAATGCAAGAGTTTTAATGACTTTGCCTTAAATTTGGACTTTTCTTTCTTTTCCAAACACCTTATATGTTACAGCCCTTGGGTCTAGGCAGTAGTCGAGTTGTAAAAACATTTCAGGGGGGATGGTCATTTTTTTCGCCTATTAAAAAAATCTGGATATCAATTTAAAAAAAGGTGGTATTTGTAGAGTATTTTGTATCGCCGAATTGGCCGGAATGTTAGGGGACTACAACTGAATAGCCTGCATTAGAATTAAACAAGATCGGGTGAAATGGAGGCTTTATATATCTGGGAAGCAACGCCGATACCAGCACCTTGCAAAGAAGCCTTAGGAAATAATTTCAGTGCAGAATAAGTTTTTTCGTGCAAACTAGGCCTATACAAAACAAAGTATTGGATTAATTTAACATGAAAGACCAAACAAAATTAGTTATTTCTATTTTATTCATCCTAAAATGTTTGTGTTGCCTGCACGGGCCCTATTGGTGAGGAAATGATCCTTGTGAAAAATACTTCATAGGCCGGCTACTGGTAAAATACTGTAATTAAGATAAACGAGGCCTAATCTGTTCCACGTTCACCACGGTCATGATCATAAAAGAAGGGGGGAAAGCAGTCACATTCGTCCTGATTATGACCAAATGTCGGCACTGTCAGATGAGCTCTGACAAGGTGCACCAACTTAAATCAATGGGCTGTCTGAAGCAGATTGTGCTACTCTAAAGCACAAGCCGCATGTGTGTCTTGACTGAATGACAAGTCATGTATTTTAGCAAGCTAATTAACAAGAGAGATGTGGGGGGGGGGGAGGGGTCGCCCGTTCATCTTAGCTAGTTTGGAGGGTAGCATCCTGGTATCTGTGCGTACACCTGTGGCAAGTCAGGTGCTCTTTAGATAACAAAAAGCAGGCTAGGTTAATTGAGATTAATAGCGCACCTGTAATTTTTTTCTTTTTAAAAAAATCCCGGACATCCTGCTGACCAGCCGCTCGTTTGGGCATGTTTGCACTTCTGTAATGCAGCTTTTGCCGCTCTCTAGGCCATATGGTGAACCCCGAAAATGTATTTAGAAATGAATCTCATTCCGACCTCTGGCATCTACAAACTGTTTACTTCATAAAATAAGTACGTTTGCACTTAGTTCAAAAGTAAAAGTTCCCCTTCTGTAATGCCGCAGTTTTTTTATGATCGATGTTTTAATCGGGACTAGTTTGTTTTCGCCGTAGTGAGAAAGGAGTGATACGGCTGCTACGTACCCGTTTTAGACCAATGTGGTGGCAGAGTTTAACCAATGTGATGACGTATGCGGATATGGAGACAGCTGGTCATGATGAAAACTTCTTTAAATCTTTTACAAAACCGAGTAAAAACATGTAAAATGTGTTACATTTAACCTCTATTGATGATTTATATTTCCATACAATATTTACTGTAAAATGGAAGGGATGGAGATGGAGGATGTGACTTTCACTGGTGGTAATAGCAGTCAGAGATTACAACACCTACAATGAAAGGACTTAAACTGTAGGTTGGGGACAATACTAGTTTCAGAGAAATGAAATTTCTCTCTGGGATAAATAAAGTATTTTTTTATTTGAAATTAATCGAATTTTAAAGAAGCATTTTGGCAGGAACAAAGGTCATAGAGTTCCGTATAGATGTTTATGTAAAGCTAAGTTTAAGGTCAAGACCAAATTAGATTTGTACCAAACTTGAACACCACAGAAGCCCACTTAAATGTACACCCCCCGCGAGCAGTGATTGATTGGCATTTTATTAGATTTTCACAACTGTTTCCAATGTCATCTGTTTAAGAGATCTTTCAGATTGGAAATGTAAAAGGACCAACTCAATAAAGGGTAAAAGTCTTCCTGTATTTCCCACGAGCTGTTTTTTAAAACCACACTGGGAACATATTTTTCCTGCTCTGCAGCAATAATGCTTCTGCTTTTTCTTGACCAGTTACCATGGTGAATCAGGGTATCAGAGCTCCATCGTTGATGGCTTTTTTTTTTTCTTTCTATTTCTCACACACTCACACACTCCCTCAACGATGAACATACTTAAAGCTGATTGAGCCGCCTCTAAATAAATTGTTTCGGAATGGAAAACTGGATTTTCTCATCTTGTGTTTTTCGTCAGGTTCAAAGTAATTCTCAGAACTCGTTAAGCCCATTTTCGGTGCAAAATCTCAGGAAACAGGCACACACAATTACAGTAATATGTTAAGCTTTGCCATCTTGTCTCACAGGTTTGCTCTGCAGGGGAGCAGAGAAACGACTCCGGCTGCTGTTCTATTTTTCTATCAGTGGTGCTGATGAGGAGTCTGTAGTCACAACAAGGGATGCCTGTGGTCTGTAATGGAAGATGCATTATAATGGCAAGATTAAAACACTACTGATGGGTAGTTTATCTGTGAACACTGAACTGGACCCTAAAATCTGCTTAGATAGTTACATTTTTTTCCTATTTGGTCATAGATTAGTAATGGATAACCAATATTGAACAATAATCCAAGATGATTTCTCATTATCATTACTAGGCATTCTGCACATTTGCGCAAACTTTAAAGAGCTTTTCCAAAGTATTCCCACCCATTGAAGTGTTTCACACTTTGTCAAGTTATTAATCTAAACTTTAGTGCAGTTTATTCAGAATTGTATGGGATGAACCAAATGAAAATCTACACTTAAAGATTGTTTGTGTCACAGAAGGAGTCGCGGAAGGACAAGGATAGAGTTGAACTCAAATACTGAGGAATGACTGGAGAATGACATTGGATGCACGTTAAGATTTTATCCTTGCCCGTTATGATCGATGAAAGCGATGGTTTGAACTTCTTCCTTCTCGCTCTGCTCTTTGGTCTTGCTTTTCAACTCCTCTGGGACTTGGGGTCGTAGTTAAGGTATTATTTCAGATTTTGAGATGCTAATCAGCTGTAAAGACATCTTGTGACCACAGTTACACTTCATAACAACCTCCGAAAGCCAAAAGGTAAGAGCGAAAATCCTTACAGCTACACAGGATCCAAAATCCAGAGGGAATCATTGTCACAGGTCAGCTGACTGGGAACAGCTGTGGAAGGGAACAAACCTGCAAGATGAGTGAAGGTGAGTAAAAAACATTAAATTATGGCCTGGTTCACACGGCAAGATGGACCATGCCTGTTGCCACATAACAAACTTTAAAAGCAATGTAAAGAAAAATACATACAAGAGTTAACAGTATGGTGAAGGGGTCTGCTTATGAAAAAAACTGTATTTTAAATGAAGTCTTTTCCAAGTTTTTGATCATTTGGCTCGATTTCTTCTTGGTTTTGCAGGGTATATTCTTCTAAGGCATATTGCTGTCCGTCATCTCGCTCTCTGATTGGCTACAAGTCACATTCCACAGCCTGGATGCTCGTTTGTCCCCTGAACACACCACACCCGCTGTGATTTGGGGCTAAATACAGTCTAACATGTTTGAAAATTCACTATTTGTGATCAAAGCAGTGCTGGCGTCCTTCTGAGTAGACCAGAGTACGCTGAACACACCACACACGGCAGGACTATCTAGTAAGATTATCTTCAGAGCCATCACAATACCCAGGGTTTCCTTATTGTTGTCGTAAGAGGAGAATTGAGTCACAAATTGGCATAATTATCCTGCAGAGAGAGAGAGAGAGAGAGAGAGAGAGAGAGAGAGAGAGAGAGAGAGAGAGAGAGAGAGAGAGAGAGAGAGAGAGAGAGAGAGAGAGAGAGAGAGAGAGAGAGAGAACATTGATCTAAGAAAACTAAACCTTAAGGCCCAACAAGCAGAACACGAGAATGAATTTTACAGGCTACATACAAAAAATGAACATCAAGACCTTTCAAGCAATATTAATAAAGGAACTGAATAGAATATTTCAAGACCTAATGAAATTAAACTACACAACAAGGAAATGGGAAAGACATAAATGCAATAGAACCCAAACATCCAAGGATCATGACATAAAAGGAATATTGGACCTGAGTGCAATATGCCTTGGTAAAAAAATGGTGGCGGCAGCATCATGCTACCTGGATTATTTAAAAAAAGATTTTAGTGGACAAACGCTGGTCAGAATTGGCGGAAAAAATAGAATGAAAGGTGGGAGGACAGGGTAAGGCTGTATAAAAACCTGTTAGAGTCTTGAGACTGGGAGGGTGATTTACCTTCCACCAGGACAAAAGCCCAAACCAAATACCAGGTACCTGACCACCTTGGTGCCCTAGGCAAGATTGTTGCTGATGCCTCATTGCATCACAGTCAATTTCAGTTCTTATACAATAACACAGAATTAGTAGGCATTTTTCCAAACTTTTATTTATATATGAGAATCTGATGTGTTGGTACTCTGTGACGGGGTAAGCCGTATTGTGTCATTTCCTGTTGTCACTGTTGTGCTCCGTGGAGCTGTTTGGTGTTCAGACTCTCTTGAATTGATCTTATTTTCTCTGTGCTGAGGCCTTTCTAAGTTATTTTAACACACAAGCACACTAAAACACACGTTTTGTGGTGGTGTACTTTACGTTTTGGGAACTCCTTGTGTTTCACACAGCTTTTCTTGGGGTGGTAAGGTCTCGCTAGCTCAGTTAGCTTAGCTTCATTGCGGCTATGGCTACTCTTCTCTCTCCTGTCTCTAACTCTTCTCTTCTCTCTTGCTCTCTCTGTCAGATGTTTAGTTACTTCCCTGCCTCCTTTAGTGATAATGGTAACTTTAATAAATGTAATATTTTTGTAGCTTTGGAGGCGAGGGCATCAGAATTAGAAGCACGGCTCCGTGCTGTTGAAAAACCAGCAGATAGCCGAAGCCCATTAGCCAGCGCGGAGCCAACAAGGGTAGAGCCCCCTAGCCGTCCTCTGGTAGAGCCTGCGCAGCCGGGACTTTAGGCCGGCTGGGTGACTGTACGTAGGAAGCATAGTTCTAGGACCCAGCCCACGGGCCACCACCAACCTGTCCACGTTTCTAACAGATTTTCCCCGCTCAGCGACACACCCGCTGAGAAGCCGACCCTGGTAATTGGCAGCTCCATAGTCAGAAACGGGGCATTAGAGACACCACTGACCATAGTCAAATGCTTGCCAGGTGCCAGAACGGGCGACATCAAATCCTACCTGAAACTGCTGGCTAAAGATAAGCGTAAGTAAAGTAAGATTGTTATTCACGCTGGCGGTAATGACACCCGGTTACGCCAATCGGAGGTCACTAAAATTAGTGTTGCTTCGGTGTGTAAGTTTGCCAAAATAATGTCAGACTTGGTAATCTTTTCTGGTCCCCTGCCTGATCGGACCAGTGACGACATTCCATCAATGGTTATCTGGGTGGTGTCCTGCAAACGATGTGGGCTACATTGATAACTGGCGAACTTTTGGGGGAAAACCTGGTCTGATCCGGAGAGACGGCATCCATCCCACTTTGGATGGAGCAGCTCTTCTTTCTAGGAATATGGCCGAATTTATTAGTCCTCCAAAACACTGACAATCCAGGGTCCAGACCAGGAAGCAGAGTCGTAGTTTAACCCACCTCTCTGCTGCTTCTGTACTGTTACCCACCCATTACCCTATAGAAACATTGTCTTGCCTAAATGGATTAAAAGTTAAGCCAACAAAAGCAAATTATGGAAATCTCATAAAGAAAAAAACACTTTGACTGAACAGAGAAATAAATCTATTAAATTTGGTTTAAACATAAGATCTCTCTCCTCAAAGACTTTATTAGTAAATGACTTGATTTGTGATAATCACATTGATTTGCTTTGTCTCACAGAAACCTGGTTGCAGCAGGAGGATTATGTCATTATAAATGAGTCAACTCCTTTCAGTCATTTAAATTTTCACATTCCTAGAAATACTGGGCGAGGAGGAATTGCAACCATTTTTCTTTCTGATTTACTAATTAGTCCCAGACCAATTGATAGCTACAGTTCTTTTGAACATCTAACCCTTAATTTTCCTCATCCAAGTTGCAAAACATTAAGACCATTTTTGTTTGGGGTTTTGTATCGTCCACCAGGCCCTTACTCTCAATTCTTGGATCAGATCTCACATTTTTTATCTGATTTAGTATTAAATACTGATAGGGTCATTGTAGTGGGGGACTTCAATATTCATGTGGATACTGAAAGTGATAGCCTAAATGCACTTTAGTGCTATTTTAGACTCAATTGGCTTTACTCAAAAAGTACAGGGATCGACCCACTCGGGAAAACACACTTTGGACCTTGCACTGACATACGGTATTGAGTGTGAGGAAATGGCAGTCCACCCACATAACCCGGTCCTGTCTGACCACTTCTTAATAACTTTTGAATTTACTTTAACTGACCATCTTAAATCTGAAAGAAAATTTCATTATAGTAGAACGTTAAGGGGTTAAAGCAGAATACTAGGAAGTTGGAGAGAAAATGGCGCTCTACACATCTAGAGGATTCCTATTTAACCTGGAATAACAGTCTACTGCTATATAAAAAGACCCTTCGACATGCTAGAACAGCATATTTTTCATCATTAATAGAGGCGAATAAAAACAATCCTAGGTTTCTTTTTAGTACAGTTGCCAGACTTACAGAGTCAAAGCTCTGTTGAGCCACCTATTCCCCCAGCTCTAAAGCAGTGATGATTTTATGGGATTCTTCATAAATAAAATTAATTCTATTAAAAATAAAATCATTGGCATCCTCCCAAACATTATTACTTCTTCCTCAGTAAATGAGGCAGCATCGGAAAGAACTGTAGTACCTCATTTGTGCTTAGGCTGTTTTGATTCAGTCGAGCTTTCGGGATTATCAAAAATATTAGCCTCATCTAAACCTTCAACTTGTATGTTGGACCCAATCCCAACCAAATTATTTAAAGAAGTGTTCCATTTGGTTCCTGGCCCCATTTTGGATATGATGAATCTATCCTTAGTAAACGGATACGTACCACAAGAATTTAAAATAGCTGTAATTAAACCTTTACTCAAGAACCCTTCCCTTGATTAAGATGACTTAGTGAATTACAGACCTATATCTAACCTTCCTTTCTTATCCAAAATCCTGGAGAAAATTGTTGCTAATCAAGTCTGTGAGCATCTAAACAGTAACGAGCTGTTTGAAGAGTTTCAGTCAGGTTTTAGAGCTCATCATAGCACTGAAACAGCACTGGTGAAGGTTACTAATGATATTCTCATGGCCTCAGATACTGGACTGGTGTCTGTTCTGGTTTTGTTAGATCTCAGTGCTGCTTTTGACACAGTCGATCATAATATTCTCTTAGAAAGGCTTGAACATGTTGCAGGGATCGAAGGAACAGCACTAGGCTGGTTTAAATCATATTTGTCTGACAGATTCCAGTTTGTTCATCTAAATGATAAATCTTCACTCTCAAGGGTTAGATGTGGAGTTCCACAGGGTTCTGTGCTTGGACCAATTCTTTTCACCATATATATATACTCCCAATTGGTAGAATCATTAGACAGCATGGGATAAATTTCCACAGCTATGCCGATGATACACAACTATATTTATCCATAACTCCTGATGAACCCAGTAAGTTAGGTAGATTACAGGCATGTCTGGAAGACATTAAAACATGGATGAATCTAAAGTTTTTGCTTTTCAATTCTGACAAGAAAGAAGTTGCTGTCTTTGGACCAGAAGTTCTAAAAAAGAAACTGATTAGTCAATCACTTCATCTGGATGGCATTAAATTGGCCCCCAGTAATAACGTAAAGAACCTTGGCGTTATTTTTGACCGAGACTTGACATTTAAATCCCATATTAAACAGGTTTCTAGGATTTCCTACTTTCACCTCCGAAATATTGCTAAAATTAGAAACATCCTGTCCAGGAGTGATGCTGAGAAACTAGTCCCTGCATTTGTTATCTCAAGGCTGGACTACTGTAATTCTTTACTATCAGGTAGTCCACAAAATGCCATTAAAAGCCTTCAGTTGATCCAAAAAGCGGCAGCAAGAGTTCTGATGAATTTTAAAAAGAGAGATCACATTTCTCCTGTTTTAGCTTCCCTTCATTAGCTCCCTGTTAAATCCAGAATAGAATTTAAGATCCTTCTTCTTACATACAAAGCCCTTAATAATCAAGCTCCATCATACATCAGAGATCTGATTGTTCCATATGTTCCTAACAGAGCACTTCGCTCTCAGACTGCAGGTTTACTTGTAGTTCCTAGGATTTCTAAAAGTAGAATGGGAGGCAGATCTTTTAGTTATAAGGCTCCTCTCCTGTGGAACCAGCTCCCAGCTTTAGTCCGTGAGGCAGACACTCTGTTTACTTTTAAGGCCAGGCTTAAAACTTTCCTTTTTGATCAAGCTTATAGTTAGAGTGGCTAAGGTCATCCTGAGCTACCTCTGTAGTTATGCTGCTATAGGCTTAGACTGCTGGAGGACAGACTTACCAATTTTCTTCACTCTGCTACTTCCTTTTCTCCTACTACTCTCCAGTTGTATTACAGTACATTCTGTTATTTCGACTGTTAACTTTGTTTTCTCTCAGTGTTTTTCTCTCTATAGAAGATATACCTGGTCTGGTATCCTGCTTGGCTGCAATGCCCTGTTGGACGGGGGGCATCGACTGGGTTTCTTCCTGTTAAAGGGGAGTTTTTCCTCTCCACGGTCGCTACATGCTTGCTCAGTATGAGGGATTGCTGAAGGATTGCTGTGGTTGGAATGTCTGCCCAACCTCACGCCAATGACTGACGCAATCTGCTGGGATTCCTTAAATAGGAAACTTTTTAACTGATTGGAATGTTTGTATAAATGTATTGAAAGGACTTCTTGTTAAGTGCCTTGAGATGACATCTGTTGTGAATTGGCGCTATATAAATAAACTGAATTGAATTGATGCTGTGGAACTAAGGGTGGGGTTAAAATATATCAAAGTGCATCTGAGTCGAGAAAAGTCTGTAGGTCCGACATTTTTTATCACAGGTAATTTCACAAGTGCTCAATTTAACCTAATTGCAAAGTAGCCTTCATTTGGACAAAATAAGATTGATCATGATTGCAGCAATTAAGATCAAACACTAACACCGAAAAGATTATTCTCAAAAAAACATAAACAAATTACATTCACAGGTAACAGTTGAACTAAGTTGATAATGTGTTGTTAAGACTTTTTATTTGATTGATGCAAAACCTGGAAAACAAAAAAAACGTCTGATTTTATGGAGAAAACTTACCTATATGATCCAAACACGAATTGTTTTTGTTATGAGAAAGATTCATGAGGAGCCTATTTAAACCAAAAATCGTCTGGCTGCTTAACTTCTTCACATTTAGTTGTAAATTATTTTAAATGAATCTATTTTAACACTGTGATAGATAGATAGATAGATAGATAGATAGATAGATAGATAGATAGATAGATAGATAGATAGATAGATAGATAGATAGATAGATAGATAGATAGATAGATAGATAGATAGATAGATAGATAGATAGATAGATAGATAGATAGATAGATAGATAGATAGATAGATAGATAGATAGATAGATAGATAGATAGATAGATAGACTTTACTATCCATTTACATGGAAAACTGTCTTGCTGTACCTTGTCCACAATCATAAAATAATCATAAAAAGTCACTCTGTACAATGCAAGAACACTTTAAAAAATTGAGTTTACCCATTTAATTATCATTTTTTTTCTTTTGTATTTTCTATTTTTTCAAGATTTTTCATTTATTTATAAATGTTCATTGTTGCCACAGACTACACTAGTAAATAATTGTCTTAGAAATAATGATTTGCAATGTTTCTTGTGTTATCATGTCTGGACAGTCTGGACTTAATTCATTGCAGTAGACATTCTCCGTTTCTCTGCCTCTCAGCGGTGCTGCATTAGTCGGCTATTATCACATTAACTCTGACAGGACTAAGTGCACACATACACACATGCACGCATGCACAAATTATAAATAAAAAATATATAATATAAGTTAGGGGTAACATCAAGTTGAGTCGCATTTGGCTATTTCTGAAAAAAACAATGCTGCTATTTCTCCAAAACAAGTTAACTAGCAAATTAACAACGATCCATAATAACTACAATTATTTTGTCACATTAATATTATTTTTGTTCACTTCTTGTGGTGCCCTAACGCACTGCTTCCCAAATAGTGGGGCTCAGGCAAGGGGACTTTTGTCTTTATTCGTGCTTGAACGATAAACAAGCCTCCAGTCACTAGGTGGCAGCAGTGTTCAAACTAAGCCACAGGCTGCCTGTTCAGTCTTTATATAGTCTATTGTTCAACCCAGCAGAAGTAGTCTACACGCCATGGCGAAAAACTCACTGAAACTAGGACGTCCTCAAAATAATAATAAAAAACCTCGAAGCTTAGCGAAAGGCTCAGGGCTAGCGATGTTTGTGAAACGGGAGAATAACCCTTCTATAAGTTCTGTCAGCTCACGGGCTGTAAGGTCTGCAGCAATGTGAGAGCTAAACACAAAAACAAAAACACTGACAGTCATGTATTTCAGTGGAGTCTGGGAGATCTCTTTATGAGACATGTTTTAATGTTGAGTTCAACTAAGGCATTTTAAAGAGAGATTTTCTTTTATAAAATGTAAAAAGCATGAGTGTTTTGTACATGTTTTAATTCTTTTAAAATGATATTCACAAATATTTTCACAAATAACATTAAGCATTTCCCTAACAGTAAATGTGGGTGTCTTTGGCTATTGATTTCTTAAATTATTTTCATTTACTACATAATTATACACTTTTTGGTTTAATCAATATGATCAGAATCGGAAAAATCGGAATTCAGAAAAATGTAAATTGAAAAATCTGAATTTGGGAAGAAATAAAACAGAATTATTTATATTATTATATGTATAATTTATAATATATTAAATATATTATTTATCATTAGTATTTAATGATAAATAATATATTGTTTGAAAAGGAAGAAGCTGATGAAGCTGACAAGTAACCAATGTTTACAGTTTAAAAAGCTTTGAAAGTTACCGTTTAGTCAAAGAAAAGCACGTCCCAGTGAATCAATTGTGCCTTTTCTCTTCTGAAAGTCACAGGATGAGCAGTTTTGATCAAATTTTAACTTTTGAGTTAATAAACTGAACTTAGAAATAGTGTTAAGACTGTTAATCAGAATGCTGGTGCCAGTGGTTTGTACAGATAAATAATTAAATACGATTAGGTTCTGAATAGTATTTCAATTCGGGGGGGAGTGAAGAAATCTATGTTCCCTTGGGGAGCATGACAGAAAATAATTAAGAAACAACTGCCCTAACGGATGTCGATGCCCTTTGCATTTTCCTATACTGCCTATGCCAAGGCCCTGCCATCTACAGTAAGAGCTACAGTGTGATGGTTTAGAACAGAGGTCACCAATTGGTGGACTCTGGTTACAGTAGGCAGCATATAGCTCTGATGCACCTACACAAAGAGAGTGAAAGAGAAAACCCAGCAAGCGATGAGGTGAAGAACTGCTGGTCTAACAGCTTGGAAACAGTCATGGTTTGCTTTAAGACAAGAGAGTGACATATTCAAATCAGACTTTTATTAAAGGGCAGATTCTTATATGGTAATTCCTCCACCAGGGAGTCAGTCTGCTTTATTTGTTCAGAGACTGTGGCAGTTATTGCAATGTCTGCATAAAATGCCATTATGGAGGACATAATATGACAGCTCATACACAATCAAAGCTGAAGTGATTGTACAGAAAATAACAGGATTAAGAGAGCAATCACAGAATTCATAAGAATTTTTGGCTCCTCAGCAGAGTCGAACTGATCTTGGGCTTAAAGTTGCTTGGATTTTTTGCCAAAATAAGACTTTCTTAACTCACCCATTGTTAAAGAGTTTGAGTGTGTGGCTGAAACCTTTCTACTGTAAAAAGGTCAAATAAATCCTATCATAGGCATCATCACTTGCAAAAACAGATGAAATAATAACCAGAGATGTACTGAAACAGTTGAATATGACACCTTGTCTAGGGTCAGCTGTAAATGACTATGGCGCTGACACTGCACAGCTTCAGCACAGAAAAAAGTGACTGTAGATGGCATGTATTGCTGTTGTTTAATATCAAATGTGAAAGAGAAGAAAGGGTCTCAAGGATTTTGTCAGTTCAATTCAATTCAGTTTATTTATATAGTACCAATTACGTAATAGCAAAGGTATTATTGACAAGATAGTCCCATCTGGGATTTAAAGGTTTCACTGCCTCATTCGAAAGCCTGTTGCCACATATTAAGCAGAGCGGGGGCTCAGTGCATGGAAATTGCCTGGGTTGTAAATTTATATTTTCAGTATGACTCCTGGTATTGTCTGTTAAATGTAGTTTTCTTTTTCTTGGAAGTTGTAGGCTTTTCTTCTGTCTCTTATTAGACCTTTTCCTTTTTGCATAAAAACTTGTCAGAGACCTCTGTTTTTATTAATTTTGCTAGCTTGTGGGTTTGTTTTTAGTGGTGACATATCACGTGACCAAGGCAACCCTTCTGACATGCGTCAAGAGTGACTTAAAGCCGAATGTAATGGACAGAATTCAGCCATTTTTCAAAATAACACATTGTTTGGACTCAGATAAGAAATTAATCGAAGATACTGTAAGTTATGTACTCTTTCTGTGCGGCCCACGGCCAGGTACCAAATGGCACATGGCCCGATACAGGTCCGGGGCCCAGGGTTGGGGACCTCTGCCTTAGATTAAAGCATATTCATGTATTAGAATGGCCCAGTCAAAGTCTACTGTTCACTGTATATAAGGATGGCTGACTCAAAGGTTTTATATATGACTGACTTGCTTCATAAAAAGTCAATTTGTCTGCCTGTTGAAAACAAAATCAAATGCTTCACCTTTTTCAGCTCTCAAATCCGAAACACTATAGTCTCTCTTGGCAAAGCTATATACACTTGTAAATCCAGCCACTCCAGGAGCTGAGAGACCAATCACCATGCTCTTATCTGTAATCCCATTTCATCAGCGAGAAGTACTTTCAGATAGAGCAGCCCCAATCAGTATAGAAGTGTCTTCCCATGGGAACCGTTGCAGTAACCATTAAAGGTGCAGGTAAGGCAGGTACGAAAATGGAGGCCTGTCTTCGTGTGGGCTGCATATAGTGCCTTGCAAAGGTATTGACATACTTTGAGATTTTCCACATTTTCTCACCGTAGAACGAGAAATTTTAGGGAATTTTGTAACAAACCAACACAAAACAGAATTAAACAGTCAAGTAGAAGAAAAATTAAGAGGGTTTTTCTATTTTTTAGAGATGAAAATCTGAAAAGGTTGACATTCATTTGCCCTCCCCCCACACTCCCTTAATCTTATGCTCCTCAAAGAATCCAGCACTAATAATCACTTACGTGTGATTTAATCATAATTAAATCACAACAAAAATCTAGTTGAGCTGTGGAGGCTTGAGACATTTGTTAGAGATCACTAGTAAACAAACAGCATTGTGAATCAGACTAAGGAACACAGCAAACAGCTGAGGGATACGGTGGTGGAGAAGTTTAATAAAAAGTTGGGTTGTAAGGGCATAAAGGGCGACTGTGGCTCGCTAGGTAGAGTAGTTGGCTTCTATCTGGATGGTTGTAGATTCGATTCCAGGTTCTGGTTGTTGCCAAAGGGCAAACTCCTCTGGTGAAATGTAAGCCAATCTGGAAGTGACTAAAATTGCAGTTCCTTCCTCATCCACTAGGCAGAATGGAGCAAGTTCCCATTGACTACCATGTTAAAAATGCCAACTTCACAGCAGAAATAAGCATGTTTACAGCCTGGTTCAAAAAAACATTTCAAGTTTAAAGTGGACATATCATGCTTTTAAACTCTTCCTTTTTGCATCTAAATCATTAAGTTGTGGTCTATATATAGTGGAATACTGCAGTTATTAGGTCAGAATTTTTTATGATAGTAGTTCTATAGGCTCCTCTTTTACCCCTGTTCAGAGGTGTATGAACAGGGTTTGCAGAATGACTCATTTTGGTGCGGTCCCTTAAAATGTGTAGCACGTGCTGCATACCACGCCTCCTCTCCAGGTCGCTGAACCTTCCACTCCACCCCATTCAGCCATTTTTGTAGTTTGATAGGGAACCGGCAACGTAGCGCAGCAGAAATTTTTTATTTGTCAATTTTTATTTTTTTTTGTCGTAAAAGACACAAGCAAAAAAGACGACCGTTTAATGACACAGTACCTTGTTTAAAAATAGTAATGTGCTATGCTTTACATCAGAACTGAAATACCACAGCTAAAACAATACGAACTTCAAAGCTATAAAAAGTGGGTTTTCTTACTATATAAAGAGAAAAGATTATACTAAAACCTCAGACGAAACAAGAAGGCGGGCTGAGCGCTCGGTTGTGAGGTGCTACCTACCCTCTAACTTCTCGCTGGCTAAGCTAGAAGCTATTTCATTTATCTGGTTGTAAGATTCAACTCTGTGACAGACACACACAGGGTAGCCAGCCACAGCTAGCCTCTTCAGAAGAGAGCCAGTTCTGTTTAAACTGGAGTCTCGGACCTGACCAATCAGGCTTTAGGCCAGTGTTAGAAACGTCCCCCCCTTATTAGAATACACTTCAGTAAAAAAAAAATTATGTGGAAATAAATCAATAAATAAATATGGAAATAAATCAATAAATGTGGAAATAAATCAATAAATGTGGAAGTAAATAAATAAATAAATGTGGAAATAAATAAATGTTGACATACATAATTACATTTTGTATTTATTCCCACATATATTTATTTATTTTCAATTCTATTTCCCCGTTTATTTATTTATTTATTTCCACATTTATTTATTTATTGGTATATTTACTTATTTACAGATGTATTTTCAATTTTATTTACTTCAATATTTATTTATTTATTTATTTACAAATGTATTTATTTATTTCTCTATTTATGTATTTACAAATATACTTCCACTTTCATTTATTTCCACATTTATGTAGTTATTTATTTATTTATTTCCACCTTTATTTATTTATTTCCACATTTATTTATTGTCAATTTTGGCAGAGATGGTCCTCAATACATACAAGACAGCCCTTTTTTATTTTAAGATTTTAAGATTTTAAATGATTTCAGATTAAACTATGATGCACAGAGGGTGACAGTGTTGGTTCTACTGGATCTAAGCGCTGCCTTTGATACAGTAGATCACACTATTCTTTTAACCCGTTTAAAACAGATTGGGCTCTTTGGTTCTGTTCACAAATGGTTCACATCCTATCTCACAGACAGGACTTTTATGGTAAGTTTAGATACCTGCTCCTCTAAGGTTCACAAGATCACATATGGTGTGCCCCAGGGTTCAATTTTAGGCCCAGTCCTTGTGCCCCCTCTTGGCAGTGTTTTCATAAGACATGGAATAAACTTTCATAGTTATGCTGATTATACAAAATTGTACATCTCAGTGTCTCCCGGTGACAACCGGCCAATGGATGCACTTTTTAACTGCAGTTTAGACATCAAATCCTGGAAGACAGAAAACTTTCTCCTGCTCACTATGACAAAACTGAAATTTTAGTCATTGGTCCTGAGGCCCAGAGAGAGAAACTCTTACCAAAACTACAGTCACTGTCATTTAATCCTTCTTTACAAGTGAAGAACCTGGGTGTGATTTTTGACTCTGAGCTGACTTTTATCCCTCACATTAAAAACATTACTAAAATAGGTTTTTATCATCTTAAGAACATTGCCAGAGTCCGCCCCATTCTCTCTAACAGTCCCCCCGTATGTTTTAAGGTTTAAGGTTTTTAAGGTTCTTTTAATGTTTTTAAGTATCTTAATGGTCTTGGCCCTTCTTATCTTTCAGAACTGCTTTTACCACATGAACCTTCTGGGCTCCTCTCGCAGCCGTCTCCTTGTCATCCCAAAAGTCCGGACACACACTCATGGTGAGGCGTCTTTCCAGTACTATGGCGCTCAGCTCTGGAACAGGCTGCTGGAGAACCTCAGGACCGCAGAGAACGTTCATGTTTTTAAGAGCAAGACTCACCTTTTTAGCCTAGCTTTTAATTGATGTATTATTTATTAATATTTGTTTAATTGCTCTGCATGTTTTACTTGATTAAATTGTATCAATGTTTTACACTAAATAATTCTAAATTTTATCAGTGTTAAAATGTTATCAGTGTTTTACTATTTAATCTCATCTACTCTTTATTTTAATCTGTTATTTTAATCTTCCTTCCAGTGTTTCCTCTGTGGGAGCCCTCTGCCCCGGGAGCGGTGGTCGGCTGTAGCTGCCTTGGTGCTCTCCAGGTAGTGGTTGGATGGAGGTGGGGTTCTCAGCCTTCCCTCCACTGGGCAGCCTGGGCCGGTGCCTTGGCTGTTGTTGTCGATCTGCTGCTGCAGATGCAGATGACTCCCCTGATGGCGTTTCCTTAATTGGCTCATCTGTACACAGCCCAATGTCCTTGTTAACTGTTGCTTTTAAGTGTGTGCGTGTATGGGAGATGGGTTGGGAGGAGGGGGGTATAACTGTGATCATGTTTTTGTTCTGGGTGGGGGTTGTATGTGGGGTCATTGTAAAGCACTTTGAGATGCTATTTTGTATAATAAACGGTTTATAAATAAAGTTTGATTTGATTTGATAAAAAACTTGGAGGCTGAGGCGAGGTGTGGGCTCAGGAGCCCAGAGGCGATGTGCTAGCGTCGGGTCGGCCACAGGAAGGCCACATGGGGCAGCCTAAGGAAAGCGGTGTGGAGCCGAAGGCTCAGTCAAGGAGCTGGCACAGGGGTCTGGAGGCGAAATGCTGACGTCGGGACTTGAAAGCACTGGCGGGGTGCTGGCATCGGAACCAGGAGGTTCAGAAGAGTTGTGGGCACAGGGGCACAGGGGCCCAGAGACGATGTGCTGGCTAGACTGACAGGCTGACTGGACAGGACTGGAACTGCGACAGCATCTGTTCTGAGGACCGGAGCGGGGGGGGGACGCCGCTCCCCTTAGAAAGAAATCCGACATATAACGTCCCACCAGTAAAGGAAGGTCCCATCCTCCATCTCCATCCCTTCCATTTTACAGTAAATATTGTACGGAAATATAAATCATAAATAGGCTTAGCCTATATGAAATAATTTCAGCATCAGAAAATGTTAGGTCTCCGCATGTTGAGCGAAAATAAACAGTCTAATAAAATTCTGGGGACAGGGGCACGAAACGCAATGATGCAACATTGTTTTTGCCTGAGAGTCGGCCAGGTGAACCCAGTTTTCGTTTCATCTCGTTCCGACCTCTGGCATCTACAAAGACTGTTTACTTCATAAAATCTATACGTTCGCACTGAGTTCAAAAGTAAAAGTTCTCCTTCTGTAATAGCGCAGTTTTTTTATGATTGGCGTTATAATTCGGGACTAGTTTGTTTTCACCGTAGTGAGAAAGGAGTGACACGGCTGCTACCCGTTTTAGATCAAGAGATGGATTTAACATGAAAGCCTACATGCTTTTACTCTGTTTTGTAAAAGTTTTAAAGAAGTTTTCATCATGACCTTAGCTGTCTCCATATCCGCATACGTCATCACGTCGGTTAAACTCTTCTTCTTCTTCTTCTTTTAGTTTATTGGCGGGTGGCAACCAACTTTAGGTGCATTTCTGCCACCTTCTGTGTGAGAGTGTAAGTCGTAGTAGGGAGAAAAATATATATTACACTAAATTCTATTTATTAATTTACTATTTTTTTCAAATTCAATTATTAATTTATAAACATCTAATCCTCCAATTAATATATTCCTTAAATTCAACTTTTCATTATCTTTCATCTTTAGTTTCCTTGATAATATTTTCCTATTCTTTATATATTTTTCACATTTGTATACTACATGCTCTACCGTTTCTTTATCCTTTCCACAATCACACATTCCTGTATTATGTTTTCCTATCATAAAGAGTGTACTGTTTAAACCCGTATGCCCCATTCTCATTCTTGAAATTATTACTTGATTCCTATTACACACTTGAATATTTTCCATTTTACCTACCTGTTTTTTAATATTATATAAATGTCTTCCTTTTTCTCTCTTATCCAATTCCATTGCCATTCTTCCATAATCTTCTTCTTAATATGTTCTTTTATTTCTGCCATACTATATGATATTTCCAACATAGTATTCATTATAGTAGCTTGTTTTGCATAAAAATCCGCTATTTCATTACCCTATATCCCTCTATGAGCTGGAACCCACATAAACCTAACTTCTGAATTAACCTTTTTTAACCTAAACAAACATTCAAATATTTCATATAAAACATCCATTCTTTTATCTGCTGACATTGTATTAATTGATTCTAAGGCTGACATTGAATCTGAACAAATAATACATTTCCTAATTCTGTTTTGCTCTATCCACTGTAAACTAAAAGAAATAGCTAACATCTCCACTGTATAGATTGACAGACTATTAGGTGTTCTACTTTTTTTTATATATACCTAAATTTGGAATCCAAAAAGAGAATCCTGTTATATCTTTATTTAACTCCTTTGACCCATCTGTATATATCGGAATGAACGTTCTATATGTTTCATTTAATCTTTTTTCCACTATATAATCCCAATTTCCTTTACCTTTCCATTTAATGATTTTATTCTGAATGTAAAAATCTACATTTACTTTTGGAAATAGCCAAACAGGTGTAACTGAATATAAGAATTTATTAAACATTTCTTTATTATTCAATTTTAATTCCTCCGCTAATTTACATGATTTCCATATCGTACTCTCATATTTCCTATTACCATAATTTCCTCCTTTTATCATCTCTTCTTTTATCATGTGTTCATCTCCTTTACTTCCCTGAACACTGGCCCAATAATTAAGTTTCAATAATTTAAATCTTAGATTTATAGGCATCTCTCCCATTTCAACTTGTAATGAAACTATTGGAGTAGTTTTCATTGCTCCACAGCATAATCTTAAAGCCTGATTTTGTATTATTTCTATCTTTTTTAATAGTGTTTTACTCGCTGAATTATATACTATGCTACCATAATCAATAATCGATCTAATCATTACTATATATATTTTCTTTAATGCTTTAGAACTAGCTCCCCAATCATTCCCTTTAAACATCTCATTATATTAATCACTTTTTTACACTTTTCTTCTATTTTATTTATATTTTCCTTCCAGATTAATTTTTCATCAAATATGACTCCCGAGTATTTGAAACTATGTACTTGCTCTACTATATTTCCATACAATTTAAGTTCAATTTTGATATCCCTTTTCTTTGTAAAAACCATACTCTTAGATTTATCAACTGAAAATTTAAATCCCCAGTTAAACGACCAATTTTCTACCTTTATTATTGCTTCTTTTATTTTCTTCTGTACATATTTAATATTTCTTCCCTTTTTCCATATAATACCATCATCTGCAAATAAAGCTTTACCAATATCTAATCCTATATCATCAAACACATCATTAATCATAATAGAAAATAACACTGGACTAATTACACTCCCTTGAGGAGTACCATTATCATCTTTATAACTTTTTGATATTCTATCCCCTATTCTCACTTGAATGAATCTGTTAAACAGAAAATCCTTTATCCAATTAAATGTTTTCCCTACAATTCCTAATCTTTTTAATTTAACCATTAATCCCTCTTTCCACACCATATCATATGCTTTCTCTATATCGATAAAAAAAACCAATATTAGACTCTCTTTATTATTCTGTGCATTTCTAATTTCACTTTCTAGACTCACTACTGGATCCATTGTTCCTCTACCTTTTCTGAAACCATTTTGATACTTAGTTAACTTTTTCTTACTTCCTAAATAATAATTTAATCTTTCTGTAATCAACCTCTCCATTATTTTTCCTATATGCGATGTTAATGCTATTGGTCTATAATTCTCTGGCCTACTTGGATTTTTTCCTGGTTTTAGTATTGGTATTATTAATGCCTCTTTCCAATTTTTGGGTAATTTCCCTTTATCCCATACTTTATTGTATAATTCCAATAGTTTATCTTTCATCTTATCCCCTAATTGTTTAAGCATTTCATAATTAATTTTATATTTTCCTGATGCTGATATTTTACTTCTTCTCATTACCCTTTCTAATTCAAATAATGAAAATGGTGCATCTATTGCTGTTGATCTTTGTTCTTCCTCTCCTTCTACAATATTCTTCTTTCTAGTTTCTTCTCTTCTTCTTTGCCTATTTTCTGATAAATTTGTATTACTATTTATCCCCACAAATGTTTTTACTAACATTTCTGCTTTATCTTCATTTTAAATAGCTATTTTTTCTCCTACATTAATTATTGGATATTTGTACTCTTTATAGACTCCTTTCATATTTCTTATCATTCCCCATATTTCACTTATTAATGTTGTTCTTCCTATTTTATCACAGAATTTCCTCCAGTTTTCTCTTTTTGCTCCTTTAATTACTCTTCTTACTTCTGCTTGTAACCTTTAATATTTTATTAGATTCTCAAAATTATGTGTCCTTTTTAATATCTTCATACTTTTATTTCTCTCCTAAATTACTTTTTCACATTTTTCATTCCCCCATGGAACATTTTTATTTTTCATGGTTCCTTTACTCTTAGGTATAGTAACTTCTGCTGCTTCAGTTTCGGTTAAACTCTGCCACCGCATTGGTCTAAAACGGGTATGTAGCAGCCGTATCACTCCTTTCTTACTGCGGCGAAAACAAACTAGTCCCGAATTAAAACATCGATCATAAAAAACTGCGGCATTACAGAAGGAGAACTTTTACTTTTAAACTAAGTGCGAATGTATTTATTTTATGAAGTAAACAGTTTGTAGATACCAGAGGTCGGAATGAGATTCATTTTCTAAAGACATTTTCGGGGTAAAGTGCAATTACATTACATTACAGAAGTGCAAACATGCCCAAACGAGGGGCTGATCAGCGGGATGTCCGGGATTTTTTTTAAAGAAAAAAATTACAGATGAGCTATTAAGCTCAATAATTAACCTAGCCTGCTTTTTGTTATCTACTGACCATCCGACTCGCAACAGGTGTACGCACAGATCCCAGGATGCTACCCTCCAAACTAGCTAAGATAAACGGGCGACCCCCCCCCCACATCTCTCTTGTTAATTAGCTTGCTAAAATACATGACTTGTCATTCAGTCAAGACACACATGCGGCTTGCTGAATCTGCACTAGATGTCGACTCTTTTTACACATCGAGCCATAATCGGCCAAGGAAAAACGATGACCTTGTCAGAGCTCATCTGACAGTGCCGACATTTAGCCATAATCAGGACGAATGTGATCAAGAGCAAGAAAAACTGTAGAAATAAAACATGATTACGAAAGTGTTTGGAAACTGCTATGAGCATGTGGATTAAGTGAGAGTTGTAATGAATAAAATAGAAATGACTCATTTTGTTTGGTCTTTCATGTTAAATTAATCCAATACTTTGTTTTTTATAGGCCTAGTTTGGACGAAAAAACTTATTCTGCACTGCAATCATTTGCTAAAGCTTCTTTGCAAGGTGCTGGTATCGGCTTTGCTTCACAGATATATAAAGCCTCCATTTCACCCGATCTTGTTTAATTCTAATGCAGGCTATTCAGTTGTAGTCCCCTAACATTCCGGCCAATTCGGCGATACAAAATATTCTAAAAAAATCCAACTTTTTAAAAATTAAAATCCAGATTTTTTAATAGGCGAAAAAAATTACCATCCCCCCTGAAATTTTTTACAACTCGACTACTGGCTACATCGGTGACAGAGCGGGCAGAGGCTGGAGCAGTGGCTGAAGGGCAGACTGAGACAGTAGCTGACAGGCTGAGTGGAGCTGGAACCAACAGGCTCGCTGGAGCACGGACAGGTGATGAGTGGACAAAACCGGGAGCACCTTGCTCCCCCTTCCCGGAAGCAGCTTCTTCACCTCGACAGTGCCGTTGTCGTAGATGAGGCGCAGGAGGAGGGCGGTACCTCCACGGGTCAATGCTGGGAGGACCGGACACCACCATGTCTGCCAAGTGTTCCAATCCCGGGGGAGCCAACCCCAGAGATCCCTGTGTGGGCTGGCGCTTCCCGGACATCTGCTGGGTTTAAGGGTCGGATCATTCTGTCAGGTTACATGTCTCTGGATGAGAGAAGGACCCAGCCGCAAACATGGTTAAAAAGGTGCAAAGAGTAGATTTATTGGAGGACCATGGCAGGAACAACGGGCAGGCAGGAAGACATGAAAACATCAATTATCCGACCAGGAAGGAAGAGACAAGACAGGGTAAATCTACCTAAGGTAAGGAGAAACAGGTGCGGGAGATTGGGAACACAGGTGCAGGTGATAAGCAGGGGCAAAGCGCTGGAGGTACTGACAGAGGGGTAGAAGATTCGCTCAACCGCGGTTTTCTGGCTAAAAGCACCCGCAAACCTCCATTACCTTCGGTTAGCTCCAGGTTAGATCAGTTAGCTTGTAGCTACATCGGCTAAGAGTTTGATGGGTGTAAATTATCCGCCCCCACCCTCCCACGGGTGATGTCAATGTGCCCTTGGGCAAGGCACTTAACCCTAAGTTGCCTACCGATCTGCGTATCGGTTTATAAATGTGTGCACATTTGTGAGTGTGACTGGGTGAATGTGGCTCCAGTGTAAAGCGCTTTAAGTGGTCTGCATGAATTGAAACGTGGCACATAAGTTCAGTCCATTTAAAGTAAGTAGGCATAGATTTTTTTTAAAGTGCTAGTTATATGGGTTTTTAGCCATAATTTCAAGGATGTCAGTGTTTCAGCAGCTTTGCAGTGGTCTGGAAGTATGCTCCAGAAACTGAAAGCTGCTTCCCCATCTTTGGTTCCAATTCTAGGGATGATTAGTAGACCTGAGCGTTATGAGGGGTTGGTCTAGTGAAAACAGATATTCCACATACTTTGGTGCTAAACCATTCGTTGATTTATAAACTAGTAAAACTATTTTGAAGTCTAATCTCTGAGCTCCAGGGAGCCAGTGTAAGGACTTTAGAACTGGGGTGATGTGCTTTACTTTCCTGGTTCTAGTGAGGAACACGAGCAGCAGCATTCTGGACCACCTGCAGCTGTCTGATTGACTTTTTAGGCAGACCTGTGAGGACACTGTTGCAGTTATCAATCCCACTAAAGATAAACACCTAGAAATTTTCTTCAGGTGAAAGAAGATTTACCTTGTTATTGCCTTTATGTGACCCTGGAGGTTCAGGTCTGACTCCATTACTACATCTTGATTTCGGGCCTGATCAGTAGTTTCTAGCTGTATTAAATGTAGCTGTGTGCTGACACTCGATCCTCCTTAGATCCAAAGATAATTACTTCAGTTTTGTTTCTGTTCAGCTGAAGAAAATTATGGCACATCCATCCATTGATTTGCTCAATGCATTCACTTAGGGTTTGGATGGGTTCAAAGTCACCTGATGACATTGTAATGTAAAGCTGAGAGTTATCTGCATAGTTATGGTAACTAATCTCATTAGTTGTTATAATCTTGGCTAGTGGGAGCATGTAGATATTAAATAGGAGGGGCCCCAGGATGGTGCACTGGGTCACCCCACATGTGATTTCTGTTTGTTCTGATGAAAAATTGCCTATGGACACAAAAGAAGTTCCTGTTCTTAAGGTAAGACTCAAACCAGCCAAGTACTGTACCAGAGAGTCCGACCCAGCTCTCCAGTCGTTTCAATAGTATATCATGGTCAACAGTCTCAAATGTAGTACTGAGGTCCAAAAGTACCAGCACTGTGGTTCTACCAGAGTCTGTATTTATGCAGATGTCACTGAAAACTTTGACGAGGGCTGTCTTGGTTCTGTGGAACTGAAACCAGACTGAAAAACTTCGAAACGGTTGGTCACTGTTAGGAAGTTATGTACAGCTTTTACAATAAGCTTGCTGATGAATGGAACATTAAAGATTGGCCTGTAGTTCTGCATTAACGAGTGGTCCTGGTTGTTCTTCTTTGGCAGTGGTTTGATAACTGTTGTTTTTAAAGCCTGGGTAAAGACACCTGACAGGAGGGATGAGTTCACTCTTTGAATCAGATCAGACCTAATGACAGGGAAAACTTTCTTTAGAAAAACTGTGGGTAAGATACCGAGGCATCAAGATAAAGAGCTTAATTGGTTAATGATTTAATCAATGTTTGTTTGGTATAGTTTTTGGAATTCAGACATTTTCTCTACATTGGTGTTGAGTGGGGATGGCACTGGTAATGGGTTTTGTACTGATGTACAGAGTGAACCCTCTAATTCTTAAAATCTTTCAGCAAATTCATTGCAAGCCCTGGTGGAATTTAGTTCAGGGTCTACTGTCACAAGAGGATTAGTTAGTCTCTCAACTTTTGCAAATAGATGATTGTTTCTGTTAATGTTTTCAGAAAAGAACCATTCCCTTGCATCTTTCAAAGTTACGTGATATCTGTTCAGTCTGTTTTTGATTTCATGGTGAAGCAGGAGTCAAGGTTTCCGCCAGTATCTCTTGGCTCGTCGACACTCCATTTTTTCACTACATACCAGTGGATCACCAGTCCATGGAGACTTCTGTCTACCTGAGACTACTTTAACTTTAGTTGGAGCAACAGTATCAGTGATGTCTTAAATTTTGGAGAGAAAGTTATCAGCGTGTTTACTGAATTTCTAGGATAAAAGGACTGATGTTGCAACAGGACCTCTAAAGACTGTTGACACTATACCAACCCCCCAGACCTCTAAGGTCCTCTAATACCAATCTACTCAGCATTCCTGGAATCAGTTGTTAAAATTATTAAAGAAATTAGCGTAAAGTTTTGATATGTAATGTAATCATGCTTTATTTTAGGATTACCATATTTTGATTTCCAAAAAAAGCACACTTTGCCCAGTCCTGAAGCACTTCAGTCATACTCTGTTTACTTAAAGAACACTTGATTTTACCATATTTAAAGTGTTCCTTCTCTTAGGTTAGGTAGAATTGTTAAATAACAAACTTCAGATAGGCTTTCACATGTCAACCATTACAAAACTGACTTTTGAAAAAAATAGGTTAATAGAAATGATTACTATTCTATATTAGCAAATTACACTGTAACAATAAGACCTCACTTTATAAGTCATACAGGAAAGAAATTAGACAGAAATCTGAAATAAGTTTTCTACTTCTCCTCCCTACTGGTTAAAGGTTGAATTACAATTGCTCGCACCGGGTTTGCAGATAACGATGTCGTCGACAATGTGGTGTATTTTGCATGTTTTTGTGAATGTATGATTATATGGAGTTAAATGGAGTTAAATCAGGGAATAATGTTTGTGTATTTGAAAGAAATATTTGAAACTGAAAATATGTAAGCTGAAAACGAAAGTCAAGTTTTTGTGAACTTTGAAAAACAAAAATTTTAGTTAAAAAATGGTCTTGAATGTTTATAGTAATTGAAATTTTAATGGTATTTTTATTTTGTAATTTTCTGAATAAACTTTAATTCAAAATGTTCAGTATTATAGTTTTTTGCAAGTTTAGGAATTTTTTTCCCCTTCAGTTTCAAATTGTATTTTTTTCAGATTCAGATCTTTCTAATTAAGGTCTAAAAAGTTTTTTTGGTTTCAGATTTTCTTCCAGCTTCAGATCCTTTTTCTACACTTTCTGATTCCTGTTTTTCAGTTTCAAACTTTTGGCCCTGATGTGGCGTGGTGGGCGGGGCTACACAGAGAGGGGAGGGGAATCATGAGTGGCAGCAGAAGCAGCAATTAATATAAACATTCAAGACCATTTTCATTTTATTTTGAACAATAAAAGCTTGACTTTCGTTTTCAGCTTTCATATTTTCAGTTTCAAATATTTCTTTCAAATACACAAACATTATGGCCCTGATTTAACTCCATATTGTGGAGTGATTTAACTCCATATGATTATTTCCTGTTCAGAAACACAGAAAAAAATAGGACTGTGCTTGCTACTTTTTAAAAAATGATTTGAAACTATAAAAATGACAGTTGCTCCACCCATCAGCTGTTGCCTTAAAGCATGTAGAGACTTCCCCCTAGCGCTTACCTGAACCACCAAAGTTGTTTACCACTGAGACAAGTTTGAAAGCAAAACCTTAAAGTGTTAATAAATCTTTACTGTTGCTTTAAGTTAGTAATTTGTTTGAAGGCAGCATAACACTCGCATGTGGAGACATTTGGATATCATGAATAATAATGAGTTAGACTCGGAATCCTGATGTTTCCCCCTACCCACTCCTTCGACGAACTCCAACCTCCTGAAACAGGAGCGAGAGAGCATTGTTACCACATAAAACGACACATTCATTTATACTAGAGACCACAGCAAATTTATTGAAAAAACGAGTGAATTATACCTATAATGTTCCCTAATAGGAGAGATTAGTGATAGCTGGGACTCCTCTCTAATTTGTTTTGGGAGAAAACCTGTTAAAGGCTGATAAAGACTTGAGACTGGTGGAGGTTTGCTTGCTTGGATGATAGCATATTCCTTGTGTCAAAAAGGAATGAATAAACATGCACTCCACATTTCTTTCAGATTTTTACTTGCTAAACAATTCAGAATTCTAGTTGTAACAGGATCAGATAAAAATAAGTGTAGGAGTTTTGCAGACTGAACCTTCCATGAAGACAAAATATTACATGAAGCACACCACACCTTCACCATGCCACATCACTGAGCAGATGTGATCGTGGACTCAGGTGGTCCTTGGGTTTTTCATTTCCTCTTTATGAACCAACATTCGCTAACCGCTCTGATTGCTGCTGATAAACGATCCTTCTATTGAATCTGAAAAAAAAATGTATGTGGTGTTGATGTGCCTGACACTCAAATTTGCAACACTTAAAAGAACAAATAAAAGATGGATAAAGAGTGCTGGTTTGGAAGAACTGAATAAAGGGAAACTGCATTGCTGCCACCTAGTGGTTACCAAGGTTACCAAGATCTCTAGTTCAACAAATAGACACGTCATGAAATACAGTCAAATTTAAGGAAAAAATGGCATTTGTGTGAAAAGAAAGCAACATGTAAGGTATTTATCTGTGGCTAAAACATAATTCTGTAAAAAAAATAAAAAATAAGGCAAACTCACTGTTCCTTCACACAACAGAGCCCATAGTCACAAAAGAAAATTTCCTAGAAATGTGGGATTGTTCAAGTTTTTATCATTAATGAGTAAAAGGTACTAACCTGTAAACAAGGCCGGATTAACCATAAGGGCAACTGGGCAATTGCCCAGGGGCCCACAACCTCTAAAGGGCCCAGGGCAGCAAGGGCAAAATGGTGTATCTGGTAATCTCCCGCTTTATGTTAAACAACCTGTCCACCCGAGCTTTTGCGCAGCACAAAGAGAAGTTGCGCTGCCAATGACTTTGAACGTGAATTGAGAGCGTTTCAGAGTCAGTGTCATGGGGACTGACCAATGAAGAGAGGGCCTCAAGTTAAGACCCTCTCCTCATTGGTCAGTCCGCATGAGGTTGGTCAAAGGTTACGCCGAGCGGGTTACGTGCTACAACAGCAAAAAAAATCTGACATGGCTAAGCTAAGTGGGAGCGCGAAGCGAAAATTAAAAAAAGAAAAGGACATCAGAAACGCAGAAAATTTTAAGTAAATCCTGATGAACCCAGTCAGTTAGGTAGATTACAGGCATGTCTGGAAGACATAAAAACATGGATGACCCTAAACTTTTTGCTTTTAAATTCTGACAAGACAGAAGTTGCTGTCTTTGGACCAGAAGTTCTAAGAAAGAAACTGATTAGTCAATCACTTCACCTGGATGGCATTAAATTGGCCCCCAGTAATAACGTAAAGAACCTCGGCGTTATTTTTGACCAAGACTTGACATTTAAATCCCATATTAAACAGGTTTCTAGGATTTCTTTCTTTGACCTCCGGAATATTGCTAAAATTAGAAACATCCTGTCCAGGAGTGATGCTGAGAAACTAGTCCATGCATTTGTTACCTCAAGGTTGGACTACTGAAATTCTTTACTATCAGGTAGTCCACAAAATGCCATTAAAAGCCTTCAGTTGATCCAAAATGCTGCAGCAAGAGTTCTGATGAATATTAAAAGAGAGATCACATTTCTCCTGCTTTAGATTCCCTTCATTGGCTCCCTGTTAAATCCAGAATAGAATTTAAGATCCTCCTTCTTACATATAAAGCCCATAATAATCAAGCTCCATCATACATCAGAGATCTAATTGTTCCATATGTTCCTAAAAGAGCACTTCGCTCTCAGACTGCAGGTTTACTTGTAGTTCCTAGGATCTCTAAAAGTAGAATGGGAGGCAGATCTTTTAGTTATCAGGGTCCTCTCCTGTGGAACCAGCTCCCAGCTTTAGTCCGTGAGGCAGACACTCTGTTTACTTTTAAGGCCAGGCTTAAAACTTTCCTTTTTGATAAAGCTTATAGTTAGAGTGGCTTAGGTCATCCTGAGCTATCTCTGTAGTTATGCTGCTATAGACTTAGACTGCTGGAGGACAGACTTACCACTTTTCTTCACTCTGCAACTTCCTTTTCTCCTACTACTCTCCAGTTGTATTACAGTACATTCTGTTATTTCGACTGTTAACTTTGTTTTCTCTCAGTGTTTTTCTCTCCATAGAAGATATACCTGGTCTGGTATCCTGCTTGGCTGCAATGCCCTGTTGGACGGGGGGCATCGACTGGGATGATGCTCCCAGTAACTGAACATCCACTGTGTCCTGTTATCAACTTTTGACTTTCTGTAACATAGACAGTTCTCTTATATCAGATCTTCTGTTCCTTCTGTGTCTCTGCTCTGTCTTCTCAAACCCCCAGACGGTCGTGGCAGATGGCCGCTCCTACTGAGCCTGGTTCTGTTGGAGGTTTCTTCCTGTTAAAGGGGAGTTTTTCCTCTCCACCGTCGCTACATGCTTGCTCAGTATGAGGGATTGCTGAAGGATTGCTGTGGTTGAAAAGTCTGCATCAACGGGGCCCAACCTCACGCCAATGACTGACGCAATCTGCTGGGATTCCTTAAATAGGAAACTTTTTAACTGATTGGAATGTTTGTATAAATTTATTGAAATGACTTCTTGTTAAGTGCCTTGAGATGACATCTGTTGTGAATTGGCGCTATACAAATAAACTGAATTGAATTGAATTGAAAATACCTAAAATAGGTAATTTCTTCACTCCTGTTAATGTTGCCGATAGTTCTGTTAAGTCAGCTTCCTTCAACAACGAGGACAACTCAGCTAGCCAGGACATTTCTACACCGCCAGCGCCAGCTTACGTTTACAGCCCGGAGAGCGAAGAGCCAGCAGCACGCTCAAGTAACAAACTAGAGACAGTGAGTCTGATCGTTGAAGGAAGCGATGATGGCGGGTCTCCATTCTAACCGCCACCTGAGCTGCTTGTTGAGTCTGGGAGCAGCCCCTGCATCTCAACGCTTCTACTCGCTGGGGATCCTGCACTGTGGGGGGCCGTTACGGAGCGGCTCCGGGAAGAAGCGATTTACCGAGGGCCTACAGCTTTCCAGAACCGGGCCGCCAAGTATCCTGCATCGGTAAGGGAGTCTGGAGTTGGCAGTAGGACACGCTCCCTCACCAACGATTTGCTTCACTACCAAACTTCCAAACAATCAAATTGTGCCAAGGGAATGGCTTCTTTACTCGCCATCAACTGGATCAGTGTATTGTTATGCCTGCAAACTTCTGTCATCCCAAAACCATGCGTTTATCAGCGAATTCTGTGACTGGAAACATCCAGAGAGGGTTAGTGATCACGAAAAGAGCGCAGAACATAGACAAAACATGCTGTCTTTATTGCACAGATCCAAATATGCATGCAGAGTGGACGCTTCTCTTGCCCGACAGTGTGAGTCAGAAGAGCAGTACTGGAATAAAGTCCTCAGACGTGTGGTGGCTGTTATTACATTTTTGGGAGCGAGAGGACTGCCATTTCGAGGCGACAACGACTGCTTGAACTGATCGCGGAGTTTGACCCATTTTTAAAGGAGCACCTTGAGAAACACGGCAATAAGGGTCGAGGTAAGCCGTCGTACCCGTCATCAACTGTGTGTGAAGAATTTATTTCATTAATGGGTGGAAAAAACTAAGCAAGTGATTGCAGAAGAAATCAAACATGCAAAATATTTCTCTGTAATCGTTGATTCAACACCAGATTTAGCCCACGTAGATCAGCTCACATTTGTTTTTCGTTTCGTCAGTGCAGATGGCAGAGCAGTGGAAAGATTCGTCGGGTTTGAGCCCATCCACAGCCACACTGGTGTCAGCCTAGCTGAATCTGTGATTGAAATGGTGCGTAGCTTGGGGTTAGACTTGTCAAACTGTTGTGGCCAAAGTTACGATAATGCTAGCAACATGGCTGGCAAATACAGCGGGCTCCAGGCGCACTTGAAAAAAAACGAAAACCTGCTAATTCATTATACACCGTGCGCTGCCCATTCTCTGAACCTCGTAGGTGTTAACTGCGTTGATAATTGCTGTGAGGAGGTTAACTTTTTTTTGAACTGCTGCAGCCTCTGTATAGATTTTGTAGTGCATCAACACATCGCTGGAATAGAGTTTTCAATGATAGCGAACATAAAATTAAATACACTTTTAAATCCCTCAGCACCACCCGATGGAATTGCAGAGCAGACTCCACAAAAGCTCTCAAAGAAGATTACGGGACAATTAGAGATATATTGGCCAAAATATCTTTAGATTGTGATGAGAAAACACAAACAAAACTCGAAGCTGCTGCAGTGGTTGCAAAACTTGATAAACTGGAGACGGTAATAATGACTACGCTGTGGGACCGGCTACTGCATAGATTTAAAGCAACAAGCAACCAACTCCCAAAAAGTGATATGGATTTAGCTACTGCTCTTGGCCTTTTGCACTCACTGCTTTCATATGTTGGCACTCTACGAGAACACTTTTCAGAGCTCGAAGAATCAGCTCGCGCGGTCAGTGTGACACAAAGCTACCAGTTTGACACTCAACGTGTGAGAAAAAGAAGACTGTTTTTAACCTTACCTGTGTCTAACTGTGAGGGCGAGAGGTCATTTTCTGTTTTGAAACGGGTTAAAACTGAGCTGAGGACCACAATGTCACAGACACGGCTCTCTGCACTTTCTCTCTTAGCCATTGAACATGAACTTGTTAGTGGCCTTGATTTTGAAGATATTATACATCAGTGTGCACAATCAAAGTCCAGAAAAAAGCCATTGTAAGATACCAAATGAAAGCAAACATGCGCTTCCTCATTATTTAGGACTAAAATTGTGTGCTTTTCCAGATTGTGGAACCTTTATTTCTGTCTTGTCTTCTTCAGAGAAATTGACAGATTTCTAAATGTTTAGGCTGTGTAGCACTAAAATGTTTAACTGGTTAATTGTGCTGTGCCATGTTGTTGTTCTATTTTAAAACAAGTTAAATTGAGCTTAGGATCAAAATGTTTATGAGCAGATATTAGTGATACTGCATTTAATTTTTTTATTTTTTTTTCTTGAGGTGCCAGCTTTATGAAAATGCTGTAAATTGTTGTGGAGGGATAACTGGCAGATTAAAAATTGTTTGTGTTGGACTAATAACTTGGTTGCCTTGATGAACTCTGAGGAGACAGAATCAAATTACACCTGAGGACAGTTAGAATTTGAAGTATTGAGTATATTTACTGTATATCACACTAATATATTCTGCATATGACCATATTATGGTGATCCTGGGGTCGTGATGATGGGGCCCTTGAATATTGTTGCCCAGGGTACAACAAAGTGTTAATCTGGCCCTGCCTGTAAACTAATAGATTTCATGATGACACATTTTCTCATTCAAAAATTCAGATTTTCCCAAACATTTTTATCTCACATTTGATAAAATATGTAAAAAAACAAATATTTAAAGGTGTTACAAGTTGATGGTTAACTTGTGAACACTTTTGTATTGGGCCTTGAACACCCCTGGAACTTTGCCATATATTGCCACACTAAAACCCCAAACTTCTATGTATTCTATCTATGGCATTTTATGTCATAGACCAACTCTAAGTAGTGCATATTTGTAAAAATGGAAGGTAAATAATTCATTGTTTTCATAAAACTTTATAAAAGAATATCTCAAGATCCCGCCCTCTCTACCCAGATATCTCTAAAGAAAAATTCAAGGACTTGGCATCGTAAATCTCTAAACTAATAAATACAGCCCATCAGTATGTAGTTAAATCTCAGGATAAATCCAATGGTTCTGTGAAGGTCTCAGACGTTTGTTTGATAATATTAGAGAACACAGAGCATCATGAAGACCAAGGAACACAGAAGACAGGTCAGGGAGAAAGTTGTGGAGAAGTCTAAAGGTTTAGAGAAAAAAAAAACATCTTAAGGTTTGAAGCTCTCACTAAGCTCTGTTTAATCCATCATCTGACATGGAAAGAGGATAACTGCAACTGCTTATTTAGTTAGTAATTTATTGTATTATTTTATTTTGTCCCTCCGTAGAAATTGTTTGAATCATTTGATTTCAAAACTTACTATTAGCTAAGAACCTGGGGCTTATTTTAACCCCAAACAGGCGGGATATGAGGGACACACTGGAGAGGCAGCTATTTGGTTGCTACATAAAAAAAAAAAAAGTTCCATATTTGTGCTGACTCAGATTCCCAATCCTTTTTGGTCATTTATAGCCTATTTTAAGTAGAAACACAAATGTTCATTATGAATTTCTGGCAGATTTGTTTACTATTATCAGACTTCAAATATGAAAACTGTAATAACATGTTTAAAAGAATGATTTTGGATGGATGGATGGATGGATGGATGGATGGATGGATGGATGGATGGATGGATGGATGGATGGATGGATGGATGGATGGATGGATGGATGGATGGAGGTGCAAAGATTGAGAAGACAGAATCTGGCAATATAAATATTTTCCATACCTATTTATTTAGAACTGGAAAATGTTTTAATCCATTCGAAGAGTATGGTTTAACTGAATATTTTCCTTTTTTTTTTTGTAATGGTGAAGGAAAAATCCGAAGGCCATCTGTCATTTTGACAGATTGCAACTCACGCCCCTGACCACTTGGTGAAGACACGCAGACATAACTTTATGCATAGATTTCAGGTAACTGAATCAATCATTGAAAAGATTCCCATAAGAGCAACTGAGCATCATCTCAGACCTGGACACCGTACCCAATGCATCTCACCAACCAGGAACTGACAAGCACCTTAAAGAGTGACCGAGGCATGGAGCGCATCTGTGACTGCACCATACTCAGCCCGATGATGACAGATCGCTGCAGCCTAACCACTGATGCAGAAGGAGTGCATGCTGCTTGATTTCCTCCAGCTGAAGTGATCTGAAAAGCCAGCAATCAGTGAGTCTTGCCAAGTTCTGATCACAATTGGAGAAATGTTCCCTGGTTTTAAAACTTTGGCTGAAGTAGCGTTCGTTTTCCTCCATTATGCACAAGCTGGAGAGCAGTTCATCTCCTTCTGGAGTGTTCAGGCCCCAGCAGGTGAAATGTTCATAATACAAACTGTAAAAAAAAAAAAAAAATGTTAGCAGAACAAATTTCAATGCAACAAACTTCAGTAGAATTTTAAGTCAGAAAATTAAACTTGAACTTTTAAGTTTTGCTTTAGAGTTTGCCCAACTTGGATTTTTATGTTTTTCAAACTCAACTATAACTTGTAGAGACTTCAATTTTCAGACTTTAAGAACTTTAAATCCTAATTTGTTCTTACCTATGTGAAAGTAGGAGTGACTTAAAAATCCTATGTTGTACAAACTATAAATCTCAAATTTCTGTAACTCAGTCATAGTTTGGGGGAAATTAAAAATATAGTTTCCATCTATTTTAAATCCTGATTAATGGTCTGAACTTTTCAAGCCATACTGACCACTCAAAGCAATTTACACTCACATTTTAATGACCCCGTCAGTAAAAATGACTGACAACAAAAAACTATTGTAGTGCAACCTCTGGGTACAACTGTGAACATGTAGAAAGAGGTGCTCTGTTCATGCACTCTGGAAATCACACTGAACTCACCATACCTAGAGTATAATGCAGGTATGTGTTAGCAATCTAGACTGACTAAACTTAAGGTCTCCTGCAAAAAAAAAAGACTAAAGCCTTGCAGCTGCTTTTTCACAAAGTTCTACCTTGTGTTGTTTTGCTTTATTTTTGCATAAATTATCAGTAGAATAACCTGGAGTTTATGGTTGTAATGTGGCAAAATGTGGAATGGGTCAGCGATATAAATACATTTGTAAGGCATTGAACTTAGTTCATAGGTCTTTGGAGTTATCTGAATTGTGCCAGTTCAGAGGAGTCACAGTAACTTACATTGTATAATATTAGTAATTTGTAGTAATTCTAAAGTAATGTTTTGTGGCTGATGTTGTGTTAAGTATAGGGATGTTTAAGTGGTTCACACCCACTGAATTAGAGCCGACTTTTAAATGGAACGATGAATGGAGAATACATTTAAGAACAATGATTTGAAGCTGTGGAAATTCAAATGTTTTTCTTTTCTCATCAAAAACCAGATAAGTAAATGTAAACATAGTGGTGAACCCATGGAATTATTGGACATATTTTCTGAGATGCACATACATCATGATTTTTTTGTTCCTTTTTTAACATCATGTTGATTTGCTGCAGTCGGTCCGTCGCCCTGGTCTCACCTGACTCTTGTTGTTGGCAGGTTGCAATATGAAGATGTCGTAACCCTGGACAGGACTGTGCGGAAGCTCTGTCTAGTAAAGGTCAATGTGTATGAGGAGCAAAACAAGAACTGCAGCAGAGGGCAGTGTTGTCACATAAAAGAATGGGACAGATCCCAGGGACCAGTCTATGCCAAAAGAAGAAAAATGGAAAAAGAAGGGAAACAAAAAAAAGAGTTGTGAGATTCTTTCCCATTCTGGAACAATTATATTAACCATTGAAAATCATTTTCAATATCGTTTTCAGTATCGTCTTTTGAAAACCTTGGCATTTTCTTGGTGTACTTTTAAATTAAACTGTAATAGAATCTACATATTTTTCAAATTAAAACAAGACTAATGACAGTGGTCCCCCTCTGCATAAAGATTAAATAGATAAAAGGTTTATAATGTCTTCAAACACATACAAAGAACCCTCTACATGTCATCAGTTGCTAAATTAATCTTAATTCATCATTCAACTTTTTTTTTCCAAGGGAAAATATTTACATAATTGTTATTAGGAAAGTACACAGTGTATTCAGGAAATAGCAGTGTCTTAAACAGGAGCCCTGACTCTATGATAAATGAGTACTGTGGAATCTAATATAGAATGTAAGTAATAGAAAAGTATCTTGTAGAGTTCCCAAAGTATCACAATTTATAAAAAAAGAAAAAAAAGAAATACATTTTCACTCAAGATTCATGAAGTACTTTTAAGCATGCTATATTATTATCATCACCATTATTATTATACAGTTAATGTGTCTTGTTGACTTGCAATCACAGCTTAACCAATGAGACATTGGGTTCACTTTGAGCCACATTTACAGTATAAATTATTCATTTAAATATATTATAAATATTGCCCATTTTTTTATGAATGATGTTCACATTCAACTCTAATACTATATCAAATCAATTATTCATATGTTTAAATACCTTTGTTTTTATGTCAGGACCAGGGGGAAAAGGAAGTAACATTTAAAGTTGTTCAAGGTTTTAAAGTAAAGGGGTGTATTGCTTAGTTTAATTTAAAAAATGAAAAACCTGAGAATTAACAAAAATTAAGGGCCTAACCCCAACGTTTCAGAAAACCAGGTCACTGAGTAAATACTTTTTTTTTTAATCAATAACCAAAAAAAATAAAGGTATTTACAAAGTGCTGTAACCTAGAGCTCTTAAAAACATATTCTCAACCATAAACCTAAAGCAAAAACCAATCTGCAAACAGAGTAGCAGCTATAGAGAACAGAGTACAAACAAAAGGCTAAACAAGAAATTAAAATACAAGTCACTTCCCACCTCCAACCAAAACTGTTAGCTCCAAGAAAAGTTACGCATTCTAACAAAAGCTATCAGCAGAAATCTTCACAGTAAGTCTTAACACACACCCAAACACCCAGCAAAGTGGCAAGATGCTCAAAGACACAGCCGCACCTACCTATGAAGAAGTCAATCTTTAAATAAAGAGGTCTCCTCTGGGATTGGATAATCAGCTGCTGCCTTGTCCAATCACTCCTACTGGAGACTTCGAGCATGAAGTGCCAATCAGGAGGAGGTTTTCTCCCGATTCCACAGCGGAGCCAACAGGCAGGAAGCTGCGATTCCACCAACCCCTGCAACTAAACGGCATAGAAAAACAGAACACAAACATACAAGGCCACTGGTCGTAACAGTACAGCTATATAGTACATTTCTCATTTCATTTCTGTTGCTCCAAATATAAAAAAATATTTAAGGAATAACTTATTACATGGAACAGTTGGTAGCACTGTTGCCTTGCAGCAAGAAGGACCCGGGTTCGAAGGTCCAAATGATTCCCTATTAAACTGGCTGTGTGCTGCAAAATGTGCTGCAGTTCGGGGCCCGAATTTCCCGCGCTGTCCCAGCGGAGTGACGTCAACTGACACTGCGTGTGCGTTCTCGACAGCTTTATAAGAGTAAGAAAAATGGTCGCAGACCTCCATTGATTCAATTGTGAAAATGGATTCTTCTGCAACTGGGAAACGACCAAGGACGACTCACAGCCCACTAAAAAGTGGCACCAAGAAAAAGAAGTATGTCACTGTGAAGAGGTATGAGTAGAATCAAAAACATTAAAACAGTAACTGGATTCAAAATGATTCATAATCTGTTGATGGCAGTAAGGTTACAGGAAAAACGCTGGAGTGAAACTCAACGAAACTAAAACCTGTAGTGGCTTAGTAGAATAAGCCTTTAAAAAACAACAAATCAAATATTGATAAACGTATAATTCAGTAGTTACATTAAATACCAGGGAGTGACAACATTAATGTAATAAATTCCATTCCATTTTCTATACCCATCCATACTCGGCCTACTCGGTTGGCGCCTATCTCCAGCATTCATTGGGGAAGAGGTGGGGTACACCAGTCCATCACAGTGCAACACAGAGACAAACAGGACAAACAACCAACCATGTGTCATAGTTCTTAGGTTTTTGAATTTGACGTTAGTTCTTTTCCTTATTCGGTATAATTATCATTTTAATGTATTCCTTGGTATTTATTTTATGGCACTTCCTTGTTTACATATTACCTTATTGCTCTTAGATGTTTTCACCTTTTTGTTTGTGTCCACCTTCTCATTTGTGTTTCCTTAGTTTATTTCTCTTTAGATAGTTTCCTAATTTATTTATTCCTTCTGTTCTCCAGTGTTTCCTTAAAGGAACTGCAGCCAGCCGCACGGGAGCGCGCACAAACGCTTCACAAAAAAACCATATCTCTTCACAGCGACATACTTCTTTTTCTTAGTGCCACTTTTTAGTGAGCTGTGAGTCGTCCTTGGTCGTTTCCCAGTTTCAGAAGAATCCATTCTCACAATTGAATCAATGGAGGTCTGCGACCATCTTTCTTCCTCTTTTAAAGCTGTGGAGAACCCACAAGCATTGTCAGTTGACGTCACACCGGTAGGACAGCGCGGGAAATTCCGGCCCCAAACTGCAGCGCATTTTGCAGCACACAGCCAGTTTAAGAAAATGGAACGATACCTGGGTGGGCTCATTCTTTTTGGTTTATAACGCTTCATCACCCAACAGCATTAAAAAACTGGACATGGATGTTTACTTGATTTACAAATCCTGCCCCATGTTCCTTTAATGGAAGAGGGGTAGGACCAAGGGGGAAAAAGGGGGAGAAGGAGGTCGTTTGAACCATCTTTTCCATCAATCATAATAAACAAGTATCATATCCCATGCTCCAATGTTTCTCTGCCCCCCTTTCTAACCAGACAGAGATTTAAAGAGGAGTGGCAAAAACAAATGAGGTGGATTTAACGTCTGTCAACAACTTGTATTGTCATCCAGGGCATCCAACTGTGAAATGTCATCTATGCCATCTGGATTTTGAGCTGTTAGCATGTCATGACAGTCATGAGACTGTCATGCAGCAACAGTGCCTCTTCAGAACATTGCTAGACTGACTGGAACCGGAGATCCTTCCTGCCATCCATAATGACTCTTTGAAGATACTTGGATGATATGAGTAATGAGAACATTTAATTTCCCTTGAGGATAAATAAAGTAGTCCTCAATTTGATGGAAACATAATCAGACAGACGGACGGACGGATGGATTGATTGATGCATTACAAAGAAGGACACGAGTACTTAAGGTAACGTTGCTTCAGTTGCTCTCAAAGGGATTGTTATATGGCTATGTGGCTGGCCAATGATGAAGTTGAAGTTTGTGTGTGACAGTGTTTGTAATGCGAGGCGGACAAACTCATTGTATTTACATCTGTTTATTAGTCGAGCAAATACTTAAAATAAAATTACTGTATGTATTTCACCTTGTTACTCTTCTCATCAGTTTCTTTGGGGGCTCTGGCTAGTCACTTAAATCATGCATCATTACTACGTCCCTCACTAACCCCCCGAAGCCAGTTTGCACCTAAACAAGTCAGCTGATGCGGGCCTATAACTACCTCATTTGGCGAGTCAGGGGGGTAACAAAGACGGGATGACATCTACACCCTTGATGCATCGGTCCTTTCGCAAAACACAAGGAGACTTAGGGAAGGTGTCTTTATCCCACCTTGTAGTGTTTTGTGAAAGGGGCTAAACGTACTTGGAGTATTAAAAAATGATGTTTTGTTTCATTTACACAGTTCATCCTGCTTTCACCACCCTCTCCTCTAGTGGTAACATCACTGTCTTTGATTCCACAGGTGGTCCGCCTAATGTCTTTTATATTTGAAAGTCAATAAAATGTGACTCCCATTCGATGCTGTGTTGAATGGTACGAGACACAACTGTTTGTGATTTGCTTGTAGACTGTAAAATGATCCCCTATTTGGGAAAGGGAGGGGGAAATGTTTGTGTCACTATATATGTAACTGCTCTACTTCCTTTGAATAAAGGAGAAATGTAGCATTTTGCAGGCACTGTGTGTGTGTGCTGCGATGGATTGGCAACCTATCCAGGGTGTACCCACATGGATGGATGGATGGATGGATGGATGTGTTTGATATCTCTCTCTGCAGAGATCTTTTAAGAGGCAAGGACTGTTTTAAAAGGCATTTGGCTCAGAACCAAACTGACAGGCAGCTAATTTCGGATTAGCTTTCTGGTTTAGAAACCAGAGGTTTTGGGCATTCGTCTTAGGGGCCGACAGTATCTGGTTTAGGACCAGCATGTTTAATATTTTTAATGTTATATTACTTAGACTCTGATGTTGCTGACATGAAGGTGCAGCCGATTTAGACATTCCAGAAGTTGGAATGATAGTATCTAATTTAGTAAAACACAGGTTTCAAACAAGGTGGTAGTTAGTAGGACTTAGGGAGCGTTACAGAATACATTTAGTGATGGATTTATGTGCTTATCTTCATGAAGCAATTCTCTTTTCTCCCATGAACAGAAATGTGAATATAGTGATGGATTTATGTGCTTAATTTCATGAAGCAAGATGTTTTTCTTCTCCCATGAACAGAAGTGTGCACACCTGTGAGACCTGTCAAGGGTCTCACAGGTGTGCAGTATAAGCCAAGTGCAGAGAGAGAAATATAAGATAAACATTTGAAGCTTTGGAAAGAGAAAAAAAACCCACGTAGTAACTGGAATTACCCTGCATGCTTATTGATTTACAACTTTGACTAAGCATCTGATGATTTAAGCAAAGTTTTCCAAGCTATCCAATTCTAAAACACCTCTTTGCGCTTTGACAAGCTCGCACTTCAAAGTAAGCCCATTATGTTCCAAATGGTTTGGGTTTTATACTACATTTGTGGTGCGGAGTGCAGTTTACAATTCCCCAAACAAGATGCCCACAATAACAACAAAAAAACATCAAAGTGCGAGAGAGTTAGCATGCTTTTTTTATTCCACTCACTGACATAACCAGTTAGGCACAGTAGAAATGGTCTAATTTGGGTGTAATTTGGTACACATGCACAGCAGTTATGTGTATTAAATTATTCAGTGTGCAAAGGAGCAGGCACTCCAGGAAAGGGCATAAGAGATCATAGGAAGTGGGAGCACAAAGGGATAAGGCAGTTGACTGACTATCTGACTGTCAGTGGAACAATAAGTGAAACTCACCATACATGATGCTTTGTAGACAACAGTGTCTACATATTGTATAGTGGTTGTTAGATCTGATTCTTTGCTTTTAAAATCTAAAAAATGTAATTATTAAATTAGAATTTCACCATATTTTAATTTGATGGATCTTTGGGGGAAGGACTGGAACAAGACGCCTCAAAACTCAAAGATGTCTGTCTTAGCAATATCCAATGCTATAAATGCAACATGGAATCTACAAGTAATCAAAAAGCAATTGGCCAGTAGTTGGGGGTGTCTTCAACACTTCATCCCAGCTCTCTGGTTTTGATCTGCCTTCTTGGATTTCTCCTTTCTCTGGATTGGTCCTGGAGATGTCTCGGTCTGCTTTTAGGAAATAGAAAAGTTAGCACACCCCTTTCATTCTCGTCCTGGTCCAGCTCTACAAACCTGTCTCATCTTTTTACATTCATGAGTCCGGCTTTTTCACATAAATGAACAACAGCACTCCTATAGTGTTTCCAGCAGATCTGCGGTCACACAAAGCCATACAACTTTTAGTAAGGAAGGACCCCATTATGAAAGTAGTCTGTATAAAATCGTAACATTAGTTTAAATTCCAGTCAAGAACTGTCTGCATTATATTGTAAAGCTGCACACGCAGTTTCAACCGCTAGAGCTATAGTGATACATAGAAAAATGACATAACATCAACAGTTTAGAATAATAGGTGATGAGAAAACCAATTGCTATGTATTTCAATTGCTAAATAACATTTAGAACCAACATGGACTACTGTGTAAGGCATACAAATGCTTGTTAAACCTGAGGATACATTAGAACAACCTCACAAGGTGTTATAGAGAATATCCTGCCCAAAAGCAGGACCCCTAGCTCCCCTTCGTGCAAAACCAAAACATAACTCATGACAATACAACTAAACCTTGATCTTTACAACTCAAACATTTAATTATCAATTATCAAATCAATACTATGCATATTTGCACTAATTCAACATTGCCCACATAGTTTAAATATATTGTATAGCCACAAAGCCATTTTTCCGTGTTTACTCGTGTATGTTTAGTTGAAGAGGAAACAACTTCTACAGGTCTCCGATGTAAAAGTATACAGAAGCAAAAAATGTATTCAACAGTTGGTAAATATTCTTACAAGAGAAGTCAGGTCTAAAATATCCTCAACAACACACAAGCTACGGAAGGAAAACAGTTGGGCTACGTCCTCCTCTGCAGCAGGGTCTTGTCTCTGCTGCACAAACTTTCCCTTCTCTCTCCTCCTCTCCAGTGCTGCATGCCCTCATTTGCAGAAATTACAATGTAGACTTTTAAACTATAAAACTAGCTTCTAAAGCAAACCTACTTACTTTATTACCATCCCAAATAAACATGAATGCAACTAAATAATTTTAGTTCCATTTCAAACATGAATTTACTTATAAAGCTACTAATTGAATAAGTTTAAACAGCAAATATAAATACTGCATATATGAACTATATTAACTTGACTCCCACATATATTTTATTTAAAATGTCTTAATTGAGAGCAAAGGGTGGAACCGTAGTCAAATTTATTGTTGGCGTACACAAACTTAGCAAATAAAACTGTCGCTTATTTTTTGGATTCTTTAAGATGAAAATACTCCATTACCTGGTGCTTGCTTTAATTCGTAGGACACAAATTCAGTTCAAGCTGAAATTTTAGGCATTTAAAAAAAACTTGTTTTGTTGTAGTCAGACATCCATCTGTCCCCTGCAGGCTTATGAGTAATGTTCACTGCAATGACAGACAGCAATGACAAGGATCAGTGGAAGCCCAATCATCTTTGTCACAAGGAGACTCTCGTTGTTCCTCAACAACGTCATAGGTCAACATTACAGTACGCCTTCTGCAATGTGTGACTTTCGAGCCTTCAACTGTGAGGAGTGTTTCGGTTAACCTTGCAATGAAGACATAACATCAGGAGACTGAAGACAGAAGCTGCTTACAAGAGGGCAGACATGAGCTGAGGTGCGAGAGAATTCTAGCGTTGGCCCAGATGGGCTCATGTAGAAGACTGGCCATAAATAAAATATTAGAAACGCCGATCCAGACTCCAGACTCATCCTTATAGAAGAAGATATTTTCTTCCATAACAGTCTGCTTCTATCAGAGCTCCTAAACTGAAAAAGGAATGGGTTTTTTTGTCGCAGCTTGCAAAATACAGTTTGAGTTTCGGTTTCATGCTGTTAAGATCTCCCCTAATGTATAATTCATTAAGATTTACAATAAATCATGATAAGCTTAAATAAAGAACGCCCCATTTCAAACTGCATACATCATATAATTTTTTTATTATATATAATTAGACTCATTGTTGGGGTTGACAGGTCTTTAAAAGTTTTGGTTCCTGCTGTTCCATCAGCTTCACCTCTGGTGCCGGTGCCCACTGTTAAACCGCATATAGACACTAAGGGCTTGGGGTGGGGGTTGGGGGATGTGTGGCTGCCTTAGCCACATCCCACCCCTCTGTTTTAAATGCATATTATAACAACACGCATCAACACCATACTCGAGTGGGAGGATGGAGGCTAGGGGTCTTTTCACACACACCCCTGTTCAATATGTGCCATCAGGGGTTGTGGTCCGGAGGAGGAACAGGTGGTCTGGTCAGGGTCCTAGGCTGTCGGGCTGCTTCGCCACTGTGGGGCCCTTGGTGGTCTGCTTTTTTCCGTCCTAGAAGGTTGGGGGTCCATCTCCTGGGTCCGGGGGCTGGTTGCTCTACTGGGGCATCGGTACCTGGACCTGGGAGCATAGAGTGTGTATGGGGTGTATGAGTGAGGGTACAGCGTCCTTTCTTGGGTGTCTTGGTGTGTCGTGGGAGTGTATGTGCTTAAGAGGGAGGGAACGTATGACTGTGTCTCAATGTCTTTGTCTACCTGTCAGGTTGGGTCTTGGGTTGCCTTCTCTCCTGGTGCACCTCAGGCCTTACATCTAATGGGGGGCCTATTTCCCCTCCGTCACTCCCTGCCAGTGACTGATGCCCCTGCCCGCTGGTGCGTTGGTGGTCAATCCGGTTCGGCCTTGGTGCGTGCCTGACTGGGCCTGGGTGGTCTGGTGTGTCAGTCGGCCGATGTGCTGGGCTGATGTCTTCCTTTTATTGGTCGGGGCACCTCTTTCGGGGGTGCCAGGTTTGGGGTTGTTGGGTGGTGCCTGTTCGGTGGCTCGGCTGGATACGGATTCAGCGTCTCTGCTCGTTCGATCACCTGTTCTGTGCGCTTCATGCGTGGTCAGTTCATTGGCAGGTTGGACTGGCCCTGGCCTTCGTTGGATGCCTGGTCTCGGCGCTCTGCATTGCGTGGGATCAGGACTCAGGAGCTGGTACAACTTGTTGTCTAGGTGCTGGCTGGGCTTGGCCTGGGGATGCCGTCCGTCCGCTGCAGCTATCGGTGGGGAGCCCCGATGTGGGGCAGGGGCGGAGCGCTGGGATGTTGGCGGTGGGAATTGGCCTGGGGTGGTGGCGGCACATGGCGGCCGGCTGTGGCCCCCGCAGTGGCGGGGGGCCCTCGTCGGTCGGTCCCTGGTCTGGTCCCTGCTGGGGGGTGGGTTGCCCCTGGGCCCCAGCTTGTCGGTACCATAGACTTGCATGTAATCTAGCTACCCTGCTGCCTGGACACGCTGACCGGTGTGAATGCCCCATAACACTCACGTTTTTGGACTGTGGTAGGAAGCCAGAAAACCCGGAGAGAACCCACGCATGCACAGGAAGAACATACAAACTCCATGCAGGAACAACCCAGGCTGAGATATGACCCAAGGACCTTCTTGCTGCAAAATAACAGTGCTACCAACCACACCATAATTCCTCCTTTCATATTTGTCAGCTAGTATGAAAAGATAATATCTCTCTTCATTGTCTTAGCCTGAGTCTATCAAAAATAAAAAAGAGTTAGTTTGTTGCACAACGAAACATAACAACACTGTGCCACTGTGGGTGACCTGTAAGGGGGAATAAGTTCACAAATTGGATGTCTCTTAATGTGTCAAGATGTCTCATCAACTTGCTAAAGAACATTAAAGCAAATATTAGATAGTGTTTTAGGTAGAAGTGTTTATATAAATTTGAGCCTGTATGAAATACGTGAGTGGACTGTAGAAAATCCACAATAAATTCAAAATTGTTGTTTTTTGGCTTAAAAATTCTGTGAAGTCATATGTTCTCTATTCCACCCTAAGACAGAACAGGTCTAACGCATGTTTAAAAGCCCAAAATTAACATAGCATTCTTTTCCATTAAAAAAACAGGCAAGGCTCTAAAAGAACACCAAGACATCAAAAGGATAACAAATGCATAAAAGTTGTGTCCGCAGCGCTGGCACCAAGGGACAGTAGCAATCTCTCAATTAGAGGTTACCCAAAACCTAAGCTGTGCAAAAGAACCAGAGCGTTCTCAGAAAGATTGACATCAGTTTCCATATGTTCCTCCATGTTTCTTCGCCGTCTGTCCCAGAAATGGCTGAGACCAGATCAGATGGGCAGTTCCAATCACAGAGCAGGGATAATTACAGAGCAATGGCTGAACTGCTGGTGATGACATCAGCAACCAGAAACTGGCTAACCTGTTTTGTTTGGGGGGGCTCATTACTCTCAGGAAAACAAAGTTTGGTCTTGGCAGATGTAGTTTGAAAGAAGCCAAAGACATAAGGACAGAAGGGTAGAAATGACAGGTTAAAATGTTTACATGATGAATAGTGGAATTTGCTTTTTTTAGGATAAAAAGCCATCAGTTTTAATGACCACAGAAGAAGGGAGTTTATACCACAATCAAGGCCTGGGCTTTACTATAACATATTTACATACTTTTGATGTTTCAAATACATGGAAAGTCTTCCCTCGGCACAAACTCATTACCTCAGATGTGTTTATGCGTGATTTGCCTTGTCTTTTTCTTTTTTTCTGCCCCTCCTTTATGTTCACACTCTCACCTCACTGCACTGCCGCAACCCTGTCCGTCTTTGTTTAGAATAGAATAGAATAGAATAGAATAGAATAGAATAGAATAGAATAGAATAGAATCATCCTTTATTTTTCCACAAAAGGGAAATTCAGCTGTAACAGCAGCAACGTGACAGGTAATCGGAACATTAGGTCCATGTGGAAGAATAATAATAATATATGTACATTAAGTACAATGTTACAAAACTAAAATACTGTGCAGTTTCTAGAATAAAAGAAACTGAAAAAGGCACAGTCAGATTTGAGGAATGTGCAACTGGATAGGATCATTTAAAAATATTTACAGAATGTGCATGTGTGCATTAATACACATCATATTATTTTCAAGAAGTAAAAAAAAGAAAGAATAGAAACTGTGCAAAACAGAGATGTCCAAATAATGCAGAAATGTTATTTGAACTGAGAAGAATTTTGCAAATTACAGCAGAGATGTAAACATTCATTGAGCCTGAAACCTCAAGCTTCTTCTAGAGCTGCCCAAAAAGACACCAAAGAAAGTTGTCAACCTCTGGGTCAAGCCAGCATGGTAGACGCAGCTTCAGTAGCTGAAGGAAGGAATTCAGGAAAACAGACAAAGGCAGTTTTATTGCTACCTACCTAAAACAGTTAATTACATATGGTCACTGATGTGGAATCTTTTCTGTAGGCTGTCTGTAAGGAAATGCTGTGGTTCTTTTCAAGCTGCCTATTTAATTTTCACTGTGCATTTCCCTCACACTGGGAACACTATGTTGACATTGGCTGTGAGAAGAAAAAATAAAAAGGAACAGGAACCTTAACGTCTTTGGGAACAAAACACTATTTGACTGTGAAATCTTTTCCTTTTCATATTTGGTTTCAAAAGAAGGTAAACGCAACTACTGATGAGATCACTCATGTCACATTTGTTCCTAGAGATTCCTTACACATTTTTCATACAAAACTTCCAAATTTTTCCAAATTATTATTTAGTTATCAGTTTATTTTGCCCATTTCAAAATGTGTAGACAAACATTCCCTATGAATTTATGGCAAACATTTCTACACTAGCCATACTTTACAAATGAAACCTGCATTAACCAGTGACTGACAAATCAACAGGAAGGAAGAATGATGAAAGGAATTAAAGTCACAATAAAGGGAGAAGTTAAATCCAAGAGGAAGGAAGGAAGGAAGGAAGGAAGGAAGGAAGGAAGGAAGGAAGGAAGGAAGGAAGGAAGGAAGGAAGGAAGGAAGGAAGGAAGGAAGGAAGGAAGGAAGGAAGGAAGGAAGGAAGGAAGGAAGGGAAAAAAGATGGAGACCAGGGAAAGGATAAAAAAGAGGAATGTTACAGGGAAGGAATTAGGAAAAGAAAGAAAGACATAACTGAGGAAAAAAGGGATGAAAGAATGAAGGAAAACAGACAGTGAAGTATAGAATCAAGGAGACAGAGAAGAAAAAGTTGAAAAAGAAAATCTGGAAATACTGTTATTCTTACATATTCAATTCTATTCAGACCTGGAAAATATCACATAAAAAAACGTTACATGTTTCCAGACTGTGTAGGAACCATGCCACCATCTCATTTGCACTTTGCAAGAACTTGTGCCAGCCTGTTAATGACCCATTCATCCAGTTTAAGTGTGTGGCTACTGGAATAGATGTAAAATATGTGGAACAGTGGGCACCTGGGGACCAGGGTGAGGGAAAAACTTCTCCAAAGTGTTGTTAAAAAATAATTTTACCTAATGTTTTCTTTGATCCAATTTACCTTTGCTGTAGGTCATTAACAGCTTACATTTAAGTAAGTAAACATAAAGCGAAGTGATGAATCATAGCTGAGCTGGCAGATTGATTCAGCCTCTACCATAACCCAGGTTTCAACTTTCTAGTTGGTGAATTGATCGGAATTTAGTTATTTGGGGATAGTCCTCCTCTTTCATTGTTCCATCTACTGCTCAACAGACACTTAGCATGATGCTACCTACCTACAGCCTTGATAGTTTGTGCTCTGCTTTTAGGGTTGAAAGTTTAGTTTTGACTCTTTAACTCCAATACTACAAGATGAAGTCAAAAAGCACACATATCCCAAAAAACAATGATGAGAAAAGAGTCAAATAGAGGCAAAATTAAATATTTCAAAAGACAAGTGAAAAAAAAAACAATATCCAATGTATAAGTATTCTTTATTATCAATGGGACATTGTTCTAGAGATTAGGTCCTGCCACTGTAAAGGCACAGTCTCCCCTGATTTTGCATTTGACTACAAATTGAAGGGAAGCTCTGCAGGGGCGAGGCTCTTGGCTGAGTACGTCAGGTCGGAGGAGGAGATGGGTGGAAAAGGCGGGGATAGGTGGGAGCAGGCGTTTCAGCAACCTACCAGCAAACTACCAGCAGAGACTCAAAGATTACTCTAACATGAGTGAATGGGTCAGAGCAACACTTCAGGCATGTTTTTAATGAGGGAAAGACAGATTCTGAGGATATTAAGCTTCAGAAAGTCAATTTTGCTTAATACCCACCCCTTTAAGAAAATTAAGCTCAAAATTGCATTTCTGAGTATTTCTGCTTTCAAATCGCTGTGAATCAGTAGCAGACGCTAAAAGTCTGTCTAAAACAGACTGTGTTTGTGACGTAGCAACCACACTGGGCGGGCTGCAAGCTCCCGCTCAGCTCTGCCCCGCCCGCTCAGGTTCTGAGGAGTAGAGAAGACGATGGCGGATCAACAGCTGTGTGCTGTAGCGGGTGCTGCTGGCAGGGGAAAAAAATTGTCTTCGCTAGTAAACTACTTTTGAAGCCGGGTGCAGGACCTTTCATCAAGTGGACAGCCTGTATCTTTACCGGTTAGTTTACTTATTTTTTGTCAGGCACCATCCGCTTGTTTGTGAGGGGCTGTAAACTAGCAGGAGAGCTAGCCTAAACGGAGGGCTCTCAGCAACGGGAAGAGAGCGGAGTCCTCCGTGCCAACGGTTCCAGCCACAACACAGAGGCGAATTGCTAATGAGTTACTGCCGCTCTTCTGAAGCTATGTCCTAGAAAACGGCACAGGTTTTGTGATTTTAGCTAAAAAACGGCATAATCATAATTTAAAGACCACTGAGAACGCTTGAAAATAGCTCAAAAAGATGATCGGAGTTGGTCTTTAAAGAACAATTCACCCAGAAATCAACTATTTTTGTTGATAAACTTTATAGATGAGTGTCTAATAGTGCTGTCTACATTTCTAGTAACTATTTTGGTATTCTAGTGTATCTTACTAAAAATATACATTTTCTGCCAAAAACTGTCAATGTGGCATCCTCTTCAGGTTAAAACTCGATTTGAATCGGCGTTGCTATTCGCTGTGCATGTGAGGGCTGACATCCGCCTCCCTGCCACTGGGGAGTATAAAACAAGCCGAGTCCACAGAATCTCCCTCCCTTTCCTCTGCTGAAAGAGGTGGAGAGAAATCCTTCACCTCAAAACATCGCTCTGAGACAAAGGAGCTTGCGTTGCTCTCCATCTTTCTTGCTGTCTGTGTCTGTGCCACTGCAGCAGCCCTGCTGTCAACATGTCAATCACAGCCCAGACCACGCCCAGCCCTCTTCTCCCGGGTGTTAGGTTGGTCTGCCAGGTAACACCTCCTTTTGGCCCATTTTTAAAACAGGGAATGTGGGCGGAGTTAGACTCTGGTAGGGGGGTGAGTTGCTCTTTAAAGTCAGGTTATACATAAAATTAAGTATAGCTCTAGAACTATTGGAAGTCCCCAATGTGTGTTCAGACTGAACCTGCTGGACATCTCCGTGGCCTTGATTCAGAACATTATTTCTGTTTAGTACCCAGAACAGGAAAATGACAGTTCTGCTCCCGACCATTATCAAGACTAAAATGTGAATTATTTCATGTTTTTGGAAGGTTGGCTAAAATAAAGCAAAACAAATTCTGTTTTTTTTTTTGTTTTTTTTTTTTGTATCTTCCATTTAAAGTGCCCCTGGCAAGAAAATGGCATTTTTTGAGTTTTTTGGTCATATTTTTTAGTTTCCCCAGCCTGCCTATGTCCCCTAAGGGGTTAAAATGACTGATTAGTGTTTCCTTTGTCCCCGGGTATGCCTGCCTTCATAGTGAAATTAGCACTCAGAAACGGGCTGTTTTGCAGTTTGGCATATGAGCTCACGTTTTGGCATATGTCGTCACTGAGTTCCAGCCAATTACCCCCTTCTCTGAACTACACTCTCCAAGTCCCTCCCCCCGCGGCGCGTATTACAACCTAAACAATTAGAGCTACGCTAAAAAGCAAACAACAAACCGACAGCATGGAGTCCAGACTGCATCAACACTGTCCTCCCCACTGAAAAGTTTGTGGATGGACTTTATTTATGCAGGGAATGTACCCGACCGACTCCTGAACCGCGTGGTCGTTTGTGGCCAACATTTCTCTGACAAATGTTTTATTAACTTGGGACAACACAGCAGTGGATTCGCAGATCGTCTTAAACTTTTACCAGGATCAATACCAACTCTCCATGAACCAGCAAATATCCCTATAGAAGTAGCCTATCTTTCCGCAATAATATCCTTCAGCTGTTTTATACCTGTTTCTCACACAGACGAATCTGTGGCGGTGCACCACAGATTAAACTTCGACCGCCACAGATTCAACACCGACCCCCCAAAAAAAATCAACTCCGACCGTCACATATTGCGTTTTGTTTTTCTATTTAAAACACGCAGCGTATTCATTCCCTGCTCTCTCTTTGTCTCTGTCACTCACGCGTCTCTCACACGCACACACGCATGCACACACACACACACACACACACACACACACACACACACACACACGCACACACACACACACACACACACATATGCCAGAAAAGGTCCTAAATAGGATAGCAATACAAGAACACACACACAAACACACACACAGCCCCTTTCCTCCGTGCACAGCACGTCTGTCTGGATCACCTGTGGAAGACGTGCTCTACCTTTCTGGATCCTCCTCTGTTGCCTCGCCGTCCGGATTAGATTCCGGAACAAATTGAAACGCCATTACAGTCGCCACTGCTGTCGTGGTGAAGCTACAGACCTAATGAGGATGGACGGATGTGTGGATGGATGATCAAATATTTTATTAGGCCTGTAATTTGTAAACAGATTATTGTTCAACACACAATATAATTAGGCCTAAACCTAATTACATTTCATACATAATATTGGAATTTGGGCAATTTGTGGTGCGCAAATGCATGTCTGTCAATGTTTCAGAGACTCAATTGACAATAGAGGCGCATGGCTTGGGCCCCGCCCACCAAAACTCGGTTGTTCTCTGCTAAAGCTAATAGAAGGGCCTCCTAGTAGGGGCTGCAATTCTACAACAAGGCTGTGCTACGTCAAACGGTCCTTTGATACAGTATTAAGGTACTTAGAGTTTGACTAAAAAGGGCCCAAACGACGCTGGGAATTTCATGCCAGGGGCACTTTAAAGTTACAATAAATAATAAAGTAGTTTTAAATTCTTGGTCCAGAACAAACATTTAAACCATTTTGTTTTAGTGTTTAATATGATGTAGATTTATTGGCCAAAAACCTGTGCCCCTCCATTTGGGGGCAGCAGCTACTTTTTTATTTTTTTTAAATACTTCATAAGATACATTTTAAACTTCCATGATTTTTGAACATCAAGGCTCTAGAGAAACATTTAAGGAACTGTAAGAACTGTATCATGGTCAGTCACTGTATTTGTCTCTGAGAGGACAGCATGAGCGGAGAATGTGTTCTCCAGATTCCCCATGTAGCTGGATACACTGTCACATAAAACTTCAAGTACTTTAGAATGGTTTTCCTAACACTGTACAAAATCAGCACAGGGGATAAGTTAATAAATGGACTCCACTTGAGAAAAAAAATCATGATTATGCTGTAGGCTACACTTAAACTGAAAAAAACGTAGTCCTACTTTGCAGTAGTAGAGGCAGTAGAGGTGGTACCTCTAACTGTAATAGCAGTATATATTATTAATCATTTGTAATATTGTTAAATGTTATAATTTATTTGTTTAGAATAATCTTCCCATTAGCCAATAATATACTTTATACTATATATACTATATACTATACTAATACTGTTTTGTGTTCTATATAGAACCCCTTAATTTAACAGGAGACAATAAGCGAATGTTTGCCTTGTGACAGTGGCTGGTTAAGATCGTTGCACTGGTCCTCTCATGTATACTATATTGTTGTCTTATTGGTTGTTATATGGTACCTGCTGATAGACATGGTGGTGGCCTTAATCATGGAGGCATTACCAGATAATGTTCTTAGTCTTGTCCTGTTATATCAGTGCTGTTGTGCCACAGATAGGTAGGTTTTGGCTATGAATAATTATGAATAATTGCTTAGGGCAATTATTAATCAGATTAATAATTTTATGTAAAAATTACCACGTTTAGGGCACCACCTGGATTCCAGGAATATCAATAGCCAAATAGTTCAGTCTCAGTTTATGTTTATGATTACCTGCCTGATAAGGCTGAGATAATTAAACAATATATGAAGGAATAAGTTCTTGGCGTACCTGAACAGCAAGTTACTACACATGTAGGTGAAATAACAACAATGGTTTTCCAAAATACAAGAGTTTATTACAAAAATAATTCACTTTCAGTTAACATACTTAATCAAAAAACTCACCAAACTAGTAACACACAACTAAACCACTAAGAAAAGAATAACGATAATAAAACACACACTCAGAAGTAAAACAGTAAAAGTGATAAAAATACACAGAAATAGAAACAACAATAAATTGATAATGATGTCACAGTTCAGAATTAATATGTTTGCTCAAAAACCAAGGCTTGTATTGAACAGTGTTGGGAAGAAGCCTAAGTTAGTTTTAAACTAATTGCGATTAGTTTAAGACTAATCAGCACATTCTGGTTTGTTTTCAAACCACCAATTCACAATGCAAAGCAGAAGTGAAGAAAAACATTAATAAAAGGCCATCAATGGCGGGCCCACGTGGTTCGCTAGAGCATGTAGCTTACAGCTAACTCACGTGGTGCTGCTTAAAGTTGCTCTGGATCATGTATTAAACATCAAACAACGAAAAACTGTCGGATTGAGTAACTCAGGTTGCAGGATATGAAACGACTTTCCATCGGAAACCTCGAAAATAACTGTTTAAACCTCCAGGCCGACCGGCCTGTTTGTACCCAAACAATAAATGAAATCTTACACAAAGTAACAAATCACAGTGAAACAAACAACCCTAAATTCTTGTTTAAACTAACCTAATCTCGCCTCTGCCCAGACAGACCTTATTGAACGGTTAAAGTTCTCCAAGTCGCTCCGTGGATGATGGGCGAAGCCAAAACAATGTTAGCCGGCAGACTAGCAATAGCTGCGGTCGGTTAGCAGCGGTAGGCCTTATGGCTATTGTAGCGTAGCAGCCATGGAGCTGGAACGTCGTTGTCCTCTCCCGCTTGCTTACACAGTGATCAGCTCTACCCTCTTTTCACTGAAAGTACCATAGTCCGCAGCTTCCAGCACAGCGTTCATTTCATATAAGCTCCGTCGGCGGTGGATGTAACGGCTGTAGTCTGTTCTGGGCTCTGCGGCAACAGTAGCTGGTTAGCAGTTCGCGTCCTCACGGTAGCATCTGAAATTCAGAGAGTGTCTGTAGGGCTCAGGGCAGAACAGTGGGGTTTGTCTCAAGACACTGGGTTTGCGATTCACCTGATTGATCAACAGTCTTGTTGCCCTGGAAGTGGGTTCCTCCCAGAGCTCGCTTCTTTTCCCTCGCCAGCGAAGGAAACATGGATCTCTCCTGGCGCTGTTTGGCTGAACGCCAGAACTGGAGAGGGCGTGAAAATCTGTGGCGATGCCTTATATAACCTCTGGTCCTCTTCTTCTCCTGTCAGAGCTAGAATGTGGGTTAGTGCCACCCAATGGCTGTGTCCCCAACAGTGCCAACAGTGGTAAAATATGGGGGTATAGCACTTTATCTAGTCAAAAGAACCCTTTACACTACATTCATAACAATGACTGAATGTCTAGGTCCCTAGACCAGAATTATCTAGAAAGCCTTTGGGGAACCCAGGGCCGTAGATAATCTAAATGGTTAATGTACACTTTAACTATTGGAACTTCAGGTTAATTTTACCAGATCTTCATCTGATAGGGTAAATCTGTTGGCCCGGTCCTCTCAGATGTCATGTCTCCATAAAATTGGCCCATTAAAGGATTATGCTAAGATGCAGCATATCTCAGAGGAGGGGGGGCTTCACTTATCAGCGCCTAAAGACGCCAACAGTAGCATAGAATTACAAGAGATTGACAATGGAAGACGCAGAGATGGTTGCCGCATTTCTGGTTGCTATGTTGTCATACACTCCTTCACCAGCAACTCTTCCAATTTTACAAAGTTGTTTGGCGACATCTGTGATATCCTTTTCCTCTGAGTTACAACCAATCAGCATTGTCTTACCCACAAGTCCCGCCCATTGACATTACCGGGCCATTTTCAAGTACTGCACCCCAGGGCTGGTACTGTGTTGGTTCCTGAAATGGCCCGAAAATCGGCCCTTTCGGGCCAGCCCAGTGAAGTGGAGCCACGTGCATACCTTGAAGGTCTGGTAAAATTACCTGGAAGTTCAGATAGTGGAAACACGCCTTCTGTGTGCTCTACTCTTGTGAAAAGTTGTTGAAGTTCTCTCTTACAGGCATATTACTATATATTAACAATACTAGATATTACTACTAGATATACTAGATTTTAAAAATAAGCATGTGATCAATTCAAATGCTCCATGTCCCTGTCTGTCATAGTGTGGTGTCTTTCCCTGTCTCTGCGTCGTTGATTGTCCCTAGCTGCCCCGAGTTCCCTGATTGTCTCCCTGATTACCTGTATTTATACCCTTCTGTGTTCTCATGTCTTTGCTGGTTCATTGCCGTTTATTGTTGTACAGTGGGGCAAAAAAGTATTTGGCAAGTTGTGCAAGTTTTCCCACTTAAAAAGATGAGAGAGGTCTGTAATTTTCATCATACTGTAGGTACACTTCAACTATGAGAGACAGAATATGAAAAAAAAACAATGATACATTTGTATATTGGTACAGAAAATAAGTATTTGGCCAATAACAAAAGTTCAATTCAATCCTTTGTAATGTAACGTAATGTAATATAATGTAAAGACAGAGGTCAAGCATTTCCTGTAGGTCTTCACCAGGTTTGCTCACACTGTAGCTGCTTTTTTTGTCCCTTCTTCCATGCAGATCTTCTCTAGAGCTGTGATGTTTTGGGGCTGTTGCTGGGCAACATGGACTTTCAACTCCCTCCACAGATTCTCTATTGGATTGAGGTCTGGCTAGGCCACTTTAGAACTTTGAAATGCTTTTTACATAGCCACTCCATTGTTGCCCAGGTGATGTGTTTGGAATCATTGTCATGCTGGAAGATTCAGCCACGTTTCATCTTTACTGATGGACGGAGGTTTATGCCCAAAATCTCATGATACATGGCCCCCATCATCGTTTCCTTAATACGGATCAGTCGTCCTGTCCCCTTTGCAGAAAAGCAGCCCCAAAGTAAAATGTTTCCACCCTCGTGCTTCACTGTGATCATGGCATATTTGGGATGCAACTCAGCATTCTTCTCCCTCCAAACTTGGTGAGTGGCGTTCATACCAAAGAGTTTTATTTTGGTCTCATCTGACCACATGACATTCACCTAATCCTCTGCTGGATCAACCATATTGTCTCTGACAAACTTTAGACAGGCCTGTACACATGTTGACCTAAGCAGGGGAACAGCAGGATTTACGACGTAGTGTGCTACTAGTAGTTACTTTTGTTTCTGTGGTCCCAGGTCTTTTCAGGTCATTGACCAGTTCCTCTGTCTAATTCTGGGCTGTTTCCTCACCGTTTTTACGATCATGTGTACCCCATGAGGTGAGATCTTGCATGGAGCCCAAGACAAGGAAGATTGTCAGTGATCTTGTATTTATTCTATTTTCTAATAATTGCTCCAACAATTGATCTCTTCTCACCCAGCTGCTTGCCTATTGTTGATCCAAATCTTGTGCAGATGTACAATCTTCTCCCTGGTGTCCTTGGACAGCTTTCTGGTCTTGGTCCTGGTGGAGGTTGGAGTCTGACTGTTTGAAGGTGTGGACAGGTGTCTTTTATACAGATAAGTTCAAACAGCTGCCATTCATACAGGTAATGAGTTGAGTATAGAAAAAACTTCTTAAAGAAGGAGTAACAGGTCTGTGAGGGAATTCTTGCTTGGTCTCCATGATTACATGCCGATGTATTTATACCTGTCTGTGTTCCCATGTCTTTGCTTGTTCGTCTTCGTTTATCGTCATATGTCATCGTTTCCTCATCAGTGTCTCATCAGTCCTTAGTTCTCTGTGAGTTCCTGTACACCTGAGTTGTTAACCCGGAACGAAATCTTCATTAAAGAGTCTTTCTCCACCATCTACGCCTGTCTGCTTCTGAGTCTGTACCCCTAACCACATTGACACGGCCATGTGGTTCCAGATGCCTGTGTCACTGAAGTGGTGGCACATGCCACATGCTTGTCAGTAACATACAGTCTCTTTGGGCCAAAAATAATATTAAAGAATACTAGTATAACCCAGGCTTTGTGCATATTTCTATCTTATTAATGACCTCAACAATATAACAGGCTGGAAAATTCTACATATTATGTTTATAGAATGATGTAAACTTGCTAGCATTTTGCTCTACTGATCAGTTTCTTGTTCCGGCTCCCTCTTAGCTAACCTGCCTCATGAGAAGTGTGAGAAAAAACATCAGCAGGCTTATCCACATGGTGTAACAGGAGCTCAACTGTTATCAGTGACGTTTCAAAGTGCAGCAGAGCAGAAAGAGCCGTCTGAGTCAGAGTTAAAGGAAACTATCAAATGCCTCCAGCTTGGCTTAAATGTCCATTTTAATGAGGTAATAAAACTACTGCAGGGGTAGAGTGATACTGACGGCATCTAAGGAAATATAAAACTCACCGTATCACATAGTACTACTGGCCAGCTTGCATTTAAGCTACATCTGTGAACCTGACATAACATTTATGCAAATACATTTTAAATCTAAACAAAATTTAATAGACGAAATTAGCTTTAGAGGACTATTTCAAGACCCCGGAATTAGTTTTCTTAAAAGATGTTGTTTTATCGCATAATTGAAACTCATCTGTTAGGATATGTCAATGAAATGATCGAGGCTCATCACAGTGGTTCCTTCTTAATGTTATCACCTATGTAGCCTGAAATAGAAACGACTTAACAAACCAAATATTTTCAGTATTTGATCTCTTTTTTTTAAATGGTGATGGAAAAATCTGAAGGCCGTCCGTCATTTTGACAGATTTGTGTTCACACCTCTGACCACTTTGTGCAAATGCAAAGACATTTTTAACTTTATGCACTGAGTACAGGTAACTAAATCAATTTAAAAAAAAGATGAGAGCATCTAAGCATCATCTCAGACCTGGACACCGTACTCAATGTATGCCACTAATCAGAAGTCACTGAGGCTTTGGAGCGCGTCACTTCTAAGAGCCCGGTGTCGTGCCAACCACCGGTGAATGCTGTGGGATTTTCTCCTGAAGAGATAGCTTGTGGGTCCAGAAACGGCTCATTTAGAGAGTCTTTCCGATTTCCGATCACTTCAATTGGAGAAATGTTCCCTGATTTCAAAGCTTGACTGATTGATTATCATGCCTTCCCAGAGCAGTGTGGTCATTGAGAGGGGCAATGCTGATAAACTTTTTCAGGGAGTTAATGGGGGGGGGGGGGAGGGAAGTCCTAGCCCTCATAGTTTGGCAGCTGGCAGATTTTTTTAGTTGTATTTTTTCAATATCCCTCCAGCTTCACAAGGTCCCCTCACTCTGGAAAGATTCCATTATTGTTCCAGTACCTAAATCTGCATCTCATGAATTTCTTAATGACTTCAGACCTGTTGCACTAACATCCTTGGGTATGAAGTAATCTGGACCCTCTGCAGTTTGCTTATTGGTCAGGCAGAGAAGCTTATGATGCAGTAGGCACCCTGCTTTTAACTTAGTTTTAACCCACCTTGAGGGAGACAGGTCTTTTATTTATTGATTTTTCATCTGCTTTTAATTATATTTAGCTGCATATTTTAACAGAAAGACTTAGGGACTACCACAGCATTGATCTGGTTCTTATAGCTTGGCTGACTTAATTTTTAACAGAGAGGCCACAACATTTCATTCTCAACATGTGAGAGTTAAGAGTTTTCTGTCCGACACTCTCATCTCTTCCCCTGGATCACCCCAGCCTGCGTCCTCTCACCCTCATTATTTGTTTTATACACAAATGAGTGTCGCAGCCAACATCGAAATCGCAGCATTGAAAAGTTTGCGGACAACTCTGTTATTGTTTCTTTGCATAGCAGTGATGGTCGAGAACCAAACAGTCGAGGTTGTCAGCAGTTACAAATACCTCGGTACCCATTTGGACGACAAGCTGTCCTTTGATCCCAATGACGATGCGTTGTGCAAGAATGCTCATCAGCACGTGTATTTTCATCGGAAGCTTCTTAGATTTAATGCTGACAGAACTTTTATAAAAATGTTTAATTCTTATTTTATTCGATCCATTTTAACTTAAAAATAAAAACAGGCTGCAAGGGATTGTAAAACTGTGCACTAGTGATGTGCGATACCACGGATTTCCTATCCGATCCGATACCAAGTAAAATGAAGGCGAGTATCGGCGATTCCGATCCGATACCGATACTTTGCTCAAGGCAAGGCAAGGCAAGGCAATTTTATTTGTATAGCACACTTTCAACAGCAGGGTAATTCAAGGTGCTTTACATGATTTGGTGATTTAAAAGAAACACATAAAAGAAACACACATTATACATGATACACAATAAAGCAAGAGAAAAATAAAAAAAGCAAGAGAGCATGAACACATTTCATACATATAACATCAAGCATTTACTCAAAGGCAATTCTAAACAGATTGGTTTTTAGTCTCGATTTAAAGCAGTTCAGAGTTTCAGCAGCTCTACACTCGTCAGGAAGTCTGTTCCAGATAAGGGGAGCATAGAAACTGAAAGCTGCTTCTCCATGTTTAGTTCTGAGTCTAGGGATGTTTAGTAGGCTAGAGTTGGAGGACCTGAGTGGTCTTGGTGGTTGGTACCATGACAACAGGTCTTCAACATATTTTGGTGCTAAGCCATGTAATGATTTATAAACTAGTAAAAGTATTTTAAAGTCTATTCTCTGAGCTACAGGGAGCCAGTGTAAGGACTTTAGAACGGGGGTGATGTGCTCTACTTTCCTGGTTCTAGTGAGGACGCGAGCGGCAGCGTTCTGGATCAGCTGCAGCTGTCTGATTGACTTTTTAGGCAGACCTGTCAAGATGCTGTTGCAGTAATCAATCCGACTAAAGATAAACGCATGGATGAGTTTTTCTAGGTCGTGTTGCAAAATCAGTCCTTTAATCCTAGAAATGTTCTTCAGGTGATAGAACGCTGACCTTGTTATTGCCTTTATGTGACCCTGGAGGTTCAGGTCTGAGTCCATTACTACACCTAGGTTACGAACCTGATCAGTAGTTTCTAGCTGTATTAATTGAAGCTGTGTGCTGACTCTTGATCGTTCCTTGATCGTGCTCAAATATTACTGTTTGGGAAATTAAAGTAACAAGTAGTGTACTTAAAAGTGTCACTTCATACTGAATGCAAGACATATAACTGGTTCTTCTTGTTTATTGATGAAGAATTATCATACAAGAAAAGAGCCAACTTACATATTTATTGACAGCATCTGAGCATGTGTGTCTTAAAACGCCTACCTGAACATCTCATCATAAAACAATAAACATTTAGTGGGCATTATTCAGATAAACTAGGGTAATTGTGGTTACTTTACTCTGTATTTCTATTTCCAATAAACTACATATTTGCTCCAAATGACTGAAATATCAATATTTTTATAAGAACATCGATTCTAGAACATACAAAGCTGGTATTGGAGGTATCGATATTTTAGTATCAATCCGCACATCACTACTGTGCACAAAGATTGCAGGTATTATCCTGAATGACCTATCAGCCTTGTACAAGACCAGTCCTCACAAAGGCTTGCTCAATTGGGCAACTGTGGCTCAGTAGGTAGAGTAGTTGTCTAGCTCCTGTTATATGTTGGTGTGCACAGTTTGGTTCTCGATCTTGACAGGAAGAAGATTGAGAGGACTTTTCCTAAAATCATTTAGCATTTCTTCAGTTTTGTTTATGTTCAAGAAAGAGGACCTACACCAATCAGTGAAATCTTCCACTACAGGTCCGTGATCGGGGCCATCACTGCTATGCAAAGAAACAATAACAGAGTTGTCCACAAACTTTTCAATGCTGCGATTTCGATGTTGGCTGCGACACTCATTTGTGTATAAAACAAATAATGAGGGTGAGAGGACGCAGGCTGGGGTGATCCAGTGGAAGAGATGAGAGTGTCGGACAGAACACTCTTAACTCTCACATGTTGAGAATGAAATGTTGTGGCCTCTCTGTTAAAAATTAAGTCAGCCAAGCTATAAGAACCAGATCAATGCTGTGGTAGTCCCTAAGTCTTTCTGTTAAAATATGCGGCTAAATACAATTAAAAGCAGATGAAAAATCAATAAATAAAAGACCTGTCTCCCTCAAGGTGGGTTAAAACTAAGTTAAAAGCAGGGTGCCTACTGCATCATCAGCTTCTCTGCCTGACCAATAAGCAAACTGCAGAGGGTCCAGATTACTTCATACCCAAGGATGTTAGTGCAACAGGTCTGAAGTCATTAAGAAATTCATGAGATGCAGATTTAGGTACTGGAACAATAATGGAATCTTTCCAGAGTGAGGGGACCTTGTGAAGCTGGAGGGATATTGAAAAAATACAACCCCTAACCCTAACCCCAGAGCTAGGTAGGCAACTTGGGGTTAAGTGCACTTAACCCCAAGTTGCCTACCTAGCTCTGTATCATTATATGAATGTGTGTCCGAATGGGTGAATGTGGCTCCAATGTAAAGTGCTTTGAGTTGTCAGTATGACTAGAAAACACAGGGATAATAAAGACCTTGAACCTTAAACTTTCCAGTCAGAGTTATCAGTCCGAGGCAACATTTAAGTCAACTAGTAGGAGGAAGTTGTGAAGCTATGCGTTCAGGCATTTTTTATATTTAGTTCTCTGTTCATCTTGTTCGGATTGAATATTATTTAAAATGAATAAAAAATAAATACCATTGAATATGTTATGCTATGATTTTCGCATATCACTCGCGAAAGTGTTCCAGCCAGCTAGTCCCAGGAGATCATGGAATCACCAGAGAATTGCAATTCCACAACTTAAAGGGTAGTATGCAGAGGAAAAACTGTAATTCTATGTTGGTACGTAGCATAAACTCACCATTCACTCCTAAAACTGCGAATACTTCTGTCCATGCCTTCTGCTTTTTCATGTTGTCCTTGTAAAAGTGAACATTGGTATCATATAAACTGGGTGATTCTCCCCTTCAAGGATCAAATTCTAGTCATCCATGATAAAAACCAACAAATTAGACCCACAGACCGACTAACTTCATCCTGGTGTCACAGACGATGCACCCGATTTGAATGTTATCAACCTTTAAATGGCCGTTATTAGCGATCATCACTCCCATACAAAAGCTTCAGAATGTGCCTCCTCTACATCCTAGCAGGCTAGAAGGTGCGGATCTACCATTCTTATCGGTGATAATATGCATTAGAACTTTTTTCAGCATCGCCCACGTCTAAAAGCATAAGTTTCGTTTTTGTTAACTTTATTTAAAACGTGTGTTTACAATTTAGGTAACGATAGATATTTACTTATGACATTACCTCACCCCCAACCCTCATCCTGAAAACTCAGGACAAGTTCCTAAACCTAAAGTCAGAAGATAACGACCTACCGAGCAGGAGGTGGAGAAGGAACATTCTGAAGCTATTGTATGGAAGGGATGAGCGCTAATAACGGTCATTTAATGGGATGATAACGTTCGAAACAGGTGGATGACGTTTAGTTTAGTTTCTTTCCTAGTTAAGCAGACGGAAATCCGCACGTCTTTTAATTTGAAATTTCCGGCTATTTTACATTACTTCCGTGCCTGATTTCCTGTCTGACCAGATCTAAACTGCTGAGATTGATGCGTTTTAGAAGCATAGTGCGTTAAAAAATAGACCTGCCGTGTAAATTTAGGAGAGGGCTGCAACACATTGCTTCTGAGAAGCTTCTGATTTGTGCTGCTTTGTGCCCAGTGGAACGGTCCCATTGACTATATTGGTGGCTATCAGCTGAGTGTTATGCTTCACAGACGTTACGCGTCGTTTACGATGGAAAGCAGGGGTTACTGGAAGGAAAGCCAAAATGTTTGACCCAAGTCATACAGTTCAAAGGCAATGCTACCAAATACTTAGGAAATGTATGTAAACTTCTGATTTTGAATACAGTAATAAATAAATCTCTGACATATTCCTAATATCATAATTGTGGCATTTACCACATAGAAATAACATTGGTGATTCTAACAGACCTAAAACAAGAAGTTTGGTCTGATTTAAGTTCAGACAGTGGGAGAAAAAAAGGTGTTTGTGTCTTTTCATTTGGTGTATGTTATCTTCTGGTTTCAACTGTATGTCTGTTGCAGGCGTTCTCAAATGTCTGCCTGAACACACGTTTCCAACTTCAGAGCATGTCAGGAACATGTGTGGAATGTTAATGAGACAGCTACGGGATGAAAGTGAATGGAGAAACCTGAAAGTGATGGAAACAGCGACAGAGGTTATTCATGCATTTATCATTAAAGATGTGAGCACATGGAAGTTTTCTCTCTGCAAGTTTAGACCTAAAAGTTTCTTTACAATCAACGTCTGTTGTTCATTTTTCATGTACAGACTCATTGTCACACCTCCAGCCATCCACTTTGTCTTAGTGGGGCAGCTATAGCCGCACAGATGGACTAGGGTAATGACGTTAACATGGATTATCTTCTATAGACACACATACAGTTCGGTAAAGAAGCGTTGCTGGAAGCTGGAGCTCTGTGCATTGCAGGGCTAATCTGTTTTGTACAATGATCTACAATTAATAGGCTACTAATACACATAGGAGCATTTAAGAGACAACCGTAGTAACCAGTATTGTGAGCATAGCAAACCTTTGAACCATGGTTACTATGTCAACTGATGAAATGTTGCAAATATGTATGATAGTTAGGATTGAGGAGTTTAAAAACCTGTGTGAAGATGCTCGTTTTTAATCAAATTAGGACAGATTATGGATAGACACATTGTGATTACGTTAATACTTTAGAAACAAGCCTTTTAGAGCAGTATGGTGTTACTTGCCAGACTAATGTAGTGTAGCGTTTGTAAGTAGAGGGGCGATGAGTTGAGATTTCATTGGTGCTGTACTAAAAAGCAGGCTCAGAGGGCTCATCATCACTTGAACATAAAGTGATTAGGTCTTACCCTAACTATGGAGATCTCGTCGTCACAGTGCTGATTATCAACTCAGAAAGTTGACTTTTTTTTTCCTTCTGCGTAAGTGTTGAATTAAAAAAAGTCTGATGACCATAATCTGGATATTAAATTCGATCAGCTCTGACATGGATCTAAAAAATATGGTAAATGACTTGCACTTGTATTGCGCTTTTTCAAGTCAGAGGACTCCAATGTGCTTTATACTACAGTCATTTACTGATTCACCATCAGTGAATGTGTGTAGCTTACCACTGATGGTGATGGTGGTAAACTACATTGTAGCCACACCAGAAATACGACTACCACCAGCAGGCAAAACGGGTGAAGTGTCTTGCCCAAGGACACAACGACCGAGACGGATGAAGCCGTTGTTCGAACAGGTCACCCTCCATTTACAGGACGCAGTTCGAAGTGCTTTACATGATAAAAACATAACACAATGAGCAAACAAAACAGGATATTACAGTGACAAAATATAAAAAAGTAGTGAAAGGCTGCAATCCAGACTAGAATTAACGATGCTCTGATGATTATTGATCAAAGGGAACAGATGGGTTTTTAGCCTTGAATTAAAAGAACTCTGAAAGGTTGTTCCAGATTTGAGGAGCATAAAAACTAAATGCTGCTTCTCCATGTTTGGTTCTGATCCTGGGGATGCAGAGTAGACTAGAACCAGAAGACCTGAGTGGTCTGGAAGCTTGATACAACAACAGAGCGTTAAACGCATGGATGAGTTTCTCTAGTTCTGGTTGGGACATCAGTCCTTTAATCCTGGAAATGTTCTTCGGGTGATAGAAAGCTGACTTTGTGTTTGTCTTTATGTGTTTGTTACCAGTTAGTGAACACACCATAATCCAAGTACTAAAACGTCAAACTGATGAAGAAGACACAAAGCAAGCTATAATCAGCATGTTGTGGAAATTCCTTAATGAAAGGATGAGAACAGATTCCTTCAGTCTTTTGAACATTTAATACAGATTGTTAACAAGAAGGACAACATTTTGCATGGACTGTCCTGCTCAACTCAGACACTTACAAACAGCAAGACTGACACAACTTATTCAATTCAAATTCAATTGAAAGATAATGTATTGATCCCAGTAGGAAATTTAGTGTTGTTATAGTTCTTACTAATCAAGTTTCTTCAAGGAGATGTTGTAGAAGCTGATTGCTGTTTGCAGGAAGGATCTCCTGTAGTGGTTTGTGTTACAGCGAAACTGCAGAAGCCTCCGACTGAAGGCTGTTGTTGTGGGATGGTCTTATGAAGAGAATGCTCAGGGTTGTCCATAATGTTCTTGATTTTATGAATAATTCTTCTTTGGATCATCATCTCCGGAGGTTCCAGTAGTCCAATGAAAAGAACCAGCCTTCTTTATCAGCGTGTTGAGCCTTCTTAACCTTTTCTTACACTCATTATCCCCTCACCTTGCCCTTCTGCCATGTATTTGAACAGGCAATGTGTAAATTCAGTGACTTTCGGTGAGAACCTTTGGAAATGTTTTAAAAGCGTTCTGGAAATCTAAGAGTTAAGATAATCTTCATTATGTAGGAACTTTCTACACGCAAAGCCTGGTGTTAACGGTTAGTGAAGTTAAACACGCTAACTGTACAAGATGCTAAACTCGTTCATCATTTTGTCTTTGATATTAAATCTTTTTAAAGCCTTGTTTTGAAGCAAAATCTCTCTCACACAGGCACATAACTGCCTTTGCTCCTAATAAAATCATGATTTAAGCGGTCTCCTTAGAAAGTCTCAGAAATATTTTTGAGTACTGTTGTTAATGTTCCTATATTCTAGTTGTGACTGAAAAGTCTAAATGGACTAAAATCGGTATTGTGAAGGAAAAACTTCACAAAAATCCACCGCTGAATTCTAATTGGGGTGTCCCCACTTATTGTCACTGAGGGTAGAAATTCACCTATTGTCGTCAAACAATTTCTCCATGATCAGATCTTTTTATTGTTTGGCAGGTCAAATACTGAGAAGTCTAACTTTCAGTATTTTTGCTTTACGTGCATCACAACTAAGAAGAAACAGCATAGACTTTTCCACTGTTTTGAATTTAATTTAAAAAAATCTGATTGATATTAGTGACATTGGATGCATAAATATAGCCGATCTTGTAATTTTCTGCTGGACTCAAAAATAGTACCTCCTTCATGAAACTTGTGGCACATTTTTCTCTTCTGTTTGTTATATTACCAGATAAGGAAATATTCAGTTAAGATGAGAATTAGCCGGCCTTACCAAAAATGAAGGGACCAAAAACAAACGGACTCATTATTTTGTGACAGTGCGATTGTGGTACTTGACACCATCACACAGCTCCAAGCTCATTTTCAGCCTTGGGGTTTCATGCCTCAGACCAGCCCACTATATATCACAACTTATTATTGTTAAAATCATATCATTACAACCTTACATGTTAAAACTACAACACCACACTGTTCTTTAAAGTCTTGTAATTCAGAGTATTTTCTAAAAAATGTCCAATTCGGTGCAAGTAAGGGTTAATTGCTTCACGAGGTAGATTTTTTCAGCATGTGATCACATCTGCATTATTATTTACAACACATCCATTAATAATATCAGAATCTATATTTTGATCTGCTGCCTCTGTAATCAGTCCCTGAGTAGACTCTGCTCTCCCTTTCACACTTCCTCCATTCTCCCTTAACTCATCTGTTGTTTATGTGTCACAATAAAAAATAATATTCTGTAAAGCTTTAGTGCATTTCATATGGAAACCACACTTGACTTACCCAATTAAGATATTTTCAATGGCAAAAGATGCAGGCTTATTTTATATTATGTTCATTCTATTCTCTTTCAAATATGGGCTTTGTGTATTTATTGTCTTACCTTTAAAGAAACAAAATATAAGAGTTCATTCTGTCATTTGGGCACAGAAAGTGGGGAACTAACGCCTGCTTCTTCACACACCTATTGCTTCAATAGTATCAGGAGAAATCCGCTCATCACTACTGACTCCTGGCTGCTTCTGAAAATAAATCGAATTTAAAAATTTTCATCATTCTCAGCACAAATCTCCCAATTGTACAAAGCCTATGATTGATTCACATCAGTTTTATTGTTGTAGTGCTGAATCAGATTGCATTGCAGGGCACTTTTCAAGTAGAGCAGGTCTACACCATCCTCTTCGTTATATTAATATTAATAACATTCACTCAATAAGTAATTCCGCCACTCTGGACTTCTGGGCTCATATTTCTTGATGCTGGATTTTCCTTCTAACTCGGAGGAGCTACAAGACAGTTTCCCAGTTATGTGGTGTCGCATCAAAATATTATTGGAATATGTTGTGCTAGTTGCCACATCACACAATTCATTGACTTGATAATTATTTTAACTCAAATGGTGGTATGCAGGCAAAGTTCAATGTGTTGTTTTACCTGTTTCATCGTCCTCGTTTGTTGTCACAAACCACAAGCTTGTTTAAGTGAAAAAGTTGCTCATTTTTTGCACATTTTGCGGCGTCTGTTTGAGCTTTCCTCTTTTTAATACTAGCCTTCTCCGTGCCAGCCACCCACACTGCTGACTGAGTGCTCTGACGTGTTCAATAAAGGTGCGCTGCAAAAAAACAGCAACAAAAAAACAAGCTGCCAGTGGAGGCAGAGGCTTGACAGCATGGCGAGCCATTTCAGTAAAACTCTATATCAACTGTTGTGTATTCCAACTAGTGCACGACTACACTGAACTAGTTGAACATTTTCCCCAACTAGTTGGAACCTTTGCCCAACTAGTTCAGGAATACTCTTATTAGTATTAGTAACTAATTTTTGACCAATTTGAACTTTTGGCACACTCGTAAGACTCGGCCTGCCATAGTACACCGGCCCTTGCGGCCCATACATCAGACCGGCCCACAGAGAATCGCCCCGGCTCTCCCAATTACCCACTCCGGGCCTGGCTCCAAGCATAGTTGCAAAATTTTTCAATTCAACAGTAGACTGTGTTTATATCTAGAATTAGTATTTAAAAACTGAAGGCTGCATCTTCATGTTTGGTTCTGATTCTGGGGATACCGAGTAGACATGAACCAGAAGACCTGAGTTGTGTGGAAGGTTGATACGACAACAGCTTTTTAATGTATTTTCTTGCTAAGCCATTCAGTAATTTATAAACTAGTAAAATTATTTTGAAGTCGATTATCTGAGCTACAGGGAACCAGTGTAATGACTCAAAAACTGGGGTGATGTGCTTTATTTTCTGGTTCTAGTGAGAACACAAGCAACAATGTTCTGGATCTGCTGCACCTGTCTGATTGACTTTTTAGGCAAACATGTGAGGACACTGTTGCAGTAATCAATCCAACTAAAGATAAACTTATGGATGGGTTTCTCTTGATCTTACCGGGACATCAGTCTTTTATTGGTGGAAATATTCTTCCGGTGATAGAAGGCTGATTTTGTAATTGTCTTTATGTGTCTCTGAAGGTTCAGGTCTGAGTCCATTACAACCCCCAGATTTCAGACCTGATCAGTGGTCTGTAGCTGTAAAAGCTGAAGCTGTGTGCTGATTCTTGATTGTTCTTCTTTAGGTCCAAAAATAATCAGTTTTGTTTTTTAAATTTGAAGAAAGCTATGGCACATCCATGTATTGATTTGTTTTAACCATCTGCTCAACGCTTGAATGGCTTTATAGTCCCTTGGTGTCATTGTAATGTAGAGCTGTGCATAATCTGCTATGGAAACTTATTTTATTACATTATCCTATTACACAGTATAATCTGAGCTAGCAGGAGCATGTAGATATTAAATAGGAGGAGTCTCAAGATTGAGCCTTGGGGTATCCCACTTGTGATTTGTTCTTAGCTCAGATTAAAAGTTATCTATTGACACAAAGAAGTCTCTGTTCTTTAGGAAAGACTTAAACCAATTAAGTAGGCTACTGTACCAGATAATCCAAATGTCTAATGCTACGCTGAGGTCCAACAGTACCAGTTTACTCTTCTTTCAAGCAAAAAGTTGTTCCAAAAAGGTTCCAGCTTCTTACTGTCATGTGTTGATGTGCCGCTAGGCAAGGCACTTAATCCGAAATTGCCTACTGATCTGCGCATCGGTGTATGAATGTTTGTATGTTTGAGAGTGGGATTGGGTGAATGTGGCTCTAGTGTAAAGCCTTTTGATTGGTTGGAATGACTAGCAAAGCACCATACAAATTCACTTAATTTGGTTTTAAAGTGTCTTAGAACCACTCCCCCTAGATCGTTATCTCAGCTCAGTAAGCAGATATGTAAGCAAAAGATAGCTAATTGTAAAAAAGAATGGGTCTCCATCAGGATTTGGCCCAAAACTTGTTATCCAGCAAAGAAACTGCAGACATTTTAATAAAGAATGATTAACACTGTAGATAGTGATTTGAATTTGCAATTGAATCTTTGAACCTTGTAAAAGTTATTTTTTAATTGTTTTAATCATATCAGAGAAACATGCATTCAAGTACATGCAGTTGTACATGCAAAACAAATCATTTGGCCGTTTTCTATACTGATTGTATAAATTATTAGTGCCTACAAAAGACTGAGTTGGGATCCTCAGATTCTCCTATGTGGTTCCTAGGTGTTTTGACAGCTTTACTCTAGTAGAAACCGGAGCGCCTGCTTTCTTTTAAATGTATAGTTTAAGCTCCATTGTTCCAAAAAGCCTATGAACGTTTCAGACATTGGTGTGACTTACATGTAATGTAAATATAATTACTAGAGGTCACCACCCATACGTGGTCTGGCCAGACATTCTATGAAATATTCCATTCTTACAGCCTCATTTTATTCCTCCATTCCTGTCCAGCTTCCCAAGCCTGTGATGCTGTAAATAGCAATCAGTGAGGTCTGAATCTTCAGCCTGAGGATCGGGATATCTGGATCTCTCTCCCATGTTTCCGAGCATTCCTTCTTTTGATGGTAGCCGTGGTGTTTATAAGCATGGAAAGATCCTGTCTAATTAGGGGTGTATGATGGGGAAACGTCTCTGGGAAGGCACGGGTCTACAGAGCAGCCGCAACACCGCAGGAGGAAAAAAGAAAACCTGAAATTTTCTGACAAGCCGCTGATCCATATCATGGCTTTGTAAACCAAACTAAAGTAGATGACTTTGTCTTGGTTCAGTCGGCATGGAATGGTGGGCCAGTTCAACACGGGGTAGGATGACTTCAGATGCTTTTCTGCCAGTAAATACATAACCAAACACTATGAATCTCTTTGTTGCATCTTAAAGGCCAAGAGCCCTCTCAGCTGACAAGCCCTCCGAGCTGAGACTGACTTTAAATTGTTGTTGATTAAATAAAAAAAAATGCCCCTGACTGGGAGTCTTGGAAGCCATTGGTTGTGTACAAAAGGTCAAGTTGACCCAGAATGGAAATGATTAACTTGGATGGCCCTGGGTGATGTTCAGCCATGCTTCTGTTCTCATTAGTCTGCACCGTCTTCCTGTTAGACCCACTGCCGGGTTGTTGGTGCAGTTCACGATGTCGGCTGAAAGACCCACTGCGGATTAGAAATGAGTGTAGAGTAGAGGAGCAAACAGATTTTGGAAAGTGATAAAGTGCCCACAGATTGACATGGGACAATAAGCCTAAGCTTTTATCAACTTTTTTTTGATTATATACTCTAGTAACTGGTGAGTTTAGAACCAGCTAACTTGGTCATTTTTCTATATATGAAATATGGGCGGAACCGGCCCTGGGTTGACATAACCCAACAGGGTAGGATTGTGGGTTTGACACACCCAAGATAAATGGGTCAAAGTTTTAAGCTTTACCCTAATAACTAAGGATGACGTACCAATGCAGGGGCTAACAAAAAAAAAATATACTTGGACATGAAGATGCTAGCATCTGTGTTAAAATGAATTCTTTTCTTTAATCTTGGTAAAATTTTACATGAAAAATGATAAAAAGTAAATAAAGACACCAAGCCTTATCTATTTATTTGACCTGATGTACAATAAAAAGAGACAAAATGTAAAATAATTTTTGAACAAACTCAACATATAACGCTGCATATATTATTGCTATTCTATATTATTACCCATTCTTTGGTCAAAGTGAATTTTGAAAATAGCTATCACATGCAGAAAGGCGTTTGAGAGACGCCATAACGTAGTGCGTATTCTATTACAAATGAAGTCCACATTCAGCTCTGTTAATTTGGGAGAACTTGCAGATTTAGCTGGTAGTGTTTGCTTGAGTTTTTGCTTGAGTTTCACCTGTTGTGGCTGGCCCGGACATGAGTTATTGGTAATGTCGCAGCATGTGGCTCCTGAATTTGTTCGTAATTCCACAATACTTCACCTCCCTTTGGCAGTCCTTGCAAATTGCCTTGCTTCTGTCTAGGTCATGTTTCAGTTTCTCCGTTCTGAACGCGAAATGGTGCCAGACAGCAGCCTAGCCCAGGCGTTCTCAAAGGCGGCGCCAGGCTAACGGTACCACTAGTTTCTGACGCCATGTTGTTTACATTTCTTCACACCTAGCGCACAAGCCAGAATTCAACGACACAACAGTGGGTGGGGTTAAAGTTTACCAGGGGAAACTTTATTAATAGTTAACCCTTTAACAGCTAATCCTCAAAATGCCCATCCAGACTTTTTTCCCCTACTTTAGCTGTAAAAAGTGCAAACAACATTAAAGGGTTAAATCGACCTTCGGACGTACGAATCAATCTTCAGGAACTTTCATAAGAATTGATTTAGAATCAGAGAATCGATATTTTTTTAACACATCACTGGGTCTTGGGTTATGTCTCTTGCTTTCCACCGGACATGTAAGAGGCAAGTAACGTAATAGGTTTTACTGGCAAGTTCAGGAGCGTGTCCCTTCCCACCGGGTGCGTTTTAGATGCGTATCACTCACAAAAGCGTTCCACGAGCTGGTCCACGGCTGAGATCATGGAATCACAGGAGAATTGCAATTGCATAACTTAAAGAGGAAAAATATGAAAAATGAAGGGAAAAATGCAGGAAAAAAAAATATAATTCTATGTTAATAAGTAGCATAAACTCACCTTCCACTCCCAAAACTTCAGATATTTCTGTCCATGTCTTTTTTTACGTTGTCCTTAATGTAAAAATGATCACGCGTATCATATAAACTGGTTTCTCCACATAAAGGATTAATTTCTTGTCGTCCATGATAAAAACCAACAAATTAGACCCACAGACCGACTGACTTCAACCCTGGTGTCACAGGTAGTGATGTTTTGTTTTGTTTGTGGTTAAGCGATGGGAAATCTGCATGCATATTTGGAAAATCTCTGGATTCTTTACACTGCTTCCCTGTCTGGCCAGATCTAAACTGCTGAGATTGAGGCGTTTTAGAAGCGTAGAGCATGAAAAATAGAACTACCGCGTAAATTTAGGAGAGGGCTGCGACACAACTCTTCTGAGACGTGTCCAATTCGCACTGCTTCGCACCCGATGGGAAGCTCCCATTGACTATAATGGCGGCTATCAGATGCGTATTACGCTTCATAGATGTTACGCGTCCAGTGGAAAGTAGGGGTAACTAGCTATGAGCTCCCTGAAACCATGTAAACATATGTTAATATATGCCACATGGCTGCATATTTTAAAAAACAAATCCAAATGATCGCTTCAGGTTAAACAGAAGGATTTAGTCAGAGCTACGTAAACATTCAAATTCAGAAGCAGCCAAAACGTTTTGACAGATTGTACGTTCATCCAAGTTTTATTCTATGACTGCAAATGAATGGCACTTGCACAAATAAAAGTGTTGCATCTTATGTGGTTGTTGAAGTCTCTAAAGTAGTTTAAGAAATACTCTGAATTCCTCTTTTTCATTTGTGAGAGGAAGACTGGATAATTCTTTCATCATATACATGTTTTTACAAATGAATTTAATTTAATGCTGCTTTTACAGTTTTGTGTGGAATATGTACCCCCAATGTCTGAGCCAAACGTTGGAATGGAAACAGTTCTGCTTGAAATATATGCTTCTCTGATTTATCATTTCAAATATTTGTTTCTGGGGTTATCCACTGGCAGAACAGCTAGAGGGCAGAAATGTAAGTAAACACAGAGAAACGCTGAAGGAAAAACTGTAAGGCTCATCAGGGCCTCATCACTCTTCACTAATGACTGACATGTGTGAGCTATTAGATTTTAAAGGAAAACTGTTTTGCAAATGGAGAGAGGTGAGGGTGGAAATCAAGCCCCCACCACTGAACTAGCTGGGGCAGAGTGACTTCACACAGCTCCCAGAGATTCTCCATGACGGACACGCCAACTCTCTATTCAAGTCATAATCAATGCAGTCTACTGTGGAAACTTCAGCCACCTGCCAGAAGTCTTGTTCCCTGACACATCAGGTACATCTGTGTTCCATCGACAAATCTAGCAGCAAATTTAAGGTATTTTTTCAAGTCCACCATCAGTTTGTGTTAACAGTTAACACTGGTTTTGGAACTTTCGTTACATAGCCAACTCCAGCAGGATTCCATGGATATCTATTTGATGTGTCGCTACAGTGAATGAATAAAATGAAAGGTTGGTCGCAGAGGTTGCTGTAGAACTTTTTGTTGTTACACATTTAGATAAGGGGGTCAAAAAAAATTTGTCCTGATTATTTTTTACATGTCAACATTTAAATGATGATAATGACATATTTAAAAATAAAACCGTTAAATACAGAAATTATTTGGTTAACGCAGTTGGTAGAATACATTTCTAAACTGATCAAATTTCTGTTTATTGTGCTTCCCCAATACAGGTTTTTGCACAATAAAATGATTCACTGTATTTAAAAAAAAAATGTGCATACCCATCCAAATTACTGTTATGCTTCTAAAAAGCTTTGACATGTTGAAGAAGGTAGTTGGACCATTTGAATCAGCTGTGTTGGAGCAGAGACACATCTAAGACTGGCTGGAGACCGGCCCTTGAGGCCCAGAATTGGACACCCATGGTCTAGAGTTAATATCTGGTTCCCTTCTATATCAGATGTCTGTTATTGCCAGTGGTGGTAGAGGAGATAAACATGTAGTATAAGTCCCAGAGGCTCGGTTTAGAGCAAGCCTTGGTGTTAGGTGGGTTCCAAGTCTAACTTGAGCATTCAGCCTTTCAGAGAAAGTTTTGAAGGGAGAAGGCAACTAGGAGGAGGAGTGCGATGCTCTCTCCCCCTCCTCAATGTTTGCCGGGGCAGTCGTTTGTCCTGATGGAGTCTGTGCTGGGACTTCATGCACCGGCCTTGGTTGTTGTGCTGGAGAAACTTAATGGATTCACAGATTACTACAGAAGAGTTCGATCCCATTAATTGATCTGTCATGTATGATGAGAGCTTAGGGGGTTCTTACTTTCTTATGTGTTCGCTTCATGTGGCTGGATTTCTCCTGGTGACCTTGACTGGTCCCAGGGGCTGCGTTGTCTTTTGGGGAAGTGAGGGGTTGGAATCTGATTTTCAGCAGGATTAAGGAGGGAGTAATATCTCTTGTTTTGGGCTGGAGTTTCACTTGTTTTTCTCTTCCTTGGAACAGAAAAAGCAGGTGTAGATTCAGTGTGGACTTTCTTCTGCTTTTTCTTCCTTGGTACAGAGGAAGCAGGTATAGATTCAGTGTGCTTTAAAGCCAGCCAGTGTTCATCAAACTGTCAGTGTGGTGTTCTCCCCGTTAAGCGCCTTTTGGCTGAGGGAGTAGCGTTGTTCTGTGGCTTCTGTGCGAGACTGTTGGCCCAAGGTATCACCGGGCTGCCAGTTTCTTCCTCCCTGCCTGTAGTCAATGGTAAAGTTGTATCATTTCCATATCCAGTGTTTAAATCAATGTTAACCTGAAAATGGCATAATTTCATCTCTATTGCTTCCAATCTCTGGAGCAGTTTCTCAAAGTCTTCAGCAGTGCAAAATAGCTTTTTGGTAATCTACAGTCCTTCAAAATGTAATCCAAAAAAAGAGATCCGATCTAATACAGTAACTCCAGAGGTTGGTGTATAAAGTAACTAAGAAAAACCTAATAAAATAAAATAAAAAGAGAATAAGGCGAGAGATCAGAAGGGATCAGGAGAGATCGGGAGATGCTGCTCCTCCTTCAGCAGCTCATACAATGCGAATAATTTGGAGTTACGTTCCACAGAAAAAATCTGCAAATACTTTTTTTTCCACTTTGTTCACTAGCTGTATCGAAAATGAATGAAACCATGAAATTGAAAGCAAGTTATGTACCGAACCGGGATTTTTGTCTTACTGTTACACCCTTAGCGGGTAGCACACTTGGCAGCACACTGTGCGACCTTCACCAAGATCTAGAGGTGTGTCACACTGAACAGCCCAAGATTTCAGTGGATCAAACTGCACAATTTCTCGTTCTAGCAGGATCCGCCGAAACCCAACATCAGGAGCAGACCGGGGTCATAGAATTTCTGACACTGCTTGAAGCCAGTGTTGCCAACTTAGCAAATTCGAAACTTATGACCCCAGAAAACTACCCTGGTTCCTGGAAAAGGTTCCTGTAGTGGAAAAATATATAAGTACAGAAGGGGACCTGACGAGGATTACCTCTGCTTTCTAATGAGTAGGATTTGATTTTAAGCTTCGATTTTATTTCGGTCCGTAACTTGAAAACAAAATAAACAAAAGAAAAAACAGATTTAACTCTGGTGTTAGGTCAGTAAACAAAAGAAAGCCAAACTAGCTTTTCAGTGTAAAAAAGTTTCTCTAGGAAGCCTTAAAGACAGACAGACCGAAATGATCATGAATGGCCTGAAGCTCTTTGTTCATGCTGAGAAAGCGAGAGCATGGTCCCAGCATGGAGTTTACAGAACTGCCTGTTCTTAATGAGAAAAACGGCTGTAATTCCTCAGTCATGTTGCAGATTGTAGTGTTAATCAAGTGTTGTCACTCTAAAGACAGATTATTAGTCCCCAGCCAAAAGAAGAAAGAAAAAAAACTCTAAATATGGTCTAATAAAGTTTATGAAAGGTGTAAAAATATGGTTATCGTTTAATTTTTCAGCAAGTTGCAACTTTTAAGTCCAAAAGCCCGGAATGCATGTCACAGCATGCAGGCCGTGCTAACGCAACGCGTCCAATATACAGCATCAGATAACGTCATTGTTAAGCATCCTTACCCAAAGCCATTGGCTAATTGCCACTTTCACTTCCCACTCAGGACAGCTACAGTCTGTCTCACTTAGGGCCCCTCGCTTTGTAAACACTTTAAAGAGGAAAAAATAAAGGCATTCCATACAGCTGGATCCACAGCTGTGTGTCTCCTCCAACTGGTATCTTGCAGCATTTCTGAGCTTCCCTCAGACCCTTTGAACCCTCCGTCTCTGACCTCAGTAGGGGGCTTTGAGCACTGCTGGAAGGGCTGATTTAAAAGCCTAAGACCTGAAGGGTAAAGAGGTGTTGCATGTAAAGTTCTGACATATGGTCATTATAATATCCCTACCCTGGCGAATGCTGGGAACTCAGGGGAGGCTCTAAGAAAGTGCATACTAACAAAATTCTCTCTTGAATGCTCTTTAACATTTGCTCAAACAGGAAGCTGTATCCCACAGTTTACATAAACAGAAGGGGGTTTGATTAATGTTTTATGAAATGCGCCCCCCACCTCCACCCCCCCGTGAATACTGATACCCCTTGCTAGTCATTTGTAGCACATGTAGCATAGCAGCTTGTAAAAGTAATAATACCACTTGGACTTTTCCACATTCAGACTCACTGCAACTGTACTTTATTGGTATTTTATGTGATAGACCAAAACAAAGAAGTTAGTAATTGTAAACTGGACGGGAAATCATAATAGGTTTTCAGTTTATTTTCAATTAAAAATCTAGAGTTTAAAAATTGTATTTGTATTGGAGAGCATTTCTACCGCCAGTTGGACTCTCACTGGGCAGGAAGGGTTAAACCCAAACACCTCACATGGATTGATATTAGTGCGACAACAAACAGGACGCACTGGTAAGTCTCGTGCTCGTCACAAGCAGTCACATTTTTTTGTCCCCCAATCAATGGATTGTGTTGTGTGACACCAATAGCACGACCCTAACCGTTATGATGCGTGTTGGTTGTATTGGTCACTTTTACAATGGAAACAGACAAAACAGAGGTGTGGACTCGAGTCATGTGACTTGGACTCGAGTGAGAGTCGAGTCATGAATTTGATGACTTCAGACTCGACTTGATAAAATGTACAAAGACTTGCAACTCGACTTGGACTTTAACATCAATGACTCGTGACTTTACTTGGACTTGCGCCTTTTGACTTGAGAAGACTTGCTACTTCCTATGAAAACTGGGGGGAAATTTTTTTACACACCACAGAGGCTAAATGTTCCCTCTAAGCCGCGCGCCTGCGCAATTGCGCACTGCTGACACCGTCTTCGCGCACAGAAAATCTACTCTGCGCACAAAATAAAATCTAACCGGAATTGAAAAAAAACAACAACAAACAAAGAATTAATTCTGTGCTATTTTACAGATAAATCAATGAGCATATGCACCGATTTACAGTTCCAGCGGTGGCCCTGCACCGGTCCAATTAGAAAAACACCCACTCGCCCGAACCCGTTATCCATGGTTACTGCCATATCAATGCGGCAGAGACCCGCACACTGACACAACACAGATTAAAGATAGACACGGGTACGCAAATAAGACTAAGGTAAAAAAATAACAATAATTAATCCAGACACAAACTCAGATCCTCCTGTTTATATAGGAGCGGAGCGCTTTCGTCTATGCACAGAGTGGCTGACAGCGCCAAGTGCGTGCGCTGTGAAATGTGCTTGATTTCTTCAGAAAGTCTGTAGTGTTTTGGTGGAATTTTCTATATGCAACTTTTTCCCCAAAATAAACGTAACAATAGCCTTTTTATTTGACCATTTATGACTCAAACATCTCCCAATGAGCATACTGACAGCTTGTCAGCTCACAGTGGGTGCACCTATACGCCTGTGTCCAACTTTTTCTATTTTCTGTCGGGTCGGATTTTCCCGCGCTGTCTGCGGATGTGACGTCAAGCGCGTTCGTGTTAAATGTTTCAGATCACTGCCACCACCGCTAGTCAGCACTCGCAAGCAGTTCAATGGCTTGTGCGAATACACAGAAGAGACCAAGGACAACTTTGACACCAACAGTAGATCCACATAAGACTAAAGTTAAACCCCTGACAAGTGCCCGAAAAAGATCGAAGATTGAGAGCGACCGGCGTACGAGCGCACGCAGCAAGAGCGAGCAGAAAGGAAGAGTAGTTTCGTTCTTTGGCCACAAGGGGTCAGTTGCGAGTTTAAATTTCAGAAAATTGCATATAGCCCCTTTAACGCAAAGGGGGATTATAAAATGTTCTGAAAACATCTGAAGTTTTCGTTTCATTCCACTCAGAAACATGTTTGATCTCGCAGTTTGATTCTGCATTTGGGTTAAAAGATTTCACTTCAAGACAATAACGTTTATGTCACTGAGTGACCAGCGGCTGGCTGCTCCAGCCAATGATGCGATTCACATACGTATTTACGCAGCTAATCAATCGATATTTGTGCTACATTTTAAGCATCCAGAGCAGACTGTGAAAGAGGCTTTAGTTTAATGAATCGTATCAAAACAGCATCGAGAAATCGTCTTGAAGTGGACCATTTGGATCAGCTGATGCACATAAAGTCAAAGCTGGAAGCAGATGAGGCCATCAACAGCGTGTACAACCACTGGATACTTGAGAAGGACAGACGACAAAAATAGAGTTCAATTTAAGTCCTTAATCAGATTTGTGCTTATCTAGTGTCCTGCATTTACAATGTTCATTTATGAAAATTGATCATTAAATACCAGTTTATCTGTAAAACCGGACACATTAAATCCCTTGAATGTCATTATTATTTAGTAATAAAACAGCTGAGATTCGTTTGAGTCACATTTATGTTGTTATTCCAGCTACAATTTTTTTCTAATCTTACTTCTGTAGCCTAAATCTGCTATACCGAATCTGCAGAACAAGCTAGCTTAAAACATAAACCAAGTCACTGAAGTCGCACTCCCCCCTTCGGCTATCTTCCCTAGGCCACGCCCCTCTGATTTGGGAACCCACGTTGCCCCTGTAAATGAGACACCGTAAAACACCAGTCGCAGTTTGGCCAACAGTGTTTTGTTTTCCCCGACTTCAAATGGCGTTTTTCTTTTTGGGACTCTTATAGTTTGTCCTAAAGTTGAAGTGGTAGCACCGGGCTGTTTCTCCTTCTCTGACATTATTGAGCGGAGAACCCGGTCCTGTCTGACCACTTCTTGATAACTTTTGAATTTACTTTAACTGACCATCTTAAATCTGAAAGAAAAAGTCATTATAAGATAAGATAAGATAAGATAAGATAAGATAAGATAAGATAAGATAAGATAAGATAAGATAAGATAAGATAAGATAAGATAAGATAAGAAATACTTTAATAATCCCCGTGGGGAAATTAAGTTTCAGTACAACCAATCCAAAATCATACAAACATTTACAAACATTAACACAGTACAGGATATGGAAGACCGCGGTGGCAGCCGGCTTACCCAGCACCCCTTATAGCAGATAGAAAAAGGATTCACAGAAGGTAGGGGGGGGGGACAGGGAAAAAAAATAATGTGCAACCGGGGTGCTGAAAAAAAAAACACTGCAAAACATATAAGCACATATATCACTCATCACATGTGAGAACACAAATAGGACGAATAGTAGAGCTTTATCAGACAATGCTGTAACAATTTTTAAAGAATCTTTTCCATTCTTACTTTCCTCAGTGTCTCAGGGTAACACAGTGGATGGCAGCAATTTTATCTCTAACCCTTCAGAAATTGATGGTCTGGTTCACAGCGTTACGTCCTCATTGGGTTTTGCATTAGATAGTGTAGCCCCCTTACACAAAAAAAGTTGCTAGCCATAGGAGACTGACTCCTTGGTTTAACGCAGAGATGCATACTTTAAAGCAGAATATTAGGAAGATGGAGTGAAAATGGCGCTCTACACGCCTAGAGGATTCCCATTTAACCTGGAATAACAGTCTACTGCTGTATAAAAAGACCCTTCGACAAGCTAGAACAGCATATTTTTCATCATTAATAGAGGCGAATAAAAAAAATCCTAGGTTTCATTTTAGTACAGTTACCAAACTTACACAGAGTCATAGCTCTGTTGAGCCAACTATTCCCCCAGCTCTTAGCAGTGATGATTTTATGGGATTCTTCATAAATAAAATTAATTCTCTTAAAAATAAAATCATTGGCATTCTCCCAAACATGATTACTTCTTCCTCAGTAAATGAGGCAGCATCTGAAAGAACTGTAGAACCTCATTTGTGCTTAGGCTGTTTTGATTCAGTCGAGCTTTTGGAATCATCAAAAATATTAGCCTCATCTAAACCTTCAACTTGTATGTTGGACCCAATCCCAACCAAATTATTTAAAGAAGTGTTCCATTTGGTTCCTGGCCCCATTTTGGATATGATGAATCTATCCTTAGTAAACGGATACGTACCACAAGAATTTAAAATAGCTGTAATTAAACTTTTACTCAAGAAACCTTCCCTTGATCAAGATGACTTAGTGAATTACAGACCTATATCTAACCTTCCTTTCTTATCCAAAATCCTGAAGAAAATTGTTGCTAATCAAGTCTGTGAGCATCTAAACAGTAACGAGTTGTTTGAAGAGTTTCAGTCAGGTTTTAGAGCTCATCATAGCACTGAAACAGCACTGGTGAAGGTTACTAATGATATTCTCATGGCCTCAGATAATGGACTTGTGTCTGTTCTGGTTTTGTTAGATCTCAGTGCTGCTTTTGACACAGTCGATCATAATATTCTCTTAGAAAGGCTTGAACATGTTGCAGGGATCGAAGGAACAGCACTAGGCTGGTTTAAATCATATTTGTCTGACAGATTCCAGTTTGTTCATCTAAATGATCAATCTTCTTCACTCTCAAGGGTTACTTGTGGAGTTCCACAGGGTTCTGTGATTGGACCAATTCTTTTCACCATATATATGCTCCCAATTGGTAGAATCATTAGACAGCATGGGATACATTTCCACAGCTATGCCGATGATACACAACTATATTTATCCATAAATCCTGATGAACCCAGTCAGTTAGGTAGATTACAGGCATGTCTGGAAGACATAAAAACATGGATGACCCTAAACTTTTTGCTTTTAAATTCTGACAAGACAGAAGTTGCTGTCTTTGGACCAGAAGTTCTAAAACAGAAACTGATTAGTCAATCACTTCATCTGGATGGCATTAAATTGGCCCCCAGTAATAACGTAAAGAACCTCGGCGTTATTTTTGACCGAGACTTGACATTTAAATCCCATATTAAACAGGTTTCTAGGATTTCTTTCTTTCACCTCCGGAATATTGCTAAAATTAGAAACATCCTGTCCAGGAGTGATGCTGAGAAACTAGTCCATGCATTTGTTACCTCAAGGTTGGACTACTGTAATTCTTTACTATCAGGTAGTCCACAAAATGCCATTAAAAGCCTTCAGTTGATCCAAAATGCGGCAGCAAGAGTTCTGATGAATATTAAAAAGAGAGATCACATTTCTCCTGTTTTAGCTTCCCTTCATTGGCTCCCTGTTAAATCCAGAATAGAATTTAAGATCCTTCTTCTTACATACAAAGCCCTTAATAATCAAGCTCCATCATACATCAGAGATCTAATTGTTCCATATGTTCCTAACAGAGCACTTTGCTCTCAGACTGCAGGTTTACTTGTAGTTCCTAGGATTTAGTAGAATGGGAGGCAGATCTTTTAGTTATCAGGCTCCTCTCCTGTGGAACCAGCTCCCAGCTTTAGTCCATGAGGCAGACACTCTGTTTACTTTTAAGGCCAGGCTTAAAACTTTCCTTTTTGATAAAACTTATAGTTAGAGTGGCTTAGGTCATCCTGAGCTAGCTCTGTAGTTCTGCTGCTATAGGCTTAGACTGCTGGAGGACAGACTGACCAATTTTCTTCACTCTGCTACTTCCTTTTCTACTACTACTCTCCAGTTGTATTACAGTACATTCCGTTATTTCGACTGTTAACTTTGTTTTCTCTCAGTGTTTTTCTCTCCATAGAAGATTTACCTGGTCTGGTATCCTGCTTGGCTGCAATGCCCTGTTGGACGGGGGGCATCGACTGGGATGATGCTCCCAGTAACTGAACATCCACTGTGTCCTGTTATCAACTCTTTACTTTCTGTAACATAGAAAGTTCTCTTATATCAGATCTTGTGTTCCTTCTGTGTCTCTGCTCTGTCTTCTCAAACCCCCAGACGGTCGTGGCAGATGGCCGCTCCTACTGAGCCTGGTTCTGTTGGAGGTTTCTTCCTGTTAAAGGGGAGTTTTTCCTCTCCACCGTCGCTACATGCTTGCTCAGTATGAGGGATTGCTGTAGGATTGCTGTGGTTGGAAAGTCTGCATCAACGGGGCCCAACCTCACGCCAATGACTGACGCAATCTGCTGGGATTCCTTAAATAGGAAACTTTTTAACTGATTGGAATGTTTGTATAAATGTATTGAAATGACTTCTTGTTAAGTGCCTTGAGATGACATCTGTTGTGAATTGGCGCTATATAAATAAACTGAATTGAATTGAATTGAATAGAACCTCTCACAGCGGTGTGAGTGGTGTTCTGTTGCAAAATGCGGGAGAGCATATGAGTGGAGGAGCCATGAAAATCCGAAAGTGTGCTTGTCCAAAGAGAGAGACAACCACATGGTCGTCGTTGGTTTCGGACCGAGCCATGTTATTGGCTGAGGCTTTTAGATAAATGCGACAGAACCACTTCATTATTATTTTCGGGATTTTTTTATCCGGTTTTAATCTCCACAAAATATTTATAGCTATACAATGCTAGACCGTTGTTAAGAAGCATGAAAAAATGTTTTAAGCTAGCTTGTTTTGCAGATTCGGTGTAGCAGCTTTGAACAGATGCAATTATTTAACCTGGAATGGGTCAAGCAGCTATAAAGCCAGCTTCCTATGTTAAAGCAGCCAACTGCATTTCAGTTACCCAGTCTGCATGCTAACCCTCATACAATCATTCCCCTGATGGTAGGGGGGAAGCTCTGTTTTTCCTCCTGTTCCTAATCCTTTATCTTCTCCTCCTCCCTTTCTTAGAATTTTTATTGGCAACTTGGGAAGCAATAAATTGGTGCATTATTGCCACCAACTGTTATGTCTGTTTACCCTTTAAACTGCCACCTTCCCAAGGGTTTCTGTGTTCAGTTGGCTTAGGTTGCTTTAAATAATCATGTAGTCTGCAATCGATCATTTGTGTCTCAGGAATCTTGTCGTCAGCCTTCGAAGAAACAAAATGAACCAGTCACCCACTCTCCTTTCCAGAATCAACCTCAAACTCTATTCTTGTCCCAGAAATTTTGAAAATACAATTAATCTGGCTTCATAAACCTCTCCACTACACTCCCTGGAAGAGAAATAGACCAAGATCACCAGACTTTGCAGTTTCATGTTTCATCCATTAAATGTTCATTAAATAATCTAATACAGGACCTCCAAAGGCTGGGTGTAAAAAGTAACTAAGAAAAAATCTAAGGAAAAAATAGAGAATAAGGTGAGACATTGGGAGAGATCAGGAGAAGCTGCTCCTCCTTCAGCTCCCATAGGAAAACCTTGCTTCGAAGAAATCTTGCTTTGCCCTGATGGACTGAATAGTGCAACAGTGTCTTCACAGGTCCGCCTAAAAAGTCAATCAGACAGCTGCAGCTGATCCAGAATGCTGCGGCTCGTGTTCCTCACCAGAACCAGGAAAGTAGAGCACATCACCCCAGTTCTACAGTCCTTACACTGGCTCCCTGTAGCTCAGAGAATAGACTTCAAAATAAGTCTTCTAGTTTATAAATCATTGAATGGCTTAGCACCAAAGTATGTTGGAGATCTACCGTCACTATACCAACCCACCAGACCACTCAGGTCCGTTAATTCCAGTCTACTCTGCATCCCTAGAATAGAACCAAACATGGAGACGCAGCTTTTAGTTTCTATGCTCCTCTAATCTGTAACAAACTTCCAGACCTCTGCAAAGCTGCTGAAACACTGAGTTCTTTTAAATCACAACTGAAAAAGGCATCTGTTTAAGGGTACCTTTGAGTAATGTGTTCATGTATCATAAGTTTTGTGTGTGTTTCATGCTTTATTGCTGTTTTTTCTTTATCCTAAATTCATGTCTGCTTTTGAGTTTTTACGTGTCATATGATCTGTGTGTGTTTTATGCTTTATTTCTGTTTTTACTTTATCCCCTAATCATGTAAAGCACCTTGAATTACCTTGTTGTTGAAAGTGTGCTATACAGATAAAATTGCCTTGCCTTGTATTGTCTCAAGTCCTCTCTATTGTTTTCATGATTTCTGACCACGGAACTGTCACTTCCATTGTGATATGTTTCAGTTATTTTTCAGGCATCTCGACACGGGAACAACTTTGTTACGTCTATGTCACATGACTGAAGCGGGCATCTGCTGCTCCCACTGGTGGATCTGAAGAGGACATACGGGATATGTCATCTATGTGCCGCTTTCACACGGTGCCCCACTTTCCAAGCCAAATGGTGTTTATCAAGTCTTCCTGCATTCAAAAACAGTGGTAAGCACCAACTCTGTTTGAGGAGAAGGGAGGATTTGACAGGCAAGCCATGCCAATATTTCATTGCATTAATAAAAAAAAAAAGAACTTTATGGTGAAGTGTGGCAAGCAAGAAATCATCGAAATAGCTGAAACTTCAGTTAAAATGTTTGGATGATTTATTTCAGGCAGCATAAGCTTGCTTGTCTGGTGGCCACTATGCTTTTCTTGGCCACACCCATCACAAATCCTTCCTGGTTCTTTACTAGGCTGGCCTACTAATCTTACTTTTTTTTTCCCACAGTGCATAAAAATATACACAAAAAAGTGAACTCTATACTGTCATCTGTGACTTTCTTAAAAGATTTATTGTTGGAAACTTTTTTTGCATGGACTCCAGAAGGGAATCTACAGCAAAGATGGAGCAGCTGGAACATTTTTGGCTCCTTTTACTGTATGGGCTATGTAGATGCTTCACTTCACAATAACTGCGTATCCCTTTGAAGTTTCCAGATGTAGAGTTAGGTGCTAAATACTTTAACGCTACAAACTGGTTTTCTTCTGCCTGTATTTGCAACTTGCCCTCTATGAACTGCCATGGAACGTGCCAGAATCAACATTTTTTAAGTGAAAAAAATAAATAAAAATATCTGGCTCAATGGCTCTTTCACAAGAAAATCCAGCCTCCAGAGCACCCTCTCTGGCACTGAGGAAAATGCAGCAGCCTGACGGGTTTCTGTTATTTTCTATGCTGGCCTCACACCTTGTTTTGTAACTGTATCTTTAGGTTCACAGTGGCATAGGAGTCGATTTCCTGGTGGTGCTCACTGTTCACTGCTCAGAAGTACAACAGAGAAGCCTGGGAAGTGAAACACAGTAGCCAGCCTCTAATGGAAACCCTAGAGCTGGGCTCTGCTACCAAGACACTCCCTTGTTTTGTCATTATAGTGCCCTATACAGTACGATACCACCTAGTAACAGTGTGTTTGATCTAGCTGTGCCCATAATGGTTAAAGCGGGACAGAACTCTTTTGCGTTGGTTGTTGCACCAGCATGAGGGATCGCCTCAATGATTGACACAACGCAGGTCAGGAAGGAGCTAGCCAAAAATTAATTCATGTTTCTTTTTTATTGTTGTGCCAAAAAAACAGAGTGAGTTATAGTTGATAGCATCAGCACTGGAAGGCAGTGTTTTGTCAGTTGCCAGGATAAAGACTTCTCAGCTAGAGCCTACTTTTTGTCATGTGTTTTCGTTTACATATAGCGTTACACAAAATGTGTTTCTCTGTCTGTGTTCTGGAAGATTCTACAATCAGCCGAATAGGTGACAATGTGAAGCAAGCAGTAATAACTGCCAATAATGGAATCCTTTTTGGCCATTTTAAACACAATAAAGCCAGCAACATAATAACTTTAACAAAGGTTTCCAGCTATTCATTATTTTATCCTTTAACAATGTAACAACTGCAGCTGTAATGTAATGAAATGCAATAACGTGTTTAGTCAAAGATGTCCTGGGTGGCAAAGTATTATTCACCTTGGAAATCCACAGTGCAGCACTCTCTCTAAGAACTGTTGTTCAAAATCTTTATTTAAAATGCTTTCTCAGTTATGTGAAATCATAATTAGCAAATTTCCCTCTGGGACAATGAAGTTGACTTGAGTTGATAATTTCATCTATCAGAGCACCTGTTGGAAAGGGCCACACTTTAGGAAAAGAATAGTGGTCATGTGATTATCAAAGCTTCAAAAGTTTTTATTTGTCCTTTTTTTATGATACAATAGTAATGTAAGAAACCAGCCAATGTCATAATAATATTGTCATGGTGATGGGAAATTACCAATACGTCATTGACTCAAAAATGTTACATTATTGGCAAGTTATTACAATGTTTACTTCATTACAACTAAATAGGTCACACATGTCACGTTATTATCCATTCATTTGTTGTATTACTGTTTATTGCTACAGTATTGCTTTATTGTCAGAACTGGGGTGAAAAATTAGCTAAAACCTTTTTTGTCCAATTCTGTGTTCCATGGGAAATTTTAGATAGGTCATAAAGAAGATAATCCAACAGCTGAAACCATAATATCATGTGGTACTTGTTTTCAGAATTGCAAATGATATTTTGTTAGTGTGCCCTGCGATGGACTGGCGACCTGTCCAGGGTGTACCCCGCCTCTCGCCCCTTGACCGCTGGAGATAGGCACCAGCCGCCCCCGCAACCCTGCATTAGGATGGACGGGTACAGAAAATGGATGGATTTTGTTAGTGTAATTTCTGTTCTTGAGAAGGAGGAAAAATTTCAACAGAAAATTTATTCTCCGCTTCATGGTTGTGTGCTAGCTAGCATGAAGTAGTAGAGTTGCTTTTTAAAAAATTACAATCTGAGAGGCAAATCATTTTCTGTTTATTGCCATGGTAACCACTGGCAGATTATTTTTGTATAGTTTGTATTTTGTGTTACTGTGGATTCCGCATTATTACCACTAGGCATGCACAATATATTAGCATTAACAGCTAAATTTGGCTAATTTTCAAATTATGATGGTTTAAATGTGATTCATACATTCATTCGGAACACTGTATGAAGTAAAAAAAACACAGTACCTCCCCCTGAACACAGTACTCACAGTGAAACATGGAGGTAGGAGTATCATGCCAAGGGGGTGTCTTGCTGCTATAGGAACAGTTGCATTGCACAAAGTAGAAAATGAAGATGGAGGATGTTTAAAAGTGTCACATAACTAAGCGTTTCAACAGCACAAAGTCCAAACCACAAATCCAAGCTGGTTTTGGAATAGATAGCAGGCTGGCATTAAGCTTCTGGAATCTGCTCCAGACTCAGAAATCTTAAGTATTTATTGACTTTGCTTAAAGGATAGATCATGGAAATGTATTACATTCACTTGAAAATATTAAATAAAAAAGCAGTGTTCTTCAGAACAAGATAACGTTTGGAAGGCAAATCAGTTCAATGCCAGGAATATCGCATATCTAGCCAACTGATCGTGCAAGACAAAGCAAGCCGAGCCAAGTTTACACTTTCATTTTCAAGGCAATTCCATGTGCTTTGGATGATAAGGGGTAAAAAATTAAACCAATAATAAAACACCAATTAAAAGAGAAAACACAACATTGAAGACATAAAGAACATTAAAACATACCACCGGTATGACATTCCAGTTATTATTAATCAATTAATCAAAAGCAGCTCTAAACAGATGGGTTTTCAGCCTTGATTTGAAGAAACTCAGTGTTTCAGGAGCTTTGCAGTCATCCTGGAGAAACATGGCCACGTCCAGAAAATCCAATGAGACTTTACGCATGAAAAGGCTCAAATTCCACAGCTGTCTGCGCAAAGTCGACAATGTCATGATAATCCTATCTAAATAGTTTAGAGACCAGAGTATTTCCCAGTTTCTCAACCCCAAAACAAAGAAAAAGTGAATTAAACTCAACAAACGGGACATGCAGGTGCATCGCAGTACCACGCGATGGAATGGTGACCTGTCTAGGGTTTACCCCGCCTTTTGCTGCTGGAGATAGGCACCTGTATCTGACTGTATCTATGGCTCATTCAACCCCATTTTCTCTTAGAATTGTCTGTTCCTCATTCTTCTTTATTTTTGCTTTTTAAATCTTTTTGTCCCAGGAAGACATCAGCTTAATTGTTGACTATTGGGCGGCTGAGGCAATTACATTTCAATGGCAACAAGGACCTGCTGAAATCAGAGTCCTGCAGTGGGTGAAAATAAATACATTTTGCAAGTGCAAGCAGAAGTTCCTTTAATTCGGGTGGGTGGTGGATGAGAGAATTATTATCATTAATATTTTATACAATCAGGCGCCGAGGCGACCTATATTTGGAAACCCTGTGAGGTTAGGTGGGCTTCTTTTTAAAGTAGAGGAGAGAAACTGACAACTGGTAGCAGCTAGCAAACAATGTCAAAGTAGTTTATATAAAATCATTCTGGAATAGTTCCAAACCTTGCTTAATCAAGTACAGCAGCAAGAGGTAGAAATTAGCTGCAGGTGCAGCAGCACCAGGAGTGCTTACAAAGACCCTCTATAGACCGACTCAGCACATCAGGCGTAGCCTATGGCTGCCCAAGTGGGAGCGGTCACCGTAGTAATGGCGGCGGCTCGACTTCCAGTAATTTCACCGAATCAGTCTATAAAGGAAGATGCCACTCTTACATACCAAGCTACCGTGGCTTCTTTTGGAGTACAAAAACAAACGTTCCGTCCACCGGTTTAGAACAGACTGGCCGTTCGGGAAAACTTCCAAGCCTACCTATGGCCAGCCCGCCCCTGATCACAAGAATCTCAGCTTTCAAATGATTGGCTGTATGTACATAGAAAGGATGCATGCATGTATGTATGTATGTCCTGGAGGACGGGGCCTGCCTGGTGCTGTTCTGATCCAGCTGCGTAGGATGAAGAATCCCTGTTATGACTCAGAGGGGCTCATGTGTTAACTTGTGTTTGGCTGTGCAGCCTTCTGTTCCCTCAGGGACTCTGTCATCTGTGATACTGCTTATATTGGCATGAGAAAAAAAAGTGCCGCATACCAGACTTTCCTCCAGTGTGAATTACTCTAACCTTTTGACTTGTCTGAGGATAAGAGACTCGCACATATGTTCGTACACACGAGCACAAGCGCACATGAGAAGAAGTTTGACAGACTGTGATTAAAGATCGGGCCTTAGACTGAGGTATTTCCTGAGACTGTGATGGAGCAGTGGCCTGCTTTGGCAGCTCTCTTTGTGTTTGTTGCAGTCCACATTCTTAAATCCCATCAGCATATCAGTTGCTGCTTGCAAACTATTGGAACAACGGAGGTAAAATGACCTGGGGAGAAAACTAAAACGCCCTCATCCATTTGCACTTTCCTTCCTTGTTGGACTCATCCCCCAGTATTGGATGTCTTTCCCTTCCATCGTTACCACCTCTCTCTCTCTCTATCTCTCTTGCTGTTTCTTTCTCCCCGTCCCGCTTTTTCAGCGTGGTCTGAATGAGTGCCACACATACCCCATGACCCCCGTGCTATAAAAAGCTGTCCAGTTTTTATCCAAACCCATGGAAATCAGAGGCAGCACCAGCCACCACCCTTACTTAAACCCTCCTGTCTACTTTCTGCCAAGGACCTGCCAGTGCAGCCAATCGGCAAACTGCAGAGAACATCGTGGTAAAATCCTCATCGTTTTATGATTTTGAGACCATGTTGTTTTAAGCTGAGGTATAAAGTGTAGATTACAAGCCAAACTCAGTGTTGAGTTGTATTTTTTTTCTCTTCACAAAGCAAACAGACAGAAGTTGTCAGTGCCACACCAAGCAGTGCTAAATCCATTGCTATTATATTTTAAATACTTTACAAATGTTTTAATAAATGGATTAGATACAAGCTGTAAATTACCACGTTTCCTACTTTAGAATGCACATCATAATGACTGGAAGACAAATTATCCCTAGCTTACATTTATTTTAATCACCGCAATAAGGTTTTAATTACATTTACCTGTCTGTGATACACATTCATCCCTGTAGTTTTAAAACAGGTTAACAAAACGTAATGTAACTTTTGTTGTTATTTTAAGATTTTTTTCTTGGCAGTGCTTTATTAACAATACCTTTAGACAGTAAATACAGTGGCTTGCAAAAGTATTCGGCCCCCTTGAACTTTTCCACATTTTGTCACATTACAGCCACAAACATGAATCAATTTTATTGGAATTCCAGGTGAAAGACCAATACAAAGTGGTGTACACGTGAGAAGTGGAACGAAAATCATACATGATTCCAAACATTTTTTTCAAATAAATAACTGAAAAGTGGGGTGTGCGTAATTATTCACCCCCCTGAGTCAATACTTTGTAGAACCACCTTTTGCTGCAATTCCAGCTGCCAGTCTTTTAGGGTATGTCTCTACCAGCTTTGCACATCTAGAGACTGAAATTCTTGCCCATTATTCTTTGCAAAACAGCTCCAGCTCAGTGCAACTTTGTGCAGTGCATGACTAATAGTTGTCCTATGGACAGAGTCCCCCACCTGAGCTGTAGATCTCTGCAACTCATCCAGAGTCACCATGGGCCTCTTGGCTGCATTTCTGATCAGCGCTCTCCTTGTTCGGCCTGTGAGTTTAGGTGGACGGCCTTGTCTTGGTAGGTTTACAGTTGTGCCATACTCCTTCCATTTCTGAATGATCGCTTGAACAGCGCTCCGTGGGATGTTCAAGGCTTGGGAAATCTTTTTGTAGCCTAAGCCTGCTTTAAATTTCTCAGTAACTTTATCCCTGACCTGTCTGGTGTGTTCTTTGGACTTCATGGTGTTGTTGCTCCCAACATTCTCTTAGACAACCTCTGAGGCCGTCACAGGGCAGCTGTATTTGTACTGACATTAGATTACACACAGGTGGACTCTATTTAGTCATTAGCACTCATCAGACAATGTCTATGGGCAACTGACTGCACTCAGACCAAAGGGGGGTGAATAATTACGCACACCCCACTTTTCAGTTATTCATTTGTAAAAAATGTTTGGAATCATGTATGATTTTCGTTCCACTTCTCACGTGTACACCACTTTGTATTGGTCTTTCATGTGGAATTCCAATCAAATTGATTCATGTTTGTGGCTGTAATGTGACAAAATGTGGAAAAGTTCAAGGGGGCCAAATACTTTTGCAAGCCAATGTAGGTATACAGAGAAGGGGGGAAGACATGCAGCAAAGGTCTCATAAGGAATCGAACCTTCTGAATTCTGAATCTCTTTCACATCCTCATCAGTCTCTGTTTTAGTCTTTTTGCAACTCATCATCTTCATCACTACTTTTATTCATCTTTATGGGTATGATTCTACCCTCTTTATCCTTAAAGGGGTATAGAATGAGGAGGAGGACATTTGTTGACATTATAAGCAAATAATGCTGATAGAGCACATCAGAACAGGGTCACAATTACTGTATCTTTGAACAATCTATTTGAAACTAAAAGAAAAATAAAAGGTGGAACAGACTCTGGCTACATTCAGAAAGGCATTTGGTATATATCAATTTCGTGTCATTTGGACTCCAGGGTGCACCAGCCACCTTTCAAAGGCTAATGACTTATGTTCTGACAGACGTTTCAGAGTTTGGAGCTGCATATCTGGACGACGTGGTGATCTAAAGCCGGAGCTGGGAAGAGCACGTTGGTCATCTGAAGGAAGTCCTGCAGTGCATTAAGTCGGCGGGCTTATCCATCAACCCACAGAATTGCTGTTTGGCGCACAGGGAAGTGGAGTATCTTGGATTTGTAATAGGTAATGGGAAGCGGAGACCCCTGGTGGGGAAACTGGAGGCTATTTGTTCCTTCCTGATCCCAACCACGAGGAAGAAAGTGAAAAGTTTCCTTGGGCCGGTCAGTTGGTATAGGAAGTTTATTCCTCACTTTGCAGATCGTTCAGCTGTTTTTTATGACCTTGCCAAAAAGTTCACCAAGAAAGATAAAATGGACTGATTATTGTGCTTTCCGTGCTTTCAGGGACCTTAAATAGGCTATAAATGAAAACACAGTTCTCCAGATCCCTGACTTTAACTAATTTTTTATTTTGGAAACTGATGCATCTGGTGTAGGCTTGAGTGGAGTTTTGTTGCAGAAGGTGGATTGAGACAGGAGACCAGTGGTCTTTTTGAGCTGGAAATTACTGAATAGAGAAACTAGGTATTCTACGGTGGAAACGGAGTGCTTGGCGATGAAGTAGGCGATCGAGTCGCTGAGATACTCCCTGTTGGGATGCCACTTCAGCCTGGAAACTGATCATCAAGTTCTTCAGTGGCTTTACAAGATGAAAGATTCCAACAAGAACAAGTGTTGACTTTGCACAGAAAAGACAGGGTAACAGGTGCTTTTATTACTGGGGTGTATATGTTATTTTTATCTGTATTGTTTCTTATTCTTTCCAAAAAATGAATAGGCTTTTTGGAGGCCTGAAGATCTGAAAAATTTGGTGGACCCATGAGTCGTGCACAAAATGTACATATTTTAAGCGTGCTCAAAAGTCTCAACAAAATGGCTCAGTGCCCCATGGAACGCTTTAAAACACCCTTCGCATTAACCTTATTTTAATGTGGAGGTATGAAATTTCGTACAGTTGTAGAACTTCCCAAGAACTACCTAAAAGTCTCTAAACGTCATACTCCAAAACGAACAGGAAGTTGGCCATTTTGGATTGAACTTGCAATTTTGAGCCAACTTGTCCTTTACTATCACTCTAATAAAATGTGACAGTGTGGGGTCCTGTCACTGTGTCTCCGATTGATCATGTGCCCTGGCTACTTGGCCACAGGGATATCCCTTTGGCTGACTGCTAAGTGTGCATGACTCTCACCCAGGACTCTTGGAATCAAATTCCACCCTTGTGTGTACCTTGCCACAAAGACCTATTCATCTTTGAGTTAGGAACTTAATGTCTAAAGCATTTTCAGACTCTTCCCACTTTGAGCTTAAACTACAAGGCACTTCTTACAATCACCATGAGCCATTCAAGGTTGAAATTAAAGAATTTATCTGGTGGGCTTTAGTTACAACTGGAACCATATTTAAGAGAAGTTAATCCAACAAAAGGTTTAAAAAAGTAAACTTTTTAAAATGCATTTCAGACAGAAACATATGCATGTATATTTTAAATTCTCCTCCAATGTGAGAAAGTAACTAAATTGTAAATATACACTGCAATCTACAGGACATTAAGCATAAGTTAAGTATAAAACCCATTACAGTAAAATAAAATGCAACGCCATGAGTATGCATCCTTTAATATTTAACAAATGGAAGAATGACTCCAGGAATAGTCCCATTCAGCTCATGGAGAAGAGTTGAAGAAGAAGAGTTTCAGATCAGACCTCTTTCTTCTGTGATAAATTAAAACAAAAGAAGCAATTAGGACCTAATGACAAGTTTACTTAGAACTGTGGCTACATGCTTTTAAATGAAAAGGTTAAGAACCTGAAAACCTTGAACATAGCTGAGGTTGATACTGATGAGCTGGTAAGTTGTTTTGCAGCAGGACAGTAGATCAACACAACCAAGAGGGGGATGACACAAACATGTCTCCAACCAAAGTGACATACACACAAATGATGTTCACTCTTAGAATCGTGTCAGCTGTGGAAGAATGAATGCACACATTTTAATTTGGAGAAAGGAAAACGCTGCATCACGCGTTTCGTCGTGCCTGGAAAATACAAAAACAAAGGAAAAGAGGAGGAGCTAAGAGTGGGGCTGTGGGGGTGGTGGTGCATGATTGACACCAATTAAACTCTGAGCCAATGTAGCTATGAGGTAACTGAGCTAACATGAAGCTAACCGAAGCTAATGGACGTTAGCGATTGCTTTTAGCCAGAAAACTGCAGTTGTGCGACTCTGGCACCTTCTAGCCTTCTAGGCATATTCAGTTATTGTTGGTCCATAACTTTCACTATAACTATGTGAATTTTAATTAAAACAAGTTTAAAAAAAAAAACGATTTAAAAAGAACTCTTATCCAACAGATAAACACTTGACCAATCAGAGAAGGCGTGGTGATGGCGTCATCAGAGCCGAGAGTAGCGAACTGAAGTGTCACTTTTATTGAAGTAACTAATTTCTTCTTCACCAAGGTTGAGCGTCTGATTCTTTTTGTGTCCCTGCACCCCTGTCTCTTTAATTTTAAAAAGAGAAAAACTACAAGGACAACGATTATAAGGATAATGTGTGGCGATCCATTGCCGCAGAACTTGGATATGAAGATGGTAAGTAAACCACTGTGTACAAAATAGCATTTTTAGTTTTGCCGCCTTACGTTTTTTTTAATAGAATGTTCATAATTTATTCTCCTTTTTGCAGCAAAAAAATTCTAATTATAAAAGTGTTATTAAGAAAACTGAACTGATTTAAAGCTGATTTTACACTGTAAGAAAAAAGTAGTTTCAATAATTCTCACTTTGAAAACATTTCTTAGTTTTTCAGATTGCAAGATATAAATTTGGTTTTCTGTTTCAACTTTTTTTTTTTTTCAGTTTCAAAAAGACTTTTCAAAGATACTATAATTATGACCCCGTTCTGGCTCCATACACATTACCTTTTTTTATTTGAAATGCCTTCTTTAAGATCAAAGTGGAAACGAAGGCAAATTCCTTGTTCGTGTGGACAAACCTGGCATACAGCATCACAAAAGTCCAAGAGCAGGAGTGTTACATGCCATCTGTGCTCCAGCTTTTCCATGGAAGTCAGGGCCAGGTCTGACTTATTTGGTGCCCTAGCCAAGATTGTTGCTGATGCCCCAGTGCCTTCCATCCATCATCTTCCGTTTATCCGGGATCACAGTCAATTTCAATTTTCATAAAATATCACAGTGTGCAAGTATTCAAGCTTTTATATCCATCTGAGAATCTGATGCTGTGAAACTTGGGTTTAGGTTAAAATGTATCAAATTGCATCTGGAAAGAGAAAAGTCAGTTGGTCAAAGAAATGTATAGTAGCACATTACATGAGGACTTGATTTAACCTAATTGCAAAGTAGTCTTAATTTCTTCATTCAAAACAATAGTCTTACTTTGAATGCGAATAAAACAAAGGAGATGACTGTAGATTTCAGAAGAAACAGGGATAAGTCAAACACTGTTTCCATCATGGGAGAAGAAGTGGAGGTGGTTGAGGAGTATAAATACCTCGGAGTTCACCTGGACAACAGACTGGACTGGAGACTGAACAGTGAAGCCGTCTGGTAAAAGGCTGGTTCTGTTTTTGGCACTACTGTGGAACATCTGGAGATGATGATGCAAAGGAGGATTCTTCATAAAATCAAAAGAATCATGGACAACCCTGAGCCTCCTCTTCATGAGACAGTCATACAACAACAGAGCGTCTTCAGTCGGAGGCTTCTTCAGTTTCGCTGCAATACAGACCGCTACAGGAAATCCTTCCTGCCCACAGCTATCATCATCTACAACAACTCCTTAAATAATTAATTGTTTGAGCTATACCAACACTTAATTTCCCTCTGGGATCAATAAAGTATTTTTGAATTCAAATTTTTTTAAAAGAACATTTATTATAATTGCAGCTTCCCAAATCAATGACAAACACCGAAAAGATTATTGTCAAAAAAAAGCAAAAATTACATGCACGGGTAACAGTTGACCTAAGCTTATGATGTGTTATTAGGACTTTGTTTTTGATTGATGCAAAACCCTAAAAACAACAAAAATTAAATTCAGTTTATTCATATAGCGCCAATTCACAACAGATGTCATCTCAAGGCACTTAACAAGAAGTCATTTCAATACCTTCGGCATTTCCTTTTTAAGGAATCCCAGCAGATTGCGTCAGTCATTGGCGTGAGGTTGGGCAGACTTTCCAACCACAGCAATCCTTCAGCAATCCCTCATACTGAGCAAGCATGTAGCGACGGTGGAGAGGAAAAACTCCCCTTTAACAGGAAGAAACCTCCAACAGAACCAGGCTCAGTAGGAGCGGCCATCTGCCACGACCGTCTGGGGGTTTGAGAAGACAGAGCAGAAAAACAGAAGGAACAGAAGATCTGATATAACAGAACTTTCTATGTTACAGAAAGTAAAAAGTTGATAACATGACACGGTGGATGTTCAGTTACTGGGAGCATCATCCCAGTCGATGCCCCCCGTCCAACAGGGCATTGCATGTTCTTTGATTTCTCCAGTGCATTTAACACAATTCAGCCTGATTTGCTTTGTCAGAAACTCCTGAAGACACAGGTGGAGCCCTCAACAATCGCCTGGATCAACGACTACCTGACAAACAGACCACAATTTGTGAGACTGAAGAATTGTGTGTCAAACCAGGTGGTCAGCACCACAGGAGCACCACAGGGGACCGTACTCTCACCATTCCTTTTCACTCTGTACACCTCAGACTTCCAGTACAAATCAGAGACCTGTCATCTGCAGAAATACTCAGATGACTCTGCAATTGTCGGGTGTATCAGAGATGGACAAGAAGCTGAATACAGAGAGCTGGTGGACCGCTTTGTGACATGGAGTGGAAACAATCGTCTCACCTTGAATGTGAACAAAACAAAGGAGATGATTGTAGATTTCAGAAGAAACAGGGATAAGTCAAAAACTGTTTCCATCATGGGAGAAGAAGTGGAGGTGGTTGAGGAGTATAAATACCTCAGAGTTCACCTTGACAACAGACTAGACTGGAGGCGCAACAGTAAAACCGTCTAAAAGAAGGGACAGAGCAGACTGTACTTCTTGAGGAAGCTTAGGTCCTTCAAGGTTTGCAGCAAGATGCTGGAGATCTTCTACAAGTCTGTTGTGGAGAGTGTAATCTCTTCAGCCGTCATTTGTTGGGGTAGCAGCATCAGAGCCAGGGACTTAAAAAGGCTAAACAACCTGATGAAGAAGCCTGGTTCTGTTCTTGGGACAACTGTGGAAAATCTGGAGATGATGACGCAAAAAAGGATTCTTCATAAAATCAAAAAAATTATGGACAACCCTGAGCATCCTCTTCATGAGACAGTCATACAACAACAGAGCGTCTTCAGTCGGAGGCTTCTTCAGTTTCGCTGCAATACAGACCGCTACAGGAAATCCTTCCTGCCCACAGCCATCATCATCAACAACAACTCCTTAAAGAATTAATTAAATGAGCTATACCAACACTTAACTTCCCTCTGGGATCAATAAAGTATTTTTGAATTGAATTGAATTGAAAGGATCTGCCTCCCATTCTACTTTTAGAAATCCTAGGAACTACAAGTAAACCTGCAGTCTGAGAGCGATGTGCTCTCTTGGGAACATATGGAACAATCAGATCTCTGATGTATGATGGAGCTGATTATTATGGGCTTTATATGTAAGAAGGAGGATCTTAATTCTATTCTGGATTTAACAGGGAACCAATGAAGGGAAGCTAAAACAGGAGGAATGTGATCTCTCTTTTTAATATTCATCAGAACTCTTGCTGCAGCATTTTGGATCAACTGAAGGCTTTTAATTACATTTTGTGGACTTCCTCATAGTAAAGAATTACTGTAGTCCCGGCTTGAGGTAACAAATGCATGGACTAGTTTCTCAGCATCACTCCTGGACAGGATGTTTCTAATTTTAGCAATATTCCGGAGGTGAAAGAAAGAAATCCTAGAAACCTGTTTAATATGGGATTTAAATGTCAAGTCTCGGTCAAAAATAACACCGAGGTTCTTTACGTTATTACTGGGGGCCATTTTAATGCCATCCAGATGGAGTGATTGACTAATCAGTTTCTGTTTAAGAACTTCTGGTCCAAAGACAGCAACTTCTGTCTTGTCAGAATTTAAAAGCAAAAAGTTTAGGGTCATCCATGTTTTTATGTCTTCCAGACATGCCTGTAATCTACCTAACTGACTGGGTTCATCAGGATTTATGGATAAATATAGTTGTGTATCATCGGCATAGCTGTGGAAATGTACCCCATGCTGTCTAATGATTCGACCAATTGGGAGCATATATATGGTGAAAAGAATTGGTCCAAGCACAGAACCCTGTGGAACTCCACAAGTAACCCTTGAGAGTGAAGAAGATTGATCATTTAGATGAACAAACTGGAATCTGTCAGACAAATATGATTTAAACCAGCCTAGCGCTGTTCCTTTGATCCCTGCAACATGTTCAAGCCTTTCTAAGAGAATATTATGATCGACTGTGTCAAAAGCAGCACTGAGATCTAACAAAACCAGAACAGACACCAGTCCATTATCTGAGGCCACGAGAATATCATTAGTAACCTTTACCAGTGCTGTTTCAGTGCCATGATGAGCTCTAAAACCTGACTGAAACTCTTCAAACAGCTCGTTACTGTTTAGATGCTCACAGACTTGATTAGCAACAATTTTCTCAAGGACTTTGGATAAGAAAGGAAGGTTAGATATAGGTCTGTGAGACAAAGGAAATCAATGTGATTATAACAAATCAAGTCATTTACTAACAAAGTCTTTGAGGAGAGAGATCTTATGTTTAATAAACCACATTTAAGAGATGTATTTTTCTGTTCAGTCAAAGTCGTATTTATCTTTATGAGATTTCCATAATTTGCTTTTGTTGGCTTAACTTTTAATCCATTAAATTTTGGCCGTGGGCAAGACACTGTTTCTATAGGGTAATTGGTGGGTAACAGTACAGAAGCAGCAGAGAGGTGGGTTAAACTACAACTCTGCTTCCTGGTCTGGACCCTGGGTTGTCAGTGTTTTGGAGGACTAATAAATTCGGCCATATTCCTAGAAAGAAGAGCTGCTCCATCCAAAGTGGGATGGATGCCGTCTCTCCGGATCAGACCAGGTTTTCCCCAAAATGTTCACCAGTTATCAATGTAGCCCACATCGTTTGCAGGACACCACATAGACAACCATTGATGGAATGACAGCATGCGGCTAAACATGTCGTCACTGGTCCGATCAGGCAGAGGACCAGAAAAGGTTACAGAGTGTGACATTGTTTTGGCAAACTTACACAGTGAAGCTACACTAATTTTTGTGACCACCGATTGGCGTAACCGGGTGTCATTACCGCCAGCGTGAATAACAATCTAACTGTATTTACGCTTATCTTTAGCCAGCAGTTTCAGGTAGGATTTGATGTCGCCCGTTCTGGCCCCTGGCAAGCATTTGACTATGGTCAATGGTGTCTCTAATGCCCCGTTTCTGACTATGGAGCTGCCAATTACCAGGCTCGGCTTCTCAGCGGGTGTGTCGCTGAGCGGGGAAATCTGTTAGAAACACGGACCGGTTGGTGGTGGCCCGGGGGCTGGGTCCTAGAACAATGGTTCCTACGTACAGTCACCCAGCCGGTCTGAGGACCCGGCTGCGCGGGCTCTACAGGAGGACGGCTAGGGGGTTCTTTCCTTGTTGGCTCCGCGCTGGCTAATGGGCTTCGGCTATCTGCTGGTTTTTCAACAGCGCGGAACCGTCCTTCTAATTCTGATACCCTCGCCTCCAAAGCTACAAAAATATTACATTTATTACAGTTACCATTATCACTAAAGGAGGCAGGGAAGTAACTAAACATCTGACAGAGAGAGCAAGAGAGAAGAGTTAGAGACAGGAGAAAGCATCGGTGGTCAATCCGGTTCGGACCTGGTGCGTGCCTGGCCGGGCCTGGGGGGGCCGGTGTGTCAGTCGGCCGATGCGCGGGACCGATATCTTCCTTCCTTTGGTTGGTTGGGGCACCTCTTTTAGGGGTGCCAGGTTTGGGATTGTTGGGTGGTGCCTGCTCGGTGGCTCGGCAGGATGCGGATCCGGCGTCTCTGCTCGTTTGATCACCTGTTCTGTGCGCACCGTGCGTGGTCGGTTCATTGGCGGGTTGGACCGGCCCTGGCCCTTGTTGGATGCCTGGTCTCGGCGCTCTGCGTTGCGCGGGATCAGGACCCGGGAGCTGGTACAACTTCGTGTCCAGATTCTGTCCGTCCCCTGCGGCTATCAGTGGGGCGCCCCGACTTAGGGCAGGGGTGGGGCACTGGGATGTTGGCGGTGGGGACTGGCCTAGGGTGGTGGCGCCCGGCGGCCGGCCGCGGCCCCTGCAGTGCCGGGGGCCCCTCGTCGGCCGGTCCCTTGTCGGGTCCCTGCTGGGGGGTGGGGTGCCCCTGAGCCCCGGCTCTCCCTGTCTATTGACCGGCCCGCCCTGGGCTCGTCACTGCTTCCCCCCTGGGCCCCTGCATAGTAGCCGCTGGACGTTCCCTTGGGGTTCTCCTTTGCTCCACTCTTGGGGGATGCGGTCGGCCCCGCCTGGTCCGCCTGGGGCTTTGGGGGTCCTTTGGACGTCTTTGCTCCGATCTCCTTCATTACTGCATCGATTCCTGGGAGACGGATTGATGCCTGCTCACACCAACTATCGAACACTCTTATGGAGAAACCTTATATGCACCAGCATGCTAACACACACACATAGATGTGGGGTCTCTGGTGTTTAAGGATATATTCTTGGGCTGAGGTTATCATTACTAGAGCTTGATTAATCGGTACTATGAGTTTTTCTGTGACATTGTTGTTGTATTTTTATATTGATTTTTGTGTGATCTGGTTGTGTAATTCTTAGTTCACAATGTTTGGTTTGTTTTGTCGATGTTCCTTTTTTGTTTTGTTTTGTTCCCCCCCCCCCCCCCCCCCCCCCCTCTCTGCCATCCTGTGGGTATGGAGGCAGACTTCAATGTCTTCCTGTGTTTTCTTTGTTCCCCTTCCTCTCTTGTATTTCAACTCACCCTGTAAATTATTTTTAAATGAACCTAATTGAAGAATGTTAATTATTTTTGACTTCTTTTTTTCAGTGTTGTTTTCCTTTTGTAATTTCAGCCAGTTTGATCAAATCACACAACCAGCTTCTTGACATGAGCCCACTGTGAAGTTATGTTGTGTCCTTGTATATTTAATAATTACATTAATAATTTTTTTCTCTGCTTGTGGCGCCCTAATGGACGTTGGCGCCCTTAGCATTTGCTGATACTGCCTTTTGCCAAGGTCCAGCAGTGATGGAAGTGAGTTGTGGGTCAAGAACAACTTATCAGTTTGTTTGTTTGTTTTTCCCCACATGCAGGAATTTCTAAGATATCAGAAATTGAGTTGTGTTGCGAATGGAAAGCTTTCCTCCAGAGAAGACCAGAGAGAGACATAACGCAGCAAAGCGAATAAGTGGCAAATGTCATCACTTTATCACCTCTAGAATTCAGCAGTGATATAAAACACAGTGAAATAGCTGCAAAGTCATTGGATTTCATGGCTGCAGGAGGACGGTTATTGTTGGCCAGAGCTCTTGGACCTGAGAGAAGCTCTACTGCACCGACCTGGTTTGCCCTCTGTGTGGGAAGAGCTTGAGGCTGAGAGACCAACTGTAGGATTAGCTGAGGATATTAGAGACAGTAAATGTTGCTACTAGCTTGAAGTGGGGAAAAGGGGTTCTGGCTGTGATGTGGGTGGACAGTGAAAAAGTCAAACTTCAAAAAGGACAAGAGATTGATGTCTCAAAATACTTTTGTACTTTTTTTTTCTGCATGTTGGTCATGTTGGTTATTTGATAATGACATAAAGGAAAGATTAAATCGTATTAGTTTTTAAGTTTTGTAATTTAACTGGAGGTGGTGCAGAGCTTTTTTAACACAGTTTAGATGTGAGCAGATCTGATGGGTCTCGTGAGACAGTCTGTTCTTTCTTAAAACCGAAGCCGAAGAGGAATGCTGTCCTTCTTCCCACTGCTGGCATGAAAACATCTCATCCAGCTTCACAAAGTGTCACATTTGACTAGATATAATAACAGCAATTTTGACTACACTATGTGGATTTTACATCACATTGGAAAGACTCCACAGTAGTATATACAGTTTTTATTTTTACTTGATAACACAGGGACTGCCCCCTGCTCTGTGACAATACATAGAAAAATCCGAAATTCATATTTTTAGCTTTTTATTTATTAAGAAATTTGATAATAAAAGAAAAACTCCAGATTATTTTCATGTATGTGATTGATTATCTGAGAGTCATTATTGGATGGAGATTCCCAAAAAAAAGCAAAGGAGGTATTTGGTTAGATGTGAAAGTGTGATGGAATTCTCCTAACATCTGCATTAGAAAATAAAAGGAGATGCCTAACTGCATTAATGCCTAGTTGTGCAATAATGCACCATTAGTATTAATACTAATATTCTGTGTATACTGTTGTCTGCAGTACTGTACATTTTTCAAAAGTTTAAGTGTTTCACTGTTCCTTCAAATGACACAAATGTAATAATTACAAAACTGGAGTCATGTGTATTTTATTCACTACATAAACTTAAAACTAGTGTACATTTTTGTCCATGTGAATAAAATACTTTTAACTACTTTGTGGTATAATGTTATTATAGAAATACATTTACGCTAATGTTTCAAAATACGGAAAAAAATGTTACTAGGTAAAACTTTTATGTTATTTCACATTAAATATATAATCATTTGTCCCACGTGTGTTTTACATGTGAAAGACATGTGGCCCACATCTGTCCTTTACAGTATTCTCCACGTGTTTCACATTGAGTTCCCTAAAAGAAATAGTCGTATCCCTCATTGCACTTTCCCATGTGTTTCACACTTTTTTCACTTGTGTTTCACATTTATTTCATTTGTGTTTTTTACATGTGTGTTATACACATGGGACACATTTAAAGCTCCAAATGTAAGTTACAGGAATGTGACCCAAAAGTTCAAATAAAATTTAAAGAAAACAATCAGAAAGTTCCAGAAACTGACTTTTAAGTTCAAGAAAGTTCTTGTTAAATTCCAAAAATGCAACTAGAAAGATCCAGGAAAGTGACTGTTGAGTTGCACAAAGTATCTGGGAAACCTAGAGAGTACTGGCTGTATTATGTAGGATTAAGCTGTACTAAAATATGCATCGCTTTCATGAGAACAAATCAAAAAGTTTGAGTTTTCTTTTTTTAAGAATGTGGCAAGTTCACTGAAACATACGAGCTATTTGCCATATATACAGTATTTAGTCGGAAACCTCCTCTGAGGACGATAAAGCATCTCATTGGAGAGGAAGCGATGAGATTTCACCTTGGGGATCTCCTCTGGCATGTGTTGATACACAGAGCATAGAATTTCACAAGAAGTTGACAGCAGCCTGGGAGGAATTAGTCAAGTGTTCACCTGCCAGACACTTTCAGCTTTGCAAAGAACCAAGGAAACATCAGACGTTATCCCCTGCTCTTTGGTTTTAAGTCTTTCACACATCAAACAGGTAGGGATGCACCACTGATTCCCCACCCAGTTCTCCAGTTGGTCCCTTGATGCCTGCATCTCTTGAAGAAAGACTGTTTTTGTCCAGCTTTCCTAAATGGCTCTACTGTATGGGGTGCTGTTTGTAAAGGTACACAGTCAGAAATGAACAGCAATAATTTGGGTCATTTCAAACAACATATTTAGCTAGCAAGGTAAATATTTAGTTTACAAATTAAATATTTAGCTCCAAACTAAATATGTAGGACTTAAGCTAGGTATTTATATTAAAGCTAAATATGTAACTATCAAGCTAAACAGGCTAACTAAATAAATAGCTTCGAAGTAAATATTTAACTCAGAGCTAAATATTTAGCTAATATGCAAATTCACCTGCAGAAAAGCAGAAGTGGACTATCAAAATAAAAGCTGGGTCCCCCGAACCTCTAGATAAACTTTTGCTGCTGGTTCATCACTGCTGTAAATCCATCGATAAACGTTAAAACAGCTTATCCTACGTTTAAGGTGAAATGTCGAACATGTCGGGAGGAAAATGAACAATAAAAATGAACAGTTTGTAGACTGAATATTTAATTTGTAAACTAAATATGAACTTGTAAACTAAACATCTAGTTGGAAATTGTGACATTTCTAGATGAATAAATAGTAGACGGAAATACGACTTAGAAAAATGAACCCCCACTTATTCATCTCATGACAGGGGTAAATAACCCAATTTATTGTTGTTAACCTTTGACTGTTTAACTTTACAAACGGCTCCCCATACCACTGAAAGAAAATCATGCACTTGATTTTCCTCACTGATAATGTCTTGAACTCCCTTGAAGCCTTTGATGACTTCTGGAGTGCACTCTGTGACCTGTCAGTTGTTATTACACCCACGGCGCGCGCGGCTTGACTTGTGCAGACGCTGCACAGTCATGTAATGCTCCATGAAGAGAGATGTTGGGGTAATTAGATCTGCAGGGACGTTGGGGTCTCCAATCTCTTGGCAGCCATGGTTCTGCACATGCAGAAACTGTTGAGGCCATATGGGATCACTGAAGCCATCAAAAATAAAGATTTATGGAGGATTATAACTGACATAGTGTGGAGGACTTCTAAGATACTCTATGTAATCTAAAAGGAAATGAGGAATTTAAAATATTTTCTCAATATGGAAGCTGTTGAGAGCATATTGATAGATTCTTTGTGGTTTGAAGCTCTGTTTAATACTCCGTAGGGTAAATATGCAGATGTATTTGTGCATCTCTGTTTAGCCACCTGTATTTATGAACTTGAATGAGCCACTAGGGACGCAGGACTGGTCCAGGAAATACCAATGTGGCTCTCGGCAGGATTCCTCTGGCAGAGAGCCCCGATCTGACTGGTCAGCTCAGAGAGAGAGAGAGAGACAGAGAGACTAGCTAGGACCCCTCATTTCCTGACATATTCCACTGACATGCCAAGCAATCTATACTCTATCATGTGTATGCTGGGAGAGTCAATGCCCATAGTGTGTCAGTGCGTGTGTGAATATATGAAGCTCCTAGATCTATGCCGACACTCCGAGCTCATGGAGGACGGTCCACCCTCCGTCCCCAGCTGCTAAACCAAACAGTCGGATGTCTGAGAGTCCAGTGTTGAGCCTCCGCACAAACCCGTCCGCAGCTAGAAACGCACTGCAGAAAATAAACAGGCCCGGGGGCCATGCAGAGCAAATATTTGATCGGTCTGGGACAGATGGGGGAAAAAAAAGAGGAGAAGATGAATGTTCTTTCAAGGTTAGGACGAGGGAGAAGAGAAGTAGTGAAAAGCTGGCTGGACATGAAAGGAGCAGCTACTGTATAAATCACACATTTAGGTTTAGAAACGAGATAACAGGCAAAATATGATGAAGATCCTTTTGAGTTAATTATAACGACATGATGCTTAGAATAAGAAAAACTCACAGAACAGCCTATATTAAACAACATAGCTAGAAATGAAATGTTTCAGACTTTCCACCAGCTGACATTCTGAGCTAGTTTTCTTAGCTGCTATATCTTTATTGGCATTCCTTCTAAAGGTCAGTGATAACACTTGGGTTGCCTTGACACAGTTGAAACCAGATATTTACATAAACTGGATAGAAAGATATTTTTAAAAAAAACAAGGGTTTTTTTCACAGACTAAATCATAAAACCTTCCCTATTTTATCAGTTAGGATGAACAAAATGATTTGTATTTGCTAAATGCCACAACAACAAGAGGTTACTAGAGGTTAGTTTTTTCCCCCCTAAAAGTGTTAGGAAGATATCTGTAAGGGCTAAATACTTGTTTAAATTTAGAGTATATTATTAGCTTAAAATGTATTTGCTCTTAAGCAAGAGGCTTTTATAAGAGTGAACCTATGGCAAAAATGCAGTTATAGTTGATGCCAGATATTTACATGAACATCAGAAAATAACACAAATCATTTTTTCTCTTTACCATCAAACATCAAATCGGAGTAAACCTTTTTGTTTTAGATCAGTGTATATTAACAAATTTTTTTATATTTTAAAAATATCAGAATGAAGAGAGAGAAAATAAGGTTTTTTATTACTTTCATCAAATTCAGAAGTATACAGACACTAAGCACAGTATTCTGTGTCTTTTAAGAAATAGAAAACTCCAGTCGAGAGAGTCGAACCAGGGAAGACCACTTCGAGGGCTGAGGCCTCTGAACATGGGGCCCTCTTGTTAACCGCTATGTTACGCAATGCCACACAGCTGATTCCATTTTGAGCTCAAGAAGATTCTGATAGGTTCATTGAGTCCATATGAGTTCACTGGTGGCACACCCGTGGATGCACATAAAGGCATCCCAGAGACAACAGAGACCCTCTTTCTTGAGGAAAATGGGAAAATCGAGAGAAATCAACCAGTGAGGTTGAGATTGAAGGATTTCCTTTTTACAAGAGTGTCAACTAAAAAATGTAACTTACAAAATGGCCCGATTTTGAACCATATGTTAATAATATTTAGGGCTGTAGAAAGACATTTAAAATTAAAACATTGGTGGTATGCATCCTCTCCTTTATGGAACAATAGCTGTCTCTTGTTAGGGGGGAAGCCATTCTATAACAAGAACTGGGATAGTAAGGGTATTAAAACTTGGCAAGGTATTAGTGGGAAAACGACTATTCTCAGCTTCCAAGAGTTGATGTCAAACATGATATTGATAGGCATTCTTGTTCTTCTATTGCAGGATGAGGTCTGCTTGTAGGGCCTATGGGGTCCCCTGGGGATCAGAACTGACTAGCCATATTTATAACAACCGGACAACCCAAAGTATTATGTCCTCTTCAGGAATGAAAGCTTGGGAGGACGATTTGTCTGTCTCTAAACTTGAACGGGAGAAAATCTGGCGTAATATCGCTAGGCCTCTTAAAATCCTAATGTACATATGACATTTTCTCATTGAGCCTACTTGACATCAATTGTCAGACATGAAATGAGAACTGCACCAGACCCTAATTGCTCATTTTGATTCCCCTGGGACTCTGGGCTCGTTCATCCATATTGTTTGGTAATGTCCTGGGGTTCAGGATCTCTGGGTTAGAGTAACTCACTGTACTACTAAGATAACTGGAGTTCCTCTCCCCTTTGATCCTGTATTTCAGTTATTAAATGATGGCTGAAGGCTATATCATACGGAGATCGAAGCCGCCTTATAAAATATCATTTGTTCACTGGCTTCGAGCGTGCATGGACTTTGCCTACATGGAACTATCAACAGCAAGAATCAATAATGCAACTCCAGAAACCATTGCGTCTTGGGTGGACTTAACAACTAACCATAAGAGACTACTTTCTGAATAAAATAAGTTTATTCTGGACAGGCTGACTGGTGGACACTGGGGAAGGGGTGCTGGTGGAAAAGGGTAGGTTTTTGGGTTTAATATTATATTGTTTAAACGTGAAGGTTGTCGATGGGAGGGTGATGTTTTTTGTAATGTTATACATGTTCTCCCTCAATATAAATTTCATGATAAAAAAAGAGAAATAAACCAAACATCAGGAAAAGAACTGTGGACCTCCACCAGCATGGTGGAAAATCATCCTTAGGTACAATTTCCAGATGCCTGAATGTCCCAAGTTATTTGTTTAGATAATAACACACAAGTATAAAAGATATAGGAATATCCCAACATCATTGGGCTCAGGAAGGAGACGGATTCTGTATCCAAGGAAGGAACTTTTTTTTTTGTGCGAAATTTGCAAATCAACCCCAGGACCACAGCAAAAGACCTTGTAAAGATGCTTGCTGAAATTGGTAAAACAGTGTCACTATTCACAGTAAAACCGTTCCTGTACCACCATGTGCTGAAAGGTTTTACATCTTACCATCATACTACATTAATATAAATACATTCTGTTCATTGTTGATTTTCATAACTGGCAAAAACAACTTGCACTAGCATGGGTAACTAACTAACTAACTAACTAACTAACTAACTAACTAACTAACTAACTAACTAACTACGTTAGTTAGCATGGATTAACTAGATGGCGGTCGTCAACAAAGGATGAAAACATGACACTAAAACAATATAATTTCATAACCACAATGTCATAAAACACATTCTCACCTGTGAAATGTTATCCCTTACTGTTTGTTTTTTTTCATTTCTTTCGTTCGAACATCCACATGCAGCACAAATGTCCGGCATCTTCAGAGTTGATCTGAATGAGGGGAAACTAATTTGGCGCTTCAGATCCCCGACCCAAGATGGCGGCGGTGTTGACGTAGGCTTCGGTGCCCAAGGCGACATCTAGTCAGTATATATATCTATGGGGCATGAACTGGTCTTCCAGATGGACAATGACTCCAAGCTGACCTCCAGATTTTATACAAAGTGGCTTTAGGACAGCAAAGTCAAGGAATTGGAGTGGCCATCACTAAGCCCTGATCTCAATCCCATTGAAAATTTGTGGGCGACACTGAAAAGGCACAAAAAGGCCGACAAACCTGTCCCAGTTCCAGCATTTCTGTGGAGATGAGTGGGCTGTGATTCCAGCAAACTGTAGTAGAAAGCTTGTGGAAGGAGACCAAAAACTCTAATAACTTGTTCATGTTCCCATTGCAGACATTTCCAGAATATTTAATCAGAATCCGCATAAAATTAGAGTTATGTTGCTAACTAACAGACAGACAAACAAACCCTGGTGTCAGTAAATATGTTAATATAACTGATGTGAAACAAAAAAGCTCCCTCTGATTTGATGTTTGACAGTCAAGATTTTTTTTTTCTCTGAAATGTATGTAAATATCTGGTTTCAACAGTAAGTCAAATCAAATTTCTTCCTTGTTGCTTTATTCAAATAATTTAAAATGGGGTAAATTGCTTTCCGTAGTGCTCCCAGTTTTCAGTTTTCTACATCACTGCACAGTGAAGTGCAAAACAAGGCTTCCTCTGGTTTTGGCAGCTGTCTGGATATCGTTTGGCTCCGGTTGACATCAGCAGTCAACCAGATGTGCACATTTCTGAGGAAGATTGGAAATCATATTGCAAGAGCCTCACAGGGAACAGACCTGTTACATAAGATGTCTGGGCTGAGCTGATAAAAAAAGCCCTACTGTAAAGCTCGATCGGCTTCAGGGTTATCTATCGTTTCAGAAGAATTTACAGACGCTGGGTATTCACACAGCTAGCTGACGTGTTTCGCAATCAAAGTCACAATTCATCAAAGCTTTGGATACTTTTGGCCAAGAAGGTCCAACTATCACAAGTGGGAACAGACGACCTTGAGATCAGCGCCTCATATTTCCTGTGGACTCACTTCAGGGGAGGCTTTAAAAAGGAACAGTCCTCAGTCACATCCTCCACAGCCACTTGTTCACTGTCAGGGGCCTCATTTTCTACATAGGCCATTAATATTAATGAGAGGGGAGCTCCTCTTAGGGGCCCATGGGTGACAAACAGTGTGAGCTTTTAGAAGGGGCTAGTGTTTACCCTGGCTGGACGACGAAAGAGAGCAGCCTCACCCATCTTTCCCTAAAGTTAGAAACTATACCACTGGTGCGTACCTGAGCAGTGCCTTGCAAAAGTTTTCCCACCCATGGAAATATGTATGTGTATTATTGGGATTTCATACAACGAACAAACGTGAAGCAGTGCCTAATTTTAAAGTGAACGGGAAATGAAACATTGTTTTCATTTGTATTTTATAATTAGTTTGAAAAATGTGCTGAGCTGTGGAACCCTCTTTTCCTATAGTTACAGTTCCAAGGGTTAAGGGCTACCAGCTGTGGACGTCTACAGACTAAAAATGGCCTATTCCTCTTTCTTAAATGGATCAAGCTAAGTCAGATGGGATGGAGAGCAAAGTAAAAGCCCTGCAACAGATTCTCATTTGGATTCAGATCTGGACTTTAACTGTGAAATCCATGTGGAATTACAGTGGGGCAAAAATATTTGGCAACCACCAATTTTGTATATTGTCCTGCTTAAAAAGATGAGAGAGGTCTGTAATTTTCATCATGGGTACACTTCAACTGTGGGAGACAGAATGTAAAAAGAAATCCAGGAAATCTAATTTTACGATTTTTAAATATTTTATTTGTATATTGGTGCAGAAGATAAGGATTTTGGACCTACAAGCAAGTAAGAATTCTGGCCCTCACAGACCTGTTACTCTTTCCTTAAGAAGCTCTTCTACCCTCCACACCTTACCTGCATTAAAGGCACCTGTTTGAACTCGTTATCTGCATAAAAGACACCTGTCCACACCTTCAAACAGTCAGACTCCAACTTCCAACATGGCCAAGACCAGAGAGCTGTCCAAGGACACCAGGGATGGGATTGTACACCTACAGAAGACTGGGATGAGCCAAACTAAAATAGGCAAGCAGTGTGGTGAGAAGAGATCAATTGTTGGAGCAATTATTAGAAAATGGATCTCTGACAATCTTCCTTGCCTGGGGCTCCATGCAAGATCTTACCTCATGGGGTACACATGATCTTGAGAATGGTGAGGAAACAGTCCAGAACTACACGGGGGGAATTGGTCAATGACCTGAAGAGAGCTGGGACCACAGTAACAAATGTTACTATTAGTAACACTCTACATCATCATGGATTAAAATCCTGCAGTCCCCCTGGCTAAACCAGCACACGTCCAGGCCCGTCTTAAGTTTGACAGAGATCATCTGGATGATTCAGTGGAGGATTGGGAGAATGTCATGACGTCAGATGAGACCAACATAGAACTCTTTGGTATAAACGCCACTCACCGTGTTTGGAGGGGGAAGACTGCTGAGTTGCATCCCAAGACCACCATACCCACTGTGAAGCATGGAGGTGGAAACATATGCCGTGGGGCTGCTTTTCTGCAAAGAAAGGATTAATGTGACCATGAAATGTTAAATTTTGGGCAAAAACCTCCTTCCATCAGTTGAAGATAAAACTTGGCTGGATCTTCCAGCATGACAATGACCCCAAACACATCGCCCAGGCAACGAAGGAGTGGCTACATAAAATCATTTAAAGGTTCTGGAGCGGCCTAGCCAGTCTCCAGACCTCAATCCAATAGAGAATCTGTGGAGGGAGATGAACGTCCCTGTTCACATCACAACCCTAGAGAAGATCTGCATGGAAGAATGGGCCAAAATACCAGCTACAGTGTGTGCAAACCTGGTGAAGACCTACAGGAAATGTTACTTTACAAAGTATTGAGGTGCACTTTTGCTGTTGACCAAATACTTATTTTCTGCACCATTATACAAATAAATTCTTTAAAAAAATTATACAATGAGATTTCCTGGATTGTTTTACATCCTGTCTCTCACAGTTGAAGTGTACATATGATAAAAATAACAGACCTCTCATTTTTTAAGTGGGTAAAACTTGCAGAATAGGTGGCAGCCAAATGCTTCTTTGCCCCACTGTACATGTGAAGTCCATGTGATTCCATGTGAAAAATATGTGAATCGCATGTAAAACCATGCATGGGAAGGTCATGTGTGCCACTCATGTGGTTTACCAGGTACCGCATGGAATAACAAGTGATCCCATGTTCAACCCATGTGACTTTTCCATGGCATCATTTTTCAACATGAGGATGGAGAGTTCAGGATAATGTGCAGTGTTATTTTTTCCTACACACACAGTGTTTTGCATGCAGGTCAAAAAGTTGAGCACCTTCTTCCACATGTTAGACGTTTCCCTTACTTAGTCTAATGCAAACTGTAAATTGAACTTCTCATGCCTTTCTTTCAACAGTAGCTTCTTGTCTTCATGCCACTCTTCCCTAAACGTCAGGTTTGTGGACTGAAAGGCTAGTGGTTGTCATAACAACACCATATCCCACCAGCTCCTCTTGATTTACCATGGGCCTTTTTCCTGCTCCTCTGAGTAACTCAGAGGCCTGACCGGTCTGCTCCGTTCCTCGGCCCTCATCATGATGCTGTTGAAAAAATCTTAATGGAATCTGGACCCAAAACAACAACCACAATCCAGAAGAGGGTTTTACAACATGGATTTACAAGAAATATTGAGAATGTTAATAGGAGTTAGTCAGTTTCCAGTCAATCGAGTCCAGGCCAAATACGGCAAAGAAGACAGACTAATGAGTAATAGGCACCGGAACCAGGAAGTAGAAGGTAAACAGGGAGCAGAAAATGGCAGTTTCTCAAAGGTAGCCTGCTTGATGATTAAACTGGAACCCCAGGTGTTTGTTCTTTAATGTTCTCTAAGAAAGCTCTGAGGCTTTCACAGAACAACTTGATTTACATTGAGAATAAATTAAACACAGGGACTCTATATTTACCAATTAGCCAACTTCGAAAGGCTCTTGGTTGCACTGGTTTCAATATGGAGGTATCAGAGTAATAGGGGTTGAATGCAGGTGTACAACAGATCTTTGAGACCTTTGTTTAAAAATAAAATAAAAGAATAATCTATGATTTTTCCTTGATGTTCACAGGATAGCCCAACTTTATGTTGGTCTATCATTTAAAATCGAACTAAAATACTTTAAAGTTTGTGGTTGTGATACTACAAGGTAATTAGGCTCGAAGAGCTATAAATACCTGCAAGGGACTTTATGTGGGACACAGTTGGGTTTATCCTTCACATTAGCATGTGTCTGAATGACTGTGCATGAATATTGTTCACATCATAAAAAAAGAAAAACCTTTAAACTATTTCAGGAGGTGACATTTACTGTGAGCAACCCTTTCTCAAAGTGGTGAGATCCACTCCTTCTGTGACTCCCTTTGTTTAAACTCTGCTCCCACAACGATCCAGCGCTCTCCTAAAAATACTGTTCATTATTTGCAGTCTGGGAGTGACTCAACAGCATTCACTGCTCAGATTGTCTGTGTTACATCACTCATTACTTCAGCCAAGGAGGTTATGTTTTCGCCAGGGTTTGTCTGTTTCCTGGGAACATAACTCAAAAATGCGTTAAAGGATTTTGATGAAATTCTCAGGAAATGTCCACAGTGGGATCAGCAAAAAAATAACAAGCTAGTTAGCATCATAACATAGTGACGTATGCTTTTTGGCGGCGTATACTCGTGACATTGGGGTGTCATGCTAGAGGGAGACATCAATGCACTTTGACCCACTGAAATCTTTGGCCGTACAGTGTGCCACCTCTAGATCTCGCACACAGTGTGACATCAAACAGTCCTTTGTGATGGCTAAAAAAATGCTTTGTGTGAGCCAGGCTTTATCCCTTGTGCAGAGAGAGCAAACCTATAAAGAGCTCACTACTGATCCTAAGTTGAAAGGACAGTAATTGTTATTTGATGTGGGATTCTGTAGGGGCCTTGTTAGCTGCTAATATCTCAGCTGATTTTGTTGTTGTTATATCTTCATTTTGTTTAGATCCAAAAAATATGTTTCCAAGAGCTTTAATCTAACAGTTGGTTTAAAAGGTCAGCAGGTCTAAAAGTCTATAAATAGCCTATAACAGTTGTTAGTTTTTTTGGGTGAATCTTTAAACCACAAACAGTTACATTATATTTCTGACATACAGCCTCTCTGTAAACTGTTAGTGAGAAACTGTCAGGAAAATCATACCAAGACAGCTGAGTGTGATTTCTGATTTGATATTAACAATGACAGGTGTCTACCCAATAAGTGAAAAACTGACACTGAATCTAGTAGTACACAATAAAGAATATTAGTTTATATGTTACATTTTACTGCTTTTTACTACCTTTTACCAATTCTTTACATTTTTTCTCCTGACAGGTTTGTTTATTTTTAATTGCATTAAACAGGACATACGACAGAGCAGAGGAAACAAGAAACCTTTAAAATAATTAATCAAGGTTTAATTTTTTTTATATCAGAAAAAAACATGGCATTTTAACAGGGAGATGTACATTTATGAGAGCACCTATGTAGGACCTGTATAGTTGTTTATACTGAAGTCAACTACAGAAAGATTCCCCATGTGTACCCCCCCCCAAAAAAAATTTAACCAGCCAGAGTAACTGCATGTTAGAAAAGTAATTAGATGTACAAATCCAAGTTATTATAGTATAGTATGACAATTTTCAAACACAGTGGAAAAACACATCCTACATTTTACCCTTCATTTCTCATCCTGCGAGAGACGTTTTCACTCCCTGGACGGGTCACTTGTTCCAGTTTGATCTATTTAGAGGTTCTCTTCATAGATCCAAACCTTCCGAGGTTGACATGCTATGATAAGGCTTCTGTCAGTAAAACACTAAATCCTTCCTTTTGAAACAGCACTTAAAAGACTTTAGTTGTGTTACAAAATAAATGGTGACTCCCAAACGGATCTCTTTATGTCTGAACGCCAGTAGCGCCTTATTAGCTGTTAATGCCATCTCAGCTTAATACTAAAGCAATCAGCAATACTAATGCCAGAGTTGCTTCCAGACAGATTGAGTAACAACAAAGGCAAACTTAAACCCTTGCATGAACCTGAAGATCTGTGCAAGAGCGCTAGGTTTTCTGCAATGATCTTATTAAAGGACTCCCTTATTGATCTTAAGATTAAACTCCAGGCAGAGGCTGATTTATATTTTGCAGGGAAGTCAGGATTGTGTGCTATTCTGTAGCTGGAAAAATCCCCCAGTAACTATTTTAAAACAGCTGGCAAGGTGCAAGCATTGTGTTTTTTGGTTTTTTTTCTTTTACTGCCTTATTGTCAGCCACTTTGCATTTCAGAATGGCAAATAAAAATCACCGTGGTGAGGCTGCTCTGAATATCCACGAAATCCACGAATAGAAATTCCACTTAGTTCCTGGGAATCGCCTCCTAAGTGCATGATGATGGATGGAGCTGTGCCACTCACTACAGTAAAAACAGCTTTATGAGGAAAACTTTCTGCACCACTTCCTCCTTTCTTACGCCGTAAAGACTGAAATTAGTATCAGTTTGATTCCATCATTGTTGACTAAACAAATTTTATTTGTTTCAAGTCGATCTCAATACGAGATGTTTTGTGTATGTGGTCATTTTGTGGAGCTTAATTGGATGGAAATCAGTGAAACTGGAGAAAGCGCAGTTGTCGCCACTATCTTTGATGTAAAAATCGACTTGTGTGCGTTCCCTGTAATTTTCTCCAACCACCCCACCGTTGCTCCTATGATAAATATTTATCGAGTCTCCACTCACGAGGCCGCTGCATCTTGGTGTGTTTGGGAAGATTTAGTCGTCCATGTAGAATTTTGTTTTGCTGCAACAAAGTCTCCAGACGGCCCTCATACTCAGCTAGGGAGTTGAAAAATTGACAACAGTGAGCTGTGTGTACACAGGGGACAGCGCTTGACAGCCCGCTTCTGCTGACCCTTCCTTTCATCCCCCCAGGTGGGATCTGTCACCGCTAAAGAAGACATTCCCAGCCGGCATGCAAACCTACCATATCTTGAACAACATTCTCACTGCGGTCATGAGATAGAGATTAATCTTCACAGCAGACTGACAGAAGGGAGGAAAGAATGATAACCAGGGTCTTATAAACTACAGTCACCATGGTGGGAGCTCAACCCACAAGGGCCCACCCATGTCGTCTGGACTAAATGGGTGCTTTGGAAGTGTCTGAACCAAACTTTGACCATCATGCGGTGCTGGATGTATCCAGAAAATCTGTATTATTCCTACTGCATTAAAGCAACTAGCCAGGCTATTCTGTAAAACCAATTAGATTCTCTTCAGATATGATTTATCACCATAAGAACAATCCGCTTTTCTATTTTCTTGTATATTTCTATCTCGTCAAGATATAAAAAAATATAATTAAGTCATTCGTTGGAGGGAAATAGGACCCAAATGCAGGAGCTGAAGTTCATCAGTCTTTTAATAGTGTATATCTGTAGCCACAAATGGGGGGGAATACAAGGCAGCAGGACACGAAGACACAGGGGGACCACGAAGACACACGTGGACTGGAGGGAACCCATCATAAGACACCAGCAAAGCACAGGAGGTAATCAGAGAAACACAGGACAGCCGGGGAAATGTGTAATAAGCCACAGGTGAGACGGAACACCGGGAAACAGACCAGGTAAGGGCAAAAACACACAAAAAGCAGCTAGAAGGAGACACAGGGAAAACAAGAAAGGAAACAAGTCCAAGAAAACCCAAAAACAAACCAAAAGGGTGTGTAAAGGAGTCCCGGAATAAGGGCAAAAAAAGACAACCAGAGACCGGCTGTGTCACCGGCAAATCCCAGCAGAAAGTCCAGGAGACAGATAGTGGTGGAACAGGGACCAGGATCGATGGTGAAGAAGGCGCAGAGACCTAGGAAGCCAGCGATGTTTCACAGCTCCACAAATCTGTTGAGTAAGAAACAGGTTAGGGTAATGGGCAGGAGGCCCTCCGACCTCAAAGAATTGAGGCTCACCAATTACAAAAAACAAAAAAGCACACGCTTGGTCTGGAAAGCAAATGGATTTGTTTTTTCACTGATTATTTAGATGGTATCAAAAATGTTCAACACGTCTTTTTGTCATAAAAATGATGCTGCTTTTACATTGTCTTATTTTTTGGGAGATGCTCTGTCATTTCCAGTCAGACAAACGCCTCTTCGTGCAACGAAAACAACTAATAAATCTACATCTACGTGGGGTATGAATACTTGTGGATCTAAATGTTTTTACGAGATTAAGGATTTATTGAGTGATTTTTGTTCATATCCATTTGGATACTTTCAAATAAACCTTATCAATCCTGGTCATTTCCTTCTCCTGCCATTAAACACATGAACATAGTCAGTTTTTCCACTATTATCCTCGTTAAAACCTGGGTGTTGAGTCCCTCTTTCATTGTTCTATGGTACAACTAATCAGGCCAAGTAATTCGAGGTAATGGTTTTATTCACTGCTGATCTCCACTGTATCAGAATACACAGTGAAACTGTACTAGTCATGCAGAACATTGCATCACATCCACAGTCGGATTCACTAAAACCAGGATGTGATGCCTCTATACATGTTTCAGTTATACTTATTAAAGTAAATGTAAAAATAGTTAGCTTTTTATTTACCCACCAGTTTCTTATTACACTGAATCTTAAATTCTGGTTCTTCATTTTGGGTTTTCTTGAGTAAAGGGCTGTTTACTTAAGAGTGACAATTGGATGAAGAACTAAATCTAATATGGTCCTAAACTAATATTAAATATAGAAAAAGAAAAAAAAATCTTTGAGTTATTAAACTTGCCAGAGAATACTTTAGTTTGTTTGAAATGCTATGAACCCCTTTGCGTCTGCATGTTGTCAGCACGTGTTTGCTTCAGAAGAACTCTCCAGGGCATATTATGTTCACCGGATGTAACGGCTGCAGTTTCAGTTGTCAGTTACTCCACTGGGGAAAACCTCCCCAAATTCAGAAACTGCTCTTTAATCAATATTAAATTATCTCTATACATATAAACCAACTCTCAAATGCAAGAGTTCGAGTTTAGAAAGCTGACGTGAGGCTACTATCAGCAAGCATGGTCCTGTTTAAATTTAATTCTATGGAATATGAAAATCTTTCCTAAACCAAATGTGAATTTTTTCATCAAGTAGGAGTTAGAAAGGAAAACATTTCAAAAGTTGTTTCATCTAGGAAGAAAGTGCTTTATTATGGAGCACAAAAAAGCAGCTCACCAAGACTCCAAAACAAGCAGCCCGCTGTTTGTTGGGGTTTTGATGCCAGAAAAAATTTTTTTTTTGTTTTTTGAAATATTTTCTGCAATCACACGTGTAAACATATATAGTTTGCTCAATTCTACTGGGCCTTTAAGGAGAACCATGTGTACTGTTCACTATAATACAGACCTTTACAGAAGAGCCTTCCTGCCCATAGCCATCAGTACCTACAACTCTTTGAAGAAAATTGCATAGTAGAAGTTATAACAAAAACTATTTCCCCTGGGATTATTAAAGTATTTTTTTATCCCAGTTGAATTAAATTGAATTGAATTCAGGTAAAAAATACTCTATTGATCCCAGAGGAAAATGTATTGTTGTAGCTCATACTATTTAAGTTTCTTTAAGGATTTGTTGTTGATCATGATGGCTGTGGGCAGGAAGGATCTCCTGTAGCGGTCTGTGTAACAGCGAAACTGAAGAAGCCTCCCGAGGATGCTCAGGGTTGTCCATAATGTTCTTAATTTTATGAAGAATCATTCTTTGCATCATCATATCCAGAGGTTCCACAGTCGTCCTGAGAACAGAACCAGCCTTCTTTATCAGGTTGTTGAGCATTTTTAAGTCCCTGGCTCTGATGCTGCTACCTCAACAGATGATGCCAGAAAAGATTACACACAACAAAAGTATAGAAGATACACAGCATTTTTAAGTAAACCTTGAAGGACCAAAGCTTCCTCAAGAAGTGCAGTCTGCTCTGTCCTGTAATGGCAGAAAATATTCCAGGGTTTTCATAATAAAGAAGACTGAATCCCAGAAGGCGTTTAAGTATTTAATACAAACATGCGTTGGCCAAAACATGGAGGGGACAGAGATTGCTCGTGCATCACCCTACCCAACCTTTCTGACTAACAGCTTAAATAGTATTCAGCAATCAGCGTTTATCTCTGAAGCACGTCCTCTCCAATCTTCACGCCCAGCCTCTTGACAGCTGCTCTAAGCGAGTCTGATAGCGAGGCACGAAGCAGCACATCCGAGGCTAGACTGTTATCTTGCTGCCCCGGCGTCTGTCTCGCTGGTGACCTGACACATCTTTATCATAACATTAAGCTAGAACAATAAGCTCACCCCTAACCTTGTCCTCTGCCTTAGATACATTCACTAGACAGAGAACATATACTTAAATCCTAATTACATAAGAATTTTCCACCACAGTCCCTTCTTGTAGACAGCTTCACTGTTCAGTCTCCAGTCCAGTCTGTTGCTCAGGTGAACTCCGAGGTATTTATACTCCTCAACCACCTCCCCCTCCACCTCCCATGATGCAAACAGTGTTTGACTTAACTGTTCTTCTGAAATCTACAATCATCTCCTTTGTTTTGTTCACATTCAAGGTAAGACGATTTTTTACACACCATGTCACAAAGCGGTCCACCAGCTCTGTATTCAGCTTCTTGTCCATCTCTGATCCACACGACAATTGCAGAGTCATCAGAGTATTTCTGCAGATGAAAGGTCTCTTACTTATACTGGCAGTCTGAAGTGTACAAAGTGAAAATAAATGGTGAGAGTACGGTCCCCTGTGGTGCTCCTGTCCCGCTGATCACCTGGTTTGACACACAATCCTTCAGTCCCACAAACTGTGGTCTGTTTGTCAGGTAGTCATTGATCCAGTCAATTGTTGAGGCCTCCACCTGTGTCTTCAGGAGTTTCTGACAAAGCAAATCAGACTTTGTCAGAAACTCCAGGAGATCCAGGTCATTCACCAAATGTTTCAGGGTGAAAATAAACAAACATGTTGAAAAATATATCATGCCTACTGTTAAGCACTTTGGTGGACCTGTGATGCCGTGGGCCTTGGTAGACCTAGTTAGTATGGCATAGTTATTTAAAAAACGTAAAACATTTTTAATCAAATACTGTTGGTCTCTGCCAAGAAAAGCTTGTGTTGAGTGCTGTCTTATCAGCAAAAGAGGATTGGACAAAGTATTAACAGTAGGGGTAGTACTTATGCCACTGGTACTTTTTTTCTTTGGGTTTATACATTTTCTCACATTAAAGGTTGGATTTTTCTACCATTTTCAGTCAAAGATTGTGCTACTACAAAAAAAGGCTTTTACATGATTTTACCAGCAGGCAGAAATATATCACCAACAGTACATGTATGTATTAATTACTTTTACACACTAACGGGTTCACTGATGTCTGATTCAGTTTGTCACTACTCCGAGAGTCCTAGGCTGGGTGTAAAGAAAAGACCAAAACACACTCATCTTCCATCTGTTGACATGTTTTATTCAGAAACTCAAAGGAAATACCCTGAAATTGGATATCAAAATGCAGAGTAAATTTGACACAAAAATAGATTTTACATGGCAATTACTTTAAAAGAAGATAATATTTAGGCACTTGGAACCATTTATGGTCTTTATCTATCGGGCTACACAAGTGAGTACTTCTTTGGCCTCTTTACCCTTCCCAGACAGGTCAGCTGAAACCACAGACAGAACAACATGCACAAAACTGCGTTCAGACTTAATACCAACTATTTACACTTCAACAAAGCCTCTATCAGAAAATAAACCGACGTAGCAAAGTTCCTGTCACATCTAAAGCCTTCATATTTTCCCTACACCTCCTCTATAGGGTTTAAGGCTGTCAATAGAGCAAAAACACACTGATTATAGTTTTCATTTCTACCGCCTCGTCACCCCCCCAATCACCCTTTTTTTTTTACAGCAGTATCAATCCAAATAACTTAAGTTTTTGATATACAAAACAATTTGGCATAGAAAGCAAACAAAAAATATATATTTTTGTCCAAACTAGGTGTGAAAACATGAATTTTAAAAAGCCAGATTGCTACAGAGGTACTGTGTAGACAAAACCTGAATATCTGGAAAGATTCCGTGGCGTGACGTTCTGGTGGACCTCCAGCACAGATCAGACTGCATTCTGGCTCGCTTACGGCTCTGTTATCGCATACATTAGCTAGAACCCCTTCAGTCCTTCAGCAACAATTCTCAGCATTGCCAATCTCATATCAAAGCTACCTTTTGTTTCTTTTACAGAAATAAATCCTCAAGAAGCTGGACCAGAAAAATATTACTTTATATGTCATCTTATTTGGTATAATAAATATAATGAATAATGTATATGTACGGAAACTGCTCTATATACGTTCAGAAGGAATGCCTTATAAATTACATGGAGCACAATCATTACTAAAAAGCTTACTGTATATTCATATTTCCTTCATGAGCTGTCTTTCGTTTTAACCAAGATTGGGTTTCAGATGTTAACAGGTCTAGGAGGGAACCCCAGACATCCTTCCCCCTGGTGACACCCTCCGACTCATTCTGGGAGATCCCAAAGGGTTCCCAGGCCAGACGGGACAAATAATCCCTCCAGCAAGTTCTGCATCTTCCCCGGGGTCTCCATCCAGTGGGATGTGCCCGAAAGCCTCCTAAGGAAGGTGCCCTGGGGGGGATTCTGATCAGATGTGTGAACCACCTTAGCTGACTCCTTTCAATGTGGAGAAGCAGCTGCTCTACTTTGAGCTTCCCCATGGAGGATGGAGCTCTTCACCCTACCTCTAAGGCTAAATCCAGCCGCCCTTCGGAAGAAGCTCATTTCAGCAGCTTGGATCTGAGTACTCGCTCTTTCAGTCATTATCACTATCTCATGACCTTAAGTGAGGATTGGACCGTAAACGGACGGGCAAACTGAGAGCTCTGCTTTTTGGTTCAGCTCTTTCTTCACCACAACAGACTAGAGCAGGACCAGCATTACTGCAAATGAAGCTCCAATCTGTCTTTCCATCTCCCGTTCCATCCTACCGTCACTCGTAAACAGGACAGGACTTCATCCTGGCCGCTCCACAGTGACCTGCTAAATGGCGGTAAACTCTTTTCATTACAATCCTTGAATATGCATCAACAGGCACCCTGGCTGCATTAGCATAGAAAGCAGTTTGAGGCCATTTTATTTAAAGGGTTTCAGTTTCACAACCCCTAAAATTTTTCATCATACCATCCAATAGGGTTCAAGTATATTGGATGAAATGCCAGGGAAAATGTCCATACTATTCTCCAGCTGTGTGGAGCACACAGTTACATTGTATTCCCCCTCCCCTGTATGTTGCTAAGGACTTTCAGTCAGCTGGCTGAATAAAGGTTCCTACACTTTTCTGATGTTTACAAGCAGGACAAATTTGGATGCTTGGTTATTTTATACAAATCACACCTGATTAAACCAAAGAAGCACCACCCATCTCAATCATATTAGGTTGACAAGCTATGAGTGAAATGTTTGTTAAGCAGCTGACTCCAGACTTTACCTGAGCAGATAGCCTGAACAGCTAATATCAGTTAAAAAAAATTTATTTTATAAAGAGCAGAAAGGCAAAAAGATGCAGGATTCCTATCCAGGAATTTGCCTTAATACTTCCACAAAAATTAATAGGTGTTTATTTCATATAGTTTCTTAAGTCTATGCATCAAAATAGTATGTTCTAGATACTGGTATTACAGCTTTAATAACTAATACATTATTAAATATTAAATTAGCATCAGTGTTGTTGGTTTTCAGTTTTAAATAAGAAGCTATTTGATCACTTCAAAAATTTCTTATTTAAAGTTTTGTATGACTATCTTCATATTAGGTTATGCTCTAAGAATCTGATACCGGCACATGCCCAGGCCCAAGACCATGAGTTAATTGTTTCGTATTCATTTGTGATATTTTATATCCACTTAGCCTGTAAGCTGTGCAACCCATAATCCCCAGAATGCCATTTGATTGTCCACTGCAGCCTTGAAGGAGCCAGAATGCAACACTGATACCTGCTGAGGAGGCAGCAGGGGGAAAAAACAAGTAAAAAAACCTTCAAACCATTTAAAGGTAAATCACAAATATCTTCAAATATTTCTAATGATGGTCCTCAGCTGCAAGGCAGCCATGTTTGGTAAGAGTTACTACGCACAGACATGGGCTGAACTTGTGCCACGTAATAGTTGCTGAAGTTGACGTCTCTGACGTAGGGAGCAGGCTGGTAGTAGCAGGTGATGTTGGACAGGGCAGGGATGGCATTGTGTTCGGCCATAACACGCAGTGCCAGTGCGGATATTAGAGCCAGCGTCTGGCGGCGCTCGTGGCCCATCAGACACACAGTGCTTTCATTCACCACTTGCCTCAGCGTCAGCAGGTACTCGTAGCGCTTATGCTCAATTCCGACAAAGTGGTTTTGCAGATACGCCTCCAGTTTCCTCTGCTGCTCACATATGTCAGGAAAGTCAATGAAAAAGCGTGAGCACATGTAGCGCTGCATCTGTTTCATGTGACTCTCCGAGGAGGGACGGAAGCCGCGCACCAGCAGGTGGCAGTACTTAAGCAACCCGCCGCCCCGTATCTCTTCGGGACTTCGGGTGGCGATAGTTCTGGAGCGGAGATGTTCTAGAGCTTCTTCAAAGTCTCCATACATGCTCTCACCCAGAACACTAGGGTGGAAAGTCTCAGACATGGCCGTCTCCGAGCAACGGTCGAACAGCAGCAAAGAGTCCAGCGAGATCTGGAAGGAGTCAACGCTGAACTCGAACTGCCTCCTCAGAGAGTTGACGAACTTCAGCTCCACATTCTTGCCAGTGTTGTTAGACAGTGAGATGAGGCTCCAGCGGTCCGTGTCATTGCAAACTTTCACGAGTTTCTGCACGTAGGCCTCCTTCAGGGCAAGGGCTGTGATTCTCTCCCGGCACACCCCTTCAGGCAGGAAGTCCACCAGGCAGTCCAGCACCACGTCCTTTACCAGACGAAAAATTTTATCGTCAGACAGACGTAGGCCAAATATAAGGTCCAGGTCTTTGTAACCGAGGCCGTTGTTCTGGTGGAGTACGTGGCTGGCTGCCGAACCGTTCAGCTTTACATCACGTACAGTCACACCCTTCTCCTCCAATCGAGCTCTGACCACCTGAAACATGTAGAGAATAAAACAGAAAACTGAGTGACGCCATTCCAAGTGAAGGTACAAATCAGGGGAAGCCTGCAAGGTAAGCACAGGTTTATACATGCAAAAAGATGAATGCTTCTTTCTCCCTGATTCAATTAATAACTAAATCCGACCTGGTGTTAGGAAATGAAAAGTAGTAGCAGCATGATGCGACAAGAATATTATGCACTGCAATGTTATTGAACATTTTTCACATTGCAATCACAAACTTATTTTATTTTATTAGTTTCAATCAGAAGAAACACGATACAAGGTTTCCCAAATCTACTAGCTTGGCACATCTAGGGAGGGAATTTTCCCATTCTCCTTTGCCAAGATACTGACAGTGCCTTTCTAACACATGAATATCCTTTCACCTAAACCTTTCAATAGTAGCTCTGTTGGTTTGTTTTCTGCTGAAAGAGCCCCAGTTTCAAGTCATTTGCAATCTTCAACAGGGTTTCTTTCAGAATTTTCTTGTATTTAGCTCCGTCTATTTTCCCATCAACTCCGATCAGCTTCCCTGTCTCTGAAGAAAAAAAAGCATCCCCAAAGCAGCATGCTGCCACCACCTTGTTTCCTTGTGGAGAGGATTTGGTCAGGATTCAGTCAGAGTTAGTTTTCCACTACACACAATGTTTTCCATATAGGCCAAATGTTTTCTGCGTACCCTACATAGCTTGTAGCAAACAGGAATTCTTATGGCTTCCTTTTAACAGTAACGTTCTTTTTCCACTCCTCCATGAACAGTGAGATTGACTAACACGTGTCCTGTTGATAGATTTTTCCACCTGAGTTGTGGACCTATGCAGCCCCTCCAAAGCAACCACAAGCCTCTTTTCCTTTAACATAGTTGTATTTATATTGAAGTTAAATTAAGCATATGTAGACTCTTAACCAATTAGATGTCTTCTGAAGGGGAATAGTTCAACTGTTATTTTCTATCTCAGGCAGAGTGACATTCCTCTGTTTAATAAAAACACTGTAATAAAATAAATTAAAGTATGTGGTTATAACTGGACAAAATTTTTTTTTAAAGTCCAAGGGTGTGAATTTTTTTGCAAGGGACTTTTGTTTTTTCCTTTTGGAGCACTCCTGTCAAGTCAAGTGATACTAAATTTATCAGCCAGATTGAATTTCTGTTTCAGTAAGCCGCTCCAGAGCGCCTACCGCAAAGTGGTTGCGTAGAAGAATGTGATACATGACCCAAAATAATGATACCAGTGATAGCTATCTGTTGCCTGCGGGGGACACTGCCCTACATATTGTAAAACAGATCTCTAGCAAAGCAGATACCTGGTTTAGCGGACTAATCTGATTAGACGTGATTTACACAGAAAAGCAGGACAAAAAATTCAGACCCTCGTCAGCTGTGAATATGGTTTATTTGGCATACCACCCATGCACTGCTGGGATAGTTTGGAGCATTTCTGAACTGTGCAGACAAGTCCATGTTTCCTGTTTCACCACACTGATAAAGCTCAAGACGTCCAATTCAAAACACAGCTGTCCATTTAAAAACCTTCACTGAGCCTTAGGGATCCATCATTGTTGTCTTGTAGTTCTGGGTGTCAGTATAAACAGATGTCAGTCTATATATAAAAACTTTTGGGGCATTTCTTAATCCAAACACTTGGTTTAAGTTGTTGATTTAACTGAACACTGGGTCAGATACTCTGACCCCAGGTTGCTGAGTTAGAGAAGAGACTGGAAAAGTCTCACCATACTTCACAGACTGGCCTTTTGAGTTATAAAATTACCTAATTAAGATATAGGATGATGGCAAAAAAAATGCTGTAATGAATTTACACTAGAGAACAGTTATGTTAATTCAGGATAATATTAGCCTCTCAGCTGCTAACATCTACACCTTGACCAAACAGCTGGTCATAACGTCAATATAAACAGGCTAAGTTAAAGACAGTTGAACACTGACAGTAATAAGTTCAATTGTTTGTCAAGTAGGTCTTTGTAGGCATGAGGTTGTTGAATTTGATTTGATCTGATCATTTTTTGAGTAAAATAAAATTATAAATAAAAAAGCATTCATGGCAGCCTGATGGAGCAGTTATTTGTACTGTATACCTTATTCTATTATACCTTTAATTGGTCACTCTATATTCCCCCTACATGTAAATGTGGCTTCAAGGTCATTTGTCTCATATGCCCCTGTGTTGCCCAGTGGCAAAAATGTTGTACACAGCCTGCCGGGGCTTGTCTTTCAAGATGGTTCCAGCTGGGCCTTCTGTTCTGTTTTGGCTTCCAGTTGATCAAGACATTCATTTAGTAGATTCATCAATGGGGGCCAGTTTCGAGATGTATCCTAAGATGGTGGCTCTAACACTCACCACCAGCACCCACTCAGCGTGGCTTGACTCAGATCAACTCAGTACGGTTATAAGGGTTTTCCACTAGTAACGGTTTCGTGGTAGCAGCCGGGTACCAGTCGGGCTGAAAATGCAACATCAGAAAACTGGGGACCACTGATTGGCTAGGGAAGTTGTAACCTATATGTAGATTCCTTCTAGTAAGCCTTTATAATTACTATGTATGGGAAGATAAGTTAGTATATATATATATATATGTAGATAAAAATAAAATAGTAATAACTCAGTCTTGTATAGTCCATTTTGTCTTTCTCAATAGATGGGATAAGTGTCCATGCAATGTCCGATTTATTATGACCAGTCAGTTCTATCTACCAAATCGTCCCATCCTTTGGGCTGGGGCTCGCCATCCAGTATTGGATAAATGATCCTCTCTTCTCTGCAGCACTATGGGTTTAATAGTGCACCAACAAAAAAACCTGACCGATGCCACACAAGGCTAGAAAGGGAATTTCCGTACTCTGATCTGCTCACAAACGAAGCTCTTGATTTCCAAAGTTTCTTAAGCTCTTTAAACAAGTTTTCAGGGTCATTAGCTGAAGCAACCAGTAGCATGGATCTCTTTCACGCACCATCTGATGCAATCTGCACAGCATCCCCCACAGTGCGCAGCTGGAGGGGCGGAACTAATAACCCTATAATGTTTTTCAATCTGGTTTCCGTGCTCACCACAGCACTGAGACTGCCCTCATCAAATTTTCAATGACATCCGCATAAATACAGACTGTGGTAGAACTACAGTTCTGGTGCTTTTGGACCTCAGTGAGTGCAGCATTTGACACTCTTGATCATGATGTACTATTGGAACGACTTCAGTGCTGGGCCGGACTCTCTGGTACAGTACTTGACTGGTTTAAATCATCCCTAAAGAACAGGGACTTCTTTGTTTCAATAGGAAACTTCTCATCAGCCCTTGGGCTCCATGCTTGGGCCCCTCTTATGAAGCCATTATCCAAACCCTAAGTAAATGCATTGAGCAAATCAATGGATGGATGTGTCATAAATTTCTCCAGCTGAACAGAAACAAAACTGAAGTAATTATTTTTGGACCTAAAGAGGAACGATCAACAGTCAGCAATCAGCTTCAGTTTATACAGCTAGAAACTACTGATCAGGCCCAAAATCTAGGTGTAGTAAAGGACTTGGACCTGAACCTCCAGGCTCACATAAAGGCAATAACAAGGTCAGCCTTCAATCACCTGAAGAACATTTCTAGGATTAAAGGACTGATGTCTCAACAGGACCTCGAAAAACTCCTCCATCCATTGATCTTTAGGCGGATTGATTACTGCAACAGTGTCCTCACAGGTCTGCCTGAAAAGTCAATTAGACAGCTGCAGCTGATCCAGAATGTGGCTACTCGTGTCCTCACTAGAAACAGGAAAGTAGAGCACATCACCCCAGTTCTAAAGTCCTTACACTGGCTCCCTGTAGCTCAGAGAATAGACTTCAATATACTCCTACTAGTTTTTAAATAATTGAATGGCCTAGCGCCAAAGTATGTTGAAGATCTACTATTACTATACCAACCCCCCAGACCACTCAGGTCCTCTAATTCCAGTCTATTCAACATCCCTAGAATTAGAACCAAACATGGAGGAGCAGCTTTCAGTTTCTATGCTCCTCTAATCTGGAACAAACTTCCAGACCACTGCAAAACTGCTGAAACACTGAGTTCTTTTAAATCAAGGCTAAAAATGTGTCTGTTTAGAGCTGCCTTTGAGTAATGTTTTTACGTGTCATATGCTCTGAGTGTGTTTTATGCTTTATTACTGTTTTTACTATATCCCCTAAACATGTAAAGCACCTTGAATTACCTTGTTGTTGAAAGTGTGCTATACAAATAAAATTGTCTTGCCTATTGGCTGATGTGAAATCATACCATCCAAACTATGGGTTGTCCAGTACAACACTAAAACACATAGAAAATATATTACGCTGTTTTTATAGAATTTTTTACAACCATCTGCATGTAGTCATGGACGTTTTTATGGCCATATATTTTTAGCTCTTATTACTTTTTAATGTCATTGTAAAATAAGACATGAAATCAACATTCATTCATATTTTCTTGCGGTTTTATCACTGCGTTACACTGCGGTCTCCAACCTTGGTCCTCGTGTCCTACATGTTTAAAGCTGCTATACCAAATGTGCAAAACAAGCTAGTGTTTTATCCACAAACACAGTCACAGAGCTCTCACCCATCACATCGGCTATCATCCCTAGGCCACACACCCCCCCCCCCCCCCCCCCCGCTTTGGGAACGTGAATTGCCACTGTAAACGAGAGGGCGCAAAACACCAGTCGCAGTTTGGTCACCAGTGTTTTGTTTTCCACGACTTTAAATGCCATTTTTCTTTTTGGGACTCTGGTAGCTTGTCCTAAAATTTAAGTAGTAACAGCCGGCTGTTTCTCCTTCTCTGACATTATTGAGCTGAGAACCTCTCACACCAGTGTTGTTCTGTTGTTAAATGTGGGAGAGCGTAATGAACGGAGGACCCAGGTGAATACAGAAGTGCGCTTGTCCGGTTAGACAAACAATCGAATGGTCCAATCGTTGGTTTCAGACCGAGTCATGTTATTGGCTGAGGTTTTTAGACAAATGCAACAGAACCACTTAATTATTTTTGTTGTGCTACAACAAGTGTGATTAATAGTTAATTAATGGTATACATAACCATCAATAATTATTATTAATATTTTTATAATTATTGATGAAGTTCAAGTTTTAATCTGTTAATTAAAGTTCGGGGCACCAGCTCCCTTTTTAGGGAGCAAATTATAATACCAGACACCCAGTCTCTTCTGAAAGTATGAGTTCAAAAACGCAGTGGACAATAATTGTGCGTATACACCTAGTAAGCACAGAAAGCTTCTATTTAAAGTCAAAGGGGGTTTATTAAGAAAATAGATCAACCTTACAGCCAAAGCATTTCCATAAATAAATCCCATCTATTCTATGCAAACTAAACTACTACAGATCTTAGAAAAGTAATAACATGTGGATGGAATGAACAATATGCATCAGAGAATCACTTCAAAACACTGTTTATCATAAAAAGGGAGGGAGGAAGTCATGCGTTAGTTCCTTCCTGTACGTAGAAACCAAGGCATGCAAAAATGTAGACGCTAAAGGGGGGTAGCCGCCGAGAAGCGGGTTAATCCCTCGCTCCATGGGGCTCAAACAAAAGAAAAGGCACATGGGGGACAAAGCACAATAGAGTTGGCTTTGGCTAACAATGGAGAGGAACAACAGGGCATGTGCTAGCTCCTCCACATGGTTAGGAACTATGGCTTTAACAAAAGAGCAAAGAACAATCGAGTTAGCTTTTGGCTAACAGGCCCAGCCAGTGAGGATAGGACAAAACCCAAATGCTCCGCAAAATATAATCAGTGTGGGAGAGAGAGAAAAGATGAAAGAGAGAGTCAGAAAATGGGATCCGCTCAGGATAAAAGCCAGTTTGAAAACACACAGCAAATAAAACAGTTCACAAGAACACAAGCGTGAGGCGACGCTAGTGAACACACGGTTTCAGTGCTTAATAACACATAAAACCAACAATGAACAATTTCTAACTCATTCCGACCTATATCTCTGCCCAGACACATCAGAGGAGAAATAAAAATGAACAGGTTTGATCCTAAATGAGGTGAATTTCCAGTCAAGGAGTGATTACGCCAGTCCACGCCAAAAGGAATCAGAAAAGGGGAGAAAAACGTGTCAAAAGTTGGGCAAAAGTCAAAATTCCCTTACTAATCCAATCCAACAATAATCTGAACCGTTTGTAAAAACTCACAACAGCCTTTGAGTTAGACAAAAATCCACAGTCTGAGTAGAATTTTCAACATAGCTTCCATATGTTGTGTTTGTCACATACAGATCACGTCGTGCTACTTTTCAAACTGTTGAGCCGCCCAAATATATGACGATGCCAACCGCTAGAGCTGTTACCCAATTGTAATGGAAAACCACCCAAACTGTGTAGAGGTGAGCCGAGTCCAGTCATGATGCTAGGAGCTAGAGGGAAAAGGGCCATAGTCTATGGGCGCTGGACTATGGGAGAAACCTTCAGTCCATTGTGGGGTGTTTCCTCATCTTGATATCAGTAGCTTGTATTTCTTCCTTTGGCCACGTCAGTATTCCTGTGAGGTGTTTCGATAACTGGCAGGGTGAAGGACATTGTTTTTACCTTTTAGCTGGCTTCTCAGGACCTGTTTTACTCTTTTTCAGTACTTGGTTATGGTAGACTTCCTTCCGATCTCATCAAGGTTTCTGAATGCGTGTCGCTGCCTTCAACATTTGCAGAGTTGAAGGCAGCGTTGGAGATTTATCTAGTCTGAATGACATTCTGATGTTCTTATTGTATATCTTGTTTAGGTGAGTCTGTGATGGACAATGGAAAGACATGGTGATTCTCCTAGTTTGATGCCTGTTTTGGTTTTAAACAGTGTCACCATAAAACGAGAATCAAGAGGCACTCCACTTAGTGTCTGTCTTTTTTTCCAACTGGAAATATCCATGAAATCTCAGCCTCAATTGTTCTAAAAGTGCAAAAATGCAGGGGTTTACTCCCTGTTCAGCTATTATTTACAGCTAACTGGCAACAACCTCTCTAAACCATCTCTAAAACACTCTCCACTCTCTCAAACCTGTCATTAAAACTGATACCCAACACTAGCTTGTATCTAGTAGTAGCAAGAGAAGAAGTTCATCTCCACAATTTATTTTTTGTCTTGAAAAGAAACCAAAAAACATGTCAAGAATGGAAAGTTGTTTATAGTGTGCTATTTATGCTTGCAAATCTAAAACAGTCTAACTCAAATTAGAAAAGATTAGATACTTTGTGGGAAGAAATTACACATGGTTTCACAGTTCACTGAAAAAACACTGACCTCGTTTTTAAAACAGGGAGTCTGAGTCCTAATCTGCCTGTGTCTCCACTCCCCCAACGTTACATCCACCTAAATGGAATCATAAAACTGACTTCTGCATTTCCCACATAATGCTCCAGCACCTGGTACGCCCAGCAAGGGGAGACACTTCCGCCAACCCTGGAGTGAAGAAGCCTTGTAAAATAGAGCCGCAAACACACAGGACTGTCTAGTGTTGACAGCGCCTTGGCAACAAATAATATTCTCTCCACTCTCTTTCTGCTGTCTCGATAGTTTCCCCAACTATCTCATTTAAGTTGCAGTCTGCATGTGTGTTTATTATGGAAGTTTGAAATTACACAACTATTTACCAGCCCTCAGTTCCCTGGACACCCTTGAAAGCTCTGGGCAGTGAGTCAGATAATCTTGCCAAGAGAATGGCAGCTAAGATCGAGCAGTCCCTATCCGGCCAGTCAGTCACACACACAGTAGTCTGGAAAGCAGGGGATGATAATGGTTTTTCCTCTGGTCGGAAAACCTTCCAAGAAATGTCTTTGCATGGGTGGTCGTTCCACCTGTGAGCTGGTACCATTGCAAGTCATTGGCTGAAGCTGTCGTTCCTCTGTGTGTTATTTTTCTTTTTTTTCTTTGCTCAATGACATATTTGTTCCACTGCTTCAGGGATTCACAGAATGTCTCTGATAACTCTGGCTTTATTTGATAGGAGTATATCCAAGGGACCCATTTAGGGAGATTCTGGGTGCAGCAGATTTTTGAAATGACCGCGTAAGGTAAAACTTGTGAGAACAACTTAACACAACCAGGAGGGGAGGGGTGACTAAGCGCTTGCTTAAGTTGTCTGCAACCTTGCGGAACAAACACATATTCACAATACAAACGTCTACTTTACCATTTCAAAGTAGTCTCAAAAACGTGTCTAATGAAACAAAACTTCACCAACTACCATGTAATCATGACCAGTGTACTAAATAAACTCAGCAAAAAAAGAAATGTCCCTTTTTCAGGACTTTATATTTCAACAATAATGTTTTAAAAATCCAAATAACTTTACAGATCTTAATTGTAAAGGGTTTAAACAATGTTTTCCATGCATGTTCAATTAACCATAATCAATTAATTAACATGCACCTGTGGAATGGTCGTTAAGACCTTAACAGCTTACAGAAAGTAGGCATTCAAGGTCACAGTTCTAAAAACGCAGGACACTAAAGAGACTTGTCTACCGACTGTGAAAAACACCCAAAGAAAGATGCCCAGGGTCCCTGCTCATCTGCGTGAACGTGCATTAGGCATGCTGCAGGGAGGCATGAGGACTGCTGATGTGGCTAGGGCAATAAATTGCTATGTCCTCACTGTGAGATGCCTAAGACATCGCTACAGGGAGATAGGAAGGACAGCTGATCATCCTAACAGTGGAAGACCACGTGTAACAACACCTGCACAGGATCGGTACATCCGAATATTCCACCTGCGTAACAGGTACAGGATGGCCACAACAACTGCCCGAGTCACACCAGGAACACACAATCCCTCCATCAGTACTCAGACTGTCCGCAATAGGCTGAGAGAGGCTGGACTGAGGGCTTGTAGGCCTGTTGTAAGGCAGGTCCTTACCAGACATCACCAGCAACAACGCCACCTATGGGCACAAAGCCACCTTCGCTGGACCAGACAGGAGTAGAAAAAAGTGCTCTTCACTGATGAGTCACGGTTTTGTCTCACCAGAGGTGATGGACGGATTCGTGTTTATGGTCGAAGGAATGAGCGTTACACCGAGGCCTGTACCCTGGAGCGGGATGGATTTGGAGGTAGGGGGTCCGTCATGGTCTGGGGCGGTATATCACATCACCATCGGACTGAGCTTGTTGTCATTGCAGGCAATCTCAATGCCTTGCGGTACAGGGAAGACATCCTCCTCCCTCATGTGGTACCCTTTATGCATGCTCATCCGGACATGATCCTCCAGCAGGACAATGCCACCAGCCATACTGCTCGTTCTGTGCGTGAGTTTCTGCATGACAGCAATGTCAGTGTTCTGCCATGGCCAGCGAAGAGCCCGGATCTCAATCCCATTGAGCACGTCTGGGACCTGTTGGATCGCAGGGTGAGGGCTAGGGCCATTCCCCCCAGAAATGTCCAGGAACTTGCAAGTGCCTTGGTGGAAGAGTGGGGTAACATCTCACAGCAAGAACCGACAAATCTGGTCCAGTCCATGAGGAGGAGATGCACTGCAGTACTTCAAGCAGCTGGTGGCCACACCAGATACTGACTGGTACTTTTGATTGTGAGCCTCCCTTCATTCAAGGACACATTATTCTATTTCTGTTAGTCACATATCTTTGAATCATTTTTAGTTTATGTCTTATGGTGTTGACTCTTTTAGTGTTCATACAAATATTTACACACATTAAGTTTACTGAAAGTAAAAACAGTTGAAAGTCAGAGGACGTTTCTTTTTTTGCTGAGTTTATGATGTTACTGAATCAGATTGTAAAGTCATTTAATACTGAAGTCTGAGTAGGGAGGGATGGATGGATGGATGGATGGATGGATGGATGGATGGATGGATGGATGGAAAAATGGGTCAAATATACAGTGCCATGCAGAATAATTCATATTCTCTTAATGTTTTCACATTTTTCCAAGTTACAGTAACAAGGTTCATGCATTTTACTGGGATATTATGTGTAACACCAATTATGTAATATAACAAATTAAGGCCACTGTTTAAAGACAGTCAAAATATAGTATAATAATGATAACAATAACAACAGTCATGTTTGCATTGTGCTTTAGGCCACATAGGGAACACAGCAAAATGGGGAGAAGAGACAATTTAAAGAATCGGATCTTTTTCATGCAAAATGTGTTTTGGGGAAAAATACCTACATCTCAAACGCTCCCTATCTCCACAGTAAAACATGGTGGTGGCAGCACCATGCATTATGAATACTGTCTGTAGATATGCAAAGCTGTTGGAGAAATACTTTTACCTGTTAAAAAAATGAACTCAATTTATAATTTTTCTAGTGCCTCACAACTAAGTGCTAATTTGTGCTATAACCTAAAATCCTAGCTTAAAAAAAAGGTTTAAAGATAAAAGAGAGTAAAACATTAATTTGAAGGACATATTTCCCCAGCGTTCCTCCTCTGGGAGCATGTGTTGTTTTTCATTTTCCTCAGCCTCAACAAAAGCGTAGTGAGGGGTTGGTTTACAGCCCGGCGACACTGAGGGAAGAGTCAAGCATCTGGTCTTTGCTTACCTCACGGCCCCTGTTGTGTAGCCTAATAACATTCAGTAATCCATTCCTCACTGTCTGATTCATATCCAGCCACTACTGTCCACGACAGAGCAGTTCCAGAGTTCCAGGAAATCCATACCCTCGCCACCTTTCCCTCCACCTTTTGTTGACTATCTGCGCTTGCCATTGTGTTGTGTGACGCAGCACGGAGGCTGCGGAGTAGCCCGCTGGAGGGAGCGACGTGAGCCGCCGTCGTGGGTTCCGGCTGTGATTTGATGACTGCTGATGTTAAATGAGTCTGAGAGAGCAGAGGTGTCATTAACAGAAGAAGTTTTCTTCCACTGCTCCGAGCGCTCACTCCCAGCCTGACCACAAACAGATGGTATTTAAATGTGGCCCACGGATGAATCTGCTGCTGAAAGGAGGTGGGTGGGTGTAGGGGGGGCCTGCTGTGACTGTTAGGAAGCATAATGGCGTCATCCACTATGGAATGGTAAGGACTTACTACAAACCGACCTCTATCAGTCCCATGTGACATGACCTGCTTATGGTCGAAAAGATTTTGGGATTACACGTGCGAGTGATTCAGATATCTGAATGTCTGATTCAGCTATTTTTATTCTGGTCAGAAAATTATTAAGATATAGTTACCCTGTAACATTTTCTCAATTCATGCTGCTGAACCACATCAAATAATCCTTACCATGACGACAAATTCAGTACTCACTCTATTTAGCACAAGTATGTGCTAACTCGTTGTGTGATTATGGGCTTTAATTAGACCTGCAAATATAATTTTCACAACTGCCAGAAAAAGTAAACCAATGCCATCCATATGGAGCAGCAATGGGGGGTCATCAGGTCCAAAGCCAGGCCATGGCATGAAAGCATTTCTAACAGCAAAGTCCATCTCAGAGTGAACCCTGTCAGACCCCTGAAGGGGAGGTCAACAAACACAGACAAAAAGGACAAGAAAATGAGCTAGTAATGGATTTATTTCCCTCAAGAGACAAAAGTTCTAGAGTAAAACGTTTTTTTTTTCATCTTAGTGAGGAGTGGCGGCAGCTCCTAAAGTAGAGCTGATATGAAACCTTGTTTTTCTACACAAATCTGAAATCTAGTGACACCAGTAGAAATGCAGCATGTTCCCAGAAGAAGTTCTGCTCTGATCTACAAACCATCTGCGGGACCTTGCACATTTATTAAGCTGCTGTCCCACTGTTTTGTATTTTGCCCATGTAAGCTGGCATTTTGAAAAAAAAACGCAAAAAAAAACATGAGGAAACGAAGGTTGTTGTTTTTTTTTGTGGCCCTTCAAGTGCTTTTACAATTCAGGTAACGCTTTTCATTCAGTCCCATTCAGAATAGTGCGTGTATACTGAGATCAATCGTGTGGAGTTCCATTGTGGGCATCTTTTTATATAATATTTCATCATTAAAGGATTGAGTGGCCAACTGGGCATGAAACTACAATGCTCAAAGAACACCCTCAGGTGGTCACATAATGATTAGCTATATTAACCACTAAGTGATGACATCAGTTTCAGCTTCAGTTTCAAGCATCCAGAATCCCCGGTGAGTGAAGCATCTGGATAACATAGCAAAGGATTAAGTGATGTTATTTTTGGATAATTTTTTTGGGGAACATTTGAGTTGCACTGATTCTGCAGCAGTGGTGAATATATGTGGCATTCACGATGTGTGTGAGTTGCGGTGCACCTGTTGCTGATTGTTTCAGTATGCATTTGTAATCAGGTTGTGTATGCTACAGTGGTAAGTGGGCAAGAAGGCTATTGGGGAATGTTTTTTTTCCTTTGTTATCTTATCATTTATTTCACTCAACTATTCATTTAGGGCAAAAAGCATTCTATAGCACCATTTTGTTATAATCCAACTTACTTACAATGCACAGTTGTGATGCTAAGACGCCTTACTTTGGTTTAAAATATAAAGGGGCCAATAAGATAACCGTGAATAAAAATACCACGGTACATCAATAACATTTATTCATTTTATTTTAGTTTTTTTATTAAATGATTTTTATTCAATCATTTATTTTGATTTCATTAGACAAACTTAAGCAAAAACAGTGCAGCCTGTAGTTGGCTGCATTACAGACATGTTGCTGTTATCGTGACTTCAGTTTCCATGGTCACTCAGGTCACATTTCTGTCTTTTTTGTTTGGAAGGAAGGGAAAAAGTGTGGTAGCCTTCTTTCAGCTGTGTGACCTGCGGAACACAGCAACATATCGGGGAGTGGCTGGATTACTCTATCCTACATATAGCTTCAGAATACTTTGGTCTTACTGGCACTTTCTCTGGCATTTTTAAAAAGACATACCGTAGTAATGGGGGGAAAGAACATTTTTGGAATGTTAAACCTGTGTACACCTGGATACTGGTAATCGACCCATGCTGAAAGTAGAGTGATAAAAAGCTATAGGGAGAATTAAGAACACCAAAAACAGTAAAGTATTTAAAAAAAATTTTTAAATATGAGGGTGTCCATGAAACTTGAATGATGATTTTCAGAGAATCTTGTCCCTTCATCTGAAGTCCTGCCACAGAACACACACTCTCTCTTGAACAGAGGTTGGGGGGTATGCACACATGTGGCTTTGTTGAATTTACTGTAGGTTTTTGTGCCATTTAGAACTTTGTCTTTCTTTAATCTTTCATCAAACCAATGCATTCATTTAGGGCAGTGAGCACCTGTTCTAGCTACTGTATAAAGGTGCAGTTCATTTTCTTTGCAGTTCACATAATATCAAGCCAACAAATGTCTAAAAACAGATTTCACTGGTTTCACCGATCAGTTTTATTATCAAGCGATATCAACCCTTATAGAAAAAACACATGGTTTCACATGGGCAACATCACATGTGAAAGATCTATGACCCATGTGAAATTCACATGTGCAAACACGTAAAAACACAAAAACATGAGATTTGTGAAAAACATGTGACCGCCTGTGTTTAACGCACATTTCCCGTGTGAATTTTTTAACATTTTCACAGTGATAAACTGTAAAACCCATAGATTTTTACATGTGAAGCCCATGGGATAAAATGTAAACCACATGTGAAACATATTATTTTCCGGATAAAAATCTGTGTGTGAAATAAATGTGTAAAACCTATGTGGAATTACAGATGAAGCCCATGTCAAGCCTATCTGATTACATGTGGAAAATATGTAAAGTCCATGTAAAACCACACATGTGAAGTCCATGTCTGCTACACAGATGGTTTAGCAAGTACCACATGGGATAACATGAGATCCCATGTGAAGAACATGTTCAACCCATGTGATTTTTCCTTAAGGGGAGAACACAAGATTTGCACTGTGCATTTTACCTGCAGTAGATAATAAAGTCCAGACCTTACATGTAAAAAAAAAAAAAAAACTCTCATAAATACTTTTTAATGAACCTTTAAGACAGACGTGTTATGATATGTTTGCAATGGGCGGTTATTTACACACAAGTCGATAATTATTTGTACTGGAAATGGAGCTTGGAGGCGGTGCGCCTCCAGGGATCTTCCTGAATGAAACACATACTGAGAACAGAACATGTATAGCATTTACTGTCAGACTGAGAGTTTAATATAAAAGGAAATTCATTGATTGAAGTCTATATTTCGAACATGTAAAGAACAACTGTCAGAGAGAAAGAAAATAAAAATAAGAATCATAATCAAACGTAAAAAACAAAACTTTCATATTCAGTTCTAAAAGGAGTATGAAGAAGCCAATGCTTGTAAATCCTACCCCCAATTGACTCACCCACTGTATGCATTGTGCATTTCAGTCTAGAAAAAAAAAATTTGATTGGAAATGCTTTAAATGTTCTGTGTTCAGTGCGTGTTTCACACAGGAAGATTATAGGTGGCGCACCACCTCCAACCTCCATTTACTGTGTAAATAAACACTGGGGTATTGATGAAAAACCGCCGAAATTGACCAAAGGTAAGAAAGTCACAGCTTCTAACCTTTTAACAGAATTTCAACTGTTAAAGTTAAACTGTCCCTTTAAGGAAACAACTATTTTGCCACCTGTAACGCAAAGCGTAAGATCATGTGTTTACAAGAACAGATAAGCTCCAAAACAAAAACCTGTTTTTCGAACTTTGAAGTCTGTAAAGCAGCAGAATGTGTTTGAAAGGAATCCTCCTTTACTTAGGAACCCTTCGGGGGTTTTTTCTGTTGCTGTGAACCAGACCTAACAAACCTGATCTCCACCAGAGACGTCCTTACACCACAGATTGTTCACGCTGAATTAAGCCAAAGCTTCAGATGCCTGATGATTGTTTCATCTGTAACGTCTGTTCTGTGATATGGGAACTTTTGAATGCATCGTTTTTTGTTTTATTCTCCCTGTTCCAAAATGAAAACAAAAAATAATTCAGAAACCTTCCAAAAGACAAAAAAAAAAAATCTTGACATAAAGTGTAACTAAATCACAGTGGGCTTTTCAGCAGTAACAGATAGCCTCTGTGGAACATGTGAGGGAAGCGGTGGGTGGATTTTCCGAAAGCTGCTCTCTGAGAGGTCCATAAAAAATACTGCGGTTCATGCAAAGAGAACTCTTTGGGGTCTCCGTTGCCCACAGGACTGTATAACGAAGGAAATACATTAGCAGGGGGCTGTTCGGAGCAGACGGTAGTGGCCTCCGGGATGATAGAGCCCCTTTAAAGCACATGTGTGTTTACACAGGGGTACCCCTAACCCCGCCCCCGACAAGATGACCTCTGAAAATATGAATCATTTAAGAGAAATATACGGAGGATTAAAATCACATCTGCGGAGCGTCCATAAAAAAAGCAGCAAAGGCCTTTCCTTACCAGTAAATCATTTTATCTGAAGGGAAATACAGGAAAAGTAGTGGTGAGCAAGTGGAAAACCGTAGTGACAGAGTTAGTTCATCCCCGCTAACATGTCTGTGTTACCAGTGTGAGCAATTAAATGTGTTCAAAAATGGTTATTAACAGGTTATTAAAAGAGAAGTATAATCTCAACAGTATTTTAAATATAGCATTTTAAATAGTATTAAAGGGGAGATATTATGGTGATGTCACTTTTTTCATCCTTTTAGGTTGCCATTTGGGTCTCTGCAGCCTCTATAAACACTCCAAACATGAATAAAACCCAACCATTCATTTTTAGTTTTTTTGCAATTGTTTTACTGTCAGAACTCTTGTGCTTCTACAGGCCGTTTTGAAAAAGTATCTTATTGTGACGTCACAATGTGCGGAATTTGCATATAAACGCCCCTCACCTGTCAAACCCCGCCCACAAATTACAATCCCATGCCATTCTCGTGGATGACAATCCCCACCTAGTAACAACATGGGTGGGGATTGTCTAAAACTGCTAATTTGCATTAAAGTGACAGAGTCCTCCAAACAGGTCATTCCGAAAGGGAGTGAAATTGTCAAGAATTTAGATGGTAATATCTCTTGATGCGAATGATTTTGATAAAAGAACTTCATTAACATGTTTTGTACAGACCATAGATCTATTATAACTTGTTTTAAAAAAGGCACATGTCCCCTTTAATTTTATTACTGTTATTATTAGACAGGGCTATATAAAGTGAAGCTACATCACTTTTCTGTTGGGAGTTAAAACGTGTTGCACATCACTGAAGGCTTTAATCCGTGAGATAGACCATTTGCACATTATCAGAGTTGGCCCAAGGCAGAAACAAACTGAGCTGACGCTCAAACCGGCTCCCCCTCCAGGCCAGCAGGAGGTACCACAAACATTTGACCTCTGGAACAGAACATAGACCTCCTGACTTCACACTTCACAGTTTCAATTTATTTAAGATAAATCAAAATACTCATCTGGGAACCCGAAGCATGCGAGAATATTTTCGGAGATGCAAGCGAACACGACAGAGCAGTGATCACGATGCCAGGGAGCTGTATTTTTAGACTTCCAGCGACTTTCTTTCAAACAAATCCTGTGGTATGTTCACTATTCCTTAGTAACCTATCCTTAGCAACCACACAGTAGAAAATATTTCTAATAGTTGTGCTGTCATTTGTTGTCACTAGTTCAATCATTTCTGGCGCTTGTGTCTGTGCAAACTAACTATTACTAGTTTGTTTAAAGCTGAATTCCCTTCTTCCTGTCTGTCTGCATTGTAATTGCTTTCCGGCTGCTTTATATGACAGTGAGACCAAATAAGTAATCTATTTAAAGCTATGTATTTAATAAATAATTTGAACTGAAATTATGGGGCCCTAAAGTGAAATTGGATGTGCTAACTTTTTTTTTTTTTTTTTTTAAAGCACAATCTCACCTGGATGATCTGCCGGGGCTTCACGGACAGCGTGGGGAAGTTCCCGCGGCCGTGGATGGGCACGCTCTCCCCGAGGATGGAGTCCAAGCGCCGCACCTGATCCCAAGACAGGACGCTGAGGCGCGGACTCTGCTCCGGGGCATCACCGGACGACATGACGACCGGGACCGATGGAGACACTGCTGCAGCTTCTGAACCGAACCGTCCTCTGGCGCAGAGGTGCTGGGTTGTTAGAATGTGACCGCGGCTGATCGCTTTCAGTCTCACCAAGGTCCAAAACGCGGATCGGTGTTTGGAAAGTTCGGCAAGGCAGCGGACATCTCCCAGAACTCGTCGTGCCCGTATCCTCTGCAGAATACAGACTCCTCAGGACTCGAGCCGGGTTCCTTTTTCCAGCCGGGCTGAGATTACCATGAGCCTCCCCATTGGCTGGACGTAGATTTATGAACGCTCTGAAATGCAGAGGGGGGCTGCACTCATTTTACGCACGTACCTCTCATGCGTCAGACGGACGTTCTGTCACAGTGGGAAATCTGAGCGCGCAATGAAAACCCTTCGTTGGATATTTTTTTTACATGGCGTGGTGAAAAAGAAATGAATTCTGCAGAAGCACTTGTTCCTGCAACTCTATAGGTGTTCTCAATAGGCGGAGAAGAAAATCTCACATTACCAAAAGAATATCACTCTCTCCCCAAACTACTCTGTATCCCATGCGTCCAATTTAAACAGCATCTAACTCATACAAATTCAACAATATGACAGTGTGAGCAAAAATGTTACAAAATCATTGAATGTTTCGATATATAACTAACTAAATATCTCATTTTTAACCTCATCCTTATAGTTCTTTGTCGGACAGTCGGTCATACAGGCTTTTTTGGGGGGGCTATTTATGGGATAGGCCAACACAAAGTAGCACATAATTGGTCAAATTAAAGAAAAACGAAGCACTCTTCAGAAGTACAAAATTCCTTTGTGCACATTCAACCCTCAGAATACCGACACCCCTCAATCAGGAGCCTTCTTTTACTCGTGTCATTCAGTGTGCATTGGACAACAACGCAACAAGTCGAATCCTGGCAAAATTGAAGCAAAAGCAAGAGTAAAACAAATCCCAAAGAAGTAAATAAAAAAAAGTATATATGTGACAAATCCTGTCTTATGCATGTTATAATAAAATTAATCCAGATAGCCATTTCTATGAAAATGTGTTCACAAAACTCAAAACTGCATACATCATGATATTTATCAAATCCTATGACTGCATAGGTTTGTGGTATCAATTTATTACGATTCATTTAATTGCATAATAGAGAGACACATTTTTTATTACCTATCCAGATTGTTCTCTGTGGTTTACTCCATTTGCATGTTCTCCCTGTGCATGCGTGGGTTCTCTCCGGGTACTCCTCCCACAGTCCAAAAACATGACTGTTAGGTCATAGTCAATGGATGGCTGCATGGACCTCTCCAAAAACTGAAATATTCATCAGTTTTTAATGTAATTTGTGCATGTGTGCGCACCTTTGAAAAATGCTTTTTTTTCTTCTCCCATGATTGTCTTCCTTAGATTTTGTAGAATGAAAGACATACCTTTATGCTCTTGTTTTTCTGTTGTTGCCCTGGGTTTGTCGTGGGACTGTTTCAGAGAACTGTTGAGAAAACCAACATAAAGTGCAGCATAAACCAGGATAAGGTTGAATTGATCTAAATTTGCTTTAGGAATAAAAAGGTGCAGTTCTGTACTTTTTCAAGGTGATTTCGTACATTTAAAGTGACAAACCACCCACAGTTATAAGCTAAAAGCCACTTTTGCTCCTTTCAAAATTGTTTACCAACAAAGGTTGAGTAACCCTTGACCTTTAACAGTTCAACTTGCTTAAATCGTCATTGTTCAAAGCTGTTTGGTGAGAAAATCCAACCCAAACAGTAGCTTCCAGTAAATGCATGTTTTGAAGGAAAAAAACAAATGGGCCAAATTCTTTGATCGATGTGAAATTCACATATGTAATTATGTAAAAAAAAAAAAAATGAGATGTGTAAAACACATATGACCACCTGTGTTTTGCACACATTTCCTATCTGAACTTGGAACATTTTCATGTTAATTAACTGTGAAACCCATGGACATTCACATGTGAAACATGTTATTTTCCATATAAAACCCACATGTGAAAAAAATGTGTGAAACCCATGTTGAATTACATGTGAAGCCCATGTGATTACATTAAAAAAGTGAAACCCATGTAAAACCATACAGTACATGTGAAACTCGTGTGCTACACATGGGGTTTACCAGGTGCCATGAGATAACATGTGATTCCATGTGAAGAACACGTTCAACCTATGTGATTTTTCCGTGAGAGTTTGAAACACCAGAATCACCTGAGGAAAACCTATGATCACACAAGGCGAACATGCAAACTCTACAAACAAAGCCTTTTAAGTTAAGAAAGGGTCTGTCAAGAGCTAGGGGAATGTAGCTACGAGCTAACTGAGCTAACTCAGAGCTAACCGAAGCTAACAGGGGTTAGCTTGCGCTTCTAGTCAGAAAACCACAGTTGAGAGACTCTGCTACCCCTCTGCCTTCTAGGCAGATTCAATAATTTTATCAAATAAAAGCATGAAGCCTTGTTGGTCCATTACTTTCACTAAAACTATGTGAATTTTAATCAAAGCAAGTTTTAATAATCAATAGCCTATGTTAAGTAAAGAAGAAATGTGATCATTTCAACCCATTTTTGACCAAGCAGCATTATATTAAATGCACAGCAAAAATATTTTTTACTTACTACTTTACTTATTTAACTCATTTTACTTACATGTAGTTTAACTCATCCACTCTTGCTTTAGTTACTAAAAGTGCAGTTGTGTATATGTGGTTCTTAAGAATTTTTACACGTTTTAAATAACAGAACGCCTACAGTTATTTGCTTTAGGCCAATTTTTCTACTTTACGAAGGGTTTTTTAAGATTATTTACCAGCAAAGCTCAAGTAGGGCTAACCCTTGACCTTAAACATTCAAACCAACTGAAATCTACCCTGCACAAACCTGTTTGGTGAAAAAAACACAACACAAACAATGACTGGAACCTACGGTGAATCCATGTTTAGGGGCTGTTTCGGGAATTGTGCGTTACTTGAGGAAAGAATGTGATCACATAAGAAGAACATGCAAACTCCACTTGCAGAGTCCTTTTGTTGAACTCATCTAATCTGGCATAAATTATTGAAGGTACAGTTGTGTACCTGTAGTTCTTCTTGATAATTTATATGCATCTAAAATAACAAAAGCCCCACAGTTATTTGCCGAAGGCCAATTGTTCTGATTAAGTGCTTTCACAATCAGATTGTATCCGATGAGTGCTTGAAAAACGAAGACAAATTCCTTGTTTGTGCATTCAGACAATAAGTGTAAACAGATCAACTTTAGAGGGAATAAAATAAAGGATGAAAGGAACAGTCTGTGTGTACAGCTATTTTTTTTACTATTAAAAAAAAAACTTTAAAAAGAAAGACAGGTTGTGGCAGAGCAAGCATGCTTATCTTGTTTCACAGTAGAGTAGCTGACTACTCTGGCTGTAAGGTGTTCATTGTGTTCATCAGAGAAAGAGCATTGGGGAAGAAATTGTTTCTGCGATTGTCTTTGCAAATAGAACTCTGGCACTGACTTGAACGTAAAAGTCAATTGGTGTCCAGGATGTGTGTGGTCTGCAGAGATGTTACCTGCTCTTCTCCTGACCCTAGACCAGTACAAGTACTGGACAGAGGTAAGGTCAGCCCGGATGGTCCTCTCTGCCTACCTAATTGTTTGTTACGGTCTGGCGCTGTCCAGTTCTCTGAATGATCTAATTCACACAGTGATGAATGTGCAGTCTTGTCATATTCTCAGAGCCCTACACTTGTTGGTGTGCATGTACCATCTCTCACTGTGACAGGCAGGTGTACCAGGAGTGGATTTCCCTGAGGCAGACGGCAGGCAGTTACATCTCTCAGAGTGGCATCAGGCCTTCTCTTGTTTGGCTCTATGTTGAATTGTTCCTCGCTGACCCTCCTTGTTGTCAGAAATCAGAAATACTTTATTAATCCCCGAGGGGAAATTCAAGATTGTCACCTGCTGATGCTACCGCCAACAATGTTCACTTACCTCTCCTCTTCAATGGCATCCCAGAATCCTCCCTAAAAATCAGAAAGACCCATTCGTCTACAGCACCCTTCAATGCTCTGTCCAAAGCCGCTAATCTGTGTCCGTAATTGTTGCTCGCACCAGGTTTTTTCAAAAACTGAAAGGTTTTCATGACCACAGATGTCAGGGCACAAACAGTGACTGAAAGAGTAAATGCATCTTTAGGGGCTGTTCTGGAAATCCAGAGTTACCTCGGGTAAACCTGTGATCACGGAAGAAGATGCAAACTTCACAAACAAAGGTATTTACTTAGACTTATCTACACTTGCATGACTTGGTAAAGTTGCTATTGTGTATCCGTAGCGCTTACGAATCTTAGTAAAAGGCCTACAGTTATTTGCTGAGGGCCAATTTTTCTACCTAAGTGCTTTCAAGATTACTTACCAGCAAAGGTTGAGTTGCCCTTGACATTTAACATTTGATATCTTCATCATTAAAAACATGTCAGGTGCGCATTTAATTTGGAGTTGCTGCCACAGGACCAGTAGTGATCCTTGTGAAGTGTAGTGATACAATCTGTTGGTTGAAGGCCGATTTTCTTTTTACATTAAACCACCTGTGGGTTTAGTTAGACTTCTTGTAGCTTAAGTTCCACCTAAATCCTGGGGCTGATCGGGCCACACCTCGCTTACATTTTTAGGCTACCAAAGCACAGAATCTGACCCATCTTTAAGGATGACACGAGTTGCTTCAGGGTTTCCACATTATGACTTAAACCTCCATTGGTTTTATTGTTCAGCCACTGTTTGTTTGTGCAGAGCTGCTATGTTGCAGTCGTATTCAGATGGTATTAGTGTACCATAAGAAGTTATGGTATTTATTGATAGACTATTACACTTAGTATAATGTAATTTTACCCAGCTAGCACAACGTAGGAATGGTCTGGTGCAAGGGAAGACATAGATGAATCCTGGTACATTTAAGCAGCTCATGAGCTGGTTTAGACATAAGTCTTTGCATGCAAAATCAACAAACATTCACCAACACCCTACAGGCAAACACTGGTTGGTTTAGTTGCCTACACAAGTATTACAGGCATGTTGTCAAATGGCAAGTAGTGTTTTTTTAAAACCCATTAAAGGTTGTGATCTTTCCCCCAGCCATGTTTCAGCAAAGCAGCTTGAAAGAGTCTTTTAAGAAGAAACTTTCCTCAAATGAATGGATGACCCCTGCATTTCTAGTCCTATTATTGACCCCAGGAGTAATCCTACTCATTTTTCTTCATCAGTTTCTTCATCAGTATATATATCAGTATATAATAATAATATGCATTAGAATTTCTTTCAGCATCGCCCACGTCTAAAAGCGTGAGTTTCGTTTTTGTTGACTTTATTTAAAACCTGTGTTTACAATTTAGGTAACGATAGATATTTACTTATAACCTTACCCCAACCCTCATCCTGAAAACTCAGGACAAGTTCCTAAACCTAAAGTCACAAGATAACGACCTACCGAGCAGGAGGTAGAGGAGGAACATTCTGAAGCTATTGTATGGCAGTGATGAGCGCTAATAACGGTCATTTAATGGGATGATAACATTCGAAACAGGTGACCATTGGCCCTGCCTCTGCCCTCTCTGTTGCTGTGATTAATTTCTTTTTGATCAGCTGTTTTTGGACCCTGCCTGGTTTTTATATTAGGTAAAGGTCAAGGTCAAATATATATTTATATAGCACATTTATAACAGTATCACTGCCCAAACTGCTTTACGGGGTAAAACAGGATGAAAGATAAAAGATTACAATGATATTACAAAATATAAGAATTGTGACATAGCACTAAAATATAATAGAATGAATAAAAAAGCAGAACATAAAAATGTCACATAGAACTTAAATTTAATAGAATAAATCAAGTTCAAGTTTTAATTAAAGCTAATTCATAAAAGTAAGTCTTCAGTAGTGTTTTTAAAGATTCCAGAGATTGGGCAGACCTAATATTAAAAGGCAAACTGTTCCAGGGTTTGGGAGCTGCTACAGAAAAAGCTCTGTCTCCACGAGATTTGAGTTTTGTTCTCGGAACCACTAAAAGTGTCTGTGAGCCGGACCTCAGATTATATCTGGATATTGTCTTACGGATTCAGTATAATTCTACTCTCTCTGGGTACCACCCATGTATGACCCTGGACAGCTTTCTGACTAACTTTCTTTGGATTGTGGATATATCAATCTCTCTTTCTCCTGAAAATCTCTTGGGTCCTTGTTATTAGATGTAGGAGAACCTGTATCACTGACGGATGAATAATGTGATACTTCCTGGCAGGTTGGAGTGCGTGCTTGGTTGGAAAAGGCTTTTTATCTGATTGTTCGAAGGATCCAAGTCAAACTATCATTTTAACAAAAATAATTCTATTGGTAGTATAATAACACATGAATGTTTTTATACTACTAATAACATGTTTAAGGTAGTAATAGGCTTATAATGTTTTATGTCGTCACAACCAGAGGTGGGTAACTAGTTACATTTACTTGAGTAGTTTCTTTGGGAAAAAATACTTTCAGGAGATGTTTTACTGAACCACACTTTTTTACTTTTACTTGAGTAAAACTATTATGAAGTATCGCTACTCTTCTTTGAGTAAGATTTCTGGATTGTCTATTGTCTCCTTGTAAATTCACTAAATCAAAAATATTTTAGTCAAAAATCCACTATACAAGGACACACATCTACAGTTTATGCTAAAGTGAGACCTCTTTGTTGTTCTGATGCAATTTTGTAGCTGACAAGCCATTTGGAGATCAATTAAATATAAACATTTTATTTTGTCACTGGAACCCTGTTCTAACACAGATACATTACCTATTGTAAGTATTCATTTAATAAATGTTATGTTCAAAATTTTGATTTGAGTGTTTTGTCTGCTTTAAATTTATTTTGTAATTAAATTTATGTGTTTTAATTCTTTCACTGTACTCTTTAAAATACCCGAATTTGCAGATAACTTTATAATGTTGTCTGTCTGATGAAATCCTTTTAAATAGTCTGATCTGATGTTCTGATCAGTTAGTCAGTACTTGAGTAGCCTTTTTATGTATTCTTTTATGTATTTTTACTGCTACTCTTACTTAAATACAATTCTGGGTACTCTATCCACCTCTGGTTGCAACATAAAAAGATTCTGTAATATTTGCAAACTCCGTGGAATCGAGCGCATCCAACGAGAGAGACTTTTCCGAGGCTGATTTGGTGATTCAAGAATGGAGAACACATCTTAGCCCAGCGACTGGACCATATTTTGTTTTTGTACAGCAATCTCCGGATCAAATATGTCAGCAGTTGGACATGAAATGGAAATAATTCATTATAATGTTATAGTCAGCATGTTCTGCTGAAAATGAATCACTTTCAAATGAGTATTGCCTTGCCTGGAAATCTTTTAAACCACATAAAGAATCAAACTGCGAGTCTAAATAGTAATGAAAGATTTATGAAATGAGTATGCAATCTTCTGCTCGGCAGACTGATGGACAGAGATCAGCGAAGGTGCGCAGCGGCAGAATCGGGCAAAAAGATCTTCTATAAAAGAAGATGCTTCACTCACTCACTCACGCACACAAACAGACACACAGCAGGATCACGACAGTGTCTCAACCACCGCTGCTTTTGGAGTACAAGAACAAAAAAACGTTCCAGCCAACAGCCCTAGAACAGACCGGCCGTTCGGTAAAACTCCCGAACCTCCCTATGGCCAGCGTCCTGCGTCCTGGTTCACTGGAAACCACCTCTCTGGCTTCACCTTGTCTTGCGGGCGAAACTGTCCCCAGTAAACGGATTTTCTCCCCTTGTGTAATCATCCTCCTGTAGCCTTCATGGAGTTTTTGATGCCAGACCTTGAATGGACCAAGATCTCCTTCAATGATAAAGGAGGGTGACGAGTACCTATCCTCTTCCGGGTAAACTCTTTGTCCCATTTTCTCTTTTGCCAACTCAAATGCTGACATCACTCACCATTTGTTATCTGTTGCAGAGAGAGATCCGTGACCTGAGAGACTCATAGTGATGACTCAAAATGATGAGTCTCTTTAGAAGTTTTTAAAAGAATCTTTCTTTGGGTTGTTGATTGTGTTTTGGGTTCACTTTATACAATCAAAATCTTGCACAATATGTTTAAAAGCATATTCATCCACAGGAATATCATGTCTCTCATAATCAGTATTACGGTTTGCTTAGTTTATTTCTAGGAAAAGTGATAAGTGTTGTGTGTTTTTACATTTTGATACCCATTGTGTATTCTTTTAAGATTTCAATGACCCACTGACACTGTGGCACACAAACTGAACTTAACCTGGAATATCCCAAGTTGCACTTTGTAAAATAAATCATGGCGCATTTGGTTTGAGGCTTTTACACCTTGTTCATATCGTTGAGAAAACCTACCGCCTTTGCTGAAGACCTGATGAGCCGCAGCCTAGTGGATTTAAAGGCTACCCTGTGGGACCCCTGCTTCAGCTGCAGAGCCCCAATTCTCCACACCCCCTCCACTAATGTTTTCCATTAGCTGTGAGATACATGCACAGGTTTACCTGAGCTGTTGGCCCCCTACCTGGCTCGTTCTCCCCTCAAGAAAAGAACAAAGATCTGTGATCCTCATTATACGCCACAGTGAAGATTGAGCCCAGATGTCGGGGCGTTTATGTTCAGCCCAAAACCCTCTTTTACAGCCACATAAATTCATCAGAGTCTATTTGTTTGATCCTAGTCAAGAGCAGTATATGTCAGCGGATCGACAAACTATATGTCTTTGAACTTGTTCACCCGGAATCTTGGTATTTGGATAGGTTATCTCGTGAATGTATCAACTTTTTTGCCTCTTCAGTTTCCAAGCAATTTGAACTTTTATTCATTTCCAATAATAGACGTGGTTCAGTCTGTATCTGTTATAATACCATGAAAATGTAGGATTACATCTTGAACCCTGCTCAGCATGAAGGACTTTTTGACCTCGCTCACTAAAATCTGCCCCAAATATATACTTTCAAATGATTTCACTGATGGCATTTGCAGCAGATTTAATAGCCACGAAAATACAGTAAAACTGATCAATGTTTTTAATCAGAGGATTAAGGTGGGCACGTGTTAATTGTTTCCCGTGAAATAGACTGTAACAATACAGCTTTGTGCAGCTTTTACACAGCATAGCAGTTAGGCACAAGAATTGCTGTTGCTTTCAGGGGTGGTCCTACTTTATTAAAGCCCCCTACAGATTAGGTACGCTCTCGAAACCTTGTGGGCAGATGATATGGGACATGGCACCATACTGGCTTCACAAGTGCATGGCGAGTGCCAGGAAAGGCTGTGGAACAATTACTTTCCTATGGAGAGGCACCAGAAAAAAACCCCCGCCATGCTGAGGTCTTTCTTTTCATTGACCTAATGTCATCTGCTTTAGCTTTAAGCTCAACAGCAATCTCACACATACAGCGCAACCAGCAGGTCAGCACAAAACAGATAGATGGAAATGTTTTTTGTAAAAGTACAGTGCAACTCTGAAAATTAACCATCAACACTTGCTAAATGTTTGAGGAAAATAAATGAAAAGGAAGGATAGTTAATCTCGGTTTAGGCAACCCTTTTCTTAGATCTTAACCTAAAACGTCAGAATACTTGTATTGGAACAAAAAAAAAGGCTTAATTCATTATGTCGATCCTAGGGGTCAGCAACAATTCCAGTGCAAACAACCATTTTTGTACTTGCTTCTAGTAAATCCTTTCTCTGGAGTCGCAAAACACTTCGAAAACACTTCAGCTTTTACAATAAGCAGCTTGACCAGACATCTACAAAGCACCTGCATCAAGCTGTTAAAATGCTGAAATCCCGGTAAAACGTTGCTCTCAATATCTAAAAATTATTTTATTCATCTTTTTTTATGGTCACTTAAATCCAAAATCCAACTGAAACAATGTTGCCTTTTATCTTGTACGGTAACATCAAAATGGCAAATGATTGATGTTATTTGAACAAGACGCATTCATTGTATTAAATGGGAAATTCAAATTCATGGAAATGAAAGAAAAAACACCTTTAGTTTGCAGCCCAATAAAAAAAGAAAATGATTGAAAAAAGAAACATTGAATTTCTTGTTTCATTAGGCAAAGTAAGGCAAGGCAATTTTATTTGTATAGCACACTTTCAACAACAAGGCAATTCAAAAAACAGCAATAAAGCATAAAACACTGACTAAACATAAGACACATTAAAACATTAATCAAAGGCAGCTCTAAACACATGGCTTTTTAGTCTTGATTTAAAACAGGTCAGTGTTTCAGCAGCTTTGCAGTCATCTGGAAGTTTGTTCCAGATAAGGAGAGCATTGAAAATGAAAGCTTCCATTAATAACGATTAATCTCATTCTGTTGTGGAGATGGAGATATTAATTTTACCAAAATTGTTCAGAGACACTGTGGCTCTGGAGCCGTGGGTTGCAAACCTGTGATCTGTCCTGTTATAACTGCTTAAAACAACTTTTGTTGCTTAGCAACTTGCTTGGGGTCGTTTGGGATTTTTAGTGATGTTCTGTTAAAAGTTAATAAGTTGTCCATTCTTTGGGAGGCAGGAAAAACTGTGCTTTGAGGTAAAATAATCTAATTCTCATCAAATAAAAAGAAAACGTATTCAGGAATGAGAAGAAACTATTAATTCATTAGAAGCTTCTCTAGATGAGGAGAGACTAGGCAAAATCCCTAAAACAAAGCTAGAATTAAATGAAATTATCAATAAACAAACCCAGTTCTTAATTCAAAGACTTAGGAAAGAAAACTTTTAACAAGGTAATTAATCAGGTAGATTTTTGGCTAACCATCTTAAAATTAATAAAGAAAAAACAACTATATCTGCTATTAAAGATCAGACCGGGAATACAGTATATGACCCTGGAAGAATAAACAACACCTTTAAAGAATTTTACAAGGCGTTATACTCACCGGAGATAAACCCATCAGATCAGGAAATTAACAATGTTTGAAAAAAATAACACTTCCTAAATTATCGGATAGTCAAGCGATGGCCCTGGATTCACCCCTAACAGCGGCTGAACTCCAGGAGTGCCCTCCAAGGCATGACCAATAAAAAGGCTCCAGGCCCAGATGGATTTCCAGCAGAGTTCTATAATGAATTCTGGAATATTCTGGCACCAACATTTCACAGAATGCTGCAGGAAACCAAGGAAAATGGCCGACTTTTAACAAATATGAATTCTGCCTACATTAGTCTTCTACTAAAATCAGGTAAAGACCATTTGCTTCCTACCAGCTATCATCCCATAGCCCTCATTAATTTTGATCTTAAAGTAATCTGCTAAGCTCTCGCAAAAAGGATAGAGAAAGTAACTTCTACAAGTCTGTTGTGGAGAGTGTAATCTCTTCAACCATCATCTGTTGGGGTAGCAGCATCAGAGCCATGGATTTAAAAAGGCTCAACAACCTGATAAAGAAGGCTGGTTCTGTTCTTGGGACAACTGTGGAACATCTGGAGGTAATGATGCAAAGAAGGATTCTTCATAAAATCAAAAAAATTATGGACAACCCTGAACATCCTCTTCATGAGACAGTCATACAACAACAGAGCGTCTTCATTCGGAGGCTTCTTCAGTTTCCCTGCATCACAGACTGCTACAGGAAATCCTTCCTGCCCACAGCCATCATCATCTATAACAACTCCTTAAAGAAATAATTATATGAGCTATACCAACACTTAATTTCCAACTGGGATCAATAAAGTATTTTTGAATTGAATTTAATTGAACTCCTATTAAAACACATCCTGACAAAACTGTATGGGCTCAGATCAGTCTCATTAAGAATAAACTCATGCAGGGTGTTTCACAAATTCACATGCTCATTCACAAATGCACACGCTCTGGTTCACAGATATAATTTCGAAGAAACACTTGTAATATCACTTCACAAACGCACACGATCCGTTTCACAAATGCACACGATCAGTTTCACAAACGCACAAGATCCGTTTCACAAATGCACATGATCTGTTTCACAAACGCACATGATCTGTTTCACAAACGCACACGATCAGTTTTACAAATGCACACGATCAGTTTCACAAATGCACACGATCAGTTTCACAAACGCACACGATCAGTTTCACAAATGCACATGATCTGTTTCACAAACGCACACGATCAGTTTCACAAATGCACACGATCAGTTTCACAAACTCACATGATCTGTTTTACAAATGCACATGATCTGTTTCACAAACGCACATGATCTGTTTCACAAACGCACACGATCAGTTTCACAAACGCACACGATCAGTTTCACAAATGCACACGATCAGTTTCACAAATGCACACGATCAGTTTCACAAATGCACATGATCTGTTTCACAAATGCACATGATCTGTTTCACAAACGCACACGATCAGTTTCACAAATGCACACGATCAGTTTCACAAATGCACACGATCAGTTTCACAAACGCACACGATCCGTTTCACAAATGCACACGATCAGTTTCACAAACGCACACGATCAGTTTCACAAACGCATATGATCTGTTTCACAAACTCACACGATCTGTTTCACAAACTCACACGATCCGTTTCACAAACGCACACGATCAGTTTCACAAATGCACACGATCAGTTTCACAAACGCACATGATCTGTTTCACAAACGCACATGATCTGTTTCACAAATGCACACGATCCGTTTCACAAACTCACACGATCAGTTTCACAAACTCACACGATCAGTTTCACAAATGCACACGATCAGTTTCACAAATGCACACAATCAGTTTCACAAACGCACATGATCTGTTTTACAAACGCACACGATCTGTTTCACAAATGCACATGATCCGTTTTACAAATGCACACGATCAGTTTCACAAACGCACACGATCCGTTTCACAAATGCACACGATCAGTTTCACAAACGCACACGATCCGTTTCACAAATGCACATGATCTGTTTCACAAACGCACATGATCTGTTTCACAAACGCACACGATCCGTTTCACAAATGCACACGATCAGTTTCACAAATGCACACGATCAGTTTCACAAACGCACACGATCAGTTTCACAAATGCACACGATCAGTTTCACAAACGCACACGATCCGTTTCACAAATGCACACGATCAGTTTCACAAATGCACACGATCTGTTTCACAAACGCACACGATCAGTTTCACAAATGCACACGATCAGTTTCACAAACGCACATGATCTGTTTCACAAACGCACATGATCTGTTTCACAAATGCACACGATCTGTTTCACAAACTCACACGATCAGTTTCACAAATGCACACGATCTGTTTCACAAACTCACACGATCAGTTTCACAAATGCACACGATCAGTTTCACAAACGCACATGATCAGTTTCACAAATGCACATGATCTGTTTCACAAATGCACATGATCTGTTTCACAAACGCACATGATCTATTTCACAAACGCACACGATCAGTTTCACAAATACACACGATCAGTTTCACAAATGCACACGATCAGTTTCACAAACGCACACGATCCGTTTCACAAATGCACATGATCAGTTTCACAAACGCACACGATCAGTTTCACAAACGCACATGATCTGTTTCACAAACTCACACGATCCGTTTCACAAACTCACACGATCCGTTTCACAAACGCACACGATCAGTTTCACAAACGCACACGATCTGTTTCACAAACGCACACGATCTGTTTCACAAACGCACACGATCTGTTTCACAAACGCTAAATGTGCATTTACGAACCACTTCTCATTCGCGAATCTCTCTGTATTTGTGAGAGAATTTTGTGTGGTGAATTTTGAGACTGTTGTAACGTTGCAGGTCAACAAACGACACCATTGGCTAATGAATCTGTCAATCAAATTTACGATTCTGATTGACAAATTTGTCAGCTAACCAATGTCTTCGTTTTAGGCCAATCGTATGGCTGCTTAGAGAGAGTTCTGACACTGGGCGTGCAGGGCAGGTGGGTGGGGTACTGGGTTTGGTCGCTTGCTGAGCCATCGAACAGCAGTGGTCGGTCCGCAAGGGCTGGGTATCGGACAGGTAATGGGGGTTGTGGATGTCGGCCTAGCGGGTTGGCCACCCGGGGCATCGGTTTGATCCTGGTCTTGGTAGGTATGTCGCCAGGGTTTTGGGTGCGGGGGCCTTCGATGCACAGGTGGCGCTGGGGTCCTCCTTTGCTAGCGACAGGTGCTCTCCCCCTACAAGGTGCACTTGGACGGGGGAGAGGGATGTGAGGGAGGAGGGGGGCTGAACTCAATCTGGGTGTCTAGTGTCTTTTGAGTTCTTATAGTAGAGCAAATGTCGGGGTGGGTATAGCTCTCCTTCTGGGATGGGGCTGGGGGGACTGCCTTGGGATCCATGGGGCTTGGTGGTGCTGTGGCCGTGGGCCCCGGGTTGAATGTGCCAAGGCCTCCCTCCCCTGGTGGATCCTCGTGAACAGCGGTGCCTATTGGGGTCAGTGGGGGAGTTGGCTCCCTGGGAAGGCATTTTGTCTCCCAGTCCTTCCCTCCCCATCCCCGAACACCTCTGTCCACCTGCTCCATCACTTTACCACTCATATAGTGTCTTGGGGCATGGGCACGTCACTGGGGTTAAAGGAGGGGTTTCCATCTTCGCTATCCCGTGGCGGCCTGGATCCTAATTTAACTATACAAATTAGACACTCCCACTTATAACATTTTCATGAGACACACATGTAGTGACTTTGTATTTTCAACTCACCCTCTCTCTTGACTTTTTGTTTCCTACCTCTCTTCTTCGTCTTCTTTCTGTCTTCCCCATTTATGCTCTCGGAATAAGTATATGGTGATGCTTGTTCCAAGCTGCGCAAAATGATTTAGAAGGATAATAAGATGTTCTGGTTAAGTAATTAAAAATGACTCAACGATGTGGAACAATGAAAGTTGTTTCGTAAGTCATCCCATCTACTTCCGGTCCATGGGTCCCCTACTGTCAAAAAATATGAATGAGAGTCAATGGAACAATAAAATTTCTCTTCTGATCCCGGCTGAAATGTTCCATGGATTAAACAAATGATATCCGTGAATTTTAAAGACACATTTTGTTGCAGAGAAAGCGCTAATCTTCGACAGGCGGCAAAAGTTTCTTTACACGAAGTGGACTACAACTGTGCGTCTAAAAAACTTACGTCACCACACCACACAAGGAGAAGAAGAAAAATGACCTTTTTCCAGGACGAAGGAAGGAGCATTAAACGTGGAGAAAACCTCTCTAAATCTGGCCATGTGGAAAATGGCAGCTATGCTGGGGGAGAAATAGTCGGTGGAGTGAGAACCAGCATGGGGGACCAGCTCTACAAGGTCTCTGTGAGTATTTCAAGTGCTAGCTAATGTTAGCTAACATCAAATATGTGACTTCTGATTTGTAGTCTTTTTAATTCTTAATTTTTACAAGCAAATAAATCACAAATCACATGACAAACACAGTCGATACGCACATCACTAGTTATCATTTAAACTGAGGTCCAGCATAGGTGTGATTCAGTGCAATCACACCTATGGTTCTGACCGGAAGGGGAGGAGACTTAGGCTCCCTATTGCTAAAGCAACAGATATACTGTAACCAGAAGCTACTTTTTTCATTAAAAAAAGCATGCTGTTAAAATGGAAATATTGAATCTTATTTGTTTGCAGTTTTTGAACAGACCGATCAATATCTGGGATCTATGTTCGCAATAAACCCAAATCAGAAAGACATGAACACCATTCGGTCAGGTATTTATTTTACAGTAATTGAGATACTCCCAAAAATGATCAAATAATGTTACTATTTCCTAATCAGCCCTGTCAATGTTTTACTTTCATATCAATCCTTTTTTTGTTATTAGCATCCTACCTCCAATTCCAAAGTAAATATTAATCAGTTTGTGTGTAACCCCCCCTCCCCTTTGGAAATGTGACAACAGTTTAAAGGTTATTAAATAATTTTTATTTTAAGATTATAATTATTTTAAAGCGTCATAATCTGCTGTGGTGTTGGCCCCTCTCTGACTAGCTGTGACTATGCTAGATGAAGATGACCAAATGAACTCAAAAAGTACAGTGGAGATGGGTGTATGCTGCATGTAAGATACTGACCACAAATGACCTCTCAACAGAAACCTCACTGTGATAAACCTGAACTACCACATGAAGTACGAACTGTTTCATGTGACTCAGGCTTGAGTTAAATTGGGCCACTGAAAGTACTGTATTTACAGCCAGGGCGAGGCTCTGGTCATAGTTAACTAAACCAATGTTGGGTAAGGTTATGGAAAGACTTTGGTTTTTGTGAAACAGTACGTTTGGACAGGATTAAAACTCGAGTTGAATGGATTAAAGGCCAGTGTATCTGCCCATCCACCATCTCCACCACAATACACTTCCTGCTCACTGTCCTGCTACAGTAAACTGGAACCAAAGAGTTTTATAAAACTTTTTTATATTTTTTTCCCTTTTTTCTCACTTTTCGTTTCATTTTTTCCTCCACTTCTCCGGACAGTTTAAAAACTATTACTCTCATAGCAGGTCAGCTGTTTCCCTAGAGCCACTCTTTTGTAATAGTGCTGCAAACACAGAGGAAAATCCACAGAGCAGCTTTATTTCAACTTTTTAAAAAGGGAGCGGTGCGCCCTTTGATTACATTTTCCCACTGAATTATTTTTACTCACAAAACACGGCTCATTGACACAATTGCAGTCTTTTGCCTTATTTTATCCCTCTCATTTTGTGGTTCATGAGTTGTTGTTTTTTTTGTGTTTTTTTTTTTTTTTTTACCAAGAGCCCAACCAAAGTGAAATTGCATGTTTGTTTTTTTCCTCAATGGACTCAGTGTACTTACCTGTCCAAAGCTTTCTTTGTTTGATGATGCTTGTGCATTCACTATAGGTTTAGCAAAGATCCTCCATTTCTTTTCTTTCTGGTTTTGGTCTGTAAAGGCACGTTCACACCGGTCAGCGCGTCCAGGCATCAAATCGCTCAAACGGACGAAAGTCGACGCTTTAAAATTAAAACCCAGCTGCTTGCACACTCTGTAGTCTGCGTCGGCGCGTCGACGCGTCACCGCATCAAGTCATTACGTCAGCGTGCGGGCGTGGATTTGTCTGTTGCTAGTTGTTTACAACATGGCGGATCTTGTCGAGTGGCTTGGGTTTATTTAATTAATGAAGCCACACAAGCCAGACAACGTCGTCTAAACACATAAGAAAGTTAAAAGAAAAATATTTAACTGCTTACCTGGCACTCAAATATCCTCCGATATCTTCCTCCAAATAAGATCCAATCTCTTCCTGTCTTTGTAAAAAGACGAAGACGGGTCATATAATTCACAAAAATTACACACAGCGAGAGTTGATCCCCCATCTTGAATAAAAAACTTGCCGATCCACTCATGGAAGGAGTAACTACGTCAGTACAAAGACTCGCTCTGATTGGTTGACTTCCCGCGTTTGCTGCCCGAAAGTTCAGTTTTCCCAACTTTACGCAGCAGCTGCTCCGACGCATCCGGGCAGCAGCCGCATGGACGGGCTGATGTCAGCTGCGCCGATGCGCGCGACTTGCTGCGGGGCAGCTTGGCGCCCACTAGATGCGTAGATACCATAGATTTGCATGTAATCTAGCTGCCCTGCTGCCTGGACGCGCTGACCAGTGTGAACGTGCCATTAGTGCTTGTCTCTGGACATGCCTGCTTGGGGCAGCTCCAACGACTGCTGATGCTGCTCATCTGAGACTCATCAATCTTTGCAATTTTATCTACCTAGGTCCACTTTCTGTTTTTATGTCAGTGTGTGAAAACCTGAGGGTTTAATACATTTTACATTAAGATTATATGAGATAATGGTGGGGTTTTTTGGGGGGGGGGGTTGGGGGGCATTCCGGCCAGGTTGTCCAAGTTATAGTGCTTCATTTTTTTTATTGGAACCTAGTTTTTAACGTGGGGGAAAGGAGGCATGAACCATGAACCTGAACAAACTGTGGGTTTGTGTTTGCTGTTGGGTCAAAGAGGAGGTAGTTTTAACAGAATATTGGCTCAAATTGGAAACCTGATGGTTGGGTTAGACAGGAGACTGGAAGTAACCTCATCTATTGTGATCCTTGGCTCTTTGTGTTTTTGGTTTTCACATGATGTTGTATTTGGATTTTTTGGGGGTAGATTGTTCCATACATATTTCATTTCTTTGTGTTGAGTTTTTTTCTCGGTTCTTTCCTCGGTTCAACTCCTTGTGCAATGGTTTAGATTGTCATTTTGGTGTCAGTCTTGTTTTGTGAGAAATGTTTTGTTTCTGTTTTATCCCCTCTGTGTTTATCATTCACCTTCCCTCAATTTTCCCTGCTCAGGTTCCTCCTCAACTTCACTACATTCTCCTGATTAATTACACTTGTTTCGTATCTCATTCGTTCACTTTCCCAGCAGTTTAAAGGTAAGTCAGTCCTTTGTTCCTCCTTGTCAGATCCTTCCATTGTCCTTTCTCCACCGCCTGTATTCCTCTTGAGTCTATTCTTTGGTTTCTGTAAACCTGTATAAAAATATGTTATAATCCGCTTGGGTCCGACTCCTCCACAACAATACATGACATCATCTTTCTTCCCAAACTGTTGAACAATATAACAATCTGGTTAGACTTCGTTGAACTTCTAGCAAAAGAAGAAGTAACAAATAGTAAGATAGTAAAATTAATAATTATTATAATGTTCATGTCAGTGGGTTATTTCAGCTATAGTCAACATCTACACTTTGACCAAAGAACTCTTTAAGGCAACATAGACGTGTATCGTTTTAGATTGAACCGAATTCTATTTCTTCTCTCAACTCTACTATGTGCTGGTCAGGGGTCAAGTTAACCGAATAATTTCCCGTTGACCGTTTTCTTTTAATTGGCGATCGAAAAATCTGAAGGCTGTCGTTCATTTTCACAGATTGCAATCTACCACTTGATGCAGACGCGCAGACATTTTCAACTTTACGCACCGAGTTCATGTAACCAATCAAACAAAAAACGATTCCCATGAGAACATCTAAGCCTCATCTCAGACCTGGACGCCGTACCCGATGCATCTCGCTATCCGGGAGTTGACAGTGTGTTGAAGAGTTACTGAGGCTTTGGAACGCATCTGTGACCGCAACAGAGACAGACCGGCGGTGACCGGCGGCAGCTTAACCACTAATGCAAAAACAGCGCACGCTGTGGGATTTCCTCTCGAATTCTGATTACTTCAGTTGGAGAAATGTTCAACAGAATTGTGGCTAGAGAGCGCGGATTCAGCCTCCATTACGCACAAGAAGAAGGGCGGTTTAGCTCCATGCGAAGCGTTCAGACCACAGCAGGTGAAATGTTCATCATTATGAGTGTGTTTTAGTGTGAAGCATTCGTGTCAACCCCAGTACAAAAGCAAAAGGACCTTGTGAAGATGCTGGCTGAGGCTGGTTAAGGAATGGGATTGTTCACAGTGAAACGAGTTCTGTACTGACATGGGATGGAAGACCACTCAGATATGAAGAATCTGTCGCTTTAAAAGCAGCATAAAATACACTCAGGGACAGAGACCTTTATTTCTAGATACATAGCTTTGTGCTCTGATGATGCTAAAATGGAAGTGTTTGGCCATAATGCGTCATTATATTTGGATGAAAAAGGGGAAGCTTGCAGGCTTCAGAACACCATTCCAACTGTAAAATACGTTTGGCAGACATCAGCACAGCAGAACAGATAGAGTGAGTTTTAATAGAGTTTTGAAGGCCAGACAGAAATCATAACACATATGCACTTTTCAGACCTCACGACTATGCTAACTGGTATTAAACAAATACACGAATAGAGCTACCCTCCACACGTGGAGTTTAAACCCAAGAACACTCCTCACAGCAAATCAAATGGCTCAAAGGTCAACAAACCTGTTACACTGTAGACAAGTTATGGTTGTAGGATTGTTGTATAAGATGCAGGGTCCAAAGAGAGTGAAAAAAGTATAGTCCGCTTATGGTCCGGAAATTACGGTAATACTAAAGATCTTCTAAGACAGAATCTAAAGAATTCTTTGTTAGAGGATAAAAAAAAGTCACCAGTGACCTGAAGAGTAGAAGAACAAGTATCTCCAGTTTCAATGCTTTTCAACCACTCAATAATACTGACAACATCACTTACTGAAATGTGAGAATGTTGCACATTACAAAAGAAAATGTTTCTTAGATAACCAAGCAGAATAGCTGTGTAAGGTAATTCCTGGAAGGTGTTGGCCTTGAGTGTCAACACAGAAGTAAACATTGGGAGACAAAAGAAGATTTCTCCTCTGCAGATTTCTTCTCTTGATGCTGTATGAGCGCTGTTTTGGCAGACATGAGTAGTTCAATCACAGAGACATTAATGCACCCATACCGATTTACATTTAAATGCAGTGATCTCATAATCTCATAGAGAAGTAGTATCGATGGAATGTTCATGGAAAAAAAAAACTTTGCTTTTTCAATCAGTCTCTTTGGTTTTTGGGAAAAAAATTTTTTAAATTTGGATCTCTGTTAGTTAAAAAGGTCCCATCTTTGGCAACATTTACCCTGCACTCCGCTTAGCAAGCTAGGAGAATTAAAGACATTAAAACTCTTTGTTCGTCGAGTATAGTCTACTGAAATTGGACAGGTTCCAACCCATGTCTTTAAATGTAGCTTTGATGCTCCAAGTAAGCAGTGGTCGATGCCTCTGATTCTAAATAAACGCCAGTTACACTGTTTGATTAGATGTTATCAGTGCCAAGTAGTGAACACTTAGTAAAGGGTGATGAAAAGTTTCAATCTGAAGCTCAATGGCCAGACAAAGACTCCACTTATTAGGAGAAGGGTAGGGATCTCCCCTGGCAACGTTGCAGTGTTTTCTGACCTTTGACCTCATCAACGTGGCATTTTTGTTACTGATACTTTCTGTTTTTCGGACCATTCTCTGTAAATCCCGAAAGAGGGTTGTGTGTACAAATATTGCAGTTTCTGATAACCATAGAATAACAACTATGCCATGGTCGAAGTCACTTAAATCAGCTTTCTTCCCCATTCTAGCGCTGGAATTGAACTTTAAATAAACTCAGCAAAAAAAGAAACGTCCTCTGACTTTCAACTGTTTTTTCTTTTCAGTAAACTTAATGTGAGTAAATATTTGTATGAACACTAAAAGTTCCTGGACATTTCTGGAGGGAATGGCCCTAGCCCTCACCCTGCGATCCAACAGGTCCCAGACGTGCTCAATGGGATTGAGATCCGGGCTCTTCGCTGGCCATGGCAGAACACTGACATTGCTGTCATGCAGAAACTCATGCACAGAACGAGCAGTATGGCTGGTGGCATTGTCCTCCTGGAGGATCATGTCCGGATGAGCATGCATAAAGGGTACCACATGAGGGAGGAGGATGTCTTCCCTGTACCGCAAGGCATTGAGATTGCCTGCAATGACAACAAGCTCTGTCCGATGGTGATGTGATATACCGCCCCAGACCATGACGGACCCCCCACCTCCAAATCGATCCCGCTCCAGGGTACAGGCCTCAGTGTAACGTTCATTCCTTCGACGATAAACACGAATCCGTCCATCACCCCTGGTGAGACAAAACCATGACTCATCAGTGAAGAGCACTTTTTGCCACTCAGAACGCTATAAAAAGATCGGATATGGGTCGCATAACGTTTTTAAAAAGTCCGATGTTTGACACTTATGCCCACAGTGTGAACATTAACCGTAGTTATAAAAATCAGGAACACGCATTCTGCGCATGCACACTAAACCCCGAGAGAGGTGCTTTTTTTCCACTAGCTAAGCTAAGCTATCAAAACTCACCTGTGCTTGCTGTTAATAGTTTGCGCACAGAAGGCACGTTCACCATTTTAAAACTGAAAAGCTGCAATAAAGACTCCTCACAGTCCACAAAGGTGGTCGTGTTCACGGCCCTTTGAGTCTGCACTGGCTCTAATACTTCCTAAACTGCTACACATCTTGGGTGGTTAGCATTTGAGACACTCAAATTCAAGCGAGCCAACAACCGTCAACAAAACCCCGTTCACATACAAAAAGTTCCCAAAAACATAACATTTAACAGCGGGCACACTTTACCACCAGATGGCGAGCCCAGAACACTGTCAAAGCAGATTATGATTGACTTGTGCTAGCCTTGTCCAGATGCTAACAAGGGAAATTAAGCAGACTCATAAATGGCTTCATCGCGATAGTATAGATAAGGACAGTTCGTGTCTAGCTTTTTTAAGTAAGGAGAGTTATAATAAAGAACAAATTCGTTCAAAATTACTTACCTGTATTAAGTTTGAATCTTCAACCATCCGCTGTAGCCGCTCAGTGTGCCAAGACCGCGAAAAGCTCGTTCAGGACTGGATCAAACCGGTCCGTCCCCAGCGTGATGACGTCACCGGATCATTTTCTGTTCACTTGATTTCTTTAAGTACTATGTACTCATGTCTCAAAAATTGTTTTGATCTCGATCATAATTTCATTCAATAAGACTGCTTTGTTTTTGTAATGTATTCTTAAATAAAACTGTTTTGAAAAAAAGAAATTATTATTTATATTTAGACCATTTTATCTGTTAGTCAAATCTTCATTTATTTTAAAGAATTACACTTAATATAACTACTATGTCTGCGATGGACTGGCGACCTGTCCAGGGTGTACCCTGCCTCTCGCCCCTTGACTGCTGGAGATAGGCACCAGCCGCCCCGCAACCCTACATAGGATGGACGGGTATGGAAAATGGATGGATGGATGGATAACTACTATGTTTGACACAAATGTTCCTCATTAGGTTCCACTTATGAACATTGATGTAATCAAGTCAAATACTCATCATGGCGACATTCAACGTTTTTATTAAACATATATACCTAGATATGTCTGTGATGTATACTGGGCGCTTATGGCATATTCTTCCTAGTCAAAATTTAAAGATATCAACAACTGTATTTTTACTAGGAGAAATTATATTTTAGGAAATTCATAATTACAATTGTACTAGTAAAAATTCTCAAACTCTTATTTTAGATAGGAAAAATTAAAATACTATTCTACCTATGTATAATTTAATTTCGGATATCCAAAAATACATTTTAACTAGTAAGAATGTTATTTTAGATAGGAAAAACTGCAATCTTCCTAGGAACAATTAAGTTGTTGTATCTTAATTGTTGAGGTCAGTAATTCTTTCTTTCTTCTTTTCTTTTTTACTACTGACGTATGTAAATGACGTTACCTAAACGTCAACAGCTACGTACTTCCGCTGAACTGTCAGCCAGAGCGGATACTTCCGTTAGCCTGTGCTACATGTTACATGCTATGTTTAGGTAGCTGCTACACTAGGTGTGATGAAACAGTCGAGCTTTAAACTGCCGAACACTGCTGTATGCCACAGAGCCAGGCATCTTAAAAGTACAATAGTGTACTTTTTTTTTTTTTTACTTTTCCTAACGGTGAGGTAAATTGTCACTGTAACGCCTCATACCCGGGTGTAGTCGGCTCTGATATCTGTGAACCATCATCAGAAACAGATCGACAGCTGCTCCTGTTTTTATCTTCACAAGGTAGATCTAGACACTTATGTTAACGTGTGCACAGGTGCGTGTGTGAGACAGCGGGAGAGACAGAAAAGTATTTGTATTCTATTAAAATACCTATGGGGGTGTCATAGTAGCAAGTATGGAAGCAAATACTGCATGTAACATAATTCCGATTAAAATGCATGATCAGAAATGCTATTTGAATGGTACACATGTGCGTTACATAAGCAAGTTTGTCCTCTATTTTAGTACCAAAACTCCATGTTTTATTTTTTGCACATACATTTATTTGAAGTTGTGTGTATTGTGTTGTCTAGTTAATTATGAACAATTATTAGTGTTATTAAATCGATTTTCCATTTTTTAGGGTTTCCTTCATATGACCTACTGATGTGTTTTTGGGGCTTGCTTCAGGACTTTTTACCATCCATGGTCAGTGTTCAACAAGCAGAAAGATGAGCTCTCTTGGAGTCACATTCTACAGCTCATACCCAGCTACCCTTTCACAAGTTTTTCCTGTTTAAATGACTTTGCGCATTGGTCCATTAGTTTTTGTATATATTTTTTTTTTATGTCTTTGCTCACTTACCTTGTTTAATACTTCTGTGGTCAGTAAAAGTTGCAATCTGCTTTTGTTTGGTCCCTCATTTTTAGTCATGTCTCTAATCTTTTAAAATGAAGCATTTAAAACACCAAATAGCTTTAATCCAAGTCATTTCTTACTCATTTAACAAACATTACATCACAAACAGCAGGATAATACAGCAACATTTCACTAACAACTTTTAAATTTGATTTCCTACACAGTAGCTTAAATTATGTTGTACTGTAGTCAAGTAATTAATTCGGCAATAAGGCATTGAAGAAGAAGCAAAAAAACAAATAGTTACTTTTTTTTATTATTATTACTTTATTAATCCCAAAGGGAAATTAAATGTTGTTGTAACTCATTAAGCAAGTTCCTTCAAAGATTTGTTGTAGATGCTGATGGCTGTGGGTAGGGATGATCTCCTGTAGCAGTCTGCAGATCTGAAGAAGCCTCTGACTGAAGACGCTCTGTAGTTGTATGACAGTCTGATGTAGAGGATTCTCTGGATCTATGGCGTCTTCTTTTCAACTCATCAGGGTTTTGTGGCTGTAGTTGAGGTATTATTTGAGCTTTTGTGATGTTAATCAGCTGCTGCCAGTTGTAAACCACCTTGTTGCCATGGTTATCCATCATAACAAATGTCCAAAAATAAAAAGTATCAGCAGAAATCCTTCCAGCTGCACAGCATTCAAAACCAGAGAGAACAGTTGTCCACAAAAACAATGTTTCTTCCAGAAATGGAAGAATTAAAGTTTAAAAAAATGTAAAAATATGAACCAAAGTAACAGAGCTACTCCAACATGCTGCCACCTTGAGCGGCGCAATTCCGGAATGTATTATACATATAGTGTAATGATGGCGTTTATCTGTATCAAATTCACAGCAATGATATAACCCGCAGAAACTTCATTTTCAAAAGCAGGAACCTTCTACTTTTTGAATTGAACCTGCAGGAGGACTTCTGGCTTTTCCTCATGGACCTGAAGCACTCGGACCAAACCCTGACCTCTCCTTACTCTCCTGTTTAAAACTGAGATTAACATAGAAGTTAGGCTATTTTATCTCAGAAACACAAAAGACTCGTAATGTGAACCTATCACTGTTAACGTTGCTTCCTCACAGAGTTAACTTTGCTTATTGAAAAGCCGTGTTTCAGCAGTTGAATAGCTTCATAACAATGACAAACCTCTTTGATGTTTTTCAGTCTGGTTTCCGTGCTCACCACAGCACCGAGACTGCCCTCGTCAAAGTATTCAATGACATCCCCATAAATACAGACTGTGGAAGAACCACAGTGCTGGTTCTGTTGGACCTCAGTGCAGCATTTCACACTGTTGATCATGATATTTTATTGGAACGACTGGAGAGCTGGGTCGGACTCTCTGGTACACTACTTGGCTGGTTCGAATCTTACCTAAAGAACAGGGACTTCTATGTTTCAATAGGAAACTTTTCATCAGAACGAACAGAAATCACATGTGGGGTGCCCCAGGGCTCCATCCTGGGGCCCCTCTTATTTAATATCTATATGCTCCCACTAGGCAAGATTATAGCAACCAATAACATTAGCTACCATAATTACACGGATGATACTCAGCTCTACATTACAATGTCACCAGGTGACTCTGAACCAATTCAAACCCTAAATCAATGCATTGACCAAATAAATGGATGGATGTGCCATAACTTTCTCCAGCTGAATAGAAACAAAACTGAAGTAATTATTTTTGGACCCAAGGAGGAACGATCAAGAGTCAGCACACAGCTTCAATTAATACAGCTAGAAACTACTGATCAGGTTCGTAACCTAGGTGTAGTAATGGACTCAGACCTGAACCTCCAGGGTCACATAAAGGCAATAACAAGGTCAGCCTTCTATCACCTGAAGAACATCTCTAGGATTAAAGGACTGATGTTGCAACAGGACCTATAAAAAGTCATCCATGCATTTATCTTTAGTAGGATTGATTACTGTAACAGCGTCTTCACAGGTCTGCCTAAATGTCAATCAGACAGCTGCAGCTGATCCAGAACGCTGCCGCTCGCGTCCTCACTAGAACCAGGAAAGTAGAACACATCACCCCAGTTCTAAAGTCCTTAAACTGGCTCCCTGTAGCTCAGAGAATAGACTTCAAAATACTCATACTAGTTTATAAATCATTACATGGCTTAGCACCAAAATATGTTGAAGACCTGTTGTCATGGTACCAACCACCAAGACCACTCAGGTCCTCCAACTCTAGCCTACTAAACATCCCTAGACTCAGAACTAAACATGGAGAAGCAGCTTTCAGTTTCTATGCTCCCCTTATCTGGAACAGACTTCCTGACGAGTGTAGAGCTGCTGAAACTCTGAACTGCTTTAAATCGAGACTAAAAACCCATTTGTTTAGAATTGCCTTCGAGTAAATGCTTGTCATATGTATGAAATGTGTTCATGCTCTCTTGCTTTTTTTTGTTGATCTTTCTCTTGCTTTATCGTGTATCATGTGTAATGTATGTTTCTTTTACTTTTAATTTCCATTGTTTTTTTGTTTTAATTACCAAATCATGTAAAGCACCTTGAATTACCCTGCTGTTGAAAGTGTGCTATACAAATAAAATTGCCTTGCCTTGCCTTGCCTATTAAAGCGCTAGCATGTATCAACATTCAGCAGCTCAAAGCAGAAGCTTAACTTACCATCATAGTTTGTTTATGTAGCTGGACACATAAAATAAAACTTTTGTCTTTTTGTGATGCTGACGTCTTAGATGTGGTCCGGGTAATCCGCTGTACGTTGTTCAGTTACCCGCGGGAGGTCCTGCAGCGATCGGGTAAAAAACGCCAAAGGTAACGCTAACGTTACTTTGCTCCGGAAGTACTACAGCTGGCTGAAAAGTCCGAAAGCTTCACTCCGCAGAGTTTGTACTAGTAAGAACTGAAATCTTGTTAACTGAAATTAGAATTTCTGCTAGTAAGAACTGAATTCCTCCTATCCACAATGTTAATTCTAGATAGGAAGAATGTATTTGTGGATAGGAGCAGCTGCAAACCCCATACTCATGAATGCGAAAAGTGAGGTCATTTGTCCTAGGAAGAATTACATTTTGGATATCCGTAATGTTAATTTATCCTAGTACAAATTGATTTATGGATATTTAAAATATATATCCGATCTAGTAAACAAAGGTTAAAATCGCCACCTAAACTGTTTCTTTATTTCTTACTAGTATAATTGTAATTTATGATATCTTAAAATTTTATTCCTCCTAGTAAAAATCACATTCTTACTAGTCAGAATGACATTTTGACTAGTCAGAATATCATTTTAACTATCAAGAATGCAATTTTGACTAGGTAGAATTACTTTATTGACATCTGAAATGTAATTACAGATAGTCAGTGAATGTCTTTTATGTTAAAATGGCCACCCAACAAAACGTCACCAGATATCCTTAATATCTTTATGGATATCTAAAAAGACATTGTTGCTAGTAATAAATGAAATTACTGATATCTCAAAGTGTATTTTAACTAGTTAAAATATTAATTATGGATATCTAAAATAACATTCTTACTAGTTAAAATGTATTTCTGGATATCCAAAATTAAATTATAGATAGGTAGAATAGTATTTTAATTTTTCCTATCTAAAACAAGAGTTAGTACTAGTAACAATTGAATTCTTGCTATCTGAAATTTGAATTTTTCCTAGTAAGAATTGAATTTCTCCTATCCACAATGTTAATTCTAGATAGGAAGAATGTATTTGTGGATAGGACCAGCTGAAAAACCCCATACACATGAATGGGAAACATGACGTCATTTGTCCTAGGAAGAGTTACATTTTAGATAGGTGACGGGGGTAAGCCGTATTGCGTCATTTCCTGTTGTCGCTGTTGCGCTCCCTGTAAACTGTTTGGTGTTCAGACTCTCTTGAATTGATCTTGTTTTCTCTGTGCTGAGGCCTCTCTAAGTTATTTTAACACACAAGCACACTAAAACAATCGTTTTGTGGTGGTGTACTTTACGTTTTGGGAACTCCTTGTTTCACACAGCTTTTCTTGGGGTGGTAAGGTCTCGCTAGTTCAGTTAACTTAGCTTCATTGCGGCTATGGCTACTCTTCTCTTCTCTCTTGCTCTCTCTGTCAGATGTTTAGTTACTTCCCTGCCTCCTTTAGTGATAATGGTAACTGTAATAAATGTAATATTCTTGTAGCTTTGGAGGCGAGGGTATCAGAATTAGAAGCACGGCTCCGCGCTTTTGAAAAACCAGCAGATAGCCGAAGCCCATTAGCCAGCGCAGAGCCAACAAGGATAGAACTCCTAGCCATCCTCCGGTAGAGCCCGCACAGCCGGGACCTCAGACCGGCTGGGTGACGGTACGTAGGAAGCATAGTTCTAGGACCCAGCCCACGGGCCACCACCAACCGGTCCGCGTTTCTAACAGATTTTCCCTGCTCAGCGACACACCCGCTGAGAAGCCGACCCTGGTAATTGGCAGCTCCATAGTCAGAAACGTGGCATTAGAGACACCATTGACCATCGTCAAATGTTTGCCAGGGGCCAGAACGGGCGACATCAAATCCTACCTGAAACTGCTGGCTAAAGATAAGCGTAAATACAGTAAGATTGTTATTCACGCTGGCGGTAATGACACCCGGTTACGCCAATCGGAGGTCACTAAAATTAGTGTTGCTTCGGTGTGTAAGTTTGCCAAAACAATGTCAGACTCGGTAATCTTTTCTGGTCCCCTGCCTGATCGGACCAGTGACGACATGTTTAGCCGCATGCTGTCATTCCATCAATGGTTGTCTAGGTGGTGTCCTGCAAACGATGTGGGCTACATTGATGACTTGCGAACATTTTGGGGAAAACCTGGTCTGATCCGGAGAGAAGGAATCTATCCCACTTTGGATGGAGCAGCTCTTCTTTCTAGGAATATGGCAGAATTTATTAGTCCTCCAAAACACTGACAACCCAGGGTCCAGACCAGGAAGCAGAGTTGTAGTTTAACCCACCTCTCTGCTGCTTCTGTACTGTTACCCACCCATTACCCTATAGAAACAATGTCTTGCCCACGGCCAAAATTAAATGGATTAAAAATTAAGCCAACAAAAGCAAATTATGGAAATCTCATAAAAATAAATACAACTTTGACTGAACAGAATAATAAATCTATTAAATGTGGTTTATTAAACATAAGATCTCTCTCCTCAAAGACTTTGTTAGTAAATTACTTGATTTGTGATAATCACATTGGTTTCCTTTCTCTCACAGAAACCTGGTTGCAGCAGGAGGATTATGTCAGTATAAATGAGTCAACTCCTTCCAGAATTTTCACATTCCTAGAAATACTGGGCGAGTAAGCTAGTAAGAACTGAATTCCTCCTATCCACAATGACCCAATTCCAAAAATGAAGCCAAATGGGCGGTTCCCACCGCCGCCATCTTGTCTGCGTCACGCGTTTCGTCACACCCAGAAAATACAAAAATGGGCAAAGAGATGGAGCTGAGAGTGGCGCTGTGAGGGTGGGGGCGGATGATTGACACTGAGCCGATGAAGCCAGGAGCTAGTCCTGGAGCTAACTGAAGCTAACGGAGGTTAGCGGGCGCCTTTAGCCTGAAAGCCGCGGTAGAACAACTCTGCTACCCTCTTCCATCCAGGCTGTAAATACAATATTAAATTGGTAAGTTAACATTTAAATTGAAATAATTTATTCAAATCAAATGATCATTAACTTAATGCAAGTTTTCAATAATATTTTTAATTTAGTTATTAAAGTTTTCAATAAAAATTTTTTTTATTTAGTTATTAATAGTGTATGAAATCTATTTAGTCAATGCATGAGATACATGATCAAGCTACGTTAGTTAGGATAGTTCACATATTTATATTAATATTTGTATTTACCCTAATTGTTAGTGATTGTACTACCATGTAGGATCTCCCAGTTAAAAAAACTGTTCCCACAGCTATTGTAGATTAGCAACAGCTAATATGAATAATTTCGATCCTAGTCAATTCTGCAATGTATGAATTTTACTAATAATTTATTGAGATCTGGGAAGGGATAAGGTGCACTTTTAGTAAGACACTTGTTTCTTTTTATAGATTTTGTTCACCAGGTCACAATGGCTGCATGCCTGTCCTCCACAACCCTAATATACAGTCTATGTCCACAACAGCCAAACAAAGCAGAAAATGTAAGTACCTGTCTCCATCACTTCATGTAGAATTTTAATAGTATTATACTTTCAACCGATAAGCCACACCTTTGCAACTGCCATTCATTATGCTAGTTTTTTTCTCCATAGCCATTTGGATCATTGGAGACAGCTATGTCTGACATAGTTCTGAGAAAGCTGAAGAAACCATCGGAGGAAACCTCGGCCTCCCAGACGTCCGTATCTCCTGTTTCGGCTGAGGTGGAAAGGCCTTCTCCCTTTTTTTTCCAACTCCCTGTGAGGAAGAGCAGCTCTAGATGTCCTCATCATCAGCTGTGGCGGAGATGACATCAGGGCGGTCAGAAGTGTCCAGTTGGTGAACATGATGGAGGAGGACCTGCACCAGCTTAACCTTCTTCACCCTCAGATGTCCTTCATCTTCTCCTCCATCACCAAAAGGCGTTGATAGAGGGCAGGTGTAAACCCAGCAAAAATAGAAAAGGCCAGGAAGTTTGTCAACAGTGTTATGGCTTCTTTTATTCCTAGTTTAAATGGTGCCGTCTTTATACATCCTCACTTCAGACATGACAGTCTTTTTGAGCAATTGATGTTAAATCAAAAAGTATAAATATAGCCCTGATTGTTATGTCTAATGCATTGTTGATGTAGTTTTTGTATTTCAACAATTACAATTCAACAATTCTGTTGCCATAACACTGTTGACAACTCTGCCCCCCCAACCCCATCTTACTGTACGTAAGTCTCTTTTGCTTTCTGGCCCCCCTTTGTTTTTCTATCTGTGTCCTTTTCTTTTATAGAATCTTGTGTTTTAAAAAATAAATGTTTTATTCTCTATGATGACAATTATTTCAACAGTATATAACAAGGGAAGAAATAAGAAGTCAAACAAGTAATTAATCAGCCAACTGCATTTTTTGAAATTGATCAATTCCTTCAACATCTCAATATTAAAATAAACCTTGGCGTCTGCAATATTACAAAGCCCAATCATACTTCTTATGCGGCTACAAAACTATGATTTTTTTTTCCTGAAATGGAAACAATATCTGTGTGAAAGAAAAACAGAAACTTCATTCATTTGTTGTTTAATTAATCAAAAACAAAAAGCGGCTAAGCACCAAAGGATATGAAAGAAGTGGCATTAAAGGTGATGCACATATAATGTTAAGTACTTCTCCTTATGATCTTCCTGTAGTTTTAGGCGACTGATATAATCTGTAAGGAAAAAAAAAATTGTATATTAAAAACAACTTGAAATTTCAACATTGGGCATCTTAGTTGGAAACCAACTCACCCTAACAAGACAAACGTGCTGTAAACAAATGACCATACAGACATAACACGTATGGGTCTATGTATAAAAGTACAACAACGAAGGTGAATCCTATATGACAGCAGATCAGAAATGGTTAATGCCTTAACTGACAACTCTCATTAATTTTTAAAAAGTAAAAAATCTCTTGACAACAAAATATGAAATATATCTGGTGTTAGTTGGGAAAAAAAAGTTTTTTTTTTAAACAGATGTGCCTCTTAAGATAAGGCTGCTTGGTCAACAATGGGTTGAAATGATCACATTTCTTATCTACTTTACATGTTAAAACTGTCAAAATAACGTGCTGGTACACACACATGTATACACACACACACACATATATATATATATATATATATATATATATATATATATATATATATATATATACACAGTGGCTTGCAAAAGTATTCGGCCCCCTTGAACTTTTCCACATTTTGTCACATTACAGCCACAAACATGAATCAATTTTATTGGAATTCCACATGAAAGACCAATACAAAGTGGTGTACACGTGAGAAGTGGAACGAAAATCATACTCGATTTCAAACATTTTTGACAAATAAATAACTGAAAAGTGGGGTGTGCGTAATTATTCAGCCCCCTTTGGTCTGAGTGTAGTCAGTTGCCCATAGACATTGTCTGATGAGTGCTAATGACTAAATAGAGTGCACCTGTGTGTAATCTAAAGTCAGTACAAATACAGCTGCCCTGTGACGGCCTCAGAGGTTGTCTAAGAGAATGTTGGGAGCAACAACACCATGAAGTCCAGAGAACACACCAGACAGGTCAGGGATAAAGTTATTGAGAAATTTAAAGCAGGCTTAGGCTACAAAAAGATTTCCCAAGCCTTGAACATCCCACGGAGCGCTGTTCAAGTGATCATTCAGAAATGGAAGGAGTATGGCACAACTGTAAACCTACCAAGACAAGGCCGTCCACCTAAACTCACAGACCGAACAAGGAGAGCGCTGATCAGAAAGGCAGCCATGAAGGCCCATGGTGACTCTGGATGAGCTGCAGAGATCTACAGCTCAGGTGGGGGAATCTGTCCATAGGACAACTATTAGTGGTGCACTGCACAAAGTTGGCCTTTATGGAAGAGTGGCAAGAAGAAAGCCATTGTTAAAGGAAAACCATCAGAAGTCCCGTTTGCAGTTTGCCACAAGCCATGTGGGGGACACAGCAAACATGTGGAAGAAGGTGCTCTGGTCAGATGAGACCAAAATGGAACTTTTTGGCCAAAATGCAAAACGCTATGTGTGGCGGAAAACTAACACTGCACATCGCTCTGAACACACCATCCCCACTGTCAAATATGGTGGTGGCAGCATCATGCTCTGGGGGTGCTTCTCTTCAGCAGGGACAGGGAAGCTGGTCAGAGTTGACGGGAAGATGGATGGAGCCAAATACAGGGCAATCTTGGAAGAAAACCTCTTGGAGTCTGCAAAAGACTTGAGACTGGGGCGGAGGTTCACCTTCCAGCAGGACAACGACCCTAAACATAAAGCCAGGGCAACAATGGAATGGTTTAAAACAAAACATATCCATGTGTTAGAATGGCCCAGTCAAAGTCCAGATCTAAATCCAATCGAGAATCTGTGGCAAGATCTGAAAACTGCTGTTCACAAACGCTGTCCATCAAATCTGACTGAGCTGGAGCTGTTTTGCAGAGAAGAATGGGCAAGAATTTCAGTCTCTAGATGTACAAAGCTGGTAGAGACATACCCTAAAAGACTGGCAGCTGGAATTGCAGCAAAAGGTGGTTCTACAAAGTATTGACTCAGGGGGCTGAATAATTACGCACACCCCACTTTTCAGTTATTTATTTGTCAAAAATGTTTGGAATCATGTATGATTTTCGTTCCACTTCTCACGTGTACACCACTTTGTATTGGTCTTTCACGTGGAATTCCAATAAAATTGATTCATGTTTGTGGCTGTAATGTGACAAAATGTGGAAAAGTTCAAGGGGGCCGAATACTTTTGCAAGCCACTGTGTATATATGTATATATATAATGTGTGTGTGTCTTTACCGTGAAGCGATCAATGTTATTTTGACTGTGAAATGAGCACAATTCAATAATTTTATCAAATAAAATCATGAAGCCCCATCTGCCCATAGCTTTTACTAAAACTATGTGAAGTTTGAATAAATCAACATTTCAAGTAAATAAGAAATCTTAACCTGTTCAGTTTGTAGTTTCCCAGCGTGATTAACTAGCTACTTTGTTAGTTCAGCTAGCAGGAGCTTCATCTACAAATTAATGTACAGAAATATTTTACTTACCGAAAAGAATGGAGCAGAGACTTCTTGGATGGTCTGTTAGTGCAATCAGTACCACAGCAAGCCATCTTTGTCCAATAAGTGCACGATTTATATCGAAACACTAATAAAGTTTGCGGATGCAACTGATGTTCAAGTTCAGAGAAAGGAAATGGCCAAAGTCTTAACGTGAGTCCCAGGCTGAAGGCCTTACCCGGAGCTAGCAGGGAGGGTAAGCAGTCTATGGCGGCAAGCTGCTAGCCACCGTTAGCCACTGCTAGCCACCGCTAGCCACCATTAGCCACCGTTAGCCACTGCTAGCCACCGCTAGCCACCGTTAGCCACTGCTAGCCACCGCTAGCCACCATTAGCCACCGTTAGCCACCAGCCTTAGCGCTGATGGCTCATCCGAGACCTGTCAATCAAAAGGACACGCCCCTAATTATTCATACTTTCAAGATTAAATTATGTCTAAACGGATGAGTTAGAAAAACATTCACCCCCCTCAGAGTTGTCATGACCATAAACCTGACCTATTAAACCTAAAATGGTTTTTTGAACCAGGCTGTAAACATGTTTATTTCTGCTGTGAAGTTGGCCTTTTTAACATGGGAGTCAATGGGAAATTGCTCCTTTCTGGAGCCAGCCCCCAGCGGTTCTGATAACAAGTGATGTCTCACCAAGGTCATGGGGATGGAAGTTTCCTGGTTACTTTAAGGTCATTCCATGGCCAGCATGATTCATGTCTGATTATAAATTGATTGTTTGATCATTTGTCTTTCTTTTGTCGACTTTCTTCGCACCCATTAGAAATTGTATCAACATCTTGAAATATTCCTTTTATGCGTTTTGAACATCACTGTAGTGAAAGAAAATGAGAGGACTGTTACAGCAATATTTGAAGATTATGTCAATTAATTGATTTATTACATATTAGTAAAAGCATCTAGGAAATATGGCATAATAAGAGATCATTAGAGACAGTGAAGAGTCCTTTCACCTACTGTAGTCTGATCTAACTACAGTGAGGAGTGTTTTGGTTAACCTTGCAATGAAGACATAACATGACTGAAGGCAGAAGCTACCTACAGAGAAGGCACACATGATCTGCGGTGCGAGAGAGTTTGAGCGTTTGCCCAGATTGGCTTACAGTGGGTACGGAAAGTATTCAGACCCCTTTAAATTAGTCACTCTTTGTTTCATTGCAGCCATTTGCTAAAATGAAAAAAGTTCATTTTATTTCCCATTAATGTACACTCAGCACCCCATCTTGACAGAAAAAAAATGAAATGTAGACATTTTTGCAAATTTATTAAAAAAGAAAAACTGAAATATCACATGGTCATAAGTATTCAGACCCTTTGCAGTGACACTCTTATTTAACTCACATGCTGTCCATTTCTTCTGATCCTCCTTGAGATGGTTCTGCTCCTTCATTGGAGTCCAGCTGGGTTTAATTAAACTGATTGGACTTTATTAGGAAAGGCACACACCTGTCTATATAAGACCTTACAGCTCAAAGTGCATGTCAGACCAAATGAGGATCATGAAGTCGAAGGAACTGCCCAAGGAGCTCAGAGACAGAATTGTGACAAGGCTATCAAAGGCTACCATGGTTACCAAAAAATCTCTGCAGCACTCAAGGTTCCTAAAAGGACAGTGGGCTCCATAATCCTCAAATTGAAAAAGTTTACGACAATCAGAACTCTTCCTAGACCTGGCTGTCCAGCCAGACTGAGCAATCATGGGAGAAGAGCCTTGGTGAGAGAGGCAAAGAAGAACCCAAAGATCACTGTCCAGAGATGCAGTATGGAGATGGGAGAAAGTTCTACAAAGTCTACTATCACTGCAGCCCTCCACCAATCGGGGCTTTATGACAGAGTGGCCCGACGGAAGCCTCTCCTCAGTGCAAGACATATGAAAGCCTGCATAGATTTTGCCAAAAAACCCATGAACTCCCAGACTATGAGAAATAAGATTCTCTGGTCAGATGAGACCAAGATTGAACTTTTTGGCGTTAATTCTAAGCGGTATGTGTGGAGAAAACCAGGCACTGCTCATCACCTGCCCATTACAATCCCTACAGTGAAACATGGTGGTGGGAGCATCATGTTGTGGGGGTGTTTTTCAGCTGCAGAGACAGGATAACTGGTGGCAATTAAAGGAAAGATGAATGCGGCAGCACAGAGTTATCTTGGAAGAAAACCTCTTCCAGAGTGCTCAGGACCTCAGACTGGGCCAAAGATTCACCTTTCAACAGGACAATGACCCTAAGCACACAGCTAAAATAACAAAGGAGTGGCTTCGGAAAAACTCTGTGACCGTTCTTGACTGGCCCAGCCAGAGCCCTGACCTAAACCCAATTGAGCATCTCTGGAGAGACCTGAAAATGGCTGTTCACCAATGTTCACCATCCAACCTGGCAGAACTGGAGAGGATCTGCAAGGAAGAATGGCAAAGGACCCCCAAATCCAGGTGTGAAAAACTTGTTGCATCGTTCCCAAGAAGACTCATGGCTGTACTAGCTCAAAAGGCTGTTTCTACTCAATACTGAGCAAAGAGTCTGAATACTTATGACCATGTGATATTTCAGTTTTTCTTTTTTTATAAATTTGAAAAAATTTCTACATTTCTGGTTGTTTTCTGTCAAGATGGGGTGCTGAGTGTACATTAATGGGAAATAAAATGAACTTTTGACTTTAGCAAATGGCTGCAAAGAAACTAGGGGTGACAAATTTAAAGGGGTCTGAATACTTTCCGTATCCACTGTATGTACAAACTCGCCGTAATAAAATATAAGAAACGCAGATTCAGCTTCATCCTTATGGAAGGAAGAAGATATTTTCTTTCCATGGCAGGTCTGATTGTGGCGGTTTGGTTTGTGATTTGTGGACAGATTGTTGATGGAGGCCCCAGAGAGGATCCACTGGTGGGTGGTTTTAGTGCGTCGCTGTGCTACGTATGCGGTGTGTTGGTTCAGGTGTGTCTGGGGTGTTTATTGTATTTATCGTTGGGTGGGGATGGATGCATTGTGGGGATACTGGGGGGTTACAGTTTGGTGGTAGCTGTTAGGTGGCTTGACGGGGGTCAGGTCTGATATCTCTGTTTGATCACCTGTTTTGGGTGTTTAGTGCTTGGTTGATTTAATGGTGAGTTTGACTGGCTTTGGTTGGATGCTTGGTCTTGGTGCTATGCGGTGTGCCGGACTGAGATTTGGTAACTGGTTTAGTTCAGTGTTTGGGTGCTGGTTGGGCTTGGCTTAGGGATGTTGTCCGTTCGCTGTGGCTACTGGTGTGGTGCTTTGACGTGGGGCGGAAGGGGATTGGGATGTTGGCTGTGGGGATTGGCACAGGGAGGCGCTGGCACATGTTGGCCATCGGCTGGCCATGGCCTCTGCAGCATGGCGGTGGCGAGGGGCCCTTGTAGGTTGATCTCTGGTCAGGTCTCTGCTGGGGGGTGGGGTGCCCTTGGGACTCTGGGTCCATGGCTGGATCTACCCTAGCGTAGCCAGCAGCCGGTGGAGCCCATGGGCTCATCGCTCCGGTCCCCTAGAGTTTTTGCAGGTGCTGGATGTTCCCCCAGGACTCTCCTCTGCTCCTTTCTGGGGGGTGGGGTCAGCTCTGCGTTGGTCGGCCTGGGGCTCATGTGCTCTGGGGGTCTTTTGGATGTCTAAGGCTCCGATCTCCTTCGTGTCTGCATCTATTCCTGGGAGGCAGATTGATGGCTCCACACACCAACTAGTGAACACTCGTAAGGAGAAACCTTACATGCACCAGCAAGCTCACACACACGCACACACACAGGTGTTGAGATTCCAATGTTTACAAATGCACTGTTGGGCTAAGGTTACCACAAATACATCTTGTAATAATTGGAATCATGAGCTTTTCAATGATGCTGTTGTTGTATTTATATATCTATTTGTGGATTGTAGTTGTGTAATTCTCAGTTCGCATTGTTTGTTTGGTTGATCATTGTTTTCAATCTCTCTCTCTGCCTTCCTGCAGGTGTATAAGCAGAGTAGGATGCTTTCTTGTATTTTCTTTGTTCCCCTTCCTCTCTATCTTCAACTCACCCTCTCCCTCTTAACTTTTTGACCTGCCTCTCTTCATCTTCTTTCTTTTCTCCCCTTTATTTTCTGTCTCTGTGTCCATAATATCTGGAGGGAAAAACCAAACAACAATTTCTAATAAACATTTCTTACCCTTATATATCAAGTGGAGAATTAATGCAAAAGCTGTAATGCTCCACTTGTGAAAGTAAATCTATTGGGCTTCTACTTGGCACTCAGACATCAACCTGAGTACGACACTGCCAGATAGGACACGTTAAAAAAAGAAAAAAGGAAGGCTGAATGCTTCCATTATTGTTGAACTTGTTGATTTGTTTTTGTTGTCCACTTGTTTCTATTAGATTATTGTATTACTATATGTGCGACTTGTTTTCTGTTGGGTTGTTGCACATGTTAATTTAGTAATTTTGTAGAAGGAAGCAAAGATGAGCTCCAGACAGAAGGATGTTCCAATCAAACATGGAACCACTATATATTTGTTTAATGGTGAAAAAGATGGGACAACATTAGTGTGTCCAAAGGAATTCGTTTGCCTGTCTGGAAATACGATGAGAACGTTGCCTGGAGATGCAGAGAGCCAACAGCTTAAAGCATGGTGATATTTTGCAGAAGAAACACAAAGTTCCCATTTTTACCTGCTATTTAATTTGCCTAATAGGCTTGATTGTGGTCAGATGTGAAAGTTGACACATTTGACCCAGTATTCAGCTTACTAGTCCATCATTCCACTTCCCTTTTTATGTTTGGAAATACAGATATTTTACACAATGCTTTTGTTTTCTAAGAAAAAGTATCTTAGAGTAAACTTTACACTGCCTTAGATTAATCTGCGTCAATTTGTGTAATCCCTTGAAACTGGTGCTGGTGGAGGCTCCAACCTGCTGCCTGGTTTCAAGTTCAAGCACTCAGCCATCCATGATCAAGCCCTTATTTTCTACCTGGGTACAGTCAGACCTCCAGATAATGTTTTGCTGAGATTCGTTGTGTGGGTTCCTATCTATTTTAATCATGAAGTCAAATAAAAAGGTTGAAACATGTGGACGCCCAGTTTGAAATGTGGAAACAGTCTGAAAAAAATACCATGCATCTCCCCCTTACAGGAGTGGTTCATTGCTGCCATCTGGTGGTGAATATAATATTTTCCTAATATAAAAGAAACTGGTGTAGACTCTCAGTCATCCAGGACATGATATTCGTGAGAGTTTAAATGAAGGCAACTGGACTTTTCTTGTGGTCTTGAATACATTTCGTCTCTCCTCCAAGAGGCTTCTCCAGTTCTGAAAAACGGATTGGGAGTATACTCAACAAAAAAAGTCCAGTTACCTTCATTTAAGCTCTCACGAATATCATGTCCTGGATGACTGAGAATCTACACCAACAAAAAGACAAACTCGTTTAACTGGACTTTTTGCTTTCCTGGCTTTTATTGTAAGAGGAACATTGGCTTAAGTAAGCTCACAGTTCATAGAAAAAGAAAACATTACACTTCCGCTTCTGAATGCATCGCTCAGCATTCACAGTCTGATGTGGTTGGAAGAGCCGAGGTGAGGAAGTTCATGCTTGTGTCTCGACAGATTATCGAGCTAATCTGACCATTGGTGGACGGTAGGCTCTGTGGGAGGAGGGAGGGGGGGTCATTGCATTTTTGTGCAGCTATTGCCATCATACAGTATGCCACATAAAACTTGCATATCAAACAGCTAAACTACAAATTGCAACCTGAGAACAAATCTCTCTGAAAACGTAAAAAGAAAAAAGATCAGTTGAGGGACACTAAAATCAAACCATTTCAGGTATAAAGAGACAGGGAAAGGTTTTTGCTGTTGACAAGCTGGAGTTGAAAGTGCAAGCAGGTGTTTGTAAAAGAGGTGATGACAACAGATCCAATGGATCTGAGCTGGTTCGCCTCAAATAAATGTTTAAAGAGATGTAAATAAAGCCTTACTTATACAATAAAATACATGTTTAGTTGTGACCATGCAGTTGCATTCTCTGTCATCTGTGTAACACTGAAAGAGTACACACCAGTACAGCTGATATGACACACACCTGACCTGGTAAGGTAGTGCGAGCAAGCTTTACAGAGAAAACCCACATAAAAACTCACGTCGTGCAAGTATTCACAGTTTTCAACAAAACAGCATCCAAATTAACTAACACTGACATCGTTTGGACTCAAGGAACTCTAAGAGTCGGTTGGATGTTTATCGTAGGTATCAGAGGACTATTGGTGATAAACATAAAACCTAATAATGGAGGGGGGAAAAAAGGCAACGCAGAGGTCAGCAGATCGATTCCAAGCGAAGATAAAAATATCTGATTCAGCTGTTTTCCACTTCCATTTAAGGTGGAACCTAAAGAAAATGACACTGTAAGGTTTGGTTCCCTTAAGCCTTGCAACCTTTCCAATCAAAAGAACCATTTTTGCCTTCAGTCCACCTAAATAAAAATTGTGCAAAGCTGCAAACGTTACCTGACCTTTAGGAAAAACACAGCTTTTATAGAAAAATTATCTTCATTTTGTAAGGTCCACCATTGTATTTTTATATCTTAAAATAAAGAAAAATGCAATTTTAGCAAAAAGAAGATACATTTACGAACAGTGGAAACCATCTAAGCACTACCGCAGAAGCTAACATCCGCAATCCTCCTCATTTCTTATTCCTTATCTTTTGGGGGTACAGTCAATCAGTGCAAATGAAAATGAATTATGCTGCTGGATAGGTTGCTTTGCAAACGCCAGCCAATAGCGTATACGGTAGCGTTGGATCTGGGTATAATAGCTTCCCAAGCTGTATTTTCTTTAGAGTAGTCAGAATGGGGGAATTTCCGGCCAACAATTTGAAGTAGAGCTGAAGATCTTTGCCCGAACCCGGCCCGACCGGAAATTCAAATGCAAAATGGATGCTGAGGAGGTGAATCCGAGGTTAGCTGCTGGTGAATATGTGTTTTTGTTTGCAAATTATTTAATCTGATAATAGGTAGGCCTTCAGTTTCTTTATGTTCATGTTTAAAGAGGGCAGGCTCGTGCAATAGCCTTCATTTTAGGAGTCATGCATGTGAGATAGCCTCATTGAAGGTACTCATTTTATTTCATAAAGCTGCAGACTTAAAAAAAATATAAATCGACATGCCTTGATATTCTTATAGGCAGGGCCTCATGTATCATTTTAAGCTTCAGCTAATAGGCCTATTTGACGGGAATTTCAAACATTTGTCCAGTAAATTGAAAACCTGCCGCTCACGTTGTCCGGTGCCATTTTTTTCTAGCGGAAACCCTGATGGGTGACTTTTGAATAATGTCGGGCTGTAATCGGGTTCGGGCTTTAATAAGCTGTCAATCAAAATATACTCTTCGGGATCGGGCCGGGTCGGGTCCAACTATTAAGACCTGATTACAGCTCTAATTTGGAGTCATGCTCCAGAGATAAAACCGTGAATACACAACTGCAAATACCACCGGGTGCAGACCTCTGCCTTAAGGGGATAGTACAGGATTTCTGAAGTGAGGTTCAGTTAAAAGGTTGTAAGCAGTTAATATCTTGAAAGTAGGTAACTCTTTTTGCATCTTTATTTAGAACAAATCTATATTAGTTGGTCCCAAAAGCGGCCAAGATTAAAACGAGCATCACTCAGTCCTCTGAACAACGCCTTCAAGAAAACCACACTTAGAACCAATTTGCATCTGACTTGTAAGCAGGGAATATTTTCCATATTTGACTGTTTTTTTTTTTAGAACAATCACAGAAACATCGGTCATTTTGACAGATTACAATTCACACCTCTGACCACTTAATGCGGACGTGCAGACATTTCCAACTTTACACACGGAGTATGTCTAAAGTTGTAACTAAATCAATCAAAAAATATTCCCATGAGAGCATATGAGCATCATCTCAAACCTGGACATCGTACTCAATACATCTCGATAACTGGGAGCTGACAGAGTTACGGATGTTTCGGATTGTAGCAGGTCACAGACCCGCCCCCCAGAGGCCGGTGTCGTGCCAACCACCGGTGCATGCTGCTGGGTTTCCTCTCGCTGAAGCGATAGCTTGCAGGTCAGGAAATGGCTCGTTCCGAAAGTCTTTCCGACTTCTGATCACTTCAACTGGAGAAATGTTCCCTCATTTCAAAACTGTGGCTGAAGTGGAGCTTTAATTCTAGTCTCCAGTGTGGCAGCAAAGTGCAGATTCAGCCTCCAGAACAACATCTAAACCCCCATGAGAAGTCATCAGTACGAGGCAAAAATCCAAAACCTCATGACCAAAACCTCTGCAGCAATCCCACTTGAGACTTTTGATTATGCACAAATTGGGCGAGCATTTCAATTCAGGTGGAAGTTTTGCGTTCAGGCCACAGCAGGTGAACTGTTAATATTTTAAGTTAAATCGTTTAATTTAATTTTTATGTGTAGTTCTCTGTTCAGATTGTTTGGATTAAATATTATTTAGAATGAATTAAAAAAATAAATACTATTAAATAAGTTATAAATTCAAACATTGACGGGTAAATATAGATTATGACCAGATTTCTTTCCCCTCGCTGGTTTTCAGGTTGTCCTTATAAAAATGATCATTAATATCATAAACTGGGTGATTCTCCACTTCAAGTATTAAATTCTAGTCGTCCATAATTAAAATAAACTATTTAGTCCCACAGACCAACTGATCTCAACCCTAATGTCACAGGTAGTGATGTTTTTTTTTTTCTTTTTTTTGTAGTTAAGCAATCTGAAATCTGCTACTTTACACTGCTCCCGGGTCCTGCTTGGTCCGATCTAAAATGCTGAGATTGGCGTGTTTTAGAAGTGCAGAGTCTAAAAAAAATAGACCTGCTGTGTAAATTTAGGAGAGGGCAGCAACACATCGCTTCTGAGACCCGTCTTTGCTCTTGTTCCATCTTAAAGTTTACGTTTATAATACTGTAATTTCCCCTTGGGATTAATAAAGTAATTTTGAATTGAATTGAATCATTACATTTCCGGAATTGCATTTCCGGAATTGTGCCGCTCATTCCGGAATTGCGCCGCTCATTCCGGAATTGCGCCGCTCAAGGTGGCAGCATGTTGGAGTAGCTCTGTTACTTTGGTTCATATATTTTTTTTGTTTTTTAAAACTTTAATTCTTCCATTTCTGGTAGAAACATTGTTTTTGTGGACAACTGTTCTCTCTGGTTTTGAATGCTGTGCAGCTGGAAGGATTTTTGCTGATACTTTATATTTTTGGACATTTGTTATGATGCATAACCATGGCAACAAGGTGGTTTACAACTGGCAGCAGCTGATTAACGTCACACAAGCTCAAATTATACCTCAACTACAGCCACAAAACCCTGATGAGTTGAAAAGAAGACGCCATAGATCCAGATCATCCTCTACATCAGACTGTCATACAACTACAGAGCGTCTTCAGTCAGAGGCTTCTTCAGATCTGCAGAGCGCTACAGGAGATCATCCCTACCCACAGCCATCAGCATCTACAACAAATCTTTGAAGGAACTTTTATAATGAGTTACAACAACATTTAATTTCCCTTTGGGATTAAGAAAGTAATTTTGAATTGAATTGTATGCTTTCTGGACCCACAATGATCTGCATTTACATGGCTATCAGTCATACTCATTGATCAGACCTGAGACCTGGGACCTGGCAGTAAAGCCTGGATCTGATCATGTTACATGAAGCAGGTCACCAGTGTCAGTCACTGCAGTGTAGCGAATTTGACTCCTCTGTGGCCCCTGGCTTTGGAACCCCGTTCCCTGTCATGGGAGGAAGGGGAAACACGGTCGTCGAAGGTGGGCCTGGGAGTGTGTGAAGCGGCTCGTTTGTGCTTGTGCAAGTGGGTTTTGGCGGGAAGCGGAGGTGAATTGCTTCCGTAGGTCTTGGAGTTGCGGTGGGCGCCGCTGCCACATCTCTGGGAGAGCTCCAGGGACGGGTCAGAGTTCAGTGCGAGGCTGTTTTCTGGGCAAGGAAGAGCTGTCTGAGGTTTCCCCTGAGGACACGAGGTGGCGAGAAGTGGAGAGAGCGCCGCTGACTCCAGCAAACCCTTAGTTCCTTGTGTGCACTGTGGAAGGGGATGGAAACACAAGTAAGGAATCAAGGAATAAAGCAGAGAAGGTAAGAGGACAAACAACACAGCAATAAATTAGTTTGGTGACAACTATGGTAGCTGTCTGAGGTGAATACAAAGCTGGTAAGCTGCAATAGTGTTATGAAAACAAAACATCCCGATTCATGCCATAAAACACATATTACCCCGTAGGGATGTGTATTGACAAAAATCTAGCGATACGATATGTATCGCGATACAGGGGAGACGATACAATATATCTCGATATATCGCGATACTATGAGTAAGACTATATATTGTGATTTTTTAAACTGAATTTAACTGTACGAAAACTGTCACAGCATTCTAAACACTCACACCTGTTTCATACTTTAACACATCCAGTTTTATCACTAGATCTAGTTGATCCACTGGAATGAAGAAGGTGAAAACAGTCACTAACTACCAGTTATACTTTTATATTTACTACAAAAATTACTGTCATCAATAATGGTTCCATTCAATCCTTAAAAAAAAGAAAAAAGATATTTTTGTTTTGAATTTTGATATAATATCGGCAAATAAAATATCGCGATATATCGGTGTATCGAAATTTTCTTACATCCCTATTACCCTGGTAGGATTACATACAACACGTGATTTTACTATGCAAGTCTTATGGTACAAAATGTCGGCAGCGACACAAATGTTGTGTTTTTCTGGTCATTGTCCAAATAGTTATTGTGCAGATTTATCAGATTGCCATGCCATGATGTAACTAGCGACCTCATAAATATCAAACCTGCAGCACACGGGAAGCTATGAAAGAGTCAGAAATCACTCTATCTAACTAGCTGATTAATTGTTTCAAAAAAAGGAATAGATGTGCTTGAACTCATTGTCTTCTTGCATTCCCAACGGTTGTCGCCACAGAAAAGTGTGCAGGCAGTGTCATGGTCACATGAAAGAAAACTGTGACTAGGAAAATTGCTTCTGATAGAAAATCAAGGTGAAGTAGACTTCAGGATGTCCAACAAAAAATCTGAATATGGATACATGTACCGTTACACCCCTACCATCTCTTAATGAGAAGAAAGCTCCAGAATTATCTTGCCACCACCGCAGAGCTTGCTCAGCATTGGCAGCAGGTGGACGAAAATGTATCTACTTTTAGACAAAGCCTTTCTGTCCAAGAACTGGCTTCCTTGTTTTATAGGCCAAAAGGGTCAGTTTTGGTCTTTTTTGACCAGTGGACCTTCTTCCACATGTTTGGTATGTTCCTTAATGGCTTCTAGAAAAACAGGACTTCTTATGGCTCTCTTCCAACAATAGCTTTCTTCCCACCACTCTTCCAGGTCAGATTTATGGAGGGCGCTGTCAACAGATTCCCCAACTGGAGCTGTGGATCTCTGCAGCTCCTCCAGAGTTACATTGGGTCTCTTGGCTGCCTCTCTGAATAATGTTCTCTTTAAATGCCAGAATAGAGAACCGCAACTTCTTCCAACAATCTATGGCAGGATTTAATGATAATCTGTTTTTTTCAAGCTAAATGAGTCAAAAGTGACCGTGTGACTCACAAATTAGAACACGAAAATATAACTGTCGGCACCAACAAGGAAAGAGAAGTCAGGATTTGTTTTAGGAACTGATATCTGGGATGTCAACATATATTGTAGAAGTTAAAGAAGGGTAAATACTACACATTTGGACTTTGCACAAATTTGATAGATTTAGTAATAAAAGCATTGTCTGCTTTTAGTTGTTCTGCAGTGTGCCATAGCAACATGTTAAAGTAGTTAAAAAACACAACATTTGAGTTACTGACTAAACATTTGCTTACTGTGGCATGTACAGAGCTGTGCAGAGGTGTTATCCCCCTACATACAGTACTATACCTGCTTTTGCCTTTTATGTCACAATTACATGTGTCAGATTGTCAAAGAAATGTTAATATCACACAAGAATAACATGAATAAATGCAAAAAGAGGTTTCAAATGATAATTTCAAACTAAAGCCTTGAGAGTTAAAACATTAAGGCAACTGGACTTCTCTTGTTATCTTGAAGACGTTTCACCTCTCATCCAAAAGGCTTCCTCAGTGCTGAAGCTTGGTTGGGAGTATCAGGCTTAAAAGGTCTAATCATGAAGAATCATACTAATAGGGCAATAGAGATCACTAACGAGGCCATAGTTATCACCTAATGAGACCATCAAGGTCACATGACACCCTGGACCTACCCTCTATTTAATTCCCTGAAAGGGTAATCGGCACTAATGATCCCCCACCCCCAACGATTCTGAGATGTTTCGATCACATCCCAAGGTGTGGGTTTCTGTGAAACTGCCTGGGGAGCCGAGTCAGGGCTGCACTATAGATATTAGGAAGCTGGAATCTTAAGCCACCTCCTCTGTTCAAAGTTGGTCTTTCATGTTTTACATAGATGGCTTCTCTCACCCCTCTCTCAAACCATCAGTCTTCGATGTCCAAAATGTGAAAATTATTGTCTTCAAATGAGTGCCCTTTGTCCTTGAGATGGAGATAAACTGCTGAATTATGAGTTTGCTCTTCTGTGGTTTGACATCCTCTTGTGTAGCTGTTGTTTTGTTTCCCCAATGTACAGGTGTGAACATGGCTCACTACACTGGACTGTATGCACCACGCCACATAGTTTATGTTTGGGTGTTTTGTCTTTGGGGTGAACTATTCTTTGTCTAAGAGTGTTTCCAGATTTAGAATGCACTGGAATATTGTGTTTCAAAAATAATCCTTCTTAGTTTCTCAGATATTCCAGCTACATAATGCATGACTATGTTCTTCTGACTGTTCTCCTCTCCCACACTGGCCTGAGTTGATTGTTTTTTCTGCAATTCCTATATGCTTTAACATATGCCCAGTTGGGGTATCCACAAGCTTGGAGTGCATTCTTGATGTTTGTGTTTTTGGTCCTTTCCTTCCCTCTTTGTGAGGACCTTTTCAGCTCGTTGCTGTAATGTTATGACGACCGATAATTTATGCTCCGGTGGGTGTTGGCAATCAAAAAGTAGTTTTTGGGGGGTGTCGCATGACGTAGTGGTCAATGCGGGTGCCCCACGTGCGGAGGCCTTGGTCCTCGACACGGTCATCCCGGGTTCGAGTCCCGTCCCCGTGGACCTTTGCCGCATGTCATTCCAAACTTTTCTCCCCTGCTGTACTGTCAAATAAAGGCCACTATAGCCACAGAATCTAAAAGAAAAAAAGTAGGTATTGGTCTGTGTGTGGGGGTTTCCTATAAACCTCAGTTGTTGGGCTAACATTTGCTTCCTTATGTACCAAACAGTCCAAAGACGGTAGCTTGTTATCTTTTGCATATTCTCTGGTAAACCTAACATTGTGGTCTATTGAGTTTATGTGTTTGGTGTAGGTTTCCACTTCAATGGTTGGCATTTTGAGCCAAGTGTCAGTGACATATCTGAACCAACGACTAGGTGGTGTTCCTTTATGAGTTTAGTGCTCTGTTTTCCACTTCTTCCATGTAGAGTCGCTACATTTGGGGAAACTGGAGATTCCAAACCAATTCCATAATTTGCATTAAAGGGACAGAGCCCTCTAAACAGCTCATTTCGAAAAGGGATGGAGCTTTTCAAGAACTGCGATGGTGAGATCGATTTATGTGAGAGTGATTTTGTGCAAAAAACTTCATTAACATGTTTTGTACAGACCATAAACTTGTTATAACTTGTTTAAAAGAGGCATGATATGTCCCCTTTAATTCTCTGTTTGGTTAAAAGAAGAGTTGCAAACTGTATTTGCTAGCCTCCTCTTAATAAACCCTTTGAGAGCAAAATATGTCGATGTTTCTCATCTGCTAATAAATTTCTTTAAATTAAGACACGTGCTGCTTTTACACATTTTTCAGCCTAGTTTATGTTGTCAGGGCCGCTTCTATTTAAGTGATTTCTTAATTCTACAATTCAGGCTGTAAACAGGCCTGGGCGTGAAAGTGAACCAAATATATGGTTGATTACAGTTAATTTATTATTTTCAAGCAGGGTATATTATTGTTACACATAGCTTCAGGTTGGTTTGGATAGCTTTCAACCCTAAAACTGCATTTTGCATTTATTTCAGTTATCTTAATATGATAGCATAAGTAGAAAAAAATCTAAGAAGGGGCCTTAAGGTGCCGTGTGTAAAGTTACACCGTCAAAAATTAACAGCAATTATTTTGGTTACTTGGCCTGTCATAAGAGAAGAAACGGGTTCATTTTTCAACCTCATAATTGCGTTCATGTTATTAATTCATTTACAAATGTCACAGTTTCAAACTAAATATTTAGTTAGCAAGCTAAATGTTTAGTTTACAAGTTAAATATTTAGCTCCAACGTAAATACAGTGAGGAACATAAGTATTTGAACAACCTGCAATTTTGTAAGTTTTCCCACTTAGAAATTATGGAGGGGTCTAAAATTCACATTGTAGGTGAGAGACAGCATTTATTTTTCTTGGTTTGGTTAACACAGCGAAGGTTTCTTTGCCCCGTTTTCCCTCAGTTTATTTGAGGTCCTTTACAAAGATTTATTATTGTGTATTCCCAAGACCTGTTCCCATGCCTCAAATTGGAAAACACAATTCATTTAAACATTTCGAATTTAATTAAACAGTTCACAATTATTTTAATCTCTTGTTTTTGAACAAAGCTAATAACGGATTTTACAATGATGTTGCAAACTTAGGATATGTCTTTATTTCTCCTTTACTTGGACTTTTAAAAGCAATGGCACTTTCACAAATGCATAATAAAGCCAGCTTCTCGAGGATAATCCACACTTACTGTACTTATTTACAGTGAGGAACACTCAAGTCATCACATGTTCAGGCTCGTCGGAAGTTTGCCAAAGACCATCTGGATGATCCAGAGGAGGCATGGGAGAAAATCATGTGGTGAGATGATACCAAAACAGAACTTTTTGGTCTAAACTTCACTCGCCATGTTTGGAGGAGAAAGAAGGATGAGTTGCATCCCAAGAACACTGTCCCTACTGTGAAGCATGGGGGTGGAAACATCATGCTTTGGGGGTGCCTTTCTGCAAAGGGGACAGGACGACTGCACTGTATTAAGGAGAGGATGAATTGGGCCATTTATTGTGAGATTTTGAGCAACAACCTCCTTCCCTCAGTCAGAGCATTGAAGATGGGTCGTAGCTGGGTATTCCAACATGACAATGACACAAAGCACACAGCCAAGATAACCAAGGAGTGGCTCCATAAGAAGCATATCAAGGTTCTGGAGTGGCCTAGCAGGTCTCCAGACCTCAATCCAATAGAAAATCTTTGGAGGGAGCTGAAACTCTGTTGCTCAGCGACAGCCCTGAAACCTGACAGATCTAGAGAAGATCTGTGTGGAGGAGTGGGCCAAAATCCCTGTTGCAGACCTGGTCAAGAACTACAGGAAACGTTTGACCTCTGTAATTGCAAACTAAGGCTTCTCTTCCAAATATTAACACTGATTTTCTCAGGTGTTCAAATACATATGTGCAGCAAAAAAAAAAAATCAAACAATGTTTTCCTGAATGTTTTTTTAATGCTGTTTCTCTTAGTGGAAAATCACCTACAATGTGAATTTCAGACCCCTCAATAATTTCTAAGTGTCTGTGTTCCTTATTTGATTATGCCGTCCAACAAAATCCATTCAAATTTAAATAACTGTGCTTTTATGGTCAACATTTATGTGCTTTTAAAATGCAATTAATGAAGATTAATTAATTACACAGCATCTAATTAATTAGATTAACTTTTTCAATCGAGGCCCACACCTAGTCAAAGGGTGCTTTCAAACCTGCAGCATTTGGTTCGATTAAAACGAACTCAAGTACAGTTCGTTTGCTAGTACGGTTCATTTGAGCTGGTGTGAATGCGGACCAGTGAGACTTTGTTCGGACTAAGGAACCGGACCGAGAACCACATTTTGAGGTGGTCTCCGTCCGCTTCCAAACAGACTCTTATGCAGTTCACTTCAGGTGTGAATACAAACCAGCCTCGCTTCAGTCCAACTTCCTGATAAAAGCCCTTGTTGTCCTTTGTAGGCATCCGTAGCGCTGCGCTTTGCACTGTGGGAGGCACCGTTTCTGTGTTATAACTTGTTAGCTTTAGCACCAACAATGAATCGTGGTCAAACGTGGTGTCGGGAGTTAAATCAAGTGCTTCTTTGAGATTTGGTCGATGAACGATGTAAATATAATATATTACGACCACCACAACAAGAAGACAAGCCCAATCCATCTGTGTATGCACAGCTAAGTCTGTTTATTTCCGCAAGTTTCACCGCGTCTCCTGCTGGACCAATACGGAATGACTGACATCACGCATCAGTTTCCGGTTTGTCTTTTTCTTGGACTTTCTTTTGGCAATTCGTGCTACAGCTCCATCACACGCAAGAGGGACATACAACATGTAAAAGGTTTAGTTTGTTTGTCAAAAGTGCAATGTGAACACGAACTGCACCAGCTCAAAGTTGGTCCCCAATCGTACTTAGTCCAGCGGACTCTTAGGTGTGAAAGCACCCAAAATCAAAAGTCTTGGTCCTGTTCTGAAAGTGTCTCAGGACTGGGCCAAGTTTCCTCTTTTTTGGAAATCAAAATGTAGTCAGCCTAACATGGATGAAAATATGACGTTGAGAAATGAACCCCCATTTTTTTCTCTAATGACAGGCTAAATAACCCAAATTATTGTTGGGTTGTTGTTGTTTTTTTGACTATGTAACTTTACAAACGGCACCCCCATAGGGACCAAACACTTTTGTATGCCATTGCAGTGAAATATATAAAATACAAAAATTCCTATTCATGCATCCTGGCAGTGCTGGCGCATCAGCATGCAGGAGAGCCAGAGAGACAGCAGCAGGTAACGGATCAACATACTCGCCCAAGCCTTGTTATTCCTGCTCTAAAAAAACGGCTCATTAGCCAGCGCAGGACACTGCAAAGTCCAGGCACTTCTCCTCCTGATGATGCCAATGAGACACAGGCACAGAGACACACCACATACAGAACAGTGAGAACACAATGCACAAACTGGGAGTGGACCGATGCTCAGGTTTTCTGTCTTTTCATATGTGGAAGGTGTGGATGTTGTTCAGACTCTGGTGTCAGACTAAACAATGAAGAGTACCCAAGAGGCTATGTACATTAATTTACTTTCTGACTACACTTTAAAAAATGTTATGAAGGACAAAATTAACAATAAACACAGAACAAAGACATCATGAAGGCATACAAGTGAAAAATGTAGAGCTCCGGATGTCGCTCTGTTTAAAGGTTACTGAGCAAACAGGATAATAAAACACTGATAACTCTTTGCTTCAGGCATCACAAACAGTAGCAGGAGGGAGAAATCTATAGCTGAATATTGACTTACAGGGCTTTGTCAAAGTATTCACAGCCCTAAGCTGTTTTAATCTGGTTACAGAACCACAAACTTCAATGTACTTTATTCTGATTGCAAGTGACAGATTAGGACAAAGTGATGCATAGCTGTGAAGTGGAAAGACAAGGTTTCATGGTTCAGTTATTCTCATCTGAACAGAGGACCTTCTTCTGGCAAAATTTAAACTGAACCTCTTGTGGCTTTCTATCATCTGTGGCTTTATTCCCACCACTCTTCCATAAAGACCAAATTTGTTCAGTGCATAACTAATAATTGCCGAATTGAGCTGTGATTCTCTCCAGCTCCTCCAGAGTTCCCATGGTCCTCTTGGCAGTTTCTATTAGATTAATGCTCTCTTTGCCAGGTCTGTCAGTTTAGGTAGACAACCATGTCTCGGTGGGTTCGCAGTTGGGCTGTGCTCTTTTCCTTTTTTGAAACTGCTGTGTACTCTATTTGCTAATAAGGCGACTTTCAAATAATTGCGCAGGAAAATATTTTTAGAGGTACCAAATTAAGAGGGTGCACTTTTTTGGATCTTTATATTTGAAAAAACACCAGATGTTCTTTCCCTTCCCCGTTACATGTTCTCTAATGCAGAGATGACCTACCTTTTTTCCTAGAGGACCCCCTTGTCTGTGTCCAAGATTAGACTGGACCCCCCCCAAGGTGATTAATTACATACTTTTATTTGCAATTGTAGGGTTTTGTTCTTATTCTTCTTGTTTTACACTGTTGGCTATATAGACAATTTCCTTTTTGTCTTTTGCACAATTTTTTCTGTGCCGAGGTTGTGAGGTTACCAAAATTATATTTGTAAATATCACATTTATACAATCTAAAAGACAAAAAGAATATATTGTCTATATTGCCTACAGTGTAAAACAAGAAGAATAAGAGCAAACTCCAAACAATTGGCATTTTATTGTCTATTTTAATGTCCTTTTAATGTTGCTCCCGAGTGCGTCCGCACATGGGGATGGGATTGGGGGGAGGGGGGTATAAATGTGTGGGTTAATTCTTATTCTACACTAACACGGCTAAGGTTATACAGGGTATGTCCCACCTAAACTTACACCTGTCCACACACACACAAAGCATCGTTTATGACCCCCTCCTACGAGGGCCAGGTGGCGCAACCCCGACCTAGCAGGCATGCGCCAAAAAAAGGCAGACCCACATATAATACGTCACAGTCACCTCTGACCTGGAAGTACATCCTCCCCACAGTTACCCAGCAGGTGTAAACATTGAAGAAGAAGCAAGAACCTCGTTTCTGATCTGCAACTTGTTGGGCAAAGTCACCGAAAATGGCTGTTCACAAGAAGAGGGATTTCTTTGTTTAACTCGGAGACGTCGGCGGTTGTTATTAAGCTGGCGAATCCACACCAATCCAAGAGCTGGAGATTTAAGAAATAGACGGCCCACTTACCCGTGTAAAACAATCTCCGGGGAGGGGAATCTTAAACGATGGACTAGTGTGGCCGAGACGGGGTATTGACTAAATATCTATTCGTTTAGGCACTTAAACGGCCTAATGTAGACAAGGCCAAACAGCGCCTTTCTATGATGTAGGCCTAACTAAGAAATACAAGTCGTTGTGCTTGATAGACTCCATAGAAAACAACCAGCCACACCCAGTTAAAGTAATGATCAATATAGACCCGGCACTGCAGTTTAAATACAACACAGCGGGGATTAACCTTTACAGAACACCAGAACAGAGGCAAGCAGACAGAGACTGTTTCAGGACTACAGCAGGCAGCAAGGCTTCTCATAGGCAGGGGGACAGTTTTGGTTTGGGGCAGGGAAAAGTCAGAGAAGGATTCTTGCACGTCAAAGACCAGATGGAATGATCCTCCTACCCCGTTTGAACCGCTTTTAGTATTTGGATTGGGCAGCTCGATGTCCCCGCCGCTGGTCTGGGCCGCCTCATCCGCAGGCAGGAAGCCTCGCCTGTCGATCAAGCTTTTAAAGGGAGAAAGAAAAAAACAAACTGAGGTCAGCAACATTTCTCCCTTTAGAGTAAACCTCTCATATTCCCTGTGGAAACCAGATATTTACATACCCTTCTCCTTGTCTGACATTAGATCAAATTTAGGTCAGTAAGGATTACCAAAATTATCTCCATTTGCGAAATGCCAGAATAATAAGATATTTTTATATTTACTCATTCCTGGTATGTTCCAACATCTTGCCATGTATACTGGTGTATTGAAAAACGTATTATGTGGATTTAAAGGTCAAGAAGTTAAAGCAATTTATGGGAACCTCAAGTCCTGTCATGATTTTTGAAGTAGATGTCATGCTTTTGATATGCTCCTGTTCTGAATAATGCATGTACATTGAGGAACATAAGTATTTGAACACCATGCAATTTTGCAAGTTCTCCCACTTAGAAATTATGGAGGGGTCTGAAATTCACATTGTATGTGCATTTCCACTGTGACAGACAGCGTTTTGAAAAAACATTCAGGAAATCACAGTCTGATTTTTAAAGAATTTATTTGTATTTTATTGCCGCATATAAGTATTTAAACACCTGGCAATGAGCAAGAATTCTGGCTCTCAAAGACCTGTTACCCTGCCTTTAAAAAGTCCACCTCTACTCCACTTATTAATCTAAATTAGTAGCACCTGTCTGAGATCGTTAAAGACACCTGTCCCCGGCTCAAGTCATCACATGTCAAGGCCATCTGAAGTTTGCCAGTGACCATCTAGATGATCCAGAGGAGGCATGGGAGAAAGTCATGTGGTCAGATGAGACCAAAACAGAACTTTTTGGTCTAAACTTCACTCGCCGTGTTTGGAAGAGAAAGAAGTGTGAGTTGCATCCCAAGAACACCGTCCCTACTGTGAAGCATGGGGGTGGAAACATCATGCTTTGGGGGTGCTTTTCTGCAAAGGGGACAGGATGACTGCACTGTATTAAGGAGAGGATTAATTGGGCCATTTATTGTGAGATTTTGAGCAACAACCTCCTTCCCTCAGTCAGAGCATTGAAGATGGGTCGTAGCTGGGTCTTACAACATGACAATGACACGAAGCACACAGCCAGGATAACCAAGGAGTGGCTCCATAAGAAGCGTATCAAGGTTCTGGAGTGGCCTAGCAGGTCTCCAGACCTTAATACAATAGAAAATCTTTGGAGGGAGCTGAAACTCTGTGTTGCTTAGCGACAGCTCTGAAACCCGACAGATCTAGAGAAGATCTGTGTGGAGAAGTGGGCCAGAATCTCTGTTGCAGTGTGTGGAAACCTGGTCAAGAACTACAGGAAACATTTGACCTCTGTAATTGCAAACAAAGGCTTCTGTACCAAATATTAACATTGATTTTCTCAGGTGTTCAATTACGTATGTATAGCAATAAAATACAAATAAATTCTTTATAAATCATAAAAATGTGATTTCTTGAATTTTTCTTACAATGCTGTCTCTCAGTGGTAATGCACCTACAATGTGAATTTCAGACCCCTCCAAAATTTCTAAGTTTGAGAACTTGCAAAATTGCAGGGTGTTCAAATACTTATGTTCCTCACTGTACATGGGGATGAAGTGTGTGGAAATAACAATGTTCTGCTGATACAGAATCTGCTTATTCAGAGAGGGGTACAGAGCAGAGTTCACAACTCCGACAGTCGGTGTCAAGCATGCCAGGTGAGTAACTCCTCTTAAATGCTGAGACCACAGCATTTGGTGAGATAAAGTAATATTGTTATTGTTATGTGACAGCCTACTTGTTCTGGCAATCAAATAGTGTCAAATGCTTAGTAACCCTATTCCAGGGTGTTATTACGCTACAACATTGTGTCCTTCTACAGAATTAGAGGTTTTCAAATCAGGACTTTTTGTCTTGGATATGGAGACTATTCATTTGAGATACAGTTTTTTACTTCTATAAAAGTTAATAAAAGCAAAGCAATGTTGATCCTTAAAAACTCAGTTCTTGAAAGCACAGCCAAGTCATCATACATTTTATCTGTATCACATGGCGTCTGTTTTACTCGACAGTGATGGATATGTTCAGTTTCTGCGGTTTCTAAAAATTATCTGACCTAACTCACACAGTAACTGTATGAGTTAAGTCAGATAATTTTCCTTACAAAAAAAACCCACACGTTTTAACATGAGCAAAATCACATGTGATCACATGTGAGAAATCTATGACCCATGTGTAATTGACAAGTGAAAACATGTCAAAAAACGAGATGTGTGAAAAACATGAGACAAACTGTGTTTTGCATACATTTCCCATGCGGAACATTTTCATGGTAATAAACTGTGAAAACCATGGATAAGGTGACCATATTTTGATTTCCAAAAACAGAGGACACTTGGAAACTTTCAGGAGTGTCTCAGAACTTCATTTTAAAATGTTTAAAGCGACCATTCTCCATGTGGTTAGAATGAACAGTTAAATAAACTTCAGGAGTCTTCAGTAATACTACTGTATGTCCTGTTGAGGCAATGTTTTATTCTGACCAGGTTGCTGAACAGCTAGGCTAACATTAGCTCGTTAATGCTCCTTTTTGATATGACTCATTCAGAGTTCAGCTTGTAACCTATTTTAGCACCGTTCCATTTAATAGTGTGCAAACAAAAACATCCAGTGGAAGTTGTGCTCATGCTTGAGGTTGCAGTATTTCATGAATCATTTTTTCAGTAACATTTATCTTAGTAGCAGCTGGAGGATGCTTAGATGGTCATGGAAAACACACTCAACAAAATACGGCGTACGGACAGCTCACATCAAAATACATTTCTTTTAAACTAGGCCAAATAACATCAAATCCCAAAGTGCCATCGCAGGTATAAGGAGATTAGCTTAGTCATGGGCTCTATTATTGGTAATATGAAAATCCCTTGTTTTCTTAGAGTTGAACACAGAGCAAGCTTATGCTACAGCACTGACCTGAGAATAATGTAATCTAATCTCATGTTACGCTATGCAGATGCTCTGCAGCAGAACGTTCAATAAGATGTCACATCAAGTGGGGATTGCTTGGATCCACTGTGGTGGGGGTGGTTGTTTATATAAATATATTTAATCTATATTGGGCTGACAGTCCAAGCTGCAAAAAAGCAAAGCACTAAGTGACCAAATGTACTTTAAAGCTATTTTATGCATTGAAATTATAAAATGAAGAATTAGAGGAGGTTTCTCACTGCCTTTTTCAGCACCCCAAAGAACTAATATTACTTTAGCGAAACCTGAGTCCTGATGAGGATATAATCCAAACAATGTTCGCAAAGCAATCTTCGAAGCTTTAGAGACTAACCTGGGTGGCATAGGTGCACAGAGAACCGAACAACAGTTGATAAAGATGTTCTTATGACTGTATGGGTTGGTTACACCTTCTCCACTTTTCCCTGACCAGGAGCCTTTGATCTAAGAAAAAAAACATGGTTACACACCAGACAGTTTTTCTAAGCAAGTATTATAATGTTTGCCATTAGATAATAAAGACCCCCAAACTTTAACATCCCACTTATGTGTCTATGAGCTTTGGCATCTCGGCTGCCAAAAATATATAAGGGACAGAACATAGGAAGGAAAGACACAAAGGAGGACATAAGAGAGGGATAAAAGAAACAAGGACTAAAGGAAGGGCAGTATGACACAAGGAAGGAACAAAGTACTTAAGGAAGATAAAATAGATTATTAAGGAAGAAATGAAAGACATAATGAATGACAAGAAAAAAGGAGGGAAAGAAAGAAGGTAGAAATAAATATTTAGACAATGGGATATGGAAAAACGTCTGTATATACAAAGATTTTTTTGCATAGCCTTACTTTCTTTTGCCTATTTATCCAAACCTGGAAAACACTGAAATCAAATGCCATACTTCTCCAGACTGCGTAGCAACCCTAGTCTTACATTGTATTGCCTCCGCCAAGGAAGGTTGGCGGAGGTCTACGCTCTCCGAGTACTTTTCTAGTTATATGTTTTACTTGCATTTGCTTTAATCTAACTTTCATCTCACCACATTGAGCAATAGCATAAACAGCTACAGTATGTTTTATGTTATTACCTTAAAGAGCAGCTCATCCCCCCTACCAGAGTCTTACTTCGCCCACATTTCCTGTTTGAAAAATGCGCCAAAAGGAGGTGTTGCCTGGCGGACCAGCGAACGTGCGGGTGGGAAAGGGATGGTCGTGGTCTGGGCTTTGATTGACATCTGGACACCGGCGCTGTTGCAGTGGCACAGACACGGACGACAAGAAAGATGGAGGGCAACGCAAGCTCCTTTGCCTCAGAGCGATAGTTTGAAGTGGAGGATTTCTCTCCACCTCCTTCACCAGAGGAAAGAGACGAAAGGGAGAGAGGTTCTGTGGAGGAGGCGTGGGTTGAGACTCGGCTTGTTTTATACTGCACAGCGGCAGGGTCGCTGACGTCAGTTCTTAACGCAGAGCGAATAGCAAAGCCCAATTCAAATTCAAGTGCAGTTTATAGTTTTAACCTGAAGAGGGGTTTTAGGCAGAAGACCGATATTCTTAGTAAGATGCACTAAAATACCAAAATAATGACCAGACATGTTGACAGCACTATTAGGCACTCATTTATACAGTTTATCAGCAAAAAAAGCTTATTTGGGGGTGAGTTGCTCTTTAACAAAGGACAGTACTTACATCTTCATTGGTGGTCAGATTGGAAGCAACAAGGTAGGTATGGAAGCCCGAGAGGCCCAAAATGGACCAGACTGAGAAGAAGCATATAGCCAACTCCACTGCAGTAAACTAGTGGGTCAAGGAAAGCTTCACGGGAGGATTAAAAGATTCCACTGTGGGGGTAGATGGTGTATTACAACACAACGGCAAAAGGGTTTCTCTTTAGAAAAAAGAACACATAATACATGCATTACAAAGGCTATAACTGATTTGCCCATTGAAACTGGCCATGATTTTATTTGTCAATTGCTTTTTGAGCCGATTTACACTCTGTCGGAATCTGAGTCCCTCAGCATGAAACACATCTCTAAGTGGCAGGGAAAATGCAACCTTAAATACATTTGGCATGAAAGGATATCTGCCAGGACTCTCCTGGAGGGCAAACATCAGGCCTTTACCTCCCTGGGCCCCTAAAAAAACAGTACAAACTATTAGGTTAACTACATAAGGCTTCATTGCGTGACAGCATTACCTTAAAGAGTAAATAGATTTATGAATATGTTAAGACACCAGTTATATGGTTTTCTTTGTTGTGTCCATACCAAATGCCAGACCCTGACATTCCTTTCTGAAGGAACAGCCCACTTTCCATAATAGAAAATAGGCTTTTCTAGAAGCCTCTTCCAGCCTTCATGCTTTTTCTGACACCCTACTGATACTGCTTGGCGCTAACTTCCAAGTCTTCTCTACTCAACAGCACCATCCACACCTAAATACTGTTTTCAGCATGACCTGTTAGCATCTAGGTACAATGCCTTCCCCATTCAGAATAGGATCAGGGGTCTCATTTATAAAGCTTGCTAAGGAACAAAACAGGGTCTGAGAATTGGTGAGTCACTTACTACGCTAACTTAGTGAGAGAAAAAAACGTGACTGAAAAAGGAACGCAATTTTTAAGCAAACTCTGACCGTTGCTTATGCACATTATGGACATGGGGAAACTGGCAGCGCAGCCAATAAGATGCCAAAATTGTCAATTTAAGCCACAATTTCAGACTTGTAGACCCTCGCGAGCACACAAACACACAACCAAAAGTCAACCCCCATCCCCGCAGTCCTATTAGAGCTATGTGCTGAACTGGGCCCGGTGTTAGTCGGAACCCGTCGGAACAGTACATCCCGGGCCCCCTGCAGCTGTTGACCACTCTTGGGTTTCCCCTCGTGGCAAACAAATTCTGGTTGTGGCATGCCATCATCTTCTTTGCCTCCACCTTCTTTTTTATGTCCGCCACACCGCGGTGCCACTCGTAGGTCTTCTGTTTATTTGTAACCCCTAGGGATGTAAGAAAATATCGGCACACCGAAATATCGCGATATTTTATGTCCCAATATTCAAAAATATAAATTCATATTTTTTATTTTTAGGATTTGAACGGAACCATTATGGATGACAGTCATTTTTGTAGTAAATATAAAAGTAAGACTGGTAGTTGGTGGTTGTTTTCACCTTCTTTGTTCCAGTGGATCAACTAGATGTAGTAATAAAACTGGATGTGATAAAGTATCAAAGGGGTTGGAATTTTTAGAATGCTGTGACAGCTTATTCTACACTTAAATTCAGTTTTATAAATCAAAATATATCGTCTTGCTCACGATATATATCGTGATACATCGTATCGTCTCATCTGTATCGTGATATATATCGGATCTGCAGATTTTTACCAATACACATCCCTAGTAACCCCCAAATAAAACTTTTGCGCAGATAATACTTTTTAAAAGTAGACTTAAAAAGCACATTTTCTGTCAGGCGCTAAAAGGTGCTAAAACGTGCAACGTTCTGTTGTCTTTTTTTTTTTTTTTTTTTACTGTGAAACACTTTGGTCACCTTTTGGCTAAGTAAAGCGCTAAATAGATCAACATGCCTTCACCTCACCCACAAGCACCTTGATTTCTGCCTCAGTGGAATTGGGTTTTCTCAACCTCTCAGTTGCCATGGTTACAGTGACATGCCACAGATTAGCTGGCTAATGTATATGCAACATATTCATTAGGTACTTTGCACTGAACGTTTATGGCAGAATGTGGGCGTGTAGGAGGCGGGACATGAGCCAAAATCACCTGTGCACATTTCTAGGGAAGTTGGAATTGTGTGCGTACTCAGGGTTTTATAAATCGGAATAATTCCTTGCACAAGTAAACTTTTTTTGCTGAGCTTAAGTAGAGTTTTAGCAAGGATTCTGCACAAAGTTTTATAAATGAGGCCCCTGGTATTTAGTTTCCGATTGGCCAATGACTGATTAGGGTGATCGAGAATAAAACCAGCTGATTTTGGTCAGCATTTGTTTTCTTAAAGCACCTATAATTTAAATAATGTTGTACAATCAGTCTCCTGACGGACAAATTAAAGAGGGAACCGTGAGTAAATCATGCACAGATAAAACAATCAGCAAAAAATAAGAGTACAACAGAAAATCTGTTTCTACAGGTTCTGCCTGAGCCAGCATTAAGGCAGGATTCACATGTTCCCCTTTTTAGGCAACAATGTTTTTACTACACAACGTAGTGTTAGAAAGTGAATTGTGCTATGTGGTGGAAATGTGAGCGTAGAGAGTACCCTATTTAGGTGGTGTACATGAGATTACAGACGGCATTCCGACCCACAGGAAGGCTAAAGCAAAGTCACCTACTCAAAGCAAGATGTGTCGTCACACACCCAAAGATGAACGCCGTCAGGAAGGAGAGGGACACGATGAAGGTGTAGAAGAAACGGTAGTTGCGTTTCCCGACACAGTTCCCCACCCAGGGGCAGTGATGGTCGAACCGCTCTGCAAGATAAAGAAGTTACATTAGAAAGTAGAAGAACGGCCAGCATCAATCTTCCAGAACATACTCTTTAATAATGGAACGTATGGAACTGTGTTCACTCTAACATTGTGATTCCCCTTTCATTATTGATGACTGCTAAATGTCACAGAGGGTGAGTCTATCCACAGCTCACCCACACAGTTGTCACACAGGCTGCAGTGGGATGTGCGGGGAGGCCGGAACATCTTGCAGGTGAAGCAGTACTTGAGCTTGATCACCTGCTGGTTGATGAGGACCTCCTTGGTGCGCGGCGGAGGCCGATAGCTGGTGTTTCCCGTGTCATCTACAGAGAGAGGCATTGGAATGTGCATTGCTTTTTTTTTTTTTACGTAATTGCCAGTGAAGACACAACACACCTCAGATGCTCCTACACAGCTGAACAGATCTCCTCCTGGGGATCCACCAATAAGTACGCAATGGGTTAGAGTTCTTGCTCCTTGTCACCTAATGTTCATTTTCCACTAGCACCTGGCAACGTGGCTCGACTCAGCTCAATTCTACTCTACACATTGACAAACAGGTGGTTTTCCATTGCAATTGAGCAACAGGTCTAGTGGGTGGGGTCGCCAGATAGTTGGGCAGCCCCAGAATCAGAAAAGTAGCACAAAGTCATCTGTACGCAACATAAACACCACACCACAGTGGAGGACATGGAAACTACTGCTGCGTTCCATTTACCTCGGAAGTCAGAACCCAGAGCTGGGTTTGACATCACAACTAAGTTAACACCGTTCCAGTTAATGTTGTCGGATATGTTGGGATTCCAATATGTTTGCCAGGTTGCCATTGTTGATAGTACCTCTTGTTTTAAACTGTACTGTCCATATGCAAACTCCACTTTTATTTTGTTCAGTTTAAAGTTGTAGGCTCTACATGTAACATTGATTTTAGACGCACTCTTACTAGTGTGTCTTGTAAAATAAACACGTTTCTACCACAGATTACTGTTTTTGACACAATCAGCGGCCATATTGAAAGTCAAAGTTGGATCAAGAAAAGATCTATGACTTTCCGAGTGAGAAGTTTGGCTTCGGGAAGTGTTCCAGTTGACTTTTCCTACTTGGAAGTCGAGATTTTCGAATTCCAACTACAAAGGGAATGCACCATTAGCTGAACTCCTGCTCAGTCTGTGGATTTCCGTCAGACTTATGGTGCATTCACACAGAACGCATTTGAGGTAAATGCAGAAGCTGGCTGTCTGCGTCGCGTCAGAAGCAGATTTGCATTGAATGAGGCATTTGAGGCGAGTTATTTTATGTGGTGCATTTTGTGCATTCGCGCGTCACGACCGTTTTTGCGTCTGCCGCTGAAGTTGAAAAATCTGAACTTCGGCAACAATTCGCGCTGCGTCAACCATTCAGGAGCCTGGTGACATGGTGTTATGTGATATTGTGACCCAGGTTCACGGGATTGGGTCCGGCAAAATTCATTCATTCAACATGGAGGAAATACACATAACGGCCCTGGCTAATCACCCCGAGCTATACGACACCATTTGCTTTCTCTACAGAGACAAGAATGAAAAGGAGCTCGCTTGGAGGAATATAAGTGAGGAGACACGGCAACCTGGGTTCATTTCACTTTTGAATGTCTTCACGTTACTGACCCTGTGAACATGCGCAGGGTACTCTCCACAGTAAATAGAGAATGGAGACTCTCTCTTCCAACGCTAGATCGACAGCTGCCATCTTGCAAAAACACCGTCTGGCACTAGCTCCTCCCACAAGTTGGTATATTTTGGTAATGGTATATTTTGACGAGCGTCTAATTGGCTTTGGACGCGGGTCGAGCTGCGAATGTTGAAGCATCCAACTTTGGCGTGTTGTGCGTTTTTGAAGCTTTGGTGTAAACGCACAGTTAATCGCTGCTGTGATTTTCTACAAATGGCAGGTCAGATTATTGTAAGGGCGTTGCTCTTGTGACACAACTAATGACTCCACCCCCTAGCCAATCAGTGCGTTTTCAACTCGGCACACTTGGAACCCCAGCGAAGTATAAATCTAAAAAGGGGTTTGCTGCCACCCTTATAACCGCGTAGAGCCGAGTCGAGCCGTGCTGAGTGGGTGCTAATGAAAAAAGGCCATAAAAGCATCTGGTGTGTTTGGCTGGAACTAAGCAGTAATATAATAATTTGGCCGTTTTTTGATTTTTTTTCGCTCTCGTTTTCTGTCACAAGACCTATTTTAATTGCTGTATTGTAGTTTTTTTGAATATTTTTTTAAAGGTTTGTATGGACTAAAGAATACTTGAACAAGCTAGAGTCATAAATATTAATTTTCATCTGCCTTGTTGGACCTCAACTTCTGGCCCAAATACTGACTGAAGGTGACCCATTCTTTTCTCATTATTGCTTGGAGTTGATTAAAATCTGTTGATTTCTGTTTATCCAGTCTTTGGAGAACTGGTCAAAGGTCCAGGAGGTCATCCAGAGGTCAAAGGTCTCTGGATCAACTGTGCTATATTACCCATCCATCATTAAGTCTGAATTACAGTCTCTTTGTATTGTATTGAATTAATTTGAAAAGTATGTTTATAGACACCATGTGCACTTTAATTCAGCCCAACCTATTTATTTAGTAACATATGTACAGTAGGAGTCAACTAGAGGAACTTTACAAGTCAAACACGGGGAAATTATGTCCAGCTTTATTTTAAAAGAACCTTGAACTTTTCATGTTCTGTCACAACACAACCCTTAAGATCAGTGTATTTAATGTGATATACTAATGCAAAGCAGTCCATAATTGTGAAGTAGAAGGTTGGTTTGCAACAATTTTTAGAAATAAAAATCTAAAAACCTTGGTCTGCATTTGTACATTATTTCAAAAACATATAAAAATAAATAAAACCAACTGTCTTCAGAAGTCTCTATTAATATTATTATACTAGTATTATAAAGCCATCGTCCAAAAATGATGAAGACCAACAGAAAGTAGTGCAAAGTTGTGAAGTGGAAGAAAAATGCTGCGGGGTTTTCAATTTGTCTGACAAATAAAAATCTAAAAACCTTGGTCTGCATTTGTACATTATTTCAAAAACATATAAAAATAAATAAAACCAACTGTCTTCAGAAGTCTCTATTATTATTATACTAGTATTAATAAATAAAGCCATCGTCCAAAAATGATGAATACCAACAGAGAGTAGTGCAAAGGTTTGAAGTGGAAGGAAAATGCTGCGGGGTTTTCAATTTGTCTTACAAATAAAAATCTGAAAAGCACAATGTGCCTTTACTGCAGTTACAGCTGCAAGCCAGTTGGGGGTAGGTTTCTACTATCTTGGCACATCTAAGGCGTTTTCAAAGGGCACACCCTGGCAGCATAATAGGGTAATATTGCGGCACGGTGTGTCTTTTGAATGCGTCGTGGCGTTGGGGGACTATTACAGCATTTGTGCAAGCATGCTTGATACAAATATTACCCCAATATTGCCGCATCGCTGGACTTATGAAGATCACGTCTTGGCACAACACAGGGTAATGTCATGATGATGTGTGGAATGTGCACTGAGCCCCGGCTGGAAACAGTATTTATAATTCAAGTAAACAAGGAAAGTTCATTAAGCATTTGTGAACTGTATTAGCTGAAATGGCAAACTGGAGTGATGCAGAGGTCCAGGAACTTCTGGCCTTTAGAGCTGAAGTCCATATCACCAGACAGTTCAAGGGGACAGTGAAAGACAGTCATCTGTTGGAGCGGTTCGCAAAAAGACTTAAGGAGCGGGGGCTTCAATCGGGATAAAAAACAAGTTGCGTGCAAACTATTTTGTCTGTTTACTATGGAATCTTCCGCCCCCACGGTTTTTTACTCAACACTGCGCGTCGACAGCATGGCCACCCCCACAACCCCTTTATCCCCCCATCGCTTAATCTTTTGTGAAAAACACCGGATCACAGCACAAGGCTGACCCCTTATGCACACAGCATCAGTTAATACAGCTAGAAACTACTGACCAGGCCCGAAACCTAGGTGTAGTAATGAATTCAGACCTGAACCTCCAGGGTCACATAAAGGCAATAACAAGGTCAGCCTTCTATCACCTGAAGAACCTTTCTAGGATTAAAAGACTGATGTCACTACAGGACCTTGAAAAAAACTCCTCCATGCTTTTATCTTTAGTCGGAGTGCAACAGCGTCCTCAAGTCAATCAGACAGCTGCAGCATCCAGAACGCTGCTGCTCGTGTTCCTCACTAGAACCAGGAAACTGGAGCACATCACCCCAGTTCTACAGTCCTTACACTGGCTCCCTGTAGCTCAGAGAACAGACTTCTAAATACGTTTACTAGTTTATAAATCATTGAATGGCTTAGCAAAGTATCTTGTAGATCTACTGTTACTATACCAACCCCCCCAGACCACTCAGGTCCTCTAATTCCAGTCTACTCAACATCCCTAGAATTAGAACCAAACATGGAGAAGCAGCTTTCAGTTTCTATGCTCCTCTAATCTGAAACAAACTTCCAGAAAACTGCAAAGCTGCTGAAACACATAGTTCTTTTAAATCGCAACTAAAAACGTATCTGTTTAGAGCTGCCTTTTATTAATTTCATGTATCATATGTTTTGAGTGTGCTTCTTGCTTTATTGCCGTTTTTACTTTTTATGCTTTGTCTGTGTTGTACAGCTATTGTTGTACTGTTTACCCCTTAATCATGTAAATCACCTTGAATTACTTTGTTGTTGAAAGTGTGCTATACAAATATAATTGCCTTGCCTTATGAATGACCAAAAGGCTCACTGGTGGTGGCACTGATGATGGCATTTTCTTTTAAAACAGTCTCTAGAGACAAACATTCAGCCCATTCCTCTTTGCATCTGTGAACAACAAATTTCAACTCTTGCCACATATTCTTAATATATTTCAGCTCTGTACTTTGGTACATTCTAATACATGAATAGGATGTGATCTATTATATTTTACCTCTGGATGGATGTTCAGGCTGGCCGTCCTGCTAGAACGTCAACCTTCATCTAGCCTCAAGTTGTTAGCAGCCTCAAATAGGTTTTCTCTTAGGATTGCCCTGTAGTTAGGTCCATCTATTGTTCCAGAGATTTTTGCTGCGTTCCCTACATGGATTGCGGCAAACTGCAAACATGACTTCTCACATACTTTCTGATTAATTCGTCTGCTGTGTTCCTTGGTCTTCATGGTGCTTTTTGTTCACTAATCAACATCTGGGACCATGACAGAACAGCTGAACTTAAACAGAGGTAAAATTACTGATATCTGGGATGTATTAAGTTACTGAAACTGGATTTCATTTGGAGGCATCAGAGTAAACGGGACAGAACACAAATGTATGTGAGTCTTGTCAGATTTTTTTTTTTTAAATAACATAAAATCTTTCATAAAACACATTGAAGCTTGTGGTTTCAAAGTGATGAAATGTTCAAGTTCAAGGGGTTTGATTACTTTTGCAAAATACTGTATGTAACTGGACTTTTTTTTAGGGATGCACGATATATCGGCATCAACATTGGCATCGGCCGATGTTAGCCATTTTTTAAGATATAGGTATTGGTCTGATGGGTGAAACTGGGCCGATATTAACTACTGATGTTTATTTCCATCTTGTTGCCGTTTTTGTTTCAGGAGGGGGATAGAAGGGGGGTTAGCAAGCCCGGACTTTAGCAGGGCTTGCCAGGTCCCCGGCGCTGTGGGGAAGTATTTCTGTTTTATTTATAATCCGAGTCTCAACAGTGTTTTATTTTGAAAAATGACCAGATTCTCTCCGTTACTTCCGGCTATAACTCATGCTTGCCTTGGTCAGGTCCCGTGATACATCACCACTAAAAACAAACCCACAAGCAACCAGAATGATAAAAAAAAAAGGTCTCTGTAAAGTTTCTTTGCGAAAAGGAGAGGTTCAGTAAAGAGAGACCAAGAGCCTATGACTTCCAAGAAAAAGAAATCTACATTTAACAGACAATACCAGAACTCCTACATAAAATATGGATTTGACATGACCCGCAATTTCCACTCACCAAACCCCACCTCTTATGCAGCAACCGGGGCTTTCTAATGAGGGGATGAAGCTTTTAGCACTGAAAAAGACGGGACCTACTCGTTACCGAGAACAATCTATAGGGCTACCACTGATCCAACGTTGTGGTGAGTTCTATTTTTCACGCACTTTATATTTGTTTTTGTGGTAAATCTTATTTTAAAGACATGTTAAAAGGTTACCATTGAGACCAAAGAACATTAGGGAGCAGAGAGGATATTACTCATGTTATGATATTGCCGCGATGATATGGAAACGCTAAGAAAGTTACAAACACACATTTGATTTACATTTAATATCATATTTAAAATAACTCTGTTTTTATCCCGGGCATATCTTTAAATTTTGTCGCATTTATTTGCCGGTCCGTGTTAATATTGTCTGATATATGCTACAGGAAATCCTTCCTGCCCACAGCAATCATCATCTACAACAACTCCTTAAAGAATTAATTATATGAGCTATACCAACACTTAATTTCCATCTGGGATCAATAAAGTATTTTTGAATTGAATTTTTTGAATATTAAAAAGGTGTATGGTGAAAAAAAGGTTGGGGACCATTGTTTTAAATGACACTAATCAAAATGCAGCAACTAGAAATGAAGCAAGGTCACTTGACTAAAAAATGGACAAGCTTGAAACGGCCTTTATGTGCACATTTTGGCATTGTATTCTCCAGTGTTTTAAAAAAGCAAGCATTGCCTTGCAGGCTGTGGAATTGGACCTGTGCAAAGCTGTGGGTATTGTGGGATCCTTGCTGGACCACATTAGAGGTCTGGCAGATCAGTTTGACAGGTTTGAGTCTGAAGCTGAGGGGTTGTCTCCAACAATTTCACTGGTACACAGACGTAGCACTGAACGACCAATATATCCAAAAGCATTTTTTAGAGAAAGCACAGCCTCAGAGGATGAATTATCATCTCGACAATATTTCTCCACTAGGTTTTTGTTGGTTGTTGATAAACTAATTTCTGAAATGGATTCCAGGTACGCTGCATATGATAATCTCAACAACACCTTGGGCTTCCTGAACAACTTTTCTGATGTTACTGTACCAAAGAAATAGCCTTTCATCTCCAAATGAAATATTCAGCTGATGTGTAGATGGACTTTGTGGAAGAGTTTGTCCAGTTCAAAGATTTTATTCATGGTAAAGGCATCACATCTGCTCCACTGTTTTTACAGTTAATTAGAGAAAACAACCTACAGGACATCTTCCCAAATGTGGACATTGCATTCAGACTTTACCTGACATCTCTTGTCACAAATGCAAGTGGTGAGCGATTATTCTCTAAGCTTAAAATAATAAAAAACAGACTCAGATCCACAAAGGGAAAGGAAAGGCTGAAACATTTGACTCTTATTTCTCTTGAGAGCATTCTAGTGCAATCTTTAAATGTATTTACCCACCCACTACTTCCCCCTCATCCCTCAACTCCAACTCAGTAAACAAGCTGGTAGATCATTTACTCACTGAAATCTCAGACATCATTGATTCCATTGCTCCAGCTAAAGTGAAAGTAGTCTCGGGTAGAAAGAAGTCTCCATGGACAAGTGATCCACTGGTACGTAGTGAAAAAAAGAGAGTTTCAACGGCCGAGAGAAAATTGAAAAAAAATTAGACTCCAGGTTCACTGTGAGATCTACAAACAGAGACTGAACAGATATGTGGTGTTAAATTGTTATGCAATTAGGAATTAAGTGTATATTCTCTGTTTAGTGAATGCATCTAGGGTAAAATGAAAAGGTTATTGCTCCAACTTAATGTTATGAGAAAGATATATGTGTCTGGTCACCAGAGAGACAGACACCAGGGCAGTAAGATAACAGTCTGGCCTTCGGATGAGCTGCTTTATGCGTTGCTATGACTCGCATGAAGCGGTTACTCTGGAGGCGGGGCGTGAAGGTTGGAGAAGACATCTACAGAGATAAACAATGATTGCTGAATACTATTTAAGCGGTTAGTTAGAAAGGTTGGTTAGGGTGATGCACGAGTAACTCTGTCCCCTCCATGGTCTGGCCAGACATGTTTGAATTAAATACTTAAACGCCTTCTGGGATTCAAGTCTTCTTTATTATGGAAAACCTGAGACACTTAATTTGCCATAACAGATATAAGTTAACTTTGAAAGATGCTAGGGAATCTTTCTTCTCTGAAATCATTACCAGAAACATTTAATAATGCACGGACTCCGTTCGCAACAATGGAAAGACTAACTAATCCTCCAGTGACAGTAACCCCTGAACTAAGTTCTACCAGGGCCTGCAATGAATTTGCAGCTTTTACACTGAAAAGATTCTAACAATTAGACGGTCGGTCTGTACCGCAACACCGAGCTGACTACCAATGTTATACCCAGCTAACACTAAGGTAGAAAAAATGTCAGAATTCCATGAATTAAACCAAAAAAACCTAGAAGAAATCATTGACCAATTAAGCTCCTCCTCCTGCTGTCTTGATATCCTACCCACATCTTTCCTTAAGAAAGTTTTCCCTGTCATTATGTCTGATCTGATTATAATAGTGAATCATCCCTCCTGTCAGGTGTCTTTCCCCAGGCCTAAAAAACAGCAGTTATTAACCCACTGCTAAAAACGAATAATCTGGACAACATGCTAATGCAGAACTACAGACCGATCTCTAATCTTCCATTCATCAGTAAGATAATTGAAATGCTGTTTCAGCAGTTAAATAGCTTCATAACAATGACCAACCGCTTTGATGTTTTTCAGTCTGGTTTCCGCGCTCACCACAGCACCGAGACTGCCCTCGTCAAAGTTTTCACTGACATCCGCATAAATACAGACTGTGGAAGAATCACAGTGCTGGTTCTGTTGGACCTCAGTGCAGCATTTGACTCTGTTGATCATGATATTTTATTGGAACGACTGGAGAGCTGGGTCGAACTCTCTAGTACAGTACTTGGCTGGTTTGAGTCTTATCTAAAGAACAGGAACTTCTTTGTTTCAATAGGAAACTTTTCATCAGAACGAACAGAAATCACATGTGGGGGGCCTCAGGGCTCCATCCTGGGGCCCCTCTTATTTAATATCTACATGCTCCCACTAGCCCGGATTATAACAACCAATAAGATTAACTACCATAACTATGCAGATGATACTCAGCTCTACATTACAATGTCATCAGGTGACTTTGAACACATCCAAACACTAAGTGAAAGCATTGAGCAAATCAATGGATGGATGTGCCATAACGTTCTCCAGCTGAACAGAAACAAAACGGAAGTAATTATTTTTGGACCTAAAAAGGAAAGATCAATAGTCAGCACACAGCTTCAGTTAATACAGCTAGAAACTACCGATCTGGGGTCTCGTTTATAAAGTTTGCTTACGCACAAAACGGGGTGTGAAAACTACGTAAGCAACTTTTTACGCCAAGTTTAGGATTTACAGAAAGAAACGTGGCGGAAAAATGTGCGCAACTTTAAGCACACTAAGGATCTTGCTTACGCACTTTTTGGACACAGAGGACACTGACAGCGCAGCAGCAGGAGAGATGGCAAACATGTGAATTTAAGCCACAATTTCAAACTTGTAGAGCTTTGCGCACACAGACACACAACCAGCAGTCACCCCCCCCCCCCCATCCCGTCTCTGAACTGAGAATAAAAATGAGAATCTGGATGAAAATATGTTGCACATAAGAATCATATCACAGTATGTTCATATGTATTTATGGTTTCAGATCATATAGAAATTTCACTTATTGGTGGATTAATTGTGTGTAGTAGGAATACTGCAGCGTCCCCTGCATAATGATGCACAATGGATGCTGGCGCTCATTAAAGATCACACCACTGGAAGCATCAGGATGTGGGACTTGATGTAGATTCCTTAAAGCAGTCCTATTAGATCTATGTGTTGAACTGGACCCGGTGTTGGATCTACTGACCCGCTGGAACCGTCCATCCCGTCGCCCGCTCTTCTTATTTATGTCAGGAACGCTGCTGCATCAATGCTGCGTCACTCGCAGCTCTTCTGTTTGTTTGTGACCTTAAATCAATATTTTGCAAGGATCATACTTTTTAAAAGTAGACTTAAAACGCACATTTTCTGTCAGGCTTTAAATATCTAGTGTTATTTGGTTTAATAAATCCCAGTCTTATTGTTGCTACAAGAAGTAATCATATAGGCCTAATTGAAACTTTATTGTTCTTATCTTTTTTTATTGCTAATGCTGCTTTTATTATTAAATTTTTAAATCTTTTTACTCTCGTCTTGTCACACATTTTCTTTTTGCAACTGTATTTTTGTCTTTCAATGTGAAGCACTTTGGCTGCCTTCGGCTGAGTAAAGCGCTGATTGAGGGATTGCTTGAAATAAAACTGTTTTCCGTGCCTCTACGAGCCTGCAGCTGTCTCTCCGGAATTACTTTCTCCGCCTCTCGGTTGCCACGGTTACCCGTGAAACGCCCCATATTAGCTGGCTTAAGTCGATGTGGAATATTCACTAGACACTTTGCATGGACCTTTTATGGGAGAAAGTGGGTGTGTAGGAGGCGGGATTTGATCCAAAAACACCTGCGCACATTTCTAGGGAGAGAGTGGGATTTATAAAACTAAGTGCGTGCAGCTGTGCGTACTCCAAGTTTGATACGACTAGTAAGTTTCTGATCTAAGTGAAAAAAAGTTGCTGACCTTAAGTACGGTTTTAGTAATGATTCTACGCAAAGTTTTATAAATGAGACCCCAGGCCTGAAATCTAGGTATAGTAATGGACTCAGATCTGAACCTCCAGGTCACATAAAGGCAATAACAAGGTCAGCCTTCTATCACCTGAAGAACATTTCTAGGATTAAAGGACTGATGACTTACAGGACCTCGAAAAACTCCTCCATGCATTTATCTTTAGTCGGATTGATTACTGCAACAGCGTCCTCATAGGTCTGCCTAAAAAGTCAATCCAGAACACTGCTGCTCGTGTTCCTCACTAGAACCAGGAAAGAGACTTCAAAATACTTTTACTAGTTTATAAATCACTGAATAGCAGGGGAGCATGGTAGCGCAGCTGGTAGAGTGGCTCACATCATAGCTAGAAGGTCCTGGGTTCAATTACCGCCGGGGACGTTGTGGGTGTTGAGGGTGTGTTTGTTCCCCCGCATCATCGGCACCCACACCCTGGGTGGGGTTGGTGAAAGGGCTTTTCTGTGTGGAGTTTGCATGTTCTCCCAGTGTTTATGGGGTCAGATCAGTCTCATTAAGAATAACCTCATGCAGGGTTTTTCGCAAATTCACATGCTCATTCACAAATGCACACGCTCTGGTTCACAAATATAATTTCGAAGGAACACTCGTAATATAACTTCACAAATGCACACGATCTGTTTCACAAATATAATTTTGAGGGAAACTTCCAATATAAACTCACAGATCATACGAATCGCTAAATGTGCCTTTACGAACCACTTCTCATTCGCGAATCTCTCTGTATTTGTGAGAGAATTTTGTGTGGTGAATTTTGAGACTGTTGTAACGTTGCAGGTCAACAAACGACACCATTGGCTAATGAATATGTCAATCAAATTTACCATTCTGATTGACAGATTCATCAGCTAACCAATGTCTTCGTTTTCAGCCAATCGTATGGCTGCTTACATTTTCTCCTCACTAGCAGAGCTGTTATGTGCGCATGCGCCATGAAGTTCAACCGCGACACATGGCGAAATGTGGTACTTACTGTTTGAGACTGATGCATGTCGCTACTTATCGCCATGTGTCGTGGTTAAACTTCACTGCACATGCGCACATAACAGCTCTGCCAGTGCAGCGTCATAGAGAGAGAGTTACGACAGACTTTGAACTAGCCGACACGCCGTCACGTGGTTCATGGAGTCCTCAATAGTTCTAAACATCCCAGCGCTGTCAGTCAGTCTGAGCAGCTTCTGGAGGGACAGAACGCAAAATCGAATATTTCTCATTTCTCCTGGCGATTTTTGATCATTATTGACTAATAATGTGTACTGATTACTTTTTATTGAAAAGCCTATGCATTTTTATTTTATCAAAGCATTTCTAGAGGAACAGACATTCGTCACTGTTCTACATTTTAGAAGGAAACGAGAGTGCCAACACATTGTAGAATACATGTAGATCACCGATCATATTTATTGATAAATTAATGCACTACACTGCTCAATACAAGCATGTTTAATAACTTTATGTGCCACAAGAAACCCTAAATTGGAGTAATAATACCCAATTTAGAGCCTGTTTTCTGAATGCTAGCATGGTACTGTCATACCATGTCCTCCTATACACTTAAAACATGCCAGTGGTTCAGACCTCTGCTCCAGCTTACCTTTAGATCTCCATCTTTCCACAAAGCATGGGATATTACTGTTCCCAGGATTTACTCCTAAAACACCCTATATGTCTAGCAGATGACATTCAGTCTGTGTTCTCTCTGCCTGCTGTTGGATAGAAAATTAGCTGAATGTAAGGCTGATCTAAGTTACATGTTTTGAACCAGTTTAAAATAACTTGGAGGAAAATATGCGGCTGTCTAAGCGTTGACTGATGACCTGGGATTAATTTTTTCGGTAGAAGTCATCATTCTATAATTATTTCTTTTCTTATGAACTCATGCATCTATAACCCAGTTGATTGTGCTTTTAGCCTGACTACAGTAAAATAGTAATTCATTGATAATGTTAAAACCAGTATATGTAAAAAAATAAGTGTTAATTGTGGAGAAAACAATACGCAAACTTTTTATTAAATATTACGCAAAATGTAAAACAAGCTTTAATGAAGTATTTTTACTATCATTCTCACTGTCATTACATCTGTACAAATACACTTCATGGATCAAATTTGGGCAATGTGCTGAATGAAGGTAGATCCTTGGTAACATTAATAGCAGCTCCCTTTGATATCAACCACTGGTGACCTCCCTGAAAACAATAGAGAAACAGTTCATTAGTAAAATGTTTTGCTTTGAAGGGCTTAGTGGGTGAAAATTTCAAATTACAAATCAAGATGTTTAGGGTGTCACAAGACAAAAGTTTAAAGTGTAATTATACAAATAATTATATTTGGTTTTGTACAACATTTCATATGTATAAAATGTATATTTAAATAATACCTTTAAAGGTTTATTGCTTTACCATGACTGGGTGTGCTGCATTTGGATGCAGCAATCGGTCCAAGAAAGGGATCAGAACGTACGGCTTCCCTAAAGACACAGAAAGAAGAAGGAAATGGTTGGCTCAAGTCAGCAGGAAAAACCTCACCATCGCCAGAGGTCATAATAACAGAAAGCTGTGTGCAATAAGTTTAATCTGCACTGTCAGATATTTCCAATCAGGGCTCTACACGCCACCCTGTGATGGCACTTAAGCATAAGATGGAAGAGTACAACAAAGCCAACACATTCCTCCAAGACATAACACTCTTCTGTGGACTTAAGATTGGTCAAACAGGTAGCTGGAAACCAGTGCAAAAAGGAATTGTGATGGCAACATCTACAATTTTATCAATCTAAAAGACATGCTTGACCATGGACATATTCTGTACCATCTTACAGGATACAAACAAAATCATCAAATATTCCAACATCTGTGATGGATGCTCTAGTTCAATAAAGCAAAAATGATGACAGTCTGGAAGGAGAGCACCGTACCCTATTGACACTGAAGGAATTCAAACCAGGAGTGCTGTGTCGACCATCACATGGCGCCTTCGGTCTGGTCCAACAAGTGGAGGAGCTTTTCCTAACAAGGTCTGGTGCATCTCTCATGGAGCTCCCAAATACCATGGCCACTTTAGAGAGAAAAGAAGGTCTGTTAGAAAGCGTGCTCCCTGTATGTCATGATGTGCAACAAAACCCCAAAAACCAGCAGATTCACCAGGCTGAGACTACAAATGGCAGCAAAACAGATCTTCCATAAGAAAGAAAAAAAGTACGTTCAGCAACTCATCTGAAAACAGGAAGATGGACATGAATGCAACGCAGTGTTACCTGTAATAGTTTAATAAGACTTTTTAGTTACTCTTCAACAGTTGTTTATTTAGGCGGACATTCTAAATAATTCTTCAATTCTTGTGTGTTAAAAAAAAAGATTGTAATCGCTACTTAATCAAATGATTACAAATGATAATTTCATAAAACAAGTGCAAATGAACAGTTCTGCAGTAAATATCAACTTTATAAAGGTTATGGTGTTCAAGTACTTTTCTTTAAATGTCTTGATTCAGCTCTTATTATTTTGGAGAACACAAAACAAGAAAACAACCTATCTTGTTACTTTGGTGATCCTGTGTGCCATATGCTTCAGCAGTTTATTGCAGTCAGTTCTTATGAGGTTTAACGGAAAAATAAAGAAATAATTTATTCTCATCACAATCACATTTTTCTTTACTGATATCTCCATTTATGCTTCCATCTTTGATGCATCAAAGTCAGTTAAAGACTGTTGGTACAGCGACCAGCAACTCATTAGATATATTTTAGACAAAAAAAAAAAAAAAAATCACCATTAAAATTAATGAGATATAAAAGTGTATATCCTATTTCAAACTGTGATGAATATTTTTAAAAAGCAGAATTTGACACACTAAAATAAACCCGTCAATAGGTCGTCAGCTTGTCCAGACCTCTGCTACTCACAATTAGCTAGCTGCACTGAAACTACAACTACCTCATTAACACAGTTAATTAACCAAAACTGGCTACATTAAATATGACCCTTGACTTATTTTTGGTACAGAGCAGTCAGCTAACGCTTTTCAATGCTAAAAAATGCTGTGATTCCATTAACTTACCGGAACAATAGCTCCAAAACGCCGAGGATGAACTGTGGTCAATGATTCTGCGCTGTTTGGAACCATCTGCAGCTGCAGACCCACATGACTTCCGCATTCCATTCTTTCCATAGAAGTTTATGGGAGTGTCAGAACTCTCTTGTAAGCAGCCATACGATTGGCTGAAAACGAAGACATTGGTTAGCTGATGAATCTGTCAATCAGAATGGTAAATTTGATTGACAGATTCATTAGCCAATGGTGTCGTTTGTTGACCTGCAACGTTACAACAGTCTCAAAATTCACCAAACAAAATTCTCTCACAAATACAGAGATTCGCGAATGAGAAGTGGTTCGTAAATGCACATTTAGCGATTCGTATGATCTGTGAGTTTATATTTGAAGTTTCCCTCAAAATTATATTTGTGAAACGGATCGTGTGCATTTGTGAAACGGATCGTGTGCATTTGTGAAACGGATCGTGTGCATTTGTGAAACGGATTGTGTGCATTTCTGAAATAATATCACAAGTGTTTCTTCGAAATTATATTTGTGAACCAGAGCGTGTGCATTTGTGAATGAGCATGCATATTTGTGAAAAACCCTGCATGAGTTTATTCTTAATGAGACTGATCTGACCCCATACGTGTTCCCTTGAGCAGCGAATGTGAGCTACTCCCACAAAAACATGTACTAGTCCTGGGGCTGTATACTGCCTCCTCCTGGCCGGCCGGGGAGTCTAAAGGGATAGGGAGGATCTGGCTGGAATAACGTGATCCTTCCACGCACTACGTCCAGCTGGGGAAACCCCGCCCCATCAGGTGAAAAGAAGGGCCTGCTCACTCCCCAAGCATGAAGGAGGCTTGGGTTTCAGTGCAGGGCCCTCCCGGGCCTGGCAGAGGGAGAGCAGAACCCCAGGACTGGAACTAGGTAGGACCACTGGGGGACAAATAATGGGGAAAAACCGTGGGATTAAAAAAATCTAAAGAAATAAATAATTTATTGAATAGCCAAACGCCAAAGTATGTTGAAGATCTACTGTCACTTTACCAACCCCCCAGAACACTCAGGTCCTCTAATTCCAGTCTACGCAGCCTCCCTAGAATCAGAACCAAACATGGAGACGCAGCTTTCAGTTTCTATGCTCCTCTAATCTGGAACAAACTTCCAGAGCACTGCAAAGCTGCTGAAACACTGAGTTCTTTTAAATCACAACTGAAAAAGGTATCTGTTTAGAGCTGCCTTTGAGTAATGTGTTCATGTATCATAAGTTTTGTGTGTGTTTCATGCTTTATTGCCATTTTTACTTTATGCTAAATTTATGTCTGCTTTTGGGTAATGTTTTTATGTGTCATATGCTTCTGTGTGTGTTTTATGCTTTATTGCTGTTTCTACTTTATCCCCTAATCATGTAAAGCACCTTGAATTACCTGGTTGTTGAAAGTGTGCTATACAGATAAAATTGCCTTGCCTGAAAGTTGGACTTTAGTAATCTTGTGAAGGACTTTGCTGCAAAAAAAATCCAGAAAAGTCACCATCTTTTTGAAGTCCCTTTCAAACTAATGCTTATGAGGTCTATGTATACGACAACTATTTCACTCATCACTGAAAGGGTTTGGTATTATGTGTAAGGGTATTTCTTGTAAACTGTCGTGTTGCCTGATCTTACCTTTCTTGAAACATTATATGTGTTTATATCCATGTTCTATTTGCCTGGCAGATAAGTACTTTTTGACATTTGTTTCCTTTTAATTTTACCAAGAAGTGTGGATACCTCCATTTCCTCTTGTGAAGGACTTATAAATGCTGGGAGCATATATAGCGTAATGATTTTGTATGCATGTTCATGTACAACAAATTTGTTCAAGCCCAGGGGCCCGCATCCTCCTAAATCACTCCCCGGGGGTTGGTCATGTGATATTTATTAGGTCAGGTGACTGCGATAGTGTTGCAGCACAGGATTATGGGGTGTTAAATGTGTAATGTGTGTTTCTTTTACTTTTAATTTCCATTGCTTTTGTTTGTTTTTTTTTGAATCACCAAATCATGTAAAGCACCTTGAATTGCCCTGCTGTTGAAAGTGTGCTATACAAATAAAATTGCCTCCCCTTGCCTTAAACAGAAGCAGCAATGTAGAAGGTGTGTTCACTTTAACACAGTGTCGAAGGTTTATGGAAATAAATATAAACATAAATGTAATATCAGTTATGGGCCATAACAACAATATTAACATCGGATATCGATATCGGCCTAAATTATCCTATCGGTGCATCCCTGCTTTTCTTATTTGTTAAAATGAATCAACATAGCTTATATTTATGAATATATGTTTCCCACTTGTGGCCCAATCTTAAAATCCCTTGAACAAAAGTAGCACAGTTGAATAAGATAGCCATCTTACATCACTGCTGGCTAAACTTTGGTCCTGTGTAGGAGGATCCTCGGAGCAAAGGAAGATAACTTTGGGTATCTTTGGCAAAGAACAACACTTGCAACAAACAGAACTGCTGGAGCAAAGAAGCTGGAGTAAAGAAATCTGCTCAGAAACTGTCAGAGGGCTGAATAATATTTTCAGCCACATTTAAGGGGACAGTTGAGAAATAGCTCTTGCAAGTAAACAGCTACGAGTGAAGCTAACCTGACATTTACAGCACTTAGAAATGGCAGATTTCACCTGTGGGCCATTACGGATCAGCCGCTTAGGAAACCACGTTAAAAGCCCTCGTGTCAAACCTTCTCTATATTTAAGAGCATAAACTGTTAAAGGTGGAAATGTGTCAGGCAGCGATCGTGCTACGGGGTTAAAAAAAAAACTCAGGTCATGATCTATTTTTACCCGTCAATTTTGTTTTTCATTAGTACTTCATTTTCATTCATTTTAATTACGGTAACGTTCGATCCGAACAAACTGAACAGATAATCCAAATCGTGCCATCACACATTGAGCAGATTAATAGGCTACATGTATTAGTTATGAACATTTCACCTGCTGTGGCCTGAACCCTCTGCATGTAGGTGAACTACTCTAATGCTTTGTGCGTAATACAGGCTGAATCTGCGCTCCATTGCCACACTGGAGACGGGAACTACGAGCAAACCTTCCGTCCAGATTGTGAAATCAGGGAACATTGCTCCAATTGAAGTGATCCAAATCTATTAGGACACTATGCATAAAGTTGAACATGTCTGCGCGTCTGCATTAAGTGGTCAAAGGGTGTAAACTGCAATCTGCCAAAATGAAAAAGATTTTTTCCGTCACTGTTTTAAAAAAAAAGGATCTAAAGGGGGAAATGTTCGGATAACACGACCCCTGGTGTCAGGACACGATTAAAGTTAGGCGAGACGTTGTTTCTTACCAATCTGCTTTTCGATGTCTGCAGCCTCCTCCGGCGTCGCTCGGGGCAGGATGCCGGGGTCGGTGAAACTGGTGTGGAGCAGGGTGACGAGCACAAAGACGACAAGGACCCCTCCGATAGCGGGTATGCATCTGGTCAGGTGTTTGACCAGGAATGGGCAGCTGTGGCATGTCAGAGATGCAGATAGAAACAGAGAGAGAACAAATGACAAGAGAGACTGGCCTCAACTAGAGCTGGGAACAGATGAGAAAAACGGCACTGTGACTTACAGACGATCTGCTCTCATTTAATAACTGAGGCTTTTAATTACCATCTGAAGCCCTGAGAGACAGAACACACTTTTCCACATGTGGTCTGAGAGAGAATAGCAGCTTCGTCAGTGATCACGGTTCGTTAATACCAAATGAAGTACGGCTGTTTTACAGCACTGTTAGCGGTGAGAACAAACTGAAACATCATCACTTTTAGGGAAAACGCAGCTTAAGGAAAATACTTTATATTTGGGTGAAATTTGAGTTCAAGAGAAAAAAAAATGGAGGACAATTCCTTGTGGAATATTTTTTACCTTATTAAACCCCATATTCAGGAATATGGGGCTTAATAACAAAATGATTCAAATTTAAAGATATCCATTGGTGTAATTTTTTTCCTGTAAAGGAAACAAAGTGAATTAAAACACAAATGAAGTATGGAATTTGATAGAAGGGATAATCAAAATCAAAAGTATTTGAAAAGCCCATTGGAGAATAAACTGATTATTCTGCCTTGTGTGTGTTTGGGTTGATGACATCACAAGAGGTGTATGAGCTGATAGGTTGGCATTGCTAAACATTATGGTAGATGAGGGATTGGTGGGACACAGCCACCAACGAATACTAAAATCCTCCACCACTAAAAACCCTTATCACTGCCTATTGTAATAGTTCAAACACCAAACATACCTTAAATATGCATTAGTACGCACAGTGGAAACTATCCTAGCGCTACAACAAAAGCTAGCATCCACAGTCTTCCTCATCTCCACACTTGGGGGTGCAGCCAATCAGTGGCAAGCAAAATAAATCCCGCTCCTGGATTGGCTACGTATCAAACACCAGCCAATAGCATGTCAAGTAGCATTCAGCCTCCAAAGCTGTGTTAACTTTTGAATATTTTAGATGCGCGCTTTGAAATAAAACCCACGAATAGGCGGCGTTTTCCGCAAAATAATTTGGAGCTACGATCCACAGAAAGGTTTGCGAATAGGCCCCGGGGTGTAAGGGGTGCAGTACATTGAGATTCAGAATGCGAAGCCTGTGAGTAGCATGTGAATTACAAGGGGTTCAACATTATGCCCCCACAAGTCCCGATGGACACGCCAATGGACGCAGACATTTTTCAGAAATAACTCTAAGACTTGAAAATGATCCTAGAGGAACACCATAACCAGATCCAACGGTTTTTAAACCAACCTGCCTTTAAATGGCTGCAGAAGAATAGAAATCTACAAAGAAATCGGCCGGTGACACACATCATATGATTTTCAGCTCGGTTGGCCCTGACCAGAAACCATCGGAAATTCATGAATCCGATCTTTTTCTGATCGGCGAACCCTCTAAGTTGTGGAAGTTCTTACCGAGTGAAAAAGACTCAAATTCAGACAAAGCAAAACGATTTACAAGCAGCGATTTAAAACGACGCTTTACTTTCTACAAAATGTCGAGAGATCTCTGCTGTTTTGTCGCGAGGCAGAGAGAGAGCGAGACTTTCAGCTGTTAACAGGAAGGTTCAATTATATTCAGTAAAGCATTCCTCTGATATACAACATGCTGTGATTTGGAAAGGCTGACAGCCTTGGGAAAACCTCAGAGTTGAGGTAGGGAGCTACATTCTCCAGGGAGCACAAATACAGACAGGCTAACCATGCTAGCCACACTAATCCCAAAGATGAAATGTTTTTGGACAGTTTTAATTAGCAGGTCAAAAGCCACAAATTGGTTTTTCTGTGCATTAATAAAAGCTGGACATTCCAGTCCGCCCTAGTATCCTTACCAATCTGACTCAATATGTTTTGTTATTGCTAAAGTTTCCTGAATCCCGTGCAGTTTTTTTTTTTTTTTTTTTTAATGGCTCCAACAATGTGCTGCAGCTGTATGGGAAAAAACAAATAAAAAGGCAAAAAACGTTCATTAAAAACATGCAAAAGACTTTTTTTTTTAATGATAAATGTTGTCAGAAGAACGTCTTACGCCTCATGTGACGTCACCAAAAGCCCAAGGACGTGAATGCTTTTGTTTAAAAGGGGATATTATCTTGATTGATCATTTCATGACAAACTAGCCAAATAAAAAGGATATTAATGAGGCGTTCTTAAGAAGACGAGATAGAGTCTGTGTATATGGTGAGAAAACACAACGACAAAACCAAAAAAAGAACTTACTCAAATATAAAAAATAAAGCGCTAGTGACGAGGATGAGGCCCAGAGTGAGGGGGAAGACTCCACTCTGACGGGCCATCATAACCCGTCCATCGCAGAAGAAGCGGTTCCTCCCAGGGAAAACTTCCCACTTTCTCCTGGGTGTCCTCGGCTCTTTCGTCCTGTCAACGCCGCCAGACTGATGAGGATGAAGAGGATGAAGAGGTGGAGGTGGTGGTGGTGGTGTCGGGAGTGCCTCCGGGTCGATCTGCTGATACTCACGGCTTTTCATGGCTTCTAATAAAACAGAGTGGGAGCTCTGTCCCGATCAGGGCACCGAGCGACAGCATCACCGTGTCCCGACCACTCAGCGGAGGTGGACGGCCGTAACGAGCGTCGTCCCACGGATAAAGCAAGCTAGTAGCGTCTCACCGTGGATGGTCAATAAATACGCGTGAGACTCCGGACTGGAAATAATGTCCTCTTTTTTTTTAAATTTCCATGCCTCTCCGTTAGTGATTGTTTCCCACTGTCCATCGTTAGCTTAGCTCTTCCACTGAGTACAGCCAGCTGTGTGCGAGCGGACTGACTGAACACCATCCCCGCTGCTAGCTGCTATAGCTTCCCACACATCTGAACCCGCCGTGCCCCTCGCCCTCACGGAACCATTTAGATAGAAATCATAGCTAATACAGACGCCTGCTTGTTCTCAGTTGTTTCCGCTCCGCAATAAAATCTTGAAACAAATATGTACAACCTAATGGCTTAGTGGTGGGAATTGCGGCTCATTTTTCGAGATCCAAATCATATGACTCGACTCTTCTAAAAGAACTGGCTCCCTCGGCCACCAAACGACTCTTCATGGCCTTTTTTCTTTTTTTTTTTTTACTACATTTCAACCAATTGCCTACAAAAGTCACCTGACTGGTAAATAGAGTCCAGCTGTGTGTCACTTAATCTCAGTATAAATCCATCTGTTCTGTGAAACTCGCAAAAGTTTGTTAGAGCTCATTAGTAAACAAACAAACACAATAAATAGGATTGAAGAGCCTCTCTCTGAACACTGTTCAGTTTACCACCAAGGCATGGCTGTCTTCCTTCACACACACAGCATTGAACTACAGACGCTTATAGATAAACTATGGAAGCATTTAACCGCCAGAGCTAGGAAGTTATCTAGTTAAAACGAAAACGGTTCTCGTTATAACGAAAAGCAAAACTATTTTAATTCAATTCAAAAATACTTTATTTTTCCCAGAGGGAAATTAAGTTTTGGTATAGCTCATATAATTAATTCTTTAAGGAGTTGTTGTAGATGATGATGGCTTGTTGGCAGGAAGGATTTCCTGTAGCGGTCTGTGTTGCAGCGAAACTGAAGAAGCCTCCAACTGAAGACGCTCTGTTGTTGTAAGACTGTCTCATGGAGGGTTGTCCATAATTTTTTATTTTATTTTATGAAGACTCCATCATTAAAATGGGGGGGGGGGGTTTAAAAGAGAAAATCAATATAACAATACAGTAAACTCGTTAAAATTAGAAACTCTCATTATAACTAGAAAAGTTTTAAATCTCATTAAAACGTTGTTTTTTAAAATTAGAAATAAAAAGGCATTCCTCTGACAGATTATGATGAGAAAGCATTTGCATTGCAGAAATGGTGTAAAAGATAAAAAAAATTATCAGTTCAATTCAATAAAAACATACTTTATTGATCCCAGAGGGAAATGAAGTAATATTGAGTGTTGATGCTAATTTAATCAAACTTCATCTAGAAAGTGCTTTTCATACAAGACTTGCAACTCAAAGTGCTTTACAGATTAAAATGACCCCACATAAACCATATTCCCATCCCTCCCCCACAGATTTAAAAGCATGATCACAGTTACCCCCCCCAACCAAACTCCCATGCACACAGACACTTAAGAACAACAATAAAAGGACATTGGGCCAAGTGCAGATAAGCCAGTTAAGGAAACGCAATCAAGGGAGCCATCTGCGCCGGCAGCAGCAGATCAACCGCAGCAGCCGAGGCACACAGGGCGCCCAGAGGAGGGAAGGCCGAGACCCCCACCTCCACCCAAGGGCTACCTGGAGAGCAGCCACAGCCAGATACACTGGCAGGAAGATTAAAATAACAGATTAAAGTATAGAAACAAAAGGAAATATACAGTATATGATAAGACTATGCTGTAAAACACTGAAAATATAATCAAGCAATAATCAGTTAAAAGCTGGGCTATAAAGGTGAGTCATGAGCCTGCTCTTAAAAGCATGAACGTTCTCTGCAGCCCTGAGGTTCTCCGACAGCCTGTTCCAGAGGTGAGGGCCATAAAACTGGAAAGACGCCTCGCCATGAGTGTGTGTCCTGACTTTGTGGATGACAAGGAGACGGCTGCCAGAGGGGGGCAGAGACCGCGAAAAAGGAATTCTGAAAGATAAGAAGGCCCAAAACCATTAAGACACTTAAAAACCATTAAAATAATGTTAAAATCGATCCTAAAACATACAGGGAGCAAATGTAGTTCAATTCAATTCAATTCAGTTTATTTATATAGCGCCAATTCACAACAGATGTCATCTCAAGGCACTTAACAAGAAGTCATTTCAATACATTTATACAAACATTCCAATCAGTTAAAAAGTTTCCTATTTAAGGAATCCCAGCAGATTGCATCAGTCATTGGTAGTGAATTTAAGACCGGTGTAATGTTGGTCAGGACACTTGCTGCTGAATTTTGTAGGAGTTGTAAACCTGAGATACTCTTTTTGAGAAGACCAGAAAGCAGGGCATTACAGTAATCAATCCTACTGGTGATAAAAGTCAGCTCAGAGTCAAAAATCACACCCAGGTCCTTCACTTGTAAAGAGAAATTAAAAGACAGTGATTGTAGTTTTGGTAAAAGTTTCTCTCTCTGAACCTCAGGACCAATGACTAAAACTTTAGTTTTGTCCTGGTTGAGCTGGAGAAAGTTTTCTGTGATCCAGGATTTTATGTTTAAACTGCAGTTAAAAAGTGCATCTATTGGCCGTGTGTCATCGGGAGACATGGAGATGTATAACTGTGTATCGTCAGCATAACTGTGAAAGTTAACTCCATGTCTCCTGATGACACTGCCAAGAGGGAGGATATACAGGTTAAAAAGCACTGGGCCTAAAATCGAACCCTGGGGCACACCACATGTAATCTTGTGGACCTTAGAGGAGCAGGTATCTAAACTTACCATAAAAGTCCTGTCTGTGAGATAGGATGTGAACCATTTGTGAACAGCACCAGAGAGGCCGATCTGTTTTAAACGGGTTAAAAGAATAGTGTGGTCTACTGTATCAAAGGCAGCGCTTAGATCCAGTAGAACCAACACTGTCACCCTCTGTGCATCATAGTTTAATCTGAAATCATTTAAAATCTTCAAAAGGGTCGTCTCAGTGCTGTGGTTCACCCTAAAACCAGACAGAAATTTCTCCAGGACAATGTGTTCATTAATGAAATCATTCAGTTGAATTAAAACAAGCTTTTCAAAAAAAGATTTGTACCCCTTTATTTTATCTGACTCGATAAAAATGTTTGTTTACCACCAGGGGTGTGAGAAAATATCGCAATATTTTATGCCACGATATTGTAGGCTGTAGATATTCAAAAGCAATGTATCGATTTTTATTTTTTAGAATTTGAATGGAACAATTAATGATGACGGTAATTTTTGTAGTAAAATTAAAAGTATGACTGGTAGTTGGTGGCTGTTTTCACCTTCTACGTTCCAGTGGATCAACTAGATCTAGTGATAAAACCGGTTGGAGTGTTTAGAATGCTACAGTTTTTCTACAGTTAAATTCATTTTTAAAAATCGCAATAAATAGTCTTACTCATAGTATCGCAATATATCGTATCACCCGCCCTCTCCCCCTGTATTGTTATACGTATCGTATCACCACATTCTTGCCAATACACATCCCGATTTACCACCCTCCTACATTTTTTGTTATGTGGTTCATAGCTGGAATGTTTCATCCCATAAACGAGAACATATTTTGGTGTGAATGAGATCTAAATGTTGTTACAAGCTAAAGATTGTAGTTCTACATCTCACTGTATTAAAAGAAGCAATTTTAAAACAAAGTTTCTCGTTATAACCAGTTGTACACCTTCCTATAGGAAGAAAGTTTCTCGGTATAACGAGATACTGCTCTTGTGTTTATTTCCTAGCTCTGGCAACTAAATACTTCCATATTAAAACCATTAATGTTTGAGTCAATAAAAATCGGAGCAATACAGTGTTATTGGCTTTTAAGGTTAATCTGAAGTCAGCCTGGTCCCCCATTTAGCAAAGCCACAGTTTATCTGACTTATTACAGATGGAACCGATTTGATATGACGTCATTCTCAGATCTATGTTAACATGGGGGGAAAAAAAGCAAGGCAGCATTAAATGAAAATCTATTTGTTCAAAAACATAGTCGAAGCAAAAATTATCCATTAATTTTTTTATTTTTTTTTAAAGCCAATTCCACAAACAGACACAGATAAAGATTCTTTTTTCTATAATATGTCGGAACATTTAAAAAGATGGTCCCATTCATTCATTTCTTAATGGCGCTTCATGTATCTGTTTTCTTTACGTGGGTATAAACAACACCATAATAAAGTCCCGAATGTTGTTATGGCTTTAAGGAAATATGAAGTCTATGTCAGCAGCAGCGCCGAAATCTTATCAAAATAAAGGTAGCCTACGTCAACGTGAGTGGCAGGCTGCCGCATTCGAACCTATTTTGTCGTAAAGATTAAAAACAAAAAACAATGCGTGCTTCACCTTCATCGATATGAATATATGAGCTAGGCGTACATGAGTTGGTAATTGTGTACCTCAATCAACGGTGTTTGAAATGGGACCTGGGTTTTACTTTCTAAAGCCACTTCTAATGGGAAGTCCACACTGGTTTCAGCTTACCTGGCTCGCTTCCTGTAGGCTACCTTGACGCTCAGGTAGGCTACACGGATTTCCCCCCAAACTTTTGCTGGAACTTTCCTTTTGGAGCGATCTACACCCAACTGTTGGCTCCAGGAATGGATTGAAACATACACGTTTTGAACCGTTGGATATACGTGATTCTTTTTGTTTTCTTCTTTTTTGGGGGTGGGTGGGTGGGGGTGGGGGGAGAGTCGGCTTGTTGGACGCAGCGTACTCTGACTATAGGTGAGAAATCTCTTGGTCCTATAATGGAGGAAGGAGCCGCAATGACAAGTCGCCATGAAAGTGAAAATAACATTTATGTACGCTTTAAAAAAAAAAGTGACTGTGCTCGAATGGGTCCGATATTTTAACGAGTAGGCTAAGTGATTGAATTTGGTGATTAGGCTGTATAGTGGTAGCCTCTCTGGCTTTAGAAGTGTAAACAGTCGTCGCAATAGAGGACGTCAGCATAAAAAACTGAAAACAGAGCGCGCACAAGTCATGCGTTATACAGGCTACTTCACCCAGCACTTTATTTATTCTGTTATTTACTTAACACTGTTACAAGTCGCGTTATTAAAACGATACTCATGCTAATTAATCTTACTATACAGAGTATTATTATTATTATTTTTAATAGTATCATTATTGTGGTTGTTGTAGACAAATGACAAATAGCCTTAAAGATTATCTTTGATGATGATGATGATTATTATTATTATCATTGGTAATGATAGTGATATAGTTATCATTATTAATAAAGTCACTCCATCGAGGCTAATGCCATCAGGAACACATAATTTTTTCACTAATATTATTATTTAATCTTATTGAAATTGTTACTATGCAAATAAAATCTTGCTATATTATTATATATATCTTATTCGTAATATATTATTAATCTTATATATATATATATATATATATATATATATATATATATATATATATATATATATATATATATATATATATATATATATATTATCTTATTATATTATTATTACTTACTAAGTATTATCATTATTATTGTTGTTGTTCTTATTATTTTATTATTATTGTTATTGTTACTATTATTATTGATGCTGATAGTCATATTGTTATCATTATGAATAATATGAACAACATGGAGTCACCTTACCTGGGCTAATAACATATACTGTTATCATTATTTACTCTTAATAAATTGATTACAATGCAAATTAACCATCTTATTAAAATATTAATATTATTTTTGTTAAATCGAGTTATATTATTTATTATTATTATTATTATTATTATTATTATTATTATTAAATATTATTATAATCATTAGTAGTAGTAGTAGTAGTAGTTCACCAGTCCTAGTAGTAGTATTAGTATTATCCCTAATAGTTTGTGTTAGTGCAATCATTGACACATTATTGCCATAATTGAGAGTAATGCTATCATCAATATTAACTGGGCTGGCCCAAGGTTGTATGGGACCTTCAGCAGGATAATGATGATTATGGGCCCCTCCTTCTGTCAAGAACATCACCCCCACTGAGATTTGGTGGAATCTGGATGAGGGGGACAGGTTTGACTGGACGAGCTTAAAAGCAATCCCTGACAATAGGGTATCTATTGGTGAGATGCATTTGCGAACAAATGGTGCTCAAACTCATAGCATCAGATTGTAGCTATGGTAACACAACAATCAAACAACAGAGATTATTTTTATTGCTTTTTTACAAAACAATCTTGCCAATTCCTTTAAATCTTAAAATTAAATGTTGACCAAAATAAACATTTTAAGTGATCTGTGCAGAAACCGTAAAATTAAATGTATTAGTAATAGTATTCTCGTTCTCAATAAAGAAATGTAAAAATTCTAGATCTATGGTCTGAGTTAATTTTTAGGCATTTATGGGGGACCGCTGTAGAACTGAGGACCATAAGCAGCTGGTTAGTTGCCTTGAGCCGGCTCTGAATATTAATAACTGTACTGTTATCACAAGTAGCCTTAGATATGCTAATGCATTGCAATAAAAAATTATAATTTCAATAATAATAATAATAATTTATTATTATTATTATTATTATTATTATTATTAACCCAGCTTAGTCGCAGCTTAGTTTTTCTTTATTTGTGCCTTAACTCATTTTTAATATACTAAATAGATTGAGTTATTGTTAATCAAAATATTAGTGTGTGCTGACATGCTACCACTAGCATTTTAGTTAACATTAGCATTTTAGCTCATTTTGACAGTTTTGCTTTGTTTGAGAATATTCTTGACTATTTTCTTCTGATTCGGATTTTATTAAAGTTCTGTACAGTTTAGTTGACTTCAAATATTTCAACTATTTCCTGCGATTACATTCAGCTTAAAGCATTCACACGGCAAATGCATTTTTTTCCAGTTATTATTATTATTATTAACCCAGCTCAGCTGCAGCTTAGTTTTACTTAATTTGTGCCTTATTCAACACTCCTGACTAAACACTGAGACCTCACTGAATGAGTTGTTGTTTATGGTTATGGAATACTCCATGACATCACTCAGATAATCTGATGTATGAATGGGTAATTGTCTCTCACCAGGTGCTCACGCATCAGCCATGAAACCTGTTGGGCCACATTACCCGATGCCTGCCAGTAATAGTGGATTCCTTTTTTTTTTTTTTTTTTTAAAGACAGATGCCCTCATGTGGTTTAAAGTGATTTTAGATTCCGCCGGATAGAATGTTATTATTGTGAAACTATTTCAGTGTTGTCTATGGGCTCTAAAAAACCCCTCTGTTGTTCTGCTTCTCTCTTTGGATTCTTGCAGCTAGTAAGTCATGTCTGCTGGCAGCAGTGACAGTCTGAGACGCAGCGAGAGGCCAGGGAGCAGCAGGCAAGTGTCGTTTACGGAGGAGCGCTGTGTGGACCCGGTGGAAGATAGGCAGCCAATCCCACAGCCAAAGCCGGGCCGCAAAGGCCGCCTTAAAGACGCTAACGGAAATGAGTCTGAGACCGTGAGCTTCATGCCTGGTGCAGCCGAGCCCTCACCTACACCGTCGAGCTGTAACCCCTGCTCTTCTCCGAAGAGCTGTAAAACGTTTGTTTGCACTGTAATCACTTGTGGACTTTACAGGGTGTGCCAGCCCTCCATCCTTGCTCCAATCCTGGCGCCAAACGAGAGCTCCCCAGAGGAGCCAGAAAAGATCGGCCTCCGAGCCGCCAATCCTGAAGGCAACAAGGAAGAGGCCGACACCGAATGGTCAGACTTTCACATTAACGGAGTCAAAGTAGTCGGTCCGAAAGAAGATTTAGATGTTGACGTCAGATCTTCACCGAATGCCCCGTTGACCGCTCAAACTCAGACAGGGTTTGCCTCCCTGCATGAGTCCATGACCTTTGATGACTGGGAGGTCGGCGAAGAGAACGTGGATTCCCTGATCACCAAGAAGCTCCTGGAGCTCTACTCTGAGTATCAAATTGAAGAGCTGGCCAGGTGCACCTCAGACTCTGTGTTCTTGAGGAAGAGCAAAGCCATCACACAGCTCATCAACTCCCTGGCAGAGGAGCACAAAATGGATGAGCAGGAAGCAGAGTGCCGGTTGGTGCGGGGCATCATCCGCATCAGCACTCGGAAAAGCACAAAGAAGAGGCCGCCCATTCCCAGGATGGAGAGGACGCTGTCGGACAGCGGGCACGGGACCATGATTGGGAGTGGCTCCTTTCCGTCGAGCAACAACAGTAAGTTGGGCAGCTTTCACTCCTTTATCCTCACCGATGCCTGCTGGTGTCAGATAAAAGGGTTTGATTTTATTCTTTTTTTTTCCTCTTTTCCTCTAGATGACTACAAATCAAATCCCAACATCCAAATATCAGACTTAACTTCCACTGACAAGTTTGCCAGAGACATGTGTCGGAAGAATGGAGGTAAGGATTGTTCTCTATTCAATGTTATCATGTAATTCAAAACAATCAAAAAAAATGTTGGCTAACTGAATGTAAACATGACTTTATCTACTTAATATTTATTTTGTGGATGCTTGTGAGAAATTGACTGGTGAGTTTCACCATGACCAAGTGACCAGAGATCGGCCGGTCAAAAGCTCCGAAAGATCTTTTCTGATCCTTAAACGCACCCTAGACGGAGTCCTCGAATCTTGGACTCCGACTCAGTTCCTGACTCGAGTCACGTTAAGCGACTTGTGACGACTCGAGTAGCACGCCAGTGACTTGCACTTGGACTCTGACTTGCAACACCAGGGCTCGGAATCCAACATGTGACATTGCCATTGTTGGAATTAGCATGTAGCCGATGCTAATGTTAGCTCGTTAGATTGCTGGACGAATCTAGTAACAACTTCCAAAAGTCGTTGTAAGTGTTTGGGTGACATGTTGATTATTTGTTGTTTTTATATGTATTTTAAGCATATTTTATTATTTTGCACATGCTACTGTGTTAGCTTGGTGATAGCGTGGGGGCATTGAGTGCAGTTTGATTTTAAATAAAGTAAACCATGTATGACTGCCATTATTCTACTCTTAAAATCTACACCCTGCTCTCCTATTATTGACTTGCTCTCAGGTGATGATGACTTGACTTGGACTGGAAGATTCTTTGTGGGGCTTGGACTCGGACTTAGCGTGTAGGACCTAGCGACTTGACTTGGACTTGGACTCAAACACTAAGGACTCAAGTGGGATTTGGACTCGAGAGATAGGGACTTGACTATAAACACTGAGTGGAAAAGGGCCTAAAAGCCACTTACCTGTGGACCTTATGCGTCTGAGCGGTACGGCACGGGTCGGTACGGTTTGGTACGCTATTTTATGGTCCAACATATTCAAGAGGGCGTTTCCGCAGCTAGTTGGACTTTCACTGGGCAGGAGGGGTTAAACCAAAACGCCCGACGTGGCGTCATACCAGTGCGACAACAAACGATAAGTTTAGCTTATTACTTAAAACAGTTTTCTATCTGAGGAATCCCAGCAGGTAGCATCCAGTCATTGACCTGCATTATAAAAGTGGTATAATAATAAACTTAACATAAACTTTTAGTGCTTATTCATTTATATTTTTCACCTAAATCAAAATGGAATAGAATATGGAATATATATATTTACTACTGATACTGAGGTGGTCAATTTAATATTATATCAACCTGTGCACATAGGGCCTACATATCCCATCATTTGTGGTTTTATTTTCTGGTCTCATCATTTTTGCTTTTGCTTTTAACACTCTCCTACATGTCTGATAAAAGACTTTTGGGAAACATTGTGACTTTTAAACTGTAATATCACAATGTTGACTAAAAATAGTAATAAAGTGTTTACATTTGTGTCTTAACATGAACTTTTAGCCTTTGAAACATTAACGTTGATCTATTTTCACCTGTCTGGATTAGTTTGCAGTTGCATCGCTTGTTGCTTTATCTGTAGATCAGAGGAAGTATGCAAACACAGTTTTCTCAAATATGCTTTGTATAGCCTCCAGCTGCATCTTTCTTCATGTGCATGAAAATAAAAACAGAAATGTGCTTACAGGACAAATACCTCCAACTTAACCAGGAATTCCCCACAAAGAGCCTATTTTATGAGGTAATAAGTGCATTTAAAGCTCTGCCTTTATGGGTGGTCCCAAACATATGTGACTTTTGACATTTGAGGATAAAACTGTAATTTATAATAACAAAAGATTAGGAAGAAAAAAACTTGCTGAGAAAAAAAAGCAGACTGTATGGATAACATGAAAAAGAAAACCAGAAAACTGAAATTTAGGGAAAAAAATGTTCAGAAGAATCATTTTTAATCTATGCTTTCCCTAAAACAGTGCCTCATAGGGATGTGTATTGGCAAGAATCTGGTGATAGGATATGTATCACAATACTGAGGGGACGATAATATATATTACGATTCTATGAGTAAGACTATCTATTGTGATTTTTAAAACTTAATTAACTGTAGAAAACCTGTCACAGCATTCTAAACACTCCAACCTGTTTCATAGTCTAACACTTCCAGTTTTATTACTAGATCTAATTGATCCACTGGAATGAAGAAGGTGAAAACAGCCACCAACTACCTGTCATCATTATTAACGGTTCCATTCAAATTCTTAAAAAATAAAATGAAAATAAAAATTTATACGTTGCTATTGAATATCGATACAATATCCTAACATAAAATATCACGATATATCGGCATATCGGTATTTTTCCACATCCCTAGTGCCTTGCAAATGTTATAATGTGCCTTGAACTTTTTCACATTTCAGTTCAGTTCAAGAGATGGTTTAGAACTTCCTCCCTCTCTCTCTGCTCTTTGGTAGTGCTCTGCATCCATGGAGCCTCCTTTTCAGGCCCTTTAGAATTCAGGGTCATAGTTCAGGTATTATTTGAGCATTTGAGATGCTAATCAGCTGCTCCCCAATTGTAAAAACAGTACCTTGATTTCACGGTTACGCATCATAACGTTTACTGAAAGTGAAAAGGTTATAGCAAACTTGTCAAAAAAAGGTTACAACCAGAAGCTGAAGTTTTATCGGGATTTTATGCGATAAACCAAAACATATTAATGCATAATATGTTTTTATGTCAAAAAAAAATGAAGGCCATTTATGATTTTCCTTCTACTTTGTGTGGATTTATTAAGCCCAATAAAACACATGCAGCTGACAGTTTGTTTTTGTCACTTCCCAGTCTCAGACGCTGATGTGACCTGTGACTGTAAAGCGGCAAAATGGGAAAAAGTTCAGGGCGTGGCGATGTTTTGTCCAGATGCTGGGCACGAAGAATCTAAACGCGCTCCCCATGCGCTGTCAGCGTTCGGTCGGTTAAGGTTGATGACATTTTTTCGTCCCGTTCTCGTAGATCCCGCTTCAAGTTCTCCAACCACCTACTCGCCCTCTCGCTCAGAGATGGAGTCTTCAGGTGTCCCGCTGCTACACACCCCGGTGAGGACATGAATCATCTCCGCGTAACTGCCACGGTGTTTCCACCAGGTCACATGCAGAATGTTGAACAGAAAACACTACTTGCACTAGAGTCTCTGGCTGAGCCAAACTCCTTCGAGAGGCCATGCCTTTTACGCTGGAAGAAGGAAAATGTGAAGGTTCCCGTTGTCTGAGGGGCTTCAGTGCACTCAGGGTCCTGTATGTAGATGTTTATGGTTTGTAAATATTGTATTTGTGCTTTGAAGGATTGCTTGATTGACAGACAATATACAGTGGCTCTCAAAAGTTTACACACACCCTGTTAAAATGTCCGCTTTTTGTATGTGAAATACAGGATGGTTGTGGAGAAACGTTTTAAAACAGTCTCTCCAATAATTGGTTGGTCAGAGCACATTTTGATTCTAAAACGGCATCCAGTCTTCTTTGGTAGGAGTTAGAGCTGGGTATCGATTCAAATTTCAATAATCGATTCGATTCCGATTCTCAAAAGTTAGAGTTGATTATCACGAACCAAACCCATTTGATCTGATCCAATTCGATATTGATATGGGTCAGTGCTATTAAAAAAGTTTTTTTGAACTGTTACCTTAATTATACGGCTGTAATGCAATGAGCAACACTAGGTGAGTAACAGTTCACCGGGAAAAACTGTACCTAAGCCTTAAAACGGCTGTGTGGACTTTTCCTTCCTATTTTAGCTGTAAAAACGGGAAAACAATGTTAAACACCTAAACCGATTTTTGGACTTGTGATTCTAAGAATCGATTCAGAATCTTTTTTTATTTTGTTTTTTTTTTTTCTTCAACACAGCGCTAGCAGGAGTCTGAGTGTCAACTGTAGGGCTAAAATTTTACTTTAAATATATCAGCCCATAACACATTCACCCACAAGCCTTTCAGATATTTTAGCCAGGCCTGGATGTTTTCTAAGGAGAAATAAAGAATTCTGTTTGAACTTGTTTGCCCAGGCCCTAACCCTAAAGAAAACAGGAGGTTATTATCACATATGGAACACAACCAAAGAATATTCTATTCATTTCAGACTTTATCCTAATGACTTTTTCCTAATGTTACTGTATATCACATTCATATTATTGAAGATGACTAAATGTTTAAATGAAATTAAAAAAAATTAAAAAACAAGGCATTGGTTTAAAGCTTTTTTTCAGTTTTTAGCCAAACAACTAGATTTTTCTGGTTTTTCCCTAAAATTGTATAAGATATGACACAATAAAGGCAGAAGAAGCTTTCAAATGAAATTTACATGAAAAGAATGACAATTTGGCAGGGTGTGTACGGTTTTGAGATCCACTGTAGATGCTTGTTTATTATGAAAGTTAACCGTCCGCTTGTTTATGAAGTGCTTGGCCTTTTAAAATGTGACTATTGACCTTGTGGTTTGATGTGTGAATTCTTCTCTTTCCCATTTTTTTTTTTTTGCAATAATATTTCTTACATTTGTTAGTGCACATTTCACCATGTCAGTCTTCTCTGTTTAGTTTAATCATTGCGTTAAGTTGAATGTTTATGTTTATTTCTCAGATTTTGATTGTTTCACATTAATGTAGGATGCTTTTTAAGGGGCAAAGTGGCAAGAGTGTAAAACAAGATGAAGAAATTATTGAAGGTATTTAAATATAATGAACTCATAATTGTACTTGTAATTAATTTCTTCAGCACTTGTTTTTTTGCATGCTTTGTTGTAGACTCGGAAAGAAAATGACTTTCTAGAAAATATTTACTTTCTTTTTGAACATGGATGACAAACAGATACAAATTTTATTGCAGTCCAGGCTAGCAAGTGAGCCTAGCACGAAGACAAACGAGTCAGACTCTGCAAGAGCGTGGGGACGAATTCCTACACATTTTATTTTTACCTTGAAACTAATTGTTTTCTGTACCTTATAAAATCCACATATTACAATTAGAGAGTTTTAAATATTTTTTAAAAATCCAGTTTACGACCTGGATTGCTACCTTTCTAATGTCTTTAGACCATATGCTAAGCTAAGCTAAGCTAAGCTAACTAGCTTCATGTACCTCCTACCGCTTTTCTTTTCTTTTCTTTTTGTTTTTTCTTTTTTGTATATAAAAAGGTTAACTTAAAAAGAAACACTTGAAGCTCAAATATATGTTGGTAGAGTTTGGAATATGATATCTGTTGCAACATAAATCTAGTGTTGAACAGCTCCATTCCATTTGTAGTAGGAACTCGGAAAGTCTGACTTCCAAGTCTGGTAAAATTAACTGGAAACTGGAAAGTTTGACTTTGAGATCCAATATGGCCGCTATTGTATAAACAATAATAAGCTGTGTTGAAAACATGTTTATTTTACAAGACACACTTGTAAGGGTGCGACTAAAACTTAATGTTACATGTAGCGCCTCCAACTGTAGACGAAGTGGGTGTCGCCGTATTGGAATCCCGACCTCTCCCGACTGTGTTGTTGGAACGCTGTTAACTCGGCTGTGACATTATGCCCAGCTCCAAGTTCGGACTTCCGAGGTAGCCTAAATGGAAAGCAGTGTTAGCCCTGGCTAACTTGCAAAAAATTTTTGTTGATGTTGTTTCTACAAATTGTTGGAAACATCCTTGTAAACCAATGGAATAGCTTCCCGTACCTGCCTTTTTTTTGGTCTTTTTTTTTTTTTTTTACCACTGTCTAGTCATTACTCTTTTAGTAGCAGGTTATTTGAAATCTATGGGCCTCTCAAGCCACAGCCCATGGTTGTATGCTTCATTTCAATTCTACATGTAAACAGCTAAAGGTTTTCCGGTTTGTTTATTATATTTTCTGGCCCTTTTTGTTTTGTAGCGTTCCTTGAAATTAGATTTGTACTAAATATACTTATAATAATTATAGTTTGTCACTGTGTAGTTAAACTGAATTGTAAGGTTATGTAATACTTTCTGATTTGGATTTAAAAGCACAAATTACAACTGATTTGAAGAATTTCCTGCTGTGTCTGTCATATGTTTTTGCACTTTTCGCCTTCTGTTGTATCATACCATGTTATGTAAAGTCCTCTTTGAAAATGTGGTATCTGCTTTTTTAAATGTCCTGTTCTGTTAAGCCGGTGAAATAAAGTACATTTAATAAATGATATGAAGTTGAAAGAGCGGATTCACTGTTTATTTCACATTTAAATGGCAAACATGTACATTACTCGGCACTAACTATGATATATGCACATTATCCTTTGAAACACCGTTGATTCTAATGCTTCTGTTATTTGAATGCATTTATTTCTAGTTTAAAATGTATAAAGTATTGGGAAACCGATATATACTGTACAGAGAGAGATAGATTTTCTAGAAACTTCTGTTTTAGCAGGCTCCTCTGCTCCGCCCCAAACAACTGCTCTCAGCGGATTGGATCTTCGTCTTGTCAGTTAAACTACGTCCTTCCCATTGGTCCTAACTACCCTAGGCGGGGTTTGTTTCCAGGAAGTAAGTCGCGTGACAACACGCTCACACTCGGACGCATCTTTCTCTTCAGACTTACTTTATTTCTATACTCGCACAGCTAACAAGAAGCTAAGCGTTCAACCACTTTCGATATGGGGGAAGAAGACGAAAAGTATGACGGCATGTTGCTCGTCATGGCCCAGCAGCACGAAGGAGGAGTACAGGAGGTAAACCAGCGTGCTGCTAATATGCTAATGCTACCATGCTAATAGTTAAGCTAGCACACCTTTCGACCTGTTCATGCAGACATTCTGAAGCATTTAAATCTCACTACTTTGTAATGTAATGTGCTCACGGCTACTAGATTGTCAACGGGGCTCGTATAGCGGCAGTTACCTGCTTGCTCTGGTAAATTCGGCACAGATTTGTGCAGGAGGTGCCACGAATTTAGTTGATTATTAACAATTGAAAGCATTCAAATAGTTTAGAAACTGTGAATAAAAGGTAGAGAGTGGTTGTACGGATTAGTGTAATGCTGCTGTTCTTTACTGGATGGGTTTTCAGACCGACTTTTCTTCAAGGGTCTGCGATTGTTTTATCAATTAAGCTGCTTCATCCAAAAGTATAGCACTTTTAAAGATGTTGTCACCTGACAACCAAAAACGGAGTGTGTCATTTGGGACCCTATGTGATGGATCTATCACATAGCAGATCCTAACTGAACTGGAAGAACAGTGATGCATATTTCTTTCAAACATGTCTTAATAATTTCAATGAATTGTAAGGCCAACTGTTAACCCTAGACACAAAAGCAGTTCGATACCTGGATCAATCAAATCAGATAGATCTGGACTTTAATTGGACCATTTTTGACTCGTGAAGATGCGTTGACCTTCACCACTCCATTTTTACCTCATGCTTAATGTTTTTCCTAAAAGGATAGATAATGTTCTGTTTGGCTCCATTCAGCATCTTCTCAGATGCGATCGGCTTCCCAGTCCTCCCGCTAATGAAAGGCAACACCACAATGTGATGCTGCCACCACCACTGTGTGTCCAGAGTAGTGATGAGTAGATGAGACACATTACCCAAACCGTATCGATACTGTGTCGCCGTGTTGGTCTACTGCCACCTGCTGGGTCCTAAACATCATTGCAGGCAACCGAACTGGGAGCCTCCACTGACACACTGATTCAATGGCCTAGTGCAGTGTTTCTGAAACTTTTTTTTTTATCATTCCTCACTTTGGACAAAGGCGCATACACAAGCCCCCCCCCCCCATGCTTTTATCGCCCCAACAGAATGGTGACCACGCCTGATTTTTAAAGTGTTTCATTTGTTTAAATAGCCGAGTTAGTCTACAAGTTTTTAAGGGAATTAATTAGTTGGAAAAAGGGGTTGCACACTGTTATAAAACCGGCTCAGAAATATATGCTGTCAGTAGTTGCTACATGGAGAACTTAAGCTCACAGTTGGGGAAAATAAAAGTTGTAGTTTTATCACCAATGCAAAGCTTTCAAAAATACAAAATTAAATGAAAAAAATTAAATAAATAAAGAGCAAGATACTCATCCCTGTATTTCCTCCGTGGTTGACTGTGTGACTTCTCTTACTCGGAAACGTTCCCTGATCTTTTTAGATATTTGTCCATTTTGTAGATGGAATCTCTGATAATGCTGCTACTTCAGCTTGTTTTGTTCTGCTGCGATATATTCCAACGTCAAACTCCCAGCCCGATGTTCCAGGTCCCGGTTCTGATTACAATGATGATCACAATTGCTAATTTATTTGAGTGTGTTTAATTTTGTGAGAGGGGGGAGCTGGTTGATTTAATTTACAGTGCAGTGAAACATTCACAACGACAGAATCTAGGGGGGAAAAAACTATTTAAATCCTGTTGATTTCACGCACCACCTGCAATACCTCTGCGCCCCACTAGTGGGGCTCGCCCCATAGTTTGAGAAACACTGGCCTAGTGTATGCAATAAAATGATTTAAGTACATGTTCCAATGTTGTACACTGCTTTATTTAATATCTTAATCCGATTTTTAAATTTCTTTAAAATGTATAATAAAAGAAATAATGTGAATGTGTGTCACAACTTGTGAAAAGGTGATGCTGTTGGTGCTCATGGACTTCTCCTTGAGGCAGGCTGTTAAAAAAAAAATATATAGTTTCTCCATGGTGTTTGCATGGACGCGATTATGCTTTTTTTAGATGCAGTTTCTCCAGCTTTAGACCTTTCTGATAGGCAAAATATGTGATGGTCCAAGGACCTGAAACAGTTCCCTGAACTAATTACTCTCTGCAATTCTTAGAGGTTGGCAGGCCTTGATTATTAGATTCACCACTGCTTGATGGTCAAAAACAAAATAAAAAAAGAACGTGTTCATTGTGAATAAAGTGACTACGAGGGTGTTGTATAATGTCAGCATACCTGTATTTATCCCATAGATGCATTTGTGGCCTCCTATTTTCATGCTTTGCTCTGTGATGTCTCAGCATTGAAGACACGCTTTTATTAATGTATGGAAGTTCAGTTGAACAAATGCGACATTTAACCTGCAGAAAATAGTAAGAATAATTTAAACTAAGTCATTTTCAAATGGACTGGAATTCTTATAGATCAAGCAGAAACTGAAAGGAACAAGATGAAACGAGGAAATCAAAACAAATGCCTTATTTGCCACATGGCGGAAACCTTGTTTTCTTTCAAGCTCAATGATGTGACAGCAGCCATCCGGGAATAATTTTGGCTGAAAAGATGCTCTTTTGGCAGAGACACGTCAAGTTGACAGATGGAGATGCTCCTCCTTTCAAACACAGTTTGGCGCGTCGGTGACGGGCGAAAACAGCAGCCGCATCGGTCACCTGACTACCTCTTAAAGCAGGGGGGGGTTCTGATTAATCGATTAATATCATTGATAGAATCAAATTAATCAAAGTGAAGGGGCCCAGACTCAAACGCGCAGCATGCTTTTTACATTTAAATTTGTCAAAAAATTTTGAAAGTCGTGCATCATTTTCCTTCCGCTCCAGCTATGTATCACATTTTGTTAAGTAGATCTTATAATACAGCAACAACTGTTCTTTATGTCTCTCACTGGAGTCCTATTTTTTGTTTTCCTTCTGACAGCTAGTAAACACATTTTTCAGTTTCCTCCGGCGCAAGACGGATTTCTTCATAGGCGGAGATCCAGGAGCTGCAGAGAAGGTAAGATAAGCTGGAATGGGAAAGGAAAAACAATCTACCGAGATGTCTCGTCCAGATCAGCGCCTGCTCACAAAAAACAGTAAAGATACTAAAATTATTATTACTTTTTTCATCCCTGAACATTGCTGCAACTTTGTTGCCCAAAATTCTTTAAAAACGCATATCCAACTGAAAACTGAAGCTGTTCTTGAACCATTTTTAAAAAGAGGCATGGCTTGGGTCTTTTTGGAAAGAAAACTCTGAAGTTTAATCCACAACAGTCAGGCTATGTATAAGTGCTATTGTTACCAAGTAATATGATCTTAAATACACTGGAAAAAAAAAAATATTATGTCTGCCTATTTGTTTAAAAAAATGCTTTAAAAGTGGCTTTAGAGTGGAGTAGGGGACTGGAAAAGACAATGACAGGGTGGACACACACACAGGACAGGTGGGCGTGGTCTGCAACTGCTAATTTGCATAAAAGTGACAGAGCCCTGTAAAAAGCTCATTCTGAAAGGGATTGAAGTTGTCCAGGTATTGAGCTGGTGAGATCGCTTTATGTGAGAGTGATTTACTTCAAAGAACTTCATTATCATGTTTTGTGTAGAGCATAGACCTGTTAGAACTTGTTTAGAAAAGGGCATAATATGTCCCCCTTTAGGACAGTTGTATAATGGAGAATAAGGGCCGTTGTAGATAATTTGGCCTCGGAGTGGATTTCCACCAAAAGACTTATTTTCACATATTTATGAGAAAGAAATCTGGACATTCTCTATCAAAAAGTTATATATTTGCAAAAAAGAAAGATCATTTTACACGATTTAAGCCATACATTTCCGATATTAAAACCAGGATATTCTCTAACATTGTTAAGTAAGAAGTTTGTAAGAAAAACAAAAAAACTTAAATTTATCAGTAAATGCACAAGTCACATCCTTCTTTTTGTGACAGGTATATGATAACTCTTTTAATCTCTCATGATTACATTTCATGTCCTGGAGAATAACGGAGAGCTGTTGTAAATGTGTTGTATTAACTCTTTAGTTTCTGGCTGTTTGGTCGGAAATAACTGAATGAATTTAACCTTTGCCTCCTGCGTTACTTTCAGTTGGTTAGGGAGTCCTTCGATCACCACAGTAAGCTGGCGCTGAAGGCCCACAAAGAGAAGCAAATGAAGCAGGAGAAGGAAAAGAAGGAGAAAGCTGACAGAGCTGCTAAGCTCGCTGAAGGCCAGAGGAAAAAGAAGGATGACGACGGACCAAGAATTCAAGAGCTGACGGAGGAAGAGGCGGAGAAGCTGCAGTCTGAGCTAGACAAGGTGAAACCTGGAGGCTTGGATTTAAGTTCTTTTGCAAACAAAGCCCTGTCATAACTGATTGACTTATAGGCTGTTGTTGATATGTGGTAGAAGAAGAAGGAGGAGGAGGAAATGAAGAATGACACAGCAAATAAAGAGAAGACCTCTGACAAAGCAGAGAAGGGGGTGGGTGAACTGTTTGGCACTCTAAATTACTGGACCCGCAGCTTTCCACCTAATTCTGTGTTTTCTTCTTCAATTCTATGCAGTCTGACTCAGAGGCAGAGGAGGATGAGAAGGACAAGGATAAACTGAAGCCTAATTCAGGAAACGGGGCCGACCTTCCTAACTACAAGTGGACACAAACCCTGTCTGAAATCGACGTAAGTGTTCCCTCGCTCTAAGGTCGCTTCATCTGAAAGTGAGGTGTGGTGCTCATCTTTTCATAGCCTCCATCTGCAGTCCTCACTTTACTACAGCACTGCGGTTTTCCTGATGGTCAGCATCAGGGGTTGGATTAACTGAATTTTTTCCATATTTGACTGTTTTTTTCTAAATGATACTGCTTCCTGCTTCGCTGCAATCGGCTACTTCGCTACTTCGCTCTCCCTTCTGCTTGCATTTTTCTGCTTATTTTTTTTCCCCTTATGATCCGATCTGCAGGACTTTTGAATACATATACATTTATGGGAAAAACCTTTTTTAGTAGTAACGGCAATATTTCATAGCTCTTTTATCTTCAACGCTCTGTGTGCGTGGCCTACACACAGCTGAAGCCTGATCTACAGCATCTAAGTACTTAGCATTCAGCTGAAGCTAGATATAGCTCGTAAGGGTGCTAACGCTAAGGTACAGCAACAAGATGCCTTCCGTCTCCACAATGGACTACCGGGACCTTCTACAAAAGATAACAGCACTGGAGAGGAAAGTTCAACAGATAGAAGTTAATGTATTCCTTTTTCGTGTTTTGTTTTGTTTTTCCCCCTCTCTCTGCCGTCTTGTGGGTTTGAAGGCAGACTTCAATGTCTTCCTGTGTTTTCTTTGTTCCCCTTCCTCTCTTGTATTTTCAACTCACCCTCTCTCTTGACTTTTTGTTTCCTACCTCTCTTCTTCATCTTCCTTCTTTCTTCTCCCTAATTTTCCGTCTCCGTGTCCATAACATCAGGAAATAAAAACCCCAACAAATCATAATAAAGATTTTTCACACATAAATCAAGTGGAGTACTATAGCAAAAGCTGTACTGCCCCGCTTGTGAAAGTAAATCTGTTGGGCTTCTACTTGGTACTCAGACACCAATTCTGAGCTCCACACTGCCAAACAGCACGCGTAAAAAAAAAAAAAGTTAATGTGGAGGTAAATGGATTGTGTGGAAATGAAACAACCTTACCACTGTTTCAAAACAGTGGAAATGAGCAAGCTAACACACGGCTAAGAGGCAGAGATAACACGACCAAGAAAGAGGGAGCCTCTGCTCATTACATTAAATCACCGAGTGATAATCCTCCCTGGGACTGTCTTGGTGCTAAGCCAAAAACTAAATCATGTCTCTGGGAAACGGGAGGACATAGTGCCGGCTGGACACAGCGAGCGGAAATCTGTGATGAGACCAACTGGCCTGCACTCCCTATAAGAGAGAGGGCTTCTTCTACTCCCATACACGAGAGGACACGGGACAGAACAGCTGCAAATGGGAAAGTTAGCCACAGACTTTCAAAACAACCGATTGTGAAGCTGCAGAACAGATTTGCTCCGCTGTTGGAGAACCCTAGATCTTTATCTGACGACCATCCACCCCAAGGCAGCGAGCTGAGGACTGATAACCTGTCAGAGAGTGAGAGACCACAGAGAAAGCAAAAGACTGGGCCTGAAACTCTGATTGTAGGTGATTCCTCTGTAAAGGACGTTCAGTGGATGTGTGGAAAGAACACCAAAGTCCTCTGCTTTCGAAAGGATATGGTCAGTGACATACAGAAGAGGATTCTGAAAACTGTGACTAAATATCCAACAGTGAAAAACATTGTTCTCCACACAGGGTCGAATGATTTGTCCAAGCAACAATCAGCGGTTCCGAAACGGGACTTCACTGGATTATTGAACACCGTGAGCTCGTTGGATGCAGCAGTATTCATCAGTGGACCTTTACCACCCATCAGAGGAGGCGAAGAAAGATTTAGCCGTCTTTTGGCATTAAATAAGTGGATTTTATCTGCATGTGCTGAAAACAAACGGCAATTTATTAACAACTTTCAGATTTTTTGGGAGCGCAGACATCTTTGTAAGGCAAATGGATTTAGTTTGAACAGGTCAGGTGTAAGACTGTTTACCTACAATATTTTCTACTTGCTGCGCCATCCCTCTGTGCTTGGAGCCAAAAAGGAGATATACAGAGACTTATCTCAAAAGGAAGACCAAACAAAGCTGAGTGCAGAGGGGGAGGAACTTCTTCTGCCCTCACTCATGGGAAGCTTCGAACAGAAGCAGGAAGATGGATCTTTATTTGCCCCAAAAGCCCTCAACAGCCCTAAAGAACAGGACAGCGGACCTCCATCATCCCCGCAAACCCCTGACAGCCCACCGTCTTTCCTACCTCCCCCCATCTGAAATTCACTGAGCAGACGATGGAGCAGGTTAACATTGGGCTTAGATCTACCCCCTTGTCCAATCTGTTTTCTTTACCCATAAACCCCACACCAGGACGATCAAAGGTAGGGCAACAAGGCCGGCCCCCTCCTACCCCACCACGTAAGCATGTACAATCTCCACAGTCTTATGTATGATGTGTTAAGGGTCCAGGCTGCGTGGATATCAGCAATCAGAACTTTTCCCAGGACAAGCTGGGACCCTGTTCATTAGAAGGTTCAATCATTTATGTACTTATGAGTAACAGAAGGAATGTAGTTATGTCAAAACACAGAGCACTGCATTCTAAAAGGTTTTTAAGTAAAGTAAACATACGCTGTACACAGCCCGCCCCAAAACACAAGGGGCACAATAATACTCTTAAACCTGTTAAGATGGCCTTATTAAATGTCAGGTCTATAGTAGGGAAGACATTTTTAATCAATTTATCACTGAGCAGGGCCTTGATTTTATCTTTTTAACTGAGACTTGGTTAGATCAGAATAGCAGTGTTTCTCTTATCGAATCAATCCCTCCCAACTTTAGTTTTGTCAACCAGGCCAGACAGAACAGGAGAGGTGGAGGAGTTGCTGTTTTATTTAATGAATTATTCCAGTGTAAGCAGTTATCTCTTGGAAGTTTTGCTTCTTTTGAATATGTTGCTGTACATCTGAAGGCCTCATCTAGAGCCATATTTGTTAACATTTATCGGACTCCAAATTACTGTGCTGACTTTAATGATGATTTTAGTGAACTGCTGTCTATAATCTGTTGATTTTGACTGTATAATTATTGTTAGTGATTTTAACATCCATGTTGACAATCCCCAGAACAAAGGGTCTAAAGACTTGAGGAACACTCTGGACAACTTTGGGCTGACTCAGCATATAACAGAGCCCACACATAATAAGGGTCATGTTTTGGACTTACTGATCTCGAAGGGTCTGGGCATTTCCAAGATTAATGTGCGTGATGTGGGGTTGTCTGACCATTGTGTTTGCTTTGAGAGTATAATTTCGGTTCAAATAAATGTTTTAACGGAGGTTATCACAAAACGATGTATAACTGAAAACACTAGTGACATCTTTAACCAGGTCTTCTCTCTAACACCTGCCCTGTCAGGGGGTTCAGTCAATGAACTTGTCAACAGCTTTAATGCTAAAATATTAAATGTTATGGATACTATTGCTCCCACTAAGGTGAAGGTTATCTCTGGAAGGAAAAAGTCTCCATGGAGAAATTCCACACTAGTGAGAAATGATAAAAGGGAGTGTTGGAAAGCCGAGCGCAGATGGAGAAAAACAAAATTTCAGGTTAATTATGACATCTATAAAGAGAAACATCACTCTTATAACTTAAAGCTGAGGAATGCAAGGAAGTCATATTTTTCTGACATCACCAGAAATAGTCATAGTGCTCGCACATTATTTGCTGTAGTCGACAGGCTAACAAACTCTCCTGTGTCAGTAGCACCTGAACTCTATTCCACCAAGGCCTGCAATGACTTTGCCAGATTCTTCACAGACAAAATCCAAAATATTAGACAAGCGGTTGGTTCATTAACGGCAAGTTCAGGTTATGTACAGTGTCCACGGAAAATCCGTTTAAACACCATGAAACTGTTTTATCTCATAAACAGCAAAGATCTGGAGGACATCTTATGTCAACTGAACTCCTCCTCTTGCTGCTTAGACATCCTGCCCACAAGCTTTTTCAAAAAGGTCTCAAAGATCTTGGAGTCCGATCTCTTAAAGATTGTGAACTCATCTTTAATGTCGGGTGTTTTCCCAGAGCCCCTTAAAACAGCTGTAATTAAACCCCTGCTGAAAAGAGACAATCTGGACAAGACACAAATGAACAACTACAGGCCCATCTCCAATCTTCCATTTTTAAGTAAGATCATTGAAAAGGCTGTTTTTCATCAGCTAAATGACTTCTTAAGACAAAGCAACTGCTACGACGTCTTTCAGTCAGGTTTTAGACAGCACCACAGCACTGAGACTGCTCTGACCAAAGTCATCAATGACATCCGTTTGAATACTGACAATGGAAAAATGTCAGTGTTGGTTTTACTGAATCTCAGTGCTGCATTTGATACAGTTGACCACATTATTTTACTCAAACGACTGGAGAACTGGGTGGGTCTCTCTGGCACTGTACTAACTGGTTCAAAACGTACTTAGAGAACAGGAAGTACTTTGTGTCAATAAGTAACTTTACATCTGAGCAGACGGGAATTATATGTGGGGTTCCCCAGGGTTCCATCCTGGGACCTCTTCTGTTTAACATCTATATGCTCCCACTGGCACAGGTAATAAATAACAACAATATAAGTTACCATAGCTACGGAGATGACACACAGATATCTATTAGAATGTCACCAGAAGACCAAGGGCCTGTACAGGCTCTTGGCAAATGCATTGAGGAAATTAATGACTGGATGTGCCACAATTTTCTGCAGTTGAACAAAAACAAAACGGAGGTAATTGTCTTTGGAGCTAAAGAGAAAAGATTGAAGGTCACCACAGGGCTTCAGTCCATAAACCTAAAAACCACTAACCACGTCAGAAATCTGGGTATAGTGATGGACTCAGACCTAAACTTTGAAAAACACATTAAGGCAATCACAAAATCAGCCTACTATCACCTTAAGAATATCTCAAGGATAAAAGATCTGATGTCTCAGCAGGACCTGGAAAAACTAGTCCATGCGTTCATCTTTAGTTGGCTTGATTATTGTAACAGCGTCTTTACAGGTCTACCTAAAAAATCAATTAGGAAACTGCAGCTCATCCAGAACTCTGCTGCTCGAGTTCTCACTAAAACCAAAAATGTGGACCACATCAGTCCAGCTCTGAGGTCTTTACACTGGCTGCCTGTCTGTCAGAGGATAGACTTCAAAGTTCTGCTGCTGGTCTATAAAGCTCTGAATGGTTTAGGAC